>CM074180.1:21615787-22979120 GCA_037179385.1 Holothuria scabra
CAAGTTGACTTGTCATATTTCTGTCTTTTCGTTATAAAATATAGATTTATTTAGTAATGTACATGTTTCTATGGTAGTTTATTATCTCTATAAATAACATATATTGAGATATTGTCACACTAGCTTGTGGATGAAATTTCTTTAGAGCAAGGGATTTGACTTGATCAGTGGTCAATGTCTTGGGGAATTTGAGAGCATGCTCTTTGGAGTGGGGGCAGAAGACATTGCCTTTTTTCTAATTAAAAAAGTGATGGTTGCTAAGCGTTGCTACTAGTGTTTGCACGGGGACTAAAAAACAGGACCCGGGTACCCGATCGCCATACCCGTCGGGTATCCTGGTTACCCGGTATTACGGTGACTAAAAGATATGAGCATTTTGTAAGGCATACTCAAAAAGACATGCCTGGAAACATTTAAAGCATGTATTGGAGAGGTGTAGCGATCACATTCCCAAGTTCAAAAACATTTGATTTGTCAGAAGGTTTTATCTTCTCGTTTTGTTTTAAATCAAAATAACATAACTTCCCTCACACTACTGTACGATGTGCGTTGGAATTATCACTAGTGGGGTATGTACGTTCTTACGTAGCTAGCCTCGTGCTGACATCCAGGCACGGTAACATAGCTTTCACACATAAACTTCGTAGTCTGTGCGAGCGCCATTTTGGGGCAAAATAACGTACGCCTTATATGTAATGGCCTGTTTCAAAAACTTTTTTCGTGAATGTTTACGGTGTAATTACATTGATGTGCTTTTACTTAAACAGATAGCGGCAAAGTGTTGATTTGCGTAAAACTGACACGTTTAACCATTATGAAATGTTCGAGGATATTACTCGAGGTGGCATACCCTATTAATTATAAGATCATATACCTGCAAGGCTCAGTTTACCTAGCATGCTGAACGTTACGAACACTGTCTTTGCCAGCTGGGCGGGGGTGATATGTCTGCTATGTCTGTGTGGAACAGTAAGATGTGATTTTGAATTGGCCATCAGATAGCTTGCTTGCGCACAAGTTTATAAGTGATATACATGTGATGTGTGGGGAGTAACTCACTACGTGATGATAGCACGATTGGGCCGCATGCTGATAAAAATCTCAACTTCGGAAACGAAGTACAGACAAATTTTCAAACTTAAACATAATTTCTAGGGGCTCTCTTCATTCTCAGTCTCAGAGAATGTTTACCAAATTGGCAAAATATTTTGGTCCATAACCGTGGGCAATGGCCTAAATGGGATGATCCTTTTTGCATGCATTTTTTTAAGATTCGGGTAGTAGATTTGGAACCGGGTAATATGATGGCGGGCGGGTACCCGGGTACCCGGGTTACCCGTGCAAACACTAGTTGCTACAATCTTGGACAAAACTGTTGGGACACTTTGCCATAATATTCTTGAATTCCAGTTCAAAGGCTTGCATGAATCCCCCTCCCCCGCTCCCCCTTTCAATGTTGCACTGAAAGAGTGACTGTATGCCGTGAATAGGCTAACTGTGGTCAACATTGGGAAGGGGTAGGGTGTTCCACGGAGTTTTGTCCAAGATTGTCTGAGTTCCACGCGTATTATTTACCAGAACAAATTCAATAGATAATGGTTAATTTTTTGGGCCGACTTTTTCGGAAAAGTTTTTTCGGAGGCTTATAGCTCTGAGGATTTAAGCGTAATGAAAGTAGCATAAAGAGTTGTTTTAATGTGTTGTTTGATTCATTTGTTTACATTTATTTTGAGTCGGGACGATAATAAAGAAAAAACTGTTGCAGGTTTTCGCGGGGAATTTGCAGCTCGTAAGCCATGGGCGGAGGTACCGGCAGAACGCCTTCCAATTCCACCTCGTAATCCGGATGCAAACTCAGTGAAATACAAATTTAAACTTGGAGGAGGCAATTTTAAGAGCTAGTGATTTCACATCTGAAATACGGAAGAAGACTTTTGAATATTTTTACAGACCCGGGTAATCGCCAGAATACGTTCTATTCCGATAGATACTATATATATACATATAACCGAAACAATATCTTCCATGGATAGAAAAGTCTGACTCCTATTGCAAACTGGTGGTAAGGAGACAAGATATTAACTAAAAGAGCCCCACGATCTACCATGAAATGTTAAAAGCACATCTGAGAGCCAAGGTTTTAATTATAAAGATGGAAGATCGTGGCATATTTTGAAGCAAATTGCACCCCTGTGACTCCCATTTTTCACGTTACATGGAACTGGTTACGCATGCTTTTTTCCCTCTTTAAACCAAAGCAATTTCATTGCATTTTGCTTCCAAATTTGCTTTCAAAATAAATGGTAGACCGTTTGATTAAACTTATCTTTCACTGCCGGTCTCGTCAAGTTCGCATGTACCGCACATTTTTTTCTTGAGAGAACACGGTAAATTAAATTACTTTAAAATGAAGTAATAGGCAGGATACAACAGTGCCTCTGTTCTCCAAAATGCACTTATCAGGTAACACGTCACTGTTTTGAACAAATTTAAATACATAAACACGAACATCTTTTCAACATTTTTTATTTTTCCCTGCTAACACAGTGTAAACCAAAAACAGGTCACTGTTGAGAACAACTACCTGAACGACTGGGCGCTTAAACATATTCCCTTTTGCAAAACAACCCTATCAAGACAAAGTGACACTTTCTACTGTGTGATGCGAGTAGTTCTAACATCTCGAAATTCTCAGACAATCTTGGACAAAACTGTTGGGACACTTTCCCATAATATTCTTGAATTCCAATTCAAAGGATTGCATGAAGCCCCCTCCCCCGCTCCCCCTTTCAATGTTGTGCTGAAAGAGTGACTGTATGCTGTGAATAGGCTAACTGTGATCAACATTGCGAAGGGAAGCGGGGTGTCCCAAGGAGTTTTGTCCAAGATTGTAGGTTATTTTGGCAAATTTCATGGTAGAACTCTTCAGTTGTCATTTGAACTTCAAGGAAGCTGTCATTTCTTTGCACTCAGCACTTTGGTTGCTGGGCAAAGATACCTACTGACTGAGAATGTATACATTTCGTAGTTCAACTTTCAGATGTTAGAGGCTTGGTGTCACGTCTCTGCTAAATCAAGCATGAAGTAACTGTAAGATAAGCGTGCTTAGTCTTACCATAAATAAAGGCTCTGTAAGCAGGTATTTGCGGAGTAGTTATCTTGAGAGGAAAAAGCATATTTACAATATCAGGTTACAGTGCAGTGAACAAAATATGTCCAGGCAGCATGATCAAAGTGCCTCTATGTTGTGATGAAAAAACTAACCTCTGAAGAATTTATTGAAGTGTACTTGAGGATCAATACCATGCTGTATTACATGAGTGCTTTTTCTAACCACTTGTTATTCAGTGTAACAATATAAACAAACACTCAAGATATCAGCAGAGAAATAGCTCTCACTCCTTCAGAAGTTGTGAAATACCAAAATATTTGAATGAAACTGTGAAAATAACATTAGGGAGAGTGGTTTTAGAGAAAACAGTGTGCAATGCAAAAGGAAAACAGCTTATTTTTGCTTTACTAAATTTCAGTATTGTGCACAATGATTATGTACATCACTTAGTGTTACAGTTTTATTGTAAAAATTGTTCTCTATTCCTTTTTATCAGCATAAATTAAATCAGGATATTAACAATAGATGCATAATCTTTTAAGGCAATGCATTAGAGGAGGATTGTATTTGCGTCAAATATCATCAGCAACAATATGGTAACTTTGTCTTCTTAACATTCACAAAGTACTGAGATTCTGCAGCATTGCTGCTCTAGGTACAATATGGATTAATATGCAGATTCATGGAATGGTTAAGGTCATTTTAAATCCAGATTTCCCCGCTCTTTTAATTTTAGTCAAATGTAGAAGACACCTACGAAAGACTGGTAACACTCTGCAGGGAGAAGAGATCAACTTTGATGAATCAGGCCTCCTTGTTCAGTTTTTACCATGATGTCTTTGGAGTTATTGAGTGGATTCAGGAAAAGATGGAACCTGCTACGTCAGCTGAAGTAGGAAAGGACTTGGAACATGTTGAGGTAACTCAGGTTTTTTCATTCAAACTCAGGAATAATTCTAAATTTCTATTACTTTTTTGTGCTCAGGTGACTGTGTGTTATCCTGAGATGCATTGATGGTAATAGTGAAATGCACTTATCATAAGCCCCTATCACACTATTCTGGGCAGGCTATATGGGCTTGTTTTGGGCAAGGATTTTGTTGCACGAAGGAAAATTTCTGCGGGCAGGCTAAGATTTGGGTGAGTTTCATGTGGAACTTGCGTGTTGGATGCCTGATACCTGTGTGGGTTTTGCAGGTTCTCCATGTGACGTGCATACCACAGGGGTGACAGTTTGGTGTTTGCTCAGGGATATTTATAGGTGCTTTGGGTTTCCTGCATGCCAGTTGCGTGTCACCTGGGTGGGAGTTGCTCACAATTACACCTGCCGCCGGTGTGGTTTAACCATAAGGCTACTCAATTTACTTCGGTGTGTGGGTTTTAATGCAAACTTTTTGCATAATTTTTAAAAATAAAATGGGAGACTACATTTGTCAGACGTTGGTGAAAATGGTGTTTGGCAATTGCACAGTCTTTAAATGAGTTAAAACTAATGAAAACCAGGTTTTTGTTGACAAGGTTGATGATATTTGACTTTTCATTTTCATTTACAAGCCTGGTGAAATTTGTCCTCATTTAACCCTTAAAAATAGCACTGGCTAAAGTGAAAAAGAGTTTTAAACATCACTTATGACCAAAAAATAATTAATCAACATTAATATTTTACAGAGGTCCTAACGACGGGCAAAATAATTGAAATACACAGCACACCGATGTGCAACTTGCAACATCTCCTCAAATTTGAGATAAGTTTTGACCTCTTCCTCTCATAGCTAAAAACTGACATAACATCACTCAGCTTCAAAAACTGATACATTTAAACATGCACAACATGTCAGTAACAGACCATCGAATTTCCAGTTGGGTAAGGTCATGTGACCAAGAAAATGATGGATTTGTGACACTTCTTCTACAGCTTCTCTAAAATATATCCCAGTAGTAATTGAGGTAGTATATTTCAAAATATCTTAATGGAAAATTGAACTCAAAATGCATTAATATTGATTTAAAAATGTCTTTCAATTAATCCTCAACAGTCAAATGGCTAAGCTTTTGTGTTGCAATTGCAATTAACTAAATTTGTATAGGCTCCTTTTTCTGGGGTTCACAATACTTACGGTCATTGACTAAACTTGACTGTCTTGGTGCTTCAATATCAAGTCATTTTAGTGAGTTTTACGTAGCTTTAAATTTGATATTACTTTGAAGTTGCAAATTGTAAATAGTTTAGCTTACTTCAATTGATATTTTAAAGGTCTGTATTATTCTGTTTGCTCTCTGAGTAAAAGAAACCAGTTTTTGCCTTCTCTGGACTGATTCAATTAAAACTTTTAGTCTTGCCAATGTACTTCAGATGGCCTTGCTTCACATGTTCTTTTGAAAAGATAAAAATTTATTGAGAAAGAGAGAACTATGGGATGGAGAAGTGGGGTAGTGGATTAATTGATGAAGCAAAGCATAAACTGAGTTACACATACTTGTTTTCCAGATTCTCCAAGCTAGATTCTCTGATTTTGTGGAAGAGTTAAAAGCCTACGAACATGAAATAGAGAAACTGGAAGCAAAGGGGCATCAACTCATAACAAACAAAGTTGGAGAAGAGAGTGATATTAAAGGGAAATGTGAAGTTGTAGAGGATGCTATGGTAAAATTAAAAGAGGCTGTGGATGCTAGAATGAAGGTAAGGAATGAAAAAACATGTTGAGACTATGCATTGTTTCATGTAGGTGATGTAATTGTGTATCAATGCTGCAAGCTTTTAGTTTAGTATGTACGATAGCCATTGCTGTACACAATTAAAAAATTCAGTGGTCACTGCTTTAAAGATAAAAGTTAGGTACTATCCATCATCACCTGAATCACAAACATTCTATAAAAATATTTTGGAAAATTTTGTTTCACCATGCAACAACATAACTTCACAATTATGCTTTACCATTACAGATTTCCTTATGTGAATCTGAAGTTCATTTTCTTAACAAGCTGCTTAAAGCTACTGGTACCCCTTTCATTTAAATATTGAGAATGTATTTGTAGTATACATTGCATACATAATAATGGGAATGTGAAGACTTTGTCTTTTGAGTGCAGGAAATAATTTAGCATTCAAATTTTACATAGCAGTTGTGAAGATTTTTGAGGTCTTTCCTACATTTTTTGTGAAAATTCAAGCGTTATGCACACAAAAAATTGCTACACAATTTTCATTTGTGTAGCAACTTGGCCTGTTTGTGTAGCAAGTTGAGATGTGACACTGGATAAATTATTTCCTGGAGTGTTTGCAACATGTGAATGATTAATGCATGTACATGGCAGTATCAAGATATCTTGTGACAGTTATTATTTCAAGATTGAAACTTGTGATGGACGGATTGAGGTGGGTTGGGGCATGGCCATTTGTTTGGGGGGGAGCTTTGCCTAGAAGTGCCCTCCTAATGGCTGTAAGCTTGATTTGATTAACTTTCCAAATTATTACACTACAGAAGTACACAGATATTAAAACATCATTGTAACTGAATAAAGTTGAGTAAAGCAGTCTTCATCCTTACAGGCTCTGTCAAGATCAAAGCTACTACATTCATTCACCTTTGATGCCCAGGAGGCAATCAGTTGGATTGAAGAGAAGAATGCTGCCCTCTCTGTTGCATTGGATGTATTTAATCTTGATCTGATGGCTGTACAGGCACAAATAAGAAAGCATGATATCTTGGAGGTCAGTATTTTACTATGTATGATTGTTCTCTCCTGTTGTGGTAGTTAATGCTGTGCGAGCAAGGTTGGAACTAAAATTGTGTCTGGTTGTCCTTTTAAAAAAGTCAGATGGTAAGGGAAGATCCATATTTTGTACAGGATTGTTTCTGTGACAGTCTAAAAATGCAAGGCGTAACTTTGATATTAAATATGCATGTGATGTTGTTTTGTTGTGACATAAGTTCAAATCTATAGAATATTATTGACCAAGCTTTTTCTCCTAAAATTGACAAAAATTAGTTTGCACTTTTCAAAACATTTGGACCCATGTGATGTCCCAGTGTGGTGGGAAGCACTTTATAGATAACAAGGGAGGACCCCTTATTTAAGAATGAAAGCCATGTGCAGGAAGGTAGTAAGTATGAAAGAAGTCACTGTGCCTGGCATGTTGATTGACACTTTGCAGGAGGACGTATCTCAAAAATTGGTGGAGAAGTAATTATTACTTAACCGTGCACATTTCTGTATGATGTTGAAATCTGGTCCTTCCAATTTAAGTATGGTTTGTATTTTGCATCAATAGATAAGTTTATTCCTACAAAGCATTCATTTTCCCTCCCTAAATCAGGGTTCTTTTGAAGACAATTTCTGTGTTGATATGCCCCTGGACAAAGTTGCACAACCCTCTTTTTCATGACTTAAAATTTTAATGTAGTGAACAGGAACAGATCAAAGTTGCTGTCACATCCTACTAACTCAGGTTTTAGACAGTGGATTCTTCCTTTTCAAAAGTATACCAATGAACTCTCTTACACTTTAATTTATTCCTTAATGATTTTAGTGTTTTATTTCAGCAGTTTTTCTTGGTGGCTCTCTTGTTTTTGAAAAATTTCCATACAATGCTCTTTCATATTTTTGCAGAGAGATCTAATGGCGGTGGAGGAAAAAGTTAATGCTATTGCATCCGAAGCTGGTCAGCTAGTTGATAAATTTCCAGATGCCTTTCAAGATATCAATGCCCTCAACAACCTCACAGTTGAGAGCTGGAATCAGCTACTAGAGAAATCCCTACAGCGCAAAACAAATCTAGAGGAAGCTGAAAAATTTCAGCTTTATTTGAATGATTATAGAGACCTGAGGTAATTTTGACTTAAGAGTTTATTGCAGATGCAATGGATTTAATGCTCAAATTTGGAAACTTTCAATTGTATGTACTGATAAAATTTATGTTCATGTTGGATGGAGTTCTAAGTGGTTGTAAACTATTGTTATTTTTTGTGTTCTAGTTTTGGTATAAATAAGCTGATTCTCATAGGTTGTTAGACAGAGAGCTCTGAATGATACTATATTTCTGACATATTTTATTTGAATATCAGTGCTAACCTGCTTTAGTCAAAATGTTCTATTAAGTTGTTATTTTCAGAAGCTTAAAATGGAAAAATGTCTAAATGTCATTTTTAGAGCAACAATGAAAGAGTGGATATTTAAGTTCCTATCTCAGATTCAGATTTAGTAGTCTGATATTTTCCCTGAAAAGTTAGGACAGTTGACTGACAGTTAATGTCTAATGTTGATACTTCCAACCCCCCTCTTTAACTATATTTCCTTTCAAAGAGTTTTTCTCATGGATTCCTTTAGTTTTGAAGAAAACACTCTACACATACACATCCAAATATTCCTTTATGATTTTGTATTTATGTTGGGTGCAGTGATTTACATCCTCTGTTTTGTCTTTTGTAATAAATAAGGAATTATGTTTGATAAAGTTTTCAGTAGAATTTTTGCAGGACAGATTTTAACTTTGAGAGTGATCATAACTCTCAATGGTGTATTGTCTTGATCATTTGTTCATGAAGAATTAAGACTTAAGAATTAAGAAACTAATGGTTAATTTCTGTAGGACTTTTTGCATGATAAATCAAACTTACAATCTATCTTAAATCTTTATCAAACAGTGTCTAGGACCCTGCTTCATCTATTCTAAGTTTTATTTGTCATACAAACAGATTATTGAAATCAAACTTTAGATTCAGTGTTAAACTTCTATGAAATTGGACCACTAATGGTCAACACTTGAATCAGTTTTGAAGCTTTTGTGAGAGTTTCATGGAAATTACAGATTTTAAAAAATGTTATTCTGCCATTTAAAGGGAAATATTGCATTTGTTTTGCAAGAAAAATTTATCCTTTCAAAACTAATATTTATTGACAGAGGTTGATAGATCATAAAAAATAAGGCAGTATGGCAGCCTTCTTTTCGAGAAATAAGTTTCCCACAGATAGAAATTCAGTTTTTTGTTGCCCAAGAAAAATTTGTCCACCCAAACTTACAACACTTCAGATGATGCATCCCTTTTCTTGCATAAAGTATTTTGAAAAGATGTAGCTATTGCAGGGGTTTATGATTAAGACTGAATTGTTGTATAGTGTCTGGGCCATTTTCTTTGCACTCTTTGTTGGAGCATTTTAAAAACACAACATTTTCCTTTAAAGCTCCAAACTTACAATATGAACTCCAGAAATTTACTCTTGACTAATTTGATTTCTGTTTTAGTGCATGGATTAAGGAGATGATGAATTTATTTCAGTCTGGAGAAACACCACAAGATGTACCAGATGTAGAAGAACTGATCAGTAAACATAATGAATATCGAGGAGAAATGGAGGCATGGGCTGCCAACATGACAAAGTTTACCAGTGGTGGTAGCCAGCTGGTAGAAGAAGGACATTTCATGGCAGAAGAGGTAATAAATTAGCAAAACTTGGAGTCAAAGGAAGGGGCTTTAGCATGTCAGGTTATCATGTGACTGTGTTGGCAAGTTTGATCAACTGAACCTGATAAAGAGCTAATAACTTTTAGATCAAGGTGTTTTCAGTTTTGTGACAGTAATTAAAGTGTACCTCAAGTCAGAAAATTCAAATAACATATTATACAGTATGTAAAATGAATTCTAACAGTCCAACTCTCATCTTCATAGGACTATCTTGAGTTGAGATCTAAAACGTTTAAAATTATTCATTTAAATTAAAATGGTACATTGTGCAATAAACTGTGATGTCATTGTTGTACACCTCAGATTATAATCTTTGTATTTCTTTGTTCTTCTGAAAGTTACTGCACCTTGTATCAAGGCGTGATCTTACTCTTTTGGGGTGATGAAATTAATTAAGCCCTCTCTGTGGAACATTCTATGCAAGCAAATAGGAAGTGTTTAAGGTCCTAAAAACGTTTTTTTTTTTTTAATTTTAAAGGGAAACAAGAAAGTTAATGTGAGTTGTACAACAAGAATTTTTTGTGCAATGGACTAATTTGTTTGAAGTGAAAAAATTTCAACATTCATATCTCAGCTGAAGAATGTCCTATGAAGATAGGGGTTGGACTGTTAGAATTCATTTTTCATGCTGTTTTTCATATATTTTTGAATTTTTTAACTTGAGCAACACTTGAAATTTTCTTTTTTTAATAGAATGAGCTTCTCAAAGAACACAATGACAGAAAATGAAAGCCCTTTTATTTCAAACATTTCCTTTGTTTGTTTGTTTTGTCATCCTTTCTTCTGTTCTCATCCTTTCCTCTGTAGACCCTTTCATATAATATCTGCATAGTCAAGTGGGTATCTTGAGCATCTGACTCTGAGTTGGGAGGTCAGGAGTTGGAGGGTGTGAGTCCCAGCTAGGTCATACCAAAGACTTTAAAAGTGGAACCTACTTGCATTGTGCTTGGTGCACAGCATAAGCAATGGGGTAGGGAAAACAAGCCAGGGAGTCACAACTGGGAAGAAACAGCGACTGGCTTGATTTAAACCAGTTGGTTAGAAACTAGGCAGTAAAACTCTGTCTAACGAACTAACTATAATGTAATGATACACAATGACAGCACATACCACACTTTTTCCTGTGCAGTGTGTTCAGCACAAATCCCCGTGTACTTGGCATTAATGTCCTCCAGCATGGTGGATCTGTGACATAACTGCAAAGCCTCTATTCATTCCTATTGATTCATTAAAATAATAGTACCAAATTTTAAGGTCTATAAGTGAAATATCTTATCCACAGATTGCAGACAAAATGGAAGACTTGAATACTTCATGGGAGAATTTGCTTGTAGCTTGGACAGAGAAACAGGCAGAGTATCAGACAGAGCTGGAGAAAATGATGTATCTCAGAGAACTGGATCAAGCAGAGAACTGGCTGGATTCTAAGGGAACACTGCTGTCCAATGAAGATATGCCGGTGAGAGATACTTTTATTTATTCACACAGGTTGTAGTCATTAAGGTTATTTTATTCTTCTAACAAATCTCCTAGTGTGCCATTAACTGACTGTATGCTCAATTGGTAAGAGCATCATACTTGCAGTCTGGAGTTCGGGAGTTTGAGTCCCTGTGGGGTCATACCGAAGGCTTTAAAAACAGAACCTACTGCCGTTGTGCTTTGTGCTTAGCATAATTAATGGAGTTGGGAAAACAAGCTAGTGAGCCACAACTGGACAAAAGGTCTTGTCTGGCTTGACTTGAACCACTTGGTTGGAAACTGGGCCATAAAATTCCATCTGACCTAACCTAGTGTACCAGTGGATAAGGCATGGATCCATGACCTTGGTGATGCAAAGTAGTTTGATCTGTCTTCTAGTTAGGACTGGAAATTTTTAATGAAATGTTTATTTTGTGTGTGAGTAAGAAGACCCCCTTAGAGAAACCCCAGACCATCTGTCAAAGGCTCTATCAACTTTGGGTATTGATCTTGCAATGGGGTACTCAACAGCACTGCCAGCCCCACCCTCACTTTGTAAAACCACAGACTCACCAAGTCATGCCTGATGATACTGACATGTGTAGCAAAGAGGTAAATATAAATGATGTGATGTGACCATTTTGGAAGCAAATTAAGGGGTTCCACTGTGATGCTCATTTTTTAAACCTAGGCTGCCACCATGAAAAGGTTGAAACCGTGCATATAAGGCATCTGACATGGGAATGAGTCATTGTTGCTTAACATATTATTTAATCTCTTTGTGCATTATTTCAATTGTTTCTTGGCATTCTAGGGTGTTTGAGTAGATGCGAGGTAACTTGGTCCATTGCATTATTGACAGTGAATTGAGAGATTTCTATACCTAGGATAACTGGTCATTAACTCAGGAGAAATATATGTGATTTGGGACTAGAAGCTTGTTATTAATCTCTACAAAAAAGGTGCTTTAACCCTGACAAAAGAGGAAAAAGTGGGAACTTAAAATGTAACATGATGGATATGGTGCTGCACATGCACATTAGAGAATTTTTTGGTTGCCATTCTTGTGAGAAATTGATTTATCCACAATTAATTTCCATCATGTTAACCATTTGTGTACCACATATTACCCTCTGCTATCAAACTGTTGTGTCTGTCTTGTATTAGGAGGAGGCATGTGACGTGGATGACTTATTGAAAAAGCAGGAAGATTTAGAAAAACTCATCGCTGCTCAAGAAGAACGGTTCTTATCTTTGAACAGAATGGTAAGTTTTTATTGACAGCAGAAGTTGTGCTGGATTCGGGAGAGATGGGAGATATACATACAGACTCCTAATTGATTATTATAAAGTAATTTTGCATTCAAGGGTCTAGGTCCTCCCTCTCTCTCCCATGAATTTGTGCAACTGGTACTAACCTTGAGTAAAGTGTCTTTGCTCATGGAAGGGGATGTCTAGTTGAAGTTGTTAAAATAGGCAAGACTTCGATTTGACATTCAATGACTCAATAGACCACATATGATGTCACAGAGCAAAGAGGTATGCCCTCTGTCGAGGGCAAAACAAACCTACACAGACAACCAGTCTAATACCCACATAGTCTGCTACACGTGCAGGGCAAAGTCTTGTGCATACGGCCATGTGTTCCAATGTTTTGCCCCCAAGGATGATGTCAGTCTGTAGCCAGTACATAAGATCTGTATAGTACAAAATTTGAGTATTTTAGGAGCTTAGTTTCTTAGAGGAACAAATTGCTCTTAAGCTACGCTTTGATTTATTTTTGACACTTATCCTGTCGGTTACTGCCACTATTGCTTCAAAATGGATTTTGCCTTATTCAAGCCCTCCTTAGCTAAGGAATATAATCTCAATTAGCCCTTAACTATAGGACTATCATAACATCCAGTGCAGCTCCATTGATTAATATTGTGAAGTATGAATGGTAATTAGCATCCTGGATGTCTAAGGATTCTTTTTCCCTTTGCTTTTAGATTCCTGGTGATGGGTAAGACAGATATTTTCAAATGTTTGGAGGGAAAGGAGTGAAGTTGAATAATGCAAACTGAAAATGGAAACAACATTGTCAGAAGAAAAAGCACAACTCTCGGCTACATGACTGGTTGTACGTCACATGAACAGCTCATTTACAGCAAAAAAATTGGTGCAGTTAGTTTTTCACATCCTCACACATGGTTTTATTTTTTGTTTTGTTTAATCATGATGTGTTATGTATGTGTTTGAGTTATCTTTGTATGGATAGAGAACTTTCACTATTTTCTCAATGTCTCTCTATTAAAATCTAATTTTTCTTTAAATCTGTAAACAAAATGTCCACTTATTGTGCTGCTTCTTTTGCTGCAAAGCTATCTGTCCACAACCAAAAGCTTCCAGGTTAAAGGCTTTTTCACCTTAAAAATTTCTCTACATTGTTGGTAGTTGGGGTGAAATTATTCTTAACAGGGTGTGAACATGTTCTTCCTCACAGTTTAGTCAGCTTAGTGGAACAATGTTCTCAAATCTTCCTTTTCTATTCAAAACTTGCACCTGTTTTGCTGTAATGTATAATTTGGCTGGAGCTATTTTAACTAAATATTAATATTTTCAGGGTGTTAACTAGTTCTTCCAAAAGATTGTAAGTGTTTGTTATCAACAAATTTTGTTCAATTTTAATAAAAAATTTCTGCATATTTGTGTGTCTTTCACAAAGCTTGTAATTAGTTGCACTATTATCTGTACATTTTTGTATTTCATCTATCTGTGGCTACAATAATTTACTGAAATCTTTTCGTAGAAAAAAATATTACAGAAAATTATAAATTTTGATCGTGTAGTTTCTCCTAAGCAATATCTTTTACTCTGCATGGGTGCTTGGGTGCTCGGAACTGTCTTATTCTTTTTCGTTCTCTTTTTCTAAAGAATGAGTCCTTTTGAAATAAGGAAAAATATATATGTACTGTTTGTGGGTATCAGTAAAAGTTTGTGGCTGATTAGATAGTGCCTTGATTGTATATTAATCATTAATAGTTAGCCTTTTGTGGAGAATCTGTCATATAAGTGTCTTTAACTAGGCTTTTCATCAACATGTTTCAGTGCCTAAAATTTACTTGGGAAGATATATATGCTTTGAAAGTCAGGCAAATGAAACTTTATTTATACAAAGGCTGCTGTTGTTACCAATTTAAATGTGCCACCTTTCCAATATTAAATTTATTCTAATTCAAAGAAACAAAGTTAAGAAGAATTTATTAGTAGCAAAATTATTTAGGTATATTGGGTCGATCTTCTCAGAAAACAACCTACAAGGTTCATAAATTTGGTCATGGGAGTGAAAGTTGTATTTAATTTATTGTATTTTATGGAGTTTGAAAATTAAGGTATAGGTTGATAATCATGGAAAACAAAGAAACAGTTTTTTCCTTTTTATCCAGTTTTTCTAGATTCAGTTTCCCTTGAATCATGGCTGACCATCAATGCAAATCACACTTTTTTTATGATATATGAGATAAAGTATTTTCAATCTTTTTACCAATCAACTACTGAGAATGGGACCTCTCCATGAACGAAAGCCATTTACGTCAGTTTACATGTTTTTGTTCTAACAAAAAGCAATAACACATTTTGACATTGGAGCACAAAACACATTTGAACTTTTTTCCTTTCTTTAATCTACCAGCATTTGTGCATCAAGTGTCTGTCTAAGACTTGGAATTTTGTTGTTTTTGTTTAAATTTATGGACCTTTATAAGATCATCTTGAAGAAAACTGTTACATTTGAAAATCTTTGGCTTTGTACTTCACCCAGTAAATTTAAATAACTTCACCTGGTTAGTCAGAAAAAATATTTTGGAATTTACAATCAGTTTTGGTCTTTGAATGTACCAGTTAATTAAATAATCCACCTGGTTAGGTCAAAAAAATATATTGGAATTTACATTGTGTATTTGCCAGTCAAAGGGGAAATACAAAATCATTCTAAGGAAATAAAATACACTAAAATTTATGAACTGTTATAAAAACATCTTAAAGAAAACAAGTGTTACATTTGAGATTTTACATAACCCAGTAAATGTAAATAACTTCACCTGGTTAGTTAGAAAAAAATATTTTGGAATTTACATCCATCCAGATGAAGTTATTTAAATTAATGTATTTGATGTCAAAATGTCACATACAAAGTGGCTGTAATCATTAATATTGTAATATCATAGATGAAAATAAGATGAACAAAACAGTGCTTGCATTGTGAAATTCATTTTGCAGGGCGGGAATGTTGTATTACTCTGTGTCATCACTCAACATAGTGATATCATGCAAAATAGTATTGGCATATATAATTTTTTTACCATGGTCTGTAAAAGCGGGCTCATTGAGATGGTTCATGAAACTCAACGAATTTTCCATACCTGTTGAGTTTTGTCACATACCAATTACAAATGGTCAAATGAAGAAAATCCTACATACAAATATCTGTTTTATGAGTGAGTACATAATGATTCAGTGCTGTTTTTAAAATTTTGTAGCCAGGTAATTTTTTAAAGTATGCACAAAAGCGTTACAAGTCATGGCGACACAAAATTCAAAATTTTAACTTTTTCCATATCAGTTGGATATGAAACTTCATTATGCTAACCATTGGCATTATCATGTGGTAGTGACCCTTTAACACTCTCATTTATTTATCCATATCAACTCAGTGAGCCCCTTTAAGGCAACACAGTGACTCTAAAAAAATCACGATAGAAAATGTGGGGCAGCTAATTTCGTGTTGCTAGACCACCAGGCCATATGGAGAGCCATGTTTTGTATTTCTTGGCAGTTTTTCTCCCTCCTAAGTGAAGCCAGAAACAGAATGAGATAATGAAGAAGGGGTCCAGACAACCCATTCTCAACAGAATCTGAATCAGACCAATATTGTTTTATGTGACAAAACCGATTTATATTGACATTCATTAATTTATTGGAAGTTTACATTGCAATTCTAAAATTTTTCGAGAGCTTCCTTTGAAGTGGGGATCAATTACCCCTACTGGTGAGGGCTTTAATGGCTTATGGTGTAATCATTTCATGAGTAAATAGCAAAAAGACTTGTCATCTTATCAGTCACTGGTTTGCTTAATCTTTTCTAGTTTGCAATTTTCAAAGTATTGTATACAGTAATGAACAGTATTTTGAAGAAAATCATCTATTTTTGTCTGCTGTTTTAGATTTTAAATGGTCCAGGGATATGAAAAGGCCTGTCATTATACATTCCACCTTGTTTAATTGTCGTTGAATTTTACTATTAGTCTGCTTTACACTGCTCTACCAAGCTTCCATCACCTTGTCTACATGAGAGGTATTCCCTTGAAAATCACCTTGCTCACTTTACCATTCCGCAAATAGTTAATAATTTTTGAGTAGAAAAGTGTTAATGCTGATTTTAGACAATGTAGTAATCATGATTTGTTTGTCATACTGACCTGTTTGTGTATCTGATCAGTAAGTCTTTCATTGAGTGTTATATTTTCTGATTGCCAAATACCTTGCTGATTTTTTCTTTTGTGCTTATCATATATTCACTATTTTAACCAATTTTGTCTGATCTGATTTGACTTGGGACTTAACCTATGAATATATTTAAACTGCAACTTAAAAGTTTGCCGTCTTTGTGTTTTGTGTTGTTTTTGATTCGATCCATTTCATTGAAACAGATAATAAAATTAGACATAAGGTTGCATTAATATATGAAAAGACTTGTAATTTGCTGTCAGGATGAATTTCTTCAAAATGTTAAATTACTATAAGGTCTTAAATGGCCCTTGTTCATGTAGAATTAGATCATATTTGAAAACCCCTATTTATAAACATGGAATGCTTTATTATTGATGTACTAAAGTTCTTTCCAAAAAACAACATCTAGAAATTCATCTATAGAAGTATAGAGATTATGCATGTGACGTCAGCGCGTTCCACTGGATGGAAATGATCAAAGCAGGCTCGTTTCGGTCGTGGTGTTGCAACAGCACCTTAGTAACAACTGTTGTAAAACCGATGCCTGGATGAAAAAGGGGAGAAGTGCGCAACACAGTGACGTAGGTGCATAAGTCCTATAAGTTGCTCAAGAAGCTACAAATGATACAATTTTCTCTAGAAATACACGTCTTGAGGAGATAAAGCTATTGCTTGGGTCTCTTGTTGAAAGAAAATACTTTGATCATGACTTAGAGCTATTATCCTTGTGTGCAATGTTTGTGAATTATTTCCCTCTAAGAGTGACCCATATGACATCTTGCCGATACAAACTTGTTTTCGAGCCCTTCATTAGAACGAGGATCTATATTTCTTTCTTTAAATGTGACAAATGGATTAAGTTTGTGATACAGTATTTGGCCATCTGTCATAGTGCCATAGAATTTGTAAACTAGAGAACATTTGACCTCAAAGCTATTTTGCATCATTTTAAAAGCTTGTTAGCTTGTTCGATGAGATGAGAGTTAACAAGTTGATAAAAGGGTAAAGGTTAAATATTTTCGAACACTGTACAAAATCAAGTTCTGCATACAGATCAAACATGGTGCAATTTATTCCATTCAGTCGCCCCCGGGACACGCGGGAATACTTTCGAAAATTCCTCAACCCCCAGTCCACAGGAAAACAGCTTTGCAATTCATTCACATTTAGAAATAGGATTATTGTGCACACTGCAAAAGAATGTAGGAAAAATGGTGTTGTAGTAATAATTGTTTAACTCATAATTTGAGATACTCAGCAAGCCGGTTTGTTAGTTCGTTTCTCCGACTTGTTGGGTTCTTCTCAAAGTCACATAGTCCTTTTTAGTGAAGAAATACTTCTAGGAATAGGTTACATAATTTTCATGAGCTGGACAACTGAATGGCCGTATCGAAAGAAGTTTCTGTGTCGTCTGCGTATAAGCTATCATTCAGATTGGTACTTTTTTGCTATCAGCGTACTTCAAACAATTTGCGACGTGAAGTGTCAGGTGTACTTTATGAGTTGTCCATAAATGTTCCACCTGCTGTGCATGAAGGATGATTAATAATGTTGTAAAATTGTAATGGAAGAAATTTATACCTTTCGTCTCAATTTATGCATGGCGAAGGACATCGATGGTTCGTCATTGTGTTCCATTCCTGCTACTGCCATGCATTATCCCTTTAACATATTGATGGCAGAGCGAATTCGGCTGAGTGCCTTTTGCGTGCAGGTTGTTAGATACTAAAATAGGCTACTGTTTTAAATTAATGAATTGGTACATGCATAAGACGAGAAGTACAACTTCAGAAGATTTTTCCAAATTTTCTAATTTATATACAAAAACCCGTAAATTTCCACAACAAAATTGTGTAAAAAAGATGATGTGCGGCCATTGTTATGTATCATACTTCACATTTTTGGATAAACATTTAACCACATCGTAATAATCAATGACCCCTCGTCCCGCAAACCTCTCAGCTACATGTTCCGAACACTGAATGGAATTCTGTCACTATAAGGCCTATATCCTTCAATATTTTATTAATCCTTCTTAAAATTAAATTTTTTGTATATATCCGAAAAATAATAAATTTCAATGTATTATTTTAAATTAAAAATATTAAATCAAGATTTGAAAATAATTTAATGTACATCCCGTTTTTAGCACGTCTTCCGTAAAGATTTACTAATTCTTAGCATCTTTAACCTCGCTCCACGTCCTCGGGTTTTTCATCTTTCTTGATCAAAGATTCCTTTTCTTCATCGTCTTCTGTAATTTTGTCCGTGGCCCAGAGAACCAAATTAAACGGAGCTTTTAAAATGTATGTGACAGCGTCTATTAGGCCCTGACAGCAAGGGGCACAACATGGACAACAGCACTTGCCTGGAACAAGGAGAGTGCATAAGAGAGGTAAATGATTATTGGAATTTTTCAATTTTGTCAAATCGTCCTCTGTATGCCTGTACGTAGACAGTATCGGTATTAGACTAAGGCCCTCTTCTCTCAAAATGCAGAGTAAGGTGCTGCACAGACCCATTTTTGGTCACAAATTACCCTGAAAGGTTCAAATGAGTACCAATTTACTAATCAAACGTGTCAATGTAACCCTTTCCTCTCTAACATGCTAACACACCAGAACGATGGGGGCTATGCGCACTGAAAAAATTCCTAACTGGTTTACATATAGCTCTAATTCCTAACCTAATCCCTAGCTCTAACAAAGAATGCAATCGATGCAATACAATGGCAACAGCCAATCAAGAAACACCTTGCGCATCATCATGAGCGATGACATAACTACATTCAAATGTTACGACTGAACTGTTCGCCTGAAGGACAATCCTCCTCATAAGTATGCACTAAGGGCCTCACTCTAGCATCAGCTTAACCAGGGGTGGCGACAACGGGGAAGGTAGCCATCAGTCTTGTTCCTCCGTCGGGCAAATTTTCTAAATTAGTCGGGCAATCGTGGGAGTAGAAACACATGTGTAATCACAACAACCTCCAGTCTCTTCGACAATATACTTGACTTTACTCAAAGGAAGGGCATATTCCTCTATAAAGAAAAATTCCGTGTTTTTAATAATTCCGTAAAATGCCTGTTTTTGCCAATTTCATGGATAAACTCTCGAATCCTCTCACCTCAAACTGCCAGTGTAATTTTTGTAGTGGTTAGAAATTCTCAATTTGCTCAGCTCTTTGATTGACAGCTAGTTTAAACAATGCAAAGTACAATGGCTCACATTACACAGCATGTGCTGTTCACATGGTGTATTGATTACGCATTGTGGTTTTGTATACTCACCCTGAAGCAATAAACTGAGGTTGTGTCTGGATGAGGATGAATTTTAAACAGTTGTGGGAGGGACTTAAGTAAGAAAAATTTTGGGGGAATTGAAATTGTTTGGGGTGAGAAGGACCAGGCCTTTAAAAGAAGCCAAAAATCTTCCCTTGTCGAATTTTTTGTAATCTTTTTGGCTACTCATGGCCTTTGCAGGGCTTTCAGTTATTCACCACGCAGCCCCCTTCCGTCGAGGAGCTTCCCTCTGTCGGTAAAATCCTGACGTCGCCGTCCTGGTGCGGACACGTAGGGCTGTTTTGTGCAATTGACGTCAATATGTTATTAATGAATGTGGGAAAGTTGTTGCGTTGCTGCAAAATTGCTTCATTTTGGGCGAAACAACTGTTCGATGTGCTGTATGGTTGTTAGGGAGGGTCGTCATTACTTAGAAAGGCATGTCCCTCAATTTTGGGAAGCGAATGGGTGACTTCGTTTCGCGATCGGGAAATCTAAGTTCATGTTGGATTGTGAAGCATTTATGTCACAACGAACGATAGTGATGACTACATGTGTCATCGTTTATTTTGGCCAAGATAGTCGCAGCCAGGCGCCAAGTCAATGGGCTTTTTTGGCCGAAACACTCCCCACAATGACCTCGGCTTGAAAAATAATGACCCAAAGTGACAAAATGACTACTTTACTTTTGATTCACCGTGACAAACATTGGACCATTTCGCATCTGGAGACCTAAAAAGTCTTTCTCCAAAGCCTTTCTCCAACGGTGAGGGGACATTCTTTCTCTTTAGACACCCTCTCCAACTCGCACTCAAAAAGTCGGAAAATCCCACAGGACACGATTCCTGTCTACGTAAGCAGGTAAGTGCTTATTACAACTCATCAGTAATAGCAGAGAGATTAACTTGTTGTGACAGAAAATTAACAAGCCTCTCCCAACGAGGAATCATCCACAACATTACATGACAAACTCTAATGGCTTTCATCAACATAATAGACCTATTGCAAGTTTTATGATATGCTGCATGCGCAGCATTTGTTATTGCTATCGTAAAATATACATGATATGGTATACATAACTAAGCACTCGACTGCCTAAACTAGTTTCACACGAAGGAATATATGGTTTACTCTTATAGTCAGTAACTATATCCTGGGCATAGTGGAGAGAAGCATCATCATTACGTAATCGATCTCCGGGACATTACCAGCTGTAACCAGCAGAAGTTAGTTTTAAAGTTTCCTAACCATATTGAAGCCAGTTGGCATAACAGTCACAGAGCAACGCGTCTCTATTAAATTTAATTTTGAATTCACCAATGTAGGTGCTCAGTCTAGTAAGGTAATTTGTCTGCTAATACGGGTTTGAAGACTGTACCACTCACAGCGGCGTAGCAGGACCCCCGCGCTCAAGCAGAAAAGACGGCGAGCGTCCCAAGCTGAGGGTGTCACAAACCCATTTTCGTAAGACACCTCCAAACTCCATGGACCAGTGAGTCTCAACTGGGAAAAAGGCCGTGGCCGACTCGACTTGAACATATTCGTTGCAAAATGGGCCGTAAAACTCCAACTCCAAACTCCATGGGAAGTTTGTGTAAGAGGGTATATAAGAACAAGAGTTTCAGCAAACCAGTTTCGGGTTTGTAGGCCCCCTGAACCCTCGGGGTCCCTGGGCACAGTGGCAACAAAGTTGACCTCACATGCGTTACAACGCCGACGTAAAGAGTAGATCCCAGGAACAGTTGAGACGAGCATACAAATTAGATTTTGATGGCCAACTGAAAGTTAGCCCAAATGAATTTATGGTATTATGATGCAAATGTTACTCTGCACCCGCTGCACCTGCTCGAGTAGGATAGCAATCTCGGCGAACTTTGTCATCTTTCTGTTACCTCAGTCGTTTAATCATCTGATCAACAGTACCATAACAAATACGCGAAAATTAGTGTAATGATAATCTAAAAGAATATTCAAGGGGATTCTCAAAGTCCCTTCAAGAAATGCCTGGATCAGCTAGTGGGACTTTCGCTAGTCTCAATCTTTATCAATCTTAAATTTTGGATGTTGTGTACATTTTTTTTTTTAAATTGAAGGCCTATGTAGCAACAGGGTTTGCTAACATATGGTGAAAACACCGACAGTAATAATATAAACTTGATTCGTTGGTATCATGTCACTACACACAAGTTCCACAAGCCATACGCCGTAGTCAGTGGTTTTATATACCATTAATTTATTAGTGATGTGTTCATTGCGTAAATAGGACTTCAAGCCGTTGTTGGCAGCATCATGCGCTCTGCCATATAAGTACCTGTAAAATTCGCATGTGGTTTTGATGACCATTTAAGCTGTGTTTACTTGACACGCAGAATGCGGAACGCGGAAAGCGTTATGCGGAACGCGGAAAAGAATTCTTTTTTGTTTTTCCAATGACCTTTTTACTGGGCACGCGGAACGCGGATCGCGGATTGCGGAACCATCACACAAGGATTGCAGATTGCGTATGGAATTCTCCATGTCGAATTCTTTCCGCGTCCCGCGCGCGTATTGGTGACCACGTGGACACCCTGTATAGCTTTCAGTAGGATTTCTCCACATTCCCCGGACTTCCCATACTACGTCGTACCATATACTGATAAAACGGGGGAACTTTGGCAGATTTTTTGATGTTTTATTGTGATAACTTATCACAACAATGGAAAAATGACTGAAACTTAAGTGCTATGAACCAATTAACTTCCAGTCAATAAGTAGTATGTCTATCAGTTTCATATCTTTATCCACTGGGCTAAAGTCATCCATGAAAAACTGCTAAATGACCCAAAGCAGCTTGGGGTAACATTGGCAGGCATGTAACTTATCAGTAGAACGTCGTTTACTGGAATTGAATTATTTAGCTGGTCTTACTATAACGGAATGCGGAACGATCCGCGTGGGGTGTCTATTTGGCACTCGGATCCTTTCCGCGTTCCGCATTCCGCATTCCGCGTTCCGCAATACGCGTGTCAAGTAAACGCAGCTTTAGAGGCTGAGTGACTGCATTAACAACTTTTCTTCTGCGCGCTTACATGTACCTTTTACTCATGACTATGCATAGCCTTTTGACTCCCTTGCGGGGTTGAACGCGATAGTTGAAAGCGTTGCCGCAAATGGTTGCGCAAAACTGGTTTTCACCATTCAACCTTGTTGTATTGTTTAAACACAATGAACTGGTTTTCAAGCCATGGCTGGCGACAGCAACGCTCTTGAATTTGGGACAAAAAGGCTTGCTTGCCAAGTTCCCTGGTATATTTCAGAAATAGGCTATTCGGTCCATGTTGTTACATGTAAGAGTATTAAAGGTTTGGACAAAAACGGAACAACATTCCAAACAGTCTGTTCAACTATGATCCAAACAGGCAAATATCAAACGGCGACACACCGGGCCAATGGGGGAAGAGAACACTAGCGGGACTGATTAAGTGAGGTTAGGTTAGCCTTGTTCACAGCATCTTGGTATCGATCAAATTGTTTATTCCACAATGCATGACCTGAAATATTTTCTCACCAAAGTTCTGTCGACAGGATTAGCATGCTTTCGAGCGCTAAGAGGTGTGGCTTTTGAGCCCTAAGAGGTGTGTTCCAAATACACATATAGAGGCCGGCATAAAACTGTAAAATATATATTGACATATTGCATTGTTTTCACAACCTACAAATTCAGGCTACAGTGAATTTTATCATTGACCATGCTGGCAAGTTCCCCTAACTTACTGGTTTCAAATGAAAGTATATGTTAATTGTGTAACAGGAAATATTGTAAGCAGTTTACCCTTTTCAAAATTAATTTTAAAAGCCCAATTCTCTCACCACAAACAGTACCAATTCTCCCAACCTTCTTGCTTAAGCCCCTCCCACAATTGTCTGAAATTCATCCTCATCCAGACGCAATCTCAGTTTAGTGCTCTCGGGGTGCATATAGAAAAGCTTAATGTGTATCAAAACGCTCTCAGTGCAGTTCATGTTGTATAATATAAGCTTTGTAACTATGCATCGTTTGAATTAGCTGCCAATCAAAGAGCTGAGCCAATTGAGAATTTCGGTTAACCCCTACAAGAATTGATGGGGTGAGAGGATTGGCCCTTTAACTCCTAATGCCCATAAAGCACTTGGCTGTAAAACTTGTGGAAACTTACATGGAAATATTATAATCGTCAGTATTAGTCCAAGTAAACTTATGACGAGAAGAAAGGGTAAACATAGAATAACCACGAATAGTTTACAACACCAACGGCAGCAGTCCCAACAAGTACACTTGCTAGTACCTGTAGCATTGCTTGTCTGAAATGAGAATCAGAAAAGATTATTGTGTAGGGAAATCCACGAGATGAGGGCAAGGTAGACGTTTGGCCCCAGTTTCCAACCAATTGGTTCAAAACGAACGGTCCACGCCATTTTTTTTCCATGCAGTGTGGCTCACTGGCTTGTTCTCTTTACTTCATTGTTTATGCTGATCACTGAACACAATGACAACAAGCAGGTAGGTTTCATTTTTAAATCCTTGTTACGACCCGGCCAGGACTCGAACTCCCGACCTCTCGACTGCAAGACGGATGCTCAGGTTTTGTAAAGCAATGGTGTATCAAGACGTTTTAATGGAATTGCGCAAGGCGCTAAATGACAGGTGGGGAAGGTTTCCATTTAGAAGAGCTTTGCTTTGGGGCAGGGTTGAGATGCTAAATGGTGCTATATTTAACATATTTTGAAATTAAACATATTTAAAAACGCATAGACGTCATCGGGGGAGGGTGGGCGTGTTTAGGCCAGCTGAATCTGTCACCAATTGCAAGATTGGAAAACAAGGGCATGTTTATAAATGTTTATAAATTGAAAAAAGTAAGTTCAAATAGGAAGGCCTACGTAAATGAAACAAATATGGCACGGTAATGGAATAAGTGCTAAATTTGTGGCCTGCGCTTTATTATTGATTCTCACATATTACAAAGAATTGTATCAGATGGGCACTGATTAGGTAATCTAATCAAATATTTGGATAGATTAGTTTCAGAAATGATAAGAATGGAATTGTTTTGGAATCGCAGCTAATCAACTGTCTGAATAGGTTTCTTAATCAGTGCCCATTTGAAGGGTATTTTTTAAAGTGTACTATGATCCGAAATTTTGGCGGTATTTTATCATATTACTAACCGTCCGGAAAAAATATCGTCGTTAAAAACAGGTGTTTTAGGTCCCAATTTATGAGAAATTTACTTATGCTCTCTACTCCTTGGCAGTATTTTTAAATTGGTTAGTTAACGAGTTTTTGAGATTTCTTATTTATCAAGGACGAACGGTTTCTAGACCGTTCCATTAATTTTTTTTGTGGCAGATGAATCGATAAATATAAAAATTTTCGTAGATCCTTGGCAACCCAAAACTTTTTCGAGAGATCCACCAATTAATTTTTTCAAAGAAAAATTTGGATTGGTTTCAATGACAATTCTTCATGCAAAGTTTTGCTGCTCTCCACGTTTATCTGACACGGTTTGCACCTATGCCTTGTGACCACTTCTAATATAAATGCACTGCTAAGCAGTGGCGGCGCCAGAATGTCAAAATTGGGGGTAGACTAAGGTCAAAGGATAATGTTGGGGCAATTCGAGCTCAAAACGCTCGTTCGAAGGGATGCGGTCTAGGGGTGACCCCCGGAAGCTTTGAGGTTTGGGCATATCTCTGGAGAAAAAGTTAAATCTCAGGATAGGTATATTATTTATTTTTTCGGTTAACCCAACTCCTAACTGACCTCACTGGGAAGGGGGGGGGGGGCGACAAGGACAAAATCAGGGGGATTCCCTCTCTTTCCACCGTAGCGACGTTACTGCTGTCAGGTTAGGTCTCCTGTCTAACGTATGATTGTAGATACACATTGGCACATGTACGTCAGCTTTTGGGAATAATCTGGAGCAAGAGTTTAAGTCATCATCCTCTACGGTGGTACATTATCATCAAAAGATAGGGGCGCTACTGAAGCTAAACTGAAAAAATTCTGGTTGTTTCTGAAATGGTCATAATTAAAGCCATTTTAATGTCCTTGATGTTATGCGTTTCCTTTGTTAAATTCTCCACTTATTCTCCGCTACAAACATTTGTTCAGTATGGTCAATGATTTCGTGCATGGCACGGCGGGCGTCGATCCTGGTGGGGCCCACCCAGCGGACGCCTTCACCCTCTTTAGATGACCAAAGGTTTTTTCGACCAACAATTTCTCTTTTTAGATATGGAGAATATGCTTCTCGAGATGTTAGGATATCGAATCTAATCTCATCTAGGATTAAAATGTTCTTAAGGAAGACCCCAACCCCCTCCGCCATGGCTTCGCGCCTTCGGTAGACGGTGTGTGTGCGTCCTCCTTCCTCAGAACCCTGGATCAGCGTCTGCAGTGAGAAAGCCATCTTGCAGTCGTACATCAGTTTCTTCGCTTCTCACACGTATCTGTAAGTCTGACTGTACGTATTAGGTGTTAACACTTCATACATTTTAAGTCGCAATTCGTAATTTTCATAAGTGGGCATTTGGTCCTTGCTCACTCAGGCCACTCAGGCACTCTGTATCAAAGGTCAATAAAGATTTCAAGCTCTATTAAGATTTGAAAATGGTCATTTTTTTATACCAGCACATTTACCAGCACATTTACCAGCAAACCATCACAAAACATGGGAATTTAACTTAAGAGATAAGGTTTTGTATTACTACTGGCCCAGATCCTCATTGTTTTGTCAAAAACAGATAGCAGATATCTTAACAAATTAAAGGGTGGGGTTTATCCATAGCGCCGGTATTACACATAACCTTGACACCACAGGCTGTAAAATGTGAAAATCTGAGCAAGCCTTTCTTCGGAAATTTCAGACATTTTACTGAAGTTTGAAATATAATCCACCTCCCGTTTTCACATGTTAATATTACAGACGGTAAATATATGCTTACCTTTGCGTAACTTGGATATGATGTTCAACCATCATCAGGCCCGTAGTCAGAAAATACACTTGAGGCGAGATGTCTTACAGGTGGGAGGGAGGGGCAGTATGTTTAAAATGTGTTAAATCAATAACAACTTAACATTTTCTGAGGGAATCTAAATTTTGGAAGAACTGGGAGCGTCTCCCCGTAAGTTCCCTTCGTAAAACCAGAAAACCAAAAGGCGTAGTTATTCCTTGCCATCAAATACCTTACCTTCTTTCAAATTGACAGTGTTCGATAGACTTTTCTTTACATTTTAGGCACATAATTTTCGCAATTTTACCGCTGGTGTCCTCAAATGACCTTTGAGCTCTACCAAAATTAATAGGCTTCTTTCTCTCAACATGTCAAATCTATATACCTAACATGAAGAGTATGAGTCACTCCTATCTGAAGATATCGTGTTTACAAGCCATTTTCGAAGCTTTCGCAATTTTACCACAGGTGACCTCAATTGACCTTTGACCTCTACCAAAAACAATAAGGCTTTTTTCTCTCAACATGACAAATCTATATACCAAATATGAAGTGTATCGGTCACTCCTATCTGAAGATATCGTGTTTACAAGCCATTTTCAGTGTTTTCGCAGTTTTACCGCTGGTGACGTCAAATGACCTTTGACCTCTACCAAAAACAATAGGCTTCTTTCTCTCAACATGACAAATCTATATACCAAATATGAAGTGTATCGGTCACTCCTATCTGAAGATATCGTGTTTACAAGCCATTTTAGGTGTTTTCGCATTTTTACCGCTGGTGACGTCAAATGACCTTTGACCTCTACCAAAAACAATAGGGTTGCTCCTCTCGACATGACAAATCTATATACCAAGTATGAAAAGTGTCGGTCACTCTTATCTGAAGATATCGTGTTTACAAGCCATTTTTGGTGTTTTCGCATTTTTACCGCTGGTGACGTCAAATGACCTTTGACCTCTACCAAAAACAATAGGGTTACTCCTCTCAACATAGAAACCCTATATCCCAAGTATGAGAAGTGTCAATCACTCTTACCTGAAGATATTGTGTTTACAGGCCATTTTCATTGTTTTTGCATTTTTACCGCTGGTGACCTCAAATGACCTTTGACCTCTACCAAAAACAAAAGGGTTCTTTCTCTCAACATGACAAATCTATATACCAAATATGAAAAGTGTAGGATATTCCTACCTCAAGATATCTTGTTTACAAGCAAGTGTCACAAACACACACACATACATACACACACACACGACTTCACCATCGCATAGATTCCTTGTCTGCCCATGGCAAGTAATCAAAAGCCTGCAAATTTGAACTTCGAGTCTGATACAATCTTTTTTGTGCCATTAAACTACTAGATACTTGGTCATTGGTCATGTGGCGAAGTGACATTGTCCTATAGCGAAAATACATCAATGTATTTAGCCTCAGATGCAAGACGATGAGGGAATGTCCACATTTTCTTCACCAAAATGCACTCTCTCATTGAAGTATTTTTGTTTTACCTAGAATTTCTTCCTCTTTCTGACTTTCTGACATTTGCACATCGTGCTACGTAGCTCGTTCTTTTCCAAGCCTTGCAAAATAGTATTTCTTTAGTTTAAACTTTTTGAGCTTACGTCTTTTTAAAGTCGATATCATTTCCCAGTTAACTCAAACCTAACAAACACCATGCTGTTTCACGTTGAGACTGCCTTGCTTTTCTTGCCCCATAGGAACCTTTAAATTCTTCACAAAAGACTCGCCTCTTTTCCCCTTTTCATAGCTGATACAAAAGTAATCTATTTTCTACAAGGTGTTTTTCATTTGGCGCCAGCGTATTGTCGATTGTCATGCAGTGTGTCACTGTTCATACTCACTTATATTTTGATTTGCGTACAGTTGTATAGCACCTTTCTTTTAAAGGCCCAATTCTCTCACCCCAAATAGTGCCAATTCTCGTTATCTTCTTACTTAAGCCCCTCCCACAACTGTATAAAATTCATCCCCAGTTTATAGCTTCAGGGTGAGTTTAAAAGAGCTCAATGTGTATAGAGGCTTTGCAATTGCGTCACAGAACCGCCATGCTGGAGGACATTCATGCCAAATACACGTGGCTTTGTGCCGAACGCACTGCACAGTTCGCACTGTGACGTGCATGGTATGTACAATTTCAACGAGCAAGCGCGTCCGTATGGTTTACTATGTAGTTACATGTACTCCAACATGGCCGCCGGAGAGTATTATGACGTCATGTGAAAAGCCTCTATAATCAAAACACTCTCAGTACAGTTCATGCTGACGTGTAATATAAGCTTTGGTTCTCAGCATTGTTTGAATTAACTGTCAATCACAGAGCTTAGCCAATTGAGAATTTCAGTAGCCCCCTACAAAAATTCTAGTGTTGGGTGAGAGGATTGGTCCTTTAAAGGTCAAGTGCAGTCTCGCCAATTAACTTACTTTGAAACAATAGTTAAATATCACAATATTCTTATTTCTCTTGAAATTATCTTTCATGATATTTTAGGACTTCAACGTTGCATATATTCAAGGTAATTAAACCAAACAGTTACTACTAGTAACTCTCACATTTGAGGAGAAAAAATATTGTCACAAGACTGTCAAGAGCCAATCATAGAACAGAACAGTCTACTACACCACTACAAATAATGTGGTGGAATTTTGAATTATCAGCACATGCAAGAGCGATGATTCATTTTCAATATGGCGAGACATTGTCTCGTTTTCAAAAAGTAGTGTGAAAAATTAAAGTCAATGGCCGGTTTCTAAAATAATAAGAACCCTCTCCCGGGATAGAGGCCAATTAATAAATCCTCCTATAGTTTTGAAAAAATTTTGCAAATTTTATTTGATCGGAGAGGTTTTGCTCTGGGAGATAGCTCTGAAAATGCTTGATGAAAGTTTGTAAGAATGGTAAGCCCAATAAGATTTGAAGTAAATTCAGTAACGGTTTCTTTCTGTTGTTGTGACGCACATGACACATTGTACAGAGTAGCAGCATGGAAGTATATTCATCACACCCCGAGGTAGTAACTTCCGGTAGCAGAATGGGTGGAGGGTAGTCACTGCTTGAGTTGGGTAGGGGTTAGTCACTTTTTGAATTGGATGGGGATCTTCTATTCATTATTGAAAAGAAACAGCATGATGCCACCAATGAATTAGCAGCTAGGGTTCGTCTGCAAGCATCCGATTGCCCTCAACCATTTCCCGATGATATTTCTATATAATTATTAAAAGGTTAAAATGTTATTTGATGCATGAAACAAGATAGCCTTTGTCACTATATACAATAGATACAAATAGCTGGAAAGTCTTTCAGTATTTACAATATGGTACATATTATGATATCAGATGATTGTTCCTGACGCTAAAATAGCCACACACTTCCAACTCCATGCATATAGATAGGCTAATAGTATATCTTGACACTCCCTTCATTCGGCTGTGTGTAATATTTAATTTATAGTCTCTTGTTATTGATACCCTATCTTCTTTCTTTACTTTCTCGAGTATGCATACCCATAAATATTAAAAACATATATGTACCATCATATATATGATACACAAAACTGGGCATTGTATTCAATGTGATAGCCCTATGGGACAAGGTATAAAGCAATGGCGGTTCATAAAACAGTGAAAAGCTACGACGACGTACAACAGTGCGTAAATGGTTCATGTGATTGTGGCTTACATGCATATTTAACCTGGCCTGAGGATAATATGTTATAAAAATAAAGGCGGACAAGAACATTCAGGAATACGTATAACTCTGGAGGGGTGATGTATGATGACAAAAATATTTGTTATCAACCATAGATCATAAGGGACTAAAGAATAGGGGCGTCGATCGGGGGGGGGGGGGGGGCATGGGCAATTGCCCCACCAATGAAAAGGGTGGCAGCAAACATATCGTTTTGCCCCCAATAATTCAGGCAGGTTGGAAAAAATAACAGGCAGAATTAACAAAATACAACAGTGTCTTACACAAATGGCTTTAGGGCTTCGATAAAACGTCAATTTGAGCCGATTAAAGTTATAACGAAAGAAAAAATACTGCATTTACCATGAGCCATCTATCTATGTTTTGTGTAAATGCCCGTCAATGTGAGTATGCTTTTTCTACTTATAGACGAATCCAATCCTGGACACGATCTAAGGTACCGGCTTTTGGAAAATTTTCACCCCCTAACCCACGAACCATGTCCCCTGGTCCCCCTGCTAAAGAAATAGAACAGCTGGTAGAGAAAGGGTTTATCTTCAAATGATTTGTCATCCACCATCTTTGAAAAAATCAACTGTCACAGACAGGTTACAAACTTGAGGCAATATGGATAATATGAATCACTTTCGCTCCTTTTTTGAAGAAAAAAAAAGGAAATCAAATAGAAAAGGAAATGGAGCCAAAAGGTAACATTGAATAGACTCATATAAATTTATTATTTCGTGAAAAAATGCTGTCGTGTCAAATACCTCGGCAAACCAGTAGAAATCGTAACTACCTTAAATAATAAACATAACACAAAGGGTGATGGTAGCCAGGTGCAAACCACTGCCACACTGTCGTGAAAGATAGCACCGCTTTAAAACTAATTTTCTAATTTTGTTTATGTTATTCCGATGGAACTTATATTACTAATTTATAACTTCTGCTATCAGCGGGGTCACATTCTGCAATAGGCACCCAAAGTTTAAGATGAAGCAAACTAAAGTTTTAGGCAAGATTTGCTGTTATTCCGGCACCTGTCAGGACTTTGACTTGTTCCCTGCTTTTTGAAGATGCCTCCCTTCGAAAAAATTTTATCACCGGCCCGGCCTGAGTAACTTCGCAAGACAGAGATCATTCAAAGGCCTTCTGTTAGGCCAAAATGGTACACCCTGCTATTCTCCACCCATCTCCTTTTTCAGTCTAACTGTAACCGTCATGACACCATAAAATGTATGGAATTCGAATCATTAAAGCAGCATTCTGTTAAAAATTTGCTTTAAATGAAATTTTCACAGTCTCTACGTAGACCAACTAAAACTTCAAGTGAAATTAATATTTGCAATAATTAATAATAAATTATTGAACGATAATACAGAATATTAAAAAAGCAAAACTAACTTCCTTCTGTGGAACACTTTCTAGTGTTTCTGTTTCTCCTTTTTCCACCGGTATGTCTTCTTCTTCTTCTGTCGCCGGTGTTGCTACTAGAGGAACGTCGTCAGCCATAGTGGCAGCAACTTTAACAATTTGGTCCGAAGGTATCGAACAGATCTGGTCGTACTGAAATAGAACCAGCTTCTGTCTGCGATTATACCGGGAATGTTAATCATTGAGCTCACGTTCAAAGAAAGTGAGGTCGCACTTGTATTACATCTGCATCTGCCGGAAAACTGGGTGGGTGTGTGGTGTGATGTGGCCTATAACAATCATATAGGCCTAATTCTGTCGTCCCCCGTCCCTTCATTTGTGCTTTAAATAGCTAGAAGAGAAAACCGTTTGTTAAAAAAAATACTCACTTAAAAGAATGGCCGTTTATCGTCCAGGTTCGACTTGTTATGTTGCTAGAAACACTTGAACATCCCTCACAAACGTAGACTTTTTGGTTGAACACGTCCTATACCCGTTTCTGAATACGTCATTCGAAGTAGAATTTGAAAGTCAACAGCACTTCGATACTAACAGCATTGAAGTTCGTTTTCTTAAACCCACTGCTTGTCGAAAGTGTAGACCTAATTTGGCCTATTCGAGGTATGAGATATCTTGAATTAAGCGAGAATGCCTCCTCTGAAACCTTTGTCCTCACAATTAGTGAAGTCAATAATAGGTCGCTACTACGGACATTTCAGCTATTCGACAAATGACAACACCCAGGTTTTGCAATACACATATTTTGAAGGCTTGTCGGCTGTGATAAGAACAAATGTTACGAAGAACTGTCAGAGAATCTACATGAATAGGCCATGAGGAAGCCCATTAAGAAGAATAACATGTGCTCTTTGCCTCTAAGGAACAGTCCTTTTTATTGAGCGTCATATAGAGGGCGCGCTTTGGTAACTGTTCCTGTGGTTCCATCACTGAGAATCCTTCTCTATTCAGGAACTCTGTTCCAAAGATATTATAACCCTGCATAAGATATCTTAGAACTGTTCCTTCAGTCAGTTTTGAATATCACTAGAGTTGATCAGGCACACAATGTATAGTTAGTCATAAATTAAACTATCACCTCCATGGTAAGATAACCTTGTTTTATTTCCTTACCTTACCGGAAGAAAGATTCCTCAAGTATGATTGATGTCGGGTTTGATTTCTCTAAAGGCCAACTTCCATTTTACCTCAAAAAATTAGCTACATAAAGCTGGAATTATGACACCGTTAAACACGGGGGCCTACCCCAAGTTTACCTTTCTTTCTATTGTGAGGAATTTCTTCAGCATTATCTCACGGCCAAATGTAAAGAAGCATCTGTCACACTCCTCTTGAGCGTGGTTTGGGCTATGGTGAGAAGTTTCATGACAAAAATAATACAGATCGTATTTGCCCTATTGAACAGGAGACGGTCTTGTAGCCCAGTTTGAAAACTAATGAAAGTTTACTTCTGCTAACCAGAATCACAAACATTAGACTCCTAGGCATGTGATCCTTCGGGAGGGGGGGGGGGGGCAGGGGTAGAAGCGGGAGGGTAGACAGGGAAGGAAAATATATAATTGAATTTTGGACCAAGTTGTCCGAACTTGCACAGAACAAAATCATCTTGTGTGGCGATTCATTTTTATTCATGTGTGGGGAAGTGATGCAAACTGTAGAGGAATAATGGTGCTATGCTTGGCAAAATTCTTTAACAATTTTATGTTTGGGGATGCTCACTGTTTAGGAGCATGTTAATTATTTTCGAAGTATTCACTTCTGGCAAGAGAATTTACAAGAAACATGCATCCCCTGGGGATAGATCTCTCACGTTCACCTTTGCCTGTGTTGCCTGAATTGGGGATGGGAAATTCCCCCACCTTATATGCTTATGCTTCTAGGTCTACATTACCAGGTGGTGACAACAACAAATCTAGTGAACTGGGAAAAAATAGTTCCAGCAAAAAATGTTTTAGTTATATGCACCGAGTTCTGCACACACTTGTTGTATGCTTTAATGCTACTATTCCAGCTGAATTACTCATCCACACAGTCACCCCCTGCTGCCTGGGGTCATAGCATATGCCCACAGTATTTCCTGACTGTCGTAAGAGGCAACTAAATGGGAACCAAATTTAAACTTAAACCATACCTGCAGATAAATTTAAACTTTGAACTTTTTTATTTAGTTGACTGACACTATAATAACATATTTGTTTGGTGTGTCATTAAATCTCATCTGACTTATTAAGTGACTATCCACACTGTCCCCACCACTTTAATGATTGCGTTGAATGTCATTTCTTGGTAAGCAAATCAAATCAAGAAAGGAAGACAAAGATAGAAAAATAACATGAAAAACATTCATTGTAACAAAATAAATGTCTTTATTTACATGAGGAACTGTTGAACTTACTTCCCTTCAAAGAAAAGCAATCAGGATTTTTATTTAATCCTTTTATATATATTCCTTAATTAATTCTATATTACATATGTTTTAATATACTTTTGATGATAGCAAGCAAAAATGAGCTTGTGATGGTAATTATTTATACAAGCAAACTGCTTTTTAAGCAAATACAGAAGAAAAAGGCAAAAATCATTGACATCACATATAAACATTTCTTAACAAATTTACACCATGTTGCAATATGCTGCTGGATCACATCTCAAAAGACCATTATATATCGTAAAGACCAACCCCCTTCCATACTTTACAAGAAAGTAAACAGCTACACGAAAATGTTCAGTGATATTCAGACAAAAGAAGGAAAGCTAAGAAGCACTTCATTTTTAAAGGAAGAATGGTAAATTTCTAGTTCAGTCAACTTAAACAACTCTTGCTCTATCTCATTTCTCACTATTCTTTGGAACACGATGCCACCCAGGACAAATACCAAGGGTACTTACAACCATATTATACAGTTAACAACTAAAAAAATTCTGCATGAAAACCTTGACAACCTACCAATTTCAGTTCCCGTTTGGAAAAGATTTCCCAGAACAGGTAGGCATACTTATGACAGAACCAAATTCTCTCTGAAATTTTCCCCACACCCAGCAAATCTCATTTAACATGAAACACTGATTGAATGCAATACCACAAATATATATATTAACAAGACAAGTCAGAATTGACAAATCTCTTACCCTTCATTTACCTCCTTTGCCATAAAACTGACATAACTTTGTAAAAAAAATTTATTGCCTTCAATGAAACATTCACATCACCAACCAAAACCTATGTCATGACTTTATATCACAGACACATGCATACTATCTACACTAAAAAACTGTTATTACTTTTTCTGAGATTCCAAGTTCAAAAGTCGCAGTGTTCAATTATAAATGAAGAGAAAAAGGGTGACAGCTAGCCCACTCACTTTTAAGAATCCATTTACAGTTTGGATTCAACATTCTCTACATTCTATCGAAAAATTCAAAATTAGAAATGAGGCTTATCCCGGTTTTCCATGTCCCAAGATTGTAAAAGTAATGGCTCAAGTCACTGACTGACTCAAGAAATTGTACGGCTATGTTCCTCATAGATATAGTACAATCACTTAGATCGCTGACTTGACTCTATTCACATTAAAAGAAGTAAATGACTGGACGCAAACCGCAAAATCAAGTGACTCATCAGTCATTACAACTATGCCACATACCTGTGCATGACAATGGCCAAGGGTAGAAAACATCTTTGTATAATTCTTTTAAAATTTACTTACATAAAGCAAATTTCTCATTAACACAGTAACACATTCCTACAAATGAGCTAACACATTAAAACAATTTCAATTTTCAGTCTAAACCATCATGAACAAAATGTCACCCACACAACAGCACATGAAAATGTGACATATGCCAATTAGCCAAACTTCACTTCACAAAGAAGACGACCAAGTCGCAACAAATCCTTAGCACCAAATGGTCATTCCAAGTGAAAATGAACAAGAGCCCAATGGGCACTGTGGTTCCTTGCTGGATTTTATAAGAACTGTACAGCCAGTCTGTGAAATAGAGCTAAGCAAAAGTTCATACTGTAGTCAATGTTTGTAACATCTTCACAAGTGGTATTTTAGTACTAATTTTACATGAAATCAAAGATTAAATTTCTGTGGGCTTACTGACATTCAACTTTTGTAATGCTTGGTAATCCTTCAAAAACACTACATCATTTCCATATGTATTTATGCTTGTAATCAAATTTGATATTATCACCAATAAATGATACACAATGTGGTCAGAGAGAGAAAAACACCCCTTGTATTTCTCTCACAAGTTATTTTTACCTGTTCTCAAATAAAACTTGCTGTTACTTTAAAACAATCTACCACTTGTCCTGTTTGCTACCTCTACACAGAAAACAGGGTTTATTCAGCAGTCAAGCAGAAAGCAAGTGATTAATGAAGTGTGATAATAGAATGAGGATAAGGTTACCCCACAGAGCACAGCAGTATTAAAGAGACATATTGTAGAATCCATGCATTGCTTCCACTGGCAGAGAGACCAGTTTAATGCAGAGTGACCTGTGCTCAGTGAAATCTACAGATTTCAGTTATTGCCCTCTTAAAACTTAGAATGATCCAAAATATGTGTACAACCCAAAGGAATCATTACTGAACGAACATAAAGGACAAATTTCTAAGGTGTTTGGGTGTGTAAGCATACAAAACCAGGTGAGATAAAAAATTTATTGAAACTATCTTTATCTAGCTTACAAGATTTTCTAAATAACATTTCCAGCAGTTGACCTCCAGTGACTTTGATGACCTTTGACCTTAACCAAACAGATTGATTTGAAATCTGTCCTTTCTACCTTAAAATACTGCGTTAAAACGTTTTTCGGTGTTTGACCCCTGGTGACCTCAGATGACCCCTTGACCTTCACAGAACATATCCAATTTCATCCTTACACCATAACACATCCACACACTAAGTATGACATCTATCCAAGTTTCCTAACTAGAAATATCCTGTTGAGAAGGTTTTTAGTATTTTACCTCTGGTGACCCCAAATGACCTTTGACCTCCACCAAAAACGATAGGGCACACCTTCTCCCTATGATGAATCTATGTACCAAATCCAAGTTCCATCCAACCTTCCCTTGTTGAGTTAGAGCGTACCGAAGCAAGTGTCACACACACACACACACACACACACACACATACACACACACACACGCCAACCTGACTACATAGGTTCCTTTGCTACCGCAAGGAACCAAAAATACAGTACACTGATTTCTTGTTGGCAAGGAAAAATACCAAAAACAAGGGGTTCTTTTGAACTTTTACCATCAAGTTTCATTTGCAGCTACACATAAACCACTTAGCAGTAAGGGCAGAGCATTTGTCTAACTGGCAGTTATGTCACTTTCACCCTTCCTGTGCCCTACTGCCCATACTGGTCCACTAGACAAATAGTTAACTCTCCCCTATTAACCAGTTCTATAATGACACTAAACTCTTTTCATGATCACTAGGTCTCAATCTGTAAAACATAAACATTTCATCTCTTATGACATTATATGATAGAACACATCTCACCCCTTGTGACTAAATCACCACTTCAGATCAGTATCGAATAGTACTTATCTTACCAGTTCAAAGAATTTACAACATCTATTTATACTTGTGGAGTTTAAAAAAAAGGAAATTTCTAGTTGTATGAGGTCATTCATTTTTTATTCAAATCACTAAAAAATACACAATTTCCCTTTTCTCTATTTTTGAGTCAAATTTCAAGGAATTTTGGAGTATTTGATGAATTTTTGTTGATGCATGATGCAAAAACTGCCCTCAGATAATGTTGTTTGTTCTGTTTGTTGAGAAACAGGACACAGATTAAAGACCCCATTCTTTCACCCCAAACAGTACCAATTCTCCTAACCTTCTTCCTTAAGCCCCTCCCACAACTGTCTAAAATTCATCCTCATCCAGACACAACCTCAGTTTATAATTGCTTCAGGGTGAGTATAGAAGCTCAATGTGTATAACCAAAACACTCAGTACAATTCATGCTGTGTAATTTAAGTTTTGGTACTCTGCACTCTGCATTGTTTGAATTAGCAGTCAATCAAAAAGGTGAGCCAACAGAGAGTTTCTTTTATCCCCTACAAGAAGTGTAGTTTGGGAGAGAGGATTGACTCTTAATATACATCACAATCTCTTAGGTATAAAAGCTTCTGTGCTTTAAACTTGAAAAAAAAAAAAAACTTGTAATAATGCAGTTTTACCTTGCTAACTTAAAGGTCTGCACTTTCCCATACAGTATTTATGGGATGCTTTTACAGGTCACAGTAAAACAGAAAGGAAGCACACTACAACTAAAGAGAATGCACAAGCTATTGTGATCCAACATACCCCATAATCCTTAAAAGATTGGCATGATTCTGATGAAGCATAGAACAAGAACCACACTGTCATAGGTTTGTTGACACACCCTTCTGCTAAACAAACGCCTGGCAAAAATAATGTATTGAGAAAGACTAAATGGAAACTTGTCAGGATAAAGACTCCCGAACATCTATATATTTTCTTATAAATACACAGAAAAACAATGGTGCAGAGGTTCAAACCTTTCCAACTAGAAAGGAATACTTGAACAGCTGGCAAAGGGTTAAAAGTATTTCTGCATTCCACACAATTTAGCTATGAAAAACAAAAGATCATGGGTGACATCACTTTGGGGATTGTCCAATCAAAAATATGTTAAGGTCAACCTTGCAAAACAAATCCACTGTACTGCTCAGCAATGTTCAAAATGAAGTACAGGCTGCATGCTATATTCAGGCAACACATATTATATTTACAATTTTTATATATTTTCCAATGAGACCAAAACCACCAGACTCATTTCTGATGCAATACTTCCCGTTTATTGGTCAGTGCAATTTGTACATGTCTGTGGTGCACATTCTTTTCATCATATATGATGTTCTCCCCTGACAACAATTTCAGTCATCCCTAACTTGGTCATCAAAGCCTTCTCTTTCTGTGATTAACGCCCTCTCCAAGATTATCCTGCCTTCTTTGTATCTCTGATTGTCCTCCGTTGCAAACTCATACATCCATCCTAGCTTGGTCTCGCAGTTCTTGCAAAATACATCTCTCACCATGTGCCTGCCTGTTATCATCATTCGGTCTTGAACTTCGCTGTACTGCAAATTCACAACCTAAGGTAAAATTTTTCAAAGGTTAGCTACTCTACAAGTTTACAGCTTAGATCATTATTTTCACATCTGCCCCATCAATGTGAGAAGGGACCAGGTACATCACTCCAGCATGCTTACATTTTACTTTGGTTAACAGATATCTTGACTTCAGCTGCCAATTATGCACATGCAGTATCAACTGAATTAAATTACAATTTCACAAATTCCAAGGCTAGATATAAACTGAAACCAGCCAGGCTATTGTCTTCCTGTATTTCACATTGTCCTGGTCCCCTCTAAAACTGATAACATTTCAAGGCCAACTTCTCCTTAATTCTGAAATGCAATCAAACATATAACAGAAAACTAAAAATCTTCTGATCAGTTTGGTCCTGGTACTTTTGAGATGCGTCAAGGTGTCCTGCCTCTAAATGCCTCTTTAACATGAACATGACTTGGTGTTTTCCAGATATGTTGTTTTGTTTCTTTTTTTTCATTTCTTCATTTTGTAATACAGTACAAACAATCATTAACTAAAACCTAAAATCACTTCCAGTTTGCTTTGATCTTTTAACATATATCTTCTGACCAATTCAGTATTTCTTCTAATGCACAAATTCCTTCTAAGTCACTGTTCTGCTTTCATTCTAGGAGATATATCATAATTTATAGGACAGCTAAAATCACTGCATCAAAGCCAAGGAAAGCATACCCTACCTTATTAAATAAGAAAGCTCTTCCTGTGGAGCCTGTAAAACGAGTTGATAGTAGTTCAGCACGGTTTGTTAGGTTCGTATCACAATTTGCACAGGAAAACAACCTCCGACCTCCCATGTGAGCCAAGAAAATTCTGCCCATTTTTGCAACATTTAGTCCAATTTAGAGAAAATAGTTGCAAGGTTGCATCTCTGAAAAAAATAAAGAGATGGGTTAATTCAAAGATGGAGGAAAGACCAGAAAATGGTACCACATGATACAGTAGATAGTGTCATGCACTGCCATTAGGGCAGATTCTTTCAGCATTTCTACACACACACAAAAAAAGTGTTGCTTGAGGTTTTTGGGTTAAAAGAATAGTCCAAAACCACTTGGCAGGGGCACAGCATATTTGAAAGAACTCATACATTTAGCTCCAATTTTTTTCTGGAGGAAAATCGGCCTTGCAGAAGTGGAGAAAGGCAGAAAACCTCACCAAATTTGAACTTCCAAACGAACGAGTCTGCCTCATTAACATTTATGAGGCCTTTTCTCTGACGTCACTTCACTTTGATTTGTAAACTGTGTTGTGCTGCATTAGCATTGGAAACATGCCTAGGTACCACATGGGGCAAGGGAGAGGTCGTCACCTAATGTCAATGTCATATTCTCATTTGAGTTCAGCTGCGCAAGTGTAGATTCATTTATTGGAAATCATCTGCTGTTATGGGAAAGTGGCTCTGTTTATGCACCTCAATCACGACTAACACTTACTGATGTATACTTTAAGGCTTGGAGTCTATTTTTACTCCAAGCTTTGTGGTACACAAAGTGCCCAAAATACAAAATGAAGTAAGGTGACGTCCTCTCCCTAGGTGCACATCGTATCTGCCAAGCTGACTGCTTACGAAGTTCTGAGTTAGGGCTGTTCATGCATTCCTTCAAAATTGCCTGAAAGGAGTTCCTTACAGTGCCACATCCACATAAGGAACCAGCAAGACACAGGGCATGGCTTTATTTTTTCGCCACAAACAAATTATAACAATATCCGTGTTGTTTGTGGGGATCACATTGGTGAGTTCAGTTGCTTCAAACGTCACTGTATGTAGGTACAGAAGGCCTAACTGTATACACTAGTAAGAATCAAAAGCTTACAAAGTTACGACATACTGTTCCAACTACCTTTGTTTATGAAACAATCAAATCTAGTATGTACCGTGAGGTATGCGGCTCATGAAAGCACAGAAAAACATTAAAAATATGCAGCATCACCCTTCATTTGTAATGACAGCAACACCGCACAAAGGCTAACTTTATCCTTTAGCTTAGGCCTAACCTATAGCCTAATGTTTGGTACGCACACTCGCACGCTGCCGTATGAGTAATTGCTAATGTGGCTAAAACAGATTACTTAGAGGAAGTGAATCCATAACGTAATGGCCTCATCAAACAACTCAGAAAAAATGCGAAGTTTGCTTTAAGTTTTCTCCAAGGTTAAAACATTTTGAACCTAATTCTGCTGCCAAGACTTTGTTCCACAATATTTTCAACATCCTTAAATAGTTTTCAATTTTCATAAGCTTTTGGACTATTCTTTTAAATATGCTATTTCATGGCTTAAATAAGGACAAGGAAAAAATGAGTCTAATTTACAACCTGCTTAAAATGAAGTTTGAGGTCAAATCTCCTCATCATCTCAAACATATTTCAACTCCCCCAACTAAGCTACTTCTAGCACACAACTGTTTTTAAAGGGCAAGAGCAGTCTTCCCGACTTGAAGTAGTGTTGCAGACTATCCTGTTTCATGATTGGCTGTTGAGAGTCATGTGACACCATGTGAAATCTGAAATTTACCAGAAGTTAATACTGCTTGGTTTACCTTGATATGCAATATTGAAGTCCTAAAATAAAATGAAAGATATTTTGAAGACAAATAACAAGAAACTTGTGAGATTTAGCTGTTGCTTCAAAAGAAGTTTGGGGAATGCTCTTGAATGGGAAAACTAGTAGGAAATTACGAAACGTTTAATGCCATAATTTTGCAATAGTTCGGCGGTTAATAGCGATTTGTCAAAGAGAAAACACTACGTAATGCACTTCTATGTGTAGCATACAGTTTGTGCCAACCTGATTCATTACTTTACGTGCTACTGTATATCTTTGTTCTATAATTTCATTTTCCAGCTGTTCTGTATGTTGTGAATATGAGTGTGAAAGAAGGACAAGACAAAAAGTAATTCAAACACTGTGAAGTGAGCAAAGAAAATGGTTTTGATAGAAGGAAAATTGGTTTAGAGATAGATAAATTTGCAGATATTCAGATAGATTAAAAGAAGGGTTTAAGGTCATTATAGGATTTGGTATGTCAGAGGGGTACTTATTCTAAGTATTTTGGTGAAATTTGCATTGAAATTCTATGTGTAGTTCTCAAGATGTGAGCACGTAAAGTTTTCACATTTTCAGCAAAAAGTGAACTTGAAGCAAGCGCATATGACATCATGTCCCCACATTAGTACACAGTCTTTTGTTTTTCTTTTAACTTTAGAGTTGATTTTCTCCTCAAAAACCCACATTGTTAAAATGTGATTGCCTAAGTGGCATGAAAACTTTACAAACTTTGCATTCCCCACAGAGAGGTCCTGTTCCAGTTAATCCCAAGCTCAACACAACAGTCTAATAAAACAAAGGGAAACAAAGCATTCCTTGTCGATGTGAGGAAGTGATATAAGCTCTGCTGCCCTCAAACTCACTTTGGAACACAAATGTACTGACTTCATTTACTGATATCTTGAGAACTACATGTCAGATTTGAATGGAACTTTCATCACACTGTGTAGTTTTGGTTCTTCTTTCACATATGAAAATTAAATTTTTGCTTAAACCTTCCCTTTAAAAATGGTATTTGCGATTAATCGCAAGTGGCTTTTTATAAAATGTTTAATCCACTTGTGATCATTAAGCAATGTAATCGCTAAACAGTCACGGCCCTTCTTAAATTTAAGTCTATGTGCAGACAAAGAACTTTCATTGCACAAGTGCATATCCCGGTGCAGTGCTCTAACATTTTGATTACCTAACAGTGGGTTGGAACCCCCAATTGGGAAGAAAGATGAAAGCCTTCAAGGCCGTTTGGGGTTGTAGAGCCTTGCAATGGGTGTGCAAATTGATTACATACTGTACTGTACATTACAACATGTGATGGTGGATAAGAAAAGACGGCACTTTCATGTGATATTTGCATTACTTTAAAGTCACACTGCAGTTGCATGGAAAATGGCAAACTTCTGCCCATTTTTTGCACCTAAAAAACTTACTTTTTCAAAAATTTACAACAGACCCCTAATACCTCAGGATGGCATTCACTACATTTCATCATGGGGAACAGCGTGAGAAACTCAAAATGAGCTTAGCACATGGCGTATGGCATTCCCTTGTTTTCGTCAGTGCGTGCACACAACACCAAGTGTCTAGCCAACTTTAACATAGATAGGGGTCCAAGTCCTGCTTTACGGCAGGTTAATATAAAATTTTTACACAAAAAAGATGATTTAGAGACAATCCACTGCACAAAACTGCACTTGAGATTCTTCCTTAAGTTATGGCTGGATTAAAAAAGAATTATTTCAAGAAATTTTCATGTAAACTAAAATTTTGGAATATGTGTTGTACTTTAGGTGCGGGATTGATATCCCGATGATGTGCAGGATGTGTCATGTGTGCATGTGCAAAGCCACCAAAAGGAAAAACCAAATTGGCTTATTTTCCACCAATTTTATACAATCAAACTTCAATCCTTTTTTGCATTCTGAGCAGTGGAATTTTAAGAACTTTATCTGCCTTAGGGGCAAGATAGCATCTCCAGGCCTCAAACTTCAGATCTCAAGGGGCATGGCCATTTGGCCTTTGTTCAATCTCTATTTTTGAGGGCATCAAGGCAATAAGTCAAGGCATTTTCAAATTTTAATAAGGGCATGATGGCAATTTCTAAACATAACAGATATAGCAAATACCAACTCAAGAGATTTTCTAACCCAAGCTCCTGGGTCTTAGACGCATGGATTGCCTCTCAGAGTCAGACGGTTCGCAAATGAAGAACTTACACCGTGCAATCTTAGTTAGACTCAAAGGGCTTGGTTATAACTCTCTTGTCCCAATGTACTTCGAAATCAATTTAAAATTGGAGGTGCACAGGTCATAAGCAGATTTTGAAAGACTCAACTTCAGTTACAGACTGATTTTGTTTAAATACTATTTGCAAAATAATTTGCATCATACAAAACGGAATGAAATGCATTGCTTACCGAAATAACGTAAAACAGCAGTGTATGCACCCTGTGAGCTTTTTTAGTAAGTATAAACAGACCCTGAGAAACAAACAAACAAACCCAATCGGGCCCGGACCAAAATGTAACAGAAAACCACAGTCAGTACCTACACACGCAGCAAAGGAAACAAAAGTCTACCACCGCAGATAATAACCAGAATGCAAAAATGCATTGAGGTTTCGATGATACATACATGCTCTTTTCAATAAAATGCTACATTTGTTGTAACAACCATGGTGACCCAAAGTGACCTTTGACTCAACCTGTAAGTAACTGGTTTTTCTTTTAACCAAAACACTTCTATATTCAAAGAGCCAAATTTCTACTGTGCCTTAAGATATTCTGGCAACAAGGTTTACAGAGTTTGATGCCAGGTGATACCAGATGGCCATTGAACTCCACCAAAAACAACAGGTACAGTACTTTCAACTCACTACAACTCATACACACACTAATTGTGAAACACATCCACGTTTCGTACCTTGAGCTGTCCTATACAGGTTTTCGAAGTTGGACCCCCTTTGACCCCAAATGACCTTTGACCTCTACCAAAATCAATAGGGTTCTTCCTTACATCATAATCAATCAAGATATCAAGTTTGAAATCAATCCAAGCTTCCTACCTTGAGATATTGTATTAAAAAGTTTTAAGAATTTGTCCCCTTCTGACCTTTGACCTCCATCAAAATAAATAAGGTTCTTCTTATCATCTTTACATCATAACCCATCAACATATCAAGTTTGAAATGAATCCAAGTTTCCCACAATGATGTATCATGTAAACAAAGATTTCAGGGTTTGACTCCATGTGACCCCAAATGGCCTTTGACCTCCACCAAAATTAATTGGGTTTTTCCTTTAATCAAAACCCATTTACCTTAACCTATCAAGTTTGAAAGGAATCCAAGTTTCCTATCTTGAGATATCGTGTAAACAAGGATTTCGGGGTTTGACCCCCTGTGACCCCAGATGACCTTTGACCTCCACCAAAATCAATAGGGTTCTTTCTTACATCATAATGCATCAACGTGTCAAGTCTGATATTAATCCAATTTTCCTAACATGAGATATCGTGTAAACAAGGATTTCGGGGTTTGACCCCCCGTGACCCCAAATGACCTTTGACCTCCACCAAAATAAATAGAGTTCTTCCTTACATCATAACGCATCAACGTATCAAGTTTGAAATTAATCCAAGTTTCCTTTCTTCAGATATCGTGTAAACAAGGATTTCGGGGTTTGACCCCCTGTGACCCCAGATGACCTTTGACCTCCACCAAAATCAATAGGGTTCTTCCGCTCAGTATGGGGTATCTGTGTACCAAGTTTGAGAATTGCCAGATCTTCCCTTCTCAAGATATCGTGTAAACAAGTAAAGTGTCACAAACACACACACGCACATACATACACACACACGCCATCATAAATGCATAGGTTTCTCTTTTCATCGCAACCAATAATAATAATACGGTTCTTATAAAGCGCCTTACACAAAGAGTCTCAAAGCGCTGAAGACTGCCCAAAAGGGAGTCAATATGACATAGTAAACAAGTGAGTTTTCAAATTAGTTTTAAATTGTCTAACAGAAGAAGAGTTCTTAACAAAAGATGGAAGATCATTCCACAATTTGGCAGAAATAATAGCAAAAGCTCGATCACCATAAGAGTGGGTAACAGATGATTGTACATTTACAAGAGATTGAGAACTGAAACGAAGGTCACGTAAAGGCGTGTAGTTGGATATGAGTTCCTGTAGATAATAAGGAGCAAAACCATGTATGCACTTGTAGGTAAGTAAGAAGGACTTTATACTGGATGTGTTGCTGAACAGGAAGCCAATGAAGACTGGTAAGGACAGGGGTAATGTGGTCACTAGATTTTGTTAAAGAAATTAACCGAGCAGCTGAGTTCTGAATATGCTGGACTTTTGAAATTTGACGTCTGGGTAAACCAGGGAAGAGGCTATTTCCATAGTCAAGTCGGCAAGTAACAAATGCATGGACCAGCTTTTCCGTAGTGTGGGTGTCCAAGCAATGACGTATTTTACCAATTTTAAGTAAAGACCAGAATGCAAAACTGCATTGAGGTTTCGATGATACACAAACGTTCCGTTTCAAATAATCCCATCATGTACCATTATCTTCTCATTCAAATGTTATACTAACATGTTCAAAAAATAATTTTGTTTTCCCACATGACCTTTGTCCCCCCCACCAAAAATAGGGATCATCTTCTTACCATAAGCATTCACAAACCACACGTGAAATCTATTTAAGTCTCCCACTTTAAGATGTGTTAACACCTATTAAACAAGGTTGTCATTCACATTTTGACCACCAGTGACCCTACAAATCCTTTAACCTCTACACATTGCAATTTCAAAAGGCTTCGAGCTGACTTCAAGAAATGAAAAATAGGAATCATGCAAACCTTCTTTAAAAGTGGACCCCCCCTCATGCTAGGGCAACCCTAAAAAACCATGGTACAATTAAGAAATGACATAATGATGGTTTTGTATAATTACCTGCAAAAAGTCTTGAGAGTTCACAACACTGTAAACTAAGGACCCTCTCCCCATCCTTTCCAGCTGAAAGGTTTAATAATACTTTTAAGACTTTGATGAGGGTTAGATTTCAGTGCAGAGGTTTGAACCAACCTCATAAATACTGCAGAGTCGAGACATTATTTTGCAATGACACTTTGTAACACTAATATATATGGGAGGACTTTTGAACAGCTTCTCATAACACTAATATATATGGGAGAATTTCGGAAGTTTTCCCCCGCTGCAGATACCACCCTGCTACCAAAATATGCTGCTGCATGCTTTATATCATGTTCTAGAACAAATAAAATATTGGTAGGAAAGCTTAATTTCCCACTAGGCTAGCCTAAGGATATTACACAGAAACATACATGTGTAGAATAGATTCAAAATGTACATATATGCTATACATTAGGCAATGGCAAAAGTGCCAAGACATTAGACATGATGAAGAAAATTACATCGCAGGGAAAAACTTTACACCTAAAGCTCACAAAAGTACTGCAGATTGTTGTATAAGGGTTTTTTACCAATGCCTTTTAAATATTTTTGATGTTCTTGGCCAAGTGGATTTTGTTGATCCTCTTCAGTACTCGATTCTGCTTTGTGAAAGATGTAGCATCGGCTAGTCCTAACTTAGGCCTACGTTAAGCCTAGGCAGAAAGTACAAGCCCACTTGCTCATTCGAACCATACAATTTTGGCCTAAACTTTTCAGTTTAGGGAGCTAGACACTTTGAGATTTCAACAAAGATCCTTAACATGTGAAAAGAGCAATTTTTGGAGGATATTCGTTATTGCGGAATCGAGGGTGAAAATGGTAATTATTCCACCTAAATCAAGATACTTGGCATCTCTGTAGGGACCATCTCCTAACTTTAACCCATTCACATTCCAAATATGGAATCTATCCAAGTTCCCTACCTTGTGATACTGTTGTCCCCCCGTTGACCCCAGATGACCTTTGACCTTTACCAAAACCAATAGAGACCATCCTCTGACTATAATGCATCCACAAACCAAATATGAAATCTATTCAAGTTTCCTCCCTTGAGATATTGTGTTGACAAGATTTTCAGACTTTGACCCCCAGTGACCCCAGATGACCTATGACTGCCACCAAAAACAATATGAACCATCTTCTGACAATAACACATCCACATATCAAATATGAAATCTATCCAAGTTCCCTATCTTGAAATATCGTGCTGACAAGATTTTCACACTTTGACCCCCCGTGACCCCAGATGACCTTTGACCTCTACCGAAAACAAAAGGTTCCATCTTCTTACCATAACACATCCACATACCAAATATGAAATCTATCCATGTTCCCTATCTTGAAATATCATGCTAATAAGATTTTCACACTTTGACCCCTGCTGACCGCAGATGACCTTTGACCTCCACCAAAAACAATAGGGACCATCTTCTAACCAAAACGCATCCACAAACCAAATATGAAATCTATCCAAGTTTCCTCCCTTCAGATATTGTATTGACAAGATTTTCAGACTTTGACCTCCGGTGACCCCAGATGACCTTTGACCTCCACCAAAAACAATATGAACCATCTTCTGACCAAAACGCATCCACAAACCAAATATGAAATCTATCCAAGTTTCCTCCCTTGAGATATTGTGTTGACAAGATTTTCAGACTTTGACCACCAGTGACCCCAGATGACCTTTGACCTCCACCAAAAACAATATGAACAATCTTCTGACCATAACACATCCACATACCAAATATGAAATCTATCCAAGTTTCCTATCTTGAAATATCGTGCTAATAAGATTTTCAGACTTTGATCCCTGGTGACCCCAGATGACCTTTGACCTCCACCAAAAACATTAGGGACCATCTTCTGACCATAATGCATCCACATACCAAATATGAAACCTATCCAAGTTTCCTATCTTGAGATATTGTGCTAACAAGATTTTCAGACTTTGACCCCCGGTGACCCCAGATGACCTTTGACCTCCGTCACAAACAATAGGGACCATCTTCTGACCATAATGCATTCACGTATCAAATATGAAATCTATACAAGTTTCATCCCTTGAGATATTGTGCTAAAAAAGTTTTCAGAAAATGACCCCTGCTGACCCCAGATGACCTTTGACCTCCACCAAAAAACAATAGGGACCATCTTTTGACCAAAACGCATCCACATACTAAATATGAAATCTATCCAAGTTTCCTATCTTGAGATATTGTGTTGACAAGATTTTCAGACTTTGACCCCCGGTGACCCCAGATGACCTTTGACCTCCACCAAAAACAATATGAACCATCTTCTGACCATAACACATCCACATACCAAATATGAAATCTATCCAAGTTCCCTATCTTGAAATATCGTGCTAATAAGATTTTCAGACTTTGACCCCTGGTTACCCCAGATGACCTTTGACCTCCACCAAAAACAATAGGGACCATCTTCTGACCAAAACGCATCCACAAACCAAATATGAAATCTATCCAATTTTTCTCCCTTGAGATATTGTGTTGACAAGTTTTTCGGACTATGACCCCCGGTGACCCCAGATGACCTTTGACCTCCACCGAAAACAATATGAACAATCTTCTGACCATAACACATCCACATACCAAATATGAAATCTATCCAATTTCTCTATCCAATTTCCCTATCTTGAAATATCGTGCTAATAAGATTTTCAGACTTTGACCCCTGGTGACCCCAGATGACCTTTGACCTCCACCAAAAAACAATAGGGACCATCTTCTGACCATAACGCATCCACATACCAAATATGAAATCTATCCAAGTTTCCTATCTTGAGATATTGTGCTAACGAGATTTTCAGACTTTGACCCCCGGTGACCCCAGATGACCTTTGACCTCCGTCAAAAACAATAGGGACCATCTTCTGACCCTAACGCATCCACATACCAAATATGAAATCTATACAAGTTTCCTATCTTGAGATATCATGCTAACAAAGTTTTCAGAAATTGACCCCTGCTGACCTTTGACCTCCGCCAAAAACAATAGGGTTCTTCCTCTCAATATGGGGCATCCATGTATCAAGTTTGAAAATTGTCAGACATATTTATCTTGAGATATCATGCTAACAAGCAAAGTGTCACAAACACACACACACACACACACACACACACACACATACACATGCCATCATGATTGCATAGGTTTCTCTTATCATCGAAACCACAAATGATGCAGAGCGACACACATTATCAATATATTGGGATAGGCCAAGATCATCTTGGAAAACAACACCTAGATTTTTTGCTTTTCTGGCTGGCCCAATCAAAGAGTCTCCAATGGAAATATAATCCAAAGGTACTGCATGGCCAAACCGTGAAACAAGATGTAATACTTCGGTTTTGTCAGGATTGAGTTTTAAATGGTTGAGGGATGACCAGGAAAGGATGTCCTTGATGCAAGTCTCAAGTTTTGATAACATCTCATGGCTGTTATTATTATCAATAATTGCATATAACTGAGTGTCGTCTGCATAAATCATTTTAGAAAGACTATGCAAGTCAATAATGTCTTCAAGTGGAGTTGTATATAAGGTGAAAGCAAGAGGGCCTATTACAGATCCTTGAGAGACTCCCTCTTCAGGTATATGAGCTTCAGATAAATGACCTTTGATGTTGATATATTGAGAACGATTAGAAAAATATGATTTAAACCAACGGGGTGCGGTATCACAAAATCCAAATCTGTCAGAAAGACGTTGTAAAAGTATAGTGTGGCTGATTGTGTCAAAAGCAGCAGAGTAGTCCAATAAGACAAGAACAGATTCCTTTCCTTTATCTGCTGAGAGCAGTAAGTCACTGTTAACCCGAAGAAGAGCAGTTTCTGTAGAGTGATGATTACGGTAAGCAGACTGACATTTGCTGTTTAGGTTATTAAGGACTAGGTAATCTTGGATCTGTGCCACAGCTGCACGCTCAATTGTCTTAGCAAGAAATTTAAGGTTAGCTACTGGACGGTAATTCTTTAAATTCTCTTGATCAAGCTTTTGACTTTTAATGAGAGGAGTGATATGGGCAACTTTCAGTGACTCAGGAAAAATACCAGCCAGGAGTGAAGTTGAACCATTAACAATTTTGGTAATAATAGGAGCTAGTTCATTGATACATTTTTTGATGTATCTTGATGTATTTTTTGATGTATCTTCAGATGTAGCTTGATCTTAATGCAGGGATTTTTGCACACTTAACTTCCATTGATCGTATTGCGAGTTGTGATTGGCCCGTTGCTTTTTACATAGATTTGCTGTTGTATTCCGGTATGCAACTGCGGAGCAGGCTATGTAGCTTCAGCTTTTATTATGCTGTATTGCAAGGCATAAGTCTCATCGTTAAGACTGAAAGAATTTAGAAAGTAGCATTTTTATGTAGGAAGCGTCGAGTTTTAGGAGTTTGGGTTTCTATGTATGTTCACCAAACATGTATTACTTGCATTTTAGTGATAAGTTAGAACTTCACAATAAGGTCTGAGGGCACGACAGCCATTGGCGGAGGGTACAACAGCAAATTTGGCCGTGAATTTTAACCATTTTACCAGGGCATCACGGCAAAAAGGAAATGTATGACGGCAATGGATGTTGTGGCCATCATTAAATTAGAGGCCTGCATCTCTAATCAATTCAAGGTCAACCTAGTAGCATGAAATCATAAGCAAATGCAAAGGCACTTGTTTTAAAATCATGTTTTCTTTCAATGATTGGCAATGGTAAGCACCTTCCACATGCATATCTTTACACCCACAAATTTAATTATTAAGTGGTAAGATTTCATATACTGCATATGTAGAAATAAGTTGGTGGGATGTTGTCACAAAAAGAACTTACCCCCAAATTGTCTCTGCTTTCATTTAGTGGGGATGTTGAAAACCACCCAACACTTTTCAATGTGTAAGGCTATTGTTGACCACCTTCTTTTAAGTTTGAAGCCAGTAAGATCATTGAAATTACAGAAATTTGATCGAGATTGATTTTAAGTGTCATCATCAATTTCCCATTTACTAAGCCCCGGAAAAAAGCCTTGGCAAGTAAAAGTTTACTTGACTTTGGCAAAAAATTTGCTGAGGTGACAGGTACTTACAGGAACTTAACAGTACAAAAGCTGTACAATACAAGACTCAAAATAATATCTAAGTTTTGAGTAATGACTTGAAAAAAGTCATTTTATGGTAAAAATTTCCACAAAGATCTAAAATTAAGCAAATGAATTCATTACTATTTTTTTTCAAACAAAACAAAGTTGCAATTTTTCATGTTTTAACAGAAAATCATGATTGAAAAGGTTCACTATGATAGGTATTACAGAACATACAAAACTTACTGCCTGCTGTCAAGAAGTGATCACTACACACACATGAATGTGACACTGCAGAGGGTGACCTTTAGATTTAACAACATTCGGCTGTTATATCCTTTTTGCATACTTAAATAGGAAAAGACCCTAAAAGCAGCTGTACTGGCTTTATTAATGGAATTCCCAAGCTTCTGAAACAAATTCCAATTGAAAGTTTTTAACAAGTAAATAGGCTAAGCCATACTTTCGTTAACTTGCCATACATGTCGCTGCACACCTGCCACAAGGGTTGTCAAACGCGCACAGCATGTTTCTCCAAAATTCTTGCAGAACTACTTACATTCAAACACACAGAGTCGCTAAAACAGTGTGTCTAAAAACTGAATTTACAACATTCAAAACTGTCAAACTTTTGCCTACACAGTGAACCTAAAACATATTTTTACTATAATATTTCACCAAATAAGCTTTAAAACAAAAAGGAGAAAAACTATGTTAAAATTTCTAATGATCCCTTTGAAGCATTGTTGCAACAGTGCACAGTCAGAAAGTGCGTTTTGGTCACACGAAAAATCCCACACATAGCCACCTTTGACTTGATCATGCACTGGGGCTGAACCTTTGACCCCTACATCCTTTATATCATTAGAAAGAAGAAAAGGAACTCTACATTACAATGGAGGGAAGCGATCGCCACAGATAATCTTTCTCTACTATTCTTGGGCTTAAAACATTGGTGACATGAACAAAATGGGTTACAGAAATATCTGCACTTGCTTCTGGGTATCATTTTGTAGCCTTTTGCATGATCTTTCCATTCCCAAAGAAAAAAATTGAATTTTTGATCAGCCCTGATGCACATTTGATTTAAATGAAACAGCCCATTGATCCCCGCCTATATCTTTTGAATTGAATGTATGAGTCCATTGTTCAGCTAAGCAACATGGGATTTCCAGCCAATATGCTTACATACAGTACTGCGTTGTATGTACCTGTACAGTAAGTGCAATGCCAATGTATGGTTAGTGAATCACATACTTGTGAATGTATACATAATTAAGTACGTATACGGACTGCTATAGAGTAAAATGTGTGTAAGCAGACTGTGTGACTTTTTAGTGCATTGTACGTACACAGAATGCAAGCTATCATGACATGTACACATGATCGCTGAGTGTCTTGCCCAGTTACGCTGCATATTCACACCAGCACATCTGGGGTACGTAACACAGTGATGAATAATCACAGCATATGACTACGCAGTTACGATGTTGTTTTTGACCAACTTTTGCATGCAGAACGGGTAGAATTATGACTTGCTAATAATAATGGTGCCGAGGTCAGTGTTCTCCACTGGCCATTTTGTGCGGGCGCTGCACCTGCACAAAATTTGAGAAGGGCGCGATAGCGCCCATACAAAAAGTGACCACCTGCACAAAAAACCCTGCCGCCCGAACAAAAATATGGATATGGATTATTTTGGATATGCAGTGATATTTGATAGTAGTGTGTTTCACACAGACAACAAATTAGCGGCCAGCGATCCAGTGAATTAGACTGTAAAAATACATCGGATACATCGAAAAAATATCGCGTCATTGGTGAGTTCTGGTTCAGCGATATAGTCAATGGAGTACGTGTACAGACAAGCGGCCTGTAAATGGACGTCCAGTCGGCGCTGACTTGCGCCTTAGCGGGCAGCGCTGGGTAGGTAATCTCAATGTATTACGCTGTCCACGTATCACGCGAACAAGAGTGCATAGCCATTTCGTGACCAAACTAGGCCTACTATGACTCTAATTTTTATTCAAATGTCATAAAATTAAGGAGCCCGCATATAATTCTCCTCATAATATGTCAGTTAAATGAATTACCTTTTGTATGTTTTGATTTGGATGAAATTTGAGCGTGTGTTGAGACTCAACGACAGTAACGCCGTGCAGGCCTAGAATTTCACCGCAGCCATGGCTGTTGCCCCTACAATTCGTCTCGGTGCCCTGCAATATTCAAAAGAGTTCCCGGCCAAATATGGCCACAAGGGCCGTCTGTCTATGGCTTCAGTGCCTCCATAACAGCCGATCGTCAATTTCATAACACTACAAATAATATATTCCAGTCGTAACTTTTCCAGAAAATATGCTCTTAAATTACGTTAAAACTTCCAGTGTTCCGAGCTCGCTATTTGGATTTGAAAACGTTTTACGTGAATGTGAAATGGTGTTTGTCAGTACTTTGCAAACCAAATTGAGCTGGCAAGACTTCTGCGTAAGGCACCTGCAAAGCGTCTCTGTGGCTGAGACCTCCTCTTTTGCATTCATCAGATATGTAGTAGCAATTAAGAGGACGAAAAAAGTTTGTCCAGTACGCTGGTTTATCCGTAAGCACACACTTCACGGACACAAGAGGCTAGGCTCGATTATTGTCATATGGTCACTTGTTAGGATAGCGTACAAGAGAAAAGCAAGGGACTGAAGAAAAAAATACCACATCATAAATTTACTCGAGCATGCTGAACGAAAATGTTCTTAGTTTACTTGTTTTACACATCCGTCGTTGCTATTTTAATGAAATAAGTGTAAAGTTGACAAGTTTTGATACCCTTGAATTAATGAACGATGTCAAAAAGTGTAGCCAACACATTTGACACTACAGCTAGTGTACATACTGTAACATAAAGTCATAACTGCAAGTTACAGTAGAGATAATTCTGAAAGGTTTTGAGCTCTACTTCGTTAGAATTTTGAATATGCAGTTTAGCAATTTGGAAGCCTACAGTGGGCGCACAAATTCAAAATTACTCACTGAGAGTTGCATAATTAGTTTGATCCTGCACAATCAATGATAGAAGGTTGGCTTTTTGGGGGCAGATTCTTTTCAGGAGCACACTGTTATTTATTTTCTTGTCACCTTTTTGTAACATAAATGCCTACCGCAAAAGTTTCTTTTTTTTTTGGAAGAGTAATGACAATGAAAAGATACTATGAAATACTACCATAAGGGAAGTGAAGTACTTCTAGGGAGGGGGTAGGGAGGGGGATGGATGAAAGGTAGGCCGGACGAAGAGGTGGAAGTGTATATGTTATACCCCTCCCGGGTATTCAGTTTATGATTGAGAGTAATAATAGTGGCTTGACTAGCCAACTTGGACTGGCCTGAAGATGAGTTTCTCACCCATGTGACTTTTATAGGCACGGCAAAAAAAAATTCGTTAATACCAGAGATTTGGCAAGAGAAATTAAACACCCCTCAACCCCCATCATGACTACGGACAGGGCTGGAAAAAATGTAAATCAAAATTTCCCAAAGACATTTTCACATGTTTACATATACAAAAGTAGTCAAATTTCCCTCCAAATAGCAAAATTTCCCTGCAATGAGCTTCCCAAATTGCTGTTTTTTTCCAGCCATGATTACGGATAGTGTCAGTCTGGATCCTGCAGCTTTAATAGCCTACTTGGACTGATTTGAAGATGTGGTTGCATCACGTAACACTAATGGCTCTTTTTCATTAATCCAAGAGTTTTAATAAGGAAAAAAATAAAAGGGGAACAATGGGGAGGGGCAAAAAGAGAGAAAATGATAGCGGCTAGCCAATAACATGTATACCTACCCATCCCTGCTTTTCATGTTAGCGCTCTCATTCCATATTGACCAGTTGGCTTCAAACTTTGCACATGTATTTGCCCTATGGAAATCTCGGATGAGTTTGAATTAAGGCATGGCCACACACCTGGGGACAGCTAATTAGCATAATTTGCGGTAATTTTTCAAGTTTTTCTGATTTGAACGAAACTTGGTATATGGGGACAACATGTGGTTTCAAAAAAATGGCACTAATTTAAAGGTCATCAGAGGTCCAACTGGCAGCCATTTTGAATTTTTTTTACTTTTTTTGCATGGAGATCTATGCAGTTCAGAACATGGCGATTGTTTTGAGACCAACTGTTAGTTTTGCCCCATATCTTTGTCTCTGCCGTCTATCGAAAGATGAGGAATAAAGTCACAACATTCCTTAAAAAAGTTGATTTTTTTAAATTTATTTTCACTTTAAATCATGCGCCAAAGGTAGCACCATATTGCATCTAGCCACCCCTCTGGAAGCAAAAATTTTCCAAAGGCAAGAGGGCAACCCCTCCAGGACGGTGATCACTCAACAGCACCCGCACAAAAAAATGACCTGCGGAGAACACTGGCCGAGGTGAAGTGTATTTTTGCCAAAGTCAATTCTTCCTAAATTATTTTGGGCAAACATTTATTTTGTGATGGATGTTTACCAAATTTATGTAAAAGAGTGCCTTTCATTGGTAACTTAAATTTGCATGGTTTTCAATATGGAGGTTGAAAATACCCTAGGGCAGGTTGAAAATAGCCCATTTTTAACCTCATTTGTCATCATTACATAGCCTAGGCTATCCCAATAGGAAGAAAAAATAACAAAACAAAGGACGTATAGGGTAGAGGCACCAGTATTCAACCCCCTAAGATATAATTCTTCATTTTTCAGTGAACTAAGGTTCCATCCCACATAAAAATTATACCAAAGGTGAAAACAACTTCTCTGCTTAATTGCCATCCACTTCTTTGAAACTGATTTGCAGTTAAATACCTTTTGGAGACATTTGTATGCAAGAATTTAGAGATTTTTTTTGAAAATAGCTATTCTTAAAAGGTCACGTAAGGCAAGATGGTTAAAATCAAAGGAATGTTATTTTCTGTCATCCATTTAAAAAGAGACTGGTTTAAGAAATAATGAAATGTCAAGGCTAATATTTCATCATTGTAGTAATTTAAAAACAAATTTTAGGACCATAGTGAAATTACAGAAAATTTGGAGGGAAATTTTTAGAGGGTTGAATACTGGTGCTGCAATCTTTATCTGCTACCCAGTATTCAACCCCCTGGTACATTTATGGAACCAAAGATGTTGTGAATGAAATCCAGTAGGATTTTCTGGTCATTTCTCAAAGGAGTCACTAATGTTTAGTTATTTAGCATAGTTCTGTAAAAATATTCTGGGTCTTTTTGAAAATATTGTAGAATCAATAATTTTGCACTGAAATGTGTGTTATTTGCCCCTACTGACCTAATAAAAGCAAACCGACATAACAGCAAGGTGGAATTTCCCTCTAAATCGCATCAAAAAGTTGTTCAAGAATCAAATACTGAACAAAAGTAATGAAGGTAATTTATATTTCCATCCTGTTAACATTTTATCTAAATGGTACTTTATGGAATAATTTTTTGGGGATATATTAATCGGGGGATTGAATACTGAACCCCTAGATTGAACACTAGTGACGGGGCTTTGAATACTGGGTAGGCAAATCCAAACTTTTATGGTGAGCTATTTCTGGAAGGAAAGACTAAATCCAATATTTTTTTTATGGTAACATGTTAGCCATCATAATATCTTACAAAAACATTTTGAGCCATATGATTCCACTTTACCTGGGAGGAAAAATTTCAAGAAATTCCTTAAAGGGTTGAATACTGGTTCCTCTACCCAAGGCCCTAGGCCTAGGCTAAGTTAGGCCTAGCCTAGGCCTATACAAAATTTAAGAAGGCCTGGCCCACAGGTCGTCCTAGCGTTATATAGTATACATAGTATATATATATATATAAAAAGGAAAAGGTTGGTCACATCGCCTAACACCAATGCAGTGCTTTGCACAAAACTATTCATAATTCCTCACCTTCCACTAGATTTTACCCCTTCAAATCTCTCGAAAACATTCCTTCATCTTTCTCTGATAAAACAAAACAAACGTTGAGAAAAACTGACATCTAATGCAAGAAATCTCATCTGATTCTCCGTTAACCACAATCTAGATCACTCTTCTCCAATTCCTGACGTCACATTACGTAATGGGAATTGCCCTGTACGAATCCGGTACTCCCTGTTAATCCAGTGCATGTAAATGCTGAGAACGCCTGTTGTATGCTAGTCACTGAACGTGACCATATAATCCGCTCCTTGCAGTCACTCCTTACTACGGTCACTGGCCTACATGTACAAAGGTAACGACATTTTAAGCCAAAACAACAAACTGAGCTCTAATTACGATGGTATGGTTCATGGAACAGATTTAACACAATGATTTTGAGCATTCTTAAATACCACTTATATCTTCTGGAATGTTTAATACCAGCGAATTCATAGCAAAAGGCAGGAAAAATGTGGTGCCATCCCTCCCTATAACATCGACATCTTGACAGCTGGATCGTCTGCTACTGTGTTGCATGATGGGAAGGACTTCCGCTCGACAAGCTATCCAAGACCAATTAGTAAGCACGGCTAGTCAATACTTGTACGTCATATAGTAAGCTCTCTGTACATTACGAAATTGTACAGTCACTGCATAGGTTTCCACGTTTTATATGAGATCACATGGCAAACACTGGCTGAAAAATTACTCTGCACAGGCTTAACGTTACTCGCAGAATTATCCTGCCAAAATTTCCCTTTTAAAGGTCTTATTTCGTTAACAGACTTGTGGGGAAGGTGAATGTGATGACAAAGATCATCTGTGGAAAGTTTGGTGAGAAAAGGTATCTTTTTGGGGATGTGAGGGATGCCTACTCACGCGTGAGTAGGCAAATGAGCTGTGTTTTTGTGTATACCGGGCAAGGGTCCAGAAATGAAGTGTATAGCATAGGAACGTAATGCTGGGTCCTGTTCAAGGGCTAGTTGTATGCATGCTGTACGTAAAGACCGCACATAGGCCCCACACAAGTTTTTTTTTTCGTAGCACAGCTTGGGGAATTGTATGCTTGTGTTTTCCATTTCTTGTTCACGTTCCCCGAGCAGAAAAAAATTACAGTCTGGTCGTTGACAGATTTGAAAGCAGTTCGAACTATCCAATGGGAGAACCGGATTCGTAGAGGGCAATTCCCATTACGTAATGTGACGTCAGGAATTGCATGGAGAAGAGTGATCTAGATTGTGGTTAACGAAGAATCAGATGAGAAGATTTCTTGCATTAGATGTGAGTTTTTTTCTCAACGTTTATTTTGTTTTATCAGAGAAAGATGAAGGAATGTTTTAGAGAGATTTGAAGGGGTAAAATCTAGTGGAAGGTGAGGAATCATGAATAGTTTTGTGCGAAGCACTGCATTGATGTTAGGCGATGTGACCAACCTTTTCCTTTTTATATATATATACTATATATACTAGGCCTATATAACGCTAGGACGACCTGTGGCCTGGCCTAGGCCTACAGACATTAAAGGTGTTGACAAACAGGTAGGCTAAGTTGGTTCAATGACTTTAAATACTTTTTTATGCTATGCATACTGTATAACGCTAGGACAACAGTTATGGCTATTCCTAGCCTAGAACTTAGTGTACCGCCTGACCGCACAGTAAACATTTAATATTTAAAGGTCTGGGCAGATAACACGCCAACCTAGCTTTACGCTTCTATTACTTTTAAAGGTTAGGCTACGCGAGTCCCACGGAATCTCAGCGACAGCATGAACGAATATATAATGGCTGCACAAAGCCAAAATTAAGTATAACACAATTTGCCATCACACATGACCGCACGAAAAAGGCCTTGCAAAATTAAGTGTCTGAATTAAAGCATACAAACCTTATGACGGCTGACCAGTTCGGCTGATAATTACTCTGTGTTTCTCACTCTACACAACAAGATTCCCGCGCTACCGTCACATTGTACAGCTCAGAACATGTGTATTGGCTTACGTGGTATGGTGGTACTTGTTTTACTTGTACAAAACTCTATGCATTTTTTCCGTATCGAATGTTTACGTACTCCTGTCATGTACGTCACTTGTCAATAAACCCATGCAAAGGATACGCCTGCAAGGCGGCGATGTTTAAATGCCTGTATAGCCCACACTGCAGGGAATTAACATCAGATTTCGATGTAAGAAAACTTGAACAACTGATACGAAGGCTATGAGCTGATTCCGCGGTTACGAACTGAAGTTCCGATCCGAATTTGGGGGAGTTTTTATTTTTTTGTTAAAATCTTCCCCATTTCTGGTCGAAAAGAACTTCCTATATTTTTGCCAAACAGTGTAAACACAGGGATGGCTTCGGGATTTTCCCGACAGGGGCAAAATTTGAAATGCACGTATCTGCAATAATGTGACCAGAATCTCCCATATTAGTATAGGTCTGAGTGGGGTCCGTGCCATTCCGCCATCGGTACTCTCCGCTATAGGAAATGTGCTCATTCCGCCATAGAAAAAGTGCCATTCCGCCATAGACCTATTTCCAAATAGCAATTACAATGAATTGTGGGATAGAGTTTCGGGTGAGCGTCAATTTTCACCACAGTAACATGCCATTGACGAAAATGACAAATACCAAAACTCTATCCCACAATCCTTTGTAATTGCTATTTGGAAATAGGTCTATGGCGGAAAGGCACTTTTTCTATGGCGGAATGAGCACATTATTCTGTGGAAGGTATGACAGGTCGGAACTTACCAGACTGGAGGAACATGGATGAATGGAGTTTAGAAATTTGTTGGAAGCATTATTGATTGGTGCTTCATGGTTGAATGAAAGATGCAAAATCACTTTACCCGATTAGTTAGCCTACGGAGTGGTCAGTGTCAATGAACACTTACTTCCCTATTGATAGTAATCCCCTTTACATGTACACACGTGCGGACGTGTGATTATTTAAGTTGATATTTTTGCTTTACAAGTCTAAAGCCACCGTTCATACATTTAAAAGGATTAAACTTTATTCCCCACAGCCTACAATCAAATCTAATTCTATTCAAAGTTCTTACTTTCTTAAAGGCATATTTCCATCATCCCAAACAGTTCCAATTCTCCCAACCTACTTACTTCCAGCCCCTCCCACATTTATCTAAAACTCATCTTTATCCAGACACAATCCTTGTTTATTGCTTCATGGCTTGTCCCAGTGGCCATGCAAGTCCATAATGTGTAATCAAGACACTCTCAGTGCCCATGCTGTGTAATTTAGCTATGATGCATTGTTTGAATGTGATGCCAATCAAAGAGCTGTACCAATTGAGAGTTTTGATATATGTATACTGAAACTGTTGTTTAGGATGACGAATGACTGCCTTTAAGCCTTATTTGCACTTCCATTCAATCTATTCAACGAACTATTTTGGTAGTTGCAATTGCAACAATTCCTCTACTTTCATAGATTTTTAAAAAGTGACTCTCCGCCATAGGTTTCGCACCATTCCGCCATGGCGGAAAGGTGCAAAACCTGTGGCGGAATGTTATGGCGGAATGTACCGATCATGCGGAATGACACTGTATTCGGTCTGAGTGACCATTTCCTTATATATTGTACCCGCAAGATCTATAGAGGGCAATCCAGCCACCTTCACAACACTATCAAAGTGCGGTCACTTAGAAACTATAAGGAAATTTTGTGAATGACATTAGCACCACCGACTGGTCTGAGGTTTACTGCAGTGATGTAAACAAGGCATGGGATGCTTTCAAAAAGATTTTCAGCAGCATTATTGATAGTATTGCCCCAGTCAAGGAAATACGCCTAAAGAAACGTAGGCCTACTGAACCTTGGATGAACAGTGACATCCTTGAAAGTATAACTAAGGCTCAGGGATCAGCTTCTTCACAAGTTCAAAAAAAAAAAAAAATAAATAAATAAATAAAAAAAATAAAAAAATCATGACCCCGATCTTTACTCAAGTTATTCTGAAGGAAATAAGATTTAACGGGATATCAACTTGAAGCATGCCAATTAAAGCCAGGTTTTTCCTCGAAAAAATAGCTGAGAACAAAAGTAACCCCAAGAACCTTTGGCAGGATCTAAAATCCCTTGGCTACACTTCCTCACCCAAGAGCAATGAGGCTCAGATTGTCCTTAATATCGATAATGAAGTTTGTTCCGGTCCTCGTCGTGTTGCTATATATATAAACGACTTCTTTACCAATGTTGCTAGTACTCTTTTTGAAAGGTTACGCCAATCGGCTGCATTTGACACTAATTCTGCTGCCTTCAGGATTATTACTGTCAGAAGGGCATAGTTCCTTACGCCTTTAAGCTGTCTAAGGTGTCCTCTGATTTTGTCTATGATGAGTTATGTGCAAATACCAGCAAAGGCCTCGATGAAATCCCTGCTAAGTTTTCAAGGGATGGGGCAGACGTCTTAAAAGACCAATTGTTTCACATAATTAATTTACCAATCGAAACCAATATTGTTCCTCCTGATTTCAAATATGCCCGTGCCAAGCCTCTTTTTAAAAGAATAGTCGATTGGATGTGGGAAATTACAGGCCTATAAGTATCCTCAGTGTTACCTCTCAGGGGCGGGATTTGATCTCTGAAAGTGGGGGGGGGGGGCAAATTCGGGCTGACTTACCAAACGGCGCCGAAGGCGCCGCGGGAGCGCGAAGAACTCTCCCCACCGTCCTGGGGTCCAGGGGCAAAGCCCCTGTGGGGGTTCAGGGGGCGCAACCCCCTGAAGCTTCTGGGTATTTACGAAATTGTAGGCCTTAAAAATGATGCATTTTATCTTCAACTTTAAATTACATAAGATGGGCACTTAACAGAACACAAATATCACAATTTGACTTTCTTCAATCATATCCTTACTCCGTATGATTACAGTCGGCCGGAATCGATGATGCAGAGGGTGCGGGGAGGGAAAATGGATTACTTAAAATTGAGGTTCTTCAGGGGCTCCCTCCTTGGTGCCCCAGATTTTCTTTTAAGAAAGCTAGGGGGGTTTTTCATGTGATGTGAATCCAGCCTTTGACTATGATGGGGCATTATACAATTTGATTTAGCGTAGCACTGTCAGTTCCAGTTTGTATTTTTGTAGCAAAAGTAACAGACTAAGGAGTGAAAAACTAAGTTCTGGAAAAAAGTGGGGGCGAGTGCCCCCGTAATCCCGCCTATGTTACCTCTTAACTACTTGAAAGAGCTATTTTTGTCCAGATGGAAAAGTATTTAAATGATGATAACATTTTGTATTACTTCCAATCAGGCTTTCGGGCAGGTTTTCCACCGATATCTGCCTCACTCATCTTAGGGACTACATTCGAAGTCAGTCCTCAGTTGGTAATTATACCGGGATGGTTTTGATAGACCTGCAAAAGGCATTTGACACAGTTGGCTATCATATTCTTTGTAAAAAAAAAACTTAAAGCTATGGCTTTCTCCTCCGACGGTAGACTGGTTTGTATCCTACCTAGGGGAAAGATCTCAGATTGTTAGTGTGAACGATTTCAACTCTGACCCCACTACTGTAACTTGCGGGGTTCCCCAGGGTAGCATTCTTGGACCACTTTTGTTTCTTTGTTATATTAATAATATGCCTATTAGTGTTAAAAGAATAGTCTAGAGCCAAATTTATTTTTGATATATTAAACAGGAACATATTCTAAGCATTCTGGTGAAACTTTTGTTTATTTCCCAAGTTCGGTCCTCAAGATATTAGCAACTGAATGTGGCAAATTTTCTGCATAGAATGAAAACTTGAAGCAAGCAAATGCAATGTCATGGATTCTGGCGCGGCGGAGCGGAAAAAATATTGGGGGGGGGGGGGGGGGGGCTGGGTGCCAGCGGGACTATCTAAGCGGAGCGCCACCATTAGTTGGCGCGGAGCGCACAAGAAAATTTTTGACTTTACAGACCCCCCAGGTGGCCGGAAACGGCACTTCCCGCGTGTTCTATGTTGCATGTATCCATCCTTAAAATATGGGTCTCATGTTTGCAATTTCTCAACTAAAAAGAAAAAATTCAGCCTATGCAAAATGGTAATACATATCAGATAAATTGAGATGATACAAGAACAATTATTAATTATTCATCCTCTTTCATTCATTCTGTTTGCCGTGTTATTCACTTTCTGCACCCCTTGTTACATTTGTCCACTCATACATGTCAATTACTCAATTATATTTCCACTAGATCATACCATTTGTCCCCAAAACACCCCCTCCCGTGGTTCCTCCCAAGGATACCACCAACCTAATCTATACCGATCTCAAATCCAGTGGCGGAGCTAGGGATTTCGGTCAGAGGGGGCGAAAATGGTTTGCATGGGCGCTTCGAAGGAGTAAATACCCTGAGCCACAGCACGATCGGAGCCACGTACAGCTTTTCAGACTTCCCATTTGATTTTCCGAACTTGGTAGGAGACTACTTTGCCATTTCTCCTCCGCAAGTTTTTCTATTAAAACATGTTTAAATTGTCTCTCCATGGGCCTCCGCAGAAGAAAATTCGGGGGGGGGGGGGGGCAAAATTCTTTTAGGCAAAATGCTATAAGGGGGAAAGCTCCGCGCCACCATGAGTTGGCGCGGAGCGCAAGGCATATTTATCCCACAATGTCTCCCAGATTGCTGGAAATGTCATTTCTAAAGCCTGTTTACCGCATATAAATAGGGAAAACACTGAGTGAATTGTTAAGAAATGTTGATGTTAATTTTTCTTCGTCTTTTTCTTTATGTTTTTTCGTTTTTTTAGCTTTTTGTTATTTTCCAGAGGAGGGCAAGTGCCCCCTTGCCCCTACCTACGGACACCCATGCATGTTTCTATCCCTCTCTTTCACATTCTAGTACAAAGGCAGTCATTATAATTATTGTGTGTGTTATTGTAAGGTCTTGATTTAAGATTTTAATGTAATAATGGGCTACTTTGTGAAGATAAAGATTAAACCTTTTAGAGCTAAATAGCAAGCAATCTTACAGAGGGAAAAAGTTATGGAACTCAATCACCGTAAGGTGTACATTTTTGGTATCTGGAAATCAAGATTAGTGCACGAAGAAACATTACTTGACGTATTTTACATCCTCTGACCACTCTGAAATAGCCATTTATTAAGTAACCTACATTGCAAGAAATATCCAAGACAAAAGGTCTGCTTGGCTCTCTAGGTACCGAATTCATACTAAATAAAAGTAGCCTAAAGCTAGGCTTATTAGATGCAATTTTCTGGCTTGTGAGTCACGTAAGTACAGAAATAAGCATTTGCATGAGATTATCGTGCAGTGTCAGAAAACACCAAACAATTGCCAATTATCATGAGAATGGTCACTTGAAGAAAAGCAAAATGGAAACTGCTCATTAAAACTCTTAAACCATTACCACTATGATGACAGTTTTATTTTATTTTGATCTGAATGTTCTCTTCAAATGATTTTGAAAAATGTTGTGGAAGCTATTTTGGTACCTTTATAAACTCTTTTTTATTGTCTATCTTGACAAATATGCCCGACAACACGAGGTCTATTTGCGCTTCAATTATTGTTGCGCCCTTTGCAACATCTGTTATTGACAGGGAGGATTAATTTAATGTCAGTCTGTGTATTTTGTTAGCTTATAAATCAGGCTTGGCGTGGAAGCAATGAACTTAGCACAGAGACAGCATTCATTAGTGCGTATAAAGCATGAAGATAGGTCTCGGCAAAAACCTATCCCTATATTACAGGAGATGACCCTTTTCATCAGAATAAAGTGCAGATAGTAAAGTTACTGGTGTCTGTTTGGGCATTTTATTATGTGGGCCTTTAAACAACGCTATTAAATTATGTCTTTTGCCAAAAATGGTGCAAGAGTTAAGTATGTTAAAAACCTAAACACGACAGACGATCGCCCCCCCCCCCCTTCCCGACCGTATGGCAGCTCCGCCAGGCTGCTCAAATCCCAAACGTACTATAGACTTGTGTACTAACGGTAGTAGAATACGTTGTTCAACCTCGCGAAAAACGATCAGTAAATCTTAACAAGATTTCGCAATAACAGACGTGCTTCCACTTTTCGAGGACCTCGGAGATTGGGTTGGGGGATGATAAAGAGGCTTTAGCGTGTCCAGTATCTTTTTCATCGACAACATTCCCCTAAAATTATTAGTAGGCCTATATTGTGCATTACACTGATAGAGAATATGTTCACCACCCACTTCAATATTCTCCCCGCCGTCGCCGGTCACCACTTCTTGAAGCGCACCTTACAAATATTGGGGGGGGGGGGGGGGGGGTAAACATGCCTTTAGCCCCTCCACTTTTTTCATTGGTGGGGGGGGGGGCTAAGCCCCCAAAGTATATTGATACCATAGGTGCATCCTGAGTAATGGAGTTTTAAATCCTTTACATGCCTTGAGGTCAAGGTAACATCCCTTATCAATTCAAGGTCAATCTAATAGGATGAAAAATAAAGTAAACAAGACATTAGCCAACAATGTGAATCAATGATATCACACCTGTTTGCTTAAAGTTCACTTAGTATGGAAAATGTGTCAACTTCAACTGATAATATCTCAAGAACCGAACATGGGATAGGAGTGGCACTTTCACCAGAATGCCTAGAATATGTTCCTCTTTAACATATCAAACTTTGATTTGACTCTGGACTGTTCTTTTAACTGCAAACTGCTTTTCTGTGCTGACGACAGTGCTTTAATTGTCACTGGTAAAGATGTTCAGAGCATTAGTGACTGCTTAAGTAAGGAATTAGAGTCTTGCAGAGAATGGTTTGTTAATAACAGGCTATCGCTTCACCCGGGGAAGACCGGATCTTTTCTCTTTGCTTCGAAAGTCATGCTTAAGAAATCCAGTCCCCTCTCAGTCTCTTGCAACGGCCAACTTATTAAGTTCTGTTAACTACCTTGGAATTATACTGGATGGAAGACTCTCATGTGATTCTATTGCCCGTGACATTCTTAAAAAAAAGCTGGTGCACGTTTAAAATTTTTATACAGGCAGTCTAGCTTTCCGAACAGTCGCACACGAAATATCCTGTGCACCGCTCTTATTCAATGTTACTCTTGCTCTTCCTGGTTTTCTGCTCTCTCTAAGGAGTATAAAAATAAGTTGAAAACCATGCAAAATAAATTTATTAGATTCATTTTAGATATGGGTCCGCGTACCCATGTCGGTCAAACTGAATTGAACAAAGTCGGTTTTTTATCTGTTTGCGACAGGGTGCAACACTTTAAACTTAATCTGGTTTTCAAAATTTTTAACGACACCTGAGTAGTGTATTAAGGGGTATTCAGGCCTCTTTAGGGTGGGGCAAACGGGTGGGTCCCATTCAGGTATAGGTGATACCTACTTGTTGCTTAGCAACAAGTATTGTGGGGGTTTAGTTACTAGTGGTATGCGTCCCGCGTTTTTCGACGGAAATGTTGGTGGCGATGTTGGGTTTTGTTTGGGAAGGGATATGACATCACTGGTTGCTAAGCAACCAAATGGTCTTTTTCGTGACATGATCACAACTTGACTGTTCACTGGTTGCCAAGCAACCCGGAAGGGCTTTTTGGTGGCTTGTCGTAACGTGACTGCATGAGATGACATAAGGTCTGAGGGGGAAGACTTGTGGGATTTGAACCCACGACCTCACTGTTGAGAAACAGATGAGATTTCCAGAGAGTCTTTTGTGTCTGAGAACGTTACATCATATCATACATTGCGTTACGATAATAACATCGAACGTTAGGGTAGGACAGCGAACTGACCTGCCTTAACCCGACTAAAAGAAATGAAGGAGTCCCAATTCAGACGTGTGGGGGATGAACCAACTGCAATCAATACAAGAAATGTGGAGAACCGGTTTTCTATTTTTCTCTGCACACTTCTAGATTATTTACTTATTTACAGTGTCTCAGAATGTTTACAACTCATATAGTGGTATCCTTTGTAGTATTTATTTTGTAAATAATAATTTCACTATATCTCAATTGTAGGTTGAAATCATATAGCTTCCAGGGACTTCGACTTAATCAAAATGAGTGAGGTATTGAGTATATTCAAGCGACCAGTTTCAAGTTGGTTGCGCCCGGGAGGACTTAAGAGAATGTTTTGGCCGTGAGGTGGTCACGTATTGAAAGTTTTGTTTCGCCGAACGGCTCTTTGCCAGAGGTTCGGGAGGACTTAGAAAAAGAAAGTTTTGGTTTTGCCGAACGGCTCTTTGCCAGAGGTTCGGGAGGACTTAGAAAAAGAAAGTTTTGGTTTTGCCGAACGGCTCTTTGCCAGGGGGTCGGGAGGACTTTAGAAAAAGCTTCTCAGCCTTTTGGCTAAGATCATGTGTAGTATCTGTTTTTTTTTACATCCAGTCTAGAATGGAGCCATGCATGACAGATCAATAATGTATAATGGTCTGAGGGGCGTGAGGATGGTCACGTATTGACCTACAGTGGACGTAATAGCTTCTTCGGGAAGCAGTTAAAGTTTGGTTTTGCCGAACGGCCCTTAAAATGGAACCTACTGCCGTTGTGCGAGATGCTTCGCATAAGTAATGGAGTAGGGAAAGCAAGCCAGTGAGCCACAACTGGAAAAAAAACCTTGACCGGCTCGACTTGAACCAATAGCTTGGAAACTGGGCCGTAAAACTCTCTTACTTGCCGAACGCCCCTTTGCCAGAGGGTCGTGAGGACTTAAGAAAAAGCGTTGAAACGACTTAACCTTGCTTTGCTTGCTGCATTATGACTGCAGCAATATGTTTGGTGACTTGCAAGAGTACATCAAAAATTTGACATAATCTTCAAAAATATCGTTACTGAAAACAAAAAAATTCTGTTAGACATTTTGCAGATTATTCTTGTTAAAAAGTTAACTTCAAAAAAAAAAAAATGTAAAAGAAAAAAACATTTTTTCCTAGTTAAAAACTGTTAACAGTTGGTTTGTAAAAATAAGAGGAAACGGAGGCTGGAGGATATGGAGTGAGGTAAGCTGAGGATTTAAACTCGACTTGGCTTGATAATAAATGAATCCAGTGGTTTCAGAAAATGTAGCGAATATCACAAGCTATTTTTTCTGGGGTGGGGGAGGGGACTAGGAGTCGCAACATGAAGTCATGGCGGACTCTAAACTTAAGATCACATCCACATCCACGTCAGATCCACGACCCCCCAAAAAATATTTTTGCACGAGGCCCCTGCAGGGTTGGCGCCAGGGGGGGCATGGCCCCCCGCGGGGGAACACTGAGCACCCCCTCCCCCCCCCCCCCGTCGGGGAAGGTCGGCGGTTTCGTCGGGGAGGCCTAAAAAATAAAAAAGAAAAAAAAGGGGGAAAAAAGAGAAAAAAACCTACAAGGATTGAAGTTACTGTTTGTGTGATCTTGAACATACGTTTTGTTTTGAAGTTCTATTTTAAACCAAATCGGAATAGATTTCAGTCACTTCTTCTTCGCTCCGTTGCACCTCATTCCAAGTACCTGGGGCCCGTTCCACAAAGAGTTACGCACGATCTTAAGTTTGATTTACTGTTGACTTAAGTATGGGGAATCAAACTTAAGATTGTGCGTAACTCTTTGTGGAATGGGCCTCTGGTCCTATCTCCTCCTTTGTTGGGGAAGGATGGCAATTTCCTTCGGGGGGGCCTAAAAATGAACTTAAAGGACTGAAGTTACTGGATGGATGATAGTGAACTGTTTTTTTTTTTCTTTATGAGCTATTTTTTCTTTTGTAACGGTATTTTAATGCATATCTGAATCTGTTTAATCACTTCTTACTAGCTGTGCTATCCCTCATCCCATCTTCAACCCATAAGGTCATGCCCCCGTCGGGGAAGGCTGCCCTTTTTTCTGTTGTTGAGAAAATCCAATTTCGTCGGGGCCTTCATCTACATGCCCCGATAAACTGATAAAGATGCGGGTCTGATAAACTTCAGTCACCCTGACGATCTTCTTGATTTTGCTCACTAGAAGACCACATTCTTCAAGGAAACTCACAATTCCGAATTTTCCTTACAAAAACAGACGAGAAGTTGTTCATGTGCATGCAGTGCCCAGTGGTCTGCCCTCTCTCCTGCCCCGACAACCAAAATCTAGCAGCGGCAATGAATATCGGTAAGGCCGTTTCAGCTTCACAGAAGTGGGGGAATGTCTCCCAATTAGTCTGACTGAAAATTAATTTGAAGCCACCTTTTAACGTGACATATTTTCAAAAATTCAAATTCGTTGGAAGTAAAATAATTTTTTAGTCTGGAGTTCGGCCAGTCACGTAGAAAATCTCATCTATTTAGCGGACCTTGCAATGGAATACAACGAAGATTTCTAATAGAGGCAACAACACTTGTATGTTTTCAATTCTGTTGCAGTTTCCCCCGAAAATAGACAAGAACATTATATCTAATCATATCAGTACCTTTAACCTGGTAAATAATTTTTTGATCACTTAGTACTTGGATTTTTCTTTTGAAGTGAAACTTTCATCATATTTCAAAGGAAAGCTCAAAATAACGACTGCTTCTAGTTACAAGTCTGGGAAATGGAATTTCCGGCCGACTGAGTGGTTAGATTTTTTAACAATTTTCTGATTACTTTAACAGAACAATGAAATCTTGCAAATTATTCTTTGTTTTGAGGCAATATTATGAAGTGAAAATTTTATTCCGAAAGAAAGCTCAAAATAATGACTGCACGAGCCCGGGAAATGCCATTTCCTGCTGTCTGGGGGTTCTCAATTATTCAAACATTTCTGTGCTCTGCAGCTTGATAGTCTTTCGGGCAGAATTACATTTTCCGACGAAAAACACAATCCTGTCCCCTTTGAAACGCTGCCATACGTCTATTTCAATATATAAAATATTGAAGTTCAAATGTATGGGAAGCCACACTGTTGGAGAATTTTCCAATATGGTCCGAGGACCTTAATCGAGTGATGATATTCAGTAACCCCAACAAAACTACTTGATTTTTCTTATAAGAGTTGTTTAGATTCTTCCATAAAACCCTTAATATGTCATAAAATTACAAGTTTCTCTCATATAAAATTCAGATTGTGCCGAAAGTGGCAAAATTTTCCAATTTCGATGGTAAAATAAATAACCAAAGCCAACTCTGATAATCACCCCAACATTCTACCTAATTTTTACGTTGAAAATCATATCGCTTTATAACTAAACCCAAATATTACATAATATCCGTACCAAAAAATTCTATTAAATTCTCAAATTTCTCCAATAAAGTAAGCTCTTAATTTTCAGACCTTCTTTCACAAAAGGTAAAACCTTTTCGGGCAGCCTTCTAAGTATGTAGGAATAATACAATTTAATATGTAAACCCAATATATTTTCAGCTGTCGCCTATATAACGTTTTTGAAGTTGCCCATGTGGAAGAGTTTCTTCAATATATAATAATAAACAACCCAACTTTTTAACGGTCCTTACAAAAGACAAATTTCTGTAAAAAAAATTAAATTTGGCCGTCAAAATAAACTCCAGATTTTAAAGTATTTGTTGAAAAGAAAGCCAAATCTGTTAAGTCACGTCCCACGAGGACTAACTCAATGCCTTTGTCGGGGCCTTGAAATGCTGGCCTCCCTGTCGGGGAGCTTGGCCCCCATGTCAGGGAAATCCTGGCGCCACCCCTGGGCCCCTGATGATAATGTGCGTATGGGACAGTTTCAGTTACTCAACATCACCAGGAGAGTCTTGTTCTTAATGCATGATGAGTATCTTTTGCTGTTTTTCTTTTGAGTTATTTCAGATTATGGAAAGGACATTAAAGGGGAAATGCAGTTATCCAATTTGAAGTAGGGTAGTACACTTTCCTGTGTTATTATTGGCTGTCTTTGGTCATGTGACAATATTTTCCTCCTAAAATGTGAAATTTACTTAGGTGTAACTGCTTGTTTCACCTTTAACATGCACCATTGAGGTCCTAAGACATTTTGGAAGATACTTTGAAGAGAAAATAAGAAAAAAGTAGAGAGATTTTGCCAGTGGTGTACCCAATGGGGGGGGGTTGCCCCTGGAAAATATTTCGGGGAAATTTGTGGAATTTGGGGAAAATTCAAATTGACGATCGAAATAATACTTCCTTTTCCTATTTTTTAAAGTTTTTTCACTATAAGTGATCGTGAAACATTTCTCATGCATAACTCGAATTTCCAGGCAACGTATTTCCCCAGATCTCCTCTGTGTCATTGCAGCATGAAGCAGGCTTGACTGGTGGTTCTGCAGAAATGCCCTCTCTGCAGCAGCCTGAATGTTCTCTGGTACACATGCAGGGTATTTTGATCAGTTAAGCGTATACTGCGCAACACTGACAGGATAAAAGGCCGGAGCATAGGATACCATCATCGAGCTAGTTCCCTACGTATTGTTGAGCTGTTATGTTCATCAAATTGATGCACTACTGGAAAATACGTTGCTATTAAATAGTAAAATGTTCATAGCCTCATGAACGAAACATTCCCACATTTAATTATCACAATTTCCGTTTGTTTTCGTTCCATGACCATTATATTTATATTCGATTTAAGGCTGTCAGCAATACATACCAGTAGGCCTTAGAGTTTCCAATTTTTCCCTTTTATATTTATTGTGAACAAATTGTCTCCTTAAAAGTTTTCAGGACAAGAAAAATATCGCATTCTAAGCATGCAGTAATGAGACACAGAGAGTGTCCTTTCCTGCAATCTTGCGGTGTTTTAGTGAAATTTCCCCTTGCGGAACGCTCCGCGTGAACCGATGGTCACACTCCATGTATCACTCACACCCATCACTAAAGTTGACAATGCCCTGAGTCTATCAAATGGCCACTTTACAGGATGGAGTACAGAAAATGAAACTTAACTGTTTCAAATTGGTTACACCAAATTAGACAAAGTTCAGTAAAACAAAATCATTCCGAGAGGAATTAATTTAAACAGCCGATCAAATTCTCACTTTTGTGGCCTGCTCTACTTCTTAAATAAGTACATTGACTCCAGACGGTCATCTTGGAAGAGAAGCAATGAATACAATGAATATGTGGCTGTCCTTCATGATGTATTCCCAGTACTGGTAAAAATTACCCAGTTAATGTCAAAGGATCTGTTATAATACAATGAAAGTTTCTCGAAAACATTGCAATGAAATATGAACTTGGTTTGGCTAAAATTGCCACTTTTTGAGCTTTTGCCACGTAAATGTGGCTTAAGTTTAAATGAGTGACCTGTGACTGACATCTTAAATTGGTATATGTACCACAACAAATGTTAGATACATCATACCTGTAATGTTGTAGACTGGATCTATTGTGGTATTTAGCAGGTTGCTATTGCTTTCTTGATAGGGAATTTCCATACAAATTTAGAAACAAGGAGGGATGGTATGAAATGCATTTAGCCATAACCACCATCTTGGCACATGAAACAATATTTATACATAGGTAGTGGATTTACTTGGCTATGTGTCCTATGTATATCCAAATTATCCTGCAATTGCCAATAGGTTGCCCTAACACTATGAATGTATATGAAATCCATCGTAGCAAGCTTAGCTAGTAATGCCTATATGGGGTAACTGCTGAGGAAAAAGGGGCAATGTGGGGTGATGGAGTAAATAAGTCAATTGACTGATCAATGTCATAAATGGAAAATGAACTAAACCAAGTACAGAGCTGCTGATAAGTGCATCTCCTAGCATACGAGTTATCATTCCTGTACTGATTTGAAAATTCTGAGTCAAAGATAGAAATAAGGAGACAATAGTGCATTCACCCCTAGCTGCCACCTTGGTTTACGAACTGTGTGTATAAAAATAGAGGTCTCGTCCCTGGGTTGTATCTTCTAGTGCCATCTGACCCCCAAATCACAGCTTTTCTCATTGAAAATGAGAATTAAATGTTGAAATCAATGGAAAATAAGCAAAAAGTGCATTGATCAATGGCAGTCATCTTGGATTTAACACAAGATGTCCAAAAATTAACAAAAGCATGTATTTTGATGAAATCACAAGTCCCAATGTTGTGTTTAAGATCTGAAGTTTTCAATAATGGCTGTATTTCTGTCTCCTCAGTTGTACTATTTGAACGGATGCAAAATCAGAAAAGGGCGATCTACTATTTTAAGTTCAAAACTCAACTTGTTAACCTTGTAAGCCTGTAAGTTTCGTCTTTCAAAAGCAATAACCTTATTACTTTGACACAATAGCACCTTTGTACAGGAAACATTTTTAGAAAAGTTTCAATGCGTTACCTTTAAACTTGTGAAAATATTGAAGAAATACATTTTAAATAATGTAATTCAAATTTTGGGAAAAATTACCTAAAAATTACACTTTTTGCCCCCAAATGTAATTTCATTCACTACCATACCCACCACACATGGTACCACTCAATAGGAAAACTTATGGTCTTTCATATGACAAGTTTTATTATCAACTAATGATGCCTAGCTACTAAACCATGGTAGCCATTTTGAAAAATAACCACCAGACCTACTAGCAATGGATGGTGCATGATATGGCAGACTATCATATTTGAAGATCTCAGATAACTGGCTTCATGTTGATATACTTTTCTATTGGTACCTTGTTTATCTACCTCCAATGCACCGGGCTGCCGGTCTTTAAGTTTCAAGAGTAACCACCAAAGAGCCACTGCCCCTTAGTAACCAATGTCTATTTCAGCTCTACACCCTATTTAGGATCTACCCAATGTGTATGGGGTTCAACGTTCCCAGTTTGTTTTATTGCAATGGCTGTCAGTAATTAAGAGGTTAATACTCCCAGGATTCCATGTGTCAAGAAATATGTTCAATATATTCCCAGACTGGATATTATTAGACATTGGGAACATTGACTTTTGTTCTCACAAAACAACTTAGAAGCTGAAAATTAGATCTATCCACATTTATGGTAACAAAGATATTGTAATTTCATTTTGTTTTCATTTGGTTACTGACTCATACATAACAACAAAAGTAACAACAAATTCATATAATAAATAGGATTGAAAACATATTAAAATGAAACATAAAAAGTGAAAGAATACTGAAAGACCCCAAGACAGACAGTATGTTACTATGCTACTACTACTCCGGACTAGTACCTGACGCCAACCAGTGCCATCACAGTTTGACCTTTCAAAGGCCTCATGTGATGTTATCACTTCAGTGTGGGCCAAAAAGAAAAGGTTTTCAGCAAATGATTTAAAACAAAGAACACCATTTTTTGGTCTGTTTTTACTGCAGAAAAATAATATAAAATTCTACCAAAAATTATGGTTTTCAGACAATTGCATGACTCTTATATTCCAATAAATCAGACAATAAACACTTGCTGTGCTGTCCAAAGTTAGAGGAACCACTTTCTCTCAATATTTCTCATATACATGTATTCTTGCATGCATGGTTCATTACACATTCAAACATTTTAGGGCCTATAGTCTTTTCTACCTGGTAACAGTTTGTGGATTACTTCCTTCCGTATGAACATTCATAACAGTTTAGTCACCACAAGCAGTTAGTTCATTGAGAAAGTTAATGAGGGAGGCTCAGGGAGCCATTGGTAGAGGTTGCAATCAGGGAACTACTCCATAGCATTCAGTTGTGAGTACAGAATTTCATGAATAGCTCCCTACATGCACATTTGCTGCCTTCTATGAATGGTAACATTTTACCAAGAAAACATGTATTGTCTGAAAAACAAAAAAGCAAAATGATGGTATTAAGGATTATCCAGGCTGCTGCAACAGAGTGAATGACACCAAGCTCCTCTGACTGTCCATAGAGCTTCAGCATGGTTGGAAAGCTCAATTCACACTTTCACACAAGCATAAGTATAAATAAGGAAATCAAGTGTTCTGCCAGCTGAAGCAAAGCAAGCTATCTTCCTGCTTGCTGATGGGAGAAAGCAGAGGATTACAGGGGACTATTTTTAGATTAATTGCAGTTTGTAAACTTCAAGGGACTGTCTATCCCATGACTGTGCCCTTGTCTAGGGACTCCTGCCAAGTAGAAAATCCACCATCCCTCATTACATTATCCATCAATTTTTTCTTTTTCTTTTCTTTTATGAGTCTTTTCATGAGTTTTACAGTTATCTTTCCTACCGAAAGTCTTTTCACAATACTGACACTTGAACTGTTTCTCACCGGTATGAATAATTTCATGCACAATCCTGTTACCTCTGTGCTTAAATGACTTTCCACAAAACTTACAACTGTAAGGTCTTTTATCTGAATGAGTTATTTCATGTTTTTTATAGTTTCTTTCTGACTTAAACACCTTCTCACAAATCCCACATTTAACAAAATTCCTTTCTATATGTGTCTTTTCATGTTTACTCAAGATAACCTTACAAGAGTATGACTTTTCACAAAACTTGCACTTGAAGGGTCTTTCACCTGTATGAGTTAGTTCATGATTTTCCAATTTACTCATGTGAAAATAAACTTTTCCGCAAAACTGGCATAAAAGGACATTCTCAATTGAATGAGTCTTCTCATGTGTCATACAACTTTGTTTCCTACTAAATGTCTTCTCGCACAAATGGCATTTAAATCTTGGTGTTCCCCCTGCATGAGTCATCTCATGATGTTGCAAGTCTTTTTTCTGAGTGAAGGACTTCTCACAAAACTGGCATTTGAAGGGTCTCTCATCTGTATGAATCATTTCATGGAGCTTACGATGCTGTTTTTGTCTAAATGATTTCTCACAGTATTTGCACTTGAATGGTTTCTCACCTGTATGGGTCATTTCATGTTCATTACAATCACCTTTCCTAATAAATGACTTCTCACAATACAAACACTTGAAGGGTTTCTCTCCTGTATGAATCATTTCATGTCTCTTCAAGGCATAGCCGGTGTAGAACAACTTCTCACAAATCTGACACCTGAAGGTTTTGCCTTTTGTATGGAACATTTCATGCCTTTTACAAATTTTTCTTCTACGAAATGACTTCTCACAAAACTGGCACTTAAAAGCTTTTTCAAGTTTATGATTTATTTCATGCCTCTCTAGTTTAAATCTCATATTGAATGTTTTCTCACAATATTGGCACTTAAAGACTTCCTCACTAGTATGAGCCATTTCATGATATTCCCATTCACGTTTCCTGCTAAAGGATCTCTCACAGTATTGGCACTTGAAGGGTTTTTCACCTGTATGAACCATTTCATGTCTCTGTAAGTCACTACTCCAGACAAAAGATTTTCCACAGAACTGACACTTGATGGGCAGCTCTCCAGTGTGACCCTTTTCATGAGCTTTCCATCTACTTTTCCCAACATATGACTTCTCACAATACTGACACTTGAAAATTTTCTTACCAGTGTGATTCTGTCCAAGACCCTCCAAAGGATGAGAAGTTTTCTGCTGAATACAAGGCACATTATTTCCATTTTCTACTGGGTAAGTTAGCTGTGTAGGCATAATTTTGGATGATGTTTTGAGAAGATGCATGGCGTGTGCAATAGACGATTCCATGGCATGACCATATATTTGAAGATGAGGAGAATCATTACAACCTTAAAATAGAAAAAAGCAGAAAAGAAATTGATGACCACAGCTTCTTTTAAAATTTCATACATTCAGTCACAATGATAATATTCTAAAGGTCTTTTCCAGAAAGAAATTAAGGCCTTCATATCCTTTTTTCCAAGGAGCAAAGCCAAACCCTGCCATGTTGTGGATGTGCAAAAAAAGAATTGCTTTGGTTCAGTCTACAATATTTATTAATATCTGCTCCACTTTTTGTCCTTTTGCAGTATCACAGTTAAAGGAAGATATTTTATTACCAAGTATTTTTTCTTTGCTCTATAAAATGTCTCATTGTTTTAGTTTATTCTGGAATATGGTGTTCTAGAGTAGGAAAGAGTCCAACCTGAGTGTGACAGTGATTGTTGAAGAGTGTGAAATATTTTTGATTCAGTGGCTATATAACAAAGTCCTTTGTCAGCATACTGTAATGGTGAAGAAAAGGCAAGGATAAAAGAAGGTCTTCATTCAAACTTCTTCAACAACCAGTTGAAACCATTTTAGTTACATTACTATAAACAGGAGGTACTATGGAACAGATGACTCGAAAACTTAAGTGTCCCATGTCTTGGGTGGTCAAGGTCATTTCAAAGCAGCACTGCCCAGTTGACACTTCTGTCACTACAACTCTGTTGGCTTATATTACAAATTAAAATATAAACACCAGCAATATCAACTGCTTGAAACATATGTACAATACTACCAAAGACCATGACTTTTCCATTGGGCACAATAACTATGTATTCAATTTGACCTTGAAACACCCAAATCACCTTGACCTTCACAATCACTGTTTGGTCCTCACAGTTAGGGAGGGTTTGAGTGAAAATTTTATCTTCAAATGTGAAGGAGTAACTTCATTTCCAATTAAGTTTAACTTCCACTAAAATCTGACAGGGTTTGCTCGAGACATCCTCATGTGAAGTTACTAAATATGTGTCCCAAAGTAATCGTCAGGGCAGGAGGGGTTACATAACTTCCTTGCATTAAAAAGGGATGCTTTGATTCTTTTTCTTTTTTTTCCTTTTTTGGTCTATTATGTTGACCTTGATGTTAACAAGAATAACACCTCCATAGGGAAATGTCAAGTTTGTAAAGTTCTAAAGCCACTTATGCAAATGCATTCTGATAATTTGGATTAGTTGTGGAGGAAGTTTATTTTTGTTGAAAATGTGACACCTTTGCCTGCTCATACTGTACCTTGAGAACAATACATCAAAATTAAATGCAAATTTCATGAAAATGCTTAGAAGTAGAACAGCAACTGCTGCAGTCATAAACCCCTCTGATGTAAAGCTCTGTTAGCTTCAAATATATTGTGAAAACAATCATTATCTACATTTAAACATAAAGTTAAGTCATATTGGACTATCCAGCATATTTTACATTGCATAGGTCTAGCATTTGGAAAGGATTCAATTTAGAAGTAGCTAGTGATGCTTGATGAATCCAAGCAGTTTGTCAAGGCAGCCATTAGTGGGGTCTACGAGTCTTAAATTGTCTTAATATTTTGGCTATGCGTTTCTAAGCTCTCACATTCACTGAAATTGGGGGAAACAACATATTTTTTATGCACAATGATAAAATCATTAATGATACAGCTTAGCAAAGAAATAACAAAATATAAACAGATGGACCCCACTTATACCCAACTAAATCAGATTATCACTTGACTTTTCAGATTTGTCTTCACAAGGGACAGTCATCCCAAACTTATTCTGAAGCAACAGCTAAATCTATCAATTTTCTTATTTCTCTTCAACGTATCTGTCATTTATATATTAGGACTTGCATGTTGCATATACAAGATAAACCAAGCAGTTACTCCTAGAAAATTTGATTTCACAATTGAGGAGAAAAAAATTGCCACATGATCCTTAAGAGCCAATCATGAGAAAGAACATGCAGTCTACTCTACTAATTCAAGCAGGTTTTACAGCTCTTCCCCTTCAAACAGAAAACATTCCAAATAACTGATTTCTGAATTTAAACTGGGCATGAATGAGCAAACTAAAATCTTCAACAATCTACAAGACTGATTTTCTGCTTTGACTACAAAAATAAGCCATGATGACCCAACTATAGGAACATATTGGGTGAGCAATGTCCTCTTACAGCAGAGAGAGCTGTGTAACAGATACTCCAATTGCTGTAGAGTTAGTCTGCTGTCAGCATGGAATTCCCAGATACAGCATTACTTCTCATATTGCAGAACATGAATTGCAAACGAAGCACACACTCACAACCATTAGAAATACTAGTAATGTTTTTAAACAGCTGTCAAAACAAAGTAACTGAATACTGGTCTCATGGAGGCCCCTCCAAATAACGCTTATTTATGCGGAGCACCACATAATATAATCAAACTATTCAAAAAGTAAGATTCTGAAAGGAAAACAAAATAAACAGAAATGCCCACACATGACCATAGTTTAAATTTTAAATCCATGTAACCATGTAGCCAAGCATAACATGTACTGCATCCTAATGTGGCACTATCGATGAAAATTTCCTAAAATTGAGCTGATGATAAGAATAAGTTTCTGAAGAGAGAGAGAGACTGACATTTCACCCCACAATACCATATAAGATGTACCCACTTCCTGGGTTGAGCTAAAAAGCACACTTTTTACATGTGAAAATTTGATCTGACCTTCAACTGGATCATTCCTCTAAATGCAATGCATGCGATATATTATTGAGATCCCATATACATACCTGGCAACTTTTGATTTTCTAAACCTGGGCCACCTTCTGTAACTGGTATCCTTGGGCAGGGATCTAAGGGGAGATGGAAAATTTTCACATATGTTAAGGCATAGATACAAAATGGTTGTACATTTGATGCTTAAAATATTTGAATTTTCTAAGACCGAGAATGTAAAAGTGCATTGAGGTTTCAATGATACATACATGTCCTATTCCAAATTATGCCACATTTAATCACCAGTGACCCAAGATGACCTTTGACTCCACCAAAAAATAAAAGGTTCTTCCTCTAACCATGAAACATACACATTCAAAAAGCCAAATCGATACAGTTGCATACAGTGCCTTAAGATATTCTGTAAATGAGGTTTTCAGAGTTTAATCACAGGTGACCCCAGATAACCTTTGACCTCCACCAAAAAGGGAGGGACCTCCATCTCACCATAACACATCCAGTTACCAAAGATGAAATTTATCCAAGTTTCCTTACTACCTTTGAGATATCCCAATTGGTTGGTTTGAGTGTGTGACCTCAGAAGACTGCAGGGGACCTTTTATCTTCACCAAAAGCAAACAAATGCTATCTTCTTACCACAACACATGCACATACCAATAATGAAATTTACCAAAGCCTCCTACTTTGAGATATCTTGTACACAATGTTGTCAGAGTTTGACCCTTTGTGACCATAGATGACCTCTGACCCTAACCAAAATTTACAGGATTGTCCCTCTCATTGTAATGCATCAACAAACTGTTTGAAATACCCCACGCTTCCAAATTTGAGGAATCGTGCAAACAGTTTTCAGAGTTTGACTTCCTGTGACCCAAGATGACCTTTGACCTCTACAACAATCTATAGGGTCTTCCCTCCCATCATAAACCTGTAAACAAATTTTTGGATCGAGTTTGACCCCTGTGACCTAAAGAAGACCTTTGATCTCTACCAAAATCAAAAGGGTTCCTCCTCCTATCATAACTGTCATAATGCATCAACATACCATGTTTGAAATCAACCCAGGCTTCCTACCTTGAGATATCATGTGAACAAAGTTTCCAGAATTTGACCCTCTGAGACCCCAGATGACCTTTGGTCTCTACCAAAATCAATGGGGTTCTTCCTTCCATCGAAATGCATCAACATACCAAGTTTGAAATCAATCCAAACTTCCTTCCTTGAGATATTGTGTTTAACAAGGTTTTCAGAGTTTGACCCCCTGTGACCCTCAGATGACCTTTGACTTCTGCCAAAATCTGTAAGGTTCTTTCTCCTAATACAATGCATCATCATATCAAGTTTGAAATCAAGCTTCCAATCTTGAGATAGTGTGTAAACAAGGTTTTGGGAGATGACCCCTATGACCCACATGACTTTGGCCTCCACCAAAAAATAGGTTTCTTCCTCTCATTGTTGGGCATTTGTGTATCAAGTTTCATTTCATTTGTTTTATCACATCAGTAAATGAACAAGTTAATCGATAAGCACATATAAGGAAGTTAGAATAAAACAATTGCTGTGAATGGAAGAACTCTTAAACCCTTTTGGGTTAGAGAACAGAAGCACTCCCAAAGAGAACAGACACAGTATAAGTTTGAGAACTGACAGATCTTCCCTTCTTAAAACACAATGTAAACAAGCAAAGTGTAACAAACACTCACACACACACATATGCACACACAAATTTACTTACACACACGTCATCATGAATGCATACTGTAGGTTTCTTGTTTCATCAAAATAAAAAACTCAAGAATTACATAAGCAGGCCATGATTTTCTGCAGCAGTTTTATGGGAAGTCACTTCTAAAAGGATAGCCACATTTTAAATTAAAAGCAACTCAAGATTTGAAATTTGCACTCCAGCCAGAACCATATAATTTTTCAATATCCTGCAAGATAGTCTAGTCAGACTAGATATCCTGTTCGCCCCTAATACCTACCTTCATCTCCCACCTCTTCTTTGTTCTTGATACCATCTGTGATTCCATTTTCTGTTGCTTTTGTCTGAATTTCCTCTTCTTTCATGTAAACACTAACTTGAAAAGTGCCATTATCAGATCCTTTTTATGAAATGAAATATCAAATTATTCTCACCTTTATGAAAAAACACTTGCCATTGATAATGCAGCACAATTTATAATCTACACTCACATGCAGTAGTTATGTTAAATGTTCCGAAGTTTGTGTAAATTCTTCATTTAGGTCTCTTCACTAACGTTTAATGAGTAAAAAAAAACCATTACTATGACTTGAAAGCCACCTTTTACTCCAGAATATAGTATAATGCTGCTGTTTTTATGGAATGTGAAGCTATGGTCACATAGTATGATTTGGTGATGACAAACAAAATAAAACATTAAGTACTACTCTAAAGACATAAGAACAGGTTGCAAATATACTTTAAAGGGCCAAAACTCTCACGCCAAACTACAATTTTGGTACCCGGGTACCGAAATTCTCAATTGGCTCAGCTCTTTGATTGACCACTAATTCAAACAATGCAGAGTGCCAAAGCTTATATTACACAACAAAAATGGTACTGAGAGTGTTTTGATCATATAAATTGGGTTTTTCTATACTCATCCTGAAGCAATAAACTGAGATTGTGTCTGGATGGGGATAAATTTCAGACAATTATGGGAGGAGCTTCAGTAAGAAGGTTAGGAGAATTGGTACTGTTTGGGGTGAGAGAACTGAGCCTTTAAAGCAGTCATAGATTCTCACAAATTCTAGTTTCCTTGTCTTAAAATATTTAAAAGGTATTTTAGTATTTCAGCCAATACTACAAATATTCATTAGGGCTATGATCCTTCAGTGAAATCAACAATTTTTTTTTCTGCAAAAATTTATGAATGTTTAGGGATTTATTGCATTCACAGCATCCATAACTACAGTAGCTCCATATATTACCAGAATTTGTTCTGTCAACACAGTCTGTCTACCATTTGAGCCATTTCATGAAGCAGCTATTGTGGCTCCACTATCATAGTCCCTGTCAAGTATTTAAAATGATTAAAATATAAACAGTTCACCTTGCAATCCCTTTAGGCTAAGTAGGTTTAGGTGAGAACCCTTTTTAACAAGGTATAATATTTTTTTTTCCCAGACTACTCTGCTTAATTCCCTTAACATTATTTGTAGGGGTTTAGAGTGTCATTTTCTGCTAACTCAAAGGTTATCAGAAAATGGTAGCACGGATAATGACCTAGAATGAAAGAAGGAAGGCTTGGCCACAACACCCAAGTGCGATCAATTGCAAGGAACATTTACTGAATGTTTAATCGCAATCACAGTATTAAGCAAATTTATTGATAGACAATCACAGCTCTAATATTCATGGTTCCAGGGACCACTCCTTACAAATTTCAGAGTTTACCCAAAGTATCCTCACATGACTCTCGAAAGCCACTTGTGAAATATTGTAGACACTTATCCAAAATGGAGTAACTGAATTTTTCAGCAAATGACATTACACTGCATTGGATTGTGGTATCACTGGTGGTGCATATATTTCCATTATTTTTCTGTACTTTTACCTGTTTTCTCTAATAAATGGCTGGCTTCTTCTTTCATGTTTTCTCTCTTAAAAATTTGTACTTCATAAGGAGGTAGTAACCCTACTGTTGATGTTGTGGTACAAAATCCTAAAAAAAAGAATTAAAAATTTTTCTAGATGCAGTATACAACCAATTTACAAAATAACTCAGTAATTACTGTAGGTTGTAATGTAGCTGTCAACTTCCTCAAGCTACTGTAGCAGTAACAACATTCCTACACATTTAAAATGACAAAATTGTATGACTTTGCATTTAAAGGATCTTATTTCCACGAGCTTTAAAGAAAATCAGATTGAATATGTCTTTCTGCTACAAAATATTTAATGTACCAGAACAAAGAGAAAATGAGATCAATAAGTCTACAGTACCCTGCATGACCTTTGACCTCCAGTAAGAACAATAGGGATCATCTACTCTATATGGACAATCCACATGCTAAATATGAGATCCCTCACAGTTACCCTTCTTGAGATACAGTGTTTACAAGGTTTTGACCTTTTTACCTCTGGTGACCCCAAATGACCTTTGACCTCCACAAAAAAAATAGGGATCATCTACTCAATATGGGCAATCCGCATGGTAAGTATGAGATCACTCCTATTTTTCCTCCTGGAGATATTGTGTTTACAAGCAATTTCCAAGGTATTCACCATTTGACCTCTGGTGACCTCAAAAAGACCTTTGACCTCCACCAAAAATAATAGGGATCTTCTACTCAATGTGGACAATCTACATGCCAAGTTTGAGATCTCTCAGAGTTACCCTTCTTGAGATATTGAGTTTACAAGCAGGCGTCACACACATATACACACACGACATCACCATCGCATAGATTCCTTGCCTGCCTTGGGCAAGGAATGTATCTTTTAGAGACACTTTATAGGCACTAAATCCCCTTATTGTAACAGGTAATCCCAGAGAGCCATATACTGTACAGTATGCTGTACACAACAGAATTGTTGAATAGCCACAGGAAGGGTAAGGTCAATAAACAGTACAAGAACTATAGATACAGACTAGAGCAAAGTCAGTGAATCTTATAAAATTTATGTTAGACACCAGCTTATACCAAGTTTTCAGCTAATTACAGGCCTTAGATTTTGAGGCATGTGGGTCTGTCGCAAATCATTACTCTGATCCACCTGAAATCACTGTGAGGAGTGTGAATTTTGCACACCTAGATGAAGAAATGGAGCTCATAAATCTACATTTAAAAATTTAACTATACCTCACATTCACCATACTCCTTAATTTTCTGGGGAGTTTGGTTTGTAGCATATACCTGGAAAAAAACTCAAGGCCTGTAGTTGCTTAGAGATCATACCTAGTTAGGGCTGGGCCGTATACCAGTTTTGATGTGAATACGGGTACCAGAGGCACACAGGTAATAAAAATACCAAAGATATTTGGTGTGTTTCTAATACCGGTTCTTGAAAAAATACAGTTACTTGAAAAAGGAGTATTAATTACGATTGTGCATGACTGTAAAGAAATGTGGTTTACAAAGTCAAAGCAGAGGTAATAATGCAATCGTATGCCCAGCTGCATCAAAGTACAGGATAACAGGGGTGCTGTGCACCGTTTAGGTTCCGTCCCACCTGCCTTTCTTACCCGAGATTTGGGAACCGGTACTGCCTCAATACCGGTTCTGTGAGCTTCACAGTACCGGTACCAATATTTTCATGGTACCGCCTAACCCTATACCCAGTGGTGACCTGTATTGTACTATGATTCCTCACAACTCCTGAAACAACTTTTGGCACTTTCTAAACCAGTCCCAACACAGGTTGGTGCATAGTGCACTGAGCAGGTTGTAGCAAAAGGTATCTTCCAAATATCAATTATCACATTTTCCATGCCTGGTTATTTACAGAGTACACTGAAACTTATTAACATACTGCACCTGCACCTCTGTCTTCTGAAAATGTTATCTGTTCTGCTTGGTTCATCCTTTCATGACTTCCCACAACTGATGAAATCTCTTCTGGTTCCTTTTTGATCGACAACATTTTCCCAAAAATTCCCTGTTTAGAAAAAAAAGTAAAAAAATGAGGATTTGTTTATTCATTGATCATTCAATACAATTATTTATTAATTGTTTCAATCATCTTTTTATGTCAAACTTGGATGCTTGAGTTACATTTATCCAGGAACTTTGTGTAACAAATAAACAATGTTAGGGGAGGATTAATAAGAGTCACCCCTTGAAAAAAGGGAAATATCAGACCAGTTCCAATGACTAAAAACTCATTTCTATTGTTCCATAGCATCAGGTGCATTATCCAACCATAAACTAAAGGTAATGGATTTCAGAGAAGAAAAATTAACTTTCCATTCTAAATAAGTTAAAAATAACCACATTAAAACAGTACAACACTGAATGAAATGCAGTTATGGTTTTCATATTTCTTTTGACTTGAAGTTAACATACAAGGGGCATACAGTAGGTTAGTTAGAAAGAATTTTATGGCCCATTTCCAACCAATTGGTTCAAAACCTTGGGGCGGAAAGTAATGTTTGAACTAACATGTGTTAATAAAAACGTTTAGTTTAAAATTTCAAATCCAAGTACAAAAAAAAAAATGAATTTTGTTGATAGGCCTAAAACTTTTCAGCATTCTCGTCGAAAAGAATGAATTGCATGATCTTTTGATAAACATCAGGTATCATCACACTTCTATTTTTTCATCAAATATTATCACACTTCTTTTTTTTTACGTATAAGTACTAGTAGTCCGTGTGTCTATATAGGTAGGCTGATGCTGAATGTGTGAACAATTGTTCACAGCACTGAATACCGTATACCTGTACGTAATTACGTAATGTAATGTAATGTAAATTATACTAAATATAGCGCACTCCAGAACCAAAGGTTTTCTGAGGCGCTTTACAATAAAAAGAGAATTTAATAAGTACCAAATGCTTCCTTAAACAGGTGCGTTTTCAACCTAGCTTTAAATATTGAAATACTTGAACTACGTTTAATGCTGTCTGGAAGGGCATTCCACAACTTAGGACCATAAACGGAGAAAGATCTGTCAGCAAATGTGGAATTACATGTGAAGGGCACAGTAAGGAATATTGACTCCTGGTTTCTAGATCGTAATCTGTACTTTGATTCAGGGACTTCATGCAGTAAATTCTTTAAGTACTGTGGAGCGTCACCATTGAGAGATTTGAATACCAAAGAGAGTACCTTATGCTTAATACGTTGATTAATTGGAAGCCAGTGCAAAGATTTTAAACAGTCCTTAGCACCATGGCGAATTTACCCTCACGAAGTACTAATTTGGCGGCACGATTTTGAACACATTGTAATGTGTTTATATCACATGCCGGTAATCCCATTAATATTGCATTAGCGTAATCTAAATGTGAGATGACAAGAGCATGTACAATAGTACGACAGGTATCATGATCTAAATAATTTCTAATAATGCGAATTCGATGAAGATTAAGTGATGCAATTCGTGCTTTGATAGTTATGTGTTCTTTCAGAGATAAGTTTTCATCAATATGCGCCCCAAGATATTTAATACGCCCACTTCTCTTAACATGTGTTCCATTTACATTCAGATCTTTTGTAATACATTTAGAAATTTGAACTTTTGACCCTAAAATAATAAACTCTGTTTTGTCATTGTTCATTTTTAGTCTGTTACAGTCCATCCATTCTTTTACACAGTTTAGGCACTTCTCTAAACCGGAGATACTTCTTCTTTCTGCAAGTGGATCATTCAAATCAATTTCATCACTCAAGACGTGATCATCCGCAAACCCATGGAGGCTGATGTTATGCCCCGACATGACGACATCACCTAATGTGCTAGCATAAGCTGAAAATAATTGCGGACCGACCACCGAACCTTGCGGCACAGAATAATCCACCGCACGAGGTTCGGAGTATGTCTCACCAACACGCACTCGGAATTGCCTTGGTCTGAGATATGCTCGGAACCATGAGAAAACGTTGCCAGAGATGCCAAATCGATTTTTCAACAGTGTCAGCAAAACATCATGGTCAACGGTGTCGAATGCTGCGCTAAGATCAATTGCACATAGTGTAGTTACCCGTTTTTTCTCCATTGACCAGAGAGCGTCATTGAACAATTTGACAAGAGCGGTTTCGCAACTGTAGTTTTGGCGGTACGTACATACAAAAGTCTATGGTGAGAATGTTGCTTGGAAAGACATCAACACTGCAGTAACAGGTGATGCATGACAGACCTTATGCCATGTAACTCCAATAGTGCATTTTATGGGAAGGAATTTTCCATTACTGTTCCAGTTCAAAACTATGACACAATTATGAAAATCCATCTCCATGGTAACGATTCATTTTTGTAGTAATATACATGGAGTTACAGTATCCTTCCCAGGTTGCAGTTTTGAAGTGCCCTAGACTTTTTAATTGGCATAGCCTAAGCTCTTTAGAATAAAGAATAGTAAAAGACATCAATGAAGTTTGAAACTTTAAGGAAAGTTGATGCTATCTTCATTTTACAAAAGTAGGCCTAGCACGAATCTCATTCCATTCTATTACTTTCCGCCCCAAAGATGTTTCCTGTAAAAATAAACGGGGCGGAAAACACCGTTATTGAGGGGCGGAAAAAACGAGGGCAGAAACTAACGGTAACCCACCGTACTGAACATAAACAACTAATGTAACAAGCTACACGAATCTGTTTTCTCTTATCATCGAGTCCTGTCTTACACACTTTTTCCAAAGTCCTCCCGACCCTCTGGCAAAGGGCCGTTCAGTGAAACCAAACTTGATACTGCTTCCCGAAGAATCTATAGGCCTAGGCCTACGTCCACTTAAAGGGCAGGAGCAGTCATCCCAAATTAAAGTAGTGTAGTTGTTTGTCCAGTTTCCTGATTTGCTGTTGGGAGTCATGTGACAATGTTTTTTCTCTTCACTTGTGAAATTTACTACAAATAAGTAACTGCTTGGTTTACCTTGAATATGCAATAGTTAAATCATAAAATGTGATGAAAGATACTTTGAAGAGAAATAAGATGAAAATTGTGCTAGGCCTATTAAGCCCTTGAACAGGACCCAGCATTACGTTCCTATGCTATACACTTCATTTCTGGAGTGACTACAAGGAGCGGATTATACGGTCACGTTCAGTGACTAGGCCTATTTAGCTTTTTCTTCAAAATAAAGTGTGGGGGACTGCTCTTTACCTTTAAGGACAACACTTGACCAACCTCAAGGCCTTCAGACCATTTACATTACTGTCCCGTCTTACACATGAAAATTGATGTTCGGGGACCCTACCTATTGAAGATTCTTCTTAACTCATTTTCACCTTTAGGCCTACTTCGTAAAGTTGCCGTTCTGCACAAGGACAGCTGACTTGCAACCTTCATCGACCTCGACGACGCAGCATGCAAAACAAGGTCGGCTCGACTGTAAACGTTATACAGGTACGATACGTACGGTGTGGAGTAAAATAATGACTCCCTCATACACCAGTCTGGAGCAGGCACAGGATCCAGCTTCACATTCAGCCCCACATTGGGCCCCGCATTCTGAAGCTAGCACAGGATTCGGGTCGTACTAAATGTAGCCCGGATCCCCCTTACTACCAAACTATGGCCCGGCTATACATTTTGTACGTACACCATCTTCTTCTTCTTCTTCAATAAAGGTGACACATCCAAAGGACATTCTTTCACCACGCATGCGTCGAGAGGCTAAATATGCCCAGTAATATAGGTGATAGGGTCCTTATGGACAGAGGCAACCCTCATTACATTCAGGGGGAGATGATTCCAATCCTTAATGGTTCGAGGCAGGAAGCTAAATTTATAACAGTTAGTACTAGTATGTGGGAGACAGACATGAAGGTCATGCATTAAACGGGTTCTACGAGTAGGCCGCTGGAGACAATCAACAGGTAATTGAGCCAGGCCAAACATACCTTTGGAAAAAAGGATCAATCTACTTTTCCTCCGCCTTTCAGTTAAGGGCAGAAGGTTTAGTTCCTTAAGGAGCCTGGTCATTGAGCCTGGCTCCCTTGAATAGTCAGAGGCAATAAATCTAGCAGACCGTTTTTGTATACTCTCAAGCTTGTCGCGCAGGTAAACCTGGTGGGGGTCCCAAACACTACCGGCGTACTCCAGCACAGGCCGAAGGATTCCTTTATAAGCCATTAACTTGACATTACCAGGGCAGGAAGATAGATTTCTATACAAAATACCAAGAATCTTATTTCCCTTGTTACAGATGTTTTGGATATGCTTTTCCCAGTTCAGATCTTTAGTGATGGTAATTCCGAGATACTTAATACTATCTACCCTCGGGAGCTCAATCCTATTTAGAACATACCTAAAAAGTATGGGACTTTTTTTCCCAGCAAAAGTAATAACGCTACACTTAGTGGGCTGAAATCTCATTCCCCACGTGGAAGCCCACAGCCCCAACTGCTTGATATCATTCTGAAGTTTATGACAATCCTCATCGGACTCAATAATACGGTAACAGACACAATCATCTGCAAAAAGGCGAACCTTGGAAGAAACACCATCGACGATATCATTGATATGCACCAAGAAGAGAATCGGTCCAAGGACAGACCCCTGGGGAACTCCAGACAGAACTTGCATTGGGGGAGACCGGGTTCCATTGACAACAACAGATTGTTTACGATCAACAAGAAAGTCATCAACCCAACGAAGAATCTGATTTGAAACACCAAGTGTATACAGCTTGGTCTTCAGCAGTTCATGAGGAACAGTATCGAAGGCCTTCTCAAAATCCAAGATAAACACATCGATTTGTTTATGGGCATCAAGGGAGGAAGCCCAGTCCTCAATTATCGACACAAGTTGTGTTTCGCAACTATGAGACTTACGAAAGGCGTGCTGGGTGGGAGAGAGTAAGTTGTGTATTTCAAAATGGTTCATAAGGTTTGAGGCAATAATATGTTCTAATAATTTACAGCAGACACATGTAAGAGAAACAGGCCTGTAATTACAAGGTAGGGAACTGTCACCTTTTTTGAAAATAGGGCAAACATTTGCAGTCTTCCAATCCTCTGGAATGCATCCTTTTGTAAGGGATTGCTGAAAGAGATGGCTTAGAACAGGTGCAAAATCAGTGGCAATCTCTCTCAGGACCCAAGGATGGATGCCATCTGGTCCCATGGCCTTATTGATTTTAAGACCATGCAGAAGCTTTTCGACGCCAAAGGTGGATATAGTTATATCACTCATTCTCTTACACGTGGGTCTGATGAGGGGAACAGTATGAAACACTGTTTTAGTAAATACACTACAGAACTGGTTATTGAGAGCACGAACTTTGTCCAAGACAGTGACAGCTAGCTTATCATCGTTCTCAGTTAAGAGGGGGGAGATTATGCCTATCTTTCTTCTGACCATTAATATATCTCCAGAAGGGTTTGGCATCAGCTTTGATATCGCCGATCATTCCATTGATGTACTTTTTATGGGAGGTGTGAATCTCTCTTTTGATTTTAGTTCGCAGATGAGCCCATCTCCCATAAATACCAGTCTTCCGGGTTTTTTTAAAAAGGGCATGCAATCTGTTCCTACGCCTGCTATGGCGTGATGATACTTAACACTGCACTGTTAAAAAGGTCGCTTTGTACTCTTTTGTGTTTTAGCATGTGCACTTGAAAATTTGAATAAAGGCATGATCACACTTGTGGTATCCACAATGTTGCGGTTATCCTGTTGAGACCGAATCATGTGCTAAGTGAATGTGGGGCCGAATCTTGTGCTGGGCGAATGTGGAGCCGATGATCCTGTGCTACCTTCAGAATATGGAGCTGAATGTGTATTATGTGTATTACAATAAAGTGGGTGAATGCCCTATCTATTCACGTAGCCTATCGTCGACCCCAGACACAATTTGGTCCATTTACAGCTAGTAAAATTTACATCAGCTGGACCCTCGCCATCTGGAACTCTCATTATATGGTTACATGCCGAAGGCAACACTATTTACCTTGAACAACCTCTCTCAAAACACTGCTAATACTATGATACTTGAACATTTGGCCTGTCGGAGGACCCAGCATAGGTCTGTAAGCCTATTAGGAACCTGGCCCAGTCGTAAAGAAGCCTGGCACATGTATAAAGTCATGGGTTACTTCTCACTGCTCCAGCCTTTGCAGTTCTTCGATACTGAATGCTAGGATTAACAAACTAGACTCTTTGGCCAATAAAGTGAGAACATTGTGTTAATATGGTAACATTCCCATGTGGGATCCTTATGGCTCAACATGGGCCAGCATATGGGCCAGCATATCCCAGGTAGCATTCCCATATGGGCCCCATATACGTCAAACCATATGGGTCCCATATTATTTTGCACCCAAGATCCCTATGGGACCCATATGGGACAGCCCGGTAGGCCCTTATGCCCATATGGGATAGTACTGTGGCAAATATGGGGCAATTTCCCAAATGGGTCCCAGCACTATCCCATATGCATCAGCACGGCCGTTGCAGGGTTTGTTCCCAGAGAGCATATGGGCCCCGTATGGATCTTGGGTGCAAAAGGTGTATGGGCCCCATATGTTTGTCGATATGGGGCCTATATGGGGCCCATATGGGAATGCTACCAGGGATGAGTTTAAACTCTAAACTTTATGAGGTTATCATTTGGGCCAGGACATATGCCCAAATGATCCACAAGGGATAGATCTGGGCCCATATGTGGCAGTTGTCCACGTGGACCCCTAAACTATCTCATGTGGGTCATGTGGGCATATGGACTGGCCCATATGGCCCCTTGTGAATAATGGGGCCTGCAACAAAGGGACGTTATATTTCAATATGGGAACCCCATGGGCCCCATACGGACCAAACATATGGGACCCATATGATATTTCACTCAAGGTTCATAAGGGGCACATAATGTGCTATCCCATATGACCCATATGGGATTTTCTGGGGCCCATGAGGGTAAATTCGTATATGGGGCCCAGATCTATCCCATATGGGTCATTTTGACGATGGGTGGGCTCACAGGGGCACCTTATAAATGTTGGGTGCAAAATAATGCGGGTCCCATATGTTTGGTTCATGTGGGGCCCAAAGGGTTCCCAAATGATTTCACCCACATGGAAGTTGGAACCCATGTAGGTTTCAAGGATCAAGCAAAATACTCAGTGGACTTGATGCACCATGAGCTTCACAGGCCCATGCATGGCAAGCTGGCATGGCAAACTGTCCAACCAAAGCCGGCTGGGTCCAATTATAAATTAGTCCATGCTCCACAAGCATGAGAGAAAACCACATAATACCCTCAAATTACCCATGAGCCTGTGGCACTCTGGTGAGACCATCCTTATATGATGGACCCACTAATGGATTAAGGGGGTTATAGGGGCACACCCCTGACCGCACAATTATTTTTCTTAGGTGTTCCAGTACAGTGTCAAGTGTTCCTATGCTGTACTTTAGGACTCCTACACAATTGCGTCCCCTGGGTCCCCACACGCCATTGGGCCTTTATTTCCCTACAGTTGTGTCCCTTTTAGCCACGTATAAACGCCCCTCCCCTTTCGTCTAATTTTTTTTCCTCCGAATTGATTGTTACACTGTTGTACGTACTGCCTTGTTACGTGCTACGTAGCAATGTAATGGGAGTGGTATCGCTGCCAGCGCGTTTTTGTGACTTCAACTGGTTGCCCGGGTTTGCATAGGTGATGCGTTATACAGTTGTATTTATAGAGATCGGTGGGTCTAATGGGGTCTATGTCAATTTGAATTGGCATATATGTCAGTTTCTCGTGATCTCAGTCAGTCATTGGATAAAATTGGCATATCTGAAGGAAATCGGCATATGTGCAGAAGAAACATAGGCGTAGGAAACACACAAACATTTCTCGGGTCCGAAAACCCCTTTATATTCATTTTTCCATATCTCAAAAGAAGCAAAATTTCCGGCGCTCAAAACAAAATGCAGTATACAATGCATTAGTTTTCGCTCGTAAATCAGTTTGGTTAAAACCAATCATTAGACATCTTTCAATCCTGTCAGTTGAGTAGTTTGTGTAGATTGATTCTTTAGTTATTGTAGTGTCAAATTGTTATCAATATTCAGTGTTGCATAGCTTTGACGAGGTTACAAGATGCAGGGGCGACTGCCTCCTGGCTCGAAAAATTCGGAAATTAGCCATTTGAAACACCGGTCAAATATAGTGCGGTTTTCCCAAATTTCCCTTCATAAAATTTCGAATAATCCTAATAAAAGCTTCATGTTTATAATTATTAGTTTTAAAAACGGCAAAATTTCCGGCGCGCTTCGCGCCCTAAATTGCAACGCATAATGCAGTAAGTGGTGGTCCATAATGCAGTTAGTGATTAACTTTTCCGAGCCGCTACTGTGCCGGTTCCTTAACATTTTCTTCAATATAGGCTTTTAGTCTTTAAATATTTTGTCCTAAAAAGGCAACAAAGTTTCCTCAATCCGCTCTCCTCAGATAATATTATGTAACTACAAATATCTTCAGTCGACATGCTATCTCAAATATATGCTCATAGGACCCGCAGTTTCTTCAATAGTCCCCAAATATTCAAATTTCCTCACAGGAAACCCTGAATCTAAACTATTTGCTTGGAATACAAGCTCCATATTTGAAAATGTGTAAAAGGACTTAAATTTTCGGCGCGCTAGTAACGCAAATTACGCTCCTAATAGGCCTACAGTAGTGTTCACACCTAAGCATTTTTTTTTTTAAATTGTTCTTGCTGGTAGGAAAAAGTGAAAAAATTTAGCACGTAAAATGTACCTTTTGGTTAATGTGTAGGGTTTAGTGCACTGGTCCAAAATTGTTCCGCCCCTCTCATCTTCGTATTACTTCCTACGCCACTGAGAAGAAATCAGCACGACTTCAATTGACACTTCGAGCGATTTTCGCCTTCAAATCAGTCTTTTACAACCACATGCATCTAAGCAATATGATTGGATAAAATCGGCATATCTGCAGAAGAAATCGGCACGACTTCAGTTAAATTGACACCTGTCCAGTGCATGGCGTAGGAAGCAATATGAAAGTGCACCTCACCCTAACCCATTGACCAAAAGGTGCTTTTTAAATGCTAATTTTTTCCGCCTTCTTCTGCGAGCAAGAATCACATTCAAAAATAAAAAAATCTGATTTTTTCTTGAATGCGAACACCAATGTAGGCCTATAACTCTGATCCTAGTACCTATCGCCCTGTATCTCTTACATCCATTCCATGTAAGTTGTTAGAGCATATCATACATTCAAATTTTATGGCTCACTTGGAGGACTTCGGCTACCTTAATGATAAACAACATGGTTTCCGCAAGGGACGCTCTTGCCAAACCCAATTGGCCTTGACTGTCAACGATATCGCCAGAGTACTTGATGATAAAGGTCAAGTAGATGTTATCATCATGGACTTCAGTAAAGCATTTGATACCGTTCCGCATGAACGGCTTCTGGCTAAATTAAAACATGCAGGGGTTCGCAACTCATTACATAGTTCGATTAAAAACTTTCTAACTAAAAGAACTCAAAAGGTCACTCTCGATGGAGTGTCTCCCCCCCCCCCCGTGAGCGTGACCTCAGGTGTTCTACAGGGCACACACCTTGGCCCCCTGCTCTTCCTCATTTACCTTAATGATATTACAGATGGCATATCTTCTGAAATTCGTCTTTTAGCCAACGACTGTATCTTATACAGGCAAATTAAAAAATGATCATGACACTAGAGAGCTTCAGTCTGACGTTGATAAACTCTGTCCTTGGGAAGAACGCTGGCAGATGGAATTTAATAAAAAGAAGTGCTGCGCTATACACATAACCCTTAAAAAGGAAAGCAATTGAACGTTCTTATCAGATGGGTGACTCTATTTTGGAAACGGTTGTTAATCATACTTACCTGGGGTTGGAAATAAATAGTAAATTAAGCTGGACAAATCATGTTCATAAAGTGATCTCAAAGGGGAATCAAATCCTTGGCCTGCTTCCGAGAAAGTTGTACAGTTGTAGCCGTGAGGTAAAAGCAGTGGCGTATAAAACCTTAGTAAGACAACGGCTTGAATACAGCACCTCTGTCTGGGACCCCTACCAGAAAGACTTGAAAAACCAGCTTGAGGGGTCCTGCGCCGTAATGCAAGATTCACCTGTAAAAACTCCCGAAAAAAGGCCAGCGTCACAGACATGATTTCTAGTTTGGGCTGGGAATCACTGGAGCATAGGAGGGCTGCCCAAAGATTGACCCTTATTTATAAGTCCATTAATAAATTAGTTGCAATTGATACCGATCCATACCAGTCAGTTCCCTCTCGAGGCGTGTCTACTAGAGCACATACCTCTAGTTCTTTTGTGAAACTTTCATTCCACAAAGATTGTTATAAATATTCACTATTCCCTAGGACTTTCGCTGAATGGAATAGCCTCCCACCCAGTGTTAGGGATGCCCGCACTGTGAATCTCGATGAAATTTTAGTAGAGCTCATTTTAGTAATTAGTTTGCTGCCCAGCCTTCTGTGCCTGCATGTTACATCCCGTCTTGTGGAGTATGCAGTAACTCACCAGAACCAGAAAGGAGAGTAATTTGCGGCGCGCCGATCGCATTAAAGGTTGCAATTCAGGGCGCGCGAATTACGAATAACAAATATGGAGTTTTTATTAGGAAGAATTTGGAATTTTATGAAGGAAAAGTAGGGGAAAACACATTGTATTTGACCGGTGTTTCATATGGAAAATTTCCGAATTCTTCACTTTTTCAGGTCAGGGAGCAATCGCCACTGCCTCCTGTAGCTACGTCACTGCTCTGCAACATTGAACATTGATAACACTTTGACACTTCAATAACTAAAGAATCCATCTACACCGACTACTCAACTTACAGGGCTGAAAGGTATTTTATAATTGATGTGTATGAGAGCATTTGAGTACAGTATGCCAATGGTTCCCTGCATGGAATATGAAGTCCTGCTCGAAAGACTATCTTCATTCGGCGCGAAGCGCAAAGAGGATTGTGAAAATTCGCGACCCCTCAGACAGCCGGAAATGGGATGTCACGGACTTGCAAGTAGTAGCCAATTTTCCGATTTTTCTTTCAAGTGTGAAAACTGATGTATCAGAGACGTTTTGCGGCGCACGAAGTGCGCCAAAATTTGTGCCCTTTTTTAACAAATGTATATAGATATGCAGCTTGTTTGCAGAATGCTTTGGATTCTGCGTTTCCTGTTTGGAAATTGAAAGAGTTGGGGATTACTAAAGAATCTGCACTTCCTTCATATATTGGTGGCAAATCTGAGATTGATTGCACGACGACTGAATCCATGTTCCAAATGTGATCTAAGTCCTACAAACCATGGATGTACTACCTCCATATGCATGTACGAACTGACACTCTCCGATGACATGTCAAAAGTTTCCCAAACTTTGTTGTCCTTTTTTAGACAAAATTTTTCAAAATCAAGAGCTTTTATTGAAGAAAAGTTTGATTTTTTTTTTTTTTTTTTATGAAAGACAGTTTACAAAAACAAGCAATTTAGCTGCCGTTGTCTCTTGATGAAGTGGTATCATATATGGTAAATACCCGATTTTGTCATTTCCAGAGCTCGAAAAAGTTTACCAAACTGATTTACGAGCTAGAACTAATGCATTTTATACTGCATTTTGCAGCTTTCGCTCCCTCACTTTTCACTGGAGCTAGGGCTGTCTCACCCAGCCCATACTTCCTACGCATATGCAACTGCATGTCGGTTTTGTAGTGTCGGTCCCCGGGAACAAACCAAGACACATACAAATAAATAATAATGGCAAACGCAACGGCAAACGTACAACTCAGAGTTTATTACTGTAATGCACTGTTTGTATGCAGGCGTGGCTTTCATATCAAATGAATAACATAACATGCAAATGAATACATTAACATAAGAATAGCAGAAAGAACTGTGGCATTACGAACTAAATACTCAGCAGGTTTCTCGTTGGTCTTTATAATCACGTGATACTTCTAAGCCCGGTGATTGGATAAAATCGGCATATGTCCAGAAGAAATTGGCATCGGTACGAATTAATTAACATCTCTCTATTTCTTATCTCCTCATTGGTCTTTTACAACCACATGATCCTTCTCAGGCCCCGTGATTGGATAAAATCGACATGTGTGCAGAAGAAAACGGGACAACTTCAGTTAAATTAATACCTGTCGATTTCTCGTGTTCTCATTAATGAATATTTTAATAAGCTTTTAGTAAATGTTAACAAAAGTAATAAGTAATTATGAATTGGCGGACGTGAATTTGTTAAGCAGCCGAATTATGCACGAGTCCGATCCAGCCATTTCGTCTCTAAGCCACAAATCGTCTTCTAGCAAAGTAAAAACATCTGAAAGCTAAGAATACCAAAATGAAAACCTTAAAATCAACAGAAAATAAAAAAATGAAACATTAAGATAGGACAAAATGAAACTCACAAATCGGCAAACTAAAGCACAGAAAAAACAGAAACAAGGCTTGAACAAAAAGCAAGAAATTAGACTAAAATTAACCAAACAGCTTAAAAAAATGAAGTTTTTAAAAGTTTCTTCAGTTTATGCAATTTTCTGGCACGCTTCATGTCTATGGGCAGCTTGTTTCGAAGTGTTGCAGCGCTTCTATCAAACCTCCCTTTCTCAAAAATGCACAATCTAACTTTGCGTACATCAAGGAGAAATTTGGGATGAGAACACAGGGTTCTAGAGGACCATCGGTTACTTATGAAGTCGGATCCCGGAAGTACCTGGTGTCGAATTGTCAAAGTTCTTGAAACAGATTGGTTATTTTTGTTAAAAATACCTCTTGTGATCAACAAAGCCCCAGAAAGTTATGAAATGTGGGAAAATTGTGTAAGGGTTTTCTTTATAATTGAATGTCCTGTTTGTTATTGAAATATGATACCATTTGAATATTTAAATGCCCTTTGAGGTAGATCTAGCATTACCGTATGACATACGGTATATGGGGTATACAGCAAATAATGTTGCCTAATATTCCGTGCAGCAGCATCAAATTTATAAATAAATGGAATGCAATGACATAACAGATTTTCCATTATGCAACAAATCCCACGAAAAATTGAATTACTTTGAAATTTGATGTCTTCCTAACTCAATGTGCTATTGAAATGCACTGTTTTCACCTCCCGGAAGGAAGATTTTTCTGCCCATTTTGAGCTAGCAATAAATTTTGTTTATGGAAAATGCTTTAAATTTACAGTCTACATGAATTACAAACCCTCGTATTCCGTGATATTGAGGGAATCAAGATACAATTCAGTGTACAACCATCCATGATACAGGTAAGCAAGGAGACTGGAAGACTAAAGGTAAAGCTAAGACCCCAGTTATGTCCGACTTGAATCAGACCATCACTTGACTGTCCCTATTCGTCTATATAGCAGAATGTCCCCTTGTGCACACTAGCCATACATACATGGCTACGAATAGCTGTATATATATATATATATATATATATATATATATATATATATATATATATATATATATATATAAATATATATATATATATATATATATATATATATATATATATATATATATATATATATATATATATATATATATATATATATATATATATATATATATATATATATATATATATAAATATATATATATGGTTTAAGATAGCGAAACAACACTGAATACAGTGCTCAACCGATGGGAGCGAGTATAAATAATAAGAAAGTAAACACTATTGCATTTCAAGATACAAGCTTGTATCTTGAAATGCAATAGTGTTTACTTTCTTATTATTTATATATATATATATATGGAGCAGAAAATACCATACTCAACTACGTACCCCAAAAAAATGCACAAGATTCACGGTGTTGTTGGAAGCTTTCGACTATTTATTCAGTCTTCCTCAGCCAACTGTATGACCAATAAAATGATTTACACTTCAATACAAGGCTAAATGCACAAGAAGGGAGTAAAAAGTAAAAACTTAAAGGTCCTAGTAGAAAAAGCAAAAGGAAGAAAGGGGAGTCAAAATACAAAAAGATAAAATACAAAAGAAAAACAAAATAAAGGCCATGTACAGGGCATCAGTCCAAGAAAAAAGGGGGAAATAATAAGATAAAAATTTAAACAATAAAAGATTTAAAAAAATATTGAAAGGGAGTTAAACCAAGAGAGAAAAGCGTAAACAGAAGGAAACACAGGGCTAAAAAGTCTGAATAGGGCTAAAAATCAAAATAAAAGGCGGATAAGATGAAGAGAAGGTAAAATACTCAGGTAGAAAGATATATATATATATATATATCAATGAAAACCATATAGTTATACGAGGCATAGCCCAGGATTCAGGCCAGGGAGACATGAACTTTCGCAAGACCTGAATTTGAGTGGACTGGGCCTGGAAAAATTGGGCCAACCATACTCTATTATAACTTTCAAAACTGGCACGTTTTCAATTACTACACGGAAACCCCTCATAGCACAAATGCTTTCAAAAAGTCGTAAAAAAGTCATAGTCATGGTAACTTTTTGATGGAAACTGAATTCATAGTGATTACAAACATTCGGTACACATTCTGACAGCTTATATTCTGTAACCGTGTTAGAATCTAAAATTTCAAGTGCACATCATGCGTGTGTTCATAGGAAGCCATGCCGAGTCTTTCATCATAATCCCTAATGCCTCCAAATACTCCTTTGCCCCAAAAATCATATAGAAAGTTGCCGGGATTCGAACCTCAAATTGTCTGTTTAACAAATTTTCCAATTATTTACCTGTAGGAAAGATTTCCGTGAACTGAGATTCGGGGAGGATGACTCTATGCTATACAGCTTTTGATGATTACATAACATCCCTGTTTCAGGCTATGCAGGTATGGATACTAGCAGCAATTCGGTTAATTGAGCAAAAATGTAGTAAGTGCTCTTTCGGATAAGTGTTACTCCGGAAAGACTGCTTTAAGGGTAAATTTTATAGGTAATGTTCTTGGGTATTGACATATTCGTACATCTAGGCTCAAGGGCGGAGATTTCTTTTCAACTGAGGCCCCCAGTATTGTGAGCGGGGAAAAAAATGTGCCGAAAAAAATTAGATCAAGTGAGCAATTTCAATTTGTCAATGATATTGGGGAGAGGCGTCCCCCGAGTCCTGCCCCGGGATCAACGCCAATGAATTAATTATACATTGAACTGCAGCAAATTCAAAAAATGTTTTGAAAGATATACGAACTAGAGAAAAAATGTGATCTATAGTTAGCTGTTGTTGAATATTGCTGTGTGCTGATTCTAGGAGCTTATGCTAAACACAAATTATTTTTGCCCGCTTTACACTCGAAGAACATAAACAGAATAAATTAATAAAAATGGAAAGAATAGTTGAACATAGCAAAACAACCTGTTGTACAGTATTCCACTACAGTAGCTGCACTGCACTACAGTAGCTGCACTGCAGTAGGCTACTGAGTACTGTAGATGTATCATCTTTTTACCATGAGTGGGTCAATTACTCAACATGTGTTGCGCAATATGTCTTGACTCTAGAATAAGGGTCCGAAACTTACAGTATACTCAGTGTACCGTCGAGTGCGCACCTAAAGGTACGTTCACATTTGGTAGTCCATTTTAGGAAGTTGTCCACTTGCTCAGTTCAGCTGTTGAGCTGTTCAGCTGTTGAGCAGTGGTGCAGAGCAAGTATTAGTAAGTTTGCTGATGACACTAAGCTCTATAGGAATGTTAATGACGGAAAGGATGCTTCTCTGTTGCAAAGGGACTTAGATAGGCTAGTTACTTGGTCTCAGACTTGGCAAATGTCTTTTAATGCTGATAAATGCAAAGTTCTTCACTTTGGATCCAAGAATTTGGGTCATAAGTATACCATGGCTGGTAGTGTTCTAGGTAATGTGACTTCTGAAAAAGACTTGGGTGTTGTCATTTCAAACGATTTGAAGCCTTTTAGGCAGTGCGCAGCAGCTGCTGCTAGGGCTAATAGGGTGCTTGGTTTAATCAAGAGGAATTTCAGCAATTTCAGTAAAGATATTGTGCTAAATCTTTATAAGCAGTTGGTTAGGCCACATCTTGATTATGCTGTGCAGGCATGGAACCCTTTTTATGAAAAGGACAAGTTTATTTTAGAGCAGGTTCAGAGGATGGCCACACGGCTTATTCACAATGTGCGTAATCTCCCTTATCATGATAGGCTCAATTGTCTAGGACTTACTTCTCTCGAGTTAAGAAGGATTAGGGGGGATATGCTGCAGGTTTTCAAGTTCCTTTCTGGTTATGATTCTCTGTCTAACTGTAACTACTTAGAGATTTGTGCTGATCCCCGTTTTCGTTGCCATAATAAGAAGCTGGTAAAATGTTTCTCTAGACTTGACATCAGAAAGTTCAGTTTCTCTCATAGGGTTGTCAATGAGTGGAACGGTCTCCCTGAGTGGGTTGTTAATTCCACTTCAGTCAACTGCTTCACTGAGATTAACATTGACAAGTATTACTGTGACAGTGGCAGGATCTGATTGTATTGGGTTTGTTTAGTCTTTGTTTGGATTAGGTGTTGGTTTTGGGTCTGTTCTATAGGGCATCATGTGGGGTTTTTACCCTCCTTTGCCCTTAAACTTGTTATGTTATGTTACAAAATAATAACTTCAGTGATATTGAGGACCGGGTCTACGGGAAACTCAATCAGTATATGAACGTGACCCGTGCTAAAATTGTAGTTTTAACAGCTAGGGTAAAAGTTATATCATAAAAAGATTTTAAATCACTTGAGGTTCTCTAAATGTGTCATATTTTGGAAAGTAAAACTCGGTCTCTGGCGATACGCCAGGCCCCGAAACTGTTTTGTAGCAGTCCTGTTGGTAAAAACGGATTGAAATTCACTGAGTGGTAGAAACAAATCATTTATTTGTTAATAATCCGCAGAAGCGGCTTAAAAAGAACTATCGTAAGGTTGCCTGTCATTTATCATGTAGCTCATAAATCGGTTAAAATTTCAAGAGAGCTGTGCATCAACTTATGGAAATGGGCCTTCGTAGCGTTCAGAGTAGTAGGCAAATGAACCCTAGATCGAATACGAGAATGAATCCTGTTATAAATGTACTAGCTTGCTTCAATTTGGTAATAAGAAATCGCACATCTGCGGAATACAGGCTACTGGAAGAAAAATAAAATCTCGAAGAAGCAAAATGAAAAGGAAGAAGGAAGTAAACAGAAAAAGCTTCAAAATGCAGAGAGAAAGTCAAAGTAGTGACTTTGTCGATCAGGAAGAGATGGTAATTACATTTGGGGGCCTAACTGAGCTGTATTCACATGGTCATATGTCCCATTGAAAATATGTGGAGTCGTTCCGCGATAAAATTAACTGCCATGCTGCAGCAGTGCATGTATAGCCTAGCGTTACAGACTCCACTACTGTCTACTGGTCCACAGGGAATAATTTAGCATTCAAATTTTGCGTAGCAGTTTTGAAGATTTTTGAGGGCTTTCACACATTGTTTGTGAAAATGCAAGGGTTATGCACACAAAAAATTGCTAGGCCTAGGCCTGCACAATTTTTCATTTGTGTAGCAACTTGGCCTGTTTGTGTAGCAAATTGCAATGTGATACTGCTACAGCTAGCCTACTGGATAAATTATTCCCTGTGTACAAGTATATGTTCATTCTAATTCCCGTCTCTAATTAAGAACCAGTGGCCAGAACCTAGGTCATACCTGGAAACGTACGCAAACTAATGGTTTAAGGTTAGGGTTAGGGATATAATATTAAAGGCCCAATTCTCTCACCCCAAACAGAACCAATTCTCCTAACCTTCTAACTTAAAGGCCCAGATCTCTCACCCCAAATAACACAATTCTCCTAACCTTCTTACTGAAGCCCCTCCTACAATTGTTTGAAATTCATCCTCATCCAGACACAATCTCAGTTTAATGCTTCAGGGTGAGAATAAAAAAGCTCAATGTGCATAATCAAAACACTCTCAATACAGTTCATGCTGTGTAATAGCCCTTGAACAGGGCTGTGTGTTACGTTACATGGCATAAGCTCATTACACTCCACATCACAGCCCTTGCCCCGCTAACACAAAAAATCCCATCACTAGGCGACCCTGGCCAGGGTCGTCATCTCTCACGTTCACAAATTCCTACGTTTTCTCACCAAACTTTACACAGATGACCTCTGGCACTGCATCCACCTTTCTGCATAAGCTGTTCACCCAGCTGTTATAATGGTGTATTTTGCCTCGAAAAATTGAACGTAACACTAACTCAATGCGCCATGTTTGCAAGCTTTCAAACGACTATGTAGTTGGTCTTCGATCCTACTAAACCACGCGCTGGCACGCCTGGCTATTCCTTGTGTACCGGGCATGCGCTGACACGCTGGATGTTAATTTAGTTAACGCTGATATTAATTTCATTAAATGCTATCATTAATCATGTTATCATTACTGATTAGGAAGTAAAATACAAAGGACCATTGTGCCAATTTTTTACTTTTGTTCGCAAAATGTTGCTAATCATTACACATGTTAGAATGGATCCCTGAGTTTTCCACTAGTTCCGCGAAACGCCATGCGCTGTCGTACAACTGAGTTCCAAGCGCTGCTGTACAATTTGTACGGCAGCGCGTGGAACTGGAGACAGGGCATACCAACGGGTGCCAGCGGGTGCCAGCGCGCGGAATAGTAGGACCCTTCGTCTTCGTAATGTCCACTTTGGGGTCAAAGGTCATGCCAGGGGTTTCCACTTATTCAAAAAGTTTTCACACTTAGAGAAATTTTGACAACGTTTCAACAATTTCAAAAACACTTAGAAGCTTCAAATACGCACAGACAAGAATTTTTCATATGAAATTTGCATTCATTAGGTGGAATGATCATTAAAGTTATCGATTTGGTGAAATGGTTACAACATTCTAGGAATGACTTTTGAGTATTTGCATGTTCATGTAGAAACACTTATTGTACGAGGGCTCATTCAAACGACGGAGTTTCTAAGCAGAATCGAAGTGTCATTTTGCTGCATTTTGACCTCAGATTGTCCATGAAAGCCGATTTATTGGTAACTTTTCGATGGAAAGTCACTTGCACATCATTTTGTGGTAATATAAGTTCGATGTGTGTAATCTTTACCAGTTTAGAACGTATTTTGTTCTAAAAGCCTAATGATGGGATTCCCTGTGTTAGCGGGGCAAGGGCTGTGATGTGGAGTGTAATGAGCTTAGGCCATGTAATGTAACCCACAGCCCTGTTCAAGGGCTAGCTGTGTAATATAAGCTTTGGCACTCTGCATTGTGTGAATTAGCTGTCAATCAAAGAGCTGAGCCAATTGAGAATTTCGGTATCTGGGTACCTAAATTGTAGTTTGGGGTGAGAGGTTTGGCCCTTTAAGTCCCTCCCATAAATGTCTGAAATTAATCCTTATCCAGACACAATATCTGAGTTTATTAATTCAGGGTGAGTATGGAAAAGTTCAATGTGCATAATCAAATACTCTCAATACAGTTCATGCTGTGTAATATAGGACTAAGGAAGCTTTGTTATTCTGCATTGTTTGATACCATTCAATACCAGTATGTTAGGGGTTTAAATCCTTGTTTAATTATTGCCTTTCCTTCTTCCAAAGCATTAACTATTCCCTTCTTTCCAATGTAAATACATCAGCTCTAATTTAGAATTAGGGTCCGGAACTTATGTCAGACGTCAAACGTGGATACGTATGCATAGTAATAGGGTTAGGGTTAGGGATATAGTACACATACCAATATATGTGTACGTACATGCATATGCATACGTATGCATAGGTAGAGGGTTAGGGTGGGCTATATGTAGGTGGGAGTATATACATCGTTTCAATATATGCACTTATGTATATGTATGCATAATAACTTGGCTTTAGGGATATGTATATGTGTGTATATGTATATATATCTATATACATACATACGTATATGTCTTTACATAGTATGTGGTACTGTTAGTACATGTATTATTTGAAGACCCTGCACCGGCAACTGCACTGGTAGCGAAGTTGGCAAGTGCTCTGGTCTGTATGCTGTACTGTGTATGTGGGTATGTTAGAATCCATGTTTAACCATTGCTTTTCTTTCTTCCACAGCATTAACCATTCACTTCTTTCCACAGCAAATTCATCATAATGCTCTCCTCTAGTGGAGAAAAAAAAGAAACGCATTTTACTACATGGAAAGAAAAATAAAAAAAAAACTTTGTTTTCCTCTTTTAAGTTGAGAGTTGTTTAAAATGATGTCATTTCCGGGAAATGATTCTAAATTAGTACCAATACATCATATACTGGTCTTCTTGAGTGGAGAAAAAAAAAAGAAAGGCATTTTACTTTGCGGACAAAAATAAAAAAACAACTTTGTTTTTCCCTGGAAAAGAAAAAAAAAGTTTCAGCTCCCTCTTTTAAGTTGAGAGTTGTTTGAAATGATGTCATTTCCGGCCACTGATTCTAAATTAGTACCTAATTTCCTATCTCACATGACCACATTTTTAATCTCTCAACCATCCTGCAGGCAAGAAACTTGTTGCTTTTATCTTAGATCTTCATATCAAACTTAGTAGGCTAGAAGGCAGGGATGTACCTAGCCAAATCTGAGTGCTGGGTAATTGTCTAATTAGGGGAAAGCACCCCACACCACCTCATGTCATCTGCCTCATTTTTCAGCAATCAATTTTCATTTTTTCCTCATTTTACTTTAATAGAGCAAATTTGGGGCTAGTTTTAGGTCTTGTTAGACAGATTTGTTTTGGGCAGGGAGACATGTGTTGGTCTGGAGTGCTGACCAGTGCTGCCCACCATAGCTACATCCCTGCTAGAGGGATTGGCTATGCTTAACTAACATCAGGCTCTAATTGGGTTTACATACCCACAGTTGTAGGGTTAGGGTTAAGTATGTATGGTAATGGGGTAAGGGTTAGGTACGCATAGTAAATAGGGTGTAGGGGTGGGGAAATGGGTTGAACACCATCGTGGTCGGCAGATTTATTACAGTACCAATGGCAGCTGGGAATTGGCTGGGAATTGTGTAAGAAGAAGACTAAATGGCAGAGAGAGACATGCTTCATAGCCCAGTTACTTGCTCCAGAAATATGTGTTTTGTGTATTTTAACAGATAGACATATCAGTGCCTAGTACAGGTCCACTTGGGATGATGACCAAAGCAAGACTAAGGAACAACACAATAATAAAGAACTATTATGACACTACAGCAAAAGACTTACATAATGTAACGCAACTACTTGACTGCACATGTACCACAAATCCAAACATAAACCCTTAACCCTGACATTAGGGTAACATATGCATTGTAATACTGGGTTAATTAAGGTTAGGGATAGGTATGCATGCATGTGCATACTTTGGTATGCCACTTCTGTGTATGGAAACCCAGTAAGTACTTCAAATCATTCCAGACACTACAACACCAGGGACACCTCCCACAGTAGAAACAAATAATTTATTCATCAGAATATTGTGATCAGCAGTGTAGGGTTGGGCGGTACCATGAAAATATTGGTACCGTCACTGTAAAGCTCACAGAACCTGTATTGAGGCAGTACAGGTTCTCAAATTTGGGTAGGAAAGTCAGGGAGGAATGAACCGAAACTGTGAATGGCACCCCTGTTATCCTGTATTTTGATGCAGCTGGGTGTATGATTGCATTATTACCATGCAGAAACTGCTGTTTGGCTTTGTTTACCACATTTCTTTACAGTCATGCACAATCTTAATTTATACTCCTGTTTCCTATCTCGACCTTTCCAGGGTAATTTTTTCGAGTACCGGTATTAGAAATACACCTAATATCTTCGGTATTTTTATTACCTGTACCTCTAGTACTGGTATTCATGTCAATAGTGGTACATCGCCCTACAGCAGTGGTGAAAGGCTTGCATGTGCCTATTTAGATAAAGTTTATGGTTGGCATCTGCAATGTTTCCTTTTAATTTTATGAACTGGGCTTACACTAATTGCACCCATATGCAGAGAGGTAGGGAGAATGATAACTGTGGTCACCAAAGTTTTTCAAGTGTTTAGTTTTACATTTTTCCCTCCTTATTAATGTTCTTTACTATTAAGAAATGCATTTCATATTTTGTCATAAATAAATGTAGAACACCCACGTTATCTTCATTTCTTCATGAATTAAGGGAGTTTTGAAGGTAGGGGAATATGTCAGCTATATTATCTGAATGAAATTCTTTTTCAACATGTCTGGTTGGAGTTGGAAGGTGAACTTTTTATGTAATTCCCATTATCCAATTTAATTGAAATAATACTAATGAGTTAAAGTATAAGAAAACAAAGTAGCTTTGTATGAATGTATGTATTAAGATATATTTTCTTTTCATTTGTTTTGGGGGATACTTTTCAAAAGATAAGAAGTTTCTTTCAGGAGCAGTATTGTGCAATAGGTCAAAGGTCAACCAGTAACACTTTCACTTGTGTTGAGGCTGATGGCAGGATGTAAACACATGTTAACCAGTATGCTATGTGGGCTGATGCAGTGCTTATGTGTTTTGTTACCAGTTGACTTGAACAGAAAGGTCACTAGTCCATGGGCAGATATTAGGGCTGTGAAGGTGTAGCGATTAATTGCTAAACGATCACATGTGGAATAAATGTTTAGAACATGGCTACAAGCAATTAATCGCAAAACCTTTTGAAGGTAGTGGAATATGTCAGCTATATTATCTGAATGAAATTCTTTTTCAACATGTCTGGTTGGAGTTGGAAGGTGAACTTTTTATGTAATTCCCATTATCCAATTTAATTGAAATAATACTAATGAGTTAAAGTATAAGAAAACAAAGTAGTTTTGTATGAATGTATGTATTAAGATATATTTTCTTTTCATTTGTTTTGGGGGATACTTTTCAAAAGATAAGAAGTTTCTTTCAGGAGCAGTATCGTGCAATAGGTCAAAGGTCAACCAGTAACACTTTCACTTGTGTTGAGGCTGATGGCAGGATGTAAACACATGTTAACCAGTATGCTATGTGGGCTGATGCAGTGCTAATGTGTTTTGTTACCAGTTGACTTGAACAGAAAGGTCACTAGTCCATGGGTAGATATTAGGGCTGTGAAGGTGTAGCGATTAATCCCTAAACGATCACATGTGGAATAAATGTTTAGTACATGGCTACAAGCAATTAATCGCAAAACCTGATTTTGACAGTTTTGTATCCATTTGTACACTCTGATGATCCCTGGTTTTTGTTAAGTGGAACATTCTGGGCATATCTGAACCTTGTAGCAAGGCTTCAAAGTTTCTGAATAATTTGATTTTACTATGCAAGATAACAATATTATTATTTCTGCATTACATTCAGTTTCAATCACTAAATACTGAAATTATTTTTTTTTTGTGATAAGGAAATGGCGATTTATCACTAATGGATCACAAATTTTTGAGGTTAAACCTTTAGTTATTTTGCTAAACGTTCCCAGCCCTAGCAGATATACTCTAGACACTCATTTATTAGGAACAAGAGAAGAAATTCCTATTTTTGTGAATATATACTATTTTCAGCTGTGAAAAAATACACACTTCCAGAATAATTTTATAGAAGAATTTTTTTTCAGATTTTGACATTTGCTAACCACTGTACATTCATATTGTTTTGTTTCACAGAAAGCCATGTTAAGCAGCAAAAGAGTGACATTTTCTGATGATGATGATGATGATGACATTGACATAGATATAAGAGATGAAGAGGATGAGATGAGTGGCAATGTTGGAGAAGATGAGGTGAAGAAATTCATCAAAAAACTTGGACTAGATCAATTTGATGGATATCAGCCAGTGTAAGTATCAACATGTGATATCGTATTGAAAAAATCTCATTTTGGCCAGAAAATTTAAGGAACTTGTGATGAATCTAGAAAATTTTTTCATTAATGCCAATAGCAAGAACCTTCTCAGAATGTTTTTATGAAATCCAGTGGCCAATGAGCCACAACTGGAACAAAGACTGGAGCTGACCTGATATGAACCGAACAGTTACAAACTGAACAGTAAAATCTCATCTAACCAACTATATGAAATCTGTGACATCACCACAGGAACTTGATCATAATTCTTTTACATTTGTATACATGTGTGTATATTGGGCATTGTCTTTCTTCTGTTTCTGGTTTTTTTTTTTTGTTTACCGAAGAAACTGCCTCTAGTGGTTCCCCACACATTAGATTTCTCACATGGTCCAGTGCTACCAGATTTAGGAGAACAAATTAACTAACCCAGAATATATAAATGGCAGGGGATTTGGTCCAAGGGATGGTAGGTACCAGGGGGAAGTCACCACTCCAATGAAAATATTGTATGGAAAACATATTGTTTTGCCCCCCAATAATTTAGGTAGATAAAAACAAAACAGGCAGAGTAAACAAAACATAACATTGTGGTTTGTAAATGACTTTATGGCTCCCAAAAAAGGTCAGTTTGAGTGTTCATTTAATGCCAATGCATGTTTCTGCATGTTTGTTTGTGTGTGTATACTGTACATGTGTGCATTTGAATGGGTGGATTGTTTATTGACAGTTCAGTCCAGAACATGATCCAGGGTTTGACCTGCTATGGGAAAGTTTTGTCGCCCTACCCAATACACAAATCATATCTACTTCAATACGCCCCTGGTACAAGGGATGCAGTCTTTGTATTGGTATAGACAAGTAGTATCTACCAGTAGTATACATACAATGCTGTACATGGTAGGGTTGACAGAAGGGGTTTAAATAGTCACTTCTGTATGATTTAAGCAAAATTTGTTAAAATGCTGTGAATGAATGTAGGTACTGCCACTATTTTGAAACTGGGTGTCTATTAAAAAATTAGGACCAAGTGTTAAACTAGCAACATCAACAAGGTAATCTATATTGACTAGAATTAAAAAAATTTGCTAATAAATCTTTCACAGTTGAAATCTTTGTTGGTTACCTTGACACCTCAAATATATTGTATTGCTGCTGTACAAAACCTACTGAGGAGACAGCAAAGGTAAAATTGATACTTTGATGTACAGGTGTTGAAGAAGCTTGTAAGGATTAAGTTTGACAGGACCACATAGTTTTCTAGTTTTCATATTTGTGAGACTTAGTGTATTGTTAACCTAAACATATTCCCACTGTAAAATCCTGTTTACAGCCCAAATTCATACAAGTAAATTACATGCTATTTGATCACATGATACCTGAGTAGGAAGCTGCATAAACTCTAGAATGATAATCAAAAGAGCTATCAGGGTTGCATGTAATGCTGACAATGAGGTGAACAAAATGACGAGACAGAGAACATATCTTGTGACATATTATATATTTTGTTCCACTTTCTATAGAATGGATGATGATGAAGAAAATGAATCAGATCATGAAAATAAGAAAGGAAAATTTTCAAAGAAATCAGATCAAAAGGGTCATAATAAGGGTAAAAAGGAAAGGAAACCTATCAAAACAGACGATAAAAAGAAAGAATCAGTTCATGTTCGTTTTGATGAAGACGATATTACAAGTGAACAAACAAAGCAAAAGAAGAAGAGCAAAAATCAACAGAAACAGAACAGAAAATCAGCACCAGACATTCCAATCCAACATGGAGAAGTTTCCAGTTCATCGCAAGCATCTTCTCAGCTTTTGATTCAGTTGCAAGGACAGTGGTTCAAAGAAATGGTGAGTAAAGAGTTTACTTTGCATATTGTTTGTTATGGCATATTGCTCACTCTTTGTCACAATTAACTTTACCATAACAGATGAAATACAGTACAAATAATTCCAAATTTACATAAATTAAAGGTGAATTGGAATCGAATGGGAACCAGCATTAACAATTATCCCAGAATTTTGAGTTAACCAAGGAAAGCAAGAACTTTTGCATTGAAACTAACATGAGGCCCTACCTCAAGATGAGATCAATTGCCAGTCTGATGTTTAACCTTTCACTTTTGAGGAAGTGTACTCCAGTTGGAAAAACCTTAGAGCCTAGACTGTATGCTGAAAAATCTCACCACATCTTCACATTAAGTACTTTCTGAAAGTGGTTACTATGCATTCACAGACTGTGGGTGGCCTAGATGACTAGATCATCAAGACCTAAATGTGACCAGATAATGTGTGGGTTGAAAAGGCTACACAATTACTGTACATCATGTATCAGAGATTTTCATGCATTCTTATTTGCTTGTTAACAAAGTTTAGAAGAGAACTGTTTCCATACATCAGAATATCTTAAGTCATATTGTGTCTTTGCACTTGGTTTTGCAAAGGTATGAAGAAAGATTTTTCTACAATTTTTTTTTTTTCAATAGCCGTCTTCCAGAGTGGTACCATCAGAACTACCAGATGAAACTACTGTATCAAGATACCAAACCCGTGCTAAAGAGCTTTATGAGAAGGAAGTTGCCATCTATGAAAAAGGTTTCACATTCATACATTTTTGCAAGCTGTCTTCAAACAATTGGTTTCTGATTTTGTACCCTGGCTAATATTTTTCATATCTTTTGATTTTAAATTCAAAGATTCACAAAGCAGGTAATTTGAGTTGTGCAACAAGAAAGTCATAAATTATTGCACAATGGATTAATTTTTTTTTTCAAGTGAATAAATGTCAAGATTTTATGTCTCTGCTCAAGAACATCCTTGTTGGACAGTAAAGATTCATTTTTCATGCTGTTTAATATATATTTTTATTTTTTTTTTTTACTTGACCTACACGTGACATACGCAGTGTAATACAGAGTCTATAGCAGCTGGAAACTTTGTTGCTTTTAACTAAAGAAAATTTTAACTGTTGAGAAATGTTTCCCTCTTAAAGATATCTTAGGGCAGAGTCATTTATCTAACTGGCGGTTATGGCCAAGTCACTTATGTATTTCCTTTTCCCACCTGCTTAAACTGGCCAGTTAGAAAAACGACTCTCCCCTTGAAAGAATGAATTTATTTGTGAATAAATTTTTAAAAAATCATTTTTGATGTGCTTAAGAAAGACATATTCCAAGCATTCAGGTGAAATTTTCGTCATTTCCCATGTTCAGTTCTCGAGTTGTTAAGAATTGACTGTGGAAAATATTCTGCATAGAATAAACTTGAAGGTGATTGATGTCATGAATTCACATTTTTGTTTAATGTTTTGTTTCTATTTGTAATTTACCACCAGTTTTATGTAACGTAACTTTAACTTCTTAAGGGCTAAGAAGCATTCCTACTCTATTCAAGGTCAAACTAAGAGGATGAGAAATAAAGAAAAGCAAAACATTAGCCAATAATGTGAATCCATGCATTCATACCTGCTTGCTCTAAGTTCACTTTTTACATAAAATATGTGAACTTTAGTTGTTAATATCTGGAAAACCAAACATGGGAAACGAATGAACTTTCACTGGATTGCTTCAAATATGTTCCTCCTTAACATATCAGAAGTATATTTGGCTTTGGAATATTCTTTTAAACAACATCCACTGCAGCTTGTTCTTTTAAAGAGACCAGACCAGACATGCATAAACTTCCTTCTGGTTCCATTCTTTTCATGCTTTATAAATATATAATACTATTGTATGGATTGTACATTTGCTTATGCATTACTCCTTCTGTATGTTCCAATTTGTAATGATACCTATTCTTCTAAAGGAAGAAAATAAAAGAAAGTGGAACAACAATCTATTTTGCTCCTTTTCACCTCCCCTGTGTGTTGGAGTAGGCTGTTAAGGAAGTGATAGAGGGCCATCTAGAAGGAGGGTTCATTCATTGCCAATGGTTACGTGACAGATGGCCTGTCCAAATGTAGTTATAGGTGAAGTAAGTAGGGCTTGTAGAAACCCAAACCAGGTAAATTTTGAGAAGTTTATGACATTTTTTAAGCTGATAGTTGGTAGATGTTGAGTTTGGAATGTATCATCTTTGCTCCTTTGAATGTAGTTTGAAATAGCATTGTCTCTTTCATCCTACTCCTTACCAGAACGAGTTAAAGAGGATGAAAGTCATTCTCAGTGGATGAAGACGGTGGTATCATCAGGTGTTATGGCAGATAAAATTGCTGCCCTCGGGTTACAGATTCAGCAAGCTCCAGTGCATACACTGCAGTACCTTGAACAGCTCCTGTCATTGGCCAAAAAGAAGGGTAGGAGGGAGGCTGGAGTAGCAGTAGATGCATTAAGACATCTCTTTCTGGAGGAATTGATCCCAAGTGATAGAAAGTTGAGACGATTTGAAAAGGTTCCTCACTATCTGACTTTTAAACCTATTTAAAGTGTAAATAATTCACAGTAATTAAAGTCCTGATGTCTGTGTCTTTTATCCCATTTTTCACATATTTGTATTAAAGTTTTTTCATCCATTAAAATATAATATGTATAATGTCTTCTTAAAACTATGGGAAAGATTTTCCACTTTTGAATATAGTGTAAGTAAAGATATGAAAACTTCAACATATTCTCCAATGTGTGGTCTCAAAGGAAGTAAGTTTGCATTAGAATGATATATCACTTTATGCATACGGGTGTCAGATTTCGTTGCTATTAAGCTATGGAGAATGCATTTCTTAACTGTGACATGTACAGTTCTAGCTTAGTACCTTTTAGGAATGTATCATATTTGATGCTACTAAGCTAGAAAGAATGCATTCCCTATTGTACCAATGGGGTGGATTATGGATATAGCTGAAAAGTCATGAATATTCATTCCAGTTTTTGTTTTTGTTTTCAGCATGATTTTGACCAGTTAGATTCTTTGTCCAAGACAGAGAGGGAAAAACAACTTATTCTTTGGTATTACGAAAGTCAGCTGAAGACAAAGTATGAAACATATGTCAGTTTACAACAGGTAAGTTTATTATGCTCTTCTAAATTGATACTGTAATTCTCTCTAAGAAAATGAAAACAGCTGTGACATAAAGATTATCTTAAATGTAATTCTACAAATTTAAGAGAGATGAGTCAGGCCTTAAATTTTTTAGTGTTAGTGCATTTGCACACTTCTTCTTCTTTCAGATCAAGGTGACACATCCAAAGGACATTACTACACTGCACATGCATCAGGGGTGCCCTAATCTCTAATAAAAGTAGTAATGTATTGGACAAGGTCCTTGTGACTACCCATACCATCTATAAGAGTGGCAGGAAGATTATTCCAATCTTTCAGAGTATTGGGGAAAAAACTATATTTATAACAATTAGATCGAGAATAAAGTTGACAAAAGTGATGATTGTGCATCCCCGGAGTTTTCTGGATTGGGTGTCTAAGTCTATCCATTGGAGTATTAGCCTTTCCTAAAAACCCTTTTGAAAAAAGAATGAGTCTATTCTGCTTGCGACGCTCTGCTAGCATGGGAAGATCTAGGTCCTTCAGGATAGCTGTCATCGACCCTGGCTCATTAGAAAAATCGGAACTTGTAAAACAAGCCGAACTTATAAAACGAGCCAATCTCCTCACACCATCACTTACCTCAAATCACTTGAGAGAAGTAAAATGAAGTGAGATCTGGCCAATATCTCAATTATGACAAAGATTGACATATGTTCCTATTTGTCTGCAGACACTTTCATATGATACAGTAGTAGCTGTGAAGGCAAAGGCTATCTCTACTATGTATGAACTTCTTGTCAATAAACCAGAACTGGAACAAGTAAGTCAATTTTTTCTTTTTTTTTCTTAACAAAATGTTTTGTAAAATTGATATAATTGTTATTTGCAAATTTTTAACAGATTAGTTTAAGCTGTAAGGTACACGATAACGCTTAATAATTTTATAATTTTCCAATGCAGAAACTTCTTTCACAACTGGTCAATAAACTTGGTGATCCTGATTACAAAGTAGCATCCAAGGTGGTTCATTGGCTCAAAAATCTTGGTAAGACATTTCTTTCCAAATCTATAAGATTTGCTATTATTGAAAGCAAATTAATTCTAGAAAAAGATCAAAAGCACAATTTTAGCAAGAACAGGGAAATATTGATTTGCCACTTTTGGAAGGCCATCTTTAACTTCATTTGCAAGTGGATTTTTTGGGTGGCAAATTGTGATGCAAATAAGTATATTTGTCCCAAGCACTGGAAGTGTTTACTTGCTCATAGGAGTGAGGATTTCTCATACATACAGAGGCATAAGGGAAATAATAGCCTGCTTCTGGACAAGGTCTTACAACAAAATGATAGTTTACTGGCCCCTTTTTCACCAACTTGTTAAATGCAACCTTTTGCAGTCCTCTTTCAATACATTTTTTCACATGATATCAATATAGGACATTACATTTTGACACCTAATATAATTGGTATCATATTACAAATTGAAAATTCGTTTTCTCTTTAAGGCATTTTCTGTAGATAAAGTTCACAGATTTCAAAATTTATAGAAAAATTTTCTTTTTCAAAGAGTGGAGCTGAATCTAGCATGTAGCATTCAGAAGATACTAATTTTCAAAGTAATGCAAATTTTTCTTGGGATTTAGTGAATTATGGGAAATCTGTGATGTCATCGTATCATATTAATTTAACATTGCATTCCATGTTTTTATAATTTGGTGCTGTTCACCAGGGCTTTTTCCTGAAATTACTGTTTTAGCATGGATTTTGTTTTAAAACTTGTGTTCCTGGTATCCTTGAATCATCTGCAAGCAATTCTGGTTCGTATTCGTTTCCCTAAATGAAATGGTCTGTTGAGAATTCAGGGTGTCAAATCCTCAATAGGTTCAAGTTGCATTTCACTGTTTTTGTATTGTTTTCAGTAAAAGTTCATTCGCAAATGAAAGAAGTTGTGGTCACCGAAGTGGAGCAGCTGCTATACCGACCAAACATTAGCAGTAAAACACAGTGAGTTGTTGCATTTTTATGAACTTATAGTTTTTGTTTATAAGTGTTTGCTTATTAGGATACAGAAAAATTAAGTGACTGCATGTCCATGATATTTGTACAGTTTTCGTAGTGGAAACATAAAAGTCAGTGTGGTATTTTTTGAAGAAAATAATTTACCAATGTAATGGTATGCAATGGTTGTGCTTAATCTTTATTGTGATATGCTTCTTTTCTTTCTCCAAGGTATTACTGTATCTGCTTTTTGAATCAGTTGCAGTTGTCATCAAGAGAATCCACCTTGGCTGCAAAACTTATTACAATCTACTTCAAATTTTTTAATGTAAGTAAAAACAGTTTGTAATAGCTTTGCATAGAAACAGCTCTTCATAGTGATAAGGGTTACAAGAAATCAGGACCACTGAGGATGACAACTTCTTATGTAAATAAGTCTAGTAGCAACTTCCAACTTCCTGCCTTTTCTACCTTTTTGTCTCAGTCAGAATGTTTAAAGGTGAAATTAAGGAAGGGAAACACATTGAATGTGGAATTGCCTTTTGGTCTGCCAAGTCATTGATTGATGTTCTCGATGGGTAGATGCCTATAAAGTGTCTTCTGTTCAGGGTAGTGCCACTCCAAGTCAGGGTAGTACCACTCCAAGTCCTAGCAAAAGACTGGTTCACCTGTATTTTCTTTTTTTTTCTTGCATAACTGTCCAAGAAAAGGAACCAACATGCAAACATAAATCGTATTAGGCTACACCCCATTGGGCCACATCCCATAACCTTGGCAAAAAATTCAGAAAAATACTCAAATAGTGCATTAAATCATAATCACTCTTCAGTTTTGTTTTAAACTTGAGGTCTTTTTTTTTGTTTGTTTCTTACAGCTTTGTATGAAGAAGAAGAAGGACACCAGTGATAAAATATTGAATGCTCTCCTTACAGGAGTGAATAGAGCATATCCATACTCAAAAGGTATTTACATTGGAGATACTGCTTAACAAAAGTCATCTTAGTTGTTGTTTAAAGTATGTCTAGGAGTGATGTTACAACCACCATGCCTGAAGGCAAGCCTGAAAGTTCACACTTAGGTTTTGCCCTCAAACATTGCTGAAAAATATCACGCAAAAAGCTCTTGTGATATCATGTGATACTTATCTATTTATTGAAAGCTTTATTACATCTATCAAACTAATACTGTGAGAAAAAAATTAATATCAAAAGTGTCCAAAATAGATTTGCCAGATTCATGCATTCTTTTCTCACTCTTCTCATGAAGACATCAGTGAAAAGACTTGATAAACATATATTTTCTTTCCATTATACTACTAGATACATTGTTTTGTTAATGACTGACATTGCAGTTATGATTTTAAAAAATTTGATCACCCTTTTAAACACCCCTCTTTATTACCCCTCCCCCATACCAATTGACATGCCATGCAGGAGGTAACTGAAGGAAAGTAAAATCCTGTTTTCTCCTTTTCAGTTGACGATGCCAAAGTAAATGAACAAATGGATCTCCTCTTTAAAGTCATCCATCAATCAACATTCAATACAGGACTTCAAGCCATGATGCTCCTGAAGCAAGTGTTAGCTGCTAGGTAAGTAAATCTCAAAAAAAGACTGGAATTGTGGAACATTCAGCTATAAAAGGCAATCCTCCATCTAGCTCCACTCCTCTTCTTTGTTCATGTTTCGAATATGTTTATGAATTCTCCTAAACTCCACCAGTATCTCTCGAAAATATCCTCAAGCTTTCCATACCTGCATTTTTTATCAACTAGTGTAAGTTATATATTATGGGATTCTCCAAACGTCTGCCAGTGTTCTTCCCTGGTAACCCCCAGCCAGAAAAGAAAATATTTTCAAGCCTCTCATTCTGGTATTATCAACTAGTGGAGTACATATTGACAAATAAGGTGATGAAAATTTTCAACAATGTTCATCAGATTTAAATTCTCTTAATGTCTCCTTAAAAATTTGGTCGCTTTTGATTTTGTTCTTGCACCTGTTTTAGTGTTAATAATGATTCTTCTCGGCAATATCAGAGTCATAGATTTGAAATGCTTTTTTAAATGCAAGACTTAGTACGAATAATGCTGCTGGAGTCTTTTATAAAGTTATAAAAAGAATTTCCTCTTAAGTGGTAGCTATAGGTTTATGGGATATTAATTTATAAATATTTTAAGAATATTACTTTTTTTTCATTTTATAGGCACACAATGAATGATAGGTTCTACTCAGCATTGTATCGCAAGCTACTGGATCCTGGTCTGAGTAACTCCACACATCAGGCTATGTTCCTAAATTTAATTTTCCAGGCAACAAAGGATGACATGGATGTAAAGAGAATCATGGTAGGCCTTCATGTGTTATTCATTGTTTTAGCTGTATCCTTTTATCCTATTGACCAGCTGCATGGTGCAGTGGTCAGAGCATCTGACCTGCCGTCAGGAGGTCTGGAGTTTGACTCCTAGACAGGTCATACCAAGACTTTAAAGGGCCAAACCTCTCACGCCAAACTACAGTTTTGGTATGGGGGTACCAAAATTCTCAATTGGCTCAGCTCTTTGATTGACAGCTAATTCAAGCAATGCAGAGTACCAAAGCTTATATTACACAGCATAAACGGTACTGAGAGTGTTTTGATTTTTTAGATTGAGTTTTTCTGTACTCACCTTGAAGCAATAAACTGAGATTGTATCTGGATGAGGATGAATTTCAGACAGTTGTGGGAGGGACTTAAGTAAGAAGGTTAGGAGAATTAGTACTGTTTGGGGTGAGAGAACTGGGCCTTTAAAAATGGAGCCTACTGCCATTTTGGTTGGTGCCCAGCATAAGCAATGGAGTGAGGAAAGCAAGCCAGTGAATCACAACTGGAAAAAAGTATATGGCTGATCTGACTTAAACCATTTGGTCGGAAACTCGGCAGTAAAACCTCATTTAACTGACTTCACTCTACTGACTTGATGATAAACAAAGAGCAAGTGAAATTGGCATGAGAATTGTGTCCTCTTGTTTTGTGGTGAAGAGAATGGAGGAACCTAAATGCATGCATTTTGTCACTGTTGCAACCATAGACCAGAAAAAATCTAGAATGTAAGGTCAATGTAAAGATTTCTAATTGCAAAACCTTCGTTATGTGTTCGGTTTCCACCCATGCTTGTAATTTTCTTGTGTTATATTAGTGTTTTTATGCTAAGCTGCTATGACAGGATTTTGATGTAAGGGCTTGTCACTTAAACACATTGATTTTTGTGGGAAAAACTGAAAAAAGGGCTTAAGTTTTTCGCTTATTTGATGTGTGTACATTTCAACAAAACTGAAGTTTCCATTGAGTCAAATTTTCTCATACTGAGTGTATTGACCCAATGTATAATTTCTTTTAGAGGAAACAGTGGTGCTATAAACATGTTGGGATAAAAATTAAGTTAAATTGCTCCTGGTTTTTCATTTACAGGCCTTCATCAAGCGTACACTCCAGATTTGTCATAGTCAGCTGCCCCATTTCATATGTGGCGCCCTCTTTATGGTATCAGAAGTCATTAAAAAACATCCCGGGATGCTCTCCACTAAACAGCTACAGGATGTAAGTACTAGTATAACTTGTTGTAGACCTTGAGGGCAGATTAATACTTTGCAGGGATGTCACAAATATGAGAGGCAACTTTAAACAGATCGGATTCAAAGCTGGAGATGGAAATTCAAAGTGTTTTCAATTTCAGAAGTAGTTCAGATGGTAAAGTTGTTGAGCTTGCCACAGTAACTCAGTTTACTACTCATTGCATTATTTGAACAGACAGGTTCATCTTTTTTTTCTAGGCTTTCTCAAAGAAAATTAGCTTTATAGGAATTTTTTACACAATTGTGGCTGTTGTCTCGCCGTTATAGTGGAAATTGCCCCCTTTTTTAATCTGCTTTGGGTAATTTAATGAGAGATGCCAACTCTCCCTGAATCTCAGGGAGGCTCCCTGAATATTGAAGGATTTTTGTCCGTTCCAACTGGCAAATGTGACTATCTCCCTGATTCAAGTAAGTTTTTCCCCCATTGTATTGCATGTAATTCTAAAGAATCTCCCTGATTCCTGTGTGAAACTTCCCTTATTTCTGGATGTAAATGTTGGCATCTCTGTTTAACCGTAACATTGTAACTTTTTCCTTTCTTGATGACATTATGTAACACTTTTGTTTTGGTGTGTCATAAAATCCCATCTGACGAACTAACTATATCAGTCCCAATACTTAAATACCTTTTTATACCCTGCCAAAGATTTGGTTGCCAGGAAAATGGCAGACTTGTAGATCAGACCCATCAGGTTTTCAAAGGGAATGGAAATATTGCCCACAATTTGGAAATAAGTGAGCAGACTTTAAGGTCTTCTTGGACCAAGTAGTCAGATGGTATTAAATGACACAGCAGATGTGTTACATAGTGTCAGCTTGATTAAAAGGTTAAGTTCAAATATAGTTTCAAACACTATTTGAATCCAAGTCAGGTTGCAATTGCTGTGCCAATTGACGAATCCAGACAGCAAGTGATTGTCTGATTTCAGTCAGCCATAACTGGGCTCTATCATCTTTCAGTATCCTAGGTTACCTGTATCATGGATGGTTGTGCACTAAATTGTATCTTGATTCCCTCAATTTCACTGAAAATGGAGGTTTGAAATCATGTAGGCAATAAATGAAGATGATTTAAGTCTAATGGACACCATTGATGGCTGCCTACAGTCATTAAACACAAGCCTTGATTGGATTTGTCTGTAGGTTCAAGTGCTGACCTTAAGTCTCCTCTTATGACAGGTAGGGAATGCTTTGGGCATATTTACAATCCCTGACCTCCAGCAGGGTAGGCCACAATATGAGTCATGTTATGGTGTCATTTGGTCAAGTTGTGGTGTCATTTGTTTGTCTGTGATACACATTATATGAGGCTGAAACACAAACTTAGGTTGTTGTGTTCAAAACAAAGATGGCGCTGCTCATGTGCACATCCAGTATGGCTGCATAAACAAATCACAATGACATGTTACCATCAGCACATGGTGTAAGGAGAGTTAGTTTGTTTTTAACAGGTTTATAGTCAAAAGATTTTTTTCCAGCTATAACATATTCAAATCTACTGAATTGAGATTGTGTGAAGCAAATACCTACAAGTCTGCTAAAGACATTAATAAAGTTAATTGACCAGTACTCAAAGCATGTTATTGTTGTTTCTTTCGGAAAAAGAATTTCATGTCAGCTTCTAAATTACTTTTGTTGTTCTAAAGTCATAAATTGGCTGTTTTGTTTTTCCTCTGGGGAAAAATTGTAGGTTTATGAAGTATCTAATTTTGAAATTTTTGAAATATCCATGTTTTTCTAACTTGCAGGAATCTGATGATGAAGAGCATTTTGAAGATGTAAAGGAGGAAGATGATTCCAATGCTACAACAAAGGATGCCACTTCTGATGATAAAAAGGATGAAGAGGGAAGCAAGGCCTCTGGGTGGATTCATAAACCAGTTATCAAGAGAGGTAACAGTAATACATAACAACCCCTCCCCAATCCAAAATTTTAATTTATTGCAAGTTATTTCTGATAGTAATGAGAAGAAATATTTGTGTGTTGATGTGCTATTTATGTGCTATTTGGGATTATTTGTAATACAAATGTCTGTCGAATGTGACAACTTTCCCAAGTATTCTGCTTTGCACACATGTCTTTCCAGCCATGTGCATCTTTTAATGTAAGTATTACCATTTTGAGTAGATATAAAACACAAGTGCTAGGAAGAAACCACAAAAACATAAATGAAAGATGTTTAAAGAAAAGTCCTACTGGCTTTTGCTTTATGCAGCCAAAATGTGAAACTATGCCCCCCCCCCCAATGGAGCAATGACTCTAAAGAGGGATGAGACACCACAAAAGCCCTTAGAGATTTTATCATGTCATAGGGTTTAAAAAGGGTCAATTCAACTAAATGTTCTTTTGCTATCAGATATTTATATGTTTAGCTATCACTCTCCAAATAATCATCATGTTTAATCTCATTAGATATTTATCCACAAAGTGTCTAAAAGTTTTAAGACAAAAATCTTTCGCAGCTATTGTACAATGTTTAGGCCGTACAAGTTAAAAGTGGGTCACAGTCTGTCCATTTTGTTACTGCTTTCTGAGTTCTTCTTCAGTCATTTGTTCACAAAATATTTCTTTTCTTATCTCTTAGGCCAATCAAAAGGTTATGATGCTCTGGCAAGAAACCCATCCTTCAGCGGTGCTGAAAGAAGTAATCTTTGGGAACTCAAAAAGGTTGTTCATGTGTTTCTTTTTTGTGATTCAAGTATTTATTATTAAGTAGTATGGTACACCATTCTTTGATGTTACATTGCACAATAAAAGTAGCACATACTCTCAAGCTGTGGTGACTTGCATGAATGCAATAGCTTCCCTGATATTTATCAAACTTGACCTCCCACTTTAATTGTGAATGGCTAACAGCTTTATATGACATCCTGATGTCAGCCTGTATCACCTGTCTGAACCATAACAAAGATGTAATATGAATGTGAACATTGCCAGACAAGTTGACCTTCTCATCACATTATTCAAGAAATTTTAACATTATCAGGGGGAGCATATCTGTAAATACAGGGCTCTTATCTTGTACAGATGTCCAAAGAAATAATATAACATATATTACATGCTAGACACAGAAATTATTAGCATTAAGGGGGTGGGGAGGTATTCCAATGTCTCTGGTATTGAAGTTCTAGGAAGGTAAAATATTTGAAAGAAAATGAAGGGAAAAGGGATTTCAGTTTGAGAAGTTGCTTGGTTGCCTTCCTTGCTCTCAAGAAGTGTATAAAATCATATTTGTGTCATCTGCTGGAAGCATGCCACTGCCCAATCAAAATTTGAAGTATAAATTATGCCTAAGGTGCCTAAGGGCCACATCATGTAATGATGATATTATATTTGATATATCACATTTGTTAAGTTACATGCCATGACACAAAAATTAAAAATAGAACCTTGAACCATTGTGCATGATGCTCTTTATTAGCAGGGGAAAAAAATCCAGTGCCTCACAACTGAAGAAAAGAGGTTGAGCATTGCTATCTTTAAACCAAGAGGTTAGAAGTACAGGAAAAAATTGCAACAAATCAAACCTAAAATATATATGTCACTTTACCAAAATGACATGGTCCTGTTTACTTGAATGGTCACCCAGGAAGCAGAGACTGTGGTTTTGTTAATTTTCATGACATGTTTCTGTTGACTTCAATGGGCACCCAGGAAGCAACACAGAGACTACACTTTTGTTTATTTCCAGTGTAGATATGTAGAAATCATTTCCATGTTTCGTTCTTTTGTATATAACAGTTGGTCAATCACTATCATCCATCGGTCTCTCAATTTGCTGCAACTATACTCTCTGGTGAATCTATCAGCTATGGTGGCAATCCATTGGATGATTTCACATTGATGCGGTTTCTGGATCGTTTTGTTTACAAAAATCCTAAAACAAAAACTGAAAATTCTGGTGAGTTATTTGTCTTTTTCCCGGTCAGAAGAAGGCCTGGGTTCCTCATGATCATACTTAGTTAAATGGATTTTCAGAAGGCAAAATTCATTGACTTCAAAATATGCACAAAAGTTTTCTCTTTTACAAGATGAAAACTGCCTTTCAATAGTACACAGACTTCAGTAGATAATAATTTTCAAAGTTGTGCAACTTTTTTTGAAATACAATGCATTATGGGAAATTTGTGATGTCATAACTGCCCATTAAATTGATGGTTGCTTTCAATTTATTTCAAGTTTAAAGCCTCTGCAGGGAATATAAGAGCATTGTCTGCTATATCCTAGATATTGTGTAGGGTAAAGCTAGATATGCAGGAAAAGACGTTTAAACATTTCAGCAGTATCAAATCAAATCAATTGAAGAAAAACATAAGGAATCTAAGGCAATGTGCCCACATTACATAAAATTCTGTGGCTTGGTTGAAAAGTGGAGATATTTTTTAAAAAAATAACCAATCTTTGCAGTCTTTGATAAATAGTATTGCAACAGGGTTTGGAGGACATGGTCTGGAATATTTCAGTGTTTCTTACAAGACCCAAGTGAAAGGTAACCATGAATATAGTTTTAAGTCTTAATTTGTAGTTTGATGTAAAAATAACCTCTTCAGGTTCATGATGATAGAAGTTGCTCTGAAAATGCGATTGTATGTTGCATCAGCAGAGAGGGAAAAAAATATTAGAAATGATAAAAATCAGAGGTTCAGTTTTAGGAGGTGCTGCAAAATATGAAATATTATTGAAGATTCTTGGAGTTGAAATAAGAAGAAATCTGTGGGATGTTGCTTTTGTTTCAACATAAGTTTGAGGTGACTGTTCTTTTAAATTTTTTTCATTTTTTCATTTCAGAAAAAACGTCAGTACCATTTGAAAAGAAAACACTTCCTAGCTCTGGTGTCAGTAATGTCAAGAGCGCCGAGTTCCTTACCCTTCCTAAAGAAAATGTTCCTCTGGATGTCAAGTTTTTTCATCAGTAAGTTCCCTTTTATCTATGCATCGTTGACACTTTTTGTGTAATAATTTACAAATATTAGTGTTTACAGAAATTTGGAGGTTTAATGGTACTGTTAGATTTTTAGGTTCCTTTAAAGGAGCAATCACAGTTTTTTCTCAACGTGTAGTCTGCACCACATTTGTTTATTGACTTGAAACTAACAAAACATCATCTTTGATTGCGGTCAAATGTTGTGATTGGTTACACTTTTGTGGAAATTGTGTAGTCTGTGTGGTAAATTTTACCCAACAAATATTCTGAAATTAACATTTTTCATAACCTGAAAGACCTCTTCGATGTGTCTGGTATTCTGGTAAACAATCAGTTCTGAAGGGGAAAATGAGATGCTGGAAAAAAGGTTAATATTCTCTGTCAAAAGTTGATTGTCCCTGTAATATTTGTTCTCTGATTCTGTAAAGAATGCTGTAAGAACAAGTAGAGGGTATTGTTTCTCATTTGCTCATAATATCTTGGTAATAGCATGGTTGCGTTACTTCATGGACACATAATGAAAAAATATGGATGAAAGTTCCCCGAAATATTCTACGATGTCTATTTTTCATTGTGTAATATTTTTGTTGTGTTGGGAAACGCAATTGCTGATGAATGAGCTTTGAATAGAAGGGGATCAGTGTACAACCCAATATTTCCTGTAAAATCTTGAGTCAAGCATTCTGGAGTCAAAAGTGGTCTAAGAACAATCAGCAAAGTCAAGAATGTATTATTAGAAACAGAAAAAAGTCTTTTTATTAGCAGAAATTAAAATGTGGTTGTGGTTGTGGTTGTTAAGACAATTTTTTCTTTAAATAGTGAGGATTAACAGAAGAATTGACTGTTTCTGATCCAATGTGTATAAGTGTAGAGGGTGCATACATTCTAATCGCAAAGCACCCATATTAGTGTGTAGAGCCCTTTACATGAACCGCTTCTATATAACTTTCCATACCCTACAGATATTTTTCACAGAAAGCAGAAATTGAAAACAGGAGAAAAGAACAAGAGGAGGAAAACAAAAGGAAACGTAAAGATGAAAGAGCAGAGGATGATGACAGCAGTTTATCTGATGAAGACAGTGAAGCATCTAGTGTTGGAGATGAAGAATTTGAAGAAATTATGGGTAAGTTGTTGTAGATGTGCCAGGAATGATGGATGAAAATGGATAAGATTTCACCAAGAAAATGGCATCTCTGACATTTGTTGTTGTGTATAATTGCTGGAAGGCTGTGGGTTAAAATTGCAATGAAACTTTTATGGTATTGTCTTGTATGAACAACCAGTGTCCTGAGTGAGGAAGAAAAAAATAATATGGCAAGATTAAAACTTCAATGCTACAGATGCTACCTTACAATCTGAGATGAGTTTTACATTTTTGCAGTTTCTCTGTAAGCTGTACATGTAAATGACATCATTTTGGCTCACCATACACATTCTAGATGTTAAAATCAAATGTAATATGTCTGTCACAACTCGATTCCACAGCTTTCATCTCCTCCCCCACAATATTTTTTACTTTGAATGTTGTTAAGTCAAAAGTGTCCACATTTTGCCATAAAAATTTTCAAATCTGGAACTGTTTTATCTCTTATTTTAAAACCTTTTAATTTCACTGCAGATGCACTTGTAGGTTATTCAGATGAGTCCCAATTAAAAGGGTGGATTTTATATAATGTTGCTGAGACTATACTTTACTCTTTTAAATTATGGCCCCTTGAAGTAAAACTTCTCATAGGCAAAGGGAACATACTATCTTCTTCTTTTACAGAGGCCAGGGGCCCATTCCACAAAGAGTTACGCACAATCTTAAGTTTGATTCCCGGTACCTAAGTCAACAGAAAATCAAACTTAAGATTGTGCGTAACTCTTTGTGGAACGGGCCACAGTTCCATATCTCAGATAGATAATTTTGCTGGCACTGATAGACCTATTTCCAAATAGCAATTACAAAGGATTGTGGGATAGAGTTTTGGTGTTTGTCATTTTTGTCAATGGCATTTTACTGTGGTTAAAATTGACGTACACCCAAAACTCTATCCCACAATTCATTGTAATTGCTATTTGGAAATAGGTCTATGGAAAGATTGCTGACCTAGATTAATAAATTTCAGTGCTGCTGATGATTTAGTTATTTCCAAATAGCAATTACAAAGGATTGTGGGATAGAGTTTTGGGTGTACGTCAATTTTCACCACAGTAAAATGCCATTGACAGAAATGACAAACACCAAAACTCTATCCCACAATCCTTTGTAATTGCTATTTGGAAATAGGTCTATACATGAGTTTCATAATATACTACTATCTATACAACGATGTATTTTGTGTATTGAATGGTCTTTTTTATTTGCTATAAATAATGGCTTTCAAGGAACCTTTTGGAGTTATGCTTTTTTGTTATTGGTATTGTAGATGTATTATTTACTCATTTGAATTAAACATGACCAGGTATTCCACATTACCTACTCTTACCCGACCTGCCAATGGCAATTGGGTAAAAGGATCCTGGCCCATATTGATTTGTTGAAGGAGGCCCCCTATTGGCCCATCTCAGTTATTCAGTGTGTTATGCATTGGTACCATGGCAAGTTTCCAGACGTCAAGATGAGGTTCATGTCTGCCAGAAATTTGAGCTGCACAGAGTTAAGAGGATCAATTGTGGTGGGAGGTTTTCTATATTCTGGTTAATGAGCATTTCCTCTAATGGACAATAATTTATGATTTTGTTACTTTTAGAAGTCTTGGTTTTTCAGTTTACAGAACAAGATATAGTTTTGTTTGCATGGTCTGTTGGTAAAGTTGAATTTTGCATTGTTTTATGTGGAGGAGATGACTTTTTTGTAACATTTTCATTGTAGAAGAGGAGATGGAAAGATTGATGGAGGAATCTGATATTGAAAGTCCTAGTGAGGATGAAGATGATGAGACTGAAGATGATGAAAGTGGAGAAGAACTTGCTGAAGATTTAGACTTTGCCAGGTACTTGATAGAAATATAGTGTTTTCACGTGACATCACAATCGTTAAGCTACTCCCACTGCAGGGCAAATATCAACAGTATTTTAGTGTAACAGTCTCATGTTGGTCAACAGCAGCTTCTCAGGCAGCTGCACTAGCTGGCGTACTACACTAGTTTTTATTGGTTAAAAGGGGAGTGGCTTGTGGCATCAATGGAAGCACTTTTTACTGATAGAAATCAATATAATAACCAAAAGTAATGATGCAGCTCTCAAAATTTCTTAATGTGTGCCCTCTGTCAAAAAAAAAAAAAAAATAAAAAAATAAAAAAATGTTACCTCCCCTAGGTTTAAAGGGTAAGAGTATTTGCTTTATATATCTTCACAGTTACCATTAAATCTCTTTTGTTTAAAGTAAAGTGGAGATTGTCACACTTTTCTTGCTTACTGTTCCTTCTATAAATCTTAAATTTAAAATCACTCGCAAACTTAAACAAATAATTATTCACAAAGAAAATGGAGGAGACTTTTATTTTGCATAATGAATTTCTACCAGTCATTATCACAATAAAATTGCCACTTAAATTTGTTTGATTTTCACTCATTTTTCTGTTTTTTTATTTACTTTCCAAAGGGACCTGAGTTCTAAGAAGAAGTCTAAATCAGGAGATTCAGATGAGGATGATGTGAGTGACTTTGATGAGGATTGGGATGAAGAAGACGATGATGATGATGATGAAGATGCAGATGCAGATGAATTTGAGGTGAAGAATGATGATGAATTTGATGAAGAAGGCTTTGGAGGATCAGATGATGGCAAGTAGTTTGTATTTTGATAGAACAAAAGACCAAAGGAAGATTTAGACACATCCTAAAATGTGAAAGGAGAATGTGACAAAATCATTCTATTGAAGTTTTGTCATAGATCATGCATGTTCTCCTCGAGGTAATGGCATGAGGTATGAACTACACATTCAATGTTAGAGAGTGACCTTGTGAAAACAAGTAATACGTTGTTTCCCATTGTTAGTTCGTTTTTGATATATATTTATTTTCTTTTGAACGTTTTGACCTTGCAGAAAGGACAAACGCTGCATGGAGAATTAGGAGTTTTATGTATTTTCAAATCCATGTAAATTTGAAAACGTGATAACTTCATCTGCCTTCATCTTAATCACCAAAAAAGTAATTGTCTCTAATTTGTACTATGATGCTTAGATGAAAAACAAATAGAACATATGGAAGTTCGTTAATTTTGTATGATAACAAGCTTTCATTCATACTAAATAGTAATTCTCAAAATTTTTTGGTCATGTGACCAGAGGTTATCCTGAGATGAACTATTTGTAATGGAAAAAGTAACTAATTCAAGGTTACTTCAATTTAGGCAGGGTTGTGCTGTCACAATGTGCCTATTTACAAATGAAATTGTATTCCAATTTCAACTTGTAAATAAAAGTACTGTTGTGTATAAACGTACAAGATTAACCAACCCTTGATCTGTACATTAGAACAGAAAAGGCAGTCGGGGGGGGGCTAAAGCGCTTTTTCTGGATGCATGTGGGCTCTGCCCTTGTGCATCACTTACATTTACCCCTGATCACGTAGTATCATGTGCTTTTGCAAAGTTCATTGTTATTTTGTTTAAACTTTGCTTTTTTGTTGATGAATAAGTAAACCCCTCTCCAAGTGGTTTGGATAAAATAAACTGTTCTGATATTTTTTCTTCTTCAACAAAAAGATGATGGGCCTCCAGAACCAAAAGTCCAAAAGAAAACAAAGATTAAGACAAAAACAAAAGAAGTCAGTGAGAAGAAAAAGGGGAATCATGAGAAGCAGAAGAAAAAGAGAAAACGATGGGATGAGGATACAGAACTTCAGGAAAATGCAGACAAGGTAAATATTTCTTTTCTAAAATAAATAAAATGTTGCTTACATTCTCTGAAACTGGTAGGATACTGGTATTAAACTTAGAGAAAAAAAAGAAATATTTGACGTTTGGTTGACATTGCTCAAACGGTAAATGCTTGCAGCTGCTAAAACCAAATGCAGTGCTTTGCACTGGTGGTGCAGCACATGAATCGATGTCAAGTAAGTATGAACAAAAAGTTGTACATGAAATTTAATTGGAACAGGGGCCAAAAATTCATGATGCCATGTACTTTTTAAATTAAGTATTTTGAAATCGATCTACTTGACTTCTCTTTCAAGTTTGTACTATGGCAGTGGTGCTGGAGTTTGGCACAAGCTGTATGCTGTACACCTTTCAGTCATATCCAGCCAAGATGGGTAATTTGTTTGGTGTGTCTTGTTGTGTACATATCACTAGATAGCCATGCAGAAAACAGTGTCTAGTGCCTGAATTTATAGTGACATGTTGCAACAAAAATTTACATCTATTGTTTAAGGGAGATTATTGTACAATGTAAAATCGCATTCTGGCCCTAAATATTTAAAAAGATTTGCATCAGCCTTTAGTTGAAAAACACTTGGAAAGGAATACACAGTCACACCCAATTTATTTTGAAACATGATAATGTTTAATCTCTTTTGTTTTAGTTCAAGTGCTTTTCATACTAAAATTTAGAATACTCTCTATCAAAGGTCTATCACCATAAATTGTACCAAAGTTTAGTCCCATGATTAAAGATGGCCTCATATGAGTTGTTGTACCAGGTTATATTGATTTATATTTGGGTGAATACAATGTCCCTTTAAATGTGTGCCTTGAGGAGGAAACACTCTCATACATGGTCCTCACAAAGGTGTCTTTGCTGTTTCTTTGATGCTTATTATCAATGTTTGGATTACTTTATTTCAAATTTAAATGAGAGCAAATAAGAGCAAATAAAGTCAATGCTTTCAACATTTAGATGCAGAATATTTCTTTCATGCAATTCTTTGTTTTCTTTTCAGTTTTCTTCTATGATTGATGAAAATGTCAGCAGTAAGTTTGATACCATGACGATGGAGGCATTGTCAAACAGAGACAAAGCAAGTAAGTAAATGCAACACCAATGTGCTAGATATTGTCTGAAATAAGTTGAGCTTTAAACATTTTGCAGCCCCCCTGCCCAAAGCTTTGTGGAAACTTACTATTCCAGAAACTTAATCATATCTGTGTTTTTTTGGTTAGGGTTTATTTTTTCTATTTGCATTTGTCCAAATGGTGAAATCTAAATTAAGTCTGCCCTTTGAGGTTAGTGAGTTGATGTTGATGATAAAGTTGGGCATGTCTTGCACTGTCATATTTGAAGCAGCCATAACATGCAACTTTTTACAAATATCACTAGCTGTTGTGTTGTTAAGTTTCACCATCTTGAATATTTTTTCAACTACAGAATGGAAGCAGCTGGAGTGGGAGGTCAACAGAGATAAATGGATTCGAGATAGGGACACCAAAACAATCGTTCAAGCTAAGAAAACCAAAAAACGACACAGGTGGTTCAGTAAGAAGAAAAAACCTGGAAAATTTGGTGGAAAGAAGAAATGATACTTCCAATAGACAATGGAATATTGAAGGACAACACAAAGACACTTAGCATGGCTTTTTTGGTATGATGTTATGAATAGCCAGATGTGATGCTTATGTATTTCTAAATACCATTACAGCTTATCATGTGGATAAAACATTGTCCTCAATTATTCATGCTGGACAGAGCCAATCTGGAAGTGTGCTGATGGCAAACAAGCCCAAGCCAGTTTTGCAGCAAATCAAATGGATGAAACAACTCAAATTAATTTAATGATTTTAAGTGTTATTTCTGGATAATTTGAATTAAACTTTGCAGCAGCATAGCTTGACTGGGCTTGAGTGAGGGCTTCTGATGTAGTCGTTCATTGGGAGGCTTCCAGTTGAATGTCACAACTAAGGTTTTGAAGATGGGAAAAGCATACTGGGCTTTATAATAAAGTATGTATGTTACCAACACCTACAGGGACTGTGAAAGCATGTGTTTCCAGCCCTACTGCTTGAGGTGTCAGATTCTATGTCCTCTCCACAATATCATTGCTTGTGTTAAAAGAAAGTTTAGACTCTTTACCTTCTCTTTGGAGTAAGTGGACTTACTCAGGTTGTATGCTGTAGTTCTGGTGCTATATCCACGGAATATAAAGTAACTCAGACTGTGTACTTATTGTTCCATGCAATGTGTAAGCACACCAACTTGAAGGCTTGCAGTGCAAATTTCACGTTTCCCCACCCAGTTTAACAGGCCGACACAATTCAAATGGAAAGTATTGTGTATTGTGACAGACAACCTTGGGTTGTGGTAATGCCCCATTGTGGTAATGTCCCATCTATGGTGTACTAAGAAGTCCTTAGTTGACAAAAATATTAGTCCTTGAAGCACAATTAATGATGCATTTGAAACAATAGTTATCCTAAAGAAAGATATAAGGAATAGGGTTTCATTTTTTTGTGAGGGGGGGGTATGTCACTTGCAAGTGTGACTTGATCTGGTCTAGCTGACCTGCATATTGTGATTTGTGTCACGCCACGCTATATTTCCCACTGTTTCCCCATCAACTCTTTTGTTGTGCATGATGCTCTGCATAAACAGTGTGGTAGGGGAAACACATTTCTTGAAATTCCAGTTAGGGCTCTTTGTAGACATACATTGTGTGCAGACGTGCACTATATTGGTTGTATGACACCAGAGGAAAGCCATTTTGTTTGGTGATAGTTATTGACGACAAAGCTAACAGGTTAAACACTTATGCATCCAGTGCTCACAACTGAAAAAGGCTGTGGACCAAAAGTGCCACTAGACTAAACCAAAAGCTTATAAGATGAGGAATAAAATCCTATCTTACTTACTACTTGATTCTGACAAAGTGTTTACTAACTTGTGGTTTGACCATTTTGTAAATCATGCATTTGATTACATGTTGTAAAAGAAGAACAATACTTATGTATTGGTCTTTTTTAGTTTTAAGTGTTGCATTTGACAGGCTGGGAACAGAACCTGAGGTCATGTCATGTATGGTTTCTGGCAGGACCAATTGCCATTTTTCCATGAGTAGAAGCTTTTTATGTCATGATGTAAATAAGCTTACAAGATGTCTATGTGAATATCCTCATATTAAAAGTTATGATGTGCATAGTTCATGAACCTGTCAGTGTGTACAGACCAATGAAATTTTATATGCACAAATCAAGGAATATACCTACCCAAAACTAAAACATTTTTTGTTTTGCTTTGTATTGAATTAAATTTATTTGGGAAAGGTAGGGGGAAGGAGGGGGAGAAAGGAAAAAGGGATATGACCCAGCACTTTGTAAGAAATTAAAAGTCAGATCTCAGAGACCATGGGTACAAATTGTCTCATACCTACTTTAATCCAGGCTTGCATAGCATTTATTCATGTCAATCTCCAAGTTGAAGGCATAAATTTGCCTTGGAGCTAGGTGGCTATGAGACAAAGACAGGGTATTTCTGTGGGTTTTCCCTTGATAGGTTTTTGTGTTACGGTTACTGAGATTGGTTAGATTTAGATTTTTCTGTTCCACAGAGCGATAGTTCTTAACCCTCTATGTCAAAACTCACCAGTTTTCAATCTGCCAGACTATGTATTTCCCTTTCCCTTTTAAAATATATCAAAAGTGGTTTTCTCAATAGTGCACAATCACAGCTACGAAAATTCCACTTCAGCATCTTCAAATATGTCAATCGGCAATAACAAGTCTAACAGTTGTTTTACCTAAGTTCAGCACTTACATTCACCACAGTCTGACTCTGGAAACTCTGGAATATTATAGAACTGGCTAGAACATATTGGAAAGGCAATCAGGAATCCACCCCTGAGATATCAAAAGTACCCACCAGTGGGTAAGTGTCCAGCAGTTAAGAACTACTTTTGTGGAGTATTGGTCAATTTTTTTTTACTTTTTAAGGTGGGGGAAGCAGCATTGTTGACACGGAGTATGGACTGCTGGTGGTGGTAAAAATGACAGGAAGGTGCAATGATAATGAATCAAATTTTTAAAGGAGATGAAAAGAATAGCCTTAACTCTTTATGCAAGGTGAAATTATAGGTATATTTCATAACAGAACAAAAAGTATACATATCATTTAATTATTTAGCAGGATTCTGAACTTAAATTACAAGACACAGACGGTGTTTTTACCCTTCCTTCCACTTTAGTAGCTGTTTGTTGAAATAGGTTTTATGACAGTACAGTAGCTCTATACACCTAACAGTATAGAATGGAATTAGAATAGAATTAATGATCAGTGGCAGATGCTGGCAGTTTTCATAGAAGAGAAGGGGCAGGCGGAGGAAATGACTGGGGTAGTAGTGGGTCACCATAACTGAGGCTAAGGTTGGAAATTTTGGCATTCCAAACACTGCATAGTGAAGGAAATTACACTTTAAATTGATAAATTTGTTATTTATGCCTACACTTCTTGAGACTAGTTCACAAAAGTAGCTTGTTGCAGGATGTACTTCAGCAGAAATGTTTGCACTAGAAAATAATGTCACAACTTTTTTTCCCTTTTAAAATGTGTCATAGATGATTTTTTTCAGATTCCTTTTTTATCACATGGCAAGTATTTTACTGGCTAAGGAATTTAATGAAGTTTGACTATACCCAAGCCGAGTACTCTCAAAAGCTCACATAGAAGCACGAACCAAGTTATAAGTCCAGACCCATCACGTGCTAGATATGACACAATATCTTTAAGAACACTGCAACTCACCCCCCGCCACACAAGAAATTGTATTCGTGTATATGTTGCATCTATTTTCCTGGGAAATGTTACCGTTACTGCCAAGACGAAATGACAAGATAAATTATTTTGCATGCTTCGCGTCCGTTATAACAGCTATTACTTACATGTAATGTTAAATATATCACTGGTCTTCAAAAGGTTTCTTGCGAAGCGCGCAAAAAAATGTCGTTTTTTCGGGGAAGTCGTTACAACACCCTAAATTAATTGACATCCCTATGCCTATGTGCATTTTCTAAAATTTCAGTGAACGATCTTAACCTTTTAAACTGATCCGCCCTTTACCCTTTGTTGTTATTTTACATTAACTTACTTTGGTCTTAATTGTTTTATGTTTCCTGATCAACTCCTTACATTGGCAAAATCTCACCAAAGGTTACCCATGTATTTCATTGTCAGTCTCTTTGAAATACCATCCATTCATTGTTTCCATAAATATTGTCAGTAACAGAAATTACCTTCTAGACATTATGACATCTCAACATATCTTCCTTACTCTTGTGCTTGGTGCTCAGCATAAGCAGTGGAGAAGGGAAAACATGCCAGAACCCACAACTGGAAATAAGGCCGTGGCCGGCTCGACTTGAACCAATTGTTTGGGAACTGGGCCGTTAAACTCCCATCTAACTCCCCTACCCTTTTCCCTTCAGCAATTTCTTTGACTAAAGGAATAGTGAAGTTTGTCATAGTTCTACATAGGATGAGCAACATGCTCCTGGAATTGAAAGGTTGCGAATACGGGGTCACCGATCTTCACTCTACCCTTTGTTTCTATGTTGAGGTAAGTCCCAAGGATTGGTTTGGATTCATAACGCTTCCGATCTTCGACAAAGTCGTAACACTGACGGTATCTATTGAAAAATACAGAGGGTAAACGCTAAAGCAAAATCGAATTGAACGAAACTCGCCCATATTAATTATTGGAGACGCATACCTTCCGACAATTTCTCTTTATTTTTGCGTTTCCCCAACCGTATGTATTTAACCTATATGTTGCGTTTTTGAAGGCGTGGATTCAATTTAAAAACGCTTATAAATTTCCTTTGATGAGCGTATAAAATGACTGCAGCAAATCTCCCTACAAAACGGACGCCCTTTATTTTGCTTCTTACGCAGGAAAATGTTTACATCTTCACCAAGAATTACACACGATGAAGCCCAGAGGTTCAAATTGCATATTGCATTTTTGATTCCTTGCCGAAGGCAGGCAAGGAATCTATGCGATGGTGATGTCGTGTGTATGTGTGTGTGTGTGTGTGTATGTATGTGTGTGTGTGTGTGTGGGTGCGTATGTTTTTGGTGTAAAACGGGAACATGAGCCTTTTTTTCTCCGGGCAAGTGTGGATACACCTGCAAGTGGGGATATCCCCACTTGCCAAATGCAAAATTAGCCATGAAATTGAATTGCTCACGTTTCAAGGATGTATCACAGCAAGTGTGAAGCATTTTGGAGTTTTCCCCAGTTTCAATGTGATGGACCTAACATTGGGTGAAAAACCGTGGGCCGGTGCATGGGTGTATGTGTATCTGTGTTGTACCAGTAAATCGGGGACATGAGCGTTTTTTCCCCTAGTCAAGTGTCGATACACCCAAAGTGGGGATATCCACGTTTTCATGGTTAAAAAAATGTGTCCCCAATTGACGGTCAAAACATGTATGTGTGTGTATGTGACGCTTTGGCTTGTAAACACGATATCTCAAGAAGGGTAAGTGTGACTAACCTCGTATTTGGTGTGTAGGTTGGTCATATTGAGTAGATGATCCCTATTGTTTTTGGTGGAGATCAAAGGTCATTTGGGGTCACGAGAGGTCAAAAGGTCAAAACTTTGTAAACACGATATCTCGAGAACGGTACATATGACTATGCTCATATTTGGTGTGTGGATTGGTCATATTGAGTAGATGATCCCTATCGATTTTCGTGGAGGTCAAAGGTCATTTGCGGTCACGAGAGGTCAATAGGTAAATTCCTTAGAAATTGCTTGTAAACACGGTATCTCAAGAAGGGTAAGTGTGACTATGCTCATATTTGGTGTGTGCATTGGCCATATTGAGTAGATGATCCCTATTGTTTTTGGTGGAGATCAAAGGTCATTTCCGGTCACCAGAGGTCAAAAGGTCAAAACTTCGTAAACATGATATCTTGAGAACGGTACATGTGACTAATCTCATATTTGGTGTGTGGGTTGGTCATATTGAGTAGATGGTCCCTATTGTTTTTGGTGGAGATCAAAGGTCATTTGGGGTCACAAGAGGTCAAAAGGTCAAAACTTCGTAAACACGATAACTCGAGAACGGTACATGTGACTATGCTCATATTTGGTGTGTGGATTGGTCATATTGAGTAGATGATCCCTATCGATTTTCGTGGAGGTCAAAGGTCATTTGGGGTCACAAGAGGTCAATAGGTAAATTTCTTAGAAATTGCTTGTAAACACGGTATCTCAAGAAGGGTAATTGTGACTAGTCTCATATTTGGTGTGTGCATTGGCCATATTGAGTAGATGATCCCTATCGATTTTCGTGGAGGTCAAAGGTCATTTGGGGTCACGAGAGGTCAAAAGGTCAAAACTTCGTAAACACGATATCTCAAGAACGGTATATGTGACTATGCTCATATATGGCGAGTGTGTTGGCCATATTGAGTAGATGTTCCCTATTGTTTTTGGTGGAGGTCAAAGGTCATTTGGGGTCATGAGAGGTCAAAAGGTCAAAACTTCGTAAACACGGTATCCCAAGAACGGTACATGTGCCTGTGCTCACATTTAGTGTGTGGATTGGTCATATTTATTAGATGATCCCTATTGATTTTCCCAAAGGTCAAAGTTCATTTGGAGTCAGCATGTTCAAAGCCTGACAAGCTTTCCTGCACAGTCTTTCAAGGAAGGTCACTTGTAGGGTCCTGTAACTTGTCATGTAGATGGCACATAGTGAATACATGGTCCCAGAAGTTTTTGGTGGAGGTCAAATGTCATTTGGGTTCATGACAGGCAAGGGGGATCTCAATGTAGGAAGATTGGATGCCTTGCATGTGTACTTTGTGCGCACATTATGGAGCCCTGTTAATTGAAAATCATTGCAAAGCAATGTCAATGTGAAAAATGGCCTTACATTTCAGCAGCAAGGAATCACTAAGCCTTTTGGCTTTCTGGTTTCATGAATATAGGACTACTAAACATTAGACTACTAGGAGTACTTCGATCCATTGACATATCACAGTTAGGTTTAACGTATGTGAGCTAACTAAGCAATTGTCCTAAGAACCCTCTCAAGCAAGACATTTAATAAAAGCAAAATTTACAGTTCTGAAAACATAACATAAAAATGCATCATAATGGGAAAAATAAATTACCTTGTGATTTCAAAATTTGGAAATAACCATTTGATTAAATGAAGTGTTGCCATCTGTTACACAACTGCTGGAAATGATAGTCCAATTCCAAACGGATATCAAATACACGGTCTTCTCCTAAACTCCAATAGGTCGAATTTTGGAAACACTCAAGTGTTGATGATTTTCTGAATGCAAACTTTTGCCAAATGCGCAGATTCGCGCTAAAACATATTATTCGCTTCTTGGTGATTAAGTAACGATTTTACTTACTCTCTTAAAGTCTTCAAAGGATCCACAGATGTGTAGCTCATGATTATGCATCATAATGGGAAAAATAAATTACCTTGTGATTTCAAAATTTGGAAATAACCATTTGATTAAATGAAGTGTTGCCATCTATTACACAACTGCTGGAAATGATAGTCCAATTCCAAACGGATATCAAATACACGGTCTTCTCCTAAACTCCAATAGGTCGAATTTTGGAAACACTCAAGTGTTGATGATTTTCTGAATGCAAACTTTTGCCAAATGCGCAGATTCGCGCTAAAACATATTATTCGCTTCTTGGTGATTAAGTAACGATTTTACTTACTCTCTTAAAGTCTTCAAAGGATCCACAGATGTGTAGCTCCCGTTTGTTTGGTTCAAGGTAGTCATTTTGCACCTGTTTATAGTACAAATCAATGAAAGACATTTTGATCAGTGTTGACAATGACAAAAATTTATTCCAAGCACTAGCTTGGAATTTGGTGAACGATTAATTTTAACCATATTTTTGCTTTTATAATGTGCTTACTTGCAATCTTCTATTTTACAAGTAAAATATATTTTTCATCATATTTACCTGCTACAGAACTGAGCGAAGACCATTTCTGCTTTCTCTCCAACTTTAACATACTTCCAGAAGTCCTAAAAAAAGATTGATAAAAATCACACTGTTCCATAAGGTAAGTTGATGAGTCAAAATACTTTTAACATTTTCTGCTAAAGAGGTACTACAAACAGTGACCCTGCAAGACTTTGCAAACAGGCAAAACAGGGGAGACAGATCCCTCAGCCAATTAGAGGACCCCTCGAAATTTTTCCAGCTCTTTTCTAATGTTTCAAGTTCCCGTTGACCTTATACACTTCTGCAGATTTGGCTCAACTGAAAAATATAGCGCCCAAGCCATTTCAACCTTCCGGATACGGCCTGGGGAACAAAGTCTCTCTATAGGGGGACCAATGTAAAGTACTGAATGACTTTGGGGGAAGGGGTGAGCTCGTGGTGACGCGAAGCAACCCATTGTTCTAGGGAACAGGGATCAAAATCCGATAGCGAAGCGGGGAGGCGTCCAGTATTAGAAAATTTGAAGCTGTACTATTATTGATACATACTTATCTCCAAATAGTATTAGATACTGTACGTGTATGGCAGAGTACAAAAGTGTAAATCACAATATTGCCCTTTTGGTTAGACTAATTGTGTTAAGTAATGTCTTGAAGGGTAAATGCAGTCACCCCAACTTGAAGTTGTGTAATAGACTATTCTGTTTCATGATTGGCTCTTGGGAATCATGTGACAATTTTTTCTCCTCGACCGTGAATTTTACTAGGTGTAATCTGAGTTTACCTTGAATATGCAGTACTTAAGTTCTAAAATGTTATGAGAGACACTTTGAGGAAGAATATGGGAAATTTGTGAGATTTAGCTGTTGCTTCGAAATAAGTTTGGGCCGACTGCTCTTGCCCTTCATATGATTCAGGGACGAATCCTGTTAAGATTTGCACTAGGCATGAAAATGATAATATGAATTTATAATGTATCTGCTAACTACCAGGTAAAAAACTCTTAAATAGGAGCTATTGCATTTGGATGTATTAAAACTGTAAACGTAAACCCATGCCAAAAATATTTCCTTCAGTTTTTGGTTTCGATGATAAGAGAAACCAATGCAATCATGATGGCGTGCGTGTGTATGTATGTATGTATGTGTGTGTGTGTGTGTATGTGTGTGTGTTTGTGACACTTTGCTTGTTAACACGATATCTCAAGATAGGAATGTGTGACTGTTTTCAAACTTGGGACATAGATGCACCATATTGAGAGGAAGAACTCTATTGTTTTTGGTGGAGGTCAAAGGTCACCTGGGGTCACCAGGGGTCAAAGTCTGAAAACCTTGTTAACACAATATCTCAGGATAAGAAGCTTGGATAGATTTCATGTTTGGGTATGTGGATGCGTTATAATCAGTAGATGGTCCCTATTGTTTTTGGCGGGGGTCAAAGGTTATCTGGGGGTCACCTGGGGTCAAAGTCTGAAAATCTCTTTAACATGATATCTCAAGATAGGAAACTTGGATAGATTTCATATTTGGTATGTGGATGTGTTATAGTCAGTAGATGGTCCCTATTGTTTTTGGCGGGGGTCAAAGGTTATCTGGGGTCACCTGGGGTCAAAGTCTGAAAATCTCTTTAACATGATATCTCAAGATAGGAAACTTGGATAGATTTCATATTTGGTATGTGGATGTGTTATAGTCAGTAGATGGTCCCTATTGTGTTTGGCGGGGGTCAAAGGTTATCTGGGGTCACCTGGGGTCAAAGTCTGAAAATCTTTTTAACATGATATCTCAAGATAGGAAACTTGGATAGATTTCATATTTGGTATGTGGATGTGTTATAGTCAGTAGATGGTCCCTATTGTTTTTGGCGGGGATCAAAGGTTATCTGGGGTCACCTGGGGTCAAAGTCTGAAAATCTTTTTAACATGATATCTCAAGATAGGAAACTTGGATAGATTTCATATTTGGTATGTGGATGTGTTATAGTCAGTAGATGGTCCCTTTTGTTTTTGGCGGGGGTCAAAGGTTATTTGGGGTCACCTGAGGTCAAAGTCTGAAAATCTCTTTAACATGATATCTCAAGATAGGAAACTTGGATAGATTTCATATTTGGTATGTGGATGTGTTATAGTCAGTAGATGGTCCCTATTGTTTTAGCGGGGGTCAAAGGTTATCTGGGGTCACCTGGGGTCAAAGTCTGAAAATCTCTTTAACATGATATCTCAAGATAGGAAACTTGGATAGATTTCATATTTGGTATGTGGATGTGTTATAGTCAGTAGATGGTCCCTATTGTTTTTGGCAGAGGTCAAGGTAATCTGGGGTAACCAGGGGTCAAAGTCTGAAAATCTTGTTAACACGTTATCTCAAGGTAGAAAGCTTGAATAGATTTCATATTAAGGATGTGGATGTGTTATGGTCAGGAGGTGGCCCCTTTTGTTTTTGGTGGAGGTCAAAGGTCATCTGGGGTCATTAGGGGTCAAAGTATGAAAACCTTGTTTATGGGATATCTCAGGTTAAGTAGCTTTGATAGATTTCATATTTTTTATGTGGATGGATTATGGTCCAGAAATGGTACATGTTTTTGATGGAGTTCAAAGGTCATCTGGGGTCACTGCTGGTCCAAGTCTGAAAATCCTGCTTATTCAATATCTCAAGATAGGAAACTTGGATAGATTTCATATTTGGGTTTGTGGATGCATTATGGTCAGAGGATGGTCCCCATTGTTTTTGGCAGATATGAAAGATCATATGGGGTCTCCAGGGGTCAAAGCCTGGAAACCTTTTTAAATATTATCTTTCAAGATAGCTGTTTGTCAATTTGTCTGTCTGTTGTTTGTCATTCTAGCTATGTATGGCTTTTATGGAGGTCAAAAGGTCATCTGGAATGACAAAATTATTTTTTGAACATGCTAGTATAACATGTGAATGAGAAGATAATGGTGCATGATGGCACTCTTTGAAACGGAACATTTATGTATCATCGAAACCTCAATGTATTTTTGCATTCTGGTTCTGTAATAAATTCGGGCAAAATATATCCCTGTCAACTTCCCCGCATCCGCTTCTCGGCCTTTTGGCTAAGATCATGTGTTCTTTTCATCCAGTCTAGAATAAAGCCATACATGACAGACCAATAATGTAAATGGTCTGAGGGCCGCGAGGTTTTTTTTTTCTCATTTAATCTTTATTTTCTCTTGGCCATCAAATTCAGGTAAAGGTTACAAATGACAGCAACGTATACCATGGCAACCAATATCTTTCGCAATGTTAACTATCATGTTTTCCTTAAAAATATATTCGTTAATGTCAAAATAAACCTTTAAAATTTCTGTTAACTATACACCGACGGGATGGATTTTTGTTGCTTACACTTAAAAATATGAAACTTTACCAAAATGATCAGAAGGTTACCGACTCGGGCAAAATCACCCCCAAATAAAACAACGCTAATATCAAGGAGATTAATATTGATATTTGCTTTAGTGAAAATATTATGCAAGTAGTTCCAAAGAACAGATGTGAAATTGCAATAATAAAAGAAGTGCTGGATTGTTTCAGTTTCGTTGTGACAAAAGCTACACTTATCGGAATTAATTGCATTTATAACAAAGAGATATTTGTTCGTAGGGACAATTCGGTGAAGAATACTGTACTGAAACCATCTAATCTGAACGTCAATAGAGCAGCTGAAAGGTATGGAACAATATAAACTCCAGGGCCGCGAGGTTGGTCAAGTGTTGTCCTTCAGTGGAAGCAATAGCTTCTTCGGGAAACATTTTAAAGAGCCCATGAAATGACTTAGTAACAATGATTTGGGGTCATCTCTGACACTATCTATCAACAAAAATAGCATTTATTTTAAAAAACACCACCCCACAAAAGAGAAATGCTCAAGTGAAATGGTATTCCTTCCAGCACAACAGCTGAAAAATGTAAAAGTGCATTGAACCAAGAATGACATCATCACAGGAACCCATCTTCACAGTGTGTGTACTATAGTGCACTTGCAGTATACCCTGCTCTCTTGATGTTACACAATCTTGCATGTATAGATGGGCTAAAATGATTGATATAATCAACAAATTATCATTACAAAACCTAAACCTATGTTTGCTTCTCAAACCAGTGAAAAAGGGGGTTTTAACACCTAGGAATACCCCTGTTCAACAGATGGAGTTTTGTGAAAAAGGGGGTTTTAACACCTAGGAATACCCCTGTTCAACAGATGGAGTTTTGTGACTTCTCAATATTCCTTGAGCCAACTAGCAGGGAAAATTGTTTGGTATATAATACATGGTACAAGTGTTTGGATGTTCCCTGGTAAGAGGTTATACACCCAGAAAAATACCTCAGGCTCATGGGGGATGTAACTGCATCCATTTGTCTTCCAGTGTTATGTAACTATTATTTTTATTTGGGAGGAACCGGTGATTCTCTCATTACACAGGCCCATATGCAATACTGTATACCATTCTGCACAGTGGCTAGCCTTAAATACTACCAACAGGTTCTGTGTTGTTTTGGATGCATGTGCTTATGCTGCCATTTGACTTGGTTCAAAGAAAAGGAGCAGTAAATATAGTGGGAAAGGAGACTAGCTGATATTTTGGTTATTTCAGGAAGTATTCCATATTTTTATCAAAAGTTGGCATGAAGTTACTATTTCAACTTCATGCATTTTGAAGTCTATGCTAGTACAAGATCCATTGGTTGATTACTACATTAATGTTTGTGACAAAATTAATTGGAAGGTATGTCTTTCAAAGAAATCCGGTTGAGATATCAGTCTTCTTATTCAACAATCTGAATGAATGTGAGTTGAAATATTTTCTTTTTTTGGTTGGAAGAATTGCTGTCTACTAATAGATCGACTACATTGCTGGAACCAAAAATTCAAACTGATAGGCCTAACATGATGAATGGGACAGCTTTAGTGAATAATGATAAAATTCCTCTTCTGAGGAATTGGGAGTGAGAATTTCAAATTTTGATTGATATTTTTTTGGCTTTATAATGGGACATTCTTCAGATATAATTCAGAAATTATTTGACCAGTACCGGTCTCATGCTACGCAATCTGTGAGCAAAATGTTACTTAAACATAGCATTATAATACACACACTGTGAAGTTGGTTTCCTGTGATGATGTCATTTTTGGTTCAATGCACTTTTACATCTTTTACATTTTTCAGCTGTTGTGCTGAAAAGGGGTACCATTTCACTTGAGCATTTCTCTTTTGTGGTGCAGAATTTTTTTAAAATAAATGCTTTTTTGGTGACAGATAGTGTCAGAGAATGACTCTAAATCGTTGTCATTGGAGTCATTTCATGGGCTCTTTAAGTTTGGTATCGCCGAACGGCCAATTGCCAGAGGGTCGGGAGGACTTCAGAAAAAGTACCTTCCCCAGAAATACTGACCCAGTGTGCATTCGTCTAAGACCTAATATGCAGTGCTTGCTCCAAAATACTCTGACTGAACAACTGCCAGCCAAAACATGGAAATACAAGATACTCTCTCTATAAAGTAGTTTTGAAAGTGGATATTTCCTTCCAAACATTCCCGAATTTGCTCTCCTTAGTCGGAAGATTGGTAACGTAAACTCGTTTCTAAAATTGCATTATCGATATGTGGGTACTGAAATACAAAGTACGTCACTGAATGACGTAGCGTATACCAGCTTGACAGAGAACTCACTAATCACCAATGCAGCACTTACCAATCATATGGCCTGATTATGAATGACAGCGTTAGCCTCCTTGGGTTGAGGGAAGCATAAATAACTACAACACGATTCAGATCGATACCGTAGGTGTTGTGGATCCTTACGGGTTCTATTCATTTGTTAGTTTTGCATGGAGCGCACTTTTAGGGTAATTTGCGTTGGGAGCGTTGGTTGCGTTGATGGAAAAGGAGACCTAGGGTGGAATCCAGTACTCATACTTTCACTTTTGCTTTAAAATTTTCTTCTCAAGTTACTTTTCTTTTCCAAAGTGTATTTTGGGCAGAACTTCACCTGACGTGGGAAGGTTCATCCGCACCAGGGCACCCCCCACACCCCAGCATACGCCCATGACTCTGATAACGATTTAGAATTTCAGAACCCAGGCTATAGCATGTTTGGGAAACTCTATTACAATATTTCTTCATTCTAGGTAAACTATCCTTTGCCATACTAATTATTTCAACACTGATAGTAATGAAGCAAGGAGCTGTTATTGCGAATAAAAGCTCACAAAACTTACCTCAGCATACGGAGGGCATCCCTTCACAAATATGTTAGGTCTGAAATTTTGTTCGGAAACGTTTTCTCCGAGTCTACTGTTTAGATCTTCAACAGATTTCTCACTTAAGAGATGAAAAGATCCGCAGCTTTTGAATGCTGTCTGAGAGTAAGAAAGAAGCAGATGATTGCATACCGGATGCTAACATGTTTGCATTATGACGTATCGTGATTTGTTCAACTCTGTATGCCTAATATAAATTGTGATTGACTCAATATGTTTTTATCCATTCAATGCTTGCCAAAGTTGCTCGACGAAGCACTAAATAGGGAGAGTTATTTTCGTTTTTTTCCTTTCTTTCATTTACGTCTTTGCTTTTTTATAGTAAAATAAAAAAGGTTCTGTTAATGAAGATAATATTACCATATACTCCTTGTTTATTCTAGAATCATGTATCACCTGACCATTGCAAACACCTTTCAGCGACAAAATGTTTAACCAAGGAGGTTCTTTACAAGGTTCACTTTGTACAAACTCCTTGATATCACTAACTGACTGACAGTTACTCGACTTTCTTTTAATACTGCCGAATCCATTGCCAGTTTGATCTGAGTATTAGGTATCTGTAAGCAAAAAGGCATTCAAAGCCTAGACTTTGAGAGGTGGAGAGTTCACTCGTTAAGCTGTATTTTTAACTTTATTGCACCGTGTGAGACAATATGCATGACTATAGATATATGAGACAATGTCTCGCATAGCTATGGCAGATCATCAAAATGTTTTCCCTTCCACCTACAAAACCTATACGCAGTTCTCATACTCGCCCTGTTTTGTTGAAAGCCGAGATATCACAAGCATCGAAACTAAAGTTGAGAATGCTAATAGACCTTATGCATGTGATTTCACAGAGCAAAACGTACGCCCTCCTTTGGGGAAAAGAAACCAACACCGCCGACAAATGCAGACAGCTGATTTGTCAACCAGTGGAATATTCGCGCATAATGTGCTACACGTGTAGGGCAAATTCTTATGCGTCCGACCACGTGTTCTATTTTTTGCACCAAGGCTGATGTCATTGTGTCGTCAATGCATGGCAAGGTCCTCACTTGAGAGCAGGGCCTTAACCAGGCAAGAAGGGAAGGTGGGGGGTGGGGGGGGGGGGCACACATGACCCAACCTTGCAATGCAAAAAACACCTAAAATAGAGGTTTTTTCTCTCTATCCTTAGACTTTTGCCTAAGGTCGTGCCCAAAACCCTCCCGTGATGACCCCAGGCCCCACCCCCATGACACAATCCTGGCTATGCGCCTGTATATGACAATGGATTATTTACCAATAGTGATTTCTACGTCCTTCAGACATGAGAAATTTAGAGCCGACTTATGAGCCAAGACCTTATGAGACCGAGTTCTTAAAATTGTGGCTTGATACCGGGTAAAAATTTTCCTTACTCCACCTGAATTCAATTTTGAAATTTTTGGACCAAAACATGGGCTGATATTAATGTGGAAAGAGGTTGCATGACCATAGCTCGTTGGTCGCGACGACGCTGGCCACATGTTTCTTGATGCGTCTTTAGGAGGGAACTTACAGTTTTGAACAGTTCTTTTGCTAGAAGACCCTTGCTGAAGAATACCATACGATATGTTCCTCCCAAGAAGTCTGATAGCCACTTGGCTACTTCGTCTCCACAGTCTCGACCTTCTTTGTCAATGTCTTGTACTCTAAATAATTAAAATATGAAATATATAAAATGCCAGTCGTTTGGGAGTATCATAAAAGATTCGGTGAAAACTCCTTCAAATTCTCTCAAATGGAGCAACGGTCCTTGGTGGAAGAGAAAATCCTCTCATTCCGATGACGGATAGGTACTTCACATAATGCCAACTTGAGAAAATGTGGCACGATTAATAGGCACACAGTCATGCATGTTAGTCAATTCGGTAGGGAAAGGATTAAGGCGATCCGATAATTTACATTCTTAGGAAGCAATTTTCGTTATTCCAGGAAAGACACGCCCCAGAATCTCTGCATGATTTTATTTTTAGATTTCATGGCACTAGAAAATTTGTAGGAAAATTGTAGCAAACGGATGTTTAAGGTTAAGAGTAGGGTCTTATTTCCTGAATCAATGAATTGCCTTTGGTATGGACATTTTATCACTAAAGAGAAATACAGATCCGTAGCGTTAGCAATGGGGGAGTGGGAGGGGGACGGGAGACATGCCCCAATCTCTAAAAGTAATGGGGGAAACCATCTAGTCGGGTAAATCACTTGCAAGGCAACAAACCGAGTCGATCCAAGCAACAGGAGCGCACTCCCTATTGGCCATCATGTGTATTTAAGGATGCTTTAAAAATGTTTCAGAAATAGCACCATTTTGATCTCAGCCATTCTAAATATGCAAAAAAATCAAAGGAAGGAGAGGAAGACACCGGGTCCCTCCCCTTAGCCTCCCCAGGATAAATACTCAAACCTTGCAAATCATCTATTGAAAACTTCTAAGAAACTTTCCATTTCAATTGAAAAATAGAAAAAAAAACCCGTCCCAGCTACCTAGTATACCATTTACCTTCATATTGACCATTAGTAGGTGACACCATTTTGTGTTTCGTCCGCTTTGATGGCAAAAATTTTCGGTGCTCCGAAAACCCCTTTCCATGTCAGAGGAACCAACTTTTATCAGCCCTCCCATCTCCCAACGATACGAACGCATAGGTCTGTAAAATTTTTCCAGAGTTAAACATCATATTGCAGTGACGGATCTTGGCGCCCCGATCGCCGAAGGCCCAAATTAGAACCCCAGACGTAAATCAGTTGACACAAATGACTCTTTAAACACATTGTAGACCTGAAGAAAACGTCCGCTGAATCGGTAATCTGAACTAACGTGGAAAGGTGGTACAAACCTAGGCATATATTCCCAATTCTTTGTTACAACTTTTACGAATTTGACTTAAAGAAAATCTGATTAAATAAAAAATAGGTCTATTACACTAATTTGCACCATAGCACCCTTACGAGGACACAGCAGTTTGCAATGAGCAGTCTCAACAGCGAAAACTTTTCAAATGCCCTGTTAGACCTTTACCAATGTCAGTCAGGCAATTGACCATTTGTCCCGCCTCCAATTCCTCCCATAACCATTGAAACCGTTCCCCTTAGATCTCTTCGAATTAGTGCGCACGGCACTGCACCTCTCAAGGGCGGGATCCATGTGTGCCCCTTCCAAAAAATTAATGTAGTAACTTTATAGTCCTGCCCCATCATGGGCGTCCGCAAGGGGGGGGGCACTTGCCCCCCCCCCCGGAAATCAAACTTGTGAAAAAAATAATAAAAATTAAAACAAAAAAAAATTAAAAATAAATCATCAAAATACCTTCACTCGCAGCGTCAGTTTTTACTCGTGAAATATGCGGACATTTGACCAGGAATAGCAAAAGAGAAGACGGTGCAGTATGCTGAATAGTGAAATCGTAATTTGGGGACCATCATTCGTGATATCTATTGGAAATTTGTAATTGTAAAAACTATGTACTAGCCTAGTTGTCAGGTATGTAGTGTGCATATGGCATCCGACCATTGATGAATGCGTTGGTCTTGGTTTGGTCCCGTGCTGATCTCAAGTGGTGACGCGCGGGTGTAACTTGGATATACAAGGTGAATACAGGGGTGGGGGTGTAAACATGGTTCATAATTAGGTAACGGACATAGGCCTATATAGGCTGTTTGACAGTTGTAAGTTTTATCGTGCATAGGAGTGCGAGGCCGTTACCGAGAGGCAGATTTCCCTTCAACAATTTTTTGCATTGAAAATTCTAAAAATCTAAAAATTACAGACATGAAATTCCTGTTTCAGGGCTGGGTACATGCAGCTTATAGCACTCGCCAAGTGTCGTTTCCGGCCATCTGGAGGGTTTGTAAGGCCCAAAATTTTCTTGTACGCTCCGCGCCAACTGATGGTGGCGCTCCGCTTAGATAGTGTACACAATTCAATCATCCATGAATGATCTTGCCCCCCCCTTATAAAAATTTCTGCGGACGCCCATGGCCCCATGTGAAAGAATTTTGAAAAAATACACCTGTACGTAGCGCCCATACACAACCGAAAAAGGCACAAAGGAATTGACATCGAAAAACATTAATGCTTCATCAGATTACATCTGAGTGTACTTTAATTTTGAATTCCTCAAAGAGGAGGGGAAATGTCTTCCCCTTAGACCCCATTCCCGTCCGGTTATCAGCACCAAAAGTTAGTTCTCACAACCTAAGCCCTTCTACAGAATTGTAGAAGGGTTATCTAGACATGTGACATTATATGCCCCCTTCCCCTTGCCTCTCTTTCCAATCCTTTTCGCACTCTTCCAAAGTAAGTAAGCTTAACCAAGTCCATGTTTTCGAAGTCTCTGTTACGGCCCATTTTGTAACAACTGACCATAATGTAACAGCTTGGTCCAAAATGTAACAACTTTTTGCACAAAATGTAACAGTTATGGAAGTTGGTCCAAAATGTAACAATTTTCTGCCCAAAATGTAACAACGTGAAGATTCATATCGGCGAGAGAGCAGCTGGGAGTTACATAATTTAATTTCTCATTACATACGGTACTGCAGCCTGAAATATATATTTTTGGGCGTCTTCTGAGTGGTTATGAAAATCAAAGTGGCCGCCATGACGTTGTTATGGGATAAAAACTTGCTCTTTGAACTCAGCTTGGTCTAAACATTTGGAAAGTCTATTTCTTACCCACTTAAGTGCTTCGGGGGACGTCATAAAAATGGCCGACAAAGTACACTTACCTGATGCAGGCTAGCTCTGCCAAACAACGACGGATCGGCCTTGGAGTTGCACAAGTCGAATTCTCATGCTTTATTTTACTCAGATTACCCGTTTTGGGTCTTCTTTGAGGTCTTAACAAAATCCAAGATGGCGGACAAAATGACAGTCCCAGTAGTTTGGGGTGGAAACCGGGTACATGGGATCCGTAGACTTCCCATTTGAGGTCTCCGGTCCCGTGATAAAATTCAAAATTCTTTGATTTGAAATGCCCCGATTGTTACATTTTGGACCAACTTGTTACATTTTGGTCAGTTGTTACATAATGGGTCGTAACACGCTCGCGTGTTTGCCAGCCTCTTATCCTAGGTAATAATAGCTTGTTATAGTCAATGGAAAAAGGCAGTTCTCACCTGGCTGTATCAACGGCACCATTCTGTTGCAGGGGAATACTGATATCATTCTGGCCGTCAGCACTTAAAATTAAACATTTTTTGTCATCTGAGAAGCTGGGTTTAATCAAAATCATCTTTGGGCACTTACGAGCAGTAACAAAGCGAGCGTTTTCATCGATCATCAAGAAGGATCTGATTAGAAACAAACAAAATGCAATACTTCTTATGAGGGCGAATTTGTGGAACTTAAAGATTATTGTTACTTTATTGTAATCAACAAACACGTATGAATGGATTAAACCTCTGTCCGTTTTAGGGAACATTTAACGCATGAAAACTTTTTCTTCTCTTAAACTAGGTTCAGAAGTTAGTAAAGTTCCAATGAACCCGTGATCTCGAAGACAGCTGATTGGTGCATTTCCAGAACTATTTGCACTGGAGACTGACTCAGGATATGGGTTTGGTTTTGGACTACATATTGAACATTACACTACAGTATGGTGGGGTATAAGATAAGTTTTCATTACAATTAAAACAAATTTCTTAACTTGAGAAGAAAGCCATGATGCTAATTTCATGTTGCATATGCAAATTCAAATCAATGGAACCGAGTATATATACGATCATCACAACATTTCCTTAGTTCTTTTTAGTATTGACCTATTTTCTTTGGATGTTTACCAATCCATATTAAAACCGATTTAGATTTGGTGTCACAACCAAGAAATCATGTCGTGCTCATACTTCGGGAATTTCCTGACAAATAATACATGGCCGGGTCACCACAGCGGTATCGGACTGGATTGCGATCCGACTCGATTTTCGTGAGCTTAACTTAAAATCTCTGCCATCTCTGCTCGTAAAGAACCAAAATTTGCCAACCTGTGTTAATATTTTTTATTTGCAACGCAGAACTACGAAAATCAAATTTATACTTATAATTTCGTAATGTCACACCGACAGACAACTTTTATCGGACTAAGCGCATCCGATAAAAGCTGTCTATCCATGTAACGTCATGAAATAATAACGGTTTACATTTCATTTCCATATTGTCTTCCAATACAAATCATATATTCACAAAAGATGGAAACTAGCTCACAAAAATTGGACTGTAATCTGATCCGATACCGCTGTAGTGTGACCCGCGCTTTTCACTTCCCTGGTCACGTAGTGTATATACCGAATGCTGTCATTATGTTTGTTTTCCCCCTAATTCTGAGGGATGATGATCAAATTGAATTTAATCTTTACTGGAAACATGAAAACGAGGGTGTAAGTTAGAGCAAAGACAGAGAGCTATTATAATATTTAAAAGTTCGAGTAATTTGTTTCTCGTTACTTGTCGTAGACTCCACAGCACATAAAGCCTTTGTCGGTTAGCTCTCCTTCCTGTACTTCCATCGTCGACATTGATTTCACTGGACGCATGTACAACTTTGAAACCGTTCCAACTTTTTTAAAGTTCTTTTTCTGTGAAGACGTGTAAAGGTACGCAAGTCCCAGTGCACAGACCACTCCTGCCACAAGGATACCAAGGAACGAACTCTCCTGCATGTTGAAATCTGTAGGAAGAGCAAACGCCGCCTATTATCATAGAGTCTTGTGTCACTTGAAGTATAGCTTGGAGGCAATTTCCATCTCCCCTTATTTGCTAGAAGCAAATTTAAAAGATATTTTAAAATGACTGTGACAAACAAAACTAACACCAAGAAATTATCCTACATTATTTTGACGATTCAGTGAGAAATGTTGTCACGTCATCAAAAGCAACCGCTGATGAATTAGGAATGACGTGGATGTAAAATAATTCTAATTTGGGTTAAACCTCACTTTTTCCCCTTTACGTGTTTTGTGTCACTTCAAGAAGAGTGAGCCTTAGATTGCACGACGCAGACCTTATCTACAACGACACAACGTCATCTCCTCCGTTGCGTCACATTTGACATACGGGTAATTTATTCCAAGGTTCATTCAAACTTCATAGACACAGTTCAAGTTCATTAATTTGGCGTTGTAGACAAGGCCCTGCGTTGTACTTGTAAACTTCTAATGTCAATGTTTTAACATGTTTCAAAAAAGTTTAAATTTGAAAAACACATTGCCAGCACTGGCACCTATCTCATTCAGCTTATTACCTGAAAAGGAACTTTATTAGTGAATTTTAGGTCTAATTGATCAAGGAGGTAGGCCTGCAAATGCTTTTCATCCGCTCAGATATGCCAGTTTGATAATAAAGTAAAGTTTACACATAGTAGGCCTATGCTTTTGCAGACCTTCATTGTATAGGCGTGATGCTGGAAAGAAACAAAATTTTTCTTGCTGTGCAAAATTTAGGCCCTTATATATTGAGATGTGAACTGTAAGGAGCTATGTTTGCTCTGTCAATGGAAGTGTGCTCTGCCTGCTGAAAGTTTTATCGTGGCAGTGTTCCTATTTTCTCAATTTCTCTATCCAAGTTTTTTCTGTTCGCAAAGCATTTAGTTCTTCAGTTGCAATTGCAGAGATGAAGAAGCATAATCATTATCGAAGCTGTGTTTTCTTCACTTGGGGTGACTTTCTACGTTTTTGTACTTTGAGGGGAAATTCTCACCTGACATCCAAGGTACATATGAGAGATTGATTCCACAGAAGACGGTAATATGATTTACTAACGGTCCTTGAGTTATCATCTTAACTTGATAGATGATACATCTGTTTCGTTTCATGGCTGTCACAATTTTCAATACTGCAAATCTCATTAAAGAAGTTCTCATAGTTCTAACTATGTACCTTATCTAGGACGTATACGACAGTCTATTTCTTAACAAATTTGGAGCCATACTAAGGCCTTAAAGAGCATAAACTCACTCACTCTGTCAAAACACAACGTTTCGGTGCACAACACCCTTCTCACGGTGTCTTGAAAGATTTTCAAAAGCAGCAGCAGTGGGACCACTGTACATCTCAGTGTAAAAAGTAAGTAAAGCTAGGGTAATTATGAAAAGATCCATAAGGTGGTAGGTTACAAGGAATAAAATGGGGGAAGGCTTGCTTTTTAAGACAAAGGATTTAATCTGATCCTGGTTTGCCTTGACAATCCTGACATAATCCATTTATTTCTTTGTTTATAGTTGAGGGTCTCGCACAAAGATATCCTCACCTTCTGAAATTTGTCTTTTGTTAGGATCATTTTTGTGAATGCCTATTATGGCTAATGATTAAACTGCATAAGTAAGGGGTCGGTTCAGGGCAATTGTGCTGATTGGATAAATTCGTGCCTTCATGGTAGATCTCAGAGAGTTGCTGTCAATGGTAACTTCTCTTCTTGGAAAGAAGTCACAAGTGGAGTACCACAGGGTTCTGCCCTTGGCCCATTTCTTTTCTTAATTTTCATCAATGATATTGATAGTTCTCTCACATCTTGTATAAGTTTGCAGATGATACTAAGCTTTATAGGAAGATTAGCATTTTGGATGATGCCTTTCTGCTGCAGAAAGATCTGGATAGGTTATTTTCTTGGTCTCAGACTTGACAAATGTCAAATGCGGATAGGTCTAAAGTCCTTCACTTTGGCCCTAAAAGTTTTAACTATGATTTTAACATGAATGGTAGCGTCTTAAGTAATGTCACCTTCGAGAAAGATCTGGGTGTTTTAATTACTGGGGATTTAAAGTCATCAAGGCAGTGGGCAACCACTGCTGCAAAGGCTAATAGAGTGCCTGGATTGATCAAGAGGAATTTCATCAATTTTAGTAAGGATATTGTACTTAATTTGTATAAGCAGTTGGTTAGACCCCATCTTGACTATGCAGCTCAGGCTTGGAGCCCCTTCTATGAAAAGGACAAGTTCAGAGGAGAGCCACTCGTCTTATACCTGAGGTGAGAAATTTACCTTATCATGCTAGGCTTAAACATCTTGGGCTTACCACTATGGAGCTGAGAAGGATTAGGAGGGACGTGCTCCAGGTTTACAAGTTTCTGTCTGAATGGAATCCCTTTTGACTTGTAGTTATTTAAGGATTCAAAGTGATTCTCGGGTGCGTGGGCATTGTAAAAAGCTGGAAAAGCCGTTTGCAAGGCTTGACATCAGGAAGTTTAGTTTCTCCCATAGAGTTGTCAACGAGGGGAATTGTCTACCAGATTGGGTAGTTACTTCCCCGTCAGTTCACTGCGTTAAGGTTAACATTGACAATTTCTTCCATGACTGTGGTAGAATCTGATTGAGTGGGGCTGTTGTCTAGGTTTGGTGGTTTGACTTTTGATTAGGGTTTGGACTTCAGGGCATCTTATGGGGCCTTGGCCCTCCTTTGCCCTTCAGCTTGTTATGTTATGTTATGCTATTTCTGCTTTGAAGCCAGTCTGTTTCTCATTGTGTTTTTCCATGCAATGTTGGTGGAATGGTGAATTACCCGTTCTTGCTCGATAATTACTCATGTGTTCATTAAAGCGTTGGCACAGTTTCTGTGCTGTCTAACCCCTGTTAAGTCCCTCTTTGGAATCTTTACATATCCTGTCCCTACACTTTATTTTATGCACTGCTTCTCTTCGTTTGCAGTTAACTTTCAAGTTGTTATCGGATATCTCACATCCTTCTGTGCAACGCCTTTTCTCATTCTTTTTTCAAACTTCGCCCTGCCTTTTCAAGGACTCTTATTTCCAAACCGTCTTGTTTAAACACCTCATCAATTGCTTCTTTAACTGGTTGTTAGGTGTGGCATCAATAATGAACATTATACAGACTCAGTTTCAGAGCTATTTCTATCTCTTTCTTCTCTGTGCCACCATTTGGGTCTGTAAAGGGGCGTTCTTCCTTCTGCATCTTATTTGACCATTCTCATAAACTTGATTTTGGCCCTGTCATACACCTGTTTCCTTTTCTCGGACTTATAGCCACCGTGACTGAGTTGCATTCTATCTAGGAAATATTGTATTTGCTGAGTTTTTTCAGTCGGAGATACCCACTTGAAGTGTTACGCATCACCCTCACTAAATATTGGATTAGGTTTTGTATCTTGGATTTCAGAGGTGGAGCTGAGTCACGATGGATGATTATTTTGTTGGAAATTGGTTTCGAGTAATGAGTATAATTAGTAGCCTACCACTAAAATGAAAACTTTTGATTCGTCATTACACATTAATAATTCGTGATAACAAATTATTAACTTGTTATTACAAAGGATTTATTTGTTGTAACAAGTTATGAATCTGTTATGTGAAATTATTATCTTCTAATAAATATGTTATAAAAGTTATTAATTTGTTATAAAACCAGAGTGCAAAACTGCATTGAGGTTTCGATGATACACAAATGTTCCATTTCAAATAATCCCATCGTCAGATGACCTTTGACCTTCTCTAAAGAAATAGGGACCATCTTCTGACAATAACGCGTCCACATACCAAAAATGAAATCTATCCAAGTTTCCTATCTTGAGATATCGTGCTAACAAGATTTTCAGACTTTGACCCCTGATGACTCCAGATGGCCTTTGACCTCTTCCAAAAACAAAAGGGACCATTTTCTGACCATAACAGGTCCACATACCAAATATGAAATCAATTCAAGTTTCCTAACTTGGTATACCATGCTGACAAGATTTTCAGACTTTGAAGACTGGTGACTCCAGACGACCTTTGACCTCCACCAAAAACAAAAGGGAAGATCTCCTGACCATAACGCATCCACATACCAAATATGAAATCTATCCAAGTTTCCTTTCTTGAGATATTGTGCTAACAAGATTTTCAGCTTTTGACCCCTGGTGACCCCAGATGACCTTTGACCTCTTCCAAAAATAATAGGGACCACCTTCTGACCATAACGCATCCACATACCAAATATGAAATCCATCCAAGTTTCCTATCTTGACATACCATGCTTACAAGATTTTCAGACTTTGACCACTGGTGACTCCAGACGACCTTTGACCTCCACCAAAAACAAAAGGGAAAATCTCCTGACCATAACGCATCCACACACCAAATATGAAATCTATCCAAATTTCCTAACTTGAGATACTGTATCGTGCTAACAAAGTTTTCAGAAATTGACCCCGGTGACCCGGCGCATCTATGTACCAAGTTTGAAAACGGTCAGACATTCCTATCTTGCGATATCGTGCTAACAAGCAAAGCGTCACAAACACACACACACATACACACGCATACACACATACATACACACGCTGTCATGATTGCACGCTATCAGGAGATTTTCTCCTTTCATCGAAACCAAAAATATGTTTTTGTTAATCCAAATTAGTATTTTGTTTTAACAAAACTTAATTTATTATTACAAATTTTTCTTCTGTTAAAATTCAAAATATAAATTTGTTATTTTCTTAATTTTCATCAATGATATTGATAGTTCTCTTACATCTCGTCTAAGTAAGTTTGCAGATGAAAGCTTTATAGGAAGATTGGCATTTTGGATGATGCCTTTCTGCCGCAGAAAGATCTGGATAGGTTATTTTCTTGGTCTCAGACCTGGCCAATGTCTTTAAATGCGGATAAGTGTAAGGTCCTTCATTTTTGTCCTTAAAGTTTTAGCTATTATAACATGAATGGTAGTGTTTTAAGTAATGTCTCCTTCGAGAAAGATCTGGGTGTTGTAATTACTGGGGATTTAAAGTCATCAAGGCAGTGTGCAGCCACTGCTGCAAAGGCTAATAGAGTGCTTGGATGGATCAAGAGGAATTTCATCAATTTTAGTAAGGATATTGTACTTAATTTGTATATGCAGTTGGTAAGAACCCATCTTGACTATGCAGCTCAGGCTTGGAGCCCCTTCTATGAAAAAGAAAAGTTTCTTTTAGAGCAAGTTCAGAGGAGAGCCACTCGCCTTATACCTGAGGTAAGAAATTTACCTTATCATGCTAGGCTTAAACATCTTGGACTTACCACTTTGGAGCTGAGAAGGATTAGGGGAGGGGGAGGGCATGCTCCAGGTTTACAAGTTTCTTTGTGAAAGGAATCCCCTTCTTACTTGTAGTTATTTAAGGGTTCAAAGTAATTCTCGGGTGCGTGGGCATTGTAAAAAGCTGGAAAAGCCGTTTGCAAGGCTTGACATCAGGAAGTTTAGTTCCTCCCATAGAGTTGTTAACGAGTGGAATTGTCTGCCAGATTGGGTAGTTAACTCCCTGTCAGTTCACTGCTTTAAGGTTAACATTGACAAGTTTGCCCATGACTGTGGTAGAGTCTGATTGAGTAGGACTGTTGTCAAGCTTTGGTGATTTGACTTTTGACTAGGGCTTGGACTTCAGGGCATCTTATGGGACCTTGGTCCTCCTTTGCCCTTCAACCTGTTATGTTATTTCAAATTAATCATTTGTTATAACAAATGAGTAATTATGTTTTAACAAATTGATAATTTGAAAAAGCAAATTGACAAGTTTTATTTCAATGGCACCAATGGGCTTTCGTAGATATCAGCTCCATTGTAGCACGTCATACTGACAGACCCATGACCCCGAAAACATCCAGCTGTCACAGTCATGTACCAAACCGCACTCTCTATAGCACATAACGGTAACTTGAATAATGCTCAGTTACCCTAATTTTAAGTCGAAATATTCGACTATGACGAATAGAAAACCAGAAACAAAATGCAAGGTTTGCTAAGTTATCATACCGAGTTACTGAATATTGTTTCGATGCGGTCCCGTTGGGTTTAGCCGGGACTCGGCTAGTGACCGCACTTGACGTATAATTGCACGCAATAATTGGTAAGTACAAATTGCTAACTGCAAATTTGCAAAATCACAAAAGCTTTAAAAATTTGCAAAAACATACAAACCTTGTCGAAAGATCTCTTAAACCACGAAGCTTCAGGAATCCTTCCCGACACTGATGTCTAGCATTCCACGAATAAAATGACGTTCAGGCAACCTTACGATACTATTGCAAATTGATGAGTAGCGTTAGGAAAAGCAATCAGTCCGTATAGTATGTTGTTATGCCACTACCAGTAGATCGAATAGCAGCACCCTGGTTAAAATAAACGGTGACAAACAAAATCTACCCACTCTGCAAACATTGATGCCGATAGACAAGATCACGTCAGCCGTTCTCGTGTGCACCAGGCATGACTGCATGAGGAGTGCTCGAACAAATAGCAACTTATATTGATCGATGCGAACAACTGCAACTATTGAAGGAGCTGGACCCAGTTAACTGACGGAATACTATTTTCAGCTTAACTAAATGGCTATCGTGCACGGTAAACGCACATTTGTTAAGCCAACAGTTGTGAAACAGCTGCAAAGAGAGACCATTACTATTAAAAAGAACCAAGATATTTCTACCTGCAACCTAACACTGTGAGTGCTATATCACTACTGTCAAAATATTATTTACTCGACTTTTCAAAGTCTTCTTCGGCGATATCCTTCCCTGACTAATGTTGCCAGGCGCGGATCCAATAAGGGGGAGGGGGACTGTTACGGCCTCAGCCCCTGTTTTCGTCACATCAACAATAACAAATACACTAAAAGAAGCATAATGCTTATCTAGTACGAGAATATACAAGGGGGTTATTTCAGGCTCATCCTTTCCCTCACAACACAAATCCAAATAAACGAAACTCGTATGATATTACTGAGTCTGGGTAAATAGTCAAAAGGGAGGGGCCCGTCCCTTAGACTCCTTCCCCGGCCGGGATAGACGTACGAGACAAGGCAGGAAGCGAATGATGTCCAGTTACGGTGAGAAATAGTTTGCCATTTATCACGCAAGAGATGTTAGGGGGAAAATAATTAACAGACACGAGTTCGATCAGTCACAGACAATTTCATCCATTCAGCGGATCTTTACTTAAGCCAAAAGTCACAATAGAGAAACATTAGAATATTTACAATTCCGTTGTTTAGTTTCCTCGAAAAGAACCAAGACCATTTAATACAATAGTGGTAGTAATTTTTTGATCACTTAGCCTATTCCTGTTGTTTCCTTTTTGCAAACAAAAGTAAAACGTGTAGACTGCATGTTCAGATACTCTTTACAAGCATGAAAACGCAATTTTCGGCCATCTAAGGTTGCGATCATTTTCAAAAATTTCTTTACGTTCCGCACCAACAAATGGTGGCGCTCCGCTTAAATAGTCTTTCGGGCAAGATTACATTTTTCGGGTCAAAGTATGTTTTTAATAACTTTCCAATCACTTTGCAGTTCGCGAAGTTATTTTGAAGAGAGCATTTTATAAAGCGAATATAGCGACTGCTTAAATTCTTCGGATGAGTATGAAAAATGCTATTTCCGGCCATCTGATGGTCTGATTTTTCAAAATTTTCTCTACGCTCCGCGCGTAACGTTTTGTGGCCAAGTAAAAGCCGCAAACTAAAATGCTGTCGTTCGCCTATACCGATCGATGCTCTTTCATTTTGACTCCTAAAAGTAAGCAAACTTAATAACAAGTTTTCTTCAAAAGGTAGCGTAAATGGAATAAGACTGCATGTAAAGACACAGAAGTTTCAGTCTTATCCTCATGAACCACCGTTCAAAGTCGAAAATATTGCACCATTTTGCATATAGGCTCCTTGAAAACGCCAAAAATTTTCAAAGAGGGGGGGGGCACCCCTCCCCTTAAACCCTTCCCTCAGGCCAGCGATCACTGAACACACTGCATGCCCCCCATTCAGAGAAGTCCTGCCTACCCCACTGGTACGTCCCCATTACCCGCTTTCTCTAAGTTCAGCCCCCTAAGAAATGTCTGGATCCGTGTCTGGTTGTCAACGTTCAACCCCATTCAGTAAATCTGTCGGCCCTGTGATCGCATATCGCCCTTTATCCACACCCGCTGCGAGGATGAACACTGAACAAGGGTAAAGACATATTCATGGAAAAGCAGTGATTACAGGTCTTATTTAACAGGGAGTAAAATTCGATTTGGTACACCCTAGCAAACTATCCACAGTCTCCATAGGCTATTTTCTTAATCGTGAAATAAACGGGTAGTCACGGTAGGCTGCTTGATCTGTCTTGAATATGCAATATTTATGGCATTGCATATCATGAAAGATGCTTGGAAGGGAAACAGCAGGGAACTGAGATTGAGCAGTTGTTTTGAAATAAATCGAAGACAGCTGCCTTCAGTGCTTCGTAGTAAGCGACACATCTGTCTACCTTTGTAAAAGATGCGTATAGCCGTTGGAATACCGTCTGCAACTTGGGTCGGACGAACCCGTAAGAACTGGAGTTCCGTATGGCAAGCCGTTTTAACATTTACCTCGCAATTCCACTTAAGTGGAATGCATTTCACTTAAGTGGAATACAATTCCACTTAAGTTAAATACATTTGACTTAAGTGGAATTCAATTTAACTTAAGTGGAATTCAATTTCACTTAAGTGGAATGACATGAGTGGATCGCTACCGTATTTCACTTAGGCTAAATTCTATTTCACTTAAGCTGAATTGAATTCCACTTAAGTCGAATTGAATTTCGCTTAAGTGGAATTGAATTCCACTTAAGTGAAATTGAATTCCACTGAAGTGGAATACATTCCACCTAAGTGAAATGCATTTGACTTAAGTGGAATGCATTTCACTTAAGTGGAATGCAATTTCACTTAAGTGGAATGCATTTTACTTAAGTGGAATGAATTCCACTTAAGTGGAATTCAATTTCACTTAAGTGGAATACATTTTACTTAAGTGAAATGTATTCCACTTAAGTGGAATTCAATTTCACTTAAGTGGAATTGTATTCCTTTTAGTGAAATGCATTCCACTTAAGTGGAATTGCGAGGTAAATGTTAAAACGGCTTGCCATAGTTCCGCCCCATAAAGATGGAACCTTTGGTGTTTTATGTCTCACATAAGGATCTCTTGCAGAGTTTGACCATATCTTTATGGGAAAAATTACGATAGTCTGGTTAGCAGGTGACCCGCTTCCACCAAAATGTTTCGTTCTGAACAGAAGGGAACTGACAAAAGCCGAGTGCCAGATATTTTCCAAGTTTTTCTCAAACTTCTGAGCTTGACCTGCAGCCTGTGTTACTCATGAACTGCAGCTGGAAATGAAAAGGGGGGTAAACCACGACGGAGGGAACATTCATACAAACTAATCCCAAATAATTTGTGCCTTCGACATTGACGTACTAGGCCCTACTTATGAGGTAGCCTGTCAAACTGAGGGCAAACTGTCCCTCAAGTTTGCACACGATCTGGAACTCGTGCAGAGTCTGCAAAACTTTGGCAGCTATATAAGCCCTATTGCATTGGAGTCCCCAAAACATCTGGCATGTTTTGTTTTGTTTTTATAAAGCTAAATAAAAAAGGTATCATAGTCACAAAACATTCTTCATGGAAATCTCAAAAAGATTACAAAAATTTGTGACGTATTCGAACAGCTGAAAAAAACACAAAAATTTCTACGAAGTCTCTTTCATACTCGTGCGCAGTATTTTGTCCGGAGTCGCAGCCTGTTAAAACTATTTCAGAAATTTGCCCGAATAAAGAAAAGAATCATAACTAAGGAAAAGTTTTCACGTAAAATAGAAAAGATAACAAAATTTGGGAACGTTCTGGAAGCTTATAGTCCTTCCAAAATCTTGCTTTTTTTAATCTTGACCAGCATTTTGCCCGAAGAAGCCGAAGTATCCGAATTCTTTTCATTATTTTCCCCAAATAAAAAAAAAAACATCATAGTCAAAATAAAATTTTCATGAAACATCAAAAGTATCACAAAAATTCGAGACACATTCTGGCAGCGTATTGAATTAAAGGAGATTTTTCTTCGGTCTCGCATTATATCCTACGCAAAATATTTGTCCGAAAGATATAGTATGCAGGCGAAAGTCGAAAAAAGTTAATAACTGTCAGATTACACTGATAGACGGGGATTAGGGCCGGATTTTCTCCATAGCAGAAACGGCATATGCCGGGAGCCCTGCGCTTTTGGGGGCCCCGCCCCGCGAGCCCCTCTGGTTGTCAAGTCAAGGGGACATAAAATATATTTTTAGTACTAGCCTAACGTCAACCGATGTTAGGCTAGTACGTGTTTTTCTGAGTCTGAATGCCAGGGACCAACACCGGTTTTCAAGTGCTACTGGCTAACACGCAAAGTGCTATAGCTTTCATGTATCACTGTATAATGTGTAAAAGCAACTATTAGTTATTAGCGGTTTAAAGCTAAAAATTAATTTGTTGAGAGCAATTAATTTTGTGTAAGCGGGTGGGAGAGGGGGAAGGAGGTTAAACTTGTAAAAGGGGCCTCGCTATAGAAAGTGCCGGGGCCCCACACAACACTAATCCGGCCCTGACGGAAAGTGTGCAAATGTACACAGTGCCAACTCCCAAAGAAAAATCAATCAAATGCCAACATTGGAAGTGTGATAGTTGTTAATGACGAAACTATACAGCTTCCAGAAGTTAAAAATCGGGACATATTCTTTCACGTGGTCACGATTTTGAAGCGTATATTGTGCAAAACTTACGTAAACTCTTTTCCTGCAGTGATGTGGACTCATTCGAGCAACCAAAAAAAAAACAAAAAAAAAACAAGAGGGCAATCCACGGAGTTGCATATCTCATCGCTAACATGTGCGCAAGTTGGTTACAGAACTTGAACTATTTATGTGCTAGAAGTTTTATCTGTGCTGTTTTTATGCTACAGTAGAATTTCATTGACGAAAAATACCATACTAAAGCTGCATGCCACAATCCTTTGAAATTCCTATTTGAAGTCCATTTGGGAATCATTTTTTTTCGTTCCAAGGGACGGAAGTTTTTTTTTCGTAAGATAGCGACTGGAAAGAATATGGCACAGACCAATCAAGTTCTTGGAACTATAGGCGCACCTCTTATTCAAAAACAAAAAAACATCATTTGGATATTTAAATTCTGACACCAGATTATAAAAGAACTGGAGAAGGGCTACCCAATCTTTGTAACGGTTGCCCTTTTAATCCAGTAGGCCTATCTAAGATTTTGGAACAAATTTATTTTTAAGATGTTGGTATCCCCTTGCAACACTCTAAAGAAAACTAGCTTGACTGTTACACTTAACTGATACGGATATGAACGCAACGATTAAAAAAGGAAGACGCTTTCGCAGACGCTTCAGACAAGTGCGTAATTGTTATTATTCAGCCACTAGCTGTATGAGCGTATTCTCCATCTTGACGCGACGGCAAACTTCACGTGTGCCCCGGATCGCTGATATGCGCATCATGTGCGTCTCAATTAAAGAACTGGGTGTGTGCGCCATGTTGAACGCGTGGTGTTAGAAGATTTCCGGCCGACGCACAAACCTTTTTTGCGGACTTGCCCGGTGGCGAATCCTAGCCCGTGGCAAGGAAATTGTCACGTACCTTTTTTGGCGATGCTTCAAAACCGCCAAGATTTCAGGGCACTAATATGTAAGATAGATAGGCCCTATGCCTAACCTAATGTTAGTCACCCACAGTTTCATATCTTGGGTTATTCCTTGCCACGGGCTAGGATTCTCCACAGGCCAGTACGCAGAAAAGATTAATGTGTCGGCCAAAAATCTTCTAAAGTAAGTTCCTCGGTAACTGTTCTTTGGGTACACCTTGACATAAAGTGAATGATTTCCCTACTAACTTATGTCCATAAATACCGACATACGACGTTTTGAATTCCCAATTACAGGCCAGGCTCAGCCCATTTGAAATTCGAACTAATGTGAAAAAACGTATGTGAACGCGTCTCAAAAATGGGTACCAGGGAGCTCACAATCATCGAATCATGTGCATGGTAACGCGTGTTAGTGCATACATAATTGCAAACACCGGTGCTACAATAGCAGTGAGCGTGGCCACTGACTACATTGTGAATTGTGCATTGCGCGGTGACTGCTTAGTATTCGCAATAGCATCTTCATCAAACAGCTCATAGGGTAAAGACGCGCTCGTTGTGGGGACGCGCTTGTTTTGGTCTGCCCACACATATTCATTGCTGTTCTTTATAACGACCGAACCGCGTCTTTCTTGCAATAAAACAGAACTATTTTTACCCGCGCGCATAAACACACGAACATATTGGCCAATGATTTGCTCCGAATCCCCACCATGGTCTGCGCCTTCCACTCTGTATGTTGGACTCTGTATTGTGATGCAATCGTTTTCATGAGGTTGCTAAGAAAACATAACTTTACCGAACGTATTAGTTGCACATCTAGATGCGCGCCGTAGGGCAGGGTTTGTGCCGCCAATTGCGTCATAAAAGTCAGGCGAGGTGTTGCGGCATTTTTCGAAATTGTATTTTGAACGCAGTTTTCCTTCGAATATCATTTATGCCGAATTGTACGGGTTTTTAATGGGGTGTGAGATGATATTTGTAAAATACTGTATCTAATCTTGCAATACACAAAAATTTTTATGGCCGTGTCATGCCCACTTTAACCGTTGACAATCTGTAACGTGAACTATGTCCTTGGTTGCCATGACAACCTCACATATCGGTACAACTTACAGTATCATTCCAAGGCTATTACACTTAAACTTTCAGATTTGTGGGATGCATCCGTTAAGAGTTAAAGTGAATACAATAAAAAGTATGTGACCCCCTGTCACGTGACCTTTGACATTGGTTGCCATGGAAACTACATATTTTGGTAGATCTAGTCTACCCTATTATACTTGTGAAGTTTCATGTAAAATGAAGGTTTTCTTTTGAAGTTTTAGTACAAAATAGGGAAAAAGTGTTTTTTTGCAAAATGTGACCTTTGACCTCTGACCTTTGACCTTTTCTTCAGAGGGTCTGGGAGACACAAGTTCCCACCCTGGGGTACCCACCTACCAATTTTGAAAAGAATCGGTCCAGCCCACTAGGAGGAGTTTGAGGGACAAAAACGTTGTTTTACGAACAAATTATCACTTGAAAATTTTTTGTTCCACTCTACCACTTGACCTTTGACATATGTTGCTATGGCAACCACATATTTTGGTAGGTCTAGATTCAATCGGCGTATGTGTGAAGTTTCGTGTCAGGGGAACGTTTCGTTTTTGAAATATAGCAGAAAATGTGATTTTCACCGAATTTGACCTTTGACCTGTAACCTTTGACCTTCACTTCCGGTTGTGTATCAAAATGCAATTGTTCCACCTGAGGTACCATCCTACCAAGTTTGAAGAAAATCGGCCCAGCCGTTTACAAGATATTAAGAAAACAAAATTGGACACACACACACGCACACACACACACACACACACACCCACACACTCACCCACCAACACACACACACACACACGGACAGGTTTTGACCCCTCTCTCAGCCATGGACCTTCAGTCACCCCGGGGTACCTCACCATGGGTTAGACCTCGAGACTAGTAACCTGGGAAAATTTACCGTTACCATGGCAACCATTGCGATTTAAGCTGGCATTGCCATATATAGCCCAATAGGCAAAGTGACTACAATATCTCATCCTCCTCACGGAGCGATGAGATAAAAAATAAAAAAAATATACCTCCTCCAGCACGGTGGTGAAGAGTCAAGACAGTTGGCTGAAATTGCCCCTTCCACACATGGCAACGTCCCCTGAATTTCATTTGGCAATTTCTGATCGTTTTGCACCAAGTCTTGGTAATGCGATTTCGCTCGTCTGAGGGTCTCGGTTTTCAAAAGTTTCTATAACCTCCGCGCCCACCGGTGTTGGCGTTCCCCTAGTTAATCATTCGCGCAGGATTACATTTTTTCGGGTAGAAAATCCTGTGCCTCTTAACTGAAGTGCTCTCGTCAGTCTCAAGTCATCGTCAACAGTGAAGCAAATGAGGTTGGTCAAGGCTGGCATCGAAAGGATCCAATATTTTCGGATGGCTGTTATCAGGACTGCCTATTTATTTCAGCCCCCTCCCCCCTTTCGAAAAGTTTATTTGCTTACAAGTAAATACGGTTCTTTGACAAATACGTCATAATATTCAATTTTCCCTACAAAATGCAAAGTTAATGAAGTTTTCTTCAATATGATCTCCAAATTCAAAAGCATGTGTGAAGAGAAAGCACAGAAAGTTTAATTTCTTTAACAAATAGTCTGCTTAATTCGCAAAACAAAAGGAAAATCTCAACAAACTTCAGCCATCCCGACATTCTGCTTAAAGGGCCAAACCTCTCTCCCCAAACTACAATTTTGGTACGGGGGTACCGAAATTCTCAATTGGCTCAGCTCTTTGATTGACAGCTAATTCAAACAATGCAGAGTACCAAAGCTTATATTACACAGCATGAACGATACTGAGAGTGTTTGGATTATATAAATTGACTTTTTCTATACTCACCTTGAAGGAATAAACTGAGATTGTATTTGGATAGGGATTAATTTCAGACAATTGTGGGAGGGACGTCAGTGAGAAGTTCAGGAGAATTTGTACTGTTTGGGGTGAGAGAACTGGGTCTTTAACTTGGTCCATAGGAAGGGCGGGTTATCCAATACAGATCCCAATTTCAAACCTGTTTTAAAGGGGAAATATTTTTTCAGATTTTCTGCCGTACAGTTCCACGCTTCTCCATGATAAGCTCCGTGGAAAAATGGAAGACAAAAAACTGTCGACAAGATTTTCAATGTCGTAGGAGAGTCTTAATCCGTATGATAAAACACGTAACCCAAAGGAAGCAATGTCGTCCCTGCATATGCGACCTACTTCATGTTGCTCAAAGGACAGATGCTCGGTCAACAAAATATCAAGGTTTTAATTTTACGTCCCCCTATGGTAACCCAATGACTTCGTCGATATTTCGGGCTGTTGCCTTCCCTTTGCGGAACTTTGTCTCCATATCGAGCAAATGTTGACACCACTCCTTTTCTTTAGCATGTCTCCACTAAAAATGCTGGGTATCGTTTGGGCAGGGAGCTGGAAGCTCCCTGCCCAAATGATACCCAGCTTGATTGGTCCCCCTCTCTTCCTCGTTGCCTCCTTTTAAATGACTAAAAATAGGTCAAATATTACCTCAAAAGTTAGAATGAAAGATATCACATTGTTTTTGTAAGGACAGGCCTACCTCAATTTTTAAAGCATTTTCAAAGGGTGCCCCGAAGGAGATAAACAGAACAATCACTCACATCATTTATGTGTTTTAAGCGATGAGGAACCAGCATTCATTGAGGGAACCGAGATTAAGACCGTGACATTTTCAGCACATGTATCATGTATAAAAAAAGAGGCACTACAAACTAAAGCACCATTTTGCATCAAACTGGGCCCTTTGAGACAGAAAGACATTAAAAGGGGAAGTAGGCCTTCACACCTCCCCAGGACGACATCAAGGGTAGGGAAGAAGAATCAATTTTGTCCTTCCCCACACCATAAAATAACTACTTATCAATGTTTCTTTGAGTTCCGTTTCAATAAATGGTGGCGCTCCGCTGAGATAGTCTCTTGAAGAGGATTACACATTTAGAGCAGGGAGTTGCCAGGGCAACTGACAACTTCCTCTTTTAAAGAGCAGAGAATTTTCTGCTTCACAACAAACCTAAATAGGTACACCTACTGTACCGGTTGGTTGTACTTTCTCGTAGACACAAAATGACACGAAAATACTGTTCCGCTTAAACGGTGTAATCTGTCTTAACACGGGGTACTTCTATCATTTTCGTCTAGCCATCGAGACAAAACAGAATATTCGGTCTTATTTGATTTAAGTCAATGCTGTCATTTCTTTCGAGACACATGTCAATTACCGTACCCATTCCCATTTCAACTAAAGAGCAGAAGTATTCACCCCAATATTTGCCCAAACTTATCTTGAAACCTACAGTCAGATCCCACACATTTTTTCTAATTTCACTTCCAATCATCTTTCATATTTCAGAACTTCAACATTGCAAATTCATGGTAATCGGCGATGACTCTCTAAATTTCATCAATTTGGTGATAAAAAATATTGCTACATTCCTCTCATGAAACGCAAAAAGCTTCTTTAATCCTTAGTGGGTGACTGTATAAGGAACGAGCCATGACGGCAGTAATAACGATGCAAGGTACGCGATTGCGCCACCCCGCACTAAGTCAATCGTCAGTCCTTAAAAGAAAAAAATCGTTAATGAAATTATGGCACTGTTTCTACTTACATTGCAAACGTTAGGTAAAATTATACTAAGGCGCGAGTCTGAGCCGTTGAAGAGAGTACGTGCCGCCTCTTGTCATTGTTTCATCCTAAGGAAATTCGACTAAAGTTTTGGACCGGTGACAATTAGCCCAAAATGACAGTTTGTAGAACCATACACCTTGTTATATGACTTCAAAGTTGAGCTAATGCCATCCCCTATATTTAATGGGATGTCTTGGTCTAACTGGGTTTACCCAATGTTCCTGACCTGGGGTTCAGTGTTCCCAATCCTAAGGTTCAATGTTCCCTGTTTTCATATAATCGTAGCTTGCGATGATATAGCAAGGCTTGTCATTCCCAGGGTTTTATATTACCCGAAAAGTATCTTCCTAAGATTCGGGAACATTGAGCTCTGGAAACATTGACGTACCTTGTTTACCTTATGACGTTTAATACGCAAGGCACAGGCAGCATTGTGTCGTATAGATAAATGTGTAGTATTTTTCCAATCTTCCAGAAAGTCGGGAACCAGCAAGTCTGATTAAACAAGCTTAGTATCAGATCAACAAGAGATTCGTTCAAGCAAAAAATATTTAAGTTAAAAGAGTGAACCTCCCTCTGCATTTTATGCAACATTATCCAATGAACTTCAAACTAAGGTTCCTCAACTTGGGGCATAATGCATTCATGCATGATTTATTTTGTCTTTTACCAGTAAGAATCAGTGAATATTGATGGTTGTGATAAAGCGCTATGTAAAAACCACAAATTATTATCAAAATGTGATATATCGAATAGTAATGAAAAAACGCTTCTTGCATTTAGCCCTGGGACGAACACCGAACCCTATCATGAGAGAAAGCGTTTCTACACCTGAATCAACATTTGCAGCCTATCTTATTATAACTGAGACCGTTTTCAACTCTTAAACTCATTTGCAATAGGTTCAACTGCCACCACCCATAACATCTTTATTGATTTATCAGAAGTTTCTTGCAAATGCTAGAGATGCAGTGGTACACTGACTGATTAGCTGCAAGCTCTCTGGAAAGGTGTAGGCTGGTAAATCACACTGTTAAAAGTAACATAACTTTTGATTCAGTCTGGTTTAAAATTTATTGACAGATATAAGGCATACAACACGTGTAAATCATCTTAAATGGCAGCCGGACTTCCCAAAACTTGAAAATAAAATCTGATCTCAGAACTGTTAATGTCACACTAACTCTTTCAAGTGTTCATCTCTAGGCTGTTCTATCTACACAAGACATGGAGCATCCCTGGTTGATTATAACCCTCCCAGGAGAAATCAATTATTGCAGTAAGTGGCAACTTAATTGTCATATAATGACATGGTTCCTTGACAACCGCTTCTCTAGCAATTCCCATCCACAGTTTTCTTTTAGGTGCCCTAGCTGATTAACAACACTTACAGTCAAGAAATTCCAGTGAAGTACAAAACATTTAGAAGCCCACATCAATAACCAGCACTCTAGCTTAAAGCATGATTTTGTTTCAAACAAGTAGACTCTTTCGATTTGTTTTTTTTTTACCAATAGCAAACAAAAACGTCCCTTAAATATGTAATTTATTCTTCACCTTTTAAGTCACCTCCCTCTTACCATGTAGTAGAACAAAACGGTTGGTGTAATTTAATGCATTGTCAATTGTAAGATACACTCCTCACCCCAAACTGTGTTGACTACAATGTACCGGTATATCATGTTTGACTGAGTTGTTACACAGGGAAGGGGCGTAAAAGTTCTCCAAATGCTGGGTCTAAGCAATGTAAGACTTATACAGGTGCACCTCTTCTTCATATTTATGGTAGCGGGCCACTAGTTATATGTCCAATTGACTTACACACTAAATTAGGCTACTTCCGTGCCCCCTAGCTCCCAGTAGAAGTTTTCAACCAGGACATGCTACCCCTCTGATCGAAGCCCACAATCTCGGCTTTCATGGCACTTTCAAATTTCCATACCATGACCATTGAAATTTTGAGCTAAAGAGCCTTGAATGATAGGGATGTGTTTCCCGCCATAACAGTTACTCAAAAACGGCATTTCACAGAGAGCGGAGTAATACAATAAAAAATGGCCCTAAAATTGGTTAGATTGCCTTGAATTTTGCACAGTATGTATTTCAACTCATTGTCTACAAAATCCAAATGCAAAAATGATCATATTTTGTTAGTAACACAGTCAGAAACAACATCCCATAAATTTTTTATGGCGCTTTTTCTGTCAGTAAACATTTTCCTGGACATGAGTGTTGGAGTTAGTGGTCCGCTACCTTATACAAAAACTGAGCATCAAAGTACGGAAGCTTGTAAGCTTTCTTCTCAAAGTCTACAAAGCTGGTTGTGTGGCGAAGAGGTGCATTGATGTCCATGGGCGTCCGCAGAAAAAAAGTCGGGGGGTGGGGGCAAAATTTCTAGGGAGGGGCAAAACCTCCAAGTTACCATGAATTGACACAAAGCATGCGAAAATTTCAGCCCAAAATGCCTCCCAGACCGCCGGAAATGGCATTTCTAAAGCCTATTTTTCGCATAGAAACTTGGAAAACACGTTTTGTTCGGGTTTTTGGTTTGATTTTTATACGTTTTTTCAAATTTTTGATTTTCCGGGGGGGGGGGGCAAGTGCCCCCCTTGCCCATACCTGCGGACGCCCAAATTGATGTCAGTGGCTTACGCAGAAATTGTGAGGTGGGGGCCAAACATTGAAACTCCCGACTGACATGGGTAGAGATCTACAGGGGAACAGGACAGTTTTGTCATGGAGACTGGTTAAAAATGTGCCTGCTACTGACCAATATGAAGGTGCAATTGGTGTATTAAGGATGTCAGGAATTGTTATTTCTTTGGTGGTTTCCAATAGAAATAGAAAGTTGCAAGGTAGTTTCAGTAATAAAGGGTTCACACGGTTTGCTAGTTCAATGTCCTCGCGTCTATGGGGAAAGGAAAACAATTCGTGGTCAGGCAGACTACTTCCGAATGGTTCCCCTCGACTACTTCCAGGGGGCATGGTCCGCGACCTTCCCATTGCACAGGCTACTGGTCAATGCTCAAAACTGTTTGACGCTCCTAAAAAACGCCCTCTGCCTGCCTTGCCCGACAGTCAGATAAGCGTGTCTTATGACTCCACTGCCACAGCCTTAGGGCAAGCATTCTAAGAATAAAGTCTAGTAGGAAATATCTACAGAGGACCAACATGGAAAAATTTTTCACTCTCCCATTTCCGTTTTCAGATTTTACTTAATTTTTATTCAGACTCTCCAATTTCTTATCTTATACGAGTAGCAAAATCATTACTCATGTTGAGCATAAAATGATGCTGCTAAGCAATTTTGTGTTAGTTGTTACCTTTGGGCTGAAATAACAAGAAATCATGGATCCGTGCAAAAGCACATTTTATTTAGACTTAAAAAAATTGATAATTTAATAAATCTGACAAGACACTTGTAACAATTACGATGGAATTATTAAGATAAATTATACCTACACTAATTTCCAACTTGTACACATTTTCCATTTTAATATCATCATGTCCGTACAAGTTTATGTGAAACTATGCCCTTTCATGAATTATTAACAAAGTAAACATTTTAATCTGTTAAGCAAAAAATCTTTCCTGTTACAACTTTTAGGCTATAAAGCTATGCCTAAAAGGCATTTTCACGACATGTAGTGTGTAATATATTAGAGATTTCTTCAAGCAGTTGTTCTGTAGTAATTGTCAGTGGGTTAAAATGATGCCAGCTTTCACACCGACGGGAAGGTTTGTCACTTTTTCAATAACTGATACCGTGCGAGTGTCAAAAAGAGCAATTTTCTATGAGATGGTTGTCAGAATTTGTGAGGTGGATGACTCACAAAAAGGATGCGAGAAGAAACCCTATAGATATTTTGTAAAGCAGCATACATCTCAGTTCTTGACAGCATCACCAACATGCTTTTGGTATTGCAAGGAGGCAAACACAGGGTCACCAACCTTGATCTTCCCCCTTGCCTCTAGGTTGTAATTAGTTCCAAAGATTGGATATTTTTCGTAAAGTTTGCGATCTTCAACAAAGTCATAACACTGACGGTATCTGTATAAAAAGACGAATATGATCAGGATAAAATAATTGGTCTTTGACCGTAGTTGTAAACATGGGGTGTTAATTACTAGTGCGTACTAGGTTGCTGCTAGATTTCAAGACAGCCCCAAAAAGAACCATTGAAACTACTTCATAATGAGAATGGGAGAGTATGCACCTTTCTGGAAACGCAAACTAACTTTGCCATATTTTGGCACTTGATAACATTTCTGGAAATGGATGGAACAATGACAGTTTCAAAAGGATCCTTTGATGGTCTAATCTAACAGTACGGACACATTTCGTTATCCTACCTATCACACCTTTGAACACCTGTAGAAAATCAGTCCAGTGATATGCCTATGAGCAGATATCCTCTTCGATTTATAACTACATTACAGCTTTCTTACGTTGATGAATAACAAAAACACTGATGATTTTAGAGGAGAAAGAGACAGAATTTTATTTTTACATTTTAACATTTTTGCACTTACTTTTTCAGAGTTTTCAAAGGATCCAAAGAAGTATACTCTCCTGTGGCATGGTTTAAAGTGGTCATCTTGCACCTGGTGAAAATAAATAATACTTTATAGCAGCTTTAGAAGGGAAAACTGCAGTCGATAAAATTGGAATCGGTTTATATATCCTTGTATTCTTTTTATTCATGAGACACTACTTTTGGGCACGAATTGCAAAACTCATGATAATGTGCTAACTATATGATTTATCATAAACATTCAGTGTATTCCAAAAAATCATGAAATATACATTGTACAGTAAGGGAAATAGGAAGAGGAGAAATTTGAAATTTGGCAAACATTTCAAAATTGTGGTTGGCAGTAAGTTTAATTCAATGAATTGTAAATGGTACTTGTGGAAAGGAATCGTGATTTATTAAAAAACCACTTAATGATAGCAAACACACATTTCCGAAGTTTGATGTATCCATCCAAGCTTTCCTACAGACATCAACAGATGTTTCAGGTATAGAAATGATCTTAACACTAACCTGCCACAAAAGAAGGTGAACCGTAACTCAGCTAGGTCTCCTATTTTCACATACTTCCAAAAGTCCTGAAACAGAATTTATGGAAAACCACAACATTTTACACCCGTTCATTTGTACAACAAACTCGAGCATCTCTGCTGCTGAATATAAATACCTTAGTAAATAGGAGATCAACGGGTAATCTTGAAGCAATGGAACTATGCATTTAAGTTTCTAAAGATTCAACAGAAAAGAGAAAACCTGGCTTTGGTGATCTGGAAGAACATCATGCATGAGAATGAATATGAGTCAAACTTCTCATACTGCATCTTGACATACGTACATTCTTTCATACAGTCTTTCACACAATACAGCTTAACTATTTTAGTGTGGTCATTCAAATATTTTTAACCGATATTGATAGTATTCTGTTACTGTACATTTTATGCTCAAAATTGAAATGTTATACTTAAAACAATAAACTCTAGAATGATACTTTACAATTCGTGACAAATATAAACACTGCATGTAAAACATAAACTGTCAAGCAGAAGCAATTATCCAGCTAGATGGAGATCAGTTTTTTTATGTAAAAGCTGTGTCCTTATGTCTTTCTACTCTTTGTTAACCTTTAAGTCTTCATGTTAGTCGCAGTTGGATGACTTTCCTTATAAGAGAGAGTGTGCAAATGGACCCCACAGACAGAAGATTAACTTCCCCTTCTTGAGATACTGTGTTTACAAACAGTTTCTAGGGTATTTACTATTTGATCTCTAGTGTCCCCAAATGACCCTTGACCTGCACCACAATCGAATGCAATCATTAACTTGCCACGGGTAACCCGCACACTAAATATGAGCATATTCACATTAACCTTAATTGAGATATCGTGCTTACAATGTTTTGGCATGTTTACCACTGCAGATCCCAAATTAGCTTTGACCTCCATAAAAACAATAGGAATCATATACTCAATATAGCCAGCTCACCCACCAAATGTGAGATTTTTCACACTTCTTGGGATGTCGTATTCACAAGCAAAAGTACGCATACGTACACACTCACAAGCGACATCACCGTCGAAGGGATTCGTTGCCTGCCGTAGGCAAGGAATTTTCAGTACCAAGTGCAGACCACCGGAGTGCTCCTGCATGGGTACAGCTTTGCCTTTGTATGTGTTTTCCATGGCTTTTCTTACTTACAACAACTCTGACTAGTAAAGCTATATGCAAAACATTTAAAAACTCTTGATTTTGCGATACCTACTAAGCGACATACGTTGCTTCAGTTATGAAAGGTTTTGTTGGTAAGTAATCTTTGTGAATCTGACATAAGACTTGTTAGAATTACAGTAGCAGGAACGTCCACAATATCTACATTCATAGCCATTCGCTACCCAAAGTTGTGATGGTGATGGGACTTAAAAGGAAATTCATATTACCTCCGCATAAGGGGAACAACCCTTCACACAAATATTGGGTCTGAAGGATTTTGCGGTAACCTGGTTGTCAATTCTGCTGTTGAGATCTTCAAGAGAGGCCTCACTCAAGAGATGATACTGCCCAATGTCCTGGTACAATCCCTACAAATAGAAAGAGAAGTTTACAACTGATTGAACCGTAAATTCAAGCTATATGCATTCGATATCACATTCTTTTAGAATTTTGTATATATGACATGGCATAGATTGATCTAAACTATTGGTTACCAAAATTTGTAAGCACTGACTGAAGATGTCTTAGCTTTCGGCTAAATTTTAATTTTTAAAGTTGCAGGATGGTGGTGATGGTTGGGCGTATGTTGCTCCAGACTGCCTTCTGGAAAGGATTCTTAAGGGAGAAGGTGTCCTTTCACACTTTGGAAAATGTTTGAACATGTGTGTTCTTAATTGCATGGGCGTTCATTGAGGGGGGGGGGGGGTGGGGAATATATGTGCCACTTTTTTGAGTGAAGGGGACATTAACTTAAAAGTATCCCACTTTGTCCCCACACTTACTGTGACCTAAAACTCTGAAAGTTAGGTACTACCAAAAAAATTAACATCAACCCTTTCAATTCCGATCGATTTTCTGGATCAATAATGGCACCGGCCAATACTTGCACTTGGCGTTTCTTACACATGTTAATTAACTTTACAAATTACCAAAATTTTCGCGCTAACAGTCTCATTGGTATTCCTTCTTAAAAGATGCATATCAAATATGCTCACATTATTTATCGGTCTCTATCATTATGTCGTAGGTGTTGTTACGAAGGAGCACAACATTTAGGAATTTATAGAAGAGGAATATTCCCCTATAATATTTTAATGAAATTTGTTTGTGAATGAATTTTTTTGTGAATTACAAGCCTGACAGGCTGAAATCGGCAAACGCATTTTATGGAAGCTGAAAATGTCTCGATGCACAGTCTGCATGCAACTTTTCCATGAAAATAAATGCAAAATTTTGCACGTTCGTGTAACGATTTGACCATGTCGCATTTAAACCATTATCCGAGAAATGAAATCATCGTGACGGACATTTGCTGGACAAGAGAATTCAGTCTGGAATTAGAGGTACACCTACATCCTCTGATTGCTAATAGTGTATGATGAAGCGTCTTTTGAAAAGATGATGGATTTATTTTCATGTTTTTGTATTTACCTGTAAGTATATTAACAATCTTACATCAGTATGCAGCGGTGTCTCAGAAGCACTGACTGACTGACTGACTGACTGACTGACTGACTCAGAAGCACCATTTGTTACAACTCCCTCTTCGATCTGTGATATTCGCGCAGTAGAATGAAGTGTGATTTTAATCAATTTGTGAATTATTTTACTGTGTCATTACAAATTGTTCCCAACTATCAGAACTTCAGCATAAATCCTTCGCAAAATTTCATGATTTTCGTTGTGATTCCAATCGATAGAGTACACCGGTAATTTGAATTCACATTGACAGTAGTCTGCAGTAATTGCCACACTTCAAGACCATGCATGTTTTGCAAACTTCGGAATTTTCCTAGTAACTAAAAATATTTAAGTATTTAGCACCATTTTGCATCTGGGCCTCCTTCTCTTAGACACGCAGTGGCGTATGTACAGAGGGGTAGGGCTCTGAAAAAAGGAAGAATTTGGAATTTGCCATTCGTGACACCAGTCAACTACAGTGTAGTTTTGACAACGCTTCTTTCATGAAATTCCGAATTCTCTCCAGTAAAAGCTCCATATTAATCATTACTTGTTTAAAAAAAAAAACTTGTCCGGGCAAATTGTGAATCCTACCGCATTTGTGCTCGCTCATACCTTCAGTATACTGTATACCGCTCATTTAGCCTCGTACTTTGGTGAACTTTTCCGAGCTCTCGAAGTGACGAAGTCGGAAATTTGCTAGATGTGAAACCAGATCATCAAGTAACACCGGTACCTAAGGTGCTCTTTACATATATTGTCTTTCATAAAATTTCAAATTTTCTCAAATAAAAGCTCTTGACCTCAAAAATTTCGTCCGAAAGGGTCATTACGAAGGCGTTTGATATCATTGTGTAGCAACAACGATCTTTGGTGCAGATTCTTCTATAATCCCCGAACTGTTCAGATTTTCTCACAAGAAACACAGAATCCAAACTTTTCTGCAATACAAGTTCTATATTTTCAAACATTTTTTTTACAAAGGGCAAAAATTCGAGCACGCTTCGCCCCACAAATTAGGTCCCCATTATAGTAGCGTTCACTGTTCACACATAAAAACAAATCGTTAAATGTGGATGCTCCGGCCGAACATTGTCTAGCTACGCCACTGTAGACACCTTAACGGGAAAAGCTAAAAAATCTAGGCCAAATGTCCCCCACTTTGAAAATCAAATCCACGCACGCGCTTTAAGATCACCTGGGTACAACATATTTGGAAAACATTAAGGAAAGTTACAAATTTGTAACATGTTGCAAGAGGGAACAAATACAGCGGTTTTGCCCTCAAGTCTAGGGAAGGAGAGGAGAATAGCTGCATACTTCAGCTGCTCTACACTGGACTTTGTTACGAAGGTAGTGACATTAGCCTGTCTTCTTAATCCCCAGCTGCCTTCCTTTGTGCTCAATCGTTGCCTAAGGGCAATTTGAAAGACAAAACTGGAAAATTTTCACAAAATCATAAATTTTCTAAGACGGAATTTCCATTTGGTAAAAAGTGTTTACTCATATGCCCCAGATTGAAATTTAAAAATCAAATCAACAACAAAAAGTTTGTTACACTAGACCATAAGCCCAATAGAAGGTGCAGTTCATACCAAGGACAATGAAAAACACTGTGCCAGCGGCGTCCGTTTGGTTTTCAAAGTGAAGGGGGGGGGGGACATCTGGCCTCACTTTTTCCTGCCATGGTAAGGTGTGTACAGCGACGTAGCTAGACATTTTTTCGGAAAGGGGGGGGGGTGGGGGTGACAAGCATCCAGATTTTACGATTTTTTGAGTGTGAACACCACTCTATTAGGGCCGCAATTTGTGGCGCGCAAAGCGCGCTTAAATTTTTTGCCATTTTTCAAATATTTGAAAATATGGAGCTTGTAATGCAGAAAAGTTTGGATTCTGGGTTTCCTGTATGGAAATTTGAAAAGTTGGGGGAATAATGAAGAATTTGCATTTCCTATTGGTAAATCTGACATTGAACGGCTACCAAAGATCGTTGTTGCTACATAATTATCCGTCCCTTATCAGATGAGGCTCTCTGACGTAATTTTTTGAGTCAAGAGCTGATAGTGGAGAAAATTTTGAATTTATGAAAGTTAATTCGTGAAAATACATTGTAGTTACTGATGTCACTTGATGATCTGGTGTCACATGTAGCAAATTTTCTTTTTTTTACTTACAAAGTTCAGAGCTCGGAAAATTATACTCAAGGTATGAGCGAGTTCTTCTGCCTAGGAGTCGTTTGTGGCGCGCAAAGCGCGCGAAAAGTTTTGCTTCTTTGAGACAAATAATGACAAATGTGGAGCTTTTTATGAGGAGATTTCGGAATTTTATGAATTGTCAAAACCATACAGTACACTGGTTTCCCAAATAGCAAATTTCCGAATTCTTTATTTTTCAGAGCCGCCTGCCCCTTGTAGCTACGCCACAGGGTGTCTAAGAGAAGGGGCCCAGATGCAAAATGGTACTAAATGTTCCAATATTTTGAGCTACTCCAAAGTTTTCAAAACATGTACTTGAAGGTGTGGATAATTACTTCAACCGACTATACCGTCAATTAAATACAGGGTGTACTCTATAAGTAATTAGAATCACAACGAAAATTGTCATAGTTTGCGAAAGATTTGTGCAAAAGTTATAATAGTAAGGAACCATTTGTTATGGAAAGAAGGTAAAATAAATCCATTACTTGATCAAAAGCGCACGTGAATCTACTACGGGAAAATCACAGATCGAGGGGTGGGGAATGCTTCCCACTGGTGCGGTGCTACTGAGACACCGTTGCATAGGCCTACCGGCGTAAAATTTTTGATAAAAAACATTAAAATATGTTTTTTCGAACGACACCTCATCATCTACAGACATGATGAAGGGTACATCTAATTTCTGATTGAAGTCTCTTATCTAGTTAGCGTCAGTGTGATTATACTTCTCTGATAATGGTCTAAATACGAAATGGTCGAATCGTCATACAAAGGACTGATGTGACCGTGTCGAAATTTTGCATTAGAAGTCATACATTTTTCTGAAAAAGTTGCATGCAGACTGTTCAGCGAGACATTTTCAATTCACTTAAAATGTGTTTGCCAATTTCAGCCTGCCAGGTGGTCATTCACTTTAGACGACAGATTCCATTAAAACATAGTGGGGGACGATTCATCTTCTTCATATTCCTAAATATTGTGCTCCTTCATAACCACACTTGCTGCCCTATGCACACGAACAATCGACATAATCATAGAGACCTATGAATAATGTATGTTTGATATGCGAATGAAAAAAAAAAACATAAATGAGACTGCAAGCGCGAAAATTTTGGGGATTTGCAAAGTTAACAAGTGGAATTATTGATACAGAAACCTAGTTGATCGTAATCGGTAGACGACACCTTTCATAATGTACATGTATAGTCTTTTTGGTAGTACCTAATTTTTAAGTTTCCCGTCACAAAAATGGGGGGGGGGGGGCATGTACCCACTGTACCTCCAAATTTTCGCCCTTGCAATTTGCTATCTTTGCATTTATGCTTACCACTTCATTTTCCTTCATATACTTTCCAACCGTCTCCTGCCTTGCCAATTTTTTGGCTGGTAGATCAGCGCCGTAAAAAACCATGCGATAGGTACCTCCAAGAAAATCTGAGAGCCACTTAGCTATGTCATCTCCACAGTCGTGGCCTTTCACATCAAGTCCAAACATCCTACAAAATTAGCAATATGTACGGAAGTAAACCAAAATCCCCAAATACATTGAAGTTACAATGATATCTGATCACTAGAATTGCTTGCTCAATAGAAACTGCTTGGACTGACGAAAACATTAGTTTGATGGTGAAATGATTTTTAAAGGAAAGGATAAGACATAGCTGATAAGAGTTCATAAAGTCCAAACTTCACTTGTGAGCACTCAAAGGTGTTTGCCAATAACTTGATTTTAATGGGTATCGAAAAGATTAACCCTTTATCGTTGTGCTCCGATCGAGGCATATTTGCGCGCCTCGGCAGTGGGCGGGAAAGCGGACGTAGCACGCCCCGGAACAGCTTCCGTAGGCCATTGACCCCGTGACCTTAAACTATTGTCTCTCTCGTTGTTGTGGCCGAATTTTCGGGTAGCTACTCGCAGTTTCGAGCTTCGCCTGAAACAGTGAAGATGGGTGACAGCCGAGCTCTTCGCGTGGGTCCAAAAGGACCCAAACAACGGTAAAGGGTTAAATAAATATAATATGAGGACCAAAGATGAGGCTGATATACCAGTTGAATAATCTCCGTCTTATCGGCCTTAACATATAAAGGAGGTAACACATAAACTCTCTATATATGTAGCAGGATCGCTTATGAAACGTGAATAGGAAGTTTGGCAAAGCGGTGGTTGACTATGGCGAATCAACACACTCATACATAGGCATGTCTGAGGGTTCCTTAAGGCAGAAGTACAAAAACCACCAGAAATCTTTTAAGTAGCTACTAGTGTGTACTGTTTTGCCGGGATCGTTTTTTTTTTTTCATTTTTTCGACCGTGTTTGCTTTCAGTGGGTACTTTTTTGACAAGACAACCTTTGGTGTCTTTTTTTGTTTCAGTTTTGTTTGTCTTGTAATTCGCCAAAAGCCCTCATGCATTTAAACACACCTCTTTCGTCCGGTTTTGTGTTTACACCGACCGGTCCGGATTTGCTCTGTGTTTGTCGTGTTCAATTTAGTGGTGGTTGTTCAGTTTGGTTCAACTTGAAGTTCTTGCCAACTGATGGAGGGTTCATACCCGAAACGTCGTGGAGTTTTTAGCAAGTTTTAAACCAGTATCCTACATGTTTCCAACACACATACACACACGCATATTAATATATATATATATTTATATATATATATATACCTTTATATATATATATACATACATATATATATATATATTTGTGGTTTCCTGAAAATTCAGAGTTAGAGTCTAACAGAGAACACATTCAAAACAAGATACACCGCCCACAAGTCTAGCTTTAAACACATAGACAAGAGAAACGCAACTGCACTCAGTGAATACATCTGGAAACTAAAGGATTTAAACGTAGAACACTCCGTAAAATGGAAACTCATGAACAAAGCCCGAGCATACTCCACATCCTCTAAAACTTGTAATCTCTGTCTGGAAGAAGAGTTCTTCATTATACTCAAACCTTCCTTAGCAACTCTAAATAAAAGAAAGGAACTGATAAGCACTTGCAGACACAGGAATAAACATCTACTGTGTAATTATTCTAATAGGTAATGTATCTTGGTTCGCTGTACACCGTTCTTGCCTGTTCACAACGAACACAGAACGAACACGTCCTTTAAAACGGACACGTTCAAAAGCAGCGAGCACATACGTAGTTGACATCACATTCTACTTCAGGCTTCTGAGGAGTGAGGACCTACTTTATTGGCCCTTACGAAACAGTTCTGTAAATCTATGTTGTAAGAACTTATTGCAACCTTTTCAATATATATATATATATATATATATATATATATATATATATATATATATATATATATATATATATATATATATATATATATGTATATATATATATATGTATATATATATATGTATATGTATATATATATTTATATATATATATTTATATGTATATATATATATTTATATATATATATATATATATATATATATATATATATATATATATATATATATATATATATATAGAGTGAGACAACAGGAAAATAAAAACTCGGCAGACGTAGCTTCGCGTTACTAAGATATTAAGATTTAATCAAGCTTTCGGCCAGTATGTATCGGCCTTCTTCAGGATACTATATAGGAGAGAAGGGAGAAGGGAAAACTTAGTATTCCTTCTCCCTTCTCTCCTATATAGTATCCTGAAGAAGGCCGATACATACTGGCCGAAAGCTTGATTAAATCTTAATATCTGAGTAACGCGAAGCTACGTCTGCCGAGTTTTTATTTTCCTGTTGTCTCACTCTATATTATTATGACTTGGCACCAGTTACGTTTTGGACCAAAGCAATTTCTTGCAATTATATATATATATATTTATGTATATTCTCTAATCTTACTCTAGGCTACAGGTATGGAAATCATCAATATCAGTTCATATTAAATGCTCTGGGGCTACTAACCTAGATCCGTGTCAAAGCATTCTTTCATTTGTACCTAACATTATAAACTCTAAGTGATAGCAGGCTTTTATGAGTCTTGACTGAACAGACACACAAACAAAATACTGATCACAGGTTACGTATCCTATCGCTTGAAATAGTTACCTGCCTTCAAAGAGCACTTATACAGCCACGCATACTACAGTTTATTCAAGTAGCTTGTCTTTGTTAATAAATCAGCATGCATTAGTACCACTAGTTACCATGCTATGACTTTTAATGATTTTACAAGTAACAGGCAGCATCCTCATAGTTCGGAATCAAATGAAAATAAAAAGTGCCAAACGTCACGTACGTACCTGCTGCTGATAACCTTTCCATTCTGTTGCAGAGGCACACTGATATCATTTTGACCTTCAGCACTCAGAATTAAACTTGTATTGTCAGGTGAGAAGCTGGGTTTAATCAAGATCAGCTTGGGGGAATCACGAGCACTTACAAAACGATCATTTTCATCAACCAACATGAAAGATCTGTTAAGAGCCGAGGAATCACAAATAAATTCTAAGTAATATAATTATGAATAGACAGAAACATTGCCTTTCATCCTTTCACAGTCTGCTTGGCACCTTATGGTAGTGCAACTTTCTTTAATATGAAACAAATCAATTTTCAAAACAACAAAAATATATAAAAAGGATAACTACTAAACACAAGATTCATCAAACCTCTATGGTTGTTTAATCTGATGAATGGTGGCTAACAAAAGGATATTCAACATTAAATCACGTTTAAAGTAACCTAGGTGGGTATTAAAGAAAGTCTACACTGTTAACAGTTTTTACTAATCTTACAACATAATATTGTCTCATTTGAAAAAAAATCATCCCATGCTGACCTTGTCCAGCGCTGTTTACTATCAATGCCGAAAGCATCACCATAATCATTCAAACGTATTAAGGTTGACATTTTATAGCAGTTATTCTCAGGTTAAACTGCAAGGGGATCTTGGGCCCTTTAATGAACTATTAGTAATTTGAACCACTTTTAGCCAGCCTCTTATTTAAGAATTTATTGTTAGTTGTCATTTGAACCACTACCTTGTTCGGCTTCTGTTGTACCAGAATGGTAATCAAGGCTGTTGCTCTAAGATAATCGGAGAAATGCATTAGTGGTTGGGTAGGCTAATTGGAGATGCAGTTAACTGCACTGGCAGTTTTTCCACAAAGACTGTGGTAGCCATGAAGGATTTCCCTAAGTTAAGCAAATACTTCTTCATACTACTATGATTTCATTAAACTTAAGTTTGACCCTTCTGGATTAGTATGTCTGAGCCTGGCATTTTTTTTTTTATGTTGAGATCCCCGGTTGGTGCCTCTTTACATTAAATTTGCAATTTCAGCTGAAAATGAAATGTATAGAACAAACAGATATCCAATCAACACCGAGTAAAATAAAAAACAAACAAACAAACACACAGACAAACACGCGCACACACACACAAAAATGATTTTTTCTGATTGTCCAGGACAAGATATCATAGTTAAATGACACAACCCTAGCTACGCGCCTTGCACCAGTTAATGGCAGTGGAAGATCAAACGAGAAAGTGGTATACAGTACATGCATCTTACGCATGCATGTTTCCATTGAGCCCATTTGGCATCTCAGCACAATTTTTAACCAGCACTGAACTGACCATCGTTCCAAAATGACAGAAGTCGATGCTACAAACAACTTGAATGAAATTTGAACTAATGCATGACCAATTTTCGGGTTGAAATCCGAATCACGCCATCGAGAGAAAACGGATTGATTGGAAACTCTGTAAAAGACACAAAGCAATGCAAAATGTACTTAAATATTTCCCATAGGTTTTTTATGTGATACTGTACCTGTCATACACACCACAGCTTTTAAATCCTTTTTCTGTTATCTCTCCTTCCTGTACCTCTATGGCAGTGAAAGACTTCACTGGATGCAAAAATAACTTTGAGACCACTCCAACCCTTTCATAATTCTTTTTCTTCCTTGATGCCATGTAAACATAAACTCCCAACGCCCCGACTATTCCAGCCACAGAGATGCCAATGACTACATGTTTTGAGTTTACGCTTTCCTTCATATTGAAATCAGTAGGCATGGGAAACCAAGCACCATGTTAAAAGCACTGACATGCAGTTATTTCAACATGACAGAAAGACCATACTTGCAACATCATGAAGTTTCTGTGTTTAAGATTAAGGTGACGAGAGATCAAAGATTAACAACTTTACTGATCATATCAGATGTAAGTTAAAGTACGTTCCCAAGTTCAACATCACGACACCTCTATGTTTACACTTGAGAGAGTCTGTACAGTGTGTCTATATGTAACTGGTAATACCAGGGAGGTGTTATTGGATGGAGATCCATCGAATCTTTAATTTATGCTAATCCAATTAGATTGATTCCAAAGTGGACATGAAAAACTTTATTTCTGGATTATTGAACTGAAGGGCGTCGAATTCCTTTGTTTAATACCTAGGCAACCTTATTCATACCTACGGTTACTCCAACAAAAGGGATTATTTGTTACAATTCTTTTATGTGTAGGTAGTTGCCGACAAAGAAGTGCAAGACATTATCTCGGCATTTCAAACGATTGGCTATTGCTAATGATCACAATGATCCTGGCTATAGACCAATTCTGATGAATTATGCAAATGAGAAAAATAGGAATCTAAACTAAACATTGCAATCGGATTTTCATCAATACTCGTATTCGCTCGCATGGTCGGAATGACACCCCAAATAGAGTAAAATACAGAGAACAAGACAAGTATGTTGTAATCCGAAACGCGTCGAAATCGTCAAATTAATTTTCATCCTGAAGCGATTGGCAATATCAAGACAAGGGACAAATTTCCAGATCTGCTGTTCGACACTCAGTAGACGACATACCAGGCTTGAACACCTGCTTATACCTCAGTGTTAAGCCTATTGAATAGTAAAGAACAATACACAAAGAAGATTAGTGTCGGCAACTACTACGTCTCAAAGAAAAAGGTTCTCGATGGATCTCCATCTAATCACACCTCCCTGGTAATGCTAATCTAAATGGAGCTTTTAAGACGGAGTGAAGCGGGTTTTTTTCAGAAAATTCCTCCCAGATTACCAGAAACGACATTTCTCAACCCGTCTGAATTTACACCTCACACCACACTCACCTTGAAAAAGTGCCGCTAAAATACAAGTACAGCTTGTACTTATTTCAAGGGAATTGGTTTCGTTACACCTCACATCACCATGGGCGGCGATCCGTCTTTGAAAGTGTGTGTGTGGGGGGGGGGGAGGGGGGTATAGTTGGTGTTACTATCTAAGCGGGCGCCACTATCAGTTGGCGTGGAGATACAAAGTAAATTTCGGCCAAAAATGCTCCCGAGATCACCGGAAGTGGTTCTTTCCGGGTTATCGTCATAAGCGTATTCCATATAAAGGTACAAACTAGGCCTATCGTAAAAAGTATAGAAAATTAAAAGTTGTTTAGTTTCTGAACAGCTGAATGAAGTGAAAAGAGCATCATTGAGCAGCGGCGTAGGTAGACTTTTTCGGTCGGGAATGGGGACAAGCACCAAATTTTCCGAATTTTTATTCAATTGTGAACGTCATTTCTCTGTGGGAGTGATTTGCGCCAAAATTTCTGCCCTTGTCCAGCAAAGTTTTGAAAATGTGGAGCTGTTATTGGAGAAAGTTTGGGATATTGGGTTCCTTAAATAAGGAAATGTGAAAAGTTATGGATGACTGAAGAATTTGTATTTTCTATTGGCAAGTCCGTCTGAGAATGTACAGCTATCAAAGATCGTTCTTGCTACGCAGTGTTATCTAGGACCTACAAATTAAGGCTATACAACGACATTTCAAGGGTCAAGAGCTTATACTAGGGAAAATTTGAAATTTAATTACAGAAAATTCATGAAAATAGCATTGTAGTTGCCGATATCACTTGACGATCTGGTGATTTTGTCATTTCAGAGTTCGGTTAAGTTTACCAAACTGATTTATGGCTGAACACGACTGCAAGCAGTTAATGAAGATTTCTGTGCGCAAAGCGCTTGAAAAGTTTTGCATATTTTAAACAAATAATTAAAAACATTGAGCTTTTATTGAAGAGAATTCGATATTTCATGAAAAGAAGAATTGGGAAAATCACACTGTAGTTGGCTGTCACAAATGGAATATTCCGGAATTTTTCCCTTTTTAGAGCCGGTGACAGTTGCCCCCTATACCTACGCCGTTGCCACTGAGTGTTACACATTTTTTTATATTGCAAATCTTCCAATTCCATGGTAATTGTTCGTTATTTCAAGGCGTGTCGGTGCATATCACGGCATTTCAGATTTCTCATCGACACTCCTCGGGCTTATGTTTTTGTGTACACTGCTTATAACCACGTCTCTTTTAGTATTCTTAGTAAAGGCCTAAATATTAATATTGAGTTAGTGTTTGTGATCATCAGTCATTTCCTGAATTTCAGGATTCTAAGGCTTATTGATGGCTTTAATATTTAGTTACTGTTAATGGTCATCGGCCATTTTCTGAATCAATTAATTCTTATATTTTTTTAATAAGACTGAGAGAAAGTCGATAAAACTGAACCGAAAGGAATAAAAAATAATAGCAGTGATTTTCAAAGTAAACATCACTGTAAAAACCATGTGGTCCTTGAACTACCGTAAAATAAAACTCATCTAGAGAAGCAGAATTATGCTAAAAGTCTTTTCCAAATTTTGATGGCATTTAAATATTATATATTCTTTCACTGCATGTAAAAGTCACCCAACCAGAATATGTATATAAGAAAGGGATACCATATTTACCTTCTACTATAAGCAGAGAAATAAACTCAATGGATGATCACTTTCGACGGTGATAGGCGATTGAGGATACTTGTAAATATGTGTAATATGTTTACGTTTTAGTTACTCCATGGGAGGGTGTACATAACTGTTAAGCCACATTTTTAGAGAAACGGTTTTATATTACATATTAAAGCGTGGATTTTTGTAATCTTTTAGTTTTCCCTTCAATTAAAGAAGTTTTCATAACAGCATACTAAACTTTTTACATATTTTTCGAATAGGAAGGTTGGTTTTCAGGGGGGGGGGGGGGGGGTATAGTGAATAGTATCCCCATCCAATTTCGTTGAAGTAAATTTATATTTGGGGTCAAACTACGATTCGGGCGAACCCCCACGCCACCTCCTAAATCCCTTGTACACAATCATATGTCTGCCTATGTCATCTCGCAATTGAAGACAACTGCAACTGCTTATTTGCAGCTTTCACCCGTATAGTCTACAACTCTACTTTGTGTTCTCTCTGCTGGTATTGTATTCTTCTTGTTCCACACCTCTCCTTAGTAGCTTTAGTTCTACAATCTTGGAAAAAATTATCTGGGACAAATCCCCCGAGCCACATCTCAATTTTGATTTCGAGGGTAAACAGTTGAATAAAATTTGCGCGCTTTCGCACTCTTCTTTTTTCAACATTGAATAAGGTATGGCGGGGAAAGTATGCTAAAAATATAAATAATATTAAATATAAAAATGCTCTAACACTTCCGTTTTGTAAAGTTGTATAATGTAGTGGAGAAACAAATGAATGAATGGAATTTTAGATAAAGTGTTGAGACTTTATGAAGACTATGAAGTGAAGTGAAACTGAGAAACTGTTTTCAATCAGATATGCAGTAACCCCAACTTGAAGTTGTGTATTTTACTGTCTTATTACATGATTGGCTATTGAGAGCCATGTGACAGTATTTTTCCTCCTCGAATATTCCATTTACTTTTGTTCCTTCTTTGATTTACAATGTCTTCAAATATTATGAAAGATATTTGGAAGAGAAATTAAAAGAAATCTGTAAGATTTAGTTGTTGCTTCAAAATAAATTTTGTAGTGGCTGTTTCTTGCCTTTTAAACTGTCAGAATGCATCACGAATTTTTGCAATATCCCTTTTTTCGTTTGTTTTTGTGAAAGAATTTGAGCATGCTGTATGTGTAAGCCAAATTTGTCAAGATAAAGAATATATTTACCCGATTTCTACCAGCTCCTGCACGAAATCCAGGTCTTGCAGATATTTGTGAAGCAATCTGTCCTCTTGTGGTATTTAAAGTAACCTGCCTACAGTACTACATTGCGCCACATTATGTGAGTATATAGGTGAACCATTCATGGGACAATTAAAGGGCAGGAGCAGTCATCCATTATTGAAGAAGTGTAGTAGACTGTCCAGTTTCATGATTGGCTGTTGGGAGTCATGTAACAAAGTTTTTTCTCTTCAAATGTGAAATTTACCAGAAATAACTGCTTGGTTTTCCTTGAATATGCAATAATAAAGTCATAAAATGTAATGAAAGATACTTTGAAGAGAAATAAGATGAAAATTGTGTTATTTAGCCTTTTCTTAAAAATAAGTTTGGGGGGCTCTTTACCTTTAAGTTGACTGAACAGACGGTGTGCACAGTGCCTGGAATTGACCAAAGGCGACATCTAAACGGTTAATACAGTGTTGAGACAAGGCACATATACCAGTACTTTACCTGCAGTGAATCCAAGTTCAATCGTGGGGATTTCGGTACAGGAACCTCCATAAGTACTGTAGCCACCTCGATGCACTCACTCAGTGTATCCAAGTGTCACAGGTGGAGAGTGTGAACAACTGAATATACGTTCCACCGTTCCATCAATATCATGCAATAGTATTCCTATTTTATTTTTTTTTTGCCTCAAGCAAGCAACAAACCCTATATGTGTTCCACCCTAAATGGTACCACAAGTCATCGGGGGGGGGGGGGGGGTCTACCCTACCATTTGAGAAAGCATGTAGGGGCAAAGTTCATATTGTGGTAAGCATATTAGATCAGTAGACCTACATGATCATTTGCCTATAGTAAATCTCCATAATTTCTATACAGTATTAGAGTTAGGGTTAAAACAAATATACAGACGAATCAGGACAGATTGTGATGGCCTGATTTAAGTCGGTCATTTCTGGGGTCCATCACCTTTAATCTTTAAATTTCCTTCTTCACCTGTTCCATGGGTGGTTGTACACTAAAGTGTATCTTGATTTTCTCAACTTACGGAATTCTAGTATTTGAATTTCTCGTAGACAATAAATGAAGACGATTAAAGGCTGATAGATCCCACTAATTAATGGCTGCCTACAGTCACTATAACAAGCGCTAATCGGATTCGTCTATAGCAGCATAGAGGGTAGGTTGTGGGATAGGTGGTGGTTGTCTTGAAAACATTCTTTACAGTACATTACATTGTTTACAGTACACATCCGGTATGAAATCATTTCCCTTTAATGTTTTTTAATAGTAATAGAAACATGGCAATGAAATACTACCTTGGCAGTTGCCAAAACCAGCATTAGGGACTGGTGTTGGTTGAGACGCATATATATAAATATTTTCTAACAGCTCTAGAAATTAAGACCCCATGTGAATGCCCTTGCTGTACATATCCAAAATAACTGTATACCGCACATTAATGCTGTACTATCTGCAACATTGTCCTGTCTGCCATTTTGCGAATTATAGTCTTCGCTGTATCTTTTGAATTTTAAATTTTGATATCAATTACAAAACACTAGCAGGGCGGATCCTGCATTTCTTCCAGGGTGCATTGGGTCCAAAGTCCGAAGTGTGATCGCCGTTCTGGAGAGGGGTGCGATTTTTTTGTTTTTGCACTTTCAAAGTTCCTAGGGCAATCTAACATATGGAAAATAGATAGAACTTTCTGCAATGAAAATGGATGTGCATTGAGCAAAACTTAGCCCGGAAAGAGCTGTTTCACCTCAGTAGTTGGGCTAAACTTCCTTCCCATTACTTTCACTGGGGGTCAGAGTCACAACAGCCCTCCTGGGCAAAGTTGGCTGTTGAACTGGCCCACCTGAGGGTGGGTCAGTCCTACTCCCTTCTTTATTCCTTAGATTGAAAATCGATCTAAAAGGGCGAAATTAGGGACCAATCCAAATTAATATTGAATTTCAATCCATTAGATTAAATTTTGCAATCGAAATTACAGATCTGCAGATTGATCCCTAATTTCATTTTAAAAAAATTAAGAGAGTACGTGCAACCAACTTAGTTCGCAGTAAACCGACTTTAGTGGCAAGTTTAATGCCAAGTGGGAAGAAAGCTGAAACACCCGGAGAAATACCCACGTACATCAATTGTTGTTGGAACTTCTGCATGATGTGAATAACATAGTTACACAAAAGCTGAGTTAGACCTCTTGACGAACAAAAACAAAGCATATCTTGCCTTTAAAGCCGTCAAGTTGAAACTGTCGACATAGGCAACCGTGACTTGATGGGCCAGAAAATGGTGCTATACACCTATGGAGCTTTCAGTGATAATTCATAGGCGCATGCCTCAAACGAGATTAAATTTACATTCCCAACTTGATTCAAACTTACGAATTAAAATTTAAGCGCATTTTTAGGTCACGTGTTCATTTGACTGGATGGAAAGACACGCATAATTTGTAAAGATAACCAGTCTTCTGAAAAACTTGTTCAAAATTGGCATTTCAAATGTTTTGGTATGGTGGCCAAAAGCAGAGGGGTCCGGAATCCTGGACCCCTGTATCCTGCTTGACTAGCCAACAGATAATTTCATACCCCTACACTTAATAAAATTATTTTGGGGTGATGATAAAATGGCTTAATTGACATTTGGCCCTCTGTAGATGTAGGTGAAAGTTGATGCAAATAGAGTTCCGAGTATTGGGGTAAAATTAAAGGGCCGGTGACGAATGGGCTAGCCTATAAGGCGCGTGTCTCATTGGACCGATTTTGGATAGGAAACTCGACTTTTGTGAGTTCTATATAGTTGAATTCTCCTCCATCGCTAGTCGGAAAGAACCCATCATTTGTCGACCTGTAGAAATATGTGATTTGCATCACATGACTACAAAAAATCAAATCGTTTTCTAATTACTGTGTGACGTCAAACCGACAGACAGATTTTATCAGACTATAGTATCCCTTCAGTGATGTATTTGTATTTTTGGTTTCTAAAAATAGGCAAATTTTGTCAAATTCCGAATTAGATAAAAAAAGAGAGGGAGGGAAAAAATAAGGCAAACTAGTGGCGACAAAAGATAGTCAATGTAGAGAGATTTTTCATAAAGGTATCACTTCACAACTCACCTCGCCTTAGCCTGCGTAGCACTTCTGTGGCTGCAGCCCCCTTTAGGTTGCCGCCCTTCAGTTGATTTTTCGTAGCGATTAGCTGAACGAAAAGACTTCGTCCGCTCCGCGGGACAACCTCGCCTGTGACCGCAACCCTCTCCCTCTTCGTCCAAGGTCTGAGCAGACCTGTAGTCAGGACTTCTGATATATTCAGAGTGCATTCCGCACCGCGCACTGTGAGGCACCTAAAAGCATTATTGTTAGAGTCAGTCTGTAAGTAGTGAGACCATGTGATTACCACTTTGCGGGCACAGATAGCACCGGTGGATGTGCACATGTGCGTGAAGCGTGCCAAATTTCGCTTTCTTGGTTAGAATTCAATTCCCCGAATGTCCGTGGAATATGGAACCTATGATAAAATGAAAATTTTACAAAGATTTTGAATTAGAAATGAAATTCAGTTGGTAGTGAGAGTATTTTCACTTTGAAAGAAATTTTCATGTCCAGAAATGATAAATTTAATTTCTTTATAAATTTGGGCACGATACTAGCAAGGTTTGCCTCATACTTATGTAAGCCTATATTCATCATGCTTAGCACGGAAATCATTGATTAAGATTTACAGCAGAAAGCAACTTGATGATATGATATGCGCCAACTAACTTTGAGACTTTCTCTAGCTTCTGTTCAGTTCAGTGAATTTCGTTTATAGACACATTTACAAAGATGCATATAAACAAGATGCAAGGTGAAATGTAGAGTCATAAATAGGACACTAGAAAACAGTAATTTGTTTATCAAAGCTAGCGACCTCTAAAGTAAGAAAAAGAAATATAAAAGAGTAGGAAAACAGAACAGTGTATTAAAGCTAGAAGGAACTGGCAAAAGGAGGAGGTCCTAATTGGCATAAAACTTAAGCAGAGTAATTTTCTATCAAATAAGTTTTAAATTTGTCTTTTAAAGTTGCATAAGATCTAGAACGTTTAACATCATTTGGAAGTTCGCTCCAGATTTTGTAACAATAATTATTCAGCTTAAGTTCATTGGAACTTTAATTCAAACTGTACAGTTGATACAACTTGGAAGGTTACTACCTCACGGAGTGTAACATTTGGAAATTGGCAATATTTATCTGCTATACCTGCCAAATGGACATGACATTTGGTAGTCAAAGGATATTCTACTGATGAGGAGGTAGAACTTCCGTTAGGGATTTAGAAACCTGAGGCGACGATTTGAAAAGAATGTCGAGCGCAAAGTTAAGGCACACGTTCTATTCAGAAAATGAAAAAAAATTTAGCTCGTGTTTCTGCCAAGTTGGAAAAGCTGGATTCATGAAGGAACTTCCCCTTTTTATTACCTTGTGTATGCCCCTGTGAAGACTCAAACACTTTCATCCTGCTCATGTCCTGAGCTGACATTGCACACAGGGCCTAAAAATGTATTAAGAACGCCCTCGTGACAGTAAGTTGCACCTTTTGGCTTTTATGTCAATTCCAAAAGGTGCTTCAAAACTGTATCGTTCAGGACATTTGTTTAGAAACCTCTGACGCAGCTTCTAGTTGTTGAATCTATAACGAGTAAGAGTTGCCACGTTCTCTTGTAGCCTATCCTCTCACGACCCCTTGATGAGACTACCAGCTTTTACTATATGACAAATAATTTTGTTGCAAAATGTCCGCTTTCTTCGCGTCTAAGACTCACAGCCAAACATGCTTAATTAGCATGAACCTTTAGCGGTAAACGTTTGGAATCGATCGAAAGCGCCCAAAGTTAGTGTCTGTGCATTACTAGGGGTTTCATTAGCAGCCTCCTTGACTACTAGATCAACATGCAAACATGGTATACTCGAGGTAAAAAAAACTGTAATAATCATCTGTATTGAAGTCTGACTCTGCCATTCAATGTCCTGCTAAAGGTGCCATGCTGTGTATTTGCAAAAGGAGGGGAAAATTCTCACAAGGAGACGGAGAAAAAATTTTGCGCACTCTGCAGGCGTGGGTACACGATTGGCAGATTCAAGCTATCTGTGGCATGTTTGAGTTCTTATGTGACACTCACAAACTTGAAATAGTGGTTATCTCATAGTGTCACTGCGGACTATAAACATAACCCCACGTTGGCGACCTTTCCCCATATCAGAGCTCAACTTCCTGGTTGACCAGCTCGTCTTTCGTCAAAATGCCCTTCCCCAAATATCTGAACAGATCGCCGCCCTTGCCGCTACAGAACGGCATCAACGACAAATTCTCATTGCAATTAGCCTGGAAAACACTGAAATATTCTCGTAGGGTTACAGAAGGCTCGGTGAAGAAAGGTGACCACCCTGTTATGATTAAAACTGTTTCTAAACCCAAGTCAACGTTCACAGCGGCTCATATCACTGAGCCAGTTTTCAGCTCTGAAGTCCACTTGCTATGACTTCAAATGCCATCATTCAAAACATCTGTATAATTTAATCAGAATGTTCTTTCAAATTCCACTAACGAAGTATAGGGGATGATTAATTGCAATATATTTGGAAAGGTAAATCACAATGTAAAAAGAAACATTGACTTTTGATTCAACTTGGTGAGATATTTATTGCCACAAAAAAACATATGTACAGCACGGTGTCAATAATCTTATGAGCAGCAGTTGGAGTTTTAAACTCTTAAAAATAAAATCTAAACTTAGGACCACTAAGCATTTGCTTATTCAAGTGTTCATTATTCAATCCATTCGGGGCATGTATCATTCCTGGTTTATTATAACCGTCCCTGGGGAAATGCCATTATTGCAGTGGCAATTACATTGCCTCATATGACATGGTTCCTTAACAATCCCTAATTCCTCTGGCAATTCATGCACAAACAGTATTTCCTTTAGATGCCCCTCAAGCTAATTTTCCTTCATAAAATTTACATTCAAGAGAAAGAACCATTGAAAATTTTCCAACCAGGACAATTCAAAACATTTTGATAGAGGAAGTTGTCTGAGGGGGAATAGTTTTCTTATTGGAAGCATTATCCAAGAATTGTCCAGGGTGTATATGAGTGGACTGAGGGAGATGTCCGGTCCTAAAACACCATTTCCTTTGCGTGACTATTTTCTCATGAAAGAAAAGGTGAACAAACTTCACTACCATCAAAGAGAAATTCACTCACTTACATTTAAAGATCAGTCTGACACCTGATTTTAGTTAAAACTTTTACAGAGGATCATCATATCCTGTGCATTCACATTGATAATGTTTTGTTTTCCTTTCAAATTTACCACCAATTTTTGATGACAAAACTTACAGGCTTATACCATAAATGCAGGGTCAGCACCAGGGTATTTTGATTGGGGGGAGGAGCATGCATTTCTTTCTTTCTTTTTTTTTCACATTTTCTTGCAAATGTAAAGGGTGCCCCCTGCCCCCTCTGATGCCCCTCCCACATAAAAGGATACGAAGCAATAGAACTTTAACAACTTTTATTGCCTTTACCCTTTCCCGTTGTTTGGGTCCTTTTGGACCCATGCGAAGAGCTCGGCTGTCACCCATCTTTACTGTTTCACGCGGAGCTCGAAACTGCGAGTATCTACCCGAAAATTCGGCCACAACAACGAGAGAGACAATAGTTTAAGGTCACGGGGTCAATGGCCTACGGAAGCTGATGCGGGGCGTGCTACGTCCGCTTTTCCGCCCACTCCCAAGGCGCGCAAATATGCCCCGATCGGAGCACAACGGGAAAGGGTTAATGGCAAGAAAGCATCCCTAATCGATCCAAGGTCAAAATCCAAATGATAAAAAACAAAAAAACTTTGGCCATCAGAGTGAATCCAGGACATCACAATTGGTGGCTTCAAATTCTTTTTTTGTAAAATGTGTGTCAAATTTTACTACACAATTCTTGAGAAGGAAACAGAAGAAATTAATGAATGTTTCAAAGTATTACATTGATATAAATTTGGTCCTAGTCTATAGAAGGCTTTGCAAAAATGTCACAGATCTGCCATGCTGGACAATCATGCCAAATACACATGGTTTTGTGCTGAAAGCACTGCACATTGGGCACTGTGATATACACTGAATGAATACATTCAACAACCAAGGTATCCAGTGTGGTCTAATAAGTAGTAAGATGTTCTCCAACATGGCTGATGGGGAGTATTGTGATATTATATGAAAAACCTCTATTCTTTAAGTACATTATTCAATTAACAAACTAGTTGGTCAGCCTTTGATCACAAGTCCAGCCCCACTGTCTTGTACTGACTTGTGCTCTTCTTTAACTCTCATGAAGTCTATAACAATTCTTCGGTATTCTTGGTGAAAACATGATATTACTTCAACAAGTGTTCTTACCAATAGGAAACAAAAATGTCTCTTAAATATGCAGTTTCATTATTCATCCATAAACTTACTAACCTCTAACCAAGTAAAACAGAATCAGTTGGCTTGCATAATTTTAAGATATTATCAGTGGTAGGATGTTAACCCTTACCCTAGGCTACCCTAGGGGGTGGTGAAAGGGACATCAAGTTTGACAGAGTTGTTGCAAGGGGTTGTAATAGTTCTCCAAATGTTGCAACAAAGCAACCTAATGGGTGAGGCATATAGATGCACATCTTCGTCACAGTTATACAGAAAATCAAAGGCACATCAAAGAATGGAAGCTTCAAAGCTTCTGTTTAAAGGTTTGTCACAGCTCAAGGGGAAGCATTCTTTGAGTAAGTTTGGTTGGAAATTACTCAAAACACTGCTCATGGGCAGAGTTTTGTCTCTCCAATTCACTTTTTCAAACTTCTTCCAGCCTCTTGGATTTCATTCACTTTTTTGATCTTATACAAGTAGCAAAGTCATCTAATACTCATTATGAGCATTAACTGCTGCCAAGCAATTTTGTGGTAGTACTGTAGTTACTTTTGGGCACAACTAACATGGAATCTTTTTTTCAAAAGCACATTGCATTTCCACTAATAAAACTTCATAATTAAATAAATCTGACCAAATCTGACAAGGCACTTTACAATTTCAATGGAATGGCTAAGACAGATTATATGTTTACTGTTTTCCAAACTTGTACAACATTTTGCATTTTAATACCATCATGATCACACACAAGTTTACGTAAAGCTAACAAGTTAATGTAAAGCTATATGACTAATGCCCTTTAATGAATTTCATGACAAAGTAAGATTTTTAATTTGGAAACGAAAAATTTCTTTTCTTCTACAACCTCTTAAGCTAAATGTTTGAATCAAATTTTAGTATATGCATCAAAATGTGAAAAGAAAAATATTTGAACCAGGCTTCTAGGCAAAAGGCATTTTCAAGCAAAGTACTATATAATACATCAACGATTTCTACAAGAATGCCTCATACACATTATATATTAAAATATCATTGTAGCAAAATATATCCAGCTGCAGGGAATCCCTCTGGGTCTAGCAGTTGCAATGTGTTGAAAGTCTATAGACCTATTTCCAAATAGCGATTACAATGAATTGTGGGATAGAGGTTTGGGTGTGCGCCAATTCTCACCACAGTAAAATGCCATTGACAAAAATGACAAACACCAAAACTCTATCCCACAATCCTTTGTAATTAAATGGAAATAGGTCTATGGTGTAAAATGATCCCAGCTTTGACACAGACAAGGAGGATTACCACTTTTTCAAAAGCTTGTACAGTGCTGATGTCGATAAGAGCTATTTTCTGTGAGGTAGTGGACAAAATCTGTGAGGCGGTTGCCTCACATGAAGAATGCCAGGAAGTGGAACCCCACAGATATTTTGTTTATCTGCATACATCTCAGTTCTTGACAGCATCACCGGCATGCTCCTGGTACTGCAAGGAGGCAAACACAGGATCACCAACTTTGATCTTCCCCCTTGTCTCTAGGTTGCAATTAGTTCCAAAGATTGGATTGGCATAACTCTTGCGATCTTCAACAAAGTCATAACACTGACGGTATCTGTATAAAAACACATATATACTATGGATAATAGAATGGAGCTTTTGCAGCCATCTAGACATGCAGTGCTATTAAAGTACCACTTGCTGCTAGCAAAAGTATTCATGACAGTCTGAAAGTGAACTGTTGGAACTACTCCATAATGAGAATGGGAGAGTATGCACATTTCTGCAACTAACTTTGCCTTCTTTTAATAAATTTGTGGAGATGGATAGGACAATGAAGGTTAACATAGGATTATATGATGATTTCTGGTCTAATCTAAAATTGGGATTTGTAATCCAAGCCAAACATACCTTTGAACACCTAAAGGCAAATCCAGTGATATGTCTAGGAACAGGTATCTTCTTTAACAACTACAGTATATGATATGAAAAGATTGGATAGGTGGGGTCCACAGGCACACACAGGCCTGTGGACAGACAGCTAGGGATGATTAAAGGTCACACTAGATACATTAGCATTAAGGCTAGAGATTACTACATCTTTTTCAATTTTGATGATTTTAAACCAAAAACACAGACGATTTTCAAAGGAGAAAGAGATGGAAACTTTTTTGACAGCATTTCATCATTTTTGTACTTACTCCTTCAGAGTCTTCAAAGGATCCAAAGATGTATACTCTCCTGTGGCATGGTTTAAAGTGGTCATCTTGCACCTGGTGAAATTAAATAATACCTTATAGCAGCTTTAGAAGGGAAAACTGCAGTCAATAAAATTGGAATCGGTTTATATACTACCCTTGTATTCTTTTTATTCATGTGACACTACTTTTGGGAAAAAAATTGCAACATTTATGATGATGTGCTACCTATATGGTTTATTACAAACATTCAGTATATTACAAAACATCATGAAATATACTTTGTACAGTAAGGGAAACATAATGAAATATACTTTGTACAGCAAGGGAAGCATAATGAAATATACTTTGTACAGTAAAGGAAACAAAATGAGAACTAATGTTAAAATTTGGCAAATATTTTAAAACTGTACAGGTTGGCAGTTTATTACCAGTGGGTAATTGTAAATGATACTGGTGGAAGGAGTAAATAATTATAGTCGGGTCAATTTATGCCCAAAATGGCCCGAATCTCAATAAAATTGCAGCAAAATGTTTTCCACTGTTTTTTAGTACTTTGGGGTGTACATAATAAGAGGAAAAAAACTATCAAAATTTGTCCTCGGAAAAGGTGTTAAACTGGTCAAATCCAAAATGGCCGCCACAGACTGTGCGGAGAAGGGGGAAGGTCGTCACCCGAAAGCAAAATTTATGAGACCAAGTGGATTTCGTCAATTTTGGCTCGCTGATTTTGAAAATCCAGAGTATACTGGCAATACTCGGGCTTTTCTGCGCCATTTTGACCTTTAAAGTTCGAAGGGCGCCCTCTAATCTCACATCATTGACTGATGTGAGATTTGGCCGTTTTATGCTGTAAAAGGATGTCTACTGAAAAATAATGTGAAATATTAATATTTATATTAATCTGCAAGTAAGATAGGGTCAAAAGACATATTACAGTGTTAGCAGAAGAATAGGCCATCCATTTGAGTCATGAGAAATTACATCAAACTAAACCTGCCTAACCAACACCAAATCCTCGATGAAGAATATTGGCATTGGTGATTTTCATCTTTTCTTCATGTGCCGTAGTTGCCACAGCAACATAAAATTGTTTTTCTTTACTAAACCCCATTCAGTTGTCCTGAATGACAAGGATATTATGTATCTTAAAATCCCTCCCTGTCTCTCTTTAAATCAGGAACTTTTTGAGAAGTACCATTTTTAACTGTGGCCTATATTTTTAAGTATCAGATACACGATTTGACCTTTAACCCTATCTAATTTGCATATTAATATGAAGATCAATATTTCCCAGTGCTTACCAGTAGACAGGGCCGCCGTCTCTATAGGGTCTCATATTTAGGGAGTGTCATGGTCCGAAATTCTGACTGACTGGATGTTTTTTACAACTGAATTGAGGAGCCACCAGGCCACTTTCGGACAGCATGAATACATAAAGCATGAATGCCTGGTGGAATAAGTCTTCTAGAGTGCTTTCACGTTACATCACAACTGGGAAACCACGCCCACTACCGGGCAAAAATCAATACTGTCTTAGTGCAACAATCTCACATTGGGTCGTCAGCTGCTTCTCAGCTAGCTACACTAAATGCGTATGCCCGTCAAAAGGGGTGGGGCTTGTGAAGTCATTGAAATCACTCTATAGGACGAGGCTGAAGACTATCGAAGAGGAGTGCCAACATCATATAAAGGCCTTTAAATGTGGCAAGAGGGTGAGTCGAAGTCCTACAGTATCAATTTGACAGGTTTCTTTTGGCTTTGTGTTAACTTTGGTGTTCAGCCACCCTTGGGTTTCAAAGTTCTTGAATTTGAATATCAATATAGTGAGGTCTAAATATGTAGCCGATTTGTAGTATGCCTCCATGTAAATTTAATTGAGGCATGAATTTTATTGATTTTATTTACTAGACTAGTGCAGAGAGTTCTGAGATGTTAAAAAACAAAAGAATGTCATCTTAATAGTGAAACCAGCGAATGTTTCTAGGATCAGCCAGTATTTTGTTTTTCAAGTTAGTACATGAAAATGTCTCATATTTCCGGCAAGGCTTGCCTCATACATGGTGCACCCAATATTGTAGATAAAATTTACCCTTACAAACCAATTTCTTGTTAGGATGAGTATAAAGAGGTTGCCCAGGGGATGCACGCAGTGGAAATTATTTGGTATCTTGTAGAGGCATTGCCTCGCATGTTTTATACAGGCTTCCCTGCACATCAGCGGTTGGCCCATGCCAACTAACAGATTGTGACAATCATCTCCCCTTGGACTATAATGAACTTATGACAGTAATGAAGAATAAGTTTATCTGACTTAACAGTGACAGCTTAGTAAGTTTCAAGATGTGAGTTAAGCCTTTCAGTTGTTGACATGATGTCACCTAGTGCTACTGTATCAGTCTTGCTGATCAAATATTGTCCAATATACTGTATCTGAAGGGTGATTTTTACTAGTCACGGTATGCAATGAGCCTATTTATCATTTGCTATGGCCTGAAAGTATCAAATCAAAGTTGGTTTAACAACTTTTTGCATAAGGCGGCTAAATCAGAGCATCTGGTTCTGGCTAATTGCAACCAATTTGTTGATGTCTTTAAACTGACAGCTTCTCTAAACTGACAGTTTATATTAACCAACGCAGTAATCGATGCAGATAAGGAGGGGTGCTTCATCTTGAAACTCGCTCAAGCAAATTGATCATCTGAGACATAGTAGAAATTTGACACTGTTAAATGTGGACTTTTACCAGCACACTGTAGCTTTAAAGATTCCACACTTTATTTTTTTCAAAATGGCCAACAACTGTTATCTTGGATTTAGGAGTTAAATGATCGATACCAAAGCTACATCAGGTTCATCACTCCAACTCATCAAGTGGCAGTTGCATAACATTTTATCATTTTCAAAATGGCAGACAGCCACCATCTTTGATCTAGGTGTTGGAATGATACCAAAGGTACATCATGTTTCCTCCAGTGCATTTATCATGTTAGATATAGTTGGAATTGACATTTTCACATCACTCCAGTTCATCTTGTGCAAGCTATATAACATTTTATCATTTTCAAAATGGCAGACATTTGCATGTATGCTGGGTTAAGGGGTTGGAATGATACCAAAGCTACATCAGGCTTACTCCAGTGAATTTGTCATGTAAGAAATAGTCAGAATTGGCACTTTATTCATCACTCTAACTCATCTGGTGCCAGTTATATAACATTTTATCATTTTCAAAATGGCAGGCAGCCGCGCGGTGTTGAAATGATGCAAGGTACATCAGGTTTACTCCAGTGCATTTATCATGTTACAAATAGTTGGAATCGACAGTTTCGCCATCACTCCAGTTCATCTGGCGACAGTTATTTAACATTTTCTCATTTTTAAAATGGCGGCCAATGGCCATTTTGAATTTACTATTAAAACCACCTTTTCCGTGCACTGAATTTGATAGATTTTTTTCCCTCTTATCCACTACATCCGATAGCATAGAAAACCATTGAAAGACCTTTTTGTTGCAATTATTTTGGGGTCAAACTACAAATGGACCCATCTATTATTCAAAATGGCCCACTGGAAGGAGTAAATAATTATTCAAAATGGCCATAATACTATGATAACAAGCACACATTTTCAACCTTTGGTGTACCCCCAAGCATTCCTGCAGACATCAGTATATGCTTCAAGCGCAGAAATGACCTTTATACTCATCACTCACCTGCCACAAAAGTGGGTAAACCGTAACTCAGCTAAGTCACCAATTTTCATATACTTCCAAAAGTCCTTAAACAGAAAATATGGAAAACCTATTTAACATTTCATAATATACAAAATTTTACACCTCTTCATTGGTGCAACATCAATTGATGTTGACTGACATCAGGGTTTCAAGTCTAGTATATGAGATGTTTGATGAACACCATGATAATGAAGGACAGGCTATCTATGAGAGAAAATAAGTGCTATTTCACTCTTGGCTATCCATCTTTATGGATATGATTCAGGGCTAAGAATTTTAAAAATTAACTAACCTCACCTTTCATGGGAATGGGTCGAAAGGCTGATGAGTGCTGCAAAGGTAGAGGGCAAATTAAGGAGAACCTATACCTCTGCCACACTGGTCAACCTTTCTAACCTAATAAACTTGTGTCAGTACTACATTGCAGATGCTGCTGATGGCCAAAAGAGTTGTCATATACAAATGACCCTCCTGAGCCAACAAAAAGTACTGAATTTGGAAGTGTCTATTCCAGAGAGTTCCCTCAGAAGCAGTAGGTTTTCATAGTCACATTTGTGAGGCAAGCATGGAAGGGTCATGGGGGGAGGGGGAGGGTCATGGTGGTCTGCATGAAAGCACAGCAGATTCTTGGCAAAAAGTACTGGATTGTTCTCAGTTCATATCACATGCATAGTGCATTCTTTGCAATTCCTTCTGCATGAGCCGCAGTTTGCACTGGATGTGTTTTAGTTTGTAGTGTCTGATAGTGTGCTACATTCCAACTGGGGTGTGAGTAAATGATTAACAAATACCAAGATAAACAATACTAGGGAAATGACGTAAAGTACCTACCATTACATCACAGTTGGAATGCAGCAGAAAACAGTTAAATCATGCCTTGATCAGCAATTTTTGAACATATCAAAACTGTCGTAGTCCTCTTGGGAAGAGAGGAGAATCATACGTCACCAAGAAAAGGATTCTCTAAAATTAGCGTAAGAAGTTTTCAAAGACAAAATACAATAAGTGCACTCTAGCCAATCACATTGTCTCAAATCTATAAAATGACACGTACTGTTTTCTTCAGTAACAGGTGAGGACCAACATGATGTGCAGCGCAGCTCCTTGGTACAGCTCTGCCTTTGTATGTGTTGCCACAACTTTTTAAACTTATGAACACTCTGGTGCTGGCGTGAAGTTATGCAAGAAATTTTCAAGCTCTTGCCTTCCCGAAAAACATCTAAGGGCTTTATATTTTACATAAGTCTGGCTTACAAAAGGTTTTTGTTTGTGTAAGTAATCTTTATGAAACCAGCGCCAACATAATTCCAATAAGAGTTACATTACAGTAGCAAGAATATCCACAATATCTACATAAAGGGCCATTTACTACCAAAGGTCAAGATGGTGGCACTGGGGCTAAAACAATTTTATATTCATCTTACCTCAGCATATGGGGAACAACCCTTGACACAAATATTGGGTCTGAATGATTTAACAGTAACTTTGTTCTCAATTCTGCTGTTGAGATCTTCCAAAGAGGCCTCACTCAAGAGATGATATTGACCAAAGTCCTGGTACAATCCCTACAGATAGGAAGAAAATTTCACAACTGACTGAAACGTAAATTCAAGCTACAATTCACATCAACCCATGTCATATTCTTTCAGATTTTTGTATGCATGACATGTAATAAATTCATTTTCAGTAAAATAATGGTTTCTAGACTTTGTAAGCACTGCCCAAAGATGTCTTAACAAAAAGGTTCACTTCTTATAAGTAGAGGTTGAGCATGCCCTGACGTGTAAGATTTTAAAGGTGTAAAATGATGTTCTTGGCTAGGTTAAATGTTTTTTTCAGACCAACACCCTGGTAAGCATTCTTAACCCTTTACCGTTGTGCTCCAATCGGGGCATATATGCGCTCCTCGGGAGTGGGTGGAAAAGCGGACGTAGCACGCCCCGCATCAGCTTCCGTAGGCTATTGACCACGTGACCTTAAACTATTGTCTGTCTTGTTGTGGCCGAATTTTCGGGTAGCTACTCGCAGTTTCGAGCTCCCTGTGAAACAGTAAAGATGGGTGACAGCCCCCTTCTCCCTCTAGGTTCAAAAGGATCCAAACAACGGTAAAGGGTTAAAATAAGCCTGTGGAGTGTGTTTACTGCAAAGCTGATACCGCTGTCTCAGCGTGTGTGCACATCCCAGTGGTGCAGATACTTTAGATTAACCCTTTACCGTTGTGCTCCAATTGGGGCATATTTGCGCGCCTCGGGAGAGGGCGGATAAGCGGACGTAGCATGCCCCGCATCAGCTTCCATAGGCTATTGACCCTGTGACTTTAAACTATTGTCTCTCTCATTGCTGTGGCCGAATTTTCCATAGCTACTCGCAGTTTCGAGCTCCCCGTGAAACAGTAAAGATGGGTGACAGCCACTCTCTCCCTCTGGGTCCAAAAGGACCCAAACAATGGTAAAGGGTAAAGGAAGTGGGTTTCCTCCACACTTTGGAAAATTTTTGAACATTTGTGTCCTTAAGTGCTATTTGGTACAACATATTTGGAAAACATTCAGGAAAATTACAGCAAATTTTTAACATTTGTAAGAGGAAACAAATTAATGGTTTCCTTCCTCAAGTCTAAGTGAGGAGACAGGAATAGGAGAGTTTATACATACTTCAGATTATCTACAATCTGTCTTCTCCCTACCCTAGCCTCCCCATGTCCATCTAGTTTTCCATGCCAATAGCTATTTTCAAAAACAAAACTGAAAACTTTTCTTTAAATACGTTTTATAGATTTCTAAAAAGGAATTTTCATAAACCCCAAGGGGCAATTGACACCAAGGATAATGAAATACACTGTATCATTGAAACTGAATTCAGAAAATTACTCTAGTACAGCTGTGCATTCAGCTTAGACAGAATGACTCCCTGACTCTTTGCGAGGTACACATCAATGGACACAAGAAGTGGTGGGCATGCAGTCATGACAGACACCATTAAAGAAGGACAGGATGAGCTGACTTTGGGAAAAGGTATTTAATTGATAAATCTAGATGATTTATGCTCAGGGACCCCTGTACAAGTAAATGAGTTCCTTGTGACCTCTGGGTGTTGTTCTATTTTTCTCAGTGGGAACCTATGGGAACAAATTTCATCATGTTCTCGAACAGTGGAAGACAGCATACTCAGAGTCTTATATTGGTTCTTTCTGTTCTTGAACAAATTTTGCAGGTCTAAATTGTGTATCATAAAGCATAAACCAACAACAAAAATACCAAGGGGGGGGGGGGATAGAACTTACTACCAAACAAAGGATAGAGGTCTAACCTCATATGAAGTCAAAGATTTAGAACTGAAAACATAAACTGAATATTTCTGGTTGGCAGAGCCAATTAACTCCATAACATTAGAGGTGCATGTACAGGCTTGTGGGGCCATGAGGCCAAGGGGCACAGTAACCCAAGAAATGCCCGTGAGGGCAAGGGAATGGCCAAAAGCCTTGAGAGAAAAGGGTCATTGAGGACCACAATTGCAACCGTAACTGGACAGGTTGCAGTATCTTTTCAACTCATTAAACAGAAACAACAGATATTGTGTGATGCTGTGAATTATACTGGGGAAAGTCAGACTAAGGATACAGTAAACTGTGCTGTGTATACATGTGAGGGAGATGAAGTAAAGGTCTGAAGCTAAGGGAATTTAGATGTTTAGAAACTGTTTATTCTGGGTTTGTGTTTGATGTTAGTAATTGTAAATAGATGAAACCACATTCATGATAATTCACAGGACTTTTGGTGTGTTATATTTAACAAGTGCAGCATTCTTGGTTATAGACTCACTCCAGGTCTTAACTTTTCCACAAACTTGTGACAGTCATATTTTCATCAAAAGTATACTTACCACTTCATTTTCCTTCATATGCTTTCCAAACCTTTCCTGTGGTGCCAATTTTTTGGCAGGTAGACCAGTGCTATAAAAAACCATGCGATAGGTACCTCCCAGAAAATTAGAGAGCCACTTAGCTATGTCATCTCCACAGTCATGACCTTGCACGTCAAGTCCCCAGACCCTACAAAATTAAAAACATGATCATATAAACCAGAAAGCCAACATACATCAAAGTTTAATGATTTCAGAGCACCAAATTTCAGTTTCTTCACTAGAAGATGATGTACCTACTAAACTGTTCAGATTGCAAAAGCATTAGTTTGATGGTGACATGGTTTTAAAAATAAAGGATAAGAAACAGCTGACAAGAATTCAAAAGAGGTCAAACTCCACTTATAAGCACTCAAAGGTCTTGCAAATAATTTGAATGCGTATCGAGAGGGTGAAAAGGTTTCGATTTATTACATGAGGACCAGGGAAGAGATTGATTTACCAGTCGCATAATCTCCTTCCTGCAGGCCTTAGTGTGTTAACAGAGGCGAGCCTTAACAGAAAATTGAATGTATTTTACTATTCTATTTTTGCCTTAAGGTGAAGGATATAATAAATTGTGTCTTGCCTTAAGGGGGAAAAAACCTTATGAAAAAAGAAAACATAAGTTACTGGGGAATAGCACATAGTGGAAAAAATTGTTAAGTCTTAATGTTTTGCACAGCTTTAGAAAAGAACATATAACTCACACGCAAGACCTGCTGTCCACAAAAAATACATGAAAATACTTCAGTGCTGATGAATTTACATACATGTATCCATTAACATGAATCTATTTTCACTTATTGATATTGTATGTATGTCTAAAAGGGAAAAATTACTAATGCTCAGGGAAATGCATGCTTATGTATTTTATTGTTTTTCATTAAACCCTAATGTATGGCAGTGTATCAATTTCCCCCAACTTCACCACAGAATGTTTCATATTTAACACTAAACCAGCTGTTTGGGGGGATCAGTATATACCCAAAACCTAAGAATAAAATGAAAATGATTCACATATAGCAATAACCTAAACTACCTCATAGTTCAAAACAAAATGAAAATACAAAAATAAGGCATAACTTCACGTACCTACTGCTGATAACTTTTCCATTCAATTCCTGCTGCAGAGGAATGCTGATATCATCTTGACCTTCAGAACTAAGAATTAAACTTGTTTTGTCTTCTGAAAACCTGGGTTTAATCAAGATCAGCTTGGGACACTCACGAGCACTAACAAAACGATTGTCTTCATTGACCAACATGAAAGATCTGTTAAAAACCAACGAGTCAAAGAATAATTACTTGTAGATAATACAATAAGCTAGGTTGGTAATTCATACGGAATTGTAGAACACAGCGTGGGATACACAAATCAAGCTTAGCACATACAGTAGTGTATGACATTCACTTGTTTTGTGCAGAAAATGAACGAAAATAGGGATTCTGCCAAACTTTTCACCAGATCAAAATACATTTTTTTCTTCCAAAAAGGCAATTAAGACAAAGTTCATTGCACAGTTGTAACCATACTTATGATTCTTTCTTTTGCTATAGTTGGATAAAGAAGGCATAATGACACCAAATTTTCACCTTAACTCAAATTTTGAAACAAGCGTTGAAGGTGTATAATTAATATGTTTATCCCAACAATGTAATGGATATGTGCACATGCATACAACTTGGTGAAATATTTCCCTCACTATGATGGCTAATTTCAGGAAAAACTGCTGTTCCCAATTCAAGTACCTGACCACTGCTTCATGTAACCAGGCATACCTGTCACTGTTCCCTGACAAGCAAAAGCAAATTTGGCAAATTAACTACTTCGGTCTGAACATTACAAAATATTAGCTTCTAAGGCCCTGAAGACTAACTTTTAATGGCAGTTTATCTCAGCTTAACAGCAAAGGTTTTAATGTATACTTAGTATAAATTTGATCAACTTTTTAGCCGAATTTCAGTAAGTTGTTACTTTAAACCCTAGGTTGTTGGACTTCTATTAATCAAGAATGGGAAGCTGCTGCTCGTGGAAGCAGATAATTATAGTAAGTTACAAAACTGTGGTTGGTAGAGTACTTTATAAATTGGGAACTGTATTTTCCCCACTAGGGAACCAGAAAGCCAAACAGCTTAGTGATTCCTTGCCGCTGAAATGTAAGGCCTTTTTTCACATTGACATCGCTTTGCCATGTTTTTCAATTAACAGGGCTCCATGTGCCCACAAAGTACACATGCAAGGCATCCAATCTTCCTACATTAAGATCCCCCTTGCCTGTTGTGAACCCAAATAACATTTGACCTCCACCAAAAACTTCTGGGACCATGTATTCACTATGTGCCATCTACATGACAAGTTACAGGACCCTAAAAGTGACCTTTCTTGAAAGACTGTGCAGGAAAGCTTGTCAGGCTTTGAACATGCTGACAAATGAACTTTGACCTTTGGGAAAATCAATAGGGATCATCTACTCAATATGACCAATCCACACTCTAAATATGAGCACAGTCACATGCACTGTTTTTGAGATATCGTGTTTACGAAGTTTTGACCTTTTGACCTCTCATGACCCCAAATAACCTTTGACCTCCACGAAAATCGATAGGGATCATCTACTCAAAATGACCAACCCACACACTGAATATGAGCATAGTCACATGTACCGTTCTCGAAATATCGTGTTTACCGACTTTTGACCTCTCCTGACCCCAAATGACCTTTGATCTCCACCAAAAACAATAGGGATCATCTACTCAATATGGCCAATGCACACACTAAATATGATATTAGTCACACTTACTCTTCTTGAGATATCGTGTTTACAAGCCAAAGCGTCACATACACACACACACACACAGGGCATACCCGTATTGAATGCCCTAGGGGGTACACAGAACTGTTCCCCGTAAGGAAATGGTTGGAATTCCCCTTTAGTTGTTAATGTCACGCGGCACTTGAATGCTGCTAGTGAGGGTGGGCTCTTGCATATCACGTGACAGAGCTCATTGCAGTGTCCGAATTTTCGGGTAGCTATGCCAGTCAAGAGCTCCGCATGAGCGAGGAAAGACGTGTGAGGCCTTAGCTCTCGTGAGAGGCTTGTACCCAGCAAGGTATCGTTTACAGGCTCACACACACGACAGCACCATCGCATAGATTCCATGCCTGCCTTCGGCAAGGAATCAAAAACTGCAGTTTCCAAAGTAATTAACTGGGGTAGCCACCACAGAGTTCCCTAAAGGTGCTCATGCATGACCAATGAAATAGGGAAAACAAGCCAATGAGTCACAACTGGTAAAAATGGTGTCGCCTGCTTGACTTGAACCAACTGGTTAAAAGCTGTGCTGCAAGCTGAGCCTCATCTGATATAACTAACTACTGTAACCTGATGGAAAATATTTTGTCAAGCTATTACAGTTTCATCAGAAGTTTACAAAGGCACAATGCCAAAATACAAGTGAAAATACAGTGTTTTTAACTACAACACCAAAAGCTGTTCTAATGGACATCAGAAGGCTTGATCCTTCGATCAATTGTGACACCCAATTTTGTCCAAGGTAAGCTATCTTTGATAATTGGTGACCATGTATTCTACATATGTATACACATAGTTTGTTCATATGGTACAGTATGTGGAGTTTACATGTCACAACATGTCCCCTTGTTGAAACACAAACTTCTAAAATTATGTTGGCCTTTAGTTGGTTTTTCAGCAAAATGTTTAATCAAGATTCATTGGCACCACAGCTTAGTTATAAAGATGGATGCTTTAATATCAGGCTTGCAATAACAAGCTGTGGTTATGCACTGGTTTTTCTGTGTACAGAGAGCTTTTCTTTGGAAAGATAATCACCATAAAGGGTCTGATTGAGATGATATTGATAAATTAAAGACAGTGTTTCAGATCTAATTGTTCCTTAAAAAGTTAACATTTTGAATTTCGCAGTGTCCTGACTAGTAATGGTTTTGTGCCTAATTTTAAAGTGTCTGTTCGTGAATTTTTGAATACAGAATTGAACTTTTTAGTACTCACTCATAAAACAGTTATTTGTATGAAGCATAAAGGGATTGCCTCAATTTGACCATTTGCTGTTGGTGCACTATGTGGAGAAAACTTAAGAGGTTTGGGAAAATTTGTTGAATTTCATGCACCAACTCAATAAGTTGCTTCAAGAGAGATAAGAACTGTAGACAGCAAATGTAAGTAAAGGGACAGAATCCTCATGAAATAAACATTACATGCATGGCTGAACAATTTATGTCAAAAGCTGTAAGGGGCAGTGCTCAAACCTCCCAAGTGTCCCTTGCAATGGTGTTGATGAAATACTGTGGAGGTTTGAAACCTATAGAGTCTGAAATGGCATCTGTTTATCATTTTAATAACAACAGTCCCTAGGCTGTCTATACTAGTTTAATTTATGACCTCAATATAACCACAATAATACTCTTTCACCCTGAAGGCAATCTACAGAATGCCACCAAAATATTCCAAACTATCTTCAGTGTAAATTTGTTCCACTGCCCTCAGAGTTACAATAAGAACTAAAACTACAGTAGGGAATACAGTATCAGATAATTACAGTACACCTTAATAATCATTAATAATGGCAAGAACTAATTATTAACATAAAAAATGACTAGCATTACAAAGTACACAAATTACCAGTATTCATAACTTCCTATGATCCACACAAATGTTACTTCCACAGGCAGACAATAGTTTGAAGCAGTGTAGCAGATACTTACGGAGAAAGATCTAGAATTTTGAGCTATAGACTTTTTATTTAACAAAATGGACCTGTGGGTCACATCTTGGTCCTTAGACCCAAACTCCTTGTTTACAATAGAGGTACCAAAACTTTAGTGTCATTATACACAAGCATCAAAGTTGAGCAAAGCAATCTGTAGGAGATGGAGCATTTTTACAGCCTTTTATAAAAAGGGCCAAATTAAGTGGCCAAATGGAATAGGCCTCTGACCTAAAACTTTCAGCAAACCATCCACACATGGATCCAAAGGGTCAAATGGGCCCTTGGACCTAAAATTCCAGCATACCATTCAGAGATTACTAACCAAGCATCCTTAATTATTACAGACTGTCAACTCTTTTGACAATTATTCAAAGGCAGGCTTAAGAATTTTGTAATATTTCACAAAATGGACACCAGAGGCCATCCTGGGCCATAGATCCAAAAATCATGAACACCCCAAAAGGACCACTCCCAGAGTACCATTATGACAAACCATCAACAGTGTACAAGATTATCTGTAGGAGAAGATGGTTTTTGTAGAATTTCATAAAATGGACCATAGGGCCCACATGGGACCTTGGGACCAAAATTCCTCAATACCCCAGATAGTCCACTACCCACAAAATGTTATGCATAAGTTTCAAACAAATCCATGAAAGCATTCGGGAATAAAGGCATTCAAAACAAATTGGGGAAAGACAGATCTGGGGCCTGTTCCACAAAGAGTTACGCACGATCTTAAGTTTTATTTACTGTTGGCTTAAGTATGGTGAATCAAACTTAAGACTGTGTGTAACTCTTTGTGGAACGGCCCCCAGGTATGACCTAATAACACAAGAGATCATGGGTGTAGAGGTGTAGAAGGTTTTTATTGTGTATTTATGGTCTATAAGAGTCCCATCTAGACATTCACACCAATTCAATGAGTTTAATGTTTCTCATTCGAAGTCAGTGATTCAGATTCAGTAAAAACTTCTTCCTCTTACATTTCAGATAAAATGCCCTTAGCACAATCTCGTCAGGAACTGTTCTCAGTACTAATTATTTGCTCATTTAAGCATTTGAAAATGACAATGACGGTTGACATTTGATAGCACTTTATCTCAAAATAAACTGAAAGGGGATGTAGCCCTTCAGTGCATTTTAAGTAATTTGATTCCCTTTTTGCCAGCACTAATTTCAGGATTTGTTGTAAGAACTTTGTCATTTGAACCCCAAAGTTGTTGGGTTGCTATTGTACCAGACTGGAAATCAAATCTGCTGCTCATTGAAGCAGCTATTGGGGTAATGAACCAGTGGTCGGGTACTATAACTGGAAACCACAGTTTTTCCCTAAAAACTGTGGTAGCCATGACGGATCTTCTTAAAGGGTAATATTCTGTTACGTACACCAAATACAAGAACATTCAGAAGTTTGATCCTTCTCTGAGTCGTGTGACACATAATTTTGGCTTGGTAAGTAGTACTTGAACATTTTATAAAAAACAGTGTGATTCCCACTTTGCTACTAAGACAGAGACCAATCCTTCATCCCTGGACATTAACTTCACTGAGCTGGATTTGAAACTGAAATTGAATACCCTGCTACTATGTTTATACATTATTTTATGATAACTACTAAAGAATGATTCAACATGCAAACTCAAATAACTGTTTCTCATAGTTTTTTATGTGATACTGTACCTGTCATACACACCACAGCTTTTAAATCCTTTCTCTGTTATCTCTCCTTCCTGTACCTCTATGGCAGTGATAGACTTTACCGGATGCAAAAACAACTTTGAAACCTCTCCAACCTTTTCATACTTCTTCTTCTTCCTTGATGCCATGTAAACAAAAGCTCCCAAGGCCCCAACTATTCCAGCCATAGAGATGCCGATGACGATATGTTTGGAGTACAAGTTTTCCTTCATTGTGAAATCTGTAAGCGTATGAAACCAAGAACCATGTTTAAAGCACTGACATTCACTACAAAATGACAACATGTCCCTCCTTTCAACATCATGAAGCTAACTGTGTTTACACTAGGTGAAGAAAGATAAAAGATTTACAACTCTACTGATCATATCTGATGGTTGTTCATACATACAGTAGTGTACACAAGTTCAGCATCATAAAAACCACTATCTTCACTCTATCTTCAATCTTCACTCAAGTTTGAGAAAGATAATAAAAGATTTACAACTGATCACATCAGGTGGTTGACTCAATCAGAAAACAGTTAACAGAGAACAATGAACAGTATCATCTGTCAGCTGACAAAACTGATAAAGAGGTCTCTAATATCCTTCTTTGTTTCTGTCTACATTTACTATACATGTTGTTTTTCTTCTATGAAACTAAAACCGATTCTGAAACTAATATCATCAAAACTTTTCAGGGGTTCTACCAGAAATTCAAAACAAGAGCATCAATGATGCTATAGCTCAACTACTACTTCCCTGACACATGCAGTCCATAAAGCTTTGTAGTATTACAGTATTTTACTGTATTTATGGATGAGAATCAATGAGCTGTATCAAGTCTACAGAACAACTTCAATGCTGTAGATGTCAATTGTAACAGCAGAGGCATATCAAAATTGTCCAGCTACTACAACATTCTTTCTGACTGTGGTCCCAACATTGACATTAATGCTGCTGACAAATATTAAGTGCTATTAATATCCCACTTTGTCAAAGTCCATTAATAAATGTTTCCTATGGCAGTATCATATGTAAAACCAAAGCATGATGGAAAAGCAATGCCATCATGCATGCATCTGATCCTTAATTTTGACCTTAAATGACATTTCACATGAGCATAATGTACAACTGATCTACCATGCATTTTCCACTGAATGTTCTGGACTTGATTCAAGTGTTTGGTTCCTGAGACAACCTTTGACCTTTTCAAAAATACACTGTGACAACTCAACATTGGACTTGATACTCAGGCACATTTCCTAGCAGTTGACAGCTACTGAATGATTCCATTGCATCATTTCAAAGTGCAAATACTGAAGACTTTAAAAAGGAAACCTGCTGCCATTGTGCTTGGTGCTCAGCATAACCAGTGGAGTAGGAAAAAACAAGCCAGTGAGCTATAACTGGAAAAAAGGCGTGGCCGGCTCAACTTGAACCAATTGGTTGGAAACTGGGCCATAAAACTCCACTGAATTAACTAAGTGCAAACATGATGATCTATTATCTACTGGACACTCTGAAGCTCCAACTGTGGAAAGGTCTGGATATCATAACCATAGTGATGAAGCTTACTGTAAGAGTGATTTTACTTTTTGATTTTTCTATGATCCCAAATGTCCATTGACCTTCTTCTAAAAAAAAAAAAAAACTTTGATGATCCATCATCAACTTAACATAGACCATACTGTATTTGATAAAGTAAACAAAATAAGCACACTGCCCATGAGAGTACAGGGTCTTCACTGTTTCACTGTTAGACTTCTACATGACCCTTAATGACCTTTGACCTACTTTAAAATGGTGCAAAAAAAAAAAAAAAGTGTCAGTATTTTCTACCAAACTGACACTACAGTGAAAAGTTCAGTACTTGCCACTTCTGTTACTCTCACAGAGTGGTCCATGAGTGGATTAGTCAGCCTGAGGGGGTTATTTTCAAAACTTCACTTTTACTTCACTTTTAAATGTCAATATGCGGCAAGTTCTTGAAGCACTCTATTAGAATCTAATTGTGCAGTATACATTCAAAATATACAACCAGATATAGGCCTACTTCTTGTCTGACAACAAATTCTAGAACTTTGAGCAAACCTGAGTCTCCCAGAGTCATTGACCTTAAACTTTCTACTTCTTTCAATAATATGATGTTTAGGTCTCCATCTGTAAAAGCTAGAATCAAGAGGGCAATCCACTGAGTTGCATATCTCATCGCTAACATATGCGCAAGTTGGTTACAGAACTTGAACCATTTATGTGCTAGAAGTTTTATCTGTGCTGTTTTTATGCTACAATCAGTGTTCTCATTAGGCTCCCAAACCCATGAGTCCCTGAACCCTCCACTTTTTTTTTTTCAAGAGTCCCATCAAATTTCTGAGGGTCCCATATTTTTTGGAAGAGTCCCAAGTGAAGCATCAACAAAAATGCAGTAATCAATGACGCTCCGCACTTTCCATTCAGATTTTCTGTCGTGTACCGACTATTGCATTTAACAATCGGCCCGATGCCGATTACCCATTATTGGAAAGAGGGAAGTTACATGTTACGCGTATCGTACCATATCGTTTTACCATAACCAGTTCAGGATGGAAGATACTGGGAATAGTTCCGTTCGTCTCACGAACGGGATATCGTTTATTCGTTTTTGTAGGTGTAATATTTTCGCTTCAGAAGTGGAGATACAAATCAACAGTTAATACAGTAGAATTGTTTGCAGTCTGTGTCATATGCTCTTTCACAATTTAGTTCTAAGGCCAACATCATGCTCTGTCTAGTTTTCATCCCCCAATCATATCGGAACATTTGCATTCTTCTACTGTACTGCGTTGTAGTTGCGTAATATACTGTAGCTACTCTCCCGCTTTAATGAAAGAGCAATCATGAAAATCTTAGCAGTTCTGGGCAACAAAACAATTGCACCCGATTGACGTATCATATGGTTCCTTTCGGATATAGATACCCCTGTATTTTTTAGCATTTCTTGCCCAAAACTTACGTCTTGTTTTAAAAAGAATATGCAACTGAAATGCACCTAGGTCAGATCCCCGACAAATTCACGTAGGCAGAGATTTGTGATGCCGTTTCTAGGTGAATTTAGCATGGCGCTCGCCTGGCTTCGCTAGACGGCTATATTAGCATGTCAAGTGCGACCGTCGTAACACAAACTCAACGGGAAAACTTGTCTCGAGGCCGAGTATTTTCCCACACTAAATCACATAGGCGAAGGCGCGAGTTGTGATTGGCTGACTAGAATCAACGCAAATGCACCAATCGCGATGCAGGGGCCAATTTAAATTTCGCAATGGAACCTATGCATATGATGTCACCAAGCAAAACATGATGGGTAAAAACGGACACGCACGTAAGTTTACTGCATGCATGGGCCAAGAAGTTTGCTGCATGAGACCACGTGCATCACTGTTTTCGTTTGCAATAACGTCGTATGACAACATTGCATAAGCCCCACTTAACAACATTACGGACGGAATGCTGGGAATGGCTTAATTTATGCAAGATAGTAACCACCGAACTTCACAAGGTTCTAGGTGCTACGTACGTGTACAAAACGTACACAGCTCTGACATGTATGCAAAGCTTGGGGATTTTGGAAAAAATGGCGAAACACTGCAGCTAGATAGTCTGTAGGCTACTATGTGTTTTGTGCAGAACAGTTTGCACAGCAACTTACGCGGCCCTTTCTGCGAGACAGCAAGGAATGCACCTTAAATGCAATTCTAAATCTAATTCCAGATAATTTTACTGGGTTATATCGGAAAATATCAAACGATCATTCCCATTGCAGGGGTACAATTTATACGTTTGTGATATCAGTGCATCCCGTTTTGGCGGGAAGTTAAGGGATTGAGTATTAACGGGAATTTTAACGAAACTAAATGTAAGTTTCAAGTACATTTAGCCAATTTTCCAGTTTTCAAATAATCGATGGTACTGATCGGCTGAATGGCAGAATTTTACCGAAGCAAATTATTTACCGACAACGGAATAATATCGGCCCGATGCCGATTAACAACAGATGATCGGTCGAACAATCGGTCTAGTCGGAGAGTTTTCCTACAAGTTTTCCTACATGGATTTTGTGAAGTAACATCGACAATGAACATTTCAAAGCAACGGGTTCGTGTGAACTTTTCAACACAAAATTTTCCAAGCCTTCTTCCCAAAATTTTACATGCGTTTAGCAAGCAAATCCCGTGCGTCCCTGGGACGCACAGGATTTTTTTTCAAGCGTCTCGAGTCGAACTCGTGCGTCAGGGACCCGGGAGCTCGGGTTAGCGAAAACCCTGTACAATAGAATGTCATTGACAAAAATTGCCATGCTATAACTCCATGCCACAATCCTTTGAAATTCCTATTTGAAGTCCAAGGGAAGCGATTTTTTTTTGTTCCAAGGGACAGTATTTTTTTTTGGGGGGGGGGGGGGTAAGATAGCGAGGGGAAAGAATATGGCACAGACTTATCAAGTTCTTGGAACTATAGGCGCACCCCTTATTCCAAAAAACATCACTTGGATATTTAAATTCTGACACCTGATTATAAAAGAACCGAAGAAATAGGCTACCCAATCTTTGTAACACTTGCCCTTATCCAGTAGGCCTATATAAGAATTTGGAACAAATTTATTTTTTACGATGCTGTTATCCCCTTGCAACACTATGAAAAAAACAACGAGCTTGGCTGTTACACTAAACTGATATGGATATGGACGCAACGATTATAAAAGTAAGACGCTTTCGGGGATGCTTTGACAAGTACTTAATTGCTATTATTCAGGCGGTAGCTGGGCATATTCTCCATTTTGACCCGACGGCAAAATTCATGTGTGTTGAGCTGAAATGCACATGATCAAGTGCATCTCAATTAAAAACTAGGCGTGTGCGCCATGTTGAACGTGTGGTGTTAGAAGATTTCCGGCCGAGGCACAAACATTTTCTGCGTACTGGCCTGTGGCGAATTCTAGCCTGTGGCAAGGAAATTGTAACATAAGTTTTTTTGGTGATGCTTCAGAACCGCCAAGTTTTAAGGGCACTAATATGAGACCTGAAATTGGAAAAATACCTGACTGCCCTCCCTTTGAAAAATAGGTTAGATCTTTCTAGGTTACGCTGTAGCAATAGTAGAATCCCCACTGTGAGTGGCAGATACCGAGATATAGATTTTTGTGATTGAATTTGCGAGTTATGTAATCAAAGTAAATTAGGAGATGAATATCACTACTTGTTTGAATGTCCCTCATTTTCCAGCGAAAGGTCCAAGTTCTTAAAGCCGTATTACTTTAGAAATAATAACACCCTTAAAATGGAACAATTGTTTAATTCGGGTAATAAGAAAATTTTGTTAAATTTAAGCTATTTTAGTTCTACAATCTTACGTCAATTTTGAAATTTCAAACATGCAGTTTCTTCCGTAAAATGGGCAGGTTGTTGCCATTCTAGTGTTGAATTCTTTCTTTCCTTCTTCGTTTCATTTCTTTTCTTTTCTCTATACTTCTTTTCTTCTGACCTTAATCCTTTATGTTTGCATACTCTTTAAGATTTATGTCAATGTTTGATGTATATTGTATGTATATAAGTCTCTTCAACCTCCTTGGAGGTGTCACAGAAAATGAAATAAACAAACAAACAAACAATGTACAGTAAGATAGGTAGGCCCTATGCCTAACCTAATGTAAGTCACCCACAGTTTCATATCTTGGGTTATAACTCAAGCCTATGAATGGCGTAAGTCTAGCCATGCCTAAGCCCCAGACCTAGCCTACATACCCTTAACCAGCTTCAGATTTCAAGTCTAGCCCTAGGTTAGACTTTAACTTTCATACTACTAGGCCTAACAGTTACAGCAACTTTGGAGTGAAAGCAACTGTCTGCATTGACCATATGAGAACACTCTAGATATAAGGGCAATCAAAGTGAAGTGTGAGCAGGAACTTAAAAATCTCACTGCAGCATACAAGCTAGTGAAAAAAAATTTGAGTTGTGAAGACGAGACTGCTACTACGAAGTACTAACCTAGGCCTGAGGCTCAGTCCAGCTTATTTATATGAATTGATTACTCTGGTGACGTGAACGTCGGAAATATCACACTGACGGGTACTGATATAGTCTATGAGATGCCAGTTTCTGGATCCTGGGTGCATCCATGTACACTTGTGCTTGTCTGGTAGTCTGAAAAAGGTGTTAGTGATACACAGCTTGAGTTCAGTGCACAACGCTAGAAGAAGAAGACCATTACTGTTGCTGTTGCCAATCCCTTGAAGTCCAATCAGAGACATCTGCGTCAGTTAGACCAACTACAGCAGCGCCATCTCCGCCCCCTAATGAGGATTACATGGCAGGACAGAGTCTCTAACACTGATGTTCTCACACGTGCAGGTATGCCTGCTGTATCAACTTTGGTGATGTCAGCCCAGCTGCGTTAGGCTGGACATGTTGTGAGAATGGTGGCTGGCAGACTTCCCAAAGACTTACTCTATGGTCAATTGTCAGGTGGATCAAGGAGATGCGGCGGCCAGAAATTATGCTTCAAAGATTGCCTTCACAAAAACCTGAAGAGAGCTGGCGTTGACTCGTCTTCATGGGAGGAGCTGGCTCAAGATCGATTCAAATGGAGGTCAGTTATAAGGAAAGGTACTAAGGTGGCTGAGGAATCCCTCCAGAGCAAAACTGAAGATAACCACAGGAAACATCAGAAAGGAGCTGCTATCTTTGTTCCCCCAGTAGATGTCTTCACCTGCTGTACCTGTGGAAAACAGTGTCTCTCCAAAATTGGACTATATAGTCACAGCAGAACTCACTTCGCTTGACCCCGCAGACGTAGAGGAACCATCATCATCCTTTGGGATGGATTGCAGAGAGAAAGAGAGAGAGATTAATTGATGAAAGATAGACTAGTTACAAAACATTAAAGTGGGCATGACACAGCCAAAGTAAGTTTCTCTGTAACTGTTCTTTGGGTACACCTTGACATAAAGTGAATGATTCCCCTACTAAGTTATGTCCATAAATACCGAAATATGACGTTTTAAATTCCCAATTACAGGCCAGGCTCAGCCCCTTTGAAATTCAAAAGGGAAAAAACGTATGTGAACCCGTCTCAAAATGGTGACGTCATTGGAGGCACAGTACCAGAGAGCTCACAATCATCGAATCATGTGCATGGTAACGCGTGTTAGCGCATACATAATTGCAAACACCGGTGCTACGATTGCAGTGAGGATTCGCAATAGCATCTTTACCAAACAGCTCATACAGTAAAGATGCCCCAGTAGTGGGGACGTGGATGTGGTCTGTCCATACACGTTCCTAGCTGTTCTTTATAGCGCCAGAACCGCGTCTTTCTTGCACAAAAACAGAACTATTTTTACCCACCATGGTCCGCGCCTTTCGCTCTGTATGTTGGACTCTGTATTGTGATGCAATCATTTCATGAGGTTGCTAAGATAAGATAACTTTACCAGGCGTTACATTAGTTCCACATCTAGATGCGCGCCGTAGGGTGGGGTTTGTGCTGCCAATTGCATCATAAAAGTCAGGTGAGCTATTGCAGCATTTTTCAAAAATTAATTTTGAACGTTTTCCTTCCAATATCATTTATGCTTAATTGTACGGGTTTTTAATGGGGTGTGAGATGGTATTTGTAAAATTCTGTACCTAATCTTGCAATACACAAAAGTTTTTGTGGCTGTGTCATGCCCACTTTAACCTTTGACAATCTGTTACATGAACTATGTCCTTGATTGCCATGACAACCACACATATCAGTACAACTTGTAATGCCTAGGCTATTACACTTAAACTTTCAGATTTGTGGGATGCTTCCGTTAAGAGTTGGAGTAAATACAAAAAAGTATTTGACCCCTGTCACGTGACCTTTGACCTTGGTTGCCATGAAGACTACATATTTTGGTAGAACTAGTCTACCCTATTATACTTGTGAAGTTTTATGTAAAATAAATGTTTTCTTTTGAAGTTTTAGTACAAAATAGTAAAATAAGGTGGTCTTTTGCAAAATAAGACCTTTGACCTCTGACCTTTGACCTTTACTTCCGAGGATCTGGGGGACATAACTTTCCACCCTGGGGTACCCACCTACCAATTTTGAAAAGAATCAGTTGAGCCCACTAGGAGGAGCTTAAGGAACAAAAAGGTTGTTTTACGAACAAACTTTCACTTGAAAATTTTTTGTTCCACTCTACCACTTGACCTTTGACCTCTGTTGCTATGGCAATCACATGTTTTGGTAGGTCTAGATGCAATCATCATATGTGTGAAGTTGTGTGTCAGGAGGACATTTCGTTTTGGAAATATAGCAGAAAAGGTGATTGTACTCAATTTGACCTTTAACCTGTAACCTTTGACCTTCACTTCTGGTTGTGTATTAAAATGCAATTGTTTCACCTAAGGTACCATCCTACCATGTTTGAAGAAAATCGGCCCAGCCGTTCACAAGATATTAGGAAAACAAAATTGGACACACACACACACACACAGACAGGTTTTGACCCCTCACTCTGCCCTGGACCTTTAGTCACCCCAGGGTACCTCACCATGGGTAAGACCTTGAGACTAGTAAATTGGAAAAATTTACAGTTACCATGGTAACCCTTGCAATTTAAGCAGGCATTGCCATGTATAGCCCCATAGGCAATGTGACTACAATATCTCATCCTCCTCACAGAGCGATGAGATAATTACACTGATCGGGGCAGGAATGCTTTATGTTGTCCAAACGACTATCTATGTGGAATGAAGCCATTGAGTGGTGCGGAGCTTAACAGAAAATTTTGAAAATTGAGACCCGTCAGCTAACCAGAAATGGCATTTTCCAGGTTTATAATTACTAGCATCAAGGTAATAAATCTTTAGTTACTTTGAGCTTTCTTTAGGGAAAAATGTCCACTTCAATGAAACATGACCGAGCAAATTGCTAAGTCAGAATTAAATTACCAGATAAAATCTGAATGATTATTGACAGGTAATTGCCCTTTATAAATGAATCCAGTTCTCTCACAAAGTTCTGTATTCAGTTATCACTATCCAATGGAAGTACTTGAATTCATACAGGTCATTCCCATATATATAATGAGATGACATGAATCTGAAACAAGTGTACACAATGGTATAGAGTACTGAATTGGATGAGTAAATTTTTTTGCATTTGATGTGAAGTTTTTTGTTTCGAAAAATGCCATGTTAGTTCATTTCATCAGAAAGTATTATGAAAACCTTCTTGAGGAATTTGAAGAGGTAAAATCAAGTATGAGAAAGAAATCACTGAGGAAAACTTTTGGGCCAAAACCTTAGCCCTGTACAGCAATATGACAGCATTTGCACACTGTATAACAGTAGGTCAACATGTGATGTGGTCATGCACAATTGCTTTTGTGTACACAGACCTTTTCTGGGGAAAGGCAATCAGTTAATGAGGGATAAGAACTGCTGGCAGGTAATGGTAGTGAATGCATGGGCAGAGATCTCAGGAAATAACCACCACATGCATGGTTGCACAATTTCTGTCAAAATCTGAAACGCAGGCAGCACTTAACATGTACAGTACCAAGTTTACAAACTGTCAGACATTCCTATTCAGTGGAGAAATCACATTAACGAGCGAGCATCACATACACACCAAGACAGGCTCTCACTACACATAGTACATAGCGAACTGTCACACAGTACTAGTCCTCGAACAGGACCATGTACTACGCTTAACGGTAGGATATACTCTGCATACTGTCCTTAATTGTCCATACACCTCCTGAAACCACACCAACATACCTCCCAAGTAACTTGCATTTCGCAGGTTTGACCCGCAGTTGAACACCCAAACCCACCAACCCGCCCAGCCCTATGAAAAACCCGCATTTCAAATCTCCATAGTATTCTTAATTAGAGAACCATGCAAATATAGCTTCAATTTCTTACCAATAACTACAAATTCAGTAAATCGTATCTCACAGCAAATTCAACTGCTTGCACTACTATAAAAGGCGTTGGCCTAAGTAAGTACAGACCTGTACTGTTTGCTGTAGCAACATCGCTATTGGCTAAACTTCGTAGCAGGTACGGTATATATTCCTGTCGCTGCGTAAAAAGTGAAATAACATCGTGCAATGCCACGTTCAGTAGCAAAAAAGAATGCCTTCTTTGCAGGTTAGAGGTGAGGCTTATCCCAGAGTTTCCCATCAAACGAACGTAGGCCCAACTGGACTGTCTTGAGAGTTCTTGACATTCTTTACTGTGGTTTTCATGCCTAGTACGTAGAACGCGACGTTTATGAAATGCAAGATGTAGGAAGATATATTGGAAACCACTTGCAGCACTGTACAACCATCGGTGACATATCGAGTCAACACTTGCAAACTTTGTGTTGACTGATTTGCCAAAATAGTACCACCATTTTGCGTGTAGACACTTCTAAAATTCAAAAAATTTCCCTTATACCCCTCCCCAGGCCGGCACTCAACCAATGGACAGATCAGTTGCACCCGCACCCTGCCTCTTGGAACTTGGGAGTTATGCAACAGTGTGTGTGACAAACACAGCCCATAACTCTTCAAATCCTCACGTCTTGCCGATGCAGTCACATGACCAAAAGTAAGTGAATAAAAACACATGCAGATTAGCCATGCAAAAGTGATACAAAATGTCATATCTTTGTAAATTTCTGGACTTCGGAAAATAAAATGTGTTGGCTACAATTGAAGGATTTCATCATTTCAACCAGGCAGAAATTGATGTTTACATCTGTTAGTATGAATATGGGACAAACTTTTGGGAAATTCTGAAATTTATTTCAGGAAAGTTAACTTCCAAATGTAGATCGCTGCAAAGTCATAATATCAGGGATTTGGGATCTCTTGTGCAGCTGTGGCCAAGGAGGAAGTGTGGAAGTGTGGAGTAAACAGTAAAATAAAGTGGAAATAGCAAAGAGTCCTGTTCAAGGACTAACACACACATACCACCATCATGACTGCAGTGCATTGGTTCCCTTAATCCTTATCAATATCATAGCACAAATTATGCCAAGTTACTCAATGAGCTATAATTGGAAAGGAGATTGTGGCCAGCACAACCCACACCAAAAAGAACATTTGCCATAAGCCAAAGAATCATGCCAAGGTGGTGTTTGGAATTATACGCCACACAAATTGTTGCAATTGTATGCCAACTGTTGTAATTTTCCCTGTAGCAGTTGGGTACGCCGTACACCAAATTTGTTGGTGTACATTTTCGTACGCCAAAGATCTTTCTGTAAAAGGCCCTACTTTCCAGTATGGAGCACAACTTAAACCCACTAGAAACTGAGCTGTGCAACCCCAGAACTTGTTGTGAATGAGATCTAGGCTAGGGGAGCGTAAGGACTAAGGACTTTCTCTTTTGAATTGTAAAGTCTTCAGGAGGGCCTACAGCCCTTGAACAGGACCCAGCATTATGTTCCTATAGGCTATACTATACACTTTGTAGTAAGGAGTGACTATGAAGGAGTGGATTATACAGTCATGTTCAGTGACTATACACGAATTCGGACAGCAAATGATGGTCTGATTTCAGTCGGCCATAACTGGGGTCCACCACGTTTAAATCTTTCGATTTCCTTGCTTACATCTATCATGGATGGTTGCACACTAATTTGTATCTTGAATTGGCTCTAATTTAGTTTCTGTACCCGGAACTGCATCACAGCTGTAGGGTTAGGGGTTATACGTATGCATAGTAATTAGGGTTAGGGCAGGCCGTATGCAGGTGTACGCATGCATAGGAACTGTATACGTAGGGGTATATTAATCTATAGGTATACGTATCCCATACTGTACATATATGTTCACTCTCATGTACATACATACTTAGCTTTAGGTATACCTACAGCTACCGTATATTCTGTAATAAACGCTTCCCCCCCCAAATTTTTAACAACTGTGTAGGCCAAGGCCTCCCGCACTACAAGCCCAAACCACAGATTAAGCTAGTCGGTTATGCATAATCAGTATTTAATGTAACAATTGGCCCAATGCCGATTACCGATTATTAGAAAGCGGGAAGAGACGAGTTTGTCCCTAAAGTACTGTATGTGCCCCTTGCTTTGTGCACGGTTCAAGTTGGAAAATATTGGGAATGGTTCCATTTGTTTCGCGAATGGAATATCATTTTAGTAGGCCTATTTTCTTTTCAAATGTGGAGATATGAACCAATCGTTAATACAGTAGGATTGTTTTGAGTCGATGTCACATACCCTTTGATAATTTAGTTCTTAGGCAAACATCATGCTCTGTTTAGTTTCATCCCCCAATCATGTCGGAACATTTGCAGTATTTTACTGTACTGGGTTGTAGTTGCGTTAATGTACTGTAGAATCCGGCTTGAATGGGGCAATGTAGAAATACCCAATCATAATAATCTTAGCTGTTCTGGGGCAGCAAAACAATTCCACCCGATTTACATAACCTATGATTCCTTTCGGATGTAAATATCGCCATAATTTTTTAGCAGTTCTTGTCCACGCAAGTGAGATCCCCGAAAAATCCACGTACCCAGAGATTTGTGATGTCGTTTCTTGGTGAGTTTAGCACGGGGCTCACCCAGCTGCGCTAGCCGGTTATATCAGCATAAGAAATGGGATCACCGTAACACATAAAAACTCAATAGAAAAATTCGTCTCAAGGACTAGTATTACCACACACTAAATCACATAGGCGATGGCCCGAGTTGTGATTGGCTGGCTAGAATCATCGCATTTGAACCAATCACGATGCATGGGGCAATTTAAATTTTGCAATGTATCGTATGCATATGATGTCACCGAGCAAAACATGCATTGTTTGGCAGTAAAAACGGACACGCACATAAGTCTACTGCATGCGTGGGGGAAGAAGTTGGCTGCACGAGACCACGTGCATCAATGTTTTCGTTCGCAATGAGGTTAACATTTCAAAAGTCCTACTGTAAATAACATTACGGAAGGAATGCGAGAAATCGCTTCATTTTATGCAGGATAATAACCACCGAACTTCAAAAGATTCTAGGTGCTACGTGTACAGAACGTGCACAGATATACATGGTACGCTTGGGGACTTGAAAATACTGCCAAACACAGCAGCTTGATAGTCTGTACTGTGTTTTTGTACAGAACAAATTGTACAGCAACTAACACGGCACTTTTTTCAAGACTCCAAGAAATACAGTTCCAGGTAATATACTACACTGTTATAGGGAAAATAACCAACGATTGCACCCATGGCAGCGGTATGATTTATACGTTTGTGCTTATCAAAGCATTTCGTTTTGGCGGGAAGGATTGAGTATGGTATTCACAGGAATTTTAACGGAATGAAAAGTTGCAAGTTAAGTTTCAAGTACATTTGTGCCCCTTTTTCTGGTAACGATGGGTTGAACGGCAGAATTTTACCGATGCCGATTAGTTAATTTTTTATTAAAACCTACCCTCAAATAAATGCCCCCCTTTTCAAAAATGTAACGTCCCCGGGGGCGTTTATTACAGAATATATGGTATATGTAATAGATAGTACTATTAGACAGTACTTACTGTACATTATTTTTAACCCATCCACCGCTCATAGCGCAGTAGGCAAGCGCGCTGGTCTTCATGCTAGAATCGCTATATACCGCCAGGGTCGAGGGTTTGGGTCGGGCCGGTACTTACAATGCTTTTCTTTCTTCCACAGCACTAACCATTCACTTCTTTCCACAGCACACTCTGATAGCGCTGTTTCCCGCGTGAGGAAAAAAAAAAGAATAGGGTTTTTAGTTAAAAAAGGAAAAAGTTGAAGTTGTGATGTGAGTAAAATTATATCTAGGCCTACTTCCAGGTACGGAAACTAAATTAGTACCCTTGAATTCTCCTAGTTCACTAAATATGAGGGTTTGAAATTTATGTAAACAATAAATTAAGATGGTTTTAGGCTGATGGACCTCACTAACGGCGGCCTACAGTCACTAAAACAAGCGCTAATCGGATTCGTCTATATGAGGGCCTAGGCTAGGCTAGGCTATTGATATAGTTAGGCACTAGGCCTAGAGGTAACATAACGTTAGACCTATGAAACTAGTAATGTTGTTTTTACAACCCAAATACTACTTGTGACATGTGTTGGTTACAGCTCAACAGTAATAGGCTAGGCCTCGAGTATCTATGAAGTACTAACGTTAGGCCTAAAAATGAGAGTTGTATTTGTAACGTTCCTCTATCATAAGCACACTTTTCCAGATTATTCTTCGCCTGGTTTGTCTTTTACGCTAGATTCTCTTAATTTTAATAACATCAGCTATTCTTGTGGAAGATTTCTACCTCTCTTTGACCAAAATTCTGTCCAAAACCTCACTTCGAAACGGAGAAAACCATTTGTAATTGTAGCTACCTCATAATTCTCGAATTCTCGAAGTGCACGAATCCACATCCAGGGTCGAGTATACACGAATACGTACAGCAAGTGATGGTCTGATTTCAGTCGGCCATAATTAAGGTCCATCACCTTTAAATCTTTAGATTTCCCTGCTTACCTCTATCATGGATGATTGTACACTAATTTGCATCTTAAATTCTCCAAGTTAACTAAATATAAGGGTTTGAAATTCATTTAAACAATAAATAAAGAAGGTTTTAGGCTAATGGACCTCACTAATGGCGACCTACAGTCACTTGAAACAAGGGTTAGTTGGATTCGTCTATAGCAGACGACGATTACCCATTGAGTTGCTAAACTGGAGGGCGCACCACCATAACATTAGCGGAATGGCCTTCCCGGAAAAAGTAATTCTACAGTAAACCTAGGCCTAGTGTGCTACGACTTATTTATTAACTAGAGGCCAAGGTCTAATACATGCCCTGTACAAAATTTCGGTCAATTTGAAAGCAAGAGCAAGGTACAAATGGGTTAGTCTCCGACGGTCAGCCGCTGCACTGTGGCGACAACATTTTGGCGATTTTCGAAACCTCAGAAGAGATGTATTTTTCCTCGCAATGCTCAAAGAGTAAAGGAACAGCAATACTTTTTTGGCTGTAGGATCATCGTTTTACATTGAGTTCAACTATGCAAAAGTTGGCGTCACCAATTAGTAGCCTGTCGCCAATATCTGAGATTTATTTTCAACTTTCAGAGTCGTTAAGCGAAGGTAAAATGTATCAAGTTGCCTACTGGGCAGCCTCGCTTGTAAAAGTATAGACACTAACCACTGTCTTCGTTTGACTTGTTACAACGCATATGGCGTGAATGTAAAGCAAGTTAAAAAAACGTTACCTTAGCAACAGAATTCACTACGAAACCCTGGGTGTCGATGGAGGCTTTAGTAGTCTACCTAAGATAATATAGACTGGAATAGATAATTACACTTACCTTCGCGTGTGAAGCAGTGAAAGTTCGGTTTCGCCGAACGGCTCTTTGCCAGAGGGTCGGGAGGCACTGTGTAACCTTCACATTAGTTCAAACTGACCTTAACTGCTGTTAGCTAAAGTGGGCGGGCAGATTTTTGAGCAACAAAACTGATAAAGTTGTAAAGAGGCAGGGCTCATTATTTAAAAAGTAAGTGGATTACATACTCTCCAAAAAGAAGAAGTTGTAATAAGAATTCATTGATAATTAGAAACAACTATTTTGGTGATGATTAGTAGCACAACAACTTTCATTTGAATTACCTTGATCGGGATGATGTTGCTCTGAAAATTCAAAATTGATCATTTTTATAATTGTTTTTTTTTTGGGGGGGGGGGGGGGACATTCGGTCTTCCCTAGCTTCTTCTCTCTCCTTTTCCAATTCGTGTTTCTGTTTTGCATGATCGTTAATTATATTTTTTTCTTTCTTGCTATTCTTCATGTTTATTTTGTAATTACATGTTACAGTTACTTAAAATTTAAACTGAACAAACAAACAATGGGGCTTTCCCAGTAGTGCAGATTGGCCAATCTGAGTCAAAAATGGTGGAAACCTGCTGTTTGATTGAACCTGAAGTAGGTTTGCTTGAAGTTGTACACTATGTTTCTACATACAAGTAACCTGATCCTGTTAGCTGAACTGGGTATGAGGTAGGTTAACTGAGACATTGAGTACAAACAAAAGCAAGCCTGCTTCAAAGGGAATATGGATAGAAGGGATAATTAATGCATAGGATATATCACCTACCACCTATGCATTCCTTTATTTACCAATTTATCTCACTCACACTATCCATTGCAAATGTTAAAGATAGTTTCATCATTCCATTTTCAGTCAATGGCAGTAGTAATGCAGGGCTAGAGTCTGAAAGACCTCAGTCATCATTTAATTGTGAGTGTTAAGTATTGAGAATTTTGAGGCAGATTCCATTTTGACCATTGCCCTTTAATGCAAAAGCAAATCCCATTCTGAGTGTTTCAAATATTTAGTTTGTACATAATAAATAAAAAACCCCCAAACTGTACTTGGATCATGGTGGAGTTGTATATGTCTTCGGGGTATACAATATCTACACAAAGGCAGGCCCATACATTGGTATTAAATAGGTATGACCTTTGACCATTATTAAAACTGTGATCCAACATGATCACAATTATAAAATTCCAACTGATATATGATTAAAATTTGGAATTCAAACCAAACACAAAAAATAATACTGAGGTCTTGATGGAAGAGTTTCTTAAAAAAAAACAAGAAAACCCTACCTTTTGCTATTCAAAAGTCAGTTTCAAGCCAATGATGGAATTAAACATGCAGTGTTTCTGCAGCGCCTTGCACATCCCACTCTGCCTTTATTCTGAAAGTGTAGATATAAGTACTGGTATAATCATAAGACATAGAAAGTTCATTGGAAGGACGATGGCTCCAACGTTTATACCTAAAGTGCCAAGGAGGTCCCTACTTTTTTCAATTTTGTTATGTAGCCATATTTCAAAATATGTTTTCCTTTCCTACCCTTACTCCAAATAAAGATATGGATTGATATCTGGATATATCTGGTTAAATAAAGCCTTTATATGGCCATATCAAGCCAGATATACAGCCAGATTTAGATGCTTTGATATAATATATCAAGTTTTATACGGCCATATCAAGCCAGATATAACTTGATGAAATGCCTTCCCAGATATGCAAATAAAGTTTGATATGGCCATATCAAGCCAGATATAAATTGATGAAATACCTTCCCAGATATACAAATAAAGTTTAATATGGCCATATCAAACAGGGGTGGCGCCAGCGGGGGGGGGGGCATGCCCCCCGTCGGGGAACACTGCCCCCCCCCCCGTCGGGGAAGGTCGGTGGTTTCGTCGGGGAGGCCTAAAACATAAAAAAAAATATTAAAAAGATCCGCAAGGAGTGAAATTACTGGATGGGTGACCTTGAACATATTTTTCCTTTTATAATATTATTTTAATACATATAGGAAACGATTTTCAATTACTTCTCATAGCTCATAGTTCATAGCTCTGTTAAAACCCATTACATGTACCTTGTCCCATCTTATATCCGTGCGCGTAAAGTCACTCATGGCCAAGACTTGTGTTAGAGTCTGGAAATTACACGTGCAGACGTAACCAAGGGTGGCACCAGCGGGAATCAGGGGTCATGCCCCCGTCGGGGAAGGCTGACCTTCCCCTGTCGTTGAGAAGATCCAGTTTCGTCAGGGAGCCTTAATCTATAGGACCACGATAAAAGATGAAAGCCCGATAAACGTTAGTTCCTTCTTAATTTTGCTTTACTAGTTTTCTTTACAAAACGGACGAGAAGTTGTTCAGGTGCATGCAGTGCCCAAATGGTTTGCCGTCTGTCCTACCCTGACAACCGAATTCGAGCCAGACTGATTCGAGCAAGGGTAATGACAATCGGCCAGGCCGTTTTCAGTTATATATGATGATGAACAGAAGCGTGAGTATGTCTCCTGATAAGTCTGACTGAAAATTCATTTGAAGCCACCTTGCAGTTACGTGACATATTTTCAAAGACGTCGGCGGTAAGTAAAATCATTTATTGTCGGGAGTTCGGATAGTCACATAGAAAATAACATAAATTTAGTAGACCTCGCAATTGAATACAACGAGGAGTCTCAAAAGAGTAAAAAATGGTATGTTTTTAATTCGGTTACGTAGTTTTTCCCCGAGAAAAAGACAAGATCATTTCATTTAATTGGGTACCATTTATCTGGTTATTTTCTGATCACATAGCAAGTTGGGGGTTTTCTATTAATGTGAAACTTTTATAAATAACGACTGCTTCCTTTCTAGTTACAAGTCTGGAAAATGTAATTTCCGGCTGTATATGAGGGTAAGATTTTTTTAAATTTTCTCTACGCTCCGCGTCAAATTATGCTGGCGCTCCGCTCTGATAGTGTTTTGGTCGAACAGATTACTCAGCAGAAAAATTCATGCTTGCAAATTATTCTTCGTTTGAGGGAAATGTGAAGTGAAAATTTTTAAGCGGAAACGAGCCTGTGAAATGCCATTTCCGGCTGTCTGGGGTTTTCAATTTTTCAAAAATTTCTGTGCACTTCTACTTAGTTTTTCGGGCAGGATTACATTTTTCAGACAAAATAGACTATTCTGCCTCCTACCAAATTGAAACACTCCCGTAAGTACGCATATGTCAATATACAAAATTTAAAACTTGAAATATATGGGAAGCCAAACGTTTTCTGAGCGGAAAATTCCGAGGACCTTAGTCTCCATGATGTAATTCAGAAACCCCAACAAAACTACAAATCACCCCTTCTTGATTTTTCTTATAAGAGAGCCAGATTCTTCCATAAACCCCCAAAATCTGTCATATAATTATAGTTTTACCAATATAACCTTCAGATTCTCTAATATTTGTTAAAAAATGATAAACTGTTTCATTTTCGATGGATACTCTGTATAATAAAAAACCCACTGTAACGCTCTTAATCACTCCGACAATTGCACTTGACAGGCATATCATTGAATAAAAAGCCCCAAAACCTCATTGAAACCTTATCCAAAAAGCAATTTTTTTCATAAATTCTAAAATTTCTCCAATATGATAAGCTGTTAATGTTCAAATCTTCGTTCAAAAAGGGAAAAAAATTTCGGGCACATTTCCAGTTTCTTCTGAAAGCCTTAGTATCTATTTTTATACGATGAAATGCGTAACTTTAAAAGAGTTCCAGCTGTAACGTTTTTGATTTTTATGAAGGACAGATTCTTCAATAAACATCCCAAATTTTTAATGGTCTCTACAAAAGCCAAATTTTTTTTTAAAATTCTTCTTAACTCCAGATTTTTAAATATTTGTTGAAAAAAGTAAAAAATTTCGGGGCGCTACGCTCGCCTCAGATTTTACCGAGTCACGTCCCATTGGGACTTACTCATCGCCTTTGTCGGGGACTCGAAATGCTGGTCCCCCTGTCGGGGAGCTTGGCCCCCTGTCGGGCAAATCCTGGCGCCATCCCTGATATCAAGCCAGATATAACTTGATGAAATTTCTTCCCAGATATGCAAATAAAGTTTGATATGGCCATATCAAGCCAGATATAAATTGATTAAATACCTTCCCAGATATACAAATGAATTTTGATATGCCCATATCAAGCCAGATGTAACTGATTAAAATACCATGACAGAATTACATATTATCTTTTACATAGCCATATTAATACTTTTTGGTTTAATTTGTGTACCTGTCCTACACAAAGACCTTCTCTGGAAGCTGAACAAGTGTCACCAAACAAATTGAGAACGTTCAAACCATTTTCAGCCATCTAATACTAAAATCTGCAAATGACTTTCAAATGTGGGCGTGGTCAGGAATTTAGGGCCCCGATTCTTTTTTTTATTTTAATTAAGGAAGTAATAAAACAAAATTTATGTTGGGATATTGCCCCATATGATAATTTAAACCAACAATGCGGTGTAAACATTTAAAAGTAGGAATTTCAAAGCAGTTTTTTTCTTCACTTTTAAGTAATTTAACAACTTCAAATACTTAAGTCAATGTTATACAATGTGCATTCAACTTTGTTAAAGATGTTCAGATAGCCCTTAACATTATGCTGGCTCAGAAGGCTTCATATACGCTTAACACAAAGGTCGTGCACTAATAAATTTTGGTCCAGTCATATGTGGTCCAGATATGGGACATATATGCACCATATTTGCCTCCTTAAAATGGGATCAATACAGTAAATCTTTATATAAACCAGATGTGGCACTGCTTTATTTGGGATCAGTATTGAATAGCTTTATATAAACCATATATGGTATTGCGTTATATGGTTCAGATCTGTTCCAGGTAAAGAACTGATCCAGATAAAATTTTATCTGGCCCATATATGGATTAGGTCTGGTTCTGGCACAGATCAAGGTTATATCTGCCCAATTTTTTATCTGGCCCAGATATAAATCCCATATCTGCAGCAAGATATTGTCCAGATATGAAATCCATATTTGGCCCATGTATGGCATTTCATATCTGGCCCATATCTGGATTTGGAGTAAGGGTAGGTACATGCTTCGTGCACATATTTACAGGTATGGAAAATAACCTTGTCACATTAGTGTTTCCTCTCACCTTACACTTTAATATGTTTCATGACGGGACCAAATGCGCCGGAAACTTAACCTTAGTGTCCAGTTATTCTGTGTTGTCGTGGTGATATTTCACTGTATTTTTTAAAAGTGGATCTGAAAACCCATGATTGACCACTTAGTACATTCTTACAGGCAGGGACTCTTAATTCAGATTTCATCAGAATGCTTTAAGGCAGACCCTCTCACCTCAAAATACAATTGAGATGGCATCAAAGAGATAAGTGATTGGTCACAGTACTTTGATTGACACAAAACATGGCAAATTCAAACTGTATCTTGAAATGTACACAACTCTGATTGGTACGTATAAAGTGGATAAAGACAACAGGAAGGCAACACATGAAGATTCTAAAACTCAATTAGAAACAAGATGTGCAGTATATTGCTGCATCTCCAGCAAGCAGAAAAATTGACCATGAGCAATATGCAAGTACCCTGTGGAAGGTTCTAAAGAGACAGCTAATGAGATTGTAGGATAGGCTATAAAAGTTCAGTTTGTTGGGAGAATTGGAACCATTTGGGGTGACAGGAATCTGCCTTTAATGTAGTTCCCAGCTCTTTCATACGATGCTTTCAGAATTTTGGCATTCAGTTTTTTGGTTCAATTGCCTCTCTCGAGCCAGCAGTGGGTAACATGCGACGTGACTTGTCATTATAGGCATGGTGTGTAACTACATCAGTTGTCCCCGCCAGTGGAGGGATAAATTATATTAACTGGGATGTGGAGATGTTATTGTTGACCAGACGTAATATTCATATTTTAGACTCTCACTTCGAGTATCGGTTAATAGTGCTATAAAAACTAAATATTTATTTGCTAAAATGGATATAAAGCAATTTGCATAATTAGCATATTTGAGATTTTGATGTTGAAATTGCTGCAGCAGGCTGCTTCAGCATTGCAGCATTTGGTATGTTAATTGACTATCAAATGGGTATGTTTAATCAATGATACTTGACCATTTATGGCAGAGGGGAATATCACTCAGCTATCAGTTCAGTTACTTTCAGATGCAAAGTATGATGTAATAAATTATACAAATAATGAATGTTTATGGGTGCGATAGTATGAATAATTTCATGAGTTGAGAGATCGCAAGTTCTATCCAACGAGGGGAAGCCGAGCTGAATGTTCAATCTTTCAACGAATGAAATAATTCATTCTATCGCACGAATGAACGTATATTCATTATTTGTTTTATATAACACCTTATAACTTTAAAAATAAATCTTGGTCAAAACTTGACTCTAGGACAGGACGATTCCCATTGCTGCAGTGATTTATTGAGTCATGGCAGAGTTGTATGTACTGCAATGGTCGCTGACTCATCGCCGTGGGTCAGTTTGGTATAGCCCACAGCCGTGGATTGTACCAAATAAACCCATGGTCGAGCACCACAACCATGATGATATATTGCCAAATCACACCAGGCATATGGGACTACTAATCTTCCAATCAAATGTAGAAGAATTAATCAGGTGTTATATAAAGACTATTACACTGCCAGAATGTTGAAGCATGCAGTTTGATGACAATTACTTCCACATGATGTGGGTGTCTACGGTGACATTTGCAATGGTAGGGTGCATTGTTAAAAGTCACACATACCTTTTATACTTTTTAACTCCTATTGTTGATGAAATAATGCTAAAATTCATTGTTCTTTGTTGTTTTCACACAGGTGATAGTTACAGGGAAAGCTGCCCCAGAAGGACCCACAGCTAAGTGTCAAATTTGCACAGACAAAAGAAAGGATTGTTTTTTTTATTCACTGTGGTCACTCTGTCTGTGGAGAGTGTGCAGAACGTATCCATGGTGGCAACCAAAACTGTCCGTTTTGCAAAAATTCAATTGTTTTCAATTGGCAAACTGTTTTAAACTATTGTTTTTAGCATTGCTTGTTTTAGTTCATGTTTAAGTAATTTCCTTTTGTCACATTCCACCAAAGTTAAAATGAAGAGCAAAACAAGGTTAACAGGGTCACCCTGACAATCATAGATTTTACTAAAACTCTAATTGAATTGAAATTAAAAATCAAGGATGTAAAAGTACAAAAAGCATGGCCTCTCTGACAAAACATGAAAATCCTCACTGTTCAGAGGAGAACTTTTCAAATCTGGCCAGTCTCATGTTCATTAAAAGACGTAAACTTGAGTGAATTTGTATTGGAGGCGCATGCAATGAAGAGTAATTAACGAATTATGTTGTTACAGAAGAAAAAGTAGACTTCCTTCCAGCTTAAATTGGGTATGATTGGTCAAGAAATGGCACCATGTACTCCTTGTCATTGCAGTGACCACTCATTTGCTTTCGTATCATATGTGTTTCAACTAGAGCAGGTTCTCAACACACAGTTCGTTATTTTACAAAGACTAGTGCTCTCACTTTATTTTCATCTGAACTTGAGTAAATTGTACTACCAGGGACCATGAAATTCCACTACTCTGTTTCAGTATTGTGGAGAAATTTTTCCTTACAAAAAACATGTTTAATGCACTAGATGAGTAGATGGTAACTCATATTTTGTACATGGCCTTGCCAAATACATGTTAGGTAATCGTGACAAAGACTTATGATAAAATACAGGAATGGATCGAGAATACTGACATAGCTTTAGACCTATGGGTGTTAATTCTCATGGGATACCATTTGTTTAAAGTGAAAAAGCTCTTTGCATCTTTGAGGTATTTGTTAAACTTAACAAGTGAACTTAAGTTCGTATTTAAAATATCATGTAAATAGTAGTAACTTCAAGTTTTTATAGATAGTGGACTTATAATCAGTGAACAGTTAGACTAGACTTTAAATATCCAGTAACTACTTTAATTGTTGGTTGCTTCAACTGCTTGTAGGCATTTGACTTCCCTCCAAACCCACAAGATGTTCCTGCAGTCTACCCAGGAGTAAAATATACCCAAATTATGCATTATGTATGATATAGGGAAGCATTGTTATGTTGAAATAATCGTGGGACTTTTTCTATTGGTTGCTTCAAACACCATCAAGTTGATTGGTTGGGAGGTACAATACAATGATACTTGTTGTAAGCGTAGCATGTTGTCATTCGGATCTTGATAAACACTGCAGAAGATTCACAGTAAAGAATCAGGAGAGAAGTTCTTTTGCATTCAGTTTATATTATATTGCATAATTCATATTAATCAAAGTGATCCACAAGGCACTTTACAATTACAATGGAACGGCTAAGATAAGTTATATGTTCACTGTTTTCAAAACTTTTTTTGTTTCAAAACATTTTGCATTTTAATACCATCATGATCACACACAAGTTTATGTAAAGCTCGCGAGTTTATGTAAAGCTATGTGACTAATGCCCTTCAATGAATTTCATGACAAAGTAAGATTTTTAGTCTTGAAAGGAAAAACTTTTTTCCTTCTGCAACCTCTTAAGCTACATGTTTTAATCAAATTTCAGTATATGCATCAAAAAGTGAAAAAGAAATATCTTTGAACCCACGCCTCTAGGCAAAAGCTATTCCTGAAAGGCATTTTCAAGTAAAGTGCTATGTAATACATCAAAGGTTTCTTCAAGAATGCCTCATACACAATATATATTAAAATATCATTGTAGCAAAATATATCTAGCTGCAGGGTTTCCCTCTGGGTCTAGCAGTTGCAATGTGGTGATAGTCCATGGTATAAAATGATCCCAGCTTTGACACCGACAAGGACTACCACTTTTTCAAAAGCTTGTACAGTGCTGATGTCAATAAGAGCAATATTCCGTGAGGTAGTGGCCAAAATCTGTGAGGTGGCTGCCTCACAAAGAGAATGCCAGGAAGGGGAAATCCCACAGATATTTTGTTTATCGGTATACATCTCAGTTCTTGACAGTATCACCAGCATGCTCCTGGAATTGCAAAGAGGCAAATACAGCGTCACCAACTTTGATCTTCCCTCTCGTTTCTAGGTTGCAAAAAGTTCCAAAAATTGGAGTCCCATAACTCTTGCGATCTTCAACAAAGTCATAACACTAACGGTATCTGCATAAAAACACATATACACTAATGGATAACATAATGGAGCTTTTGCAGCCATCTAGACATGCAGTGCTATTAAAGTACCACTTGCTGCTACAGGTAGCAAAAGTACTCAAGACAGTCTGAAAGTGAACTGCTGGAACTACTCCATAATGAGAATGGGAGAGTATGCACATTTTTGCAACTAGCTTTGCCTTCTTTTAATAAAATTTGTTGAGATGGATAGGACAATGAAGATTAACATAGGATTCTATAATGATTTCTGGTCTAATCTAAAATTGGGGTTTGTAATCCATGCCAAACACACCTTTAGGAAAATCCAGTGATATGTCCAGGAAAAGATATCCTCTTTGAGTTTAACAACTACAGTATATGATATGAAAAGAATGGACAGGTGGTGTGCACAGGCCTATAGGTGCCCAAGTCCACAGGCACACAACAGACCTATGGACAGACAGCTAAGGATGATGGAAGGTCATAACAGATACTTTAGCATTAAGGCTATAGAGATTACTACATCTTTCTCAATTTTGAAGATTTCAAACAAAAAGCACGGACAATTTTCAAAGGAGAAAGAGATGGAAACTTTCTTGACAGCATTTTAACAATTTTGTGCTTACCCCTTCAGAGTCTTCAAAGGATCCAAAGATGTATACTCTCCTGTGGCATCGTTTAAAGCGATCATCTTGCACCTGGTGAAATTAAATAATACCTAATAGCAGCTTTAGAAGGGAAAACTGCAGTCAATGAAATTAGAATCGGTTTATATACCCTGATATTCTTTTTATTCATGTGACACCACTTTTGGGAAAGAATTGCACAATTCATGATGATGTGCTACCTCTATGGTATATTGCAAACATTCAGTGTATTCCAAAACATCATGAAAAATACTTTGTACAGTAATTGAAACAAAATGAGAACTACTTAATGTTAAAATTTGGCAAACATTTTAAAATTGCATAGGTTGGCTGTTTATTACCAGTAAGTTAAATGGTAATTGTAAATGGTACTAGTGGAAGGAGTAAATGATTATTCAAAATGGCCATACTTTGATAACAAACACACATTTTCAGCCTTTGGTGTACCCCTAATTAGCCATCCTGCAGACATTAATAGATGCTTCAAATACAGACATGACCTTTATAATCACCTGCCACAAAAGTGGGTAAACCGTAACTCAGCTTGGTCGCCTATTTTCATATACTTCCAAAAGTCCTGAAATAGAATTTATGAAAAACCTATTCAACATTTTTTAATATACAAAATTTTACACCCGTTCATTGGTACAACATCAATTGACCCTGAATGACATCAGTGTTTCAAGTCTAGTATCCGAGATGCTTGATGAACGCCATGGTACTCAAGGACAAGTTATCAATGAGAGGAAAAAATGATATTTCACGCTTGGTTATTCATCTTTATGGATATGATTCGGGCTAAGCATTTTAAAAATTAACTAATCTTACCTTTCAGGTTAAAAAATTTTCAGAGTAGATTTCCTTTCAGACCCTCTTCATATCCAACAGAAAGGGGACAGTCTAGTACTATATCGCACCTCCTAGTTAAAACTACTATTTCCTATGCTGATAACATTTACTGTAAAGCCAGTTTGGCAGTTCCACACTCTACTATGAATTTATAATAAAATGTAATTCTGCTATAGCATTCATGACATATGGATATCCATAAGATCCATGAACTGATAAAAATGTAAAGCAGGTAGCGAAGGGCACTGATGTTTCCATGACATCCTCCCATTAAACTTAATTAGTTATTATAAAATATGACCATGCATACTCCTTATGATGTTGTATATGTCAGTAAGAATGGTACAAAAATGTAGTTACACAGTAGCTAAGAATGTGGTACACTTCCACGTGTTTGGTCTAGCTGTATCCGCCTAACCCGCGGTGGGCCTTGGTTCGATTCCCAGGTCGAGTCATGCCGAAGACTCTAAAAATGGAACCCACTGGCATTGTGCATTATGCTCCGCATAAGAAATGGAGCAGTTGCTCCGCATAAGCAATGGAGCAGGGAGAACAAGCCAGTGAGACAGAACTGGAAAAAGGCTGGACCGGCTCGACTTGAACCAGTGTTGTAATTGAGTCACTTGATGTTGAGTCACGAGTCACCTCGAGTCACAAGGTGTCGAGTCCCGAGTCACGTCGAGTCTTAAGCATTTCTGGTAGAGTTGAGTCATGTCGAGTCTTCCCTCAGCTCGAGTTGAGTCACTTCGAGTCTTTCGAAAGCTTCCAGTGGTCTTGTGACTTGAGTCACCTAAGTCAGAATGTGTTTATTTTCTTTGAGTCATTCCAAGTCACCTGATCTCTTACATGTTGATTTATCCTTGAGTCCATGATGTTATAGGGTTATCTTTTGCAAATGCAGTGCTTTACTAAGTGACTGCACACTTTTGTTGGAGGATGAGGGCGTTCATGTGAGGGTAATTTTCTATGAGGGGGCAAGAGCATGTTTTGCGAGAATAATGTCACCGTTCAATGTTTTGCCCACTTTCATTTGAATTGGGAGGGCGAGTGCCCTCCTGTAACACCGCCTCATACGCCTATGGAGGGGGGTTAAGAAGGTGAATGATGTCCACACTTGTACTTTCAAGAAATTTGAATTCACAACCATAAATGTGAAGATTGGAAGACACACATTATCTGTAAGTTAGCACTACTTTAATCTTTCCACATTGAACAATGACATAATTCATCTAATAATATGTTTGTCATACAAGAACACTCAGATGTAGAATCAAATACCTAAACTCCTACTCTACACTATAAAGCTTCCATGCATTGAGTCTCAAGCCATACATGTACAACACAAACTACGTAGGTAGTATGCTTCCGCACATAACCTCATCATATGGACTTACCATACACCCTATTAACTAGAAAATGTGGAACGAAAATCGTAACCACTTACTGTTCATGATTGTTTCTGTGCCAACATACTTTGGTACGTACTAAAGCTTAGAATATCGTCCTTTCACGTTTGTTGGCCGATGTGATATACCTGAATATAATCAATGCAGATACTCTGTTGGTTGCTTGTTGTAGATAAGCCTATCAATCCTTCTTTACTTTCGACTTGCAATCTCGTGATACACTTGAATGATGCAGGACTGCGCACTTCTGTTTCTCATAATGCTTAACAGGCTAATTGAAAATCACCACCTATAGGCTATTCATGCAATGCAGATGTAACGGCAGTGATCAACCGGAAGTTGCAAAGTATGCCTACAGTGCTCACAGTGGCACTGCAGGCATATCGAAAAGTTTCGATCATAAACCTCCCAAATACGTTATGTGTGCGGGCGTTTTTTTACATTTTTGGGGTTTTCACTTTATGTAGTATTCAGGGTTGTGTCTTAAGGTCTGGCTAAAATGGATTTGTGATGTTCATACTATTGCACATCTAGTGAATGCTCGTTTGACTGGACACACCCCTTACTTTTGTCGTAAATCATTAATTAATGGGATTTGATGTCCATGGGCTAAAAAACGTTTTTCATCCCAATTTTACATAATTTAGAGGGTTACACTTCTAGCCACAAATATTGACACAACTAAATGCGTTTCTGGGAGCTGGATGTCACAGGAAACAGGAGGAGAAGAATTGGTTTCATTTGGATCTATATTTTTGTCGTTAAACGCGTGTAATTAAGGCATAAAATGGCCCATTATTTGGGGGAAATTCCCCAAATTATGACGTCGCAAAATTTTGAAATTGTCAAAAATCATGTATTTTGAATGAAAATTGGCATTTCATGAGTTCCTTTCACCTTGACATATCATTCCAAAGCATAATCGATTGAGCTTACCTTAATTAAAACATTTAAAAATTTTTGATATAGAATGAGCAAATGATCGTTTTTGTACAAAACTTTTCGATATGTAGGGTTAATAGACGTTCCGTTTTACCAGGACGCGCCCTCCTTTTACTGTTTCGTGCTGGTGTCCGGGCGGTTTTGTAAAATTGCCGTCACTATGTCCGGATTTCATGTATTTCTCACATGATCTCACAGGTTTTCCCTAATTTTGCTTCAATCAAGTTAGAAGAAACTCTAGTAAAAGCAACAAATATTGCACCATTTTGCATCTAGACACCATTTAAAACCAAAAAAATTTTCAAACTCCCCACTCCTCTCCTCCTGTTAGACTCTTCACCTGCAGGGTGGCAATGCATTGTCATCCTTGGGAAAAAATAAAAAGGCCTATTGTAACCCTAAGTGCAGAAGAAGTAAGATGTCACCGACTGCTAGACCGAATAAAAGCTATGTATAACTCAGACTTCCTATATACATTGACAGCACTAACATCCTATGCGTAGATTGTCGCCGACGTACTTTTGATTATAGCAAGATGGCTGCATGCGATGGTTTTGTGCGTAGGGAAGGATAAGTTCTTATTACTTTTCAAGATACACCTAGTGTTTGGCAAGCCTAAGTTAAGCCTTACGCAACAGCTTCCAAGAGAGAAATATAGCAAAAGAGCTAAATTCAAATTCTAAGATTAAACCTATGCCTAGATGCGTACATAAATGTCATGGCTGTTCTCCAGCTGCGAACTGCAAGCTCTTGCGAGATACGATAGTACAGTGTATGTGTCACAATACTACTATGCTCTTTAGCTTGTTAGTTTAGCGACACTGTACATGTACACGATATACTACAGGTACAATGCGGCTGTTGTGTGATGAGCAAGTATACTGTATACAAATTTGACTTACTCAAGTATTCTTTTACAAAACAATAAAATATATAAATGTCAAAACAAAACCAGCTCATTGTAGGCCATATCAAAATCAAAAGTGACCATGAAGTCTTGTTCCCGTCAACAAAACACACCCTACAAAATGTGCTCGATTGTAAACAGTGTTGTAATCGAATCACTAGATTAGTGACTCCAGTCACCAGTTTTCAAACTTTTAAGTGACTCGAGTAAAGTCTTTGACTGGAGTCACTGTACTATTTCAATAGGGAAATTAATCCTGAATTCCATAGAGTCACTATCATTTTGAGAGGAAGTAACTCGAGTCGTGAGTTTTTACTACACTGATTGGTAAGCAATTGAGCCACTCACTGAGAATCAAGAAACATTGAACAAAAAACTGTCCCTCGAAAATGAGAAGCGTGCCTAAGGTATTGTCCAGAGATAGTACAATTGATCTTGCTGCGAACACATAAACACCATTGCTACCAGTTACACGACACTAAGGCCCCAATGTTACCTAAACAAGTGATCGTTATAATAGGCCTTAATTGTGGTTCTCGCAAACAAACTGATTTCATTAATCGAAATCCTCAATCACTTTGTCTCAAATTTATAAAATGACACCTACTGTTTTCTTCAGTAACAGGTGAGGGCCAACATGGTGTCCAGTACAGCTCCTTCTTCGTACAGCTCTGCCTTTGTATGTGTTGCCACCACTTTTTAAACTTATGAAAACTCTAATGCTTGTGTGAAGCTATGCAAGAAATTTTCAAGCTATTGCCTTCACGAATCACATCAAAGTGCTTATTTTACATAAGTCGGGCTTACAAAAGGTTTTTGTTTGTGTAAGTAATCTTTGTGAAACCAGCCCTAGGGCTCCAACATAAGAGTTACATTACAGTAGCAAGAATATCAACAATTTCTACATTAATAGCCATTTGCTACCAAAGGTCAAGATGGTGGCACTGGGGCTAAAACAATTTTATTGTGAGATAATGAGTTGATTGTACGGGATCGTGAGTTGTAGCTCCAAACAAAAAAGATTCAGAGATTTCTACTTGATCTCAAATGATTTTAGCCGATGATTTGACTTCCAAAAAGAATTGATCTCTTCGGCCGGCCTAATATTGACAAAATATCTACAGATATTACTCGAGTGCTCCTTGTCTGAAGTCTCATGCACGACTGTCCAGCTCGCAGGCTCGGTCTTGTGAATCGTGCGAGCTCCGAACACCTGCAGTCCCCTCATTGGTAAAAAATTATGAAGCACCAATGTAAATAAGTGTAACGATATAGGTGACCAATGAGGAAGCTGCAAAGGGGGAAATTGGCCACACCTCGAGTATGTGGGTTACAGCGTTCACGTGGAACTAAGGCAATGTGATATGTCACGTCCACCGGTAACACGTGACGGGAAACATGAAGGGCCCTGGGAACCTAGAACAAAAGGAAGGGCGAGTTTCTCGTAAACAACAAGATGGCGTCTGGTAAAGGTCATGTAGAGTGCAGCATACTACATGACATTATATTCATCTTACCTCAGCATATGGGGAACAACCCTTGACACAAATATTCGGTCTGAATGATTTAGCAGTTACTTTGTTCTCAATTCTGCTGTTGAGATCCTTCACAGAGGCCTCACTCAAGAGATGATATTGACCAACGCCCTGGTACAATCCCTGCAAATATTGGGAAGAAAATTTTACAACTAACTGAACCTTAAATTCAAGCTACATTTGACATCAACCCATGTCATATTCTTTCAGATATTTGTATGCATGATATGTCATAAATTCATTTTCAGTAAATTAGTGGTTTTCAGACTTTACAAGCACTTCCCAAAGATGTCTTAACAAAAGGTTCACTTCTAATTATATGGAGGTTGAGCATGCACTGAGATGTAAGATTTTAAAGGTATAAGATGATGATCTCCTGGGTTAAATGTATTTCATACCAACACCCTGGTACAGTAGGTATTCTTAAGGGAATGGGTGTTCCTCCACACTTTGGAAAATTTTTGAACATTTGTGTCCTCAAGTGCTATTTGGTACAACATATTTGGAAAACATTCAGGCAAATTAAAGCAAATTTTTTAACATTTGTAAGAGGAAACAAAGAAGGGGTTTCCTCCCTCAAGTCTAAGTGAGGAGACAGGAATGGGAGAGCTACATATTTCAGCTTCTCTGCAATCTGTTTTCTCCCTGCCCCCAGCTGCCCCCTGTCTGTCATAGTTTTCCATGCCAATGGCTATTTTCAAAGTCAAAACTGAAAAATTTTCTTTAAATAAATTCTAAAGATTTCTAAAAAGAAATTTTCATTACAAGGAGTGCTCACTTATTTGTTCCAGATAGTGATTTAGAATAAAACCACAAACAAAAAATCTGTTACGCTACACCATAAACACAAAAGAAGGTGCAATTGACATCAAGGATAATGAAAAACACTGTATCATTGCCATAATACCAAAGATGTATTCAAACAATTACTCTAGTACAGCTGTGCTTTCAGCTTAATTTGACGGAATGACTCCTGACTCTCTGACTCGTGATGAATGCAGGTAAGGGGATTGTCAGGTACACATCAATGGGCACAAGAAGTTAAAAGTGGTTGGCATGCAGTTGTGACAGACACCATTAAAGAAGGACAGGGTGAGCTGATTTTGGGAAAAGGTTTTCGTTGATAAATCTAGATGATTTATGCTCGGGGACCCCAGTGCAAGCAAATGAGTTCTTTGTGACCTATGGGTATTGTTCTATTTTTCCAGGTGGGAACCTATGGGGAAAAATTTCATCATGTTCTTGACCAGTTGAAGGCAGCATACTTAAATTCTTATTTTGGCTCTTTCTGTTTTTGAACAAATTTTGCAGGTCTAAATTGTGCATCATAAAGCATAAACCAACAACAAATATCCGGGGGGAGGGGGTTTACTTTTAAACAAAGGATAGAGGCCCAACCTCATATGAAGTCAAAGCTTTAGAACTGAAAACATAAACTGAATTATTTCTGGTTAGAAGAGCCAATGAAGTCTATAACATTCAGGGGCGCAAATCCGGGGGGGGGGGGCGGGCAAGGGGGCCCTTTCCCACTCAAGTGAAAAAGTGGGGGGCCAAATCGTAACTTGCCCCCCCCCCAAAAAAAAAATTTAAGTAGACCTTAAAATACGGTCACCTTTTTTCGTTTTTTTTTCGTTCAAAAAAGTGAAGTTTTCTGAAGCTTCCAAAATGCTAGAACAAAAGAGCTTCCGGGGGCTTCGCCCCCTGGACCACCACAGGGACTTTGCCCCTGGATCCCACCAGGGGCCCTTTGAGGGCTACGCGCTTCGCGCTCGCGGTGCCCACCAAGCGTGCACAGTTTATAACTCATGGGCAAATTACAAGCATTTTCGCCCCCACCACTCTCAAACAGAGATTTGCGCCCCTGATAACATTGGATGTGCCTGAACAGGCTTGTCAAGTCAGGAGGCCAAGGGGCATAGTGACCAACGAAATGACAATGAGGGCAAGGGGACCGCCGAAAACCTTGAGAGAAAAGTGTCATTCAGGACCACGATTGCAACTATTCTAACAACTCATTAAATAGAAACAACAGATAATTTTGTGTGATGCTGTGAATTATACTGGGGAAAGTCAGACTCGGGATATAGTAAACTACGCTATTTACACATACAGTATATGAAGGAGTTGAAGTTAAGGTCTGAAGCCAAGAGAATTTAGATGTCAAGAACCTGTTTGTTCTGGGTTTGTATTTGATGTTAATAATTTTAAATAGATGTAGCCGTATTCATGATACTTCACAAGATTTCTGGTGTGTTATATTCAAAGAGTGCAACATTCTTGGTCATAGACTCTCACAGTCTTAACTTTTCTACAAACTTGTGGCTGTCATTTTTTCATCAATAGTTATTACTTACCACTTCATTATCCTTCATATGCTTTCCAAACTTTTCATGTCGTGACAATTTTTTGGCTGGTAGACCAGTGCTGTAAAAAACCATGCGAAAGGTACCTCCCAGAAAATCTGAGAGCCACTTAGCTATGTCATCCCCACAGTCATGACCTTGCACGTCAAGTCCCCAAACACTACAAAATTAAAAATATGATCATATAAACCAGAAAGCCAATATACATCAAAGTTTCAATAATTTCAGAGCACGAGAATTCAGTTTCTTCACTAGAAGATGATCTACCTTACTAAACTGTTCAGATTGCAAAAGCATTAGTTTGATGGTGACATGCTTTTAAAACTGAAGGATAAAAAATAGCTGACAAGAATTCAAAAGAGGTCAAACTCCATTATAAGCACTTGTCTTGCAAATAATTTGAATGGGTATCGAAAAGATGAAAAGGTTTGCATTTATTATATGAGGACCAGGAAAGAGATTGATTTACCAGTCGCATAATCTCCTTCCTACAGGCCTTAATGTGTTTAATAACGGAGGTAAGCCTTAACAGAAAAGTACATTGTACAGTGGTTGGTTGCTGATCGTTTTTAAAGTGTGAGTTAGTAAAGTTTTATCTTCCTGAAATATACTACAGTTTCAACTGATGTTGCCTTGACACCATCAACTCTTCGGGGATTTAAAAAGATCATTTATAACAATATGCTATGTCTTGTGCATGCTTCTTGTTGTTGCTATTAAAAATTTCACTGACAAGGGCCTTGGGGGAAAGTTGTTGTTGAAAAGTAAACTGTAGGGGGTGGGGATATTAAGAGGGAAAAAATTCCACTTCACCTTAGCTTTTCCACACACCTTTTTATACAGGAATATGGAAAGTACATTTATTCCCTTCTTCATTTACAAATAACATGCAATTACTTCCATGTCGAAAAATTAGTATGCACACTATTTGATAACACGTACCAATGGAAGGTTTTTTAAATAACTTTGTTTAGATGTTGATGTTTGGATGAAATACATTCCTATGTATTTTATTATTCTATTTTTGCCTTAAGGTGATGTATATAATAAGTTGTGTTTCGCCTTAAGGGGGAAAAATCGAATGATAAAAGAAAACAAGTTATTATGGAAAAGCATTTAGTGGAAAAAATTGTGTAGTCTCAATGTTTTGCTCGGCTCTTTAGATAAGAATATAACGTACATGCAAGTCCTGCTGTCCACACAAAGTACATGAAAATACTTCAGAGCTGATGAATTTATGTACATGTACCCATTTACATGAATCTATGTGCAGACATTGAAATTGTATGTATATATGCCAGAAAGGGAATATTGACTAACAGGGAAATACACGCTTATGTATTTTATTGTTTTTCATTAAAGGTAGTGTGACATGTCAGCAAATTGATCTGACTTCAATTGGCAGTTGTGGAGTAAAGTTTTCCAAGGATAAATCTGTTGGAATTATTTCAATATCTTCTACAGATCTCAAGATATACCTCTTCAAAGTTCGGACGTTTCTGAAGATCGAAAGTTGTAACTCATGCAAAAGTAATATTGTGGAGTGTTGCGTAGTGTTGACATTTCTATTGTAAACCATACATTAATTATCTCTTAATTACACGTACATCAGTCAGTTTATGGTTTGGTAATTGATACTGAAGGTTTCCAATTCCAAAATTAAACCTTCAGGGCAAATTAATGTTACAACTGTCCTTGAAATGAAGGTTGTAAAAACAAGGGATAACATTAGCCATATATGGTATGTCCCTCCCATGACATCACAACATATATTGCATATTGAGCCAATATTTATTAATGATTAAGTGCAAATCAGAAATTGCCCTGTAAAATGGTTAATTTTTAATGAATTTTGATGGAAATTGTGGCTATTTTCATGGTTTTCAATGCTTTTTATATCCAATACCCAATTTTGTCATTTTCATGTCACACGCCCTACGTACGTATGGCAGTGTACCAATTTCCCCCAACCTTTCCACAGAATGTTTCATATAACACTAAACCAACTGGTTGGGGGAATCAGTTTATACCCAATACCTTAGAATAAAATGAAATTGATTCACATATAACAATAATCTAAGTAACCTCATAGTTCAAAATAAAATGAAAATACAAAAATAAGGCATAACTTCACGTACCTACTGTTGATTACCTTTCCATTCAATTTCTGCTGCAGAGGAATACTGATATCATCTTGACCTTCAGCCCTAAGAATTAAACTTGTTTTATCATCTGAGAATCTGGGCTTAATCAAGATCAGCTTTGGACACTCACGAGCAGTAACAAAACGATTGTCTTCATTGACCAACATGAAAGATCTGTCAAAAACCAGTGCATGAGTCAAAGAATATTTACTTGTAGATAATACAATAAGCTAGGTTGGTAATTCATACGGAATTGTAGAACACAGGGTGGGGTACACAAAGCAAGCTTAGCACATACAGTAGAGTATGACATTCACTTGTTTTTGTGCAGAAAATGAATGAAAATAGGGATTCTGCCCTACTTTTCACCAGATTAAAATGCATTTCCTTTCCACTTAAAAGGCGATTAAGACAAAGTTCACTGCACAGTTCTAACCACACTTATGATTTCTTATGTCATGGTTGGATAAAGAAAGAATAATGACACCAAATTTTCACATGAACTCAAATTTTGGAACAAGTGTTGAAGGTGCTGGATTGGTTTGTTCATTCGAACAAGAAATGGATGTGTGCATATGCATACAAGGCGAAATATTTCTGTCATGACTAACGCAGTTGTTAGGGTAAAACTACTGTTCCCAAATCGAGTACCTGGCCACTGCTTCATGTAACCAGGCATATCTACCATTGTTCACAGACAAGCAAAAGCAAATTTGGCAAATTAAGTGCTTCGGTCTGAACATTTAAAACTATAAGCCTTTAAGGCCCTGAAGATTAACTTTAAATGGCAGTGTATCTCAGATTTAACAGCAAAGGCTCCAATGTATGGTTAGTAATTTGATCTTTTTTTTGCCAGGACTAATTTCAGAATTTACTGTTAGTTGTTATCTAAACCCTAGGTTGTTGGACTTCTGTTAATCCAGCATGGGAAGCTGGTGCTTATGAAAGCAGATAATTGTAGTAAAAAACAGTGGTTAGTACTTTAATTGGGAACTGAAGTTTTTCCCCACTGGGGAAACTGCAGTTTCCAATGTAATAAACTGGGGTATCCACCTCAGAGTTTCCTAAAGGTGCTCATGCATGACTAGTGGAGTAAGGAAAACAAACCAATGAGTCATAACTGGTAAAAAAGTTGTCACCTGCCTGACTTGAACCAATTGGTTAGAACCTGAGCTGTGAACTGAGCCTCATTTACTGTAACTAACTAACTAACTAACTAACTAACTAACTAACTAACTAACTAACTAACTAACTAACTAACTAACTAACTAACTAACTAACTAACTAACTAACTAACTAACTAACTAACTAACTAACTAACTAACTAACTAACCAACTAACTAACTAACTAACTAACCAACTAACCAACTAACTAACCAACTAACCAACTAACTAACTAACTAACCAACTAACTAACTAACCAACTAACTAACCAACTAACTAACTAACTAACTAACTAACTAACTAACTAACTAACTAACTAACTAACTAACTAACTAACTAACTAACTAACTAACTAACTAACTAACTAACTAACTAACTAACTAACTAACTAACTAACTAACTAACTAACTAACTAACTAACTAACCTAAAGACAAATATTTTGCCCAGCTATTACTGTTTCATTAGACTTACAAAGATACAGTACAATGCCAAGATACAAGTGGAAATACAAAGTTTTTTTTAACTACAACTTAAAAAGCTGTTTTACTGGACATCAGAAAGCTTGATCCTCCTATGAATTGTGACACCCAATATTGTCCAAGGCAAGATATCTACGGGACCATGTATTCTACGTATGTAAACACATAGCTTGTTCATATGGTACAGTATGTAAAGTATACAGTACATGTCACAACATGTCTCCTTGCTGAAACACAAACTTCTAAAATTCTGATGTGTTGGCCTTAGCTAGGCTGTTTTTTCAGCAAAATGTTTACTCAAGATTTGGCGCCACAGCTTAGTTATAAAGATGGATGATTTAACATAAGGCTTGTGCTAACAAGCTACATGTGGTGATGCACTGTTTCTCTGTGTACAGAGAGAGCTTTTCCTTGGAAAGATAATCAGTATAAAGGGATTGAGATGATATTGATAAATTAATGACAGTGTTTCATATCCAACCATTACAGAAAAATTTTAAATTTTGAATTTTGTGGTGTCTTGACTAGTAATGGTTTGGTGCATAATTTTAAAGTGTCTGTACGATAAATTTTAAAAAACAAAATTGAGCTTTTAAGTACGCATTCATAAAACAGTTATTTGTGTGAAGGATATAGGGACTGCTTCAGTTTGACCATTTGCTGTTGATACTGTACTCTATGTGAGGAAAACTTAACAGGTTTGGGAAAAATTTGTTGAATATCATTCACCAACTCAATTGCTTCAAGACAGATAAGAACTGTAGGCAGCAAATATAAGTAAAGGGACAAAATCCTCATGAAATAAACATTACATGCGTGGATGAACAATTTATGTCAAAAACTGTAAGGGGCAGTGCTTGACATGACCTCTTCTGACACACTGAGTTAACCTGCCCAATATACACCCATGAATCAAGAAGATATTCATAATGAGGTTATTAAAAATACAGTACAAATAACACAAGAGATCATGGGTGGGGAAGGTGCGACTTTCTATTGTGTAGTTATGGTCCATGAGAGTCTCATCTAGACGTTTACACCAATTCAATGAGTTTAATGTTTTTCATTTGAAGTCAGAGATTCACTAGATACCTGAACAAACTTCTTCCTCTTACACAAAATACGAGAATATTTTGAAGCATCTATGCAGGCTGCTTGGATAATCATAAGTGCAGTAGTTGTCCACATCCGAAAAAAAATTTCAAACAGCTGACAAGGCATTTTGTACTGCACACTTTCAAAAAGTCAAAACAACAGCCACACCTTTTGCTGTAGTGTGTATCTACTGAATTCGTATTTAAAGGGCAGGAGCAGTCATCCCAAATTGAAGAAGTGTAGTCGACTGTCCAGTTTCATGATTGGCTGTTGGGAGTCATGTGACAATGTTTTTTTCTCTTCAAATAAAAAATTTACCAGAAATAACTGCTTGGCTTACCTTGAATATGCAATAGTTAAGTCATAGAATGTAATTAGAGATACTTTGAAGAGAAATTAGATGAAAATTGAGTTATTTAGCCTTTTCTTCCAAATAAGTTTGGGGAACTGCTCTTTACCTTTAAGTGGAAATACGAAGTATTAAACTACAACTCCAAAAGCTGTTCTAATGGACATCAAAAGGTTTGATCTTCTCAGAATGGTGTGACCTAGTTTTGGTTTGGTAAGTAGTACTTGAACATTTTATTAAAAACGTTGTGATTCCCACTTTGTAACTGCCTGAGACAGACACCAATCCTTCATCCCCTGACATAAATTTCACTGAGCTGGATTTGAAACTGAAACTGAATACCCTGCTACTAGGTTTATAGATTATTTTATGATAACTTTTAAACAATGATTCAACATGCTAACTCAAGTGACTGTTTCCCGTAGTTTTTTAATGTAATACCCCACCTGTCATACACACCACAGCTTTTGAATCCTTTCTCTGTTATCTCTGCTTCCTGTACCTCGATTGCGGTGATTGATTTGACTGGATGCAAAAATAACTTTGAGACCACTCCAACCCTTTCATAATTCTTCTTCTTCCTTAATGACATGTAAATATAAACTCCTAACGCCCCGACTATTCCAGCCACGGAGATTCCCATTACCACATGTCTGGAGTACAAGTTTTCCTTCATAGTGAAACCTGTAAGCAATGGAAACGACGACCCTAACCCTAAAGCACTGAAAATTATTTCAAGATGACAACATGCATACAATATGTTCCTACTTTCAACATCATGAAGCTACTGTAACTTAGCTCTATTTACACAAATGTGAAGAAAGATCGAAGATTTACAACTTTACTGATCATATCAGGTCGTTGTTCATACAGTAGTGTACACAAGTTCATCGTCATGAAAACCACTACCTTCACTCAAGTTTGAGGAAGAATCACATCAGGTGGTTGACTCAATCATAAATCAGTAAACAGAGAACAATAAATAATTTAACCTTTCAGCTGACAAAACTGATACAGAGGTCTCGAATCTCCTTCTGTGCTTCTGCCTACATTGACTTTACAAATTTTTTCTTCTACCAAACTAAAGCTGACTCTGAAACCAATATCATCAAAACTTTTCAGGGATTCTGCCAGAAATTCAAAATAAGAGTATCAATGATGCCATAGCTCAACTACCACTTTCCTGACAAATACAATACTTAAAAGCCAAACCTCTCACCCAAAACTACAGTTTTGGTGCGGAGGTACCAAAATTCTCAATTGGCTCAGCTCTTTGATTGACAGCTAATTTAAACAACGCAGAGTACCAAAGCTTATATTACACAACATGAACGGCACTGAGAATGTTTTGATTATTGAAATCGAGTTTTTCTTTACTCAACTTGAAGCAATACTGAGATTGTATCTGGATGAACATGAATTTCAGACAATTGTGGGAGGGGCTTAAGTAAGACGGTTAGGAGAATTGGTACTGTTAGTGGTGAGAGAACTGGGCCTTTAAAGCTTTGTAGTATTACAGTACTTATGGATCAGAACCAATGAGCTGTATCAAATCCACAGAGCAACGTCAATGCTGTAGATGTCGTTTGTAACAGCAGTGGCAAATCAAAATTGTCCAGCTTGAGATTACTATTTACTGATTGTGGGCACAATATTGACATTAATGCTTCTGACAAATATGAAGTGTTATTAATATCCCACTTTGTCGAGTCCATCAATAAATGTTTAATGGCGAAATCATATTTAAAACCAAATGATGATGGAAAAGCAGTATGCCATCATGCATGCATCTGACCCTTAATTTTGACCTTAAATGACATTTCACATGAGCATAATGTACAACTGATCTACCATGCATATTCCACTGAATATTCTGGCCTTTATTCAAGTGTTTGGTTCCTCAGACAACCTTTGACCTTTTAAAAATACACTGTGACGACCAAACATTGGACTTGATACTCGGGCACATTTCCTAGAAGTTGACAGCTACTGAATGATTCCACTGCATCATTCCAAAGTGCAAATACCAAAGACTTTGAAATTGAAACATGCTGCCGTTGTGCTTGGTGCTCAGCATAAGCAGTGGAGTAGGGAAAACAAGGCAGTAAGCTACAGCAGGAAAAAAAAGGCGTGGCCGGCTCAACTTGAACCAAATGTTTGGAAACTGGGCCATATAACTCCACCAAACTAACTAACCACAGTGCAAACATGATGATCTCTTTTCTACTGGACGCTATGAATCTCCAACTGTGGGAAGGTCTGGACATCATGACCATAGTGATGAAGCTGGCCCTCACCTATTACTGAAGAAAACAGTACGTGTCATTTTATAGATTTGAGACGAAGTGATTGGTTTAAGTCCATTTATTGTATTTTGACTTTAAAAACTTCTTTAGCTAATTTTAGTGAATCCTTTCCTCGGTGATGTGGGATGACTCTGATTCACAAGAGGAGGGTCATTTCTATAATTATGACAACTGTTTTGCCCATCAGCAGCATCTGCAATACAGCAGTGACACAAGTTTATTACGTTAGAAAGTTTGACCAGTGTGGCAGAGGTAGAGATTCCCCTTAATGTGCCCTCTACCTTTGCAGAACTTGTCAGCCTCTCGATCCATTTCCATGATGCATTGCATGCAAACATGGCCCGATTTGCCTATTTGCCTGTGTCTGTATTAGCGTAATGTCGAAAAGATGATGCAATTGTGGTGGCTCACAGAAATTCATAGCAGTTCAGTAATGATTTAAAGGAGAATTTCCTATGGTATCCATACTATGATCGAAGTGAATGTTGGTTCATAGTGGTACGTGCTTCTTAGTTCTTGTTGGAGTTAGCTACTTAGATGGAGTTTTACAGCCCAGTTTCCAACCTATTGGTTTAAGTCAGTGTTGTAATGATTCAAGTCACGATTTCAGTGACTCTAGTCAGGCTCGAGTCCGAAACTCATGGAACTCGAATCGACTCGAGTCACCACTTGCCAGAGACTCGACGTGACTCAAGTCACCATAAAATAACATTTGAAAGACTCAACAAGACTCGAGTCACAGAAGTGAATGACTCAATTTGACTCAATTCACAATGGCTTGAGTCACACCCGAGAGTAATAAAACAGAAACTTAAATTTGTTTTCATCATCGGTCGCAAACCAACGGACGTTCATTATAGTACAGTTACAGTACAGTTGATAAGGGGGTGAACGCTGCATTTTATAGTACAAATGCACTTCTTGTCATGAGTGGTCCCTGAGGCAATAGAAAGAAATTTATCCAAAGAGACAATTCATATCTGTGCATAGAGCCCTCTAATTTGCATAGATTAGGCTAATTAGCCCCACTGGACCGTGATTCTCTGGTTCTGACCATTTTTGCACAGGAAAAAAAAGAGTATTTAGTCAAAGTTGACCATATTTTTGGCTCAGATCTCATTTTTGGATATAATTTACAACAGCAACCATTTCGTTGAAAGCTAATTTGTGTAAATTATGCTAATTAGCCGCAGAAGGGGCCTTATTAACTTACTTATAACAATTATGTAAAGGGAAAATAGGCAATTAGTGGAAATTGGCCATATTTAGGGCACAAACTTATTGCTGAGACAAAATTTACAATATGCTGCCATTTTGATGGTTTTCTAATTTGCTTAATTTATGCCAATTAGCCCCAATGGGCCATTAATCTCTTACTTCAAACTTTCCTTGCTCAGAAAAAATGTGTAATTAGTGTGCAATTAGTTCAATTGGCAATATTTTTGCACGATCCACTGTTTGGGGACAACATTTACAACAAGCTGCCATTTTGTCGTTTTCTAATTTGCATAGTTAATGCTGATAAGCCTCAGAGGTTCATTATTACTTCACTCCTGCCTACTTTGTACAGGAACATGTGTAATTTGTGAGTAATTACTTGAACTTGACAATGTTTGTGGCACTGAAGTTATTTTTCTTGACGATACTTACAATTAGCTGCCATTTTTTGTTTTCTACTTTGCATAAATTACTGTAATTTTTCTCAGTGGATCGCTATAAATGTACTCCTATTTTATAGGAAAAATGTGTGATTAGTATGCAATAGATGAAATTTACCACTTTTGTGCAGTGAACTCATTGTTGGGACAATGCAGTGTTCAAAATATGTTGTGACTCTTTTGGTTCCTCATATTTTGCGTCAGGTAGTCCTATATTTTCGAACTTCTATCTTTGTTTTGCACAAGAAAGGTGAGCCAATAAGTTGAACTTGGCCGTATTTAGGACACTGAATCATTTTGGGGACAATATTTTCAATTGAGTGGCATTACGTTGTTTTCACAAGAGGGTGGAGTGGTGTGGAAACTGGGCCCTGAAATGAAATTCCAAACGTTTCCAGTGCAATTGAGATATTACAGCCAAAGAAAAACCTATCAGAAAGCAAAAATAAAAAAGGATTAGACCCTCCCCCGTCCTCCACCCACCCCTACCCTCAACCCCTAACAAGAATAAACTATTCTTATCTGCTTTTGACCTCCTTTTTTTACTTTTACTTTTAAATATTCTTGCCTCTTCCCAAACCTTCCGCATTAAATGATGCAACGGTATGAATGCGCACTTGTTTCTCAATAGATCTACCAATACATCAAATCGGGCAGCTTCTATACCTAGTCCGCAGTCCACTGACCAAGTTAGGTTCCAAGCTAGTCATCAATCTGCTGCTATTGACAAATGGGGGGGGGGGGTGGCACTTTGACTTTTGGACATGCTATAGACATCGCACACACACACACGCATATACAGTGAGGGATCCCATCAGAAACACATAAAGGGGGGGGGGGGATTTATTATTGCATAACCCTAAGTCCAAAGTGATGCTTTCCTAGCCTAAAGTTACAAGTGGGTTTAGGGTAACAAGAGCTTGCTTCAACTTAAAAGTTCCGGAGGGTGCAAGTTGAAGGGTTTAAAATGATATTTATTTCAATATGTAAGTTTGAAACACGGTTGCAAAAGCGTTTTTTTTTTTAAATAAGCAACCAAGAAACTGACTTTTTTAAACGGGGGGGGGGGGGGGGGGGTTACCGGCTATCGTCTGAAAGAGGGGGACAACTTTTCCCTTACCACCCTGTGGCGGAAACTGTAACAGTCAGATCCAACAAGCCTGCATTGCCCGTGGACGATTTTTTCTTCAATTCAAAATACCGGGACAATTGTTGTATGGTGAAATCGTAGGCTTAATTCAGGGAACAACGTGTATATGGGAAAACAAGGCCCAGCCTCCCAGGTACCCTAGGCTACTGAAGGGTAAGCCATATTCCTCAAAGATGATGAAGTCAACACTTTCACAGTATTGAAATCAATTTCAATTCTTTATCCCTCACCTGACTTTGACTCTAACAGTTCTCAATATTGTATGCTTCATCTATGGGTGCGGATACAAGCGGGGACGCACCGCGCACACGCCCCCTTTTTTGATAACCGATGATTTTATTTTTTTTGTTGTAGATATGAAGGGTATGCTTCCAGAAGCTGCTTAATTGGGCGCATTCTGGAATTCAATTTTTTTTTGTTGGTGGGGGGGACCCACCTCTCCCTGCCTTGGTTTTGTGCCTTCGGCGCTCGTTTGTCGTCCTTTGGTGTGCATGTTGCGCCCATTTCCTCAAAATCCTGGGTTTGCACCTGATTTAGGTTATTACAAAACCTCCAGTTCTTCCAAGGCTGAGTAGATGTGTTTGTACATATGTGGATCGATGTAGATGATTAAAAATTCCTGGTTGGTGACTGTCAGCCAAAAAAGGCCTAAAAAAGACTCTGGCCGGCTGGACTTGAACCAAAAGGATGGAAACTGGGTTGTAAAACTCTATCTACTTACTAACCAATGCCCACATTGTAGTGTTAAAAAGGCCCACCTGATGAACTTTCAGAGGGCAAAGAACGATATTTAGGGGATATTAAGCTTAGCTGTGAGTAGGGTTGACCTCCGCTGTGAAACGTGCATTCCTTCATGGGTTCGCGGACTCGGACATTCCAAAAGGGGGCTAACCTAGCGCTACTTATCTCCCGTACGTGTTATTACTGATGTGGAGAAAACGGGAGGGTTGGGTGGTAAAAATACCCCTTAGATCTGCGCCTGGTTCGTATAATTTGTGTCAAATTTAACCATGTTGAAATCTGTTGCATAATTATTGGATATTGGACTAGCCAGTGCAGCAGTGGACTACCTAAGGCAGGTACTGTCAGGAAATTTTTGTCCGTCAGTCGATGGTCGTCCCTTACGATATAAACGCTCGTCACCGATTAGATGCCAAAGTTTTGCTTTTGAATCCCCACGAAAGTATAGACAGAACATTTTCAATGCATGATGCAGAGTTATATGACCATGTACCCTACATTGACAGAGTAAGCTATATGTTTATATGATGGTAAAGTGAAGTAAAGTAAAATGGAAACTACTGTTCAGTTCTAATAACTAGGACAACGGTTTTATTTTATTTACAAGTGATTTGTGTGGAAATTGACTTAATTGGAAACTGTTTCTATTTTTCTGCTCATGTTGACAATTTTTCCCGACAGAAACAGGGCAATTTATTTACGCAACAGTTATGTCTGCTCCCTTCGCAATGTTTTTCATGATGGTTGTGTGAGGGTAAATTAAAAGGTCAAGAGCAGTCTCTCCAGACTGACTTTGAAGCAACAGCTACATGTTACAAATTTCCTTTTTTTCTCTCTTCAAATTAGGCCTATCTTTTATCATATTTTATAACTTCAATATGGCATTGTAAAAAAAAAAGAAGAAAATAGATGAGAGTTCCAATTGATTTACATGACTGATTTATTCAGTGATTGAGTTTCAAAAAAGATGATCAAGTTTGATTATGCGCCCAGCCATTATATTAATTAAATATATACAAATTGCTCACTGCTTATCGTTTTTCAAGCCACAAGGGTTGTGGGAAGATCCTAGTACTAATTGCAGTCCCCTGGTTGGTTAAAAGTTGTGACGTTCCAAATTGAATAACTATTAATGAATGTGCATTTGCTGATCTAAATGACCAACGAGGCGGCTGAAGAGGGTGAAATTGGCCACACCTTGAAAAAATGGGATACAGTGTACACGAGGAACTAAAATGAGGTACCCTGTCACGTTCACCGGTAACACGTGGGGGGGGGGGGGGGCAGGAAGGGCCCTGCGAATCTAGGGCAAAAGGAAGGGAGCGTTGCCCGTAAAAACAAGATGACGTTCCTGTTAAAGGTCATGGAGGGTGCACCATACTACATGAAAATACTACTATCCCACTTCGATCATAGTATTTCTTAGGCACTGCGCATCCGGTTGCATTCGGCTGTCCAGCCGAGTGCTCTTAGAGAGAAGGGGCGGCTGCCCTCTTAAACAGAAGTATTTTATGTTTTCTTCAATATAACCAGTGTTTCCGGTATTTGCATGAGGTAAATAGACATGGTAAGCGCCACTTCCATCGATGTGCGAGGCATTTTGGACAAAAATGTTCTTGCGCTTCCAACGGTACAAAACATTGCCCCAGATTGTATCTAACTAAGGATCTTCAATTGTTCAAAAATTCTCAAAGGGGAATAGGACAAGGTTCTCCGTATGGCAGTCACAAATGAGATCCCCTTAGAAATTCATGGTTACGCCGCTGCACTCGCCCCCAATTTTGAACGTAGCAAAGCTACGCCATACATAAGTTCGCGCATAGCATGAAGATAAATTTAAGCGACGTTCTAACCTACCTATATATATATCACCGAAGATGACACTTCTCATCAGAATACAATACAGATAGTACAGATATAATGGCAGTTGTTTGAATATTTACTTACCTGGGCCTTAAAACAACACAATATTATGGAATTCGTGGCAAAGCTTTTGATGTTATCTCTAGCTACCTTTCTGGAGGGGAACAACTCATGAATGTAAACGGTGTCTTATCTAGTTATGCAAGTAGTAGTATTGGTGTCCCACAGGGTTCTGTTAAAGGAACTTTATTTTTCTTGATATGTGCAAATGATATTCGTTATGAATGAATCTGTTCGACTTTTTGCTGATGACACCAACGTTTTCGTTCACGACTTTAAGCCTTTTGTATAAGACACAAGACGTTTTAAGTCAGTTCAAAACTTTGTTTGATTCCAACAAACCAACTCTCTTACTCTCCACCTAGGCAAAACTAACTTTTCGATCTTTCATCATCTAGTGAAATCGTTGCCTATACCTGTCCTCATCATTTCACACTGAACGATATTGAAATTCAAAATTGGCAGGACTGCCTATGCTAAATAGTTAGGTTTACTGACTGACGATAAGCTCTTGTTCAAAAATCATGTTGATGACCTGTGCAGTATAGCCTCGGTAAATAAAACGGCTTAGAATGTGTATATTTGTATTAAAATGTGTAAATGGTAAACTGCCTGAGGTATTCTGTAACACCGTTAACTCAAAAAAGGTCCTCTTATATGTTCCAAACCCCACAAGAAATAATGCACTCTTTTCAGTTACCAGGCACAATTCTAAACATGGGAAACTGCTATTGAATAATTTGTGATCTTCCAAATGATATTAAACTTTCTAGCGGATCTTATGCGACTTATAAAAGGCAAAGTCAAATCTCGTTTGATAGACAATTACTCTACTTAAGCTTCATGTAAAATTGGACCCCTCCTTTTGCCCAGTTCCTTCCGGCTTTAAATATATGCTAAGTGTTCTTTTTTATAATTCTTTTTATCTGTCGTTTTTCTTTAAAGGTCGCCAGCTACAGTAAACATAATTACTGTTTTAATAGCGTCCTGTTAATAACACTACATTTCACCTTTGCATCTTGTTTTATATGCATCTATGTAAATATGTTTATAAACGAAGTACACTGACATGAACTATATTATATAATATCATTTGCATGTACATATGGTACAACGGTGAAAGACTGCAGTACCCCCAAAAGTGTGAGCGGACAACTTAATCCGGCAAGGGGCTCTCACCTCCTGGCCACTAGACGCTCCGTCACTGTAGGCCTCCGTCTCAACTTCGTTACCTCTGGCCTTAGAATATCGCTACATAAGGATGTAGTTAAGAAAGTTGTATTTAGACGATTAGTTCGCAAGTCTTGTCGAATAACGAAAAATTTCGTGCCCTTCCTTAAAAAGGAAAGAAGGGGAGTGCTCCCATGCAGGCCGACGAAACTCCTACATGGACGTACCCCCAAACTGACTTACGTGGACACGGGCCTGTCTAAAAGTATCACTTACCTTTGATTACCAGTTACGTTAAAAATATGTATTTTTGATGTTCACTCACTTCAATAAAAAAATAAGCAAATTGCAAAATGAAAAAAAAAAATACCAAATTAGCTATTCGACCACTTTCAATTTCCAGGCACAGATTGTGGCCCTTTATGACCCTGTACATCCTTCCTGTCTGCGGTGTAATCACGCAATAAGTAAAACCATTCCACAAATTTTTTGTAACTCTTGCACGACCTCAATATCAGAATATTATACCCTTTCGGACAGAGTGTTGCATACATTATCGGCTCACCATAGGGGCACGGGGGACACTTGCCCCCCCCCCCAAAAAAAAACGTTTCCAAAGCATGGTCTCCAATTTCATAAAAAGCACGTTATTCGATATGACATGAATAAAAAGTAGCCTTTTTCTTAATCTGAGCGAACTACCCCAGCCTTCTATCTCATACATATGTCATATATTATTTATAAAGTGTATAAACTAATGCCTGATTTTCCTTAGGGGCAAGATAGCATCCCTAATCAATTCAAGGTCAAACAGCACTATCAAAAATAAATAAAACACACAGCAAATCATTGACCACTAACATGAGTACATGACATCGCATCTGCTTGGTTCAAGTTTACTTGTTGTAGAAAATGTGTCAGCTTCAATTCCTAATCTCGAAAACCGAATATGGGAAATGAATGAAAACTTCTACAGAGTGCCTAGATTATGTTCATCTTTAGCATATTAAACAAAAATTTGGTTCTGATCTTTTCTATTAATGGAAATTTTCCTTTGCGACAAAGAAAACGATAAAATGTCACTTCGTCCTGCAAAGGAGCCAGTACATTTTATCTGGTAATTTTCTAATCATTTTGCAATTTGATCATTTTTTTTTTATCAAAGTGAAGATTTTGTTGCAAAGGAAAGCTCAAAATAACAACTGCTTAAAATCTACTTACAAGCCTGGCAGATGTAATTTCCGGCTATATGAGAGGTCGCGATTTTTCAAAATTATCTTTACGTTCCGCGCCAACCGATGGTGGGGCCCCCGCTTCGATAGTCTTTCGGACAGTCAGTCACCACTTTTTATGCCCCTCCCAAAAAAATATTTGTGCATGACATCCCCTGATACTACGTGGGACGTCTTGGTCGCAAGCTGAGTTTACCCCCCCCCCCCCAAAAAAAAAAAAAAAAACAAATTTCTTTATGTCCGCCCTTGGTTGCGCAGCACTCTAAAGAGAGACAGTTAAAATTTTTATTGAAAGCTGCTCGAGTAGGTCGCTCATTTTTTGTAAGCTTTTGTTTCTTCGTGGACATGTTACCAGTATTAAAGCATTTCAGCAGCTAGTTATACCTCTAGATTACTGCAGAAAGGGCACTTAAGGTACGTTGAAAGCTGCATTTATGAAGTTTTGATAACGAAAGTGGTATTTGAAAAGTTCCCTTTTGAAGAGAAAAAGTAAGGTAAAATCTCCTCACACCAGACAGTCTCAATTCTCCTAAACTACTTGCTCGAGTCTCTCCCACAACTGTCTAAAACTTATCCTCATCCAGACAACCTCAGTTTATTGCTTCACGGTGAGTATGCAAGACACAGTGTGTATTACTTCACATATAGGCCTACGATAAAAGATACAAGGCCGATAAACTTCAGTCCCCAGACGATCTTCTTGATTTTGCTTACAATACTGGAAGACCATATATTAGTCAAGGAAACTCCCAACTTTTCTTACAAAGACTGACGGGAGCTTGTTCAGGAGTATGCAGTGCCCAATGGTTTGCCATCTGTCCAGCCCAGACTACCAAGTGCGAGCAATGTGCATAAAAATCGGGGAGGCCGGTTTTAGTTACACATACTGATAACAATAGTGTAAGAATATCTCACCACCGGTCTGACTGAAAATTCATCTCAAGGCACCTTCTAACGACGTTGAAAATAAACTCATTTATAGTCGGGAGCCACGGAGTCACATAGAAAATTTCATCAATTGAGTGTTCCTTGCTATTGAACACAATAAAGAGTCTTAGAAGAGTAAAAAACATGAGCATATTTTCAATTCCATTGCATAGTTTCCCCCGAAAAGAGACAAGGCCATTTTTATCTTATGGTAGAGGTACCTTTTCATTTTCTGATCACTCAGTAATTTGATAGTTTTCTATTGAAATGAAACCTTTATTGCAATGGAAGCCCCAAACAACGACTGCTCTTTTTCTAGGTACAAGTCAGGGAAATACCATTTCCGGCTGTCTGAGGCGTTCGATTTTTTCCCAAAAATTGTCTGTACATTTCGCGCCAACTGATGGTGGCACTCCGGTAAGATGTAGTGTTTTGGTCGAACAGATTACATAAAAGAACAACCAACAACCCCAACAAAACTAAAATTCGCCCGGTTTTCCTTAAAAACAGTCCTAAAATTAAACCTTTTCTCCAATATAAGCTTCAGATTCTCAAATATTTGTTGAAAATTGCATTTTTACCAAATTTCAATTGACACTGCGTAGGCTACACTAAATAACCAAAGCCAACTCTGTCGATCATCCTAGGCCGAAATTCTTCGTAATTTTGCCCTTGAAAAGCATATCACTTAATAAGAAAGGAATCTTATTATAAACTTACCAAAAAAAAAAAAAATCTTTCATTTCATTCAAAATTTCTCTAATACAATTAGTTCATAGTTTCTTAATCCTTGTTCAAACAAGTGAAGAAGTTTTCAGGCAAAAATCCAGTTTCGACTCAGAGCTTTCGTGCGTAAGCCTAGTACGATAATATGCGCTACCTAAATTTCAGCTGTCGTCTGTATAACGTTTTTAATTTTGCTCATATGAAGAAAAGATACTTCAATAAGCACCCCAACTTTTGAATGGCCCTTACAAAAAGCTAAATTTCTTTCAAAATTTTTCTTCAAAACAAATCCCACATTTTTCAAATATTTGTTAAAAATAAAACCACAAAATTCGGCACGCTATGCGCGCCTTAACTCTGCAAAGTTACTCCTTACAGGGACCAACTCATCGTCTCCGTCGGGACCTCGAAATGCTGCCCCCTGTCGAGCGAATCCTGGCGCCACTCCTGAAAGTTACTATGACATGTTTCAGCGGCACTCACGTGTAGGGGAGCTGTGAGATTTAAAATTCTAAAATATGTTATTTTCGGTACTTCGGAGATATTTGCGGCTAAAAAGGAAGAGGCAACTGAGAGCGGTGCTGCCACTAACATAGGTGAATTTCCTATCATATGCACATGACAAAATGGGATCCCGTGTTTATTGCTGCACTCGTGTATAACTGTGCCCAAAGTTTTGCCTGAACCAGAATGCAATAAGGCATTGATGTTTTGATAATGTTCTGTTCCAAGTAATGCCATGGTTTCCCATATCTCCTCCGTCAAATGGTAAACTACTACATGATGGAAAAATAATTTTGTGTTGCCTCAGATGACCACTGGGACCATGTCAGCAAAGCAACACATCCATATACCACATATGAAATGTAACCAAGTTTCCTACCTGTACAGGCCCATTTCTCTCACCCCAAACAGAACCAATTCTCCTAACCTTCCTACTTAAGTCTCTTCCACAGTTGTCTACAATTCTTCCTCATCCAGACACAATCTCAGTTTATTTCTTCAGGGAGAGTATAGAAAAGCGCAATGTACATAATCAAAACACTCTCAGTATAGTTCATGATGTGTAATATAAGCTTTGTCATTCTGCATTGTTTGAATTAGCTGTCAATCAAAGAGCTGAGCCAATCGAGAGTTCCGGTACCCCCCTACAAGAACTGAAGTTTGGGGTAAGATCAATTGTGTTAACAGAATTGGCAGATTTTGGCTCCTAGTGACTCCGATCATTTTGACCTCCACCAAAAAAGACAGGTCCCATCCTCTCAGTTCCATGAATCCACATATCAAATATGAAATCCATCCAAGTTTCCTACCCTGAGACTTTGTGTTAACAAGGTTTATAAACTTTGGCCGCTGGTGACCCCAACTTACATTTGACCTCCCTTAAAAGCAATATGGGACATCAACGTACCAAGTTTGAAACTGTCGGACATTCGTATCATGAGATTTCGTGTCTGAACGAAGCATCAAAACACACATACACACACACACTCACACACGCTTCATGACTTCATTGGTATCCAATGTCATCGAAACCAAAAATTAAAGGGGTATTCTTTTTCTGGCAGTTTTCTCATCATTTTGCAATTGACTTGTGTTTGATTGCAGTCAACATTTTCGACAAACAAGACTTGATTCCACAATCCTGTGAAAAGCCATTTCTGATGGTCTGAGGGGCCACGATTTTCAAAATTTCCCTTTCGCTCCATATCCTTCTGGTGGCATAAAACATTTTCTGCCCCAGCTGTCCCATTTCAAACTCTACATTAATGGGACAGCTGGGCAGAAAATGTCTGAAAAGTATGTAATGCACAGAAAACTCAGTTAAAATGAGATTCAGTTTCATACAAACTCTTCCGATAACTGGAGATCAAAGAGGCAGATTCCTCAAAACAACATGTTTTTATATTCTTCACCTTTCAATGACCTCTCCATTTATCTTTCTGTTGGTATTCAAACTTCAGTAGTTAATAGTCCTTCTGGCCGTAGCTAGGTTGGGGGAATATTTGAGAATACTGCCATGTAAGTCAGCCTAAAACACTGTGCATATCAGACTTGTCCCAAGTCTCTCGAGTGCATTATCTTTCCATCCACCTTCCATTTTATTTGTTCCTATACTCACAGTGATTCCATCGCAATGCTGTGCAATCACTCAGATTACGTCTCACTGCCCCTTGCTGCAGCTTCCACAAGCTAAAGCTGTAAACACTTGTTTACAATAGATCTTGTAGACTCCCACTGCTCACAAACAGGAGCCTGCTGAGCTGCCAATGAAAATTTGCTGCTTGACTAATTTTTTACATTTTACCAAATAGAAATCACACTACTCAAATTTTACTCCTTTAATAATGCATTTGTATTACATTTTGCATTGTATATATATGTACCATTATACCATCTGTCTTTGAAAAAACTATTAAAAATATGAATTTTGTGCAGATACCATCAGCTGCAATTTGATGCACAAAATACAACATAAAATATTTCAAGGCACTTACATACGATGGAATAGTACAAAATTGGCAGGCAGTTTTATATTGAGTATACAAAAAATGTTATTTCAACTCTGAACACAAATTTTCATACATAATTATGAATAGCACATTGGGATGCATCAGATATCCTGACAGGATGGATTATGGATTATACAACCTGATCTTTTTAACCAGATATGAAATTAAGATAAAACAGTGTATGTTCTTTTCAAATAAATGCCATAAATTCCCATATCTTTCAGTTAATAGTCAAATGCTATCTTAACATCTTGGAAATGTAGTTTTGTGTTGATAGTTGTTTTTGATTGGTTTTGAGAAATCGTGCACTCTAACATCAAAAGACAATCTTGGGAGTTCATAAGAAATTTGCATTTTGACCTTCGGGTAACCCCAGATCAACTCTGATCTCCACAAAAAAAAAGTCTGCTTCATTTTTTTAACATATTACATCAACATACTAATATGAGACCTACACAAGCTTCCTAACTTAAACAACTGCTTTTGAAGAGGTTCCTAGTATTTGAACCCAGTGACCTCAGATCACTACCAAAACAGTATTTGCTATCTTCACAGATAATGCATCAACATGCTGTCAAAAATGCAATCTATCAGCTTTTTTGGAAAATTTCAAGAATTTGAACTCTGGTGAGTCCAGATGACCTTTGATCTCTTACAAAAACAACAGAGCTTCACCCTCTATAAACCATAATGCTTTCTGAAAATTTATCAAGGCTTCCTACATACAGATATAATGATAACAAGGCTTTCTAAGTTGATCCCAGTGACTCAAGATGACCTTTGACTGCCACCAAAATCAACAGCAATCATCTCCTTAATGTTATGCACCAAAATACCAAGCATCAAATTTATCCCAGTTTCCTACATTGACATGTCACATTAACATGTTTTCAGTATTTGACCCCATGATAACCTTTGAACTCAACCAAAAACAGAATGGATCATGTTCTAATAATAATGCAATAACATACTCAGTATGAAAACTATCCCAAGCCATCCACCTTCAGATATCATGTGAACATGCAACGTTTCACATTTGACTAATCCCCCTTTATCAAGGATGAACTTTGACCTCCATCCAATAAGGACCATTTTCTTATGATCATGCATCTACAAAATAAGTATGAAATCTATTCAAGCTTCCAACCAGCAGATATTGTGCAAACAAGGTTTTCAGAGCTTGGCCCCTGGTGCAGATATCCACATATATATACTCCAGATTACCTTTGACCTCCAAAAACATATAGTTCTTCCTCTTATTATGGGGCATCTACATTCCAAATTTGAAAATTGTCAGTTTGCCTCCTTGAGATATTGGGTTACTGAGCAGTGCCAGAAATACACATACACTTAACATCAAAACCAAAACTCCAGCTGGGATTTTATCACATTCTGAACCAAATACTTCTCTTTATATTATTTTAACATCGTACATTTCTTTAATATCTTTGATATATCTATGAAATTTTATTTTAAAATCTCAGTACATTTAACAGTATTTGACAGTGTTGACAATGACTCCACCTGCACTGTTTTTGTGCACATTTCTACATATGTTCAAACTTAATAAGAGAAGCTGGTAATTACTACAATTTCAAATTTAGCCTATTCATCCCTTGTCTAGAGAAGGCACCTATTGCAATGTTTGTTGTCAAAAGATTTCGCTGAAAGTGGCTTTAACTACTGTAAATGCAGAGTGTGATAAGGGTAACATACCTATTGCTTGAAAGAATAAAAACTTAAACCATTATTTGGAATCATTTACTTTCACCATTAGGGCTTATTTACAAGTTCATATGTTTGTCCTTCCATATTGCTTCACAAATAAATTTTTCTACATATTCCACTGGATATGCAACAGCACCATTAATTTTTACCTACAATATTCATCCACCATATTGCATCAGCACCGTTTTTTTTTACTTGCAATATTCATCCACCATATTGCATCAGCACCATTTATTTTTATCTGCAATATTCAAGCACCATATAGTTTAATCCCAAAGTTAAAATGTCCTTAAATCTGTAATTAATGATTTCAGTTGAATATCAATAAAAAGAAGTACTAATATAAAAGTTAAGGCTGTGTTTCCCCTTCCACCCTAACATAAATCTTGAGCTAATGATAAGAACTGACAAAAAGATTTGCAAATGATTTGCACCTGTGTAGCAAAGATAAAATATGCAGCTAAAACTTTGAACACTTTCATATGCATGTTGCACAATGACAAACATTGTTGGAATGCTTACCTAAGTGATTACACATTGTTTCATAAAACATCTTCAAACAAATCTATGATGACACTTTAAAAAAAGTGCATGGTCATATTAAGACAAACCTTTAAAATCAATATACTTTCCAAAAAATACGTTATAAATTACAATATATCTAAGTTCTTACAACACATGCTACAGCTCTCACATTTTAACCCATGCTGTAAAGTATACATGATGAATTTCCTGTACTGTAAACTATTTTGCACTGGGTGTACCAAATTCTCAATTGGATCAGCTCTTTGACTGACAGCTAATTCAAACAACGTAGAGTACCAAAGCTTATATTTGATTATATGCATTGAGTTTTTCTATATTCAGTTTGTAGCAATAAACTGAGATTGTACCTGGATGAGGATGGATTACAGACAATTGTGGGAGGGGCTTAAGGAAGAAGCTTCGGAGAATTGGTACTGTTTGGGGTGAGAGAACTAGGCTTTTAAAGTGTAGGATGATCTACCAAATCAAACACATTGTTTTGGTTCACATTTCATGATACCAAAAAAGGTTGGTACTTTCTTTCTTTCCCCAAATGGTTGCATTTTATAAACTCATGGCTGCCTGCATTTATTCTTTCATATTGTGATCAATGGCGGTCACATTTTTTTGGTTAAATACTGTAGCTGTTGTTGGTGGGAGTGTACAAGCTTACCCAGCAGACATAACAGGAATACTTATTAAAAATATGGTTATGAACAAAATTGTGCCATCCCTTTGATTGCTTACAAGGTATATGAAGTTGGCATTTTGCAGCCTATATCTATTGGTTGACAGCATGGTCAAGTGGTAAGAGCATCCGACTTGCAGTGGGGAGGGTGGAAGTGTGAGTCCTGGCCAGGTCATACCAAAGACTTTAACAATAGCCAAAGGGCACTATAGTTCCATGCATTTAAGATGATTTTGTATTGAGGGAGCAACAGGGTAAGGCATGTGCATTTTCAACTGCAGTGACTTTTGACCTTCACTGAAAACATAAGGGCACATTAAATTTCAAAATCGTACAAACACTTGCAAGTTTGAGAGAAATTAATCAATTGATATTTTAAGTTACCACACCCAATACCTTCCATTTCCATGTGTTAAATACACACACTCACCTCTTTAACTAAAATGTAATCTGTTTGAGATAGGATAGCAGAGGAAGGCAGTTAATTGCCTTTTTGGTCCATCTCAACAATGTAAATAAGACCTCATAAGAAAGGAACAAAGGTCAAAAGAGGTCAAAGAGCTTAAAACAAGGTCAAATCATGCATTTTAACATAACTGCCCATTATGTGACTTCTTAATATCACTTGGTTATTGTATGATTGCACCATAATTTACAACATTTGTAAAAATATCAATTAATTGAAAACTTAAATTATGTAGCTAGATATAAAAATAATACATTTTTAAAATTTATCAACATTAATAGACATCAAATGATCCTTGAAACTTGTTCAACAACACCTGAGTCCCGTTTAATAAAATAATCATGCTCTATCAGTTTATTTCAATAGGACTGTTGCATAGTAGATCAAACGTGACATTGATCTTATCTCTTTATGAAACAGGGCCTGGCTCTATCCTATAGACAATTTCCATCCACTGCAGTTGCAAATAACACCAATGATGGTCACTTTAGCCTACCTCAGTGAGTCACTGTGCAAGAAAATAAAAAGCCACATGGTACCATCTTACTCAATGGCACAATGTAGCATAATACATACCAAGCAGCTGGCCACTAGTTTATGGATTACAAGTTCCACACCCTATGCAACTTTTCATAATACCTCAGTGAATAACTCAGTTCAGCTTACTTTTTATTTCTCTGATGAAAATAAAGTGGATCAAGTTGGCATCCTTCAATTTGAAACATACTGCAATATAATCAAATCTTTCCATGAAAGTGACTAGAGAAAGGTTAGAAGAAGTTTAATACCAATGTCTGACAGAGATGAAGAATACCCAACTCATCCTTCTCCCCTTCATACATATTGCTTATAATTCTGTTAAGGAATTTAGACAGCTCCTTAACACTGCAGGGAGCTTATCTATTCCCCATTTCCAGCATGATGGTTGTTTTGCTTTCTTGATCAGCTCATCAGTTCAAGTTTCTTTACCCAATAAGAATTAGATACATGAGTAGGGGTTGTTGTTGCCTTGTCTTGCACCCGAAGAAGTCAGGCGAACGATTACATATTGCTCAAGCTGATCTATCAAAAGGATTAAGTTTGATGATAAACAGGAACTTGGTGGCTTTCTGAATCTAACTGAGTTGTTCACCTTATTACCCCATGTAAAATCATAATTCCAACTTTATGACATCTTGTATTTAGCAATGTCTTCTACATTGCATAACATATATAACAAATTTCCCCCTTCCCCTTGAGCTCCCTTCTTTTCCTCCAGCAATGCGGAAAAGAGGCATATGTGGCACTGCTTTAGAATAGCACTTTATGTGACTCTGTGTATTCAAGACTCAATGTAAATCAAAAGGTAGCACCAAATATGTATCGACTTTGTGCTTGAATTTGTCAACTGCGCTATGCTAAAAGGTATATGATGCAAATTGACAAGAAAATGAAAGATATCTCCCAGAAGCACCATTTTACAAAATATGTTGCCCACAGTGATAAAATACACTCACTCAAATTTTTGAGATGTTTACATCATATCTCTTAATAACAAGACTAAGACATCTCAGTTCTTGACAGCATCACCAGCATGCTCCTGGTATTGGAAGGAGGCAAACACAGGATCACCAACTTTGATCTTCCCTCTTGCCTCTAGGTTGAGCTGAGTTCCAAAAATTGGAGATGTTGCATAGTACTTGCGGTCTTCAACAAAGTCATAACACTGACGGTATCTGCAAAAATTGAGTGGGAACATACTTCTACAATTCATCTTATTTACACAAATAATGAACTTGGTAGGATTGCAAGTTCTAATTAGAATGAAGGCCAAAGATTGTATAAATAAGTTACATAAAGATGGCATAACTATGTCATCAGACGAGCAATCCTATCAGGTTCGTTACGTTGTGGGGTTAGGCAAGATGCTCTTTTGTCAATTGAAGGGGGGTTATCTCTCAGGGACAGGGGTAATATTCTCTGTTGTTCAGAGGTAATACTTGCAATGAGTTACTTTTGATGCCTTTTTTAGGTGTAAGGTACTCTATTAAGACAGTTATAATGAAATTATTTTCAAGTCAGAGAATGGTCCTTTCAGGCTTCAAATGCTTCTGTCTCTCAAACATCACATCTTTTTATTCTTCAAGACTATAAGTGCAGGAAAACAATTAGTGTTTTGTTTCGTACAACCAAATTTTACTTGTGGACTGGTAAAATTAGTGAAATGGTTGCCCAAAGGACAACCATAGATTTTTCTGAAAATCGAGGCCTGTAGACAGTTACTAGATATCCTTTTATAAAGCATTATATACATCTAATGGATGTAACAGACACAGTTTACACTTTTAAAGCCTTCAAGCTTGTCTCACTTTTGAGAAGCCTGTATATGCTGATGCTATTCAAAACAGAAAGAATTGGAAAACTGTTTTGCTTCTTCATTTTTGGAATTTCTGCATATTATGACAAATATTTTATACTCACTCCTTCAATGTTTTCAAAGGATCCACAGAAATAAAGTCCCCCAGTGTATGATTCAAAGTTGTCATCTTGCACCTGGTGAAATTTAGGAGCAAATGTTATCAATAGTAGCTATTTCCAATTTGAACAAATTTGTTGAAACATTGTTGCTATAAAGCTCAGGCACTTTAAAAAATGTCAACCAAATTCACACTTGCCAGGAACACTTTACACTTGAAGGAACACTTTACACATTTTACAATGGGTTTATTGTTGTTCACTTACTGTGAATTATCCAAGACAAACTCATGGTAATGGATGACTGCATTCAACTAACATATTAAAAGTGAACAACTTGGTTAAACTCTGAGAGCCACCTTGTCCATGTCAATCACCAAATCTAATCCCTTTGACAGACAAACTTGGGCACAGCTGATTAGACAATTGGTTGCATAACTTCCTAAGTGTAGGACAAGGTATTAAACCTCAAGCCCTATTCATGTACTCTTATTCATATTGGGCAGAGAAAGATGAGTCCATGAGCCATCCAAGCAAACAAATCAACTGGCACACATAAAAGGAGGCACAGATGAGTCAAGCTCAACTCCCTGGGAAAATTGCCTCAATTCCCCATTGAATATACAACTCCATGGACTGCTACATTTTACTCTGGGTTGCACAATTTTATTGTAATTTGTTACACATGAAATTTTTGTCCTCATTAGCATTTTAATTATCAACTTGTTGCATGCAACCTTACTGTAAAAAAGGTTAAACACTTTTGGACCTGTGCATTACACCAAGATAATGCACCCTTGGAATAAGTGTTACTGCTGGATGCACTTATGCATGCCATCATGCATGACTTGCATTAATCCACAATTATAGAGCATAACATGGCAACTAATGTAGCCCATTGAGCAATGGTAAAATTCACTTGAGGTGTAACATTTTGACACAGGAGAGTAAACTGAGTACCAAAACTACTGACATCAGTAGTGGTTACCCTTGAGAGCACATAATTCAGCCACCATATCATTGTACACATCTGCTTCGATATTGACCAACTGTACAAGATTATCTATCTATAGTACATTTCAACTGTTTTTGTAATCTATTAGCCTCTAGTTACTCTCACTAGCAGTTATTTTAGAACCAATTTTTGCCGGAGAGCATTCAATTGAGCTTATGTTACCAACTCAGGTAGATACAGTATTTAATTTCTACCTGCTTTGGGCCCAAAAATGGTCTTGAGTGGCATCCCTTTAATACATGAGAAATTTTGTGCCATGAAATATCAGCACTCAAACTGGGCAATAGAGCTTCAAACTGGGCGATTCTTTGATGTCATCCGACCGCAAGAAGCTAAATGACCTTGGCCGGTGTAAAGTCGTAAACTCTAGTAGAAGCAGACTGGCAGTCCACCGAATCACCACAATCGGTCTGAAAACATTTACTTTTTAGTCATTTACTATGCAAGTATGAAATGTCTGGAATTTGTAGTACTATTTTGACCTGTCTCCCGTCTTGATATGTACAAAAACTACAAAATGAGGAATTAAAATAAAAAGAATAAATCCCATCGAGATCTGTTGGCTTGCAAAATCTGGCAGATTTTGCTTTGAAATGTAATCGTTATTTTCACTAAATGTTGACCGATTTTTTCGTTTCAAGGTTTAAATTAGTGTCAACTTGTTACGAGATTTTCGTTTTTATGATTAAAAATGCAAAAATAAGAAATTTTAGGTCAACTCTATCAAGAGCAGTAACATGCGCTCCGACCATGTAAACCGCAAGAATTCACCAAGGTCAGGCTTTCATGTCGGTCTCTGAACAAAGCATTTTGTCCAAATTTCACGCCAGCATTATTTCTAATGATGGAAAGCAAAGATCATTATAAATCCTGTGTAAATGCACAATCCCTCATTTTTGAACCTTTAACTCATCACCTACAATTAATACTAACCTGCCACAAAAGACAGTGAACCTCATCTCTGCTTCCTCTCCAACTTTCACATACTTCCAAAAGTCCTGAAAATAGGAGAACCAATCGCTGAGTTAAACATTTGCTCAAAATTTCAGAACAATACATGCCTTTTGACTTTGAGGTATGTAGCAAATACAAGCTAGCTTGCTCTTAACTTTGAGAGGATAAGGTACCAGACTTGAGGCAGATATTAATCACATTGCACTTTATATTAGACATGTCCTGCTAGTATGTCATGATATTGTATCCTTTCCACTTGAATTTTACCTCAAAGAGAAACATTTTTAACAATGATGCACTTATCAATTTTAAGACACACCTTATGACCCTGGAGAGACTGGTCCACTGTTGTTAGGAGCTTCTGGTGCATTTGCGCATTGATGCAACCCTCTGTCATGCAATTGACTTAACATGTCATACACTTTGACTCACGTTTTCTGAAAAATTTCGATGCAACCAAGCTGTACCTTTTAAATTGCTCTGACGCAACCAGAACACACCCCTGTATTATCACTTGTACTTATATGATGCACATTTTACTCACTGCTGCCCAGAGGATCACAGAGTGCATCTCACAGGGGAAAAGTGCATCACACATGCATACAATTGAAACTTTGAAGAATATTTCCCGAGCCATTTCAGTAGTGGTAGCAGTAGCACTATTAACTCTGCAGAAACACAGACTAAAATTTCTAATGACAACTTTATTAATCCTGATTTCCATAGGCAGCTAGACCAACTTGATGGTATTTAGTTTTGTAAGATGGTGTTTTTCACATTCTCATTTTAATTGAATTTAATGTATCCTTAAAACTATTGGAATCAGGACTCATGAGGGTACAAAAGTGTTTCAGTCTTTCAGAGTTTATGACTGACCATAAGTTTAACACATTATTTGAAAAGATGTTTCTGAGTGGGAAGTACTTACAGTACTCATCATGAATCACATGTAGTTTTTAATGGAGTTCCATTATCATAATCCAGCTTTCAAGCAAAAGTACTGTGTGGGTACTCCTAAAGCACTTGTTGCGAATAATGCGTACTCTATAAAACACAGGTTTCTGACTGCACAAGGAAGTTCTTTACACAGATATGGAATATGAGCTGCAATCGCACAATTGGGAGAACTGGAACTGTCTGGAATGAAGAAAATTGCCCTTTAAAGGACCAATCCTCTCACCCCAAACTGCAATTTTGGTAGGGGTATACCAAAATTCTCAACTGGCTCAGCTCTTTGATTGACAGTTAATTCAAACAATGCAAAGTGCAAAAGCTTTTATTACACAGCATGAACTGTAGCGAGAGTGTTTTGATTGTACTGTACACATTAAGCCGTTTTATACTCACTCTGAAGCAATAAACTGGGACTGTGTCTGGATGAGAATGAATTTCAGATAATTGTAGGAGGGGCTTAAGTAAGAAGGTTAGGAGAACAGGAATTTTTGGGGTGAGAGAATTGGCACTTTAAGACTATGTGGAGACCAGATTTTAAGTTTCAAACTTCCACCAGGCTGATAGTTACCTTACCTCAGCATATGGGGAGCAACCTGTAACATAAACGTTTGGTCTAAAAATCTTGTCGGTGACCTTTTCCTCTATTCTGCTGTTAAGATCTTCTACAGAGGCATCACTCAAGAGATGAAAGTGTCCCAAGTCCTGGTACAATGCCTAAAGGAAGCAAGAAAGGAAAACAATTAACACTTCATTTCATTTAATTTAATTCGTGAAGCAAAACCAATAGGCAGAATGCAAAACTGTGTTGAGGTTTTGTTGAAATCATTGGGACTACATCTTACAGTACAAAGTATCAACTTTGATGTCTCAAAATAGACGTTTTAAAGTATGAAACTGAAATTTTGATAAATTTGAATACATCCAACCTGACCTTTGAAGTCCTCTAAAATCCACTAAATGCAATGGACAAACCTCATTAAGGTACCTACAAAGTTTGAAACAGAAAATTAACCTTTTGTCCAGCAACTCCATACTTTCCTTGTAAAATGATTGTTTACAAGAATTTAGAGACACTAAAGAGATATTTTATGTGAGGGGAACTATTTGTGTCAATTACGGTTGATCAGAATTTTCAACACTTCATGGATACAAAATTCCACTTTTCTATACAAGGCAGAACAGCTTCCTTCATGCAGTGACCAACCATTATGTGAGGCTGTGATGACAGATCATTTCTTAATGTCATATTGAAGAGAGGAACTGTTATGAAAAAAGTGTGAAAACAAATAAACTCTTCCTTTAAAGTGGGCATGACACGGCCAAAGTAAGTTTCTCGGCAAATGCTCTTTGGATATACACCTTGACATAAAGTAAATGTTTCCCCTACTAAATTATGTCCATAAATACTGGAACACAGAGTTGTGAATTCCCAATTACAGGCCAGGTTCAGCCCATTTGAAATCCCAAAGCGAAAAAAATATGTGAGCGCGTCTCAAGATGGTGACGTCATTGGAGGCACGGTTAGGAACACTGTACAAAGGAGCTCACAATCATTGAATCATGCATGGTAACGCGTGTTAGCGAGTACATTGGCCCAAACACCGGTGCTACGATAGCAGTGAGCGTGGCCACTGACTACACTGTGTATTGCGCGGTGACATTTGCAATAGCACCTTCACCAAACACCTCATACAGTAAAGCCGTGCTCGTAGTGGGGACACGCTTATTGTGGACTGTCCATACGTGTTTATAGCTGTTCTGAATACTCGAACCGCTGCTTTCTTGCACAAAAAAGAACTGTTTTTACACGGGCGCATATGCACGCGAATATATTGGCCAATGATTTGCTCTGAAACCCCATCATGGTCCGCGCCTTTCGCTCTGCATGTTGGACGAGTATTGTGCCGCAATCGTTTTCATGAAGTTGCTAAGATAAGACAACTTTACCGAGCGTTACATTAGTTCCACATCTAGATGCCCGTCCTTAAACAGGGTGGGGTTTGTGCCGCCAATTGCATCATAAAAGTCAAGTGACCTGTTGCTGCATTTTTTAAAATTGGATCTTAAACATTTTCCTTCATATATCATTTATACTGAATTGAACAGGTTTTTAATGGGGTGTGAGATGATATTTGTAAAATACTGTATCGATTCTTGCAATACAAAAAAGTTTTTGTGGCTGTGTCATGCCCACTTAACGGCAAAAAATCTGCATGCTACATATCCCCCAAATCCATCATTCCTCTTTAACAGTATTGTTTTACCAATGTTTCACAGATATTTATTCTATGGTGACCTCTGATGAAGTCTGACATCCAGCATATGCAACAGGGCTTTAATACCTACTCAATATATTACATCCACATGCTGCGCACCCAGAGTGAGCTGAGCATAGTGACTTATAAGCACTATGAACCACAAAAACTTTACCTAGAAGGAAAAGTTGTACCTTACTTAGTCACTTTATTTTAGAGATATATGTGAAAAAGTACAGAAGTAAATTACTGGCAACTTGATATATGTCCCAAATGTCTGTATGTGACTGACATTAATTGCATGATTGCTTTTTTGTGACTCTTGAAAGTAATCAATTGATTTTCCTCCCCAAGGACCAATAATACTGCCAGTGGAAGAATTCATTCTTATAGAAGTTTGATTGATTGACTCAGTCAATGCAAAACAGTGCACACATCTCCTCTACTAATGACAACAGTGTGCTATGTTGCATGGAAAAGAAATTACAGAAATTTGGGTAAAATACAAACCAGAATGCAAAAATGCATTGAGGTTTTGATGATACATAAATGCTCCGTTTCAAAGAGTGCCATCATGCACCATTATCTTCTCATTAAAATGTTATACTAGCATGTTCAAAAAATAATGTTGTCATTCCAGATGACCTTTTGACCTTCATAAAAGCCATACATAGCTAGAATTACAAACAACAGACTGACAAATGGACAAACAGCTATCTTGAAAAATCATATTTAAAAAGGTTTTCGGGCTTTGACCCCTGGAAACCCCAGATGATCTTTCATATCTGCCAAAAACTATGGGGACCATCCTCTGACCATAATGTATCCACACACCCAAATATGGAATCTATCCAAGCTTCCTACCTTGAGATATCATGTTAACAAGGTTTTCACACTTTGACTCCTGGTGACCCCAGATGACCTTTGACCTCCGACAAAAACAACAGGGACCATCTACTGACTATAATGCATCCACATATTAAATATGAGATCTATCCAGGTTTCCCTCCTTGAAATATTGCTTTAACAAGGTTTTCAGACTTTGACCCCTGGTGACCCCAGACGACCTTTGACCTCCACCAAAAACAATAGAGACCATCTCCTGACTATAACGCATCCACATACTAAATATGAAATCTCTCTAAGCTTCTTACCTTCAGATATTGTGTTAAAGAGATTTTCAGACTTTGACCCCCGAAGACCCCAGATGACCTTTGACCTCCAACAAATAACAATAGTGACCATCTACTGACTATAACGCATCCACATACCAAATATGAAATTTATCCAAGTTTCCTACCTTGAGATATTGTGTTAACAAGATTTTCAGACTTTGACCCCTGGTGACCCCAGATGACCTTTGACCTCCGCCAAAAACAATAGGGACCGTCTTCTAAATATAACGCATTTACATTACAAATATGAAATCTATCCAAGTTTCCTACCTTGAGATATCGTGCTAACAAGGTTTTCAGACTTTGACCCCTGGTGACCCCAGATGACCTTTAACCTCAACCAAAAACAATAGAGACTATCTACTGACCATATCGCATACACATACTAAATATCAAATCTATCCAAGCTTCTTTCATTCAGATATTGTGTTAATGAGATTTTCAGACTTTGACCCGCGGTGACCTTTGACCTACGACAAAAACAATAGGGACCATCTACTGACTATAATGCATGTACAAACCAAATATAAAATCTATCCACGTTTCCTAGCTTGAGATATCGCGTTAACAAGGTTTTCAGACTTCAACCCCTAGTGACCCCAGATGACCTTTGACCTCTGCAAAACAATAGGGACCGTCTTCTAAATATAACGCATTTACATTACAAATATGAAATCTATCCAAGTTTCCTACCTTGAGATATCGCGTTAACAAGGTTTTCAGAATTTGACCCCTGGTGACCCCAGATGACCTTTAACCTCAACCAAAAACAATAGAAGCTATCTACTGACCATATCGCATACACATACTAAATATGAAATCTATCCAAGCTTCTTTCCTTCAGATATTGTGTTAACGAGATTTTCAGACTTTGACCCGCGGTGACCTTTGACCTCCGACAAAAACAATAGGGGCCATCTACTGACTATAATGCATGTACATACCAAATATGAAATCTATCCACGTTTCCTAGCTTGAGATATCGCATTAACAAGGTTTTCAGACTTCGACCCCTAGTGACCCCAGATGACCTTTGACCTCCACCAAAAACAGTAGGGACCATCTTCTGACTATAATGCATCCACATACCAAATATGAAATCAGTACAAGTTTCCTACCTTGAGATATTGTGTTAACAAGATTTTCAGACTTTGACCCCTGGTGACCCCAGATGAAATTTGACCTCCGCCAAAAACAATGGGTTCCATCTTCCGACTATAACCCATCCACATACCAAATATGAAATCTATACAAGTTTCCTACCTTTAGATATTGTGTTAACGAGATTTTCAGACTTTGACCCCCGGTGACCCCAGATGACCTTTGTGTTAGTGTTGACTTTTGTTTTTCTCTTCCTCTCCCTTCAGGATACTAGGTGGGGTTTTTAGTGCTATAGTGTACAGCAGTGTCAGACAGTTAGCGAAATTAAGTGCAAAGCTTTCAAGAGCAATCTTAGTGAAGTATATACCAACTACAGTGTATTGATTTAGCGATTTAGTGTATGAACTTTGAACTTTCTCATTCCAAATACTGAGTCAGCTCCCTGAACATATTTTCTCCAGCTATAGAGAATCAGCCAAGGACTTTACAGGTAAGCATTCTTTAGAGGCTTCTAACATGGTAGCAGAGCCTGGTTGCTAAATCCCATCCTCCATATACAGAGTCATGGCAAGTTACAAAACCCCACCAGTATTTAGTGAAGCGAAGCCGTACGCCAGATGGATCGAAGAGGTTAAAGCCTGGCAGGTAGTGACAGACTTAAAGAAAGAGAAACATGGCTTGGCCATAGCCTTAACCCTTCCTGAGGTGGGAGCCAAATCTATAAGGGATAAGGTCTTCAGTGAAGTGGATATAGAGGAACTTAAGAAAGATACAGGTGTTGAAACCCTCATAAAGTTTATGGACAATGTTTTCAAGAAGGACGAATTATCTGCTGCCTATGAGGCTTACACTAAATTTGATCGTTACAGAAGGAAAACAGAGACGACCATGGAGGAATATGTTGTGGAATTCGAGAAGCTGTATAACAAAACCAAAAAGTATAAGATGGAGCTCCCTCAACCAGTCCTGGCCTTCAAACTTTTGGAGAGTGCTCAATTAGAGCATAAAGAAAGGCAACTAGTACTCACAGCTGTGAATTACAAGGAACCAGACAGCATGTTTTCTCAAATGCAGATTTCTCTTAAGAAGTTCTTTGGAGAACAGTCGATGTCGTCAATGGAAACCAAAGATGGACTGGCCATCAAGGCTGAACCAACATTTATTGGTTCTGACGAAACTGCATTTGTCACTGGAAGAGGAGGTTTCAGAGGTAATGGTCGTGGAAGGTACAGTAATTCTCAGTATGATCGTGCTAAAAATTTTAACAGAGGTCGTGGCAACAGAGGAGGAAGGCGAAAATTCTCAGAGTATAACCAAGCGACTGAATCCGCTTGGACCTGATGGTTACCCTTTGAAATGTAGCAGTTGTGAATCAATCCGACATCTTCTGAAAGACTGCCCAGATTCATATGAGAACCTGCAAAGGAGTGTATTGCAAACTGGTAGTAAAGACGAGGAAGCTGTGTTGTTCACTGGGAACAAACAGTCAGAGACAGAAGTTTTATTGACAGAGGCTTTGGGTTCTGCTGTCTTGGATAGTGCGTGTAGCTCAACGGTTGCTGGAGAAGCCTGGATGGCTCATTATATTGATATGCTTGAAGAGGAAAAGAAGGCTCATGTAATTAGGAGCAAAAGTGACACAGTTTTCAAGTTTGGGGGTGGAAAGCGCTTGAAGTCTAAGGAGAAAGTTACCATCCCATGTGATATTGCTGGTGTGAAATGCCAAGTGACTACTGATGTGGTGGAAAGTGATATTCCCCTGCTTTTGGGAAAGCCGGCAATGAAGAAGGCAAAAGTGAAACTTGACTTAGAAAATGACTGCGCAACCATTTTTGGGAAGACAGTTGACCTTCAGTGTACCTCTTCTGGTCACTACTGCATCCCTATTGTTGAAACAACAATTCCTGTCAGTGACACAGTAGAGGCCTTGGTGTCAGAAGAAGAGAGTTATAGAGAAAAACGAAAGAGAATTGAGAAGCTGCACAAGCAATTTGCCCATCCAACTGCACAGAAGCTGAAATACCTGCTGAAAGATGCCAATATTTCTGATCAGGAAACAATGGATTTAGTGGAAGAAATTGTATCAAAGTGTGATGTTTGTAAGAGATACAAGAAAACACCTCCAAGGCCTGTAGTTGGATTGCCTCTAGCTAGAGAATTCAATGAAGTTGTGACCTTGGATCTCAAAGAATGGAAAAGTGGCGTATATTTTTTACACATTATTGATGTTGCTACACGTTTTAGCATGGCTGGTGTTATCTACAGAAAAACCCCTAAGGTGATCATTGATACAGTGATGAAGTTGTGGATTGGCAGTGGTTTGGGAGCACCAAAAAAATTTCTTTCTGATAATGGTGGAGAATTTTCCAATGAGGATTTCAGAGATATGGCTGAAAACCTTAACATTGAGGTATGGAACACAGCGGGTAGGAGTCCCTGGCAAAATGGTCTGTGTGAGAGAAACCATGCAGTTGTTGATAATTATGTTCAGAAGATTTTGGAGGATTACCCTAACATGGATATCGAGCTAGCTCTAGTATGGGCAGTGAATGCAAAAAATTCATTGCAGATGGTGTATGGATATAGCCCTTACCAGCTTGTGTTTGGTAGGAATCCAAACCTGCCATCAGTGCTCTCTGACCAAGCTCCAGCCCTTCATGGAACCACAGTGAGTGAAATATTTGCTAAACATTTGAACGCCTTACATGCAAGTCGTAAAGCGTTTGTTCAAGCTGAAGCATCAGAGAAGATAAGGAGAGCCCTCCGACACAAGATTAGAAGTTCTGATGATTTTTTTCAGCCTGGTGACAAGGTGTATTACAAGCATGATGAGAGTAACAAATGGAGAGGTCCGGGCAAAGTTCTTGGACAAGATGGTAAAGTGGTTTTTGTCCGTCATGGTAGTGTGTATGTGAGAGTGCATCCCTGTCGACTGCTAAGAATTGATACAGAGTTTGATATACCACCTATGAGGGACCCCAAACTTCAAATTCTTGGGAAGAGGGGTCATGATAGTTCCCAAACAAGTGGCAAGGCAGATGGCTTTCCTGAACCACAGGAAGAGGAAGATGATTATAGTGATAATCCTCAGGCAGTGACTGATGACATAGAAGAAGGAGAATCCAACCAAGATCATAACCAGTCTGACCAAAGAGCAGAAATACGATCTGCCAAGACATTGCCCAAAGTGAAACAGAACATCACTTACTTACCAACTGGTGGAAGCTCATGGATTGAATGTGAAGTTGTACAAAGGTCTGGAAAGGCCACTGGAAAATACCGTAATTGGTTTTATGTAAAGGAGAAAAGTGATTCTTCACTTAAAGAGCTGGATTTTGGAAATGATGTTCAAGATTGGAAGATTGTGGAAAATAATTCAAATGAAAGGGATGAATCTGGTACCAGTGAAGAGGCCAATGCTGTCTTTATTCCCTTACACAGACATGATGAGCCAGAAGTTAGACTTGCCAAAGATGAAGAACTTGCTAATTGGAAGAAGTTTCAAGTATATGAAGAGATTGTAGATTGTGGCCAGCAAGCTATATCTACCAGATGGGTGATAACAGAGAAGTCAGCTGATGGTAAGAGAACTGTCAAAGCCAGACTTGTGGCTCGTGGGTTTGAAGAACAGAATTGTGTTCAAGCTGACTCTCCTACAGTTTCTAAAGAGACAATGAAGGTTTTTCTGGCTCTGGCATCTACTCTCTCCTGGAAATGTCACTCCATAGATATTAAAGCTGCATTTTTGCAAGGAAATGAGATCAACCGTGAGATGTTTCTGAGGCCACCTAAAGAGGCTGATGTTACTGGCAAAGTGTGGAAATTAAAAAAGTGTGTGTATGGTTTGAATGATGCCTCAAGAAATTGGTATTTCAGTGTCAGGGATGAACTCCTTAAACATGGATGCTCACGCTCAGAAGTAGACCTGGCATTATTTTTCTGGCACAATGAAGGGAAACTGAAAGGCATTTTCATTTTGCATGTTGATGATTTCCTGTGGGCTGGTACAGACAACTTCCAAAGAATGGTGGTAGACAGGGTAAGATCATCTTTCAAAATTGGGAAGGAGGCAGAAGGTGCTTTCAGATATATTGGACTTGAAATTGCTCAAGGAAAAGATGGCATCATGCTCACACAGGATAATTACGTAGATTCCCTTTCAGAGATCCCTGTTCCAGCAAAAAGAGTGGCTCAAAAGGAGTTTTTACTCAAACAAAGTGAAGTGACAGAGTTGAGAGGAGCCATTGGTCAAGTGCAGTGGGCATCTAACCAAACAAGACCTGATGCCAGTTATGATGCCTTGGAGCTTAGTACTGCAACCAGAGAACCTAGAGTAAAAGATTTGCTCCAAGCCAATAAGGTGATCAAGAAGTTAAAATCAAAGAGGAGTAACATCCTCTTTCCTAACCTGGGGGAAATAGAGCAGTTGAGTTTGACAGTATTTTGTGATGCCTCCTATGCAAATTTAACTGATGGAGTTTCCAGTGCTGGTGGTCACATTGTGTTTTTGACTGGTGAGGACATCAAGTCTTGTCCCCTTATTTGGGATCTGGAAAAATTCGAAGAGTGGTACGGAGTACTTTAGCGGCAGAAGCTCTCTCTATGGCTGATAGCCTTGACTCAGCATATTGCCTTGGATATCTTCTGTCAGAAATGGTTTTTAACAAGCCTAAGGAAAATAGAGTGCCTATCAGAGTGTGTACTGATAACAAATCCCTATTTGAGAACATTCACTCTACCAAAGCAGTTAGTGAAAAGCGTCTTAGAGTGGAGATAGGAAGCATCAAGGAGATGCTCCATAAAGGAGAACTTTCTAGTGTCAAGTGGATTGAGAGTGGTGCCCAAATTTCAAATTGCCTAACAAAACATGGGGCATCTTGTAAGGGAACTAATGGATGTCCTACAAATGGGGAGCTTACAGAACTATGGTGTTTCCCATCAGTATCCTACCAGGAGTTAATTTGTTTCCAGAAAAAGAAAAAAGGGGGAGATTTGTTAGTGTTGACTTTTGTTTTTCTCTTCCTCTCCCTTCAGGATACTAGGTGGGGTTTTTAGTGCTATAGTGTACAGCAGTGTCAGACAGTTAGCGAAATTAGTGCAAAGCTTTCAAGAGCAATCTTAGTGAAGTATATACCAACTACAGTGTATTGATTTAGCGATTTAGTATATGAACTTTGAACTTTCTCATTCCAAATACTGAGTCAGCTCCCTGAACATATTTTCTCCAGCTATAGAGAATCAGCCAAGGACTTTACAGGTAAGCATTCTTTAGAGGCTTCTAACACTTTGACCTCCGCCAAAAACAGTAGGGACCATGACTATAACACATCCACATACCAAATATGAAATCTATCCAAGTTTCCTAACTTGAGATATCGCGTTAACAAGATTTTCAGACTTTGACCCCTGGTGACCCCAGATGAAATTTGACGTCCGCCAAAAACAATGGGTACCATCTTCCAACTATAATGCATCCACATACCAAATATGAAATCTATACAAGTTTCCTACCTTTAGACATTGTGTTAACGAGATTTTCAGACTTTGACCCCCGGTGACACCAGATGACCTTTGACCTCCGCCAAAAACAGTAGGGACCATCTTCTGACTATAATACATCCACATACCAAATATGAAATCTATCCAAGTTTCCTATCTTGAGATATCGCGTTAACAAAGTTTTCAGACTTTGACCCCTGGTGACCCCAAATGACCTTTGACCTCAACCAAAAACAATAGGGTTCTTCCTCTCGGTATGGCTCATCCATGTACCAAGTTTGAAAACTGTCAGACATTCCTATCTTGAAATATCGTGTTAACGAGCAAAGAGTCACAAAATCACACACACACATACATACATACATACATACACACACGCCATCATGAATGCATTGGTTTCTCTTATCATCGAAACCAAAAATGTGGCAATCAATTAAAAATTGAAAACAAATCAACTGTACCATGAATCAAATATTTTGCACCATTTGCAAAAAGAAATTGTCATTGCAATCAATGCATTTGTTATTAAAAGCTCATTGTTTAACTACCAGATACGATAACATTTAACAATTCTGATATGTACCTTATAAATATTAAAAATGCATTCCTCTCTTTATCTAATACTGGCTAACTGAAACAATGCTTTCCATTTGAAGCAACAGGCACTAATTTACAAAATCTACATGCAGTAGCCTAGTAAGTCTTGGACATGTGTTTCATACCCCCTATTCTGTGCCAACAACAAGTTAACTTATGTGGTGTTCATAATGTAATGGACAGCTATAAGCTATTATACTACAAATATCTTCATTGTCATCCTTCTAACAACACTTACCACTTCATCTGTCTTCATGTGCTTTCCAAATGAAGATTCTTTGGACAAATTCTTGCCTGGTAGACCTGTGCTGTAGAAAACCAAACGATAGGTACCTCCCAGGAAATCTGAAAGCCATCTTGCAACCTCATCTCCACAATCTTGGCCTTTCACATCAAGCCCCCAAACTCTATAAAAATTGTAATATTACACAAACTGAATAGCAATTGAATTGGGCTTATAGCTGTGTTTTGGTGAGCCAATAATATTGGGATATCAACCTTCTATACAGGAAATTGCATTGAAGTGGACTCCATCTTAAAGTACAGTAGACCTCTATCCCATTTCAGTGGAAATTTATTATCATTTAATAGGAATTTTATTTCACTAAATACAAATCCACTTAAAAAGTGAAATCAATTTTCCTTTCATGAAATGGTACCAGTAAATGTCAGAGTAATAACAAGTCAGCTTGAGCTCAAGTTACAAGTCAAGCCCACTCACTCACATTACAGATTAAAACCATTCAAGGTGAGTCAGCACTAGTAATGAGTCACTGCTTTGACCAAATTAAGCCAAGTCAAAAATAACTGAACAAATCAAATCAAGACAGTACCTACTTTGCATCAAATCCTAATCAAGTCAACAAATAAAATAAATGATCCATTTTCAAAATGTTCAAGCACAGGTATAACATGAGGGAATTAACAGGAGTATCTTTTGCACTCTTTCAAAGGAAATGAGAAGGCAATAACATGCAAAGAGACAACTTTAAGACAAGCAAAAACATATACCAGGTATTTCAAGGTTTTCCTATTAAACACTATTGGTACTTTCCATGTAATCAAAGTATGTCTGACTGAATAATGGGAAGACAGTCCATCATTTTTCTTTCTGTACAAACTTTATAGAATGTCTAATACAATGAAGGTTGCTGATATCAGCTAAAGGCCATGCCACATTATTCCTACTGTAGTATGCTGCACAGGCTTGTTGCATGCAAGAAAATTTCTGCTGGCCAACATCTGGATGGGTATCACATGGAATTTGTGTGTTGGATGCATGGTACCTCCATGTGACAAGCATGCAAGCTTTCAGACAGCTCAAATCCACACACAGGCACTGCTGGTCACGTGGGTGGCACCTAAGTGACACCCTGAGTAGCTATTAAGGTGCAAGAGGAGCACAAACTGGTAGCAGGACGACTTATGATAGAGGAGGTCATAGATGGCCAGTGACTTGCCCACAGCCAGCCCTCAGATTACCAGCAAGGAGACAGAGCTGGACCTCAACATGTCTTAACTTTCTCATATACCTCATTCCATATGTCCACAGCAATGACTGACTACACACATGCAGGTTGGCAGTACCAACAGCTAATTTCCACATCTAACCCTAATCTAGATTCTTCAAGCTGGCCGGTTATCCAACTTATCTGCCTACTGTACCGGTGACCAGCTGCAAAAGACCTGTGTTCTGCATGGACCTCTGCAGGTAAACACACAGCTTACTTTACACATAATTAGATAAGTTCAATACTTGGCTGCAGGCATCTTGGCCTTCTGTGCTTACCTGCAGACAAGTCGGAGCAAGATTCACACAATGGCAGCTCCTTGCCATCTGTGGGGAACTGCAGGTGTAAAAAATTGTTGTCTGCAAGATGTGCAAAGAGCCTACCCAGAGTAATGTGACAAGATCTTAAGAAAGAGATGTTTCATAAAGTCACTATGAAAGACCAAAGACATATAAGGCCTTCACATTTCTTATTTCTGTTGATTTCACTTCACATTAATGTAAATTTAACCAAGTGCTGTCATCCTGTAATGATGTTATCCTTGTAATTTTACCAGCAAAAAAAAAAAAAAATTAAATAATTAAATAAGTCAATTTAACTACAAGAGAAACAAGTTGACAATAAACAGAGGTTCAATACTTCAGTATGCACATTTAAGTCAGCCCATGAGTATTGTTAACTGTATACCACAGTGCAGAAGTATCATGTTATTTCATTCCTACACTATTTCTTGTGTAAACAGAGGACCCCTGAGATTAGTAATTAGTTACAAAATCTGCTGGTAATCATTTAACATTGATGAATACAGCAAAAGTAAAGTTGATGAGCTAATTACTTCAGCCCAAATGAACTCCAGCTAAGAACATAACCAACTTAATCAGCTGGGCGTCTAATTTTAGTGGCACGCACAACACCAAGTGAGAAAATCAGAGTACTGTAGCCTACTAGAAGACACATATATTGAGAGGAATTTAAACCCATTCCTGAGCATGTGAAAAAAAAATGGGTGCAGAGCAGCTGGAATACACTGCTTTGCCAATGGATGACCCAACCACACATGGATGTGATAAAATCAAATGAAAATGTAAATAAATAGTCGCAGTTTTTAATACCTGCTGCTGATAACCTTTCCATTCTGTTGCAGAGGAACACTGATATCATCTTTACCTTCAGCACTCAGAACTAAACTTCTACTGTCAGGTGAGAAGCTGGGTTTAATCAAGATCATCTTTGGGCATTTACGGGCAGTAAGAAAGTGGTCATTTTCGTCAACCAACATAAAAGATCTGTTAAATAGGAATCAAATATCTTGATTAAATATTAAAAAGATATGTCCACAACTTTTGTTACAACCACTGTTGTGGGAGGTCTGGAGATTGACTACTGGACAGGTCATACAGAAGGCTTTGAAAATGGAACCTACTATAATGTCAACATAGTTGGTACTCAGCATACTGTAAGCAATGGTGTAAGGAAAACAGCCAGTGAGCAAAGACTGGAAAAAAGGCCCGACTAAAACCAACTGATTGCAAATTGAACTGAAGACTTTCATCTACTGTATCTAACTAACTACAACTGTACAGTAGCTGCTACTTGGTAAATACCATCTTCATAGTCAGTTTCCATGGTGCTACATGATCAGAACATAAAAACTTTTGAGTTGATGAATTGATGTCTTCAGTATAACTACTTTGTTTGGTTCCTGCTATCCGACAACCAGTTACTGATACTTTTCAGACACATCAACAGCTATAGTGCTACAACTGAGGTCCACAAACCATAATTTTTCTTCAAGGTTCGTAGTTATATGGAATCCAAGATAGCACATGGTTTTGATGAGATGGTAGTCCCCTTTTGTTTCGGACAATGAAAAAAAGCAGTTTTCACAAACATTTATTCATTAACAAACCAACACCTCAGTATTACAAAGAGTATATGAGCCCATCACTTCACAAACGTTTGGAGAATGAAAATGAGTATAACCAGAATGCAAAAATGCATTGAGGTTTCGATGATACATACATGCTCTTTTCAATAAAACGCTACATTTCTTGTAACAACTGGTGACCCAAAATAACCTGCCTCCACTCGTAAGTAACTGGTTTTTCTTTTAACCAAAACATTTCTATATTCGAAAAGCCAAATTTCATACTGTGCCTTTAGAAATTCTGCAAACAAGGTTTTCAGAGTTTGATGCCAGGTGATACCAGATAACCATTGACCTCCACCAAAAACAACAGGTACAGTAATTTCAACTCACCATAACATATCCACATACTAATTAGGAAATCCATCCAAGTTTCCTACCTTGAGATATCCCATTTTGACAAGTTTTCAAAGTTTGACCGATCATGACCCCAGATGTCCTTTCACCTCCACAAAAAAAACCTTATACAGACCATCTTCTCACCATAATTCATTCATACACTAATTTTGAAATCAATCCACTTTTCGAACCTTGAGCTATCCTATATAAGTTTTTCTGAGTTTGACCCCCTATGACCCCAAATGACCTTTGACCTCCACCAAAATCAATAGGGTTCTTTTTTACATCATAACGCATCAACATACGCATCAACATATCAAGTTTGAAATTAATCCAAGTTTTCTACCATGAGATATCGTGTAAACAAGGATTTCGGGGTTTGACCCCATGTAACCCCAAATGACCTTTGACCTCCACCAAAATTTATTAGGTTTTTCCTTACATCATAACGCATCAACATATCAAGTTTGAAATGAATCAAAGTTTCCTACCTTGAGATATAGTGTAAACCAGGATTTCGGGGTTTGACCCCATGTGACCCCAAATGACCTTTGACCTCCACGAAAATAAATAGGGTTCTTTCTTACATCATAACGCATCAACGTATTAAGTTTGAAATTAATCCAAGTTTTCTACCATGAGATATCATGTAAACAAGGATTTCAGGGTTTGACCCCACGTGACCCCAAATGACCTTTGACCTCCACGAAAATACATCGGGTTCTTTCTTACATCATAACACATCAATATATTAAGTTTAAAATTAATCCAAGTTTTCTACCATGAGATATCATGTAAACAAGGATTTCAGGGTTTGACCCCAAGTGACCTAAATGACCTTTGACCTCCACCAAAATCAATAGGGTTCTTTTTTACATCATAACGCATCAACATATCAAGTTTGAAATTAATCCAAGTTTTCTACCATGAGATATCGTGTAAACGAGGATTTCGGGGTTTGAAACCACGTGACCCAAATGACCTTTGACCTCCACAAAAATCAATAGGGTTCTTCCTTATATCATAACGCATCAATATATCAAGTTTGAAATTAATCCAAGTTTCCTGTCTTGAGATATTGTGTAAACAAGGATTTTGGTTTTTGACCCCCTGTGACCCCAGATGACCTTTCACCTCAACCAAAATCAATAGGGTTCTTCCTCTTATAATGGGGTATCTGTGTACCAAGTTTGAGAACTGTCAGATCTTCCCTTCTCAAGATATCGTGTGAACAAGCAAAGTGTCACAAACACACACACACATATGCACATACACACATACATACACACACACGCCATCATGAATGCATAGGTTTCTCTTTTCATCGAAACCAAAAAATCATGAAGTAAAATGAATTTCCTGTTTTTTTTTTTTACTCTCTCAATCATTGAGCAATACAATTTGCTTCTTTTTGAAATGAGCAATCCATAGAAAATGAGATTTGAAATTGATTTGAAGATAGCAGCACATTACACAACATTGAATGTTCATGAAGAAACTTTGAGCCAATAACTCTTGAAAAGCAGCAGAAAAAATATAACAAATTATTCCATAATTGAGAATGATAATGGTCAATGTCAGACAATGGCCCTTACAGTTTTCTACAGAAAATGTGCAGCCTTGCATACAGTTCTTTTCTCTTATAGATCTCTCTGTGCTAACAATTTTTACATTCAGTATACACAACAAACCAGAGAAACTGGCCCAAGTGGCTCAAATAAAGATAGACGGTGACCTAGCATAACTTACAGTAAGTACACAAGCCCTATGTTAAGCATCTCTGCCATGAGCTTGAGGCAGGGGTGGCGCCGGGGGGGGGGGGCTTTGGGCCATAGCCCCCCGTCAGGAACACTGGCCCCCCTGTCGGGGAAGGTCGGCAATTTCGTCGGGGAGGTCGGGAGGCCTAAAAATAATAAAATTAATTAATTAATCAATCAATCAATCAATTACTTAATTGAGTAATTAATTTAAGTTTAATTTATTAATTATAAAAACCTAAAAGGACTGAAGTTACTAGGTGGGTGATCTTGAACACATTTTTTTGTTTTGCAATGCCATTTTAAAGCATATTGGGAATCGAAATTCCATCACGTATTCTTAGCTCTTTTATACCTCATTTCATGTACCTTAATTGTCCTATCTCATCCCCCGTCGGGGAGGCATTTTTTGCGGAAGGCCTAAAATTGAAGAACGTAAAGGACTGGAGTTACTGGATGGATGATGGTGAACTTTTTTTTCCTTTATGATTTTTTTGTTTTTTGTTTGTAACCCTATTTTCAATGCATTGATTTAACCCCAGTACACACTACAGCGATATTGGATCGGATTCTGTCAGTTTTAGTTAAAGTCTCATCCATCCATTTTCGGAAAGAACCAAAAATTTGCCTTCCTGTGTAAATATATGATTGGTATGAGAGAAATACAAATGTCAAATATATACTTCTTATTTTGTGACGTCACATTGTCAAATAGCTTTTATCGAACTACGCGTATCCAATAAAAGCTGTCTGTGGATGTGGTGTCACGGAATAATTGGTATACTGTAAGTTACTTAGAATTTCGTAGTCTACACTGGTTGGCAAATTTTTGTTTCTTTCGGACCAAAGATGAAGGAGATATTAATTAACCCTCACAAAAATCGGAGCGAAATCCGATCCGATATCGTTTTAGAGTGACCTGGCCTTTAATCGGTTTTAATTACTTCTTACTATAGCTCTGCTATCCCTCGTCCCATCTTCAATCCGTGCGCACAAGGTCATGCCCCCGTTGGGGAAGACTTCCTTCCCCCTATTGTTGAGAGAAAATCCAATTTCATCGGGGATCTTTCATATACAGGCCCACGATAAAAAAAATGGGCCTGATAACTTCAGTCACCCCCGACGATCTTCTTGATTTTGCTTACTAGAAGACCATATTCTTCAAGGAAACTGACAATTCCAAATTATCCGTACAAAAACGGACAAGTGGTTTTTCATGTGCAGGCATTACCCAATGGTCTTTTTCTAAAGTCCTCCCGACCCTCTGGCAAAGGTCCGTTCGACATGCATTGCCCAATGGTCTGCCATCTGGCCTGCCCCGACAGCCGAATTCTAGAAACGGTAACGAAATTGGCCAGGCCATTTTGGGCTACACATAATGATAAACAGTGGCTTGAATATGTCTCCCCTTAAGTCTGGCTGAAAATTCATTTGAAGCCACCTTGTAACGTGACATTTTTTCAAATACGTTGAAAGTAAGATCATTTTGTCTGGATTTTGGGCAGTCACGAAGAAAATTTCATCTTTTAAGTGCATATTGCACTGTTGCAATTGAATATAAACAAAGAATTCTGGTAGAGTAAAAAAAAAAAACAGTATGTTTTTGCATAGTTCCCCCCCTCCCCTCGAAAAGAGACAAGTCCATTACATCCAATTGTAGCAGTACCGTACCTTTTATCTGGTAGTTTTCTGATCACTTACCAACTTGTTTTTTTTTCTATTAAAGTGAAATTTCTATTTCAAAGGGAAGCTCAAAATAACGACTGCTCAAGTCTGGGAAATGCCATTTTCGGGTGTCTGTAGTGTTAGTTTTTTTTAACAATTTTCTTTAGGTTCCGCCCCAACTGATGGGTCGCGCTCCGCTTAGATAGTGTTTTGGTCTAAAAAATTACTTAACAGAACAATTCATGCTTGCATATTATTCTTCGTTTTGGGACAGTATAACAGAGTGAAAATTTTATTGCAAAAGAAAGCTCAAAATAATGACTATATCGGTACTTTGTTTCTAGTTACCAGCCCGGCTGCGGAAATGCCTTTCCCTGCTTTCTGGAGGTTCTTAATTTTTCAAAAATATCTGAGCGCTCCACTTGTAGTTTTCGGGCAATGTTATATTTTTCGGACAAAAGAAAAAACAATTCTGTCCCCTCCCAAACTGAAACACTCCCATTGGCCTTTGTCAGAACTTCAAATATATGGGAAGCCAAACTCTTTCCACGGGAACATTTACCAATATGGTCCGAGGGCATTAATATACCTGATGATATTCAGTAACCCCAACAAAGCTGTACAAAACTACAGATTACTCCCTACTTGATTTTTCTTATAAGAAGGTCAAATTCTTACATAAAAACACCAAAATCTGTCATAATATAAGTTTCAGGTTGTTAAAAGTGGCAAAATTTTCCAATTTTTACGGATGCTCAGTACTGTACAACAAATAACCAGACAACTCTGTTAATCACCCCGACATTCTATCTAATTTTGCTCTTGAAAGGCATATCACTTAATAAGGAACCCAATTTTTTTATTATAACCTTACCAAAAACCACATTTTCTTAAGGTAAATTCCAAAATTTCTGCAAATAAAATAAGCTCTTAATTTTCAAATCTTGGTTCAAAAAAGGATAAAAAACTTTTCGGGCAAACTTTAAGTCTCGTCTTGAGACCTTAGTATGTCGATTAAATGCATAACCCCAACAGAATTTCAGATGTCACGTGTAAAATGTTTTTGAATTGTCCATATCAAGGATAGATTCTTCAATAAATAACCCCAATTTTTAAATGTCATTACAAAAGCCAAATTTTTTTCAAAAAATAAATTTCAGATTTTTAAGTGTTTGTTTTAAAAAAGGTAAAAAATTTTGGCCCGCTGCGCGCCTCAAATTCTGTCAAGTTATGTCCCACTGGGACTAACCCATCGCCTTTGTCGGGGCCTTGAACTGCTGGCCCCCCTGTCTGGGAGCTTGGGCCCCGCTGTCGGGCAAATCCTGGTGCCACCCCTGGCTTGAGGTGCTACAGTAAGTCAAACAATATCTTTTCTCCAGAAAATGTTATGCAACTTTTTGTGTTTTCTAGTACTGTATATCTGTTACTGGCAATAAATAAAATGTGAAAGCTGACTATTGTAGATCAAGTCTGCATGTAGTGAGGCAATCAGATATAATTAGGCAAAGAAATAGGATGTTCAAAAAGGTAGAAGGAAAGTTTCATCATAAAGCCATCAAACAGAATCTTGTAAACTGAAAAGGCACAGCACATCAAAGAAAGAGGTGAAACTAATAAGGAATTTACCTCCTAATTAAGAAAGTTAGTTCATGTAATACCTGTCATAGATACCATTGCTCAAGAATCCTCTGTCTGTAAGCTCTCCTTCCTGAACTTCAATAGCTCCGAATGATTTAACTGGATGCAAATACAACTTGGAAACTGTTGCAACTCTTTTGTAGCTCTTCTTACTTTTTGATGACATGTAAGCATAGATACCCAAGGCACCAACTACTCCAGCCACAGAAATGCCAGTGACAACATGCTTGTTCAACCTTTCCATTGTGAAATCTGTTTAAACTAAAAGCATACAGAGATTCATTTTATAATGAAACGAGGAGGCAAAAATACCTAGAGAAAAACCAGAAAGCCAAAAGGCTTAGTGATTCCTTGCCATCAAATACCTTACCTGCTTTCAAATTGACAGTGCTTGATAGATTTTTCTTTACATTTTAGGCACAGAATTTTCGCAATTTTACCCCTGGTGACCTCAAATGACCTTTGACCTCTACCAAAAACAATAGGCTTCTTTCTCTCAACATGACAAATCTATATACCAAATATGAAAAGTACCTGTTACTCTTATCTGGAGATATTGTGTTTACAAGCCATTTTTCAGTGTTTTCGCAATTTTACCGCTGGTGACCTCAAATGCCCTTTGACCTCTACCAAAAGCAATAGGCCTCTTTCTCTCAACATGAAAAATCTATACACCAAGTATGAAAATTGCTGGGCAATCCTATCTGAGGATATCATGTTTGAAAGCCATTTTCGGTGTTTTCACATTTTTACCGCTGATGACCTCAAATGACCTTTGACCTCAGCCAAAAACAATAGACTTCTTCCTCTCAACATGAGAAACCTATATACCAAGCATGAGAAGTGTCAGTCACTCCTATCTGAAGAAATCATGTTTAAAAGCCATTTTCGGGATTTTTCCAATTTTACCGCCAGTGACCTCAAATGAACTTTGAATTCTACCAAAAGCAATAGGCTTCTTTCTCTCGAAATGACAAATCTATATACCAAATATGAAGAGTATCTGTCACTCCTTTTTGAAGATATCATGTTCACAAGCCATTTTCAGTGTTTTCGCAATTTTACCGCAAATGACCTTTGACCTCTACCAAAAACAATAGACTTCTTCCTCTCAACATGAAAAATCTATATACCAAGTATGAAAGTTGTCGGGCAATCCTATCTGAAGATATCGTGTTTACAAGCCATTTTTGAAGTTTTCGCAATTTTACTGTTATTGACCTCAAATGACCTTTGACCTCTACCAAAAACAATAGGCTTCTCTCTCTCAACATGAAAAATCTATATACCAAACATGAAGAGTGTTGGTCTCTCCTAACTGAAGATATCATGTTTACAAGCCATTTTCAGTGTTTTCGCAATTTTACCGCTGGTGACCTCAAATGACCTTTGACCTCTACCAAAAACAATAGAGTTCTTCCTCTCAACATGACAAATCTATATACCAAGTATGAAAATTGTCGGGCAATCCTATCTGAAGATATCATGTTTACAAGCCATTTTCGGCGTTTTCGCAATTTTACGGCTGGTGACCTCAAATGACCTTTGACCTCTACCAAACACAATAGGGTTCTTCTTCTCAACATGACAAATCTATATCCCAAGTATGAAAAGTGTCGGTCACTCCTATCTGAAGATATCGTGTTTACAAGCTATTTTTGAAATTGTCGCAATTTTACTACTGGTGACCTCAAATGACCTTTGACCTCTACCAAAAACAATAGGGTTCTTCCTCTCAACATGATAAATCTATATACCAAATATGAAAAGTGTCGGACATTCCTTTCTTAAGATATCGTGTTTACAAGCAAGTGTCACAAACACACACACACACACATACACACACACACGCACACACACAGTCGTGTTTTTACATACAACTGAGGACTTCATTGTTATCTCCATTGTGTCTGCTTACTTAACCCTAACCTTCACAATAGACTGTCTATTGTTAGACAACCGAGGACTTGAGAAATCTTTTGAATTTACTACCGAGGACCTGGAAGTCTATTGTTTAGGTCCTCTGTTTTACACAAAGACAAACCCACACTTACACACACACATACACACACACATGACATCACCATCGCAAAGATTCCTTGCCTGCCTACGGCAAGGAATCAATAAAAACAGTAAGCCTTTTTGGAGCTACATCAAGTCTAAGAAATGTGACAATGCTGGAATATCCCCCCTTTAACAGAATAGAGATCTTATCTGTGATGCCCTGAAAAAGGCTGAAATCCCATCTTGGTTTATATCTGTCTTCACTCCCAAAAAGGATTCAGGAGACCTTGTCCACAAAAAGAAACCACACCATTACTGCCACGTGTACCAGAGATGGGGTTGAAAAACTGCTGAGTAATATTAACATCTCTAAAGCAAGTGGCCCAGACAATCTCCTAAATATTAACCTGAAAACTTGGGGCCTCCCCAAATATTTACCAGATCTGTTGTCTCTGTGCAACTCCCAGAAGACTGAAGAAATGCAAATGTGGCCCCCATGCTCAAATGCAGTGTTCACTTGCCTGAAAACTACCGCTTGTTTTCTCTCACTTCAGGAACATCTAAGTTTTTAGCAGTGGCGTAGCTAGGATTTTTTCCAGGGGGGGCAAAGGTATGAAATTTCCCCCAAACTTTTCCCGGTCAATGTGTATGTATTTCATATAAAATATGCAAACTTACAAGTATAACAACATTACCATGTCATTTTGTAATATTACCTGCATTTTAATCTTAAAGTATAACATAGAACAATCAGAAATAACAAAGTATATTATTTTGGTAAATAATATCTGGTTTATTTGTATGTACTAAAGCAGTGGCGTACGCAGGATTTCTCTGAAGGGGGGGGGGGGCATGCAGTATGGTCTAAGAGGAGGGGTGTCCAGAAATGTTTTGATGTTTCAAGGAGCCTACATGCAAAGTGGTGCAAGATTTGTTTTTGACAGGAACAGTGTTAAAAGTTGAATTGAGGTGGTTCATGAGGATAAAACTGAAACTTTTGTGTCTTTACATGCACTCTTATGCCAGTTATGCTACCTTACGGAGTAAAACTTGTCATTAAATTTGTACACTTTTAGAAGTCCAAATAAAAGAGCATTGATCGGTATTTGTAGTTTTTCTTGTCCACAAAATGTTATTTTGTCATAAAGATTATCTAAGCGGAGCGCCACCATTGGTTGGCGCAGAGTGCAGAGAAAATTTGGAAAAATCAGACCCCTTAGATGGCCGGAAATAGCATTTTTCAGGCTAATACGAAGAATCTAGCCAGTCGCTTTCTTCTTTTGTCGTTTGCAATAAAATGCTCACTTCAAAATATGTTCGCAAACTGCAAAGTGATCAGAGAGTTAAGAGCTTATTTTACCCCAAATATGTAGTTTTGCCCAAAAGACCGAGCGAAGCGCCACCATTGGTTGGCGCGGGGCGTAGAGAAAATTTCGAAAAATCAGACCCCTCAGATGGCCAAAATAGCGTATTTATGCTTGTAAAGAGAATCTAAACATGTAGTCTTTTTTATTGATGCCACCAGTGGGAAACAGAGTCTACCTTTTTAAGTAAAAATTGGAATTTGACAGAATTTGCCTTGGTCTATTTGTAGGAATTCAAAAAAAATTGGCATCACTGAAATTTAAGACCTTGCAGGGACAATCCTTCCCCTTTGAAAATTTTTGAAAAATTGGGTGTCCTTATAAGCAATCTGGTGCCACATATGTTATCTTTTGAAGTAAAATCTGTGTTAATAAAGTTAGACTACGTATTTTTGAGAGAAAGAAAAAATGGCATCTGCGAGGGGGACATGGCCCAATGGTCTCCCCTTCGCATGCCCCTAAGGAGGCCTAATAGTGGCTCGATCACACAGGATATCCTGTGAGAAAAGCAGTTTGTTATGTGTAGAAGGCTACAAGGTACTCATTGTCCATTTATTGTTACACTCAAAGTGAGCAGAAAGCTATTTATCTGAACTAGCTTGTAAGCCTCAAAGGATTAGGCTAAGTAACAAAATCTAAGTGTGCCAACGGATCCCGTTAATTCTAATTTCTAGATTAACTTTTAGTTTATCGTTGGCCATGGATTGTTTCAGCCCAATCCATTGTTATGTACACAGAGTAAAATCGTACAGCTACTGCTAGCTTGTAGAAGAACATAACAACCTCGGGGGTCTACGGTAGTGACTTTTTAGTTTTCACATCCTTTTACTGATGAATTCCCAAAGTATCACCTGAATAACAGCTTCCTGTGCACTGAAATGCACTGATCATAACCCCCATGCATATACAAGCACAAAAGAACATTCAATCTGCTACGCAACGAGGATATTTCTGTGAAACGCGAATTGGGCCGGTTCATGCAACACACTGACGAAATCTGAGTTAATTTGTTGCATGGAAATACAAATTATGTATGAGAAATGTCTCACAATTTCTTATTCTAACAAAAATTTTGAGAAATTTTTGTAATAATAAGAAGATTCATCAAATTTCCCCATTTTCATCAAATTTCCCCAAAAATTTTTCCAGGGGGGGCAACTTGCCCCCCCTGCCCCCCCAGTAGCTACGCCACTGGTATTTAGAGCACATTATCTGTAAAAGCTTGTTAGATCACTTGGACCGAAATGATATTCTTACCTAATTAAATCATGGCTTTTGCAAAGGGTTCTCATGTGAGACCCAAATACATGTACTTGTAAAAATGGATGATTTTGCTCAAAAATTACATGATAAAACCATACAAACTGAAATCATTGTACTTGACTTCTCCAAAGCCTTCAGCACTGTCCCACACAATAAACTACTATAGAATTACAAACAAATGCAAACATTCTTGAGTGGAGTACATCCTTTCTTACTCAGCGTAAGATGCATGTTGTTGTTTTCTGTTGATAGAAAAACCTCCGAGTATGCCCCTATTATTTCTGGTGTCCCACAAGGGACAGTACTTTGTCTGTTGTTTCCTTTGTCATATAAATGATTTGCATGATTGTGTTTCCTCACAGGTGAGACTGTTTGCAGATGACTGCCTTCTTTACCAGCCCATTAAAAATCATAATGAACGAGAGTAAAACAAAAAAGTTTTATCTCTTGAGTAGTAAATCGAATCATCTTTTTTCACCTCTATAAGTAATAATATTATTCTCTAACAAGTTAAGAGCACCCCTTCACTAGGAGTCATTTTTTCTGAGGAATTAAAATGGACCACTCACTTATAATTAAAATTACTTCCAAAGCAAGCCCTACAGTATGCTGGGGGCTGCTAAAAAGACACCTTAAATGTTGTCCTTTAAATTGCAAGAAACTTGGTTACACCTCTGTGGCTCACAACAATCTATTGTATGCAGCTGTGACAGTACGTATATGGGTCCCTTATCATCAAGGAGACATTGACTGTGTCAAACGAGTACAACGAAAAGCAGCAAGATTTATTTATAGTCACTTTAAGTCCAGAGAAAAAAGGCTTCAAGACCCACCTACTTGAAAAATTGGAGCTCCCAACACTACAGAACTGCAGGAAAATGGATAAAATGTGTCTATTAATGTATAAAATAACTAATAATAACTTCCCAACCATCCAACTCAACACATTCCTAACTGAACTGCCAGCTAGACAGCAGATTAAAGCCCGGTACACACCGCCACGACTACCTACGACGCGACAAGACTTCACCTGTCGTAGACAATCTGCATAAATCGTAGACATTCTGGCGCCTTCCTAAACCCACGAAAATACCATGTCACACCGCTCCGACACTAATCGATGGAATGACGCTGCACGTGGCGCGCCATCAATCAGGCTATTCCAGGTTTGAGATTTAGGCCCTACAATAAATTTGAAATGGTTCATTTTTTGGCCTCTGGGTCGCAATTAAGAAATTATTGGCGTGTACAGGCTCTAAAGTAGGCCTTTTACACTGTCCAAAGTTTGCGTATCGTGTCCTTTAAAAGATTGAACTCGGTATATGAATTAGTAAGTTAGATGGGCTTTAACGGCTCAGTTTCTAACCGAATTGTCAAGGTCGGGCTGGCCACGGCCTTTTTTCCAGTTGTGGCTCATTGGCTTGCTTCTCTTAAGGGCTGTGATTTCCCTGGGACGTAGGCTGGAGGAGGGGGTGCGTGCGGACGCACCTCCCCGCACCAGCTGGAGTTCCGCTAAAAATGAGGCAAAAAAATTCTTCAAAAAACATAAGGCGAAAAAAGAAGCTCAAGAAGACTACGGTGCTACTCCCTGACCAGGGAGGTGTTAGGACCTCTAACACCTCCCTGCTCTGACCGCCGTCTCCACCCAGCACGCTTGTGCCTACATGCAAGAGGATGAATACAAGTCGGCCATTGCAGATTTATCTGCCAGCCTTCGTAGGCGAACGAATGTCTTACAAAGGTATTAACACTTGTTATTTTGAAAATAAATATAGAAAGAAAAATATTCCCCTTAAAAAGGAAGTAATTTCTAATTGGCTCGGTATTCTAGGCCTACATAAATGCTTGAACATGAACGCACAATGACTGGTTTGAAGTTAACGGACTTGTTCTGTCTTTTTCTGTGCAAAGTATCTTCAAGTGACGCACTTTTATAAGTGCGTTCGTTTTCCGAGCACGCAGAAGTTTGCATCAACTAAAATCCTGATAATACACTGAGAAATGTCTTCTTTGCGTATGTAATGCGTTGTAAAAGCGTACGCACACTGACCTCTTTGAACGATGGATTTTGTTTTTTTTGCTAATGCGGCTTTAGTTTTTACACGAATCGCCGGTTAGACTGGTCAACGCTAGGTCTCAGCTACACTTCCACCCCGATATTTACCTCTCTATGAGGAATCAATTTCAGCAACAGTGTAAGTAAACGTGTGGAATATATCGCCATGGTTACTACTAAAGTAGTAAGCCTGCAGCTGTAGCATATACTGTAACATGGTTTGATACGTACTCACCTGCTCTCGGTGTTGCGCAATAAAAACATGCCGTAACTGGAACTGTGTACCATGGGTGAATGCTGCGCTCTGATTGGACAAACCGCATGAGGCCTGTTTGTCGCGTCGAAGACGAGTTCACACCAACACGACGAGTACCGCCTAGACCCGACTACGATTGAACATGTTTAGTCTTGCCGACGGCATATGACCCGACGGAATCGTAGTCGTGGGAGTGTTCACACCGCCCATACCCCAGCCGACGCGTTGGGTGGTCGCCGTCGTGTCTTGGGTCGTCGTGGCGGTGTGAACCAGGCTTTAAGTAACTCTGTCTGATGGTGAAGTACACGCACAGCATCTGCACACATTCAGGTGTCATCTGGCGCATTGCTAGTCCCCTCTCAATCATTCTGTTGCTTCTACACCCAATTGGTCTTCTGAAACGTACCGAGGAGGAGGAGGAGGAGGACGAGGAATGTTAGTCCCACAATAATTCTGCAAATAAACTGCTTGACTTGTCTCTGCAGTCTGCACAGTACTGTACATGTCGAGTGAGCAACCATATTGAATGAACTACTATGTTCTGACCATTGCTGCAACATAACACAGGCTATCAGACTAAAAAAGATTGTAGCACACATCAAGTGTGTAGAGTCTTGTAGTGTATCCATTCCATCAAAAGGGAGGCAGCAGACAGAGTAACTTAGGCCTAAGGTCTCACTACTCGGTTAGGGTAATGTTCTAGAGTGTCAAGTGCACACCCTCAAAGAAGTACTGTAGTTCTTCTTACACTCATTTGGACAAAATTTTGTCAGGATCACCTACCAGCTGGGTGATGAAAGTCCATGAATATGAAAGAGAACTTGCCAGAGTATGGATGTTGAAAATTTGGGTAAGATTAATGGTGATTTAGACAGTTTAAGAAATTGTCGTCAAGTCCGCAGATTTTCTGTTTTTGTGAAGAGCCTAGAGGTGGGTGTACCCTATAAAAACTTTTAGTCCTTCTAGCTCAAATTCTAAACAGTCATGGTATGGAAATTTTGTATTGCCATGATGGACAAACTTGTCAGCTATCAAGTGATGGGTGTCTTGAAATAGCTGTGAACTTTGACAAGGCTGCAGGGGCCCCAAAAGGGAGCTAATTTAGTGTTTAAGTCAATGGGGAAATTATTGGGGGTGTCTGATTTGATTTGATTTGAATTTATTTGAGCGACAAAAACATCAAGACAGACAAAGAAGGACAGCAAAGACAACAAAATAAGATAGGACATGTGCAGGGATGACACAGAAAAGTCTGACAACAGACTCATTACCACTAAGGTCCCTAGAGCAAAATACATATAAACCACAGCACAGTTCACAAGAAAATCTAACCAGAAAGCCAAGAGGCTTAGTGATTCCTCAACCTGAAATGTAAATACCAGTAGCTGAGTAGTACACTACTCATACCAGGTTGATTTTACCAGGGACACCTCCCTGATTTTACATACAGCAGTTAAGCAATTTAGATCAGCTCAGTTGAGTAGGTTTGTTTGGCCAACCGAAGGGTTGTATTTAACAGAGCTTGTGAATCTGAATTAAAATCATTTCATTTTAAATTAAAGCAGTCTGAAGTCAAACAATTTCTTGATTACAAGTTGGGTCTTCCATAATGTGAACATTCTATCACACTGAATAGATGTAACCATAACCAAACAATAGGAAAGCTGTAAGAGTTATTTACATAGCCTCTTATGTTTCAGCAGCGAATTGACCTCCTTCTTAGGTTTAACATTATGGTCTGTTGTATAAATGCAAACAATGTGACTCGACCTAGCCTTGGCCTTAGCCTATGTAATGAGTACTTAACTAGAACAGTGATTTCAGTGTTAGGCTGAGCACTGCGGTACAAGCCAAACCTACGATCGTGAAATGTGTTCATGACAATTGTGAAGGCAGTTTGTTATAGGCTGACGTATACAGCAGTAACGATTTGATTGGAGGATGTGGAAATATAGCTAAGACAGGCACAGCTTTGCATGCATAATAGTTAAGGTAAACAATTTTTTCAGAAACCACAAAAAGTGTAATTACTCATTAGTTAGTGCTCTCTGAGTGAAAACTTTACTCAACTTATCTTTCTTTCACCAAGAGGGGTCAGCCTATGTAAACAACGACAATATGCAAAAAATGTCGCACATACGCAGCATTTCCCTTTTAAACATCCAGGTCCTCAAATTGACCCCATTTGCCTAATGGGCAAACAACTTGAACAAGTGGAACAAGTAAAACCTGTCTCAGATAATGCACCATTTGGCTTCTAGGCTACGCCTAAGTCTTTACCAAAATCAAAATTCCGTCTCCCGTATTCACCTTCAATAAATATGTTCCAGTGTCCCACTTCAGCTAACAGAAATATGTTAACCCTATGTACAACCACTCTAAAACACAAACACCCTGCTTCCACAATTGTCTAAATACCCCCCCCCCCCATACACCCCTCCTAGGTTGACAACCTAGAAGGGGTCACAAGACCCATTTGCAAAAATCATGGCACCCTTAAGGGTAGAGTTGGCGCTCTTTTCCCTTCTACCATAGCACCACAATGGACACAGGTGAGGCCAAGTCCGGGGTTGCATATGGCGTGGTCACTCCATGATATTACTAATAAGGTCCAAGGAACCATTAACTGACATCCATGTACTGATATTCCTTTTTCAACAGTACATAGTGGGGCCAAAGCCACAGTCGGGATAATGGCAGTGAAAAGTTATTGCTTTGTATGTACCTTTGTTTATCACGAATGATCCCCCTCTAGTTAACCCGTTTATAGGCCTACATTTCTGCAAACATGAGCAAGCCAAGGCTACACTCTACATATGGCTAGGCCTAGCGGAGCGGATTAATATACGGTCACGTTCAGTGACTAGTCTCACCAAACTTCATCAAACACAAATTGAAAGTTTTTCAGGCGAGAAAATGTTTTTAACCATTCACATCTATTACTAGTAATAAGGTCCAAGGAACCATTAACTGACATCCATGTACTGATATTCCTTTTTCAACAGTACATAGTGGGGCCAAAGCCACAGTCGGGATAATGGCAGTGAAAAGTTATTGCTTTGTATGTACCTTTGTTTATCACGAATGATCCCCCTCTAGTTAACCCGTTTATAGGCCTACATTTCTGCAAACATGAGCAAGCCAAGGCTACACTCTACATATGGCTAGGCCTAGCCTAGCCTAGTACAGGCCTAACGTTACAGGCTACACAACCACTTGCCGCTAACGCTGGGCTTACTCGCGGTCTCACCTAGCCCTTGAACAGGACCCAGCATTACGTTCCTATGCTATACACTTCATTTCTGGAGTGACTACAAGGAGCGGATTAATATACGGTCACGAAGTAATTATTGCTTTCTTCTTCTTTGTACAAGAAGTAAGTTTACGAAAGACTATTACCCACAAAAACTCAGAAAGCGCCGATGAGTTTTTTCTCCTAGAATGAGTCGTAAATGCTGCAAAGCTGTAGTTTTGTATATAGACTAGTTGGAAATGGCCCACTGAGTTAGTTACCGTTACTGTATGTGACGAAATTCACACAGTAAATTTCCATTGAAGTTTGTCGCGACAAAATTAGACTTGCGTCGTGCAGTAATGTACGGAAGCTTAAAAGTGCCACAAGATCACAATATCTTTTTGGCTAGTAAGTTAACATTTTTCAGAAAAATGTCAAGATGACAACATAATATCTCGTCAAAAAACACAAAAATTATGAAATGAGAACTTGTCACATTTCGTCATTTCAACAATTTTCTGCAAAATGTTAAATTCCTCACATCTTTCCAAGTGTGGAAAGCTACATTTTTCTGAAAAATTACAAAATGACAACTTATTATATCTCGTCATTTCAACAATTTTCTACAAAATGTTGAATTTCTCACATCTTTTCAAGTGTGTAAAGCAACAATTTTTTGAAAAATGATGAAATGACAACATATCATATCTCGTCATTTCAACAATTTTCTGCAAAATGTTAAATTTCTCACATCTTTCCAACTGTGCAAAGCAACAATTTTCTGAAAAATGACGAAATGACAACTTATAATATCTCGTCTTTTCAACAATTTTTTGCAAAATGGTAAATTTCTCACATCTGTCCAAGTGTGCAAGGCAACAATTTTCTGCAAAATGACGAAAAGACAACTAATCATAGCTCGTCATTCCAACAATTTTCTGCAAAATGTTAAATTTCTCATATCTTTTCCAAGTGTGCAAAGCAACGGATTTTTGAAAAATGACGAAATGACAACTTATAATGGCTCTTCATTTCAACAATTTACTGCAAAATGCTAGATTTCTCACACTTTTCCAACTGTGCAAGGGAACAATTTTCTGAAAAATGATAAAATGATCACATGTCTTTTTATCAGTTTTCTACTGTGGTTCTGAGGGGACATTGCATTTTCTCTCTTCAAATAAGGGATATGATACATTACCCAAAAAGTTGCTCTATTGACATGTTTTCATTTTCGGATTATTGGAGGACAATTGGAAATGATCAATTGTCGTCAGGTTGTTTTCATAGTTTGTTGAGCAACGGATGAAGTGAGGGAGACAAGAGGGGGGTTAAAATAAATTAACACCAAATATTGTAGATGCCTTGTCACCAAAACATTTGGTTGATTAAGAGTATATGGCTTTGGACAACAAATCAACCGGTAGGCTGCAATGGGTGAAACCCTTAGAGGGGCAGTTTTTGACACTAAGCTGAGCACCAAGTGATGTACCCATAGATAGTTGACACCCGGGCGGACCCCCTGTGTAGACCAATCCAGGATATTGTTGTCACTTTGAATCATCATGAAAAAGACAAGCATATCCAAAGTACCATTTCTCCATTTTCCAGTGCCTACAATACTATTTTGTCGAAATCCAACAATTCTGAAATTAGATAGTTAGATAGTTGACACCCGGGCGGACCCCCTGTGTAGACCAATCCAGGATATTGTTGTCACTTTGAATCATCATGAAAAAACCAAGCATATCCAAAATATCATTTCTCCATTTTCCAGTGCTTACAATACTATTTTGTCGAAATCCAACAATTCTGAAATTAGCGTTGGAGTCCCCAGGCATACGCAGTATTACAGGGCAAGAGTATACTTCCCCCACACTTTTAAAGAGTTTAAGAATAAAAATAATAAGAAAGGGCGAAAGGAAGGGAGCCCAGAGAAATTACAAGACTTTTCAATAGCCTATTATGATTTAATTTTGCAATGTTAAATGAAGGAATACATGATGAACATCAAAAGCAATAAAAATACGAGCAAAATTTTCTCCGCGCGCATCACGCGCACTCCGAGAACAAACTCACTAATACGAGTGAAATTTGAAAATTCTTTTCTCCTTCGCGACAGGAAACTTAGACCGAAGACAATATTATTGGCAGCTAAAGATTTTGTGCAACTTTAAACAAACTGACAAGCCGTAGTATATACCGGGGGCAGGGGCAAAGTGCCTCGTTGACGTTTCGACCGGGAAGATCAGTTCAAACCTCCGGATTGAAAAAAAGGCAAATAAGGAAGAGAGAAACGTAGAGAAAGGGATAAGAATATGAGTGAAAGGGAAGGAGATTATTTCAGAGAGACTGACAAGATCTGCCTCTTTACAAGTAAAATACATTCCATTCCGATGAATGTCCGTCTGATTAACGCAGCGAAAAGTTCAAAACAGTTCTTTGTAGCAATTCCCCCCCCCCCCCCCAGATTTTCTTCAGGCCCCCAGATTTTTTGCGTCCTGATAAAGTAATTGAAAAAATTTAATGTTTGAACAGAACTAAACTTTGAAGTATTTCCTTCAAAACAGTAAATTAATAAAATGTGTAAACATTAAGAAATAAAAAACATGGATGAATGTGTGTAGAACACATTTTGTGCGCACTTATGAAATCAAGTAATAACTTCAAAATGCCTACTTTCACTAAATTAGATATCGTTTGTGATCTGCACTGTCGTTTATTGCATTTCACTTAGAAGATGAAACGAAAGTCTCGACGACAAACTTTAATGTGACTTTGTTAGGTTAAGACACTTTCTGCCTTTCAGATGGCTGATCGATTTACTGAAAATAAGGCAATCGTACACTGGAGACCACTCTTACACGACCATTCCTATACTTCATCGTACACAAAATATGCCGTAAGCAGGTAAGGGTAAGGTACTGCCTTCGGACAATTCTTCCATTCCATCCTTAACAAGTAGGCCTATGTCGTGCCTCACTCCTGTCCATGACAAGTGCCACTGTAGGACGATTTTTATCGACAGGTCCTCTTTTTACTAGTTGGCACTGGCGTCCGGGGGATTTGTAAAATGTCCACAAGGTCCAGATTTCATGTGTTTCCCACATGATCCATACTTCTGCTTTGCGGTTCAATTATTTTGAGAGATTTATTCGTAGTATTTTAATGTTGACTACGTAATGTACCGATAAACAAATACTGCACCATTTTGCACATTGTTGCTTTGGTAGTATATATGTCTCTTGTAAAATCCCAGTCTACAAAAACTAAAATTATTTTGATATTTTTCACGCTCCCCAAAAAGGGAAAATCCTAAAACTTAGGCCTATAATCAGTTCAAAGTTTTGCCAAACATAGCACCATTTTGCCTCTAGGAAATCTAACGCAAAGAAAATTTCTCAGAGGGGGACACAACTACTTTTGGTCTTCCTGTTAAAGGGTAAGGTACTGCCTTAGGTAAGCTGAAATCCATTCGAATATTGCCGCATTTGCGGCTGGGTACATCCAGTTTGAATCACGTGGAAAGTGCCGTTTCCGGCCATCTGGAGGGGTTTTAAAGCCCAAAATTTTCTCCCTTTATTTTTTTTTTGTACGCCCCGCGCCAACCGATGGTGGCACTTCGCTTAGATAGTCTTGTGATGCCTGACCCTCGGAAGTTCCAGGCCCCACCACGTGTTACCTAACTCCCCCCCCCCAAAAAAAAAATCCCATCCTGGCTACACCACCGTACCAAAAAGAATCAATAGTCGCCCACTTTTCAAAACGACATGTACTAAGCCCTATATTCTCAACCTTTATCCATCTTCGGACCCTCCGTTGGGAAAAAGTAAATCCCTCTTTTGTGTTATTATTTATTAATGGGGGGATGGTCCTCTCCCCTTGAAACGCCACTGATTCTCACCAACGTCTCCTCGGGGACCCTAAGTTGTGGTACGTACGTCAATCAAGAGTTCATGTGCGAAAAATCCTCTAAACCTTGAATGCACTGTTTTGTGCACGCATCAGGTACGGTTTGCACCCAGAGTGAGGCCCCAGCCGGCCCCTGTGCCATTGTTTACAGACGTTACTTTCTTATTTAGTGCTGGAAATCTTTGTATGACTTTTAGGACCACAGGGCCTTCAAAATCGCCTAAAGGGGCTTACCATTAGAACTTTTCCAATCAAACATCCTGTATCTCGCCCTTGACACACTCATGGTACTCTTTTTAAAGGCTATGAGAGGATCGAAAAGAAAAAGAAATGAAAGAAAAAAAAGATAGGCAAGAGAAAAGTGGACGGAATATCGGTGGGAGAAGGGAGGGGGATAGGGTTAAGGGACAGTTGCACTTGACATTTCGAAACCGTTAATGGAAGTTTGCGTACATGAGTAAAATACTAAAATGCTGAAAATTTCACTGCCCAGGTTATGATTTTGATGTCCTTAGAACCTGTGAAATCACATATAAGGGTTGAACCCAAAATTTTTCATTTCATGGAACAGTAGATCCTTCTTACCTGGCTTACTTCTCCCGACCAATGAACGAATCCTCTTCCCTCTACATGATACACAGGTTGAGTACACCTAAAGCACATACGCAGACTAAAGATATTTAATATTATTTCTAATACCGTGCTACAGAATGCTTTTTATAAAATAGCCTATAACTACCCTTAATTATGTGCTTGATTCAGTTTGCATAGAATGTAATTTTTAATTTGAATCAAATGTACCCTTTCGTTCCTTAATCTAAATTTGATCCTAAAGCAATTTTAATTAAGAGAATGTTTAGATGGAACGTATTGATATACAAGGTAAGGGATATGCCATTTCCCCACCTGGGAGGTATCTTTCACCAAGAGTTTCTTCCAAGGTCTTTGCTACGGCTACACACCAAGTGATGGTGGATTTCCCAGTGGACTACCAAAAGGGGGAGGGGCATGCACTGTATACCAGTATTTTACATGGGTGTCACGTCACTACGCTAAATAAGTAGGATTTCCAAACATATATTCAGCTCAAAGTTTTACCAAAGAAGCATTGGTTTGCCCCCCTCCCTCTATTTTTTCTTAACCATTCTTTATTTCAGTTCATATTTGTGTGTTCAATTTACATCGTGAAGTTACTTGAAAACAACATTTTAGCTTGAAAGCACTTCCTTGCAACAGGAGAACTAAGATCTTATTTCCTTTTGGTGAAAATGCAATGGAAGTAAGGGTGAAGTGGCAAATAATTAAAAATTGTTAAAAAACGCTATCTGTAGAGCATACATAAACAATAGATACCGTTCATTTTGGTAGGTCAAACTGAGATACTAAGAGAGAGAGAAAAAAAAAGCACTGAAAATATAGAATCATATTTAACAATGGAACGGGGTCTCATATCCGAAAAAAAACCCATTCAGTTTCAACGAACGTACTTCATTATCCACTGTCTTTAAAATAAATAGCTCTTCTTCCATACAAGACTGAAAATTACTGTAGAAAAAGGTGCATTTGGAATCCTATTGTTTATTTTACAATTAAAGATAAAGTATTTTGTATGAAGGATGCAGAAATTTCTTGAATGTTTAAAGCATGTACGTAAAAAGGGATTGGTAGTGCAGTGTTTAAACTCCCAACTAACCAACCATACTATCTTGTAGTTCTAAATTTACAGCGGTTAAAGGCACGTTCTGGTGGGTTTTCGCCTCTGTCTTGTAAGAAAAACCAAAATATTCCACACAATGTCCTTCAAACCCTATCACTATACCATTTTCCTAACTCAAGATATCTCACTTTAAAGATTGGTTACTTTTGTTAAAAATACCTCTGCTCTTCAACACAGAAAGTTATGTAATGTGGGCACATTGCTTCAAATTATCTCACTTTAAAGATTGGTTACTTTTGTTAAAAATACCTCTGCTCTTCAACACAGAAAGTTATGTAATGTGGGCACATTGCTTCAAATTCTTTTTGATTTTCTTCATAATTGAACTTCCTGTTTGTCCTTGAAATTTGATACTGTTGGAATGTTTGAATATCTTTTCCTGTAGATATAGCATTACCCTTCACCATTTGTAGAGTGCAACAACAATGTTGATTAATATTGTCTGCAGAGGCATCATAATTATAAATAAATTGAATGCAATAATAAAATTAACGTGCCACGTTGACATCACAGATTTCCCATGATGCATCAAATACCAAGAAAATTTACCTCGCTAGGAATTTCCAATGCTACGGCACTGAGATTTTTCCAGAGTCACAGGATCTTTATCGGCCAAATGTTGGGGTGACCATGCCTCTGCAGTATTCGGGATAAGTGCTGTTAATTTTTTAGACCCACCCAGTGCCCCCACCTCATTCACTTCACCCCCTGCTCAACAAACAGTAAAAACACCATGTCGACAACTTATCTGCTAACAATTCTGTCATGTTCTAGTAGAATCCGAAACTTAAAACATGACAACTAAGCAAGTTGGTTAAGAAACATCAACTAAAATATTCCACGTTTGAAGAAAGGAATGCGATGTCCTGTCAGAACCACGGTAGAAATTGATAGCAAGGAAAAATATTGCTAAGTTGTCATTCAATCATTTTGCATAAAATTGTTGCAGAAACCACACGATCTAATAAATCGTCATTTCAATATTTTTCCGAAAATTGTTGCTTTGCACACTTGAAAAGATGTGTGAAATTCAACATTTTGCAGAAAATTGTTGAAATGACGAGATATGAAAAGTTGCCATTTCATCATTTTACAGAAAATTGTTGCTTTGCGCACTTGGAAAGATGTGAGAAATTCAACATTTTGCAGGAAACTGTTGAAATGACGAGATATGATAAAATGTCATTTCATCATTTTTCCAAAAGTTGTTGCTTTGCACACTTGGAAAAAATGTGAGGAACTCAACATTTTGCAGAAAATTGTTAAAATGACGAGATATGATAAGTTGTCATGTCGTCATTTTTCAGGAATTTGTTGCTTTGCACACTTGGCAGGATGAGAGAAATTTCACATTTTGCAGATAATTGTTGAAATGACGAAATGTGATAAGTTCTCATATCACCATTTTTCTGTTTTTAGACGAGATATTATGTTGTCATCTTGACATTTTTCTGAAAAATGTTAACTTACTAGCCAAAAGATATTGTGATCTTGTGGCACTTTTAAGCTTCCGTAGTAATGGACTTGTAATGTATATACAAAAAGTTCACAGTGCAATGAATTAATGGCATAAGGGATTGCGCATTACAGTGCATGCACTCGGCTATAGATGTACGTAACTGTTGAAAGCACCAACAAGCAAGCTAGCTCGCTAGGCGGACGAAACCTTTCGTTCAGCTAATCACTACACAAAACCAAGAGGGGCAGTAGCCTAAACAGGCTGCAACCACAGAGGCGCTACGCAGGCTACACCACGCGCACAGTGCAATAGGGTATTACCCTTCGTCAAGGATGATGTGGTATTCCTGACTGTTCACATCTACACAATCAGGGGTATACACCTGGCAAGTATGAAATTCCTCAAGGTTACCCTTCTACAGATAGAGTGTTTACAAGCAAGCGTCACGTACACACATACGCACACACACATACATACACACATACACACACACGCCATCACCATTGCATAGATTCCTTTGACTACTTCAAGGAATCAAAAAGTAAAAGTATAAAAATATGGGACGCTCTTCCTCTCTCAATTTGGTATATACAGTATTTTTCAGTTTAAGGTTTCAAAAGAGCTAAATTACTGCACCTATAAATTTTGGCAGGTAAAGAATTCCACAATTTGCAACCTATTTAAAAGTTTTAACTCCATAATTTGTGGAGAAACTATGTACAAACACATATGTGACAATAGACCTAGTATTACAGTATAAGAGTGATTTTCAGACAGAATATCTAGTGATAAGAACCTGCTGTAGCTGTCACTACTTGGGTCCATCAGCCTTAAATCGTCTTCATTTTAATATTGTCTACCTAGGCATAAATGTAATTTCAAACCCTCATTTACATGCAGTGAACCAAGAGGTTTAAACCTCAACTACAGTGTACAATTACCCATGGTACTGGTAAGCAAAGAAATTGAAAGATTAAAAGGTGATATCCGTAGAGGTACTAATTAGGTTTCTGTACCCAGAAGTAGCATACTTCCCTATATATCCCTACCCCTAACACTAACCCTAACCCTGTAATATTGTGCATACATAACCCTAACCCTATGTATTTACTAATGCGCAATAACCTTAACCAGGTACAGTACGTAACCCTATAACTGGGTATGGAAATCCAATAAGAGGACTAGTCCTCTAGTCCTTGTGTCCGTGATAGACCCCAGTTATGGCCGACTGAAATCACACCATCACTTGCTGTCCGTATTCATCAATACTAGGCTTCTTCAAATAGCGGTGTTTGCGCCACAAGGGACACCCCTCCTCTCCCTTTATACCCCTCCCCCAGGACGGCGATCAGTGGCACATTATATCAGTAACATTCAACAATGTGGTGCTTCAGAAAATTTAATTGAGGAAGCCTGGTCTATATACTCCATTAGCTAGGTAGCCAGTAGGCTTAGCTGGATTATGTTAGTTTCCACCCCTTACTTTCCGCCCCTCAAAAACGGTGTTTCCCACCCCTTTCATTTTTAGCAGAAAACATCTCTTTTTGGGGCAAAAAGTAATTGAATGGAATGTGATATCATTGGTACTTTTGTCAAATAAAGATTTTATCAAATTTTCCTAAAAGTTTCAGACATCATCAATGTCTTTTGCTTTTCTGTGCCACTCTGGTTACTGCCGTGCTGATGTCTTTCCAAGCAAACAACCTCACTGTAGACTTTAGTATACTAATACTAGTCCTTGAACAGGACTCTATGCTGTGTCCACTTGGTTTTCCTCCTTGACCACAGTGTGCTAGAAACCCAGACATTGCAATATCAGGACTTAAAAGGAAAAGGGCCAAAGCCAAAAATGGTCATCACCAAACCTAAAATTTGAACGATTTCGATTTGGTTCAATTCACCCATGGTAATTTAGACTACAGCCCAAAGTTATGAAATCTGAAGGATAAGTTGCGATTAATTGCATAATCAGTGAGATGTGGTCATTCAAAGATGCAAATTGCAGCAAATTGCTCATTCAAAATGTGGTGGGACGGAATTAGGAAAAAAGGACATAACAACATATAAAAGAAATTTTAAATTCCCTTCTCTTTCTGTGTCAAAGTGCTTTAGTAAACACAATTTATGCACTGAAGAAATACTAAAGATACTTTTAATATCTCTAGTAAAAATTAAAATGAAAATGTCCAATTCCGTCCCACCACATTTTTTTGCATTCTTTTTTTTATTTTCAATGGTACACAAGTTGAAAAATTTATTGAAACTTTCCAAACTATCAACTATAAATGCAAGTGACACTTCTGAGTGCAAAAAAAGTCAATAAGGTATTTTGGGTAGTCATGGTGATTGCTCAACATTTTTGTGGTGGGACGGAAACAAGTGTGGTGGGACGGAATTTTAGTTTAAAGGTAATTTTAAGTAGTATGCCCTGATAGATTTACTCATAACTTGACTTTTATGGTCAGAGTCATGTTTTGACAGCTTTTGTAAAAAAATATGGCATATTTCTCCACCTTATATTTAGTTTTGAAGGTACGTCATGCATAGTTCCAAAATTTGTGGGTCCCCAAACATGGTCCCCCATTGTTTTTGTCAAATTGCTTTCTGACTTACATGTGTATTATGCACCTTCTTCCTCTCACCTAACCATGAAGGAGATCTAAAACCAACACTAATTTTTGAAATTATTAAGAACAAATGTATATCTTTCCCCACTAAAAAAGTAAAACGTGTTGGTCATTGCCGATAGGTCCAACAATCTCCTTGTTCGAGGCCCATTTTCCCCATATTTGCCATGGGACCAATTTTGGACCCTATCAACTAAGTCTTTGAAGAAAGTTTTTGGGTAATGTTTGCCCCCTGCTTATTGCCATGTAACCAAATAATGCTGAGCAAAATTGTGAAGGCCTTGGGCCACTTGGTCTAGGGCCCACATGGGCCCAAAGTTTGAAAAAAAAATCAATTTTGGAAAGGAAAAAGTGCTTTTTTGAAGACCTGTTTTTTCAGATATATTGTTGGATATTGCGTGGTACGGGATCGAGTTCCAGGGGGAAAAAAGATAGGAGAGTTCAGTTGATTTTAAAATATTTATTTGATGATTTTAGTTCCACATAAAGATGATTAAGTTGAATAATTATTCTGCCAGCCTAATACGATTCCTAAGATATGTGTATCCCTCTGCGTCTACAGCACGAGCGTCCAGCTCGCAGGTTCGGTCTTGTGAATCGTGCGAGCTCTGAACACATGCAGTCCCCTGATTGGTCAAAAGTTATGACGCACCCATATGAATAATTATTTTGATATAAATGACCAATGAGGAGGCTGCAAAAAGGGGAAATTGGCCACACCTCGAAAATATGGGTTACAGCGTGCACGTGGAGCTACGGTAATGTGATATGTCACGTCCACTGGTAACACGTGACGGGAAACAGGAAGGGCCCTGGGAATCTAGAACAATGGGAAGGGAGCGTTGCTCGTAAACAACAAGATGGCGTCTGGTAAAGGTCATGGAGAGTGCACCATACTACATGAAAATACGGTCGGCAGTTCAGTTTTTACATCAGATTCTGTTTATATGGCTATAACTCACTAGGCATATACATTTTCAGCTTTTTTTCAAATTCTTGTGAACTGTAATGGGCCTGCAAAATCATGCAAAATGGCAATGGCAGCTCTCACCTGAAAAAGCACCATATTGCATAATACTTTTTGAAATGGCCATTACTATTAAACAGGTTAAGCTGTGGAACTGAAAGTTTCCATGAGTTGATTTTGTCTGTGATGTAAAGTTCTGGGGTTCGGTCCCACCACATTCCGTCCCACCACAGTGACACACTTTTGAAAAATTTGCATAGCTCTCTCAAATGAAATGTGATTCATGCAATTAATTTCATAGTGAAAGAAGAATAATCAGACTTCATTTCAATCTTGAAATTTTACCTTATATCTTTCTACTTTTGATAATAATTAAATATTGGTCACATGTTTCTGATTTTGTGAAAGTTATCATTCCGTCCCACTGCATCCATAAATTTGTGTTACTATGGTTACAGCTTGACATTTATGTTACTTTTTATTTAGCCTTGTAATAGTCTGTAACTGACCAGTTTTTATGGAACCAATGAATTAATCACAGAAGCTACACGTAAAGAGGCAGTAATAAAAAAACTATCACATTCCCACCACAATACGGTAATTTTGGCTTTGGCCCAAAATTGATCATGACATAAATAGCTCATTTGTCAGCTAATTTTACCATTTCTATTCTTAAGCAATTGGCAAACAAAAATATGCATACATACAAATTTTTGGGTCACTGAGTTTCTAAGGCAAAAAGGGAGTCCCCCCAATGAAATGTGTTGCCCCCCGCTTGCCCCCCCCCAATGAAATTCGTAGGTCAAAAAAAATATGAATGAAAATGGATAGGGGGTGGCATTACCTGATACTAAGTATTTTTTTCTTAAAACAGAAAGAAAGAGCCCTCGCTTAATTTATATTGAAGAAAAGTCAAGACCAAAAAAAGAGGGAGTAAATGCAAACAATTGATTTTAAAAGCAAGCAAATTGTTAAAGTCCCCATACAATAGCATTTTTGATAGGAAGAGTGGCAAATCATGATTCTGATTAGACATGAATCAAACTTTGTACAAATAAAACACATGAGTCATTTAATTGAGAAATTTTGCATGTGCTTTTTTTGAAATGTGTATGATTTATTAAATAAAGTTCATGTGCAGTTTCAGATTTTCACAGTTTAAGTTAAGGCATGGTATGACTATTTCTACAGGTACAAAGCAGTAAAATGGTCAACTTGTGCAATAAACGGAGGAACAAGCGATGCATTGACACAATGGAGAACCTTTTTGGCCAGCCTATTAAGACTCCAGCAGGTCCTACATTGGCATAAAGCAAACATTCATAGTGGAAGTGTAAATTTTCAAACCTGTGTTTTAAAAAATTAGGGATATTTAGCTGAAATTCATAGGGCCAAAGACACTGGAAAGTTCCATTTCTGACAATCTGAGAGGCATTTTTAGCCAAAATTTTCTCTGTACCCTATGTGCCAACTGATGGCGGCGCTCCGCTTAGATAGTGTTATTTGTGCTAGCCCCCCCCCCCCCCATATGTTACGCCACTGGAAACAGCAGCTTTTTAATTCCAAATTTCACCCCTGTATTCCTCCCCCCCTTTAAAGAAAAGCTGATTGGCAAACCTAGATTTCAGGAAGCGTATGGGCAAGGACTGCGTACGGAGTAGGTCAAGGCGTTCTGTTCAAGGACAAACTTATATACATACTTACTTACAGGCATACAACATTTAGTGCTGCGAACAATTGATCACACATTCAGCATACCCCTGCCTTTTGGCACATGAACTACTCATACGTAAAAAAATAGAACACCGTGACTACAGACGAATTCGGACAGATTGTGATGGTCTGATTTTAGTCAGCCATTTCTGGGGTCCATCACCTTGAATCTTTAAATTTCCTTCCTTATCTGTTCCATGGATGGCTGTACACTGAAGTGTATCTTTATTTTCTCAACTTCACTGAATATGAGGATTTGAAATTCACGAAGACAAGAAATGAAGTCTTGAAGACGATTATAAAAAGGCTGATGGACCCCACTAATGGCTGCAAACAGTCACTAAAAACAAGCACTAGGCCTAATCGGATTTCTTGATGTTTATAAAAACATCATACAATTCATTCTTTTTAACGAGGGTGCTGAAAAAGTTCTAGGCCTACAGTAGGCCTAGCCTAGTCTATCCACAAATTTGTTATCTTGAAGTTGAATTTATAATTAAAAGTTATTTTTATCACATGACGTAAAGGCTTAGCCTAAGTTCAAATATTACTTTTTGCCCCAAGATTTTCAGTAACTGAAAGTAACTACTGGACCCCGGCCTCGCCTATACTTCTACTAGCCCAGTAGCCCTCGAACTGGGATGTGTGTTCGTTACATGCATGGCCTAATGAGCCTAACGTTAGGCCATGTAATGAACACAGCCCTGTTCGAGGGATAGCCCTAGCCTTGCCGAAGTTGGATGGAGCAGACCACAGGTCGTCCTAGCGTTATATAGTATATATAGCATATATATACCTTTTTATACATATGTACTTTATATACAATATAACACTAGGACTAGGCCTAGCCTAACTCACAGTTACAGCTTAGGCTAGGCTATACGTCATTTATATTATATAGGCCTACTTGATGTTTATAAAAACATCATACAATTCATTTTTTTCAACGAGGGTACTGAAAAAGTTCTAGGCCTACAGTAGGCTATCCACAAATTTATTGTTATCTTGAAGTTGAATTTATAATTAAAAGTTATTTTTATCACATGACGTAAAGGCTTAGCCTAAGTTCAAACATTACTTTCCGCCCCAAGATTTTCAGTAACTGAAAGTAACTACCGGACCCCGGCCTAGACTGTACTAGCCCAGTAGCCCTCGAACTGGGATGTGTGTTCATTACATGCATGGCCTAATGAGCCTGGTTACAGTTAGTTTCCGCCCTCAATACTTTCCACCCCTCAAAAATGGTGTTTTCCGCCCCTTTTATTTTTAGCAGAAAACATCTTTTTGGGAGGGCGGAAAGTAATGGAATGGAATGTGATATCAGTGGTACTTTTGTCAAATGGAGATTCCATCAACTTTTCTTTAAAGTTTCAAACTTCATCGATGTCTTTTACTAGTCAATGCTACACCCATTACAGCCATATGTTGGCGTTTTTCCAAGCAACATTCTCACTGTAGACTTTAGTATACTTATACGAACTTACGTACAGATATTTGGTATTCAGTGCTGTGAACAATAGTTCACACATTCAGCATAAGTCTACCTATAGACAAGCGCACTACTTATACGTAAAAAATACAAGTCCGTGACTAGACTTGACGTTTAGAAAAAAGGTTGTAAAATTCATTCTTTTTGATGATTTTTGATGAGGATACTGAAAAAGCTTTAGGCCTAGCCATAAATTTCATTGTTTCCTTGAACTTTGATTTGAAATTTGAAGTTAACATATTTTTTTATCACATGTTAGTTCAAACATTACTTTCTGCCCCAAGATTATTAGGGGCGGAAAGTAATGGGCGGAAACTACCGGGGCGGAAACTAACGGAACCCAATAAGCCTAACGTTAGGCCATGTAATGAACACAGCCTGTTCGAGGGCTAACCCTAGCCTTGCGGAAGTTGGATGGAGCAGACCACAGGTCGTCCTAGCATTATATAGTATATATAGCATATATATTCCTTTTTATATACTTTATATACAATATAACGCTAGGACAACCAGCAGACTAGGCCTAAGCAGAGTAGGCCTTTGGCCTAGGCTAGGGGGTCCGTTACTTTCCGCCCTCGGTAGTTTCCGCCCATTACTTTCCGCCCCTAAAAATCTTAAGGCGGAAAGTAATGTTTGAACTTATATGTGTTAAAAATAACTGTAAACTTCAAATTTCAAATCCAAATGCAAGACAAAAATGAAATTTGTGGATAGGCCTGACACTTTTTCAGTATCCTCATCGAAAAGAATGAATTGTATGACCTTTTTTCAAACGGCAAGTCTAGTCACAGACTCGTATTTTTTTACATATACTGTAAGTAGTCCGCTTGTCTATAGGTAAGCTTATGCATATTGTGTGAACAATTGTTCACAGCACTGAATACCGTATACCTTTACGTAAGTACGTATTAGAATACTGAAGTCTACAGTCAGAGAGTGCTTGAAAAGACGTCAACATGACAGTAACGGGTGTCGCATTGAATAGTTAAAGAGCCCATGAAATGACTCAATAACAACGATTTGGAGTCATTCTCTGACACTATCTATTAACGAAAAAGCATTTATTTTTAAAAATTCTGCTCCACAAAAGAGAAATGCTCAAGTGAAATGGTACCCCTCTCAACACAACAGCTGAAAAATGTAAAAAAGCATTGAACCAAGAATGACATCATCACAGGAACCAAGCTTCACAGTGTGTGTGTTATAATGCTATGTTTAAGTAACATTTTGCTCACAGATTTCGTAGCTCATGAGACTGGCCAAATAATTTCTGAATTATATCTGAAGAATGTCCCAGTATAAAGCCAAAAATATATCAATCAAAATTTGAAATTCTCACTCCTAATTCCTCAAAAGAGGAATTTTGTCATTATTCACTCAAGCTGCCCCATTCCATCATGTTAGGCCTATCAGTTTGAATTTTTGGTTCCAGCAATCTAGTCGATTATGACTAGACAGCAATTCTTTCAACCAGAAAAGAGAAAATACTGTATTTCAACTCACATTCAGTCAGATTGTTGAATAAGAAGACTGATATCTCACCCGGATTCCTCTGAAAGACATCCCTCCCAAGTAGATTAGTCACAAACATTAATGTGGAAATCATACAATGGATCTTGTACTAGCATAGACTTCAAGATGCATGTAGTTGAAACAGTAACTTCATGCCAGCTTTTGATAAAAATACAGAATACTTCCTTAAATAACCAAAATATCAGCTAGTCTCCTTTCCCACTCTAATCACTGTTCCTTTTCTTTGAACCAAGTCAAATTGCAGCATTAGCACATGCGTCCAAAACAACACAGAACTTGTTGGTAGTATTTAAGCCACTGTGCAGAATGGTATACAGCGAAGCAGGCCTAGTCGTCCCCAAACCAACTCGTCCCCAAGCCAACTCGTCCCCAAGCCAACTCGTCCCCAAGCCAACTCGTCCTCAAGCCAAGTCGTCCCCAAACAAAACTCGTCCCCAAGCCAAGTCGTCCCCAAACCAACTCGTCCCCAGTATGAAAAATGGTGTGATTTTTATGGCGCGAGGAATGGGAATATATTACCAACTAAACATATATTATCAAAACCGAAATATTTAAGTGACAAAACACCAAATTTATTTAGTAGCATCAAACATTAGCGGCCTATATTTGTAAAACAAATTTGTAATAAAAATACAATTGCAGAAAGAGTATGTTCTTAACAAGATATATATTTGCAATTAAAATATATTCCCAACAAAAATATATGTTTGCTCTAAAATATATATTTAGAAGAATATTTTTTCCAACACCTGAAATATATTCGTAAGGAAAAATTATGTTTACACAAAAATATATTTGCAAGAAAATATATCTTTCTTGAAAAAGTTACCATGTTCGCCACAAAATTATTTTGCAACAAAAATATTCTTCCAACCAGAAATTTATTTTCAAGAAAAGGATAAGTTTGCAATATAAATGTATCTGCAAGAAACATTACTAACAAGACTAATTATATTTGCCAAACTAAAAATATGTCCCCATCAGTTGTGTTTAAAATATATATGTTATCAAACTTCAAAAATATATATGTTATTGTCATTCTCTATATATGCATAAATCACGGCTTCAAAAATTAAAAAATTTATGTGTCACAAGGTCTCCCCTTAAACTAGCAAAAGGGAGGAAAAAAATAATGAACAAACCAAAAACAAATGCCAAGTCGGTGTTAGCTGGTCTCTTGAAATGAGGTAATTTTATTTCCCACTATTTTCACTAATTTCTCATATTGGGGCCGACTTGGTTTGGGGACGAGTTGGTTTGGGGACGAGCTGGTTTGGGGACGACTTGGCTTGGGGACGAGTTGGCTTGGGGACGAGTTGGTTTGGGGACGACTTGGCCCGAAAGCATATACAGTATTGCCTGTGTAATGAGAGGATCACTGCTTCTTCCCAATAAAAATAATCGTTACATAACACTGGAGGACAAATGGATGCAGTTGCATCCCCCAGAGGTATTTTTCTGAGTGTATAACCTCTTACCAGGGAACTTCCAAACACTTGTATGATGTATACCAAACAATTTTCCCTGCAAGTTGGCTCAAGGAATATTGAGAAGTCACAAAACTCGATCTGCTGAACAGGGATATTCAGGACTAGGCTAGGTGTTGAAACCCCCCTTTTTACTAGTTTTGTGAAGCAAACATAGGGATAGGTTTCGGTATGATAATTTGTTGATTATATCAATCGTGTTAGGCCATCTATACATGGTAAGATTCTGTAACATCTACAGAGCAGGGTATACTCCAAGTACACTATAGCCTAGTACACACAATGTAAAGTTGGGTTCCTGTGATGATGTCATTCTTGGTTCAATGCACTTTTACATTTTTCAGCTGTTGTGCTGGAAGGGATACCATTTCACTTGAGCATTTCTCTTTCGTGGGGTAGGATTTCTTAAAAATAAATGCTATTTTGTTGATAGATAGTATCAGAGAATGACCCCATGTCATTTTTACTAGGCCTAGGCCTAAGTCATTTCATGGGCTTTTTAAAGACATAGATGAAGTTTGAAACTTTAAGGAAAAGTTGATGGAATCTTTATTTGACAAAGGTAACACTTATATCACATTCCATTCCATTACTTTTTGCCTCCCAAAAAGATGTTTTCTGCTAAAAATAAAAGGTAGCGAGGGCGGATTATTTGGTCATGATATTGTTGTTTAGTTGATCGATTAAACTTCGAAACCAAAGGCCTAAGTGATTTTATTTAACAAACATAATTTTCGACTATTTCAAATTTTGTGATGTCAATGGGGAAATTCCCCCAAATATTGTCTCAAGTATGCCACAAAAGACGCCCGCATAATTTCGTCAACAGTATATAGATCCAAATGAAACCAATTCTTCTCACATGATGCCTAACTCGGCTACACACTGCAGCTCCCCGAGAAAAAACGTGTAGCCATGCAAATGTATTTTGGTCACAGTAATATTCCTGTAAATTATGACTTGGAATGAAAAAATATTATTGCCCCATGGGCACCAATCGTCCATAAATTGATGATTTTCCACCCCAAGAGGGGCTTGTCCAATCGAAATACTTCATATTCGCAAAAGGCGGTGGCGTCGCTATCGGATTTGTGGCGGCAGTGGCAAGAAACGAAATTGGCCCCTACCTCAGTCTTCCGGGGTATCTTATACTCACATAACCCAAAGAGTTTAAATGGCTATTTCGATGTCCTTTTCATGCATGGAAGGGGTGGCACCAAGACTTGTCCGACAAAGGGAGGGGGAGAGTTTCGAAGCCTCTACAAAGGAGATGATTCCCGGTGGGACGTGACTATAGCAGCATTTGAGGCGCGCACCGAAATTTTTAGCTGTTTTAATACTATTTCAACACATGTTTTTAGGAAAACTTGCCTTTCCAAGTTTGTGAGGATCATTAAAAATATTGAATAATACATAATTAAGTTACATGAGTTACTGAATTCCGTGTATGTTTAGGTATTTATCGTGGCCTACTTAGTATTACTATAGGTTCTCAGACCAAACTGGAATTTTGTCTGAAAACATTTTCCCCTTTTTTGGACAGAGTTTTGAAAATTAAGAGCTTATATTGGAAAAAATTTTGGAATTGAATGAAAGAGAATTTGAGTGATATTGAAAAACTAGAGATTTTTCTCAAGTGAACTTTTTTTTCTCAAGTGAACTTTTTTCTCAAGTGAAACTTAAAAAAGATAAAGAGTAAAATTAAATAGAATGTCTGGGTGATTGAAGTTGGCATGGTTATTTTATTGTATATATTGTCCACCAAAAGTGGAAAATTTGCTGAAAATCTTTTTGTATCTAAAACAAATATTTTTAATTCTAAAGCTCGTATTGGAGAAAAGTTGTAATTTTATAACAAATTTTGGGGTTAATTTCACTGAAAAATATGATCTTCTTATGAGAAAAATCAGATAGGTCGATAGAAAGATGAGGAGACTTGTAGTTTGTTCGGATAACTGAATATCGTCATGTAGATTAGGCGCTCGAACGATAATGGGAAATTTCAGAAAAATTTCGATTTCCTTTTAACATGTTTGAAAATGTAGAACTTATATATTGAGGTACTTTTTGGGTAGAAAATTTGAAGAAAAAATGGTTTTGTTTGTAGAGGAGAATTGAAAAATTGAAGTATTTGTTAAACGTCAATCTGCCTCAACATATGGGAAAATCACAGCTGAAGTTGGTTGATATTTCATATTTTGTCGTAGGGTGAAAACTCCTTTTTTCTTGCTTTTCAGAATGTTGAAATTCTGGAGCTTTCATTGTAATTCGTTTAAACCGCTTCAAGGAAAAATAGTATCCCTAAAGAAGTTTTACTCTGTGAAAAAATTAAAAGAGACTGATTTCACTTGATTCTGATGGGTATGGGTGTTAATATTTACCAAAAAAGTTGGGTGGGCCGGGGGTGGGGTGGGAAAAGTGCATTTGGGGAGGGGGTGTAAAAGGTCATTGACCTCAAACACTTATCAAAGTATATCGTGTTTGGTCTCAAATGAAAGGAAATTTAATTTTACATCTTTTAGTGTCATTAACTCAGTTTTGCTCACACAAAAAGTTACACATGGTTGGAGATTTGTAGCTCTTATATATGGCACTGTAAAGGCGACCAATCAGGAAGGATCAGAGTTACACAGTGTGGACGTTACATTTTGGAGCATGGTCGGAAATAAGTGCACAAGAGATTTCAAAGACTGGTTAGCAGAGCTACCATAACCAATGAACATTATTAGAGGGAGGCACTAACACATTTCGAGGTAAACTGTAAGAAAAGTTTGCAGAATTACAGAGAAAAAAGAAAACCATAAGGTAAAAAATACACATTAAATTAGATATAAAGAAAAAATAGCTCAGTAAATAAAGCAAAAAGGTGATAAAACTTACCAATAAAAATGATATACATAGACCTAAGTAAAAAAACTGGTAAAACTAGAAGAAAAAACAGGAAAAAATTAAAAGCAAAAACAAAACAGAAAAAACTCAATCTGCAATTAGCTGCAACAAATATTAATGGTGCAAACTGCTGGAACAGTGCCCATGTGCTGCTAAGTTGTTCCTTCCATCTTTCAGTGATGGAGGTATCCTTATTGATCTCGGTTTTGTGTGAACGATATATAAAATCATAAAGTAGCCTCAGAACTACGTCAAAAGGAAAAGGTGATTATTAAAGCCATTTGCAACTTTTTGAGGTTAAAAAAGAAGAAGGAGAATAAGCGTGCAGGATTACTTATTTCCAAGCGTCATTTTTACCCTGTTGGAGGAGGATTTAATAAGGCAGCAATGTTAGGTTGTTCGGCAGCAATGTTATGAGGCGACCATGATGGGTGGCACTGTTATTGAGATAAGTAAGTTCAACTTACAAATCCTGCCTTGAGAAACCTGCTCAGAAAACGCGGGCTTTTCGCCCGTGCTTCAAATAATTCATCCGTGATTTTTCTTTTGTTCCTGTTTTCAAAATAGTTCATTTTTAATGAAAGGTGTCAACTTGCACTTGGATGTTTCTGATAAGTGATCAGAATTCTTTTCTTCGGGTGTGGCATATGATACCTTGTGGTGCAGGGGAGTATTTACTCCGTAGTAGGTCGAGAGGGCTTTAGATTCACATTCTGCTATTTGAAACTAGTACTTGCAATGTACCATTTATTCATTGCATATTGTGCATAGGGCTATTCTGCAGTATATTCAAATGATATAAGGTGCCTATCAGATACCGGTAACGTACTAATGATTCTATAGTTGAATGGCTTGAAGTTCCATGCTAAACAGTGCTAATGTCTTTCACTTAAACCTGACATTTAACAGAAGCACCAAATGCCAAAATAAATGCCACTTAGTGGATTTAAAATTAAATTTCCTTTCCATTTGAGACCAAAAAAGATACACTTTGATAAATATTTAAGGTCAATGACTTTTGACCCCCAGAATGCACTTTCCCCACCCCACCCAAACTCATATTTTTGGGGTAAATCTTGACCACTAAACCTACCTCAATCAGCTAAATTAAGCTTCTTTAAAAAATTTTCACAGATTGGCTTGAAATTGGTCTAATTTAGGGTTACTAAAATGGGAATTTTGACTTTATTGGTGGATATCGTATCGAAGGAACTGAAATCAAGGAGATCGTCAGGGGAAGGCTGACGTTTATCTGGCTTACTGCTTTTGTCGTATAGATGAAGGTTCCTCGACAAAATTGAATCTTCTCCCCGACGGAGGGCGACATTTTACGATGGGGGTGGGGGTGGGGGGGTGGAATTCCCCAGTCTGATGGCGCCACCCTTAGCTTCTGGCAAATGTTAGGTCCAACATTGTTTTAAGTGATCAGCCCATAGCGAAAAAAATCGTCCTACAGTGGCACTTCGCATGGGCAGGAGTGAGGCACGACATAGGCCTAGGCCTACTTGTTAAGGATGGAAGGGAAGAATTATCTGAAGGCAGAACCTTACCCTTACCTGCTTACGGCATATTTTGTGTATGACAAAGTATAGGAATGGTCGTGTAAAAGTGGTCTCCAGTGTACGATTGCCTTATTTTCAGCAAATCAATCAGCCATCCGAAAGGCAGAAAGGGTTTTGACCTAACAAAGTCACATTTAGGTTGGTCGTTGAGACTTTCGTTTCATCTTCTAAGTGAAATGCAATAAACGACAGTGCAGATCACGAACGGTATCTAAAATCTGGGGGGTGGGGGCTGAAGAAAATCTGGGGGGCCTAGGCCCCAGGCCCCCCGTGGCTACGCAACTGACGGAATGCATAAACATTACCTGGTCTTGTATCTTTCCGGGAAAACTGTAGAACGGAATCAAAAACATGAGTACCGAATGTCTGTGACTCTGTTGCGACTCTTGCCCGAATTCCAGTTCCACTGAATTGATACAACTGTCTGATGACTCGGCCCGAACTCCCGACTATATATAAATGATTCTTCTACTCAAGCCGTTTGAGAAAAACCCGGCTTGTCCAGTTGCTAGATGTTTTTACATGAATTTGTGGGCAGACTTACTTGCAGATTTGTTCACACTAAATTCGTATGAGTGAGCAAACAAGCTACGCTGATTTGTTTACCATTGCCCGAATTCCGGTTCCACAGCACTGCAGGTTAAAAAGTTTCGCACAATTTTAAGAGGATCATTTTGAAAGGTGCAAAATCGTCATCTCATTCATATGCTGCCGAAATACCTCTCGACCAAGTATGTTTCAGCCTTCTGGTGACTATTGGTGATTGTCATTTAGTTATATGGTGCGTCACAAGATAGCTTTTGGTTGATTTGTTCGGGCAAAATTTTGGGGACTGTATACATCCTTTCTCCCCTTGTAATCTGGCAATTAAATATATCCCAGAACTTTTTTGCAACTTTTGCTCGAATATTGTGTCATTTCGGGCAAAGGTTTGCGCAAGAATATGACGTGAGGCTGACGAAAAATTGTTTTTTCATAAGCTGCCCGAATATGTCGCGAATTTTGGTATCTTTAAGAGTTTTCATGAAAATTGTACAGTGACTATGATGCTTTTTTATTATTTTTTCGGCCAAGTGTTTGAAGGAATTCGGGCGCGCCTAGGAGTTTCCTGTGTAAGTAAAAAACAAACCAGGTTTTAAGACTCAAACGACTGCCCGAATTTTTCCAGATCCCTGCCCGAATTTTAGGTCTTGAGAAAATTTGGGGGGCAGTCTGCCCCCTGCCCCCCGCCTCGTATGCCTATGACCGTCGGTTCTTGAACTATCAGAACTTTCGCACGCTCTTTCATCGCTATCTTCTGGTATCATGTAACAACTTTGGGAGAAGTACGGCAGAAAAAAGTCGAAAGCTTTGTGCTAATCATCAGGTAGAAGGCTCGTCTTGTGATTTTGCAGATGGACTTTGATGGGGGAATTGAAACAGTCTCGATGCAGACTCTTAATGCATGTTTTGTTGCAGAAATGATATGGAATGAACAATTTCATGATTTCTACCCAGTTTCTGCAATTAAAAGGTTTTTCGAGGATGGCACTATTTCCATGTTTAACATCTAAACAAAATTTCACAAAGGGCGAGGAGCATGGGCGTCCGGAAGGGGGGGGGGCACTTCCCCCTGTAAAATCAAACTTGTGAAAAAATTAATTAAAAATTGAAATAAAAAATTTAAAAATAAATCATCAAAATATCTTCACTCACAGCGTCAGTTTTTACTCGTGAAATATGCGGACATTTGACCAGGAATAGCAAAAGAAAAGATGGTATGCTGAATAGTGAAATCGTAATTTTGGGGCCATCATTCGTGATATCTATTGGAAATTTGTAATTGTAAAAACCATGCCAAAATTGTACTAGTTGTCAGGTATGTAGTGTACATGTGGCATCCGACTATTGATGAATGCGTTGGTCTTGGTTTGGTCCCGTACTGATCTCAAGTGGCGACGTGCGGATGTAACTGGGATATACAAGGTGAATGGGGGGGGGGGGGTATGATTTATAATTGGATAACGGATATAGGCCTTTATAACCTGTTTGACAGTTGTAAGTTTTATCGTGCATAGGCGTGCGAGGCCGTGACCGAGGGGCAGATTTCCCTTCAACAATTTTTTACATTGAAAATTCTAAAATCTAAAGATTACAGACATGAAATTTCTGTTTCAAGGCTGGGTACATGCAGCTCATAACACTCGCCAAGTGTCGTTTCCGGCCATCTGGAGGGTTTGTAAGGGCCAAAATTTTCTTGTACGCTCCGCGCCAACCTATGGTGGCGCTCCGCTTAGATAGTGCACACAATTCAATCAACCATGAATGACCTTGCCCCCCCCCCTTGTAAAAATTTCTGTGGACGCCCATGGCGAGGAGTTGGGGTAAATAAGATACTCTGCCTCTATATCCCCTTCCTCGCAACACAAAAAGTTCTGCATATGCATTTTGTGTTTCCTCGAAAAATGTATCCAATGTGGGAGAAATGACAATGACATGGTATGCTTTGCAAAGACCGTTATTTGATATACACTCCTTTTTTACGGTTGTTTACAATGTCAGGCTTTCAGAAATTTCTTACCAATAGCGCGGAAAATTTTGGTCACACTTACTTTCAGACAAGTCAGTAAAGCTCCCCTAAATTGACCTGGACACCTACATCAGGTCAAAGCATTCAACAGTTCCTTGAGGTGAAGGCACAGGGGAGGAGGCACCGTCCACTCTCATTAGACCCAAACCAGGTTAATCAGGTCCTACAGTTGGCAATCCCAATAACAAAAATTGGCAACGTCAGTGCCAAAAGCTTCATACGGTGTCACTGAAGTCCCACTGAGTCTGTAGTAGGACCATCGCCTTATCCAAAAATGCCTGGTCCCCTGTTTCTTGGTCTTGTCAAGTCATCATTCGGACTCAGTTTGTTGACTACGGGTATAAGGCCTACATTCGTGTACATCTTCCATTCAAACAAAACGAAAAGTTACGTCCACCAAGCAGTTCAAGTACAAAACTATAACCAGTGTAATAATCAGATTTTTGCACGGGGGGGGGGGGGGGCTTGAGGGGAAAATGTTGAAGTGTTTGGGCAAAATATGTCACATTACAAAGCAGGTTTAGATGAATTTCCGACAGACAAATGGGAAGATATTCTCACACTTCTGTAAATATATATCTGTATATCATTGTATTTAATTGAAGAACAGTCCCCAGGTTTTCATTACCGTTGCCCATATTCGTCTGTCTGAGCAAGGTAGAGGGCAAACAGTTGTGCATTGTATGTACCTCAGTGAACACCCTCACCTTCGTCTGTGTAATTCGGAAATTAAAACCTTCCAGAACTTTTTCCAACCTTCAACCGAATATTTTAACATAATTCGGGCAAAGTTTATGCAAGAACAGCAGGAAATAGGTCTGAGGGCCCATAAGCTGCTCGAATGGGCTCCACATCTTTGTCACCACTTTTCTGTGTAACTGTAAGCCCTGCAGGCCGATTTTTTAGAGTCAAATGACTGTCCGAAATTTTCCCAGCTACCCGTCGAAATTTTAAATCTTGCTGGATTTTTTTAGGGGGGGGGGGGGAGGTGGGCAGGGCAGTCTGTCTCCTGTTTCCGGTCTCGTTCGCCTATGCCTGATTCACGTGTCAACAAAGGCTTACTGACACCTTTGCTCATAATGTCATGTTTGAATTTCTTTTTCAGATTCACTTGTGCCTGCACCTTTTGAAAAAAAATCAACTGATCAATGTGTGAATTTTCTTCATGTTTAAAAGTTCTGTAGGATAAGGGATTGTATCAAACGATGTATATCAATTTTCTTTTCAATTGTTTGAATGGTTTGTTTTGTTCTTTAATTTTGGTCTCTTTTTATTTCTTAGTAGCATTTAATCAACGCATAAATCAGTAGCGACGTAGCCAGGACTGTGTCATGGGGGTTGGGGCATCACTTAAGGGAAAGGCTTAATGGCTATTTCAGGTGGTGTTTGCAATTACTTATTTCAAAGGTTGGGTCATGTCAGGGGGGGGGGGTCAGGAATTTGTGTGATTGAAACCGACTAAGGACATGTTTCTAATACGGCCAATACATACCCAGTGGCGAAGCTAGGATTTTTTTGTGAGGGGGCTATGGGGGGGGGGGGGCTGGACACTTTTGTAGGGGACTTGGAGTTTACTCTCTAAGCAAAGCGCCACCATCAGTTGGCACGGAGCGTACAAAGAAAATTTTGGATTTAAACACCTCCCAAATGGTCGGAAATGGCACTGCCAGGTTAAATTGTCCTTAAATCTGGTGTGATCGACAATGGCAATTGGTTTAAAACTGTGCCGTAAAACCTGATCTAATTAACTAATCTTTCAAATGTATGGTATTGGTTGCAAGTCACTCCCTTACTTAACTTTTCTGTGCGTTCAATTGTTTTGCCAGTCATCCGTGTATTCAAAGATCATATCCTGTGAAGCGTGACGCTGGGTTTTTAAGTCCATTCAACTGTGTATACTATACAAAAGACCGACCCCACACCAATCTATTGATAAACGTACGTACCCCCAAAACGAACCAGTGTTATCCGATGTGTTCTTTAACGTTACCACAAAAATATATAGGCTACAACACTGAGACTTGTTGAGTAAAGTATTCGGGCTGTTTAAGTGACATCGTCGAACATCCGGACTCGAGAAGCTACTGTACAACAGAAAGCGGCACATACAGGAATACTTCTGAAATATACCCAGTTGTTCTTCTTACATGTTTTCCTAAATATTTGTACACTTTGCATGAACATTACGCAGCAGAGCAACTGTTAATGCTACCGAAGTTGGAGTTGTGTTATAGGCATTGTATGATCATGAAAGAAGTATATCACCGAAATTCAAGAGTTGTTCTCAACAAAATTCGATTTGGTAATATATATTATCTATTGATTTACCTTGACCGCCATCCCCTCTCCTTCTTGAGAAAACTCCTTCTAGATGAGAGGATGGCAATGGGAAAGGAGGCCAAAGGCCCGTTAATGTCCCATGTCCTTCAGTCCATTTTTAAATTGGTTCAGTGTAGGTGCCTGAATGAGATTTTCTTGGAGGGAGTTCCATGTTTTCCAGATTCGGCAAAATTATGAGTTCTTTCTTACTTCTAGTCTTGATGACTAAGGTCTCCTTGATGACTTAGGTCTAATTTTCCAGCTGTGTTCCCTTGTTGATGTTTTACCCACTATCTCAACCATTTTAGTTAGATCTATTCTAAGAGTTCCTTTGGTCACATTGTAAACTGTGATCAGGTCCTGCCTTTTATGTCTTTGTTCCAGGGATGTTAGTTTCAACTCTTTCAACCTGCCTTCATACGTTTGGCTTTCCATTCCAGATATAAATTTGGTCATCCTACGCTGCACTCCTTCAATTAAATTTATGTCCTTTCTCAAATATGGCTTCCACACTGAAACTGCATAATCCAGATGGGGTTTAACCAAAGATTTGTATAAGCTAATCATAATTTTAATATCAAAATTATGAAAGTTCCCTTTGATTAATCCAAAATTAATAAAATTAATATTGATGCTATGCATGGAAAACATAAACACTTTACTCTTTGAAGAAAGCTATATTTCAGTACGCCGTAATTAATTTTAAACTTATAGGCTCAGGTTGTGAAGAGCAATTAGGTGTTGCTTTTGTACAAAGGCCTACGCCTACCACTAAAAACAACGTATGCCTGAAATGGTAGGTCTATGGTCTTTAGTTTGTACCTTACGGTATCTCCGAGTTGGCAAATATGCTGAGTAGGCTAGGGGTTGGCTCGGAGAACGAGAAAGTGTTGTTACTTCATGTCCCCCACTTAGTTGGAAATGGCACTTCCACCCAGAGCTTTACCGCATATAAAAAGGGGGAAACACTACTAATATTGTAAAAAACAAAAAAATACTAAATTTTGCTGAGGGGTTGGGGCCATAATTTTTTTTCGCCCTCCTTAGCTACCAGCCTGGGACTCATGGGCGTCGATTTGGTTTTCAAAGTGGGGTGCATCTGGCCTAAATTTCTTTCCTGCAGTCCTAATGAGGTGCAGCGGCGTAGCTAGACATTTTTTTTCGGGAAGGAGGGGCTAGGTGGGTGGGTGGGTGGTTGGGTGGGAAAGCATCCAGATTTTGAGATTTTTTAAGTGTGAACACCACTGTACTAGGGCCTAAATTTGCCATTTTCAAATATTTGAAAATCTGGAGCTTGTACTGCAGAAAAGTTTGGGACTCTGGGTTTCCTCTAAGAAAATTTAAAAAGTTGGGGGACTAGGCTGCTAAAAAAACTGCATTTCCTATTGGCAAATCTGAGATCGAACAGCGACCAAAGATCGTTGTTGCTAAATAATATTATCCAACCCTTATGAGGCTCCCTGACGAACTATTCTCTGTCAAAAGCTTATATTGAAGAACATTTTGAATTTTTGAAAGAAAATTCATGAAAATAGCCCTGTACAGTAGTTACCGGTGTCACTTGATGATGTGGTGTCACATATAGCAAATTTCCATTTTTCACTACCAGTGTCCTGGCAAAGCTCGGAAAATTTTACTCAAGATATGAGCGATCACTTCTGCTTAGGAATCGGAATTTGTGGCGCACGAAGCGCGCTAAAAATTTTGCTTCTTTGAGACAAATAATGACGAATGTGGAGCTTTTAAAGGGGGAGATTTCGGAATTTCATGAGTTGTCAAAACCACACAGTAGACTGGTTTCACAAATAGACGCAAATGGTGCTAAATGTTTGAATATTTTGAGTTACTAGGAAACTCCAAAGTTTTCAAAACATGATCTTAAAGGTGTGGATAATTACTTCAACGGACTATACGGTCAAATTAAATACCGGGTGTACCGGTACTCTATACAAGTAATTAGAATCACAACGAAAATTGTCATAGTTTGCGAAAGATTTGTGCAAAAGTTCTAACAATAAGGAACCATTTGTAATGGAAAGAAAGTAAAATAAATCCATGACTTGATCAGGGGCACACTTCAATCTGTCTTGGGAAAATCACAGATCGAGGGGTGGGGGAATGGTAACTACTGAGACACCGTTGCATAAGTCTACCGGTGTAAAATTGTTGGTACAAATAACATTAAAATATATTTTTTCGACCGACATCTCATCATACACTGTCTGCAAACAGAGAATGGAGGTGTACCTCTAATTTTCTGATTGATGTCTCTTATCTAGAAAACATCAGGGTGATTTTACTTCTCTGATATTGGTCTGACTACGAAATGGTCGAATCGCTATACAAATGAATGATATGAGAGTCTCGAAGTTTTGCATTAAAAATCATACATTTTTCTAAAAAAGTTACATGCAGAATTTTCCTTAAATTTTTTTTGGCGTTTTCAGTCTGCCATGCTAGTCATTCACTAAAGACCACAGATTTTATTTACAGTAAACATAGCATTAGGGGACGATTCATCTTCTTCATATTCCTAATTATTATGCTCCTTCACAACCATACCTGCTGCCCTTAGCACACGAACAATCGACATATTCATAGAGACCGATGAATAACGTATGTTTGATATCCAAATGAGACAGAAAGCTTGTCGATCGTAATCGGTAGAGGACAACTTTCATAACCTACTGTACTGTACATGTATAGTCTTTCTGAAGTACCTTATTTGTTCCACGTCTCAAAAAGTGGGGACTTTAACGTTATTGTCCCCTTCACTCAAGAAGTGGGGAGGGGGGCATGTCCCCCTGTCCCCCCCCTAAACCCCTAAATCGACGCTCTGCTGTGACTCAGATCTAAAGTCAACCAGATTCTTTGGAATTCTAACATGTAATTGATGATCCTTACATTGTGCTCATCCACAGTTGGTCAAACGTTGACAAAAATCACCTCTTTTTCACACCCGTTACTGAAATGGTCTAAATCAAGTTCAATTAATCCCAATTTGGCAGCACTCACACTTCTATCACATCCATGAATAATAAAGACCAACTGATTATCCTTATGTGAGCAGTTCATACTGGAAGAAGACCTATAATTAACAGTGTCGGTGAATTTGGAACTATAGTTTCTCGGGAAGGTTTCTTTGCTCAGGGAGCTGTCCAAAGAACAGCTCCCTGCTCTGCTTTTGGTGGTGGGCTCCCTCCATGTAAATTAAAAGTGTTCATCTGGGTTTGGGCACTGCCTGGGCTTCGATTTGGGCTTTCCAAGACCACCCAAAACCGACAACGTTCCATGAAGGTCTAACAACCCAACCCTCACTGTGAGTTGAACGAGACCGACAGAACCCGATTTCAGTTCAAATGTGGTGCCAGCGGGGAAAGGGAGGTGCACGGCTGCCCCCCCCCCCCGGTCGGGAAGAAGACCCAACTTCGTCGGGGAGCCTTTCCCCATACAAAAAGGATGAAGGATGATCTTATTGATTTGGCGTACGAGAAGACCATTTTCTTTAGGAAAACTTTTCCTTACAAAAATCAAAACACTTTTTTAACGAGCTCCTGGACATTATGAAAAGAAACTAAATTTTTTTTTCTATTCCCACTGTATGTCAAATAATATTTCAAAACCTCAACATCACCCAACTTCAATCTTGATGTTACCCATATCAACTTGGGCATAATGATATTTAATAAATATTCAAATTTTTCAAGTCTCCCCTGCAAATAAAGACTTTTTTCAAATTTTCAAATTTTCTGACATCAAATAATGACCTTCATACATTCAAATATATTTTTAGGGGAAGCCATATTTTTCGGAAATTTTCCAGTATTGTCCGCGCGATTTGCATAATGACATTCAGGAAAGCTCAAAACTACGACTGTCTAAATTCTGCTTATTTACCTGGGGGATGGCATTTTCGGCTTCTGAGGAATTGCAGTTTCCACAATTTCCCGAAACTCCGCGCCAAAAAGGATGGCGCTCAGCTTCGATACTCAGCTACTGTATTTCTGGCTGTATTGGGGGTCTCCCAAGTCACGTCCTACGGACCCGCCGGGACTAATTCATCACCTTTGTCGGGGCCTCAAATGCTGGCCCCCCTGTCGGGCAAATCCTGGCGCCACCCCTGCCGAAAACCTAATTGTTACGACATCTTGAGATATATAGGAAACTTAGAATGAATGTCATTCCTAGGTAACAGTGTTCTCCACTAGCTGTTTTTGACGGCGGGTGCACCACCATGATAAAATTTGAAGCGCTGCATTAGTGCCCACCTTTAAATTGCCGCCCCCCTCCTCGCACACAAACATTGGCCGCCCGGACAAAAATTCTCTTGCACTAAGCCTAAAGCTAAAATAAGCAATTTGAACACACGTGGACGGCATAAGATTTGTGCAGATGCATGCTGAAATATAGCTTGCTTGAAGGACGTGTTTGGCAACTGCTTCGATATTTTGCACTACGTAATAACGAAGGAGAAGCGCACATTCGACACCTGCCAAGAAGACAAGGTGAACTTCAACAGGAGATCTCTGTTCAAACCTTGTGATTGGTTACCCAATCACCAATGATCACATACTTTAAGCCAATCACAACTCGCGACACATTCACTGCCACTTCAGCGTGTAGAGCATAGCTGGAGGATATCGCAAATTTCGACAATGGAATCTCGGAAAAAAGTTCGCCATTATCTATGGGTGGAAAGGTAAATAAATTAACGATATTCTACGGTGGCAATTCTTGGCGTTTGGAAAAATTGAAAGCACAAAGTGTCTAGCTCCCTTAACTGAAGAATTTAAGCCCAAAATGTAAGGTTTGACTCATCAAGTGAGCTTACGTTAGCACTTTCTGCATGCGTTTGTGCTAGTCAGCAGTAGCCTAACGTCACATCCTTTTCACAAAGCAGGATCTAGTACTGAAAAGTGTCAACAAAATCCATGTGGCCAAGAACATCTACAATATTTTCAAGGCGTGTGTAATTCATACAATGATGTGCAATACTTTTGTGAGCCTTAGGTGTAAAGTTTTTCTCCACGATGTAATTTTCTTGAGCATGTCTTGGCACTTTTGCCTTTGCCTAACGGATAGCACATAGGCCTAGGCCTAGCCTATGTACATTGTGAACCTATCCCAATGCATATGTTTATCTGCAATATCGTAACTAGGAACTGGGAAAGCTTTGCACAGTGATGAATGGTTTCTGTTTCTATTTTATTTTTGGTTTCGTTAAGAGAAACCAATGCGATTATGATGGCGTTCGTGTGTGTCTGTGTGTGTGTGTTTGTGAAAGGTTGCTTGCTAACACGATATCTCAAAATAGGAATGTCTGACAGTTTTCAAATCTTAGTACATAGATGCACCATAATTGAGAGGAAGAACCCTTCTGTTTTGGGGTGGCGGTCAAAGGTCATCTGGGGTCACCAGGGGTCAAAGTCTGAAAACATTGTTAACGCTATATCTCAAGGTAGGAAACTTGGATGGATTTCATATTTGGTATGTGGATGTGTTATGGTCAGATGGTTCCTTTCGTTTATGTCATAGGTCAAAGGTCATCTGGGGTCAGCGGGGGTCAAAGTCAGGAAATCTGGTTAACACGATATCTCAAGCTCGGAAACTTGGATAAACTTCATATTTGGTATGTGGATGGCATGCATTATGGTCAGAAATTGGTACCTATTGTTTTTTGGCAGAGGTCAAAGGTCATTTGGGGTCATTAAGGGTCAAAGTCTGAAAATCTTGTTAACATGATATCCCGAGATAGGAAGCTCTGGTAGATTTCATATTTGGGTATGTGGATGTGTTATGTCAGGAGATAGTTCCCATTGTTTTGGCAGAGGTCAAAGGTCATCTGGGGTCAGCGGGGGTCAAATTCTGAAACCTTTTTAAACGTGATCTTTCTAGATAGCTAGCTGTCTGTCGCTGTCTTTCTGTATGTTTGTCTGTCTATCTATCTATGTATGTCTTTAATGGAGGTCAAAAGGTCATCTGGAATAACAGAATTATATTTTGAACATGCTAGTATAACATTTGAGTGAGAAGATAATGGTGCCTGATTGTATTTGAAATAGAACATTTATGTATCATCGAAACCTCAATGCATTTTTGATTCCTTGCCGAAGGCAGGCAAGGAATCTATGCGATGATGATGTCGTGTGTGTGTGTGTGTGTGTGTGTGTGTGTGTGTGTGATGCCCCCTTGTAGACACGATAGCTCAAGAAGAGAAACTCTGAGAGATCTCAAACTTGGCATGTAGATTGCCCACATTGAGTAGAAGATCCCTATTGTTTTTGGTGGAGGTCAAAGGTAATTTGGTGTCACCAGAGGTCAACTGGTAAATACCTTGGAAATTGCTTGTAAACACGATATCTCCAGAATGAAAAGTGTGAGTGATCTCATACTTACCATGTAGATTGCCAATATTAAGTAGATGATCCCTGTTTGTTTTCGGTGGAGGTCAAAGGTCATTTGGGGTCACCAGAGGTCAAAACATCAAAACTTTTTAAACCCTATATCTCAAGAAGGGTAATTGTGAGGGATGTCATACTTAGCATTTGGATTGCCCAAATTGAGTAGATGATCCCTATTGTTTTTATTGGAGGTCAAAGGTTATTTAGGGTCATCATAGGTTAAACCTTGCAAATACTACATCTCAAAAAAGGGTAATTGTTAGAGTTAATATTCATTAGTGGATAGGGTTAAGAGTTTTGAATGGCATGGGTTATGTAAGATGCGTAGGTAAGCTTTTGGAATCCACTTCATTATGTAAATGGTCAAGTTAATGGAGTAATTTCAATATGTACTGAAGCAAACTCACTGTATTAAGAATGTTTAAAGTGCATAAAAGTGCACATTATTTGGTACAGTATTTATGATGATTTTGGTTTGAAGTTTTGCCCTATTTCATTTACTGCCAGTATCAATACACATAAGAATAAGTGGGTAGAACAAAATCTGAAAAAGTTAAAAAGGAAAAAACTGTTCATCAGGCTGACATGTTAATTACTTCATCTATGCTGATTTTGCCACAAGTATCTAGGCCTATAGATTTTCATGAAATATATTTCCTACTGTTCAGTAGAAGTTTCTACCGGCAGTGTCTGGAACATGTGATGTAAGCAAAGGTTGTATGAGGTTCATTTGGGGACATAGTCTGAACATACTGGAGAAAGCTTCCATGCCCACAAAAGCAGAGGAATTGTTCAGTGGGGAACTTCTTAAGTGTAAACTTTGAACAGATTAAGTGCTCCGTATGATTCACAAAATTTCTTTTAGAGCATACAAACATTGTCTCTTTAATAGCCCTAAAGAAAACATAAAGATAAATTAAAGGCCCAGTTTTCTCATCCCAAACAGTACCAATTCTCCTAACATTCTAAATTAAGCCCCTCCTACAATTGTCTGAAATTCACCCTCATCCAGACACAATCTCAGTTTATTGCTTCAGGGTGAGTATAGAAAAGCTCAATGTGTATGATCGAAACACTCTCAGAACAGTTCATGCTGTGTAATAAGCTTTGGTATTCTGCATTGTTTGAATTAGCAGTCAATCAAAAAGCTGAGCCAATTAAGAGTTTCTGTTTCCCTATACTAGAAGTGTAGTTTGGGGTGAGAGGATTGGCCCTTTATTAAATTTAGTATCAAAGATTGTTAAAAGTTACAGACAAACCTTGTGCCACTGTCCTCATAGGGACATGTAAGTGGGAACTAAGTAATTAAATACACCACGGGTAATTAGTCTTTTAAAAAGAACTATATAACACGATCATTTGGATCAAATACCCTTGAGCATGCTTGAACTGAGATTGTCTAATTGAATGAATCAAATTGTAACTGACCGACCAGATTCTGTTAAAATTGCTGGTTAATGTTATCTTACCTACTGTAATTTATCACAGTTGACTGCCACAGTGTCCTGAAGGATTTTCTCATTATATCATACAGCTCAATGCACTTATCCATTTCCTACCTGTCTAGAAATAGTGTCTGACACCTCTCAATAAGGCTTATTTTTCAGAAAGTACTGTTGTTCAGATAATCAAAGCAAGCATAGTATCTAGTGTGTATCAAACAAAGGACACTTGACTCTTACTCTTTTTTCCAGGGGGGCAAAGGTATGAAATTTCCCCAAAATTTTTCCCGGTCAATGTGTATGTATTTCATATTAAAAATGCAAATTTACAAGTATAACAACATTACCATGTCATTATGTAATATTACCTGCATTTTTAATCTTAAAGTATAACATAGAGCAATTGGAAATAACAGCTCTTAGTATATTATTTTGGTCAACAATAACTGGTTTATTTGTATGTACTAATGCAGTGGCGTACCCAGGATTTCTCTGAAGGGGGGGGGGCATGCAGTATGGTCTAAGGGGAGGGGTGTCAGGGAATTTTTTGACGTTTTCAAGGAGCCTAGATGCAAAATGGTGCAACGTTTTCGACTTTGACAGGAACAGTATAAAAAGTTGAATCGTGGTGGTTCATGAGCCTGGATAAAACTGAAACTTTTGTGTCTTACATGCATTCTTATGCCATTTATGCTACCTTACGAAATAAAACTTGTCATTGAATTTGCACACTTTTAGGAGTCAAAATAAAAAGCGTTGATCGGTATAGGATTTGTGGTATTTTTTGGCCCCAAAACGTAATTTTGTCATAAAGATTATCTAAGCGGAGCACCACCATTGTTGGCGCGGAGCGTAGAGAAAATTTCGAAAAATCAGACCCCTCAGATGGCCGGAAATAGCACTTTCCAGACTTATATGAACAATCTACCCACTCACTATCTTCTTTTGTCGTTTGCAAATAAAATCCTTCCTAAAGACATATAGTCTTTATTTTTATCGATGCCACTAGTAGGAAACAGAGTCTACCTTTTAAAGTAAAAATTGGAATTTGACAGAATTTGCCTATTTGTAAGAATTAAAAAATTGGCATCACTGAGGGACGTACTTACAATCCTTCTCCTTTGAAAATTTTTGAAAAATTGGGTGTCCTTAGATGCAGCCTTGTACCACATATGCTATCTTTTGAAGTAAAATTTGTGTTACTAAAGTTTAACTAATTATTTTTAAGAACAAAGAAAAAATGGCATCTGTGGGGGGGGGGGGGGCATGACCCAATGACCCCCCCCCTTCGTACGCCACTAAGAGGAGGCCTAATAGTGGATCGATCATACAGGATATCCTGTTAGAACAGCAGTCTGTTAAGTAAAGAAGGCTGCAAGGTTCTCATGGACCCGTTTATTGTTACAGTACACCCCAACTGAGCAGAAAGCTTTTTCCCAAACTAGCCTGTAAGTCTCCAAGGATTTGGCTAAGTAACAAAATCTAAGTATGCCAATGGATCCCGTTCATTCTAATTCCTAGACTAACTTTGAGTTAATCGTTGGCCATAGATTATTTCAGCCCCATCCATCGTTATGTACACAGAGTAAAATCGGTTTAGCTACTACTAGCTTGCAGGACAATATAATTAACTCGGGGGTCTAGGGGGTCTACGTTAGTGACTTGTCAGTTTTCACATCCTTTTACTGAATTCCCAAAGTATACAACGCAGAGACTGTATGCAAGGGAATAAGTTGAGGTTTACAGCCTTTCTGTGTTAGTTGTACTTTATCAGCTGTTGTTAAATTCCTGAATATCAGCTTCATGTGCACTGAAATGCACTGATCATAAAAAACGCGCGTATACAAGATAACATTCAATCTGCTACGCGGCGAGGACATTTCTGTGGAACGTGAATAGGACCGGTTCATGCGACACTGACGAAATCTCAAATCTGGGTTAATTTGTTGCATGAAAATACGAATTATGTATGAGAACTGTCTCAGAATTTTTTATTCTAACGAGAAATTTTTGTTAGAGTAAGACAATTTATCAAATTTTCCCAATTTCATCAAATTTCCCTAAATTATTTTCCAGTGGGACAACTTGCTCCCCCTCCCCAGTAGCTACGCCACTAAATAGGGTTCCCATTTTTTGTTAATTTTCAAGGATATCATAGTCATTGGGAAGGGCATTACATAAAAAACAAATACAAAAGGGCTACCACTAATAGCCAAGGTTACACCTTCCTGTTGAGATGTCTACTCTGTACGTTCCAATGTATTGATGATTGTTAGGATTAGGGCTTGTTGTAACACTAACCTCAATGCAGTCAACTTTTTGGATCATAGAGACATCATTACATAGAGAGCTACAGTATCCTCAATACCCAAAATTTTGATTTAAATGAGCATGTTTTAAAAATAGCTCTTTATCAAGTTATAGACAACATAGTTTACCAGCATCATAACTGTGTGGGATATTTCTCTTGTTTGTAGAGGGCAAAGGGTGGGGTCACAAAAGGGCGAAACCTTGTAGACATGACATTTTTATGTAGATGTTGAACTTTGAACTGTGGAGGGATCTCATACTCAGCTTGTGATTGCTCATATTTAGCATGTTGATGGTCTTTTTAGGTAGTTCCTCTCTATTGTTTTAAGTGAGGGTGAAAGGTCATTTTGGGTCACATGATCTCAAAAGGTTTCATCCTTACTAGTATACCTCGGCAGTATTTGTGAGGGATCTCATGCTTGTCATGTGGGCATCCATGTTCATTATAACAATATTTCATATGGCAAGGAATCACTAAGCCTTTTGGCTTTCTAGTTGCATTCTGGTTAATAAACCAATTAGACCGGTTTCTGTTCTTGGCTCTATACGGCAACACTAGTAGCCTTTTCACAATGGCGGGATTTGTCATGAGAGTTAGTAATGAAGCTAAGAGCGCATCTAACAACTCCGGGTTAAGGGGACCCTTAAGAAAGAAAACCTTTGAGATCCATTATATTGGCAACAGGGTAATTGAGAGACAGACGAAGTATATGCTGGTTACCATGCAGTAAAAACTCAGTACTTCATTGAACCTCTGTTTTTAGGTTCCATATTTGGATGAAGGTTGTTTTGAAAACGAGTGGTGATGGTGTTTTAATTTTCTCAAAATGAAGAGGTACGCCCTGTGTTAAGAGGCAATGCCGTTAGTGGCCGAGGCGATCTCTTCATGCAAGTATTGTTTCTAGTGAAAAGTCTCACTGTAAAGGAGTTCCCGTTTTCAAGGAACTCAATTTCTGTGCTGCATATAATTTAGCGTATTTACGCAAATCCCTTTTTATGAAGCCTTTGAATGTGACATGTGGGCAGAGTAACGATCGTGGTATATTAGCAAGATTCAGTGAGCGCTTGGTATTGACTTTAGTGTTCTGGAGGCCGCTTGATAACCTAGGTAGGTTACCTCAGTTTCAGAGATTCCCGTTGTGAGTTACTGGGAAAAAATGAACTTTATCCGTTATTAACCGCTTAACTCAAAAATTCGGGTGTCTCTCCTAAAAGGAGCATTGAGAAAAGCCCCTTTTTGTTTTGAGTCTTTGTATTGAAAGATGCAGCAGGGTCTCATTTTGCGCATCAGGTCTTTTATTGACAGTTGAGTAAATTGCTACGTTCAGGCTTCTACGACGTTTTAATGAACTTTAAAAGGTGAAAAGGGCGCCGGTATTTCATTTGAGTCCGCCCCCTTGCTGTATGGCAGCACCGCCACTAACATGCTGATAGGGAATGATCAAAACATTTCATTATTTATCCCGAAAAACGTATTTTATGTATTTCACCATAAACAGAGCGACTGTCGCTTAGTAGCCCTTTGGGATTTACTTAAAAGAAGGGTTTAAGGTCACAACAGGATTTGGTGTGTGAGAGAGGTGCTTATTCTAAGCATTTTGGTGAAATTTGCATTGAAATGCGATGTATGGTTCTCAAGATATGAACAGATAAAGGTTTCACATTTTCAACAAAAAGTGAACTTGAAGCAAGCACATATGACATCACATCCCCACATTAATGGGGAGTCTTTTGTTTTTCTTTAAACTTTATTCTGGATTTTCTCCTCAACAATGACATAATTTTAAAATGTAGTTGCATAAGTGGCATGAGAATTTACAAACTTAGCTTCCTCCAAAGGGAGGTCATACTCCTATTAAATTCAAGGTCAACACAACAGTCTGATAAAACAAAGGTAAACAAAGCATTCCTTGTCAATGTGAGGAAGTGATATAAGCTTTGCTGCCCTCAAATTCACTTTTGAACACAAATCTACGGACTTCACTTACTGATATCTCAAGGAATACATGTCCGATTTGAATAGAACTTTCACCATACTGTGTAGATTTTACTCGTCTTTCACATATGAAAATTTAATTTTTGCTTAAACCTCCACTTTAAGAAATCGGAAATAAGTAACCAAAGAACGGACGACGTGCATTTTGGAGACGGAGAGAGATGTTAGGTACTTGTGATATCTTTTCATCTATTTGTGCCGTGTATATGTACCTCATATCTGTTTCCTTAAAAGCAATGTTGAAATTTAAATATGCTGTAGATTCAGTTAGATTAATCGGGTCATTATTTTCTGTGACGCATCGAATTGTAAATTGCATGTACTTGTTGTGACGAACTTCCTCTTTCTTCTGATATATTCGTGAATGGTTCCGTGTGTCCTTGGTACTCAGGAAATTGTCTTTGTTATAACCCAACCAGCCACCACTGCAAACCAACCCTTCATTGGCCATTTTACGTTATAGCTGCGCCTCAATACACATCGTGCTATACTGTGTTTCATAATACGTAATTACTGTAGGTCCAACTCAAGACACCGTGTACTCCGATGCAAGCGTAGGATAAGCTATCATTAGTTTATATATACATTCCTGATATCAACTTCTGTACTCGAAATTTTGTATCTTTTAAGAGGAACAATTCATCCGAAAGGTAAGTTCCTAATCATTTATTTAAAAAAAAAAAATGTTTCCTCGTTTAGCTTTGGGCGAGCATTTCTGTAACTTGTGGCCTATATATTTAAAGGCCCATTTCTCTCACCCCAAACAGTACCAATTCTCCTGACCTTCTTACATAAGCCCCTCTCACGATTAATTGTCTGAAATTTATGCTCATCCAGATTCAATCTCAGTTTATTGCTTCAATGTGAGTAAGAGAAACTCAATTTATATAATCAAAACACTCTGAGTACCGTCCATGCTGTTTAACATAAGCTTTGGCACTCTGCATTGTTTGAATTAGCTGTCAATGAAAGAGCTGAGCCAATTGTGAACTTCGGTACCCCGTACCAAAATTGCAGTTTGGGGTGAGAGGTTTGGCCCTTTAAGCTTTCGAATAGTCTAGGGGTGTAACTTAACATTTGAACTGAACAATCTACGTAACATAATCTCGGAAAAGTTGTAGGCCTAACGAGATACGCAAAGCGTGATTTAGGCATCTACTGCACCTCTATAACAGGGGTCTCGGAAGTCCCTTTTAACCGGGAGCACCGTTCGGATTTGATTTGATTTGCGTCTCTCGGTACAAATGAACACAAGCGTTGTATACAACTGAGTAATGAAATTAGCTCGTGATTGTACAAAAAGTCCGTCACATCACGGAGCTACAGTAACACATGTTAGCTCCATGGTCACATAAGCCTACATTTTATCATTGCAAAATCTTTGAACAACTGGGAGTTACTTGGAAAAATAAGCTCAAAGTTCAAGTGGTATAAAGTACAGTGTGCTCTTGAAAGTGCCTGTATTGCGGAACTTCCTGATTCAAACCACGAATCATGCGGCAATTGAGGTTTTGGTCCCTGTCAACCCAATAGGGGCCCTACTGGGCAATCGCTTGGCAATCCTCCCGCAATCGTCTAATAAATCAAATGCCACCCAGCTGCCCAGCTTGTCGAAAAAGCTGACCGGAACCCAGTCTTGTATATTTTGATAAATTTATTGATATTTAAAGAATAGTCCAGAACCCAAATTTATTTTTGATATGTTTAAGAGGAACATATTCTAAGCATTCTGGTGAATTCATTTCCCATGTCTGTTCGTTTATCGAGATACATTAAATAAGCAATTAAAGTTGAGGCATCTTCTGTAAAAGCGAACTTGGAGCAAGCAGGTGTGTATTATGGATTCACATTGTTGGTTAATGTTATATTTTCTTTATTTTCATTATATTTGTTTGACCTTGAATTGATTACAGTAGGAATGCTATTTTGCTTCAGAGTGAAGTGAAGTTTTTACAATTCCAATAGGATGTACCTGGTAATAGAAAACAATGGGAATCCATGACACCACGCCTGCTTGCTTCAAGTTCATTAAAAGTGGAAAATTTACCACATTCAATTGCTAATATCCTCGATCGAGAACCGAACATTAGAAATTAATAAAAATTTTCACGAGAATGCTGAGAATGTGTTCCTGTTTGACATATCAAAAATAGACTTGGCTTCCTGGAATATTGTAATAATAAAAAAACCGGAACAAATAAATCAAATCAACATCTTCAACCTGTAAACAACGTTATATTTCATTGGCCCGACCATCCGCGCGCGTGTTAACAGATACGTGTCTGTAAATTGATCAACATTGCAGTAATTGCATAACTCGTTGTCCCACGTTTACGTATCTCCATTTAAAAAGTGTGTGAAAATGCTAAGGCGAAACGGGATCTCCACCCTTTTAATTTCCTCCTATGGTCGACTTTTCAGCAACAACTTTCTCTTTAAGTGTGGAATTATATAGATGTATATGTGTGTATGTGTGTGTGTGTATACTGTGTATCCTCAAAGGAAGGTTTTCCAGCTTCCTATATTAAAACATTGTTTCCTACAGCCTGTATATCTCCAGTAAATTATACACTCGTGCTTCCTGTTGATCGGTATTACTACCTGAGGAATGCCAATTAGGGAAACGAAGGTAAAGCCTACAGCTTGTAGGTATGACGAATTGTGCTCAATTCAACTATGTAGGCCTACAGTAATGCATAAGCAGTTTTTCATTTGACGCTACAAGACACTACAAGATATGGTTCAAAGTAACAACGTACGTCGGGGGAAAATATGAAAAAAGAGGAAGCAAGGATCATTGATAATGAAATTAAAATAAAGATTTAGATTCAAATATAATACTGTACTCCTTGTCAAAATGTTTTAATCTATGTGAGGACGAGTAAAGTGTGTGTGTGTGTAGGGGGGGGTGTCGAAATTTTTCCATCATAGTTGTTTTACTACGATGCAATGGTTTTTTACTTGGGTCAGTTGGTTACTCCAGAATGTCAAATCTTGCCGGCGTATCTGTGAGTACATGTGGTTAATAAAGTTATGACGTGATATTTAAAACTATAAAGTGTCTTCACAAAATGAAGAGATGAAACGAAAATTTGGGCCCCAACTGGAACAAGTTTGACCACTAAATACAATGCGTAATCAGCTGAGAGTGGAACTTGGCCCTATGGCCTCACGAATAATCCATTTTGTAAACGTGCAGAAGAGAACAATATGTGGTTCCCTATGAACCAATGAATCAACTAATGAATGAAACCAATGAATTGTTTGCCCATACCCTTCTTTCATGGTTAAAACTATGTTGGGCCCAATACTAGTTGATTTAACTTTTGTGTAATATGTCCATAAGTAGAAAGAAAAAATGAATTGCACATGATGAGTATTAGCAACTGAAGAGGGAGGGGAGTATTCTAGCAACTGCATAGTACAGTCCGATATTGATTGCTAAAGTGTCAACTGGTTATTTGTCGTTTAAGTAGTACAACAAGGCAAGTGTACAAAAATATCATTGAAAAAGGTAGTTTCCCTTCTGATAATCAAAGAATTTTTTAAAGAAAGCGACGTCAAACCACTAAATAAAGTTATAGTGTTCAAAGTTCGTTTTGCCCAAAAGGAGTCCCATTGATTGCTAAAGTGGGTTATTTTGTGTTTAGAGTCGCTTAAGTAGTACAACAAGGCAAGTGTACAAAATATCATTGAGTAGGTAGTTTTCCCTTCTGACAATCAAAGAATTTTTCAAGAAAGCGACGTCAAACCACTGAATAAAGTTATTGTGTTCAAAGTTCGTTTTGCACAAAAGGAGTCCCGTTTGACCTTACGAACTTCTCTTTTCGGGAATTGTAGGCATAATGTGCATTTGTGGTTAAATGTACACAAAAACGTACTGTGAAGAGCACAGTTCAGTTCCATCGATCTATTATTTTAAAGGTAAAGAGCAGTCCCCCAAACTTATTCTGAGGAAAAAGCTAAATAACACAATTTTCATCTTATTTCTCTTCAAAGTATCTTTCATTACATTTTATAACTTTACTATTGTATATGCAAGGTAAACAAAGCAGTTATTTCTGGTAAATTTCACATTTGAAGGTAAAAAACATTGTCACATTACTCCCAACAGCCAATTATGAACCTGGACAGTCTACTACACTGCTTCAGTTTGGGATGACTGCTCCTGCCCTTTAAGGTTAGCGTGACTGACAAATTGATATTAACCTGTATACTTTGCTTAAATGGTTTCCTTTTCTACATTTACGGGAAACCACCTGTTGATTGTATATTTATAAATCAGTGGCGTAGCTAAGGGGAGGGGGAGCTTGCGGGCTCCAGCCCCTACTGAATCGCCCATTCTCCCAAGCCCCCCCCCCCCCAACTGGTGACCTTGGCCAAAAATCATATTCTTGCTGGCCAATGACAATATTCCATTCGTCCTACCATGACACTACCACGACATGAATACACTTGGGATAGATCTACTCTGAATGTCGGAATAAATCCAGGTAAACTGTGACAAGCTTCATATCTTCAGAATATTTTGACTTTTTATTCGTCGCGTTTCTGGATGGATAATTTTCTAGCAGATTTGGAGTGGCTTAAGTTAGCTACCCTAGTGTGGATTACAGTCCTTCAAAAGCATATGCATGGCTCCTAGAATCTGGCCTGTTTCTATCTCCTGTAAAGATTTTTTTTCAATGATTCCTGGGGATGCTCAACTTTGTTCCAAAATCATACTTGATGTGGTGGGTAGAATATTTGAGTCGAATATGGTTGGAAGGAATTTGCACTTTGTACAGCCAGTAATGCCAGTCCTTGGCCAGTGCAACAACCAAACCCATGTTGGGTCAATGCAGTCTCAAGGGTCGAAATTTTACCACTTTCATTCCACAGGACTTCACTTATAGTTCTTCGGTGGAGTGGACATACCCAGTGGCGTACGAGACGGGGGAAGGAGCAGAATGCCCCCAACTTTCCGCAAAATCTAAATTCGGGCAGGAATTTGGAAAAAAATCGGACAGCCCTTTAGTTGTTATGAGCGAATGCGAAGTATATAGCATTCGCTTTATGGAGTTGTTACAGTGTTTTCAATCTGTGCCTTGTTGGTTTTGTTACTTTGTAAGTGTTTGTAAATTAAAAGGCGTTACCAATGAAAACGGATAATTTATTTAAGGATGTCTCTGGTTTCATTACACATTGAGGGATATTTCAACCACATGGTTCTTGGAACGACTGTATAGGGTTCTCAGAAGCCCATTCTACAGTTATTGTCAACTGCCGTTCTTTATGACATGGTCGTTACCCTTCTTTTCTTACAGTTTGAAACATTCGAGCAACCTGCTGACTTAAAAATTTAGGCGTTGTTTTAAGAAAAACATTGAACGGGGGATTTCTTTTCATAATGAAGCAACTTATAACTGTAACAAGAGCGACAAACTAAAGTTATGTTTTATTTTGTTCTGAACTGAAGACCGTCACAGAGGGATAAGAATAGAGAACGGATAGGAAAACGTAGTCTTCCGGATGCGAAAATTGCGCAATATTAACTGCATAGTTTTCTTCTGACCTAGAGGTTTCAACGCAAATATGAGTCGCCCTTACAAATAGGCGCTTGCTTTGCCGGTGACCACATGACCAGCTGAACGACATATGATTCAGTTGATGATATCTATTGCTACCGTGGCTTGTAAAAGCCATTTCGAGATTTTGATGTGTTTCAGTTGAAATTTCAAATGTGCCATGCGCAGGACCTACAGTATTTACTTGTATGCTTAACCGCATCTAAATTACTGAGTCAAAATCAACCCAAGTTTTTTCTTCTGCATTTTGTAAATATTCTCACATTAGATTTTTTCATTGGTGGGTGTACTTGAAGGCATGGTATAATTAGATTTAGCAATCTTGTAAGGCAAATTTGAAACGGTTCCTTTAAGCAACCGTACTGTAAGGGAAAAGACCACAGTCTGCATTCTTATCTAACCAAAGAAAGAGGAGCCCGGTGAGAAATTCTATACTGTTCTGACCACTCAGTGTTTGCCCTTTTGAGGGCGTACTTGTCCATTTGGGACGTTAAGCTCCTTAAGGGAGCAGAACTCCTCCGGGAGTAATCGTTTGGTTTTCGCCCCTTGGTTCTTCGCCAGAGAGTCGTGGGGACTTTTAGAAAAAAGGAATGGGAAAAGAGATCTGGGATGAGGAGTAGCACAATAAAAGACTGCGTAGTTAACCCTCTTCACTCTTAAACCTCACTGGCCAAGACGATAGTTAAGTTACATCTCTTCTGATCCGGAAGCATATGCTTGCTTTGTTGGTGATGATGAGATGCATTCGCAAGTGATCCGGTTGAACTGCCGAACCGTAATAAGCACTGCCATCGAACAATACTGAGAACTCAAGGGAAGTTAAAAAATACTGAAATTGTCATTCGTGAGGAAATTTTGATATTTTGAACTTCCAATAATATGTAATATATGAAATTCTGACAGTTTTGGCTACGGCCGGAAATTATTAATAAAATAATTCTTCTGCAATCTAAACACGTCTATTTCCTAGATCTAGTAGATAATATCATCCACTTCTTGTTTTTTCAGTCAATTTTAACATCATTATAAACGCACTATCACTCATATATACTTTTCTTAAACTCGAGCTTGTATCATAAACATTTCTTTTTCCCTCACCTCCCATCACTAATGTTTCACCTGTATTAATTTTCAACACTGATATATTTTTCTGAAATGCCCAAACCTCCTCATTATTAAAAAAAAATCACGTGTTTGGTCTAACGGTAGAGCATCTCCCTAACACGCGGAAGGCATGGGTTCGATTCCCAGGTAGAATCATACCAAAGAATCTAAAAATGGAACCTACTGCCGTCTGGGAGTTGCTAAGTTTAGCAACTTTTTGTAAATATCACTAGACTGAACCGGTAAAGACCGCCTCCATTCGCGAGTATGAATGCCTTGCATTCTGGTTTGAAAAGGTGGCCTGATTTTTCAGAAAATTCCTAAATGTAGCCGAAATTTTAAAAAATATGCCCGAAAAAAGAGAGAAACGTCATAGTCGCAAAAAAATTTCCATGAAAAATCAACGAGATTCAAAAAACTCTCTACACCTTCGGGCAACGTAAGCTATTATTCGTAAGTTTTAATTCACAGATTATCACAACACAATGCCCGAAATCTTGAAAAGGTCGAATATCCAAATTCTCTCAAGCCCAAAAATAGGAAGGCATCATAGTAAGGGTAACATATTTTCGAAAAATCAAACAAATAAAAAATCGCGACACATATGAGACGCATGTGGTTTAAAGAAACAATTCTTGAGCCTGCTTTTAAATCTTGTGTAACACAATGCCCGAAATGGCTGACTATTTTAATAGCTTTAAATCTTTGCCCGAACAACAGAAAACTCTATATTTAAAGTAAAATTTTTATGGAAAATAACAAAGATCTGCAGCACATTTGGGTAGCATGTAAGAAAAAGGGTTTATTTTTGAAGTGAACATCTTTTGCAAACGGAACCTCAAAGTAGCCACTGCGTACTGTAGATTGTGATTTCACCTAAGCAGTGACATATTGAGGATTTCAGGAAAGAGAGGGTCGCAACCAAACGGCGGTTAGTTTTTCGTACAATTTGCGTGTGACGAATGGGAAGATACTTGAAAGATGTTTGTAGTGTTTTAGACCTTATTTTTGTCCGTAGAGATATTGTTTCGACAGTTTTATTTTGCTCATATAGATCTACACCTATGAGAGAAACAAAGAAGATTGGGGCTGCACCAAACCCTCTCGTATTACCTAGAATAGTCTACTACCAAGCTGCTCCCCTCTTAGTTACCTTTTATTATATTATATTAGGGTGTTCACATTTACGTCACTGGTTGGCATTGATTGGCATAGTTCACGCGCAAACACTCATGCTTGTATGTTATTGGTTGCACGTGTTAACGCTTGCAAGATTGCATACAGAATGTCGACCAATTGGAATCTACAGTACTTTTCATTGTGAAGACAGTGTTTACTAACTCTTTTGGCGCACTGCCGTTACAGCATTTGTCTGTAACCACTGAATGAGTATATCATCAACCTAAATCAGAAAACGAAAGAAAACGGCAAACTAAAGTGGATCGGAGAAAAATTGGATAAAATAGATATATGTCTGTAAGGCAATCATAGAATTCCTAAGTTTTAGCTAAAGCTCAGGATTTCTCTGCGTGTAGTACATAGTGCATTCGAAGGTTCCCAATAAAGTGCTTGACCCGCGCTTATTTGCAGCAACATTTCACCACGCGCTAAAAAACAGCGCTCCGTGCGATTGCGTTCAAAACACACAGTCTGTAACGCACGCAGCAAGAAGGGTGCACAAGGCTGAAACTTAACTGCAACCACACAATTACATTCGTAGCGGCACGAGACCATTGTGCGTCGTCCAATAAGCCAGTTCAGAGTGTTTTGTTCTGAACGTCAAAGGTTGTAAGACCACGCGCTCTTCCAATAAGTAACCGCTGCCATAGTAACGCATAGCGCACAGTGCACAAACCTATGCATAGCGCGTGACAAGTCTCCTCAGGTCATAGGGTATTGAACTCATCATAGCACATGCGCAGTAACAACTCTGAACTGGCTTATAGAGGCTTTTCACATGAAGTCATAATACTCTCCGGCGGCCATGTTGAAGTACATGTAACTACGTAGTAAACCACACTGGGCGCGCTTGCCCGTTAAATGTGTACACGCCATGCATACCAAAAGCACTCTGTGCAGTGCGTTAGGCACAAAGCCACGTGTATTTGGCATGATTGTCCTCCAGCATGGCGGTTCCGTGACGTAATTGCAAAGCCTCTATTACTGTGGGACTCTCCTTCCAGCTAAATCTTAAGATTTTTATGAAGGCAATTCCACTGACGTCATTTGATCGGGCAAGCGTCTCTTTTTGTCAACACGCTCAGTAAGAGTACTTGCAACACGCGCAGTATATGTAACAGTAGTTTCTATGGGAATAACGTGTGCTTCTGCTGTATATAGGGCATATGCACCTACGTCACCGCGTTGCGTATCTCTCTGTTTTTCCACCCAAGCTTCCATTTTACAACAATTGTTACTAAGGTGCTGTTGTGTTCGCGTTCCGGTACACACAATGACTGCCCTTGATTATTTCCATCCAGTGAAACGCGTGTCGTCACGTGCATAATTTCTTTACGATGTTTATAGACGAATCCGATAAACGTTTATGCTTAGCGACTGTAACTTGTAAGCGACCATTAGTGGGGTGCATCAGCCTTAAATCGTCATCATGTATCGTCTACATGAATTTCAAAACCCCACATTCAGTAAAAGAGAAGAAATCAATATACAATTAAGTGTACAATCATCCATAATACAGCTAAGCAAAGAAATTGAAAGATCAAAAGGTGATAGACCCCAGTTATGGCCGACTGAAATCAGACCATCACTTGCTTTCCGTATTCGTCTATACGGCAAATTCAATCTTGTGACCTCACATGAAGTTGCCTTATAGTATATGTATCACGAAGTTAATTTGCACTCTTGATAATAAAGGATGGTGGGTTAGTGTTAATTCGCATTATTTACCCTAATTTTGTTGACAAATTTGCATATCAAACAAATGCATATGATTTTGCGAAACGTTTTAATAAACTGATATAAACTAGTTTTGCAGAGATGTAAACCCTAAAATAGTCATCGTAAATTTTCCAGAGCATTACTTTTTTCTCCAACATGTGGAAGAGCGTATTAAAAGTGAAGTTTGTGCACTTGATTTTAACCCTGAAATTGCGCGTTGATCCAGAGTCGCCGAAACTTGGTTTAACATGTATAATTTCTTTTGTAGCACTTTTTCCACCTTTTATTTCTCAACATTTATTAAAATGTCCCAGTTTGTATATATCTCTGTATGTACATAAAGGTTACTGATAAGTCCATCATGTGTTTATTATACTACTGTACATGTCTTGGAGGACGGTCGCTACCCTTCACGACATATGCCTGACGGGACAAATAAAAAGAAAAAGTAAAAAAAAAAAAACCCTATAGTTTTCAAGATATTTTATCACAGAAGTGTACTTACAAATGCGTTATTAGAGCAATTAAATATTTCAACAGTTGAATATAAAACCAACCATACGTTTTGTTGATAGATAGGGTCTTGAAGTCTTATTTTACTTACGAGTAATCACTGGATCAAGTGTAAAGAGTTTTTCGTCGTATTGCAATATTGAAGAGCAGGGGCGTAAATCTGGTTTGCGGATTGTGGGGGCAAAAATTTCCCAACAGTCTGGTGCAAAGTGTTGTTCACCATATGACGACGTTTAAAGAGGAGGGCGTAGATCTGACTTGTGTATTGGAGGGAGGGAATTTTTCCAATGGCCGGTCGAATTCTGCATCTCGGTCAGGACCGGGATCGTCTGTAAGCAATCCACCAGTGCTGTAGCCGAGTCCGGACTCGGACTCGTGATTTCAGAAGTTGAAGCACTCGGCGAGAGGGGTTAATTTTTCCCCACTGATAAAGTACGGGGAGCGAGTCCGGACTTGAATACTTGAAAGTTGAAAATTGTCGGACTCGTGACTCAAAGTTCCTGGGCTCGACCACAGCACTGCAATCCACCCATTCGAACGCTTCCGTACAAGTATACACGCAAACAAATATGCACAAGCATATTGACATGCACATATACTGAGATTGACGTTTTCGGAAAGCCTGAAGTCATTTGTAAACCACAATGTTATATTTTGTTTTTTATGCCTGTTGTTTTTTACTCTACCTAAATTTTTGTTGTAAGGGGGGGGGGACAATATGTTTTTCCCTAGGATCGACGCCCTTGTCGAAAAGTGAACGGTTTGTTTTATAGCACCATGGACATGTACCTGTACCTGCCGTTTCCCACACCGTTTTCATTTCAAGATAATGTAGAAAGGAAAAAATACTGCTACCATTGTGACACCAGCAGCCAAAGCGTTTTTATCAAACATGTTACAATTTCATCTTTATATGATTGTATTTTTTCCAATTTCGACTGGCTGAACCCCGTATTTCATCTTGCAAATGTGTAATAACGCGCAAGTCGATTCCATTGTCAAATGAACAGAAATAGAAGGTGACTTTGCTTTAGTGATAATCAATTTATCTTTACGCTCTAAATCTAACCTGCCTAAGTCAACGTTTTCTAACCTTTTCAAGTATTCCTCACCTCCGCAGATAATGGCTCTCCGAGTTTTGGCATGCCTAACAGTATTCCTTTGGATGGCACTTAGTGGTAAGTTATTACAGCTAGGAAATTATTTGTGAATGCATGGGGGAGGGGGTAGCTGAACGTGTTTAAGTCTACCTTCCCCAATGAAAACGATGCCTGTGGGGGAAGACCAGGGTTTCCCCTCGGATTTTGTCCTTGCCCCTGCACTGTTAAAAAATTTCTCTGTAAATTTACATAATTTTTATGGCAAATTTTTTTCCAACCAAATAATGTTTTTTTTACAGCCAGACTGTAATCATGAAAAAACATTAAGGGTTTGTTTTTTCTTTACAGTTTTTGCATGTAAATTAGTTTACAAAAGTCTACTGTAAAATCGAATTACAGAATTTTTCTGTTTTGTTTACCTTAATTTTATGTGAATTTACAGCCTACTGTATTCATTCCCGACGTTTTAATATTTATTATAATATCGCTTTTTTACCTTTCATATGTTATTACGTAACATACATTTCACCATTACGTAGATCAGGTATTTGCTTATCAACGTAATGTGTCGTTACGAAGTTGTTTTCAATCAAAACACATTGAGGGGCTTTGTTGTCATATTGCTGTCAAGTAGACTGTTATCTCTAGGAACTTTGTAATTGGAAAGTCACATTTTTTGTACAATATAATAATTGTTTTTAAAATAAATATGACAAAGAATGCAAATACATTGGTTGCAAACATTTCCAGACAAGGTAAACAATAAGTTTATCACTTCCTGATTAAAAAACGCCAAAGAAGGTATTATTCAAAGCAACAGCAATCCTTTTGTTAGGAAAATGCCTACAAAATAGGCTCCACCCATTTATGCAAAATGAGATTTACGTCATAAAGTGGTAAATTTACACACTCTTTCAAGTAAATTTGTGAAACGTTTTTAATTTGCTCCGATCAAGTGCATGAGCGCCTGTGGCGATGAGTTGACATCAGTATACCAATTGTCAGTGCTCTGAAATTAGGGCCTTACAATTTCTTTTTACTTAAAAATGTGTGACAAAACACCAGTTGTATGATATTAATAACTAAGAACGTAATAATTAAGTATGCTTTTATAATAAATGTAAGTCAATTTTCAAATAGGGCCATAAATTTGCCAAAAATGTTTAATTTTTTAAACTGAAACTTCGCAGAACGATGCATGTTATATATTGAAAATTTTCTGGCTATTTCTTATTTGTTTGTTTGGGCTTATTTTTGTTTCTTTTTCAGCTTAAAAACAAAATGAATGTTTGTTAAATGACAGTATATTTATGTGAAATCAGAAAAATACAAAATACTGTTAAAATTTCTGTAAATTTACAGAAAAAGTTTTACAAAGCAGTAAAATTTGGTTAAAAAAGCAGACAGAAATGGTTTTTCAAATAAACAGAAAATACATGTTTTTTTTATTGTAGCAATACAAAGTGTCTGTAAAGATACAGAAAATCTCTATTAAAAGTAAAATACAAAAAGTTTAAGTTAAAAAAAGTCTGTAAATTTACAGAAATTTTTAACAGTGTGCCTGCCCTTAAAGTATTGCAATGAAGAGTTAAGTTAACCTAAAAAGTGAATAATATACCTCTTCTAGACTCAAGTTTTCATCAAGAGATATGCTAAAACCCAAGAGCTTCGCCCCTGGTCCTCCTACCCACAGGAGCGGGAACTTTAAACTCGTTTTCGTGCTGCGCTCGAAAATTTTTGCCCCAACATTTTCCTTTGCCCTTAGTTTTCCCCACGTTTGACAATCTGACGCAGCCACTACGATTAAGGGTCAATATATAGTGAAGGACGATAAATTTTGTTATTGAGGCAATTCGTGGCAATATTTGAGCGAATATTTAAGTCCAAATTTTTGACATACCTCTTACTGAAGGAACCAAAGAAGGCCTGTTTAAAAATTTCCAAATATTTTGGAATCTTTAAGCCGCAGTCAATCCATTAAGCGCGTGAAGTGGTGAATCGATTTGTTTGCACCACTTCATAACTTAGCGTTCCAGGGAAGTTGTAAAAACGGGTCGCTGTGCAGTATTGATCAGAAGCATTAATCTGTTAATACGCAAAATGAGACTGTTTGACGAAAAGGCACATAGATCATCAAAATTTCGGCAAAATGGTCGCCATGAGTGACATTAATATGGTCATTTTTATGGAAGTTTGATGGGAGTTCCTGCAAACTTCTTGGTCTTTAATCAGCTAAATCTTTTCACATAAAATATCAAACTTTGTCATTTTCATCATACCAGACATGTAACAGGACCTCACGTTCAGGTAGGCGGTAGAAGCAGAAGCCTAGTTTTTTTTTGTTAGCAAGGTAAGAAATTCCCCGGTAGATCTAGAAATAGATTCATGCTCATATTTTAACATACAGCCTATTATGAATGACGGTTCTCCACTGCCGTAAGCGTCACCCGAGCATCGAAAGACAGAGCCTGGCTTCTTGGTTTTACTGATCACTAACAGTACTGTGGGATATCGAAAAATTTCGATCATAAACCTCAAAAATGCGTTACAGTGTGTGGGCGCATGGTGTATTGTTCGGTTTTTCGCTTAATGTAGTACTCGGGGTTGTGTTTTAAGGTCTGGCTAATTTGGATTTGTGATGTTCATACTGTTACACACCAAGTGAATACTTTTTTGATTGGGCACACCCTTTACTTTTGTCGTAAATCATTAATTTATGGAAATTGATGTCCATGAGCAAAAATGTGCTTTTCACCCCAAATTTACATAATTCAAAGGATTAATACTTCTAGGCAAAAATGTATCGAAATGACTAAACCCGTTTCTGGTAACTGCATGTCATAGGTAGCAGGAGGGAAAGAGTTGGTTTTATTTGGATCTATAATTTTGTCGTAAACCTCGTTTGTGTGACATTAAATGACGCACTATTTTGGGGGAAATTCCCCCAAATTATGACTTCACGAAATTTTGAAATCGTCAAAAATCATATATTTCGGATGAAAGTCGGCGTTTCATGGGTTGCTTTCACCTAGACATATCATTTCGAAGCATAACAGATTAAGCTTACCTTAACTAGAAAAATATAGGAAATTTGGTGTAAAATGAGTAAATGATCGTTTTTGTGCAAAACTTTTCGATATGCATTGCATACAATCATTAGTCATAGTTTAACTATCGGAGTACTTGCTTCATGATGGTGTTACTGAAGCATGCGTTTTGTGCTAGCTTTCTTATTCATAAGTGGTAACTGATGAGTCTGATAAATAAGTAGTCAAGAACGATATAGCAGACAGACTGCTGCGTGACCTTGGCGGTGCAAACCTCACTTCAAAGCGATGAATATCGATGGCGAAGTAACAGCTCCCCGCATCGAAAAATTACCCGTGTAATCCTATTGCCAGATCCATACGTTTTGTTTCTTAGCCCATATTTTATGTCATATGTCATTGATGTTTTATTTTTATGTTCTTCAGCCGAGGCTGCTCACTATTGCCTAGCAGGAGAACGCATAAGCTGTAACCGAGATTCACCAGACTGTAACGTTACTTTTCCCGGCCCGTTATGGATACAGGCATGTGAGGAACACCATAATGCGTGCTTCAATGCGACTTATACGTACACGACAAACGGTTAGTAGCCTTCTTGGTGTCTCTTGGTGTTTTCCATAGGCTATTAGTCATTGCACTCATTATTGCACGTACGGTCCATTTTCCGTCTCTTGTTGAAAATATCTCTTCAAATCATCCTCCATCTTTCCGATAGAAATCCATCTTCCGCTTTTGTTTTTCCAATAACTGTTGACGAATTAATCAAAGTTTCAAAATCCTGTCTAAAATAAGTCAAGTCAGCTGGGTTCGATGAAATCATGTCTTCTGTTGTTACCCGAGTTATCTGTCATGTTTGCAAACCCCTTACTTATGTTTTTAACCTATCTTTATCGAATGGGGTTGTCCCTGCGATAATCTCAAAATCGAGAAGGTAGTTCAGGTTTTTAAGAGAGGTAATCCAAACTGTTTTGTAAGTTATAGTCCTATTTCTGTTCTGTCCGCTTTTCTAAAATTCTTGAACGTATTGTTTACATTTAGAATCTCAAAATTTCTAGATAAACATGACATTATCTTTGTGGTCAATGTGGTGTAACACCTGGTCTATGTACTGAAATGACCCTCATTGACAGTGGGTTACGGGGGGGGGGGGCTATTTCCCTCTGTCTCTGAATAATGAAAAAGTCGTAACACCACTCAATTAGGGTGTTGATTTCCCAACTCTTCATTTATGAATTTCTGGCGCCCTTTTCGTGCCGCAAATCACTTTCTTAGTACAGTGGTGTCCATTTCATCTCATTTTATTTGCTTGCTTCTTCACAATATTTGATAGTAATTGGTACAATATACAGGAATAAAAGAAGAATGTTACATGAAATCAAAATATTGTGAAGGGAAGCACTCTAAAAAATCCATAGGGTTTGTCGATTAAAGTCCTTCCAAGAAAGGGGAAAGAAACAAACATGAACTAGGATTGTACAAACTAAAAAAAGTACATGAGGGCAGGAGATAAAAAACAAAGAGAAAAACATAGATCAAGAATACCTGTCCGATATCACACCCTAGATCCCTCCCTAGGGATTGAGGGTGTGACACCGCTTATTGATGCTACTGAAAATTTATCAGAGGCCCTTCACAAAAAACCATCTTGCTATGGGTATAGGCTATTTCTTGATTTGGCTAAGGCCTTTGATACTATCGACCGAAGCAGGCCAAGTCGTACCCAAACCAACTCGTCCCCAACCAACTCGTCCCCAAGCCAAGTCGTCCCCAAGCCAAGTCGTCCCTAAGCCAACTCGTCCCCAGTATGAAAAATGGTGTGATTTTTATGGTGCGAGAAAGGGGGAATATGTTACCAACCAAACATTATCAAAACTGAAATATTTATGTCACAAAACACGAAATTTATTTAGTAACATCAAACATTAGGCCTAGGCCTATATTTGTAAAACAAATTTGCAATGAAAATACAATGTAGAAAGAGTATGTTCTTAACAAGATATATATTTGCAATTAAATATATTCCCAACAAAAATATATGTTTGCTCGAAAATATATATTGAGAAGAATATTTTTTTCCAACACTTGAAATATATTCGTAAAGAAAAATTATGTTTAAACCAAAATATATATGCAAGAAAACATCTTTCTTGAAAAAGTTACCATGTTCGCCACAAAATTTTATTTGCAACAAAAATATTCTTCCAACCAGAAATATATTTCCAAGAAAAAGAAATAAGTTTGCAATGTAAATGTATCTGCAAGAAACATTATTTTTGCCAAAACATTTTTTTGCAAGACTAATTATGTTTGCCAAACTAAAAATATGTCCCCATCAGTTGTGTTTAAAATATATGTTATCAAACTCCAAAAATATATATGTTATTGGTTACGATGGGTAGACAAATAAAGTTATCATGCTATATTTTAAACCACTTGTCATTCTCTATATAGCCTATGCATAAATCACGGCTTCAAAAATTAAAAAAATTATGTGTCACGAAATCTCCCTTTTAACTAGCAAAAGGGAGGAAAAAAAATAATGAACAAACCAAAAACAAATGCAAAGTCGGTGTTATCTGGTCTCTTGAAATGAGACAATTTTATTTCCCACTAATTTTTCACTAATTTCTTATATTGGGACCGACTTGGCTTGGGGACGACTTGGCTTGGGGACCAGTTGGTTTGGGGACGAGTTGGTTTGGGGACGAGTTAGCTTGGGGACGACTTGGTTAGGGGATGAGTTGGCATGGGGAAGAGTTGGTTGGGGACGACTTGGCCCGAAAGCCTATCGACCATACCATCCTTTGTCATAAATTGTTCCACCACAGGGTACAAGGCTCTTTTCTCGCCTGGTTTATAAATTGTCTTTCTCAAATAGACAAAAATTTATCTCTCTTCAAGGTATTAACTATGACATATTTAAAGGGCTATTCCTCTCACCCCAAACTGCAGCTCTTGTAGGGGGGTACCAAAACTTTCAATTGGCTCCGCTCTTTGATTGACAGCTAATTCAAAAAATAAAGAATACCAGAGCTTGTATATTACACCGCATGAACTGTACTGAGAGTGTTTTGATTATTCACATTGAGCTTTTCTATACTCACCCTGAAGAAATAAACTAAGATTGTGTCTGGATGAAGATGAATTTCAGACAATTGTGGGAGGGACTTAAGTAAAATGTTAGGAGAATTGGTTCTGTTTGGGGTGAGAGAATCAGGCCTTTAATGTTCAGTGTGGTGTTTCTCAGAGTTTAACTCTTGGACCTTTTTATTAATCTATATGAATGTCAGTAAATTCACCTCTATTGCGTCCGTCATTTTATTTGCCGATGACACAAATATTTTTTTCTGGTATTGATTATGTACGTATTCAACAAACCATCCGAAATGTCATAATAAATGCCTTTGCTGATTGTTTGCTGCAAACAAGCTTTCGTTTAACATTGATTAAACGAATTTGATCGTTTTTAATGCAAACAACGAAATGAATGACTTTAGTATTGGTATTGATGGTAAAACGCATCAAAGGGTGGATTGTGTTTAATTCTTGGTGTTTTCTTTGACTTTCCGCTAATTACGATCTGTGTATTTACTCAAACATAATCTTGGTTAAAATTTACATGAAATCCTGAATAAGCTTACGCAAATCCTGGTTAAACTAACACAATGTTTGGTTAAAGTAACAAGGATTTTAATCAAGAAACTTGACAAGGTTGTGTTGTAACTATATTTTTTGTTTCTCTTAGTGAGTGACACTTTTCGAACTTTTCGATAAACCTCAAAGGGTTTCTAAGTGCACTTCATATCACACCATTTGTTTTTTATCTGCTAATTTTGCTTGTAAATTTCTGTATTGTGATAAAACAAAGAAATGAATGAATAAAAGAATGAATGAACGAACGAACGAATTTTTCGACGAGGGTAATGGTCAATCTTTTTTTTTCAGACATTTTGAATTTGGTTTCATAATTATGGTTAGGCATAGACTTTAGGTTAGGATGAGAGAAGTTATTTGACCGGTGCTATCATAACTCGGTGTCAGAGTAAGAAAGCAATGGTAGGCCTACAATTGGTAGATGAGTGACATTTTTGAATTATGGGGCACGGTCAATTTTCAAAAAGTTTATTGGTCCATTGGTATCAATCGCCCATAACCTTCTGGGCGAAAAAATGCGCAGGAAGCACCTCCAGTGCAATGTACATACCACTGTATGATCTCCATTAAATCTGTTCGTGTGTAAAATATGCCGAACCCGTTACACCGAGTCGTTCGTTAGCACCAAAAGGTGTCTGTTGTTGTACTGCTGCACGATCCCCAGTAAAAGACGACAAAGATGAAACTCGCCTCAATTACATTTGTTAATATCTGATTATTATTATTAATTCGCCTTAATGATTACAATTGAGGAATTGTTTTATTACAATGGTGGATATTACAACTAAATTCTACATAGGCTATAACAGTTGCCCTACTTTTTGAACCAGATCATTTCGCTTTATGTTTGTGGTGTGGGGCACTCGACATCAGTTCCAATGAAAAAAGGATCGGACCTTAGGGGACGTTTGTTTGATTGTCCTACTTTGAAAATCAGTTCATTTTGGGCAAAACTTGAATTTCATGTGATTGTCTATCCCAAGAATGTAAAGTTTAGTCATTTGAAACACTATTTGGGTCAAGAAAGGCAAATTTAAGTTACAAAAAGTAAAGAAGAGAAAAATTTTACGGCTGATACCGGTAACGCCTGATATCTCAAAATAGTGCTACTAATAATGCGCATTATTGGTTTCGATGATAAGAGAAACCAGTGCATTCATGATGGCGTGCGTGTGTATGTATGTGTGTGTGTATGTATGTATGTATATATGTATGTATGTATGTGTGTGTGTATGTATGTATGTTTGTATGTGTTTGTGACACTTTGCTTTATAACACGATATCTCAAGATAGGAATGTCTGACAGTTTCCAAACTCGGTGCATAGATGCGCCATATTGAGAGATGCGCCTGTTGTTTTGGGTGGAAGTCAAAGGTCATCTGGGGTCACCAGTGGTCAAAGTCTGAAAACCTTCTTAACGCGATATCTCAAGGTAGGAAACTTGGATGGATTTCATATTATGTAAGTGGATGCATTATAGTCAGAAGACGGTCACTATTGTTTTTAGCAGAGATGAAAGGTCATCTGGGTTATCTGGGGTCATCTGGGGTCACCAGGGATCACAGTCTGAAAACCTTGTTAACGTGATATCTCTAGCTTGGATAGAAAGATGAAAGGTTATCTGGGGTCTCCTGAGGTCAAAGTCTGGAAACCTTTCTAGTTATGATTTTTCAAGATAGCAGTTTGTCCATCTGTCTGTCTGTTGTTTGTCTCTCTAGCTATGTTTGGCTTTTATGGAGGTCAAAAGGTCATCTGGAATGACAAAATTATTTTTTGAACATGCTAGCTAGCATAACATTTGAATGAGAAGATAATGGTGCATGATGGCACTCTTTGAAACGTTACATTTACAGTATATTTCATCGAAACCTCAATGCATTTTTGCATTCTGGTTTTCAAGAAAGTACACTGCCGAATCAACTTCCTTCGAACTGATTTCTTCACTGTAGATATTGTCTTTAAATGAACATTGTAACATTGGAGGAACAACGAACCCTATTACTTATCTCTTTAAAACACTCAATATGATAAATTGATACAAATCGTATTCCCCAAATGGCCCACTAAAAATGCCACCAAAATTGATTTTCAAAAGTAACAACCTACTTAAATTACTTGTTGTAGATTTGATCAAGAACCGCTTATTGATGGTAATAGACGCCAAAGTTACCACTCTTGGTTTAATGGAAGCTTTGTTACGTGTATGGGGAAAATATGCAATGACGGCCATTTTGGACTGTAACATCGATTTCCTAAAACGTTGAAAGGTGACGAAATATCACCCGGCAGATTCTGAAAGGAGGACCTTTCAAACTATAGAAATTTGAGACCAAATGCTCCAGAAATTAAAAGCAAGGGCGGTGACTGTATCAGATATTAGGAGGAGGGCATTTTCACAAACGACAGGCGTTTATAAATGAGTCCGCTCTATGTTGGGAACGGTCTCCTTGTTATTTTTATAGTCGGTGGTGACACCAGGAAGTTCTAGTGGCAACTCAATTGATAACCACTGTTTGCGAGAGATATCTCCAGGCTGCCATAGATTGCCCTTGCGTGTCGAAGCCTCATGTTATGCCCATAGGCGAGAAGCGCACGAAAACTTTTCTCTTGTGATATTTTTTACTCTCCTCTTGTAATACAGCATGGAGCTTTGGGCGGGAAATTTAACGACAGATTCAGTCTTCAATACAGACGGTTAATACAGTGTTTTCATTTGAACATTTGTTTTTCATGATTAATACAGAAGGTAAATTTTGAAATAAATTTGTGGTACGAGTACGAGTTCAAAACAAGTATACCATTCATTACGTTAAGCATGTTAGTCTAGAACTCAACGAGGCTTTTACATGAACTCCCAAATGATGGTGCGGGCAGGGCAGGCGCGACGGAACGGAAAAAAATATTGTTTAGTTTCAGTAAGACTATCCGTAGCGAAGCGCCATTATCAGTTGGCACGGAGATAACAAGGGAATATTTTACTTCACAAACCTCCAGGTGACCCCTTCCCGAGTGGTAGTGTTCTAAACTGCATATCAGTACCCACTTCTTGAAGCTGCATCTTTCAAATATGGGAAAGGAGGGGGGATAAACATACTTTTAGGATCCCGCAGCTGTGACAGAAGTGACCGTTTTAAGAAACGAAATTCAGAACGACATAGTCTTTACTCGAGAAACGCGTCGAAAATTTGGGGGGTTTTCACATGTTAATGAAATGGAAGAACTGTTTCAGCTCTCATTCCAGACAATTCATATTTTCCCGACTAATGTATTTCTAGCCCCTCCCAAACCTGTCTTGAGCTCTTCCTTGTGCTGATGCAAACCATATTACATTGTTCAAAAAATTATCTTGGGGAGCATGCAAGTACACATATGTTACCAGCAAACCATCCGCAGGTCTGTGCATGTTAAAAAAGTCAGCTATTTTGCACCAATTGAATTTGATGATAATTGAATATTATTCAACAATTAAGACGTTTACTTTGTCTTAAAAAAAGTGCAATTGCGGTGAAAAACCGAGGCACCGGATTTCGACCAAAATCCTTAGTATACCCTGAAGTTATTTTCACATTATCACTAATTATCTATTAAGCCATTTAATACGTTGTATCCAATGTGAGGTTGTGTCTGAATTAAGAATATTCCAGACAGCAACAAATAGAGAACTCCAATCGATCCGATATGACGTTTCAGAAGAACAACGTCCACACGGACGCCTTACAGGCTGTTTGCGAAAATAATACTTTCATTCAATCAACATATCTGAAACTGTTGATAACAGTATAAACCAATCGTAACTGTGGAGAGAGAGAGAGAGATCACAAAGCGCTCGAAATTTTTGTATTTTATGGATAAAATGCTCCATAAATCAAAACTACAAGTCACTTCAATCGCGAAATATAGTGACTAGACTACTGGTTACAACAATAAGTAAATAGGTTTTACTTAATTTTTCTTCATGCCTCAGATATGGGGGAGGACATTTTATATGATGTTCGCCCTCAATATTGAGAGACATGTCCTCCCGCCCCCTTCCTTGTGATCGCCACCTATGTATTTAGTGCAAATCTTTGCCAGAGAGGTTTCTGTCGATGGTGAAGTCATTTTTGTTGCAAACTTAAAACAAGAAAGTTACTTTCCATAAGTGAAGTTTTCCTCATTCACTAACGAGTAGACTTACAACCGCACTCTTCCACCAAAGCTATTTAAAGTTTCATGATGAATTAATGTGTTTCAATTTTCCTCCACAGAAGTTGAGGGTGGAAACACGTACACAAATGAAACGTTCGGTTGCATAAACACTACTGTAACGGGCAACCAATGTGAAGATGGACCGTCAGTGTTAGAAAGGGAAATTCCCGCAGTAGCTGTGGGCTTTGAACTGTCGGATAAGAAATATGAGCATTATGGCGTGGCAGTCTCAGAACCAACGTATGCGACGTGTTTCTGCCAGGATGACAACTGTAACGGGATGTTAAATGAACGGGAAATTGCAGACAATAATAACCGTGCCGACTCAGTCGTTTGGCCAATCGTAATATGGGCCATGGTCGCCACTGTGGTACTTATTGCTATTGGGGCTTCTGTATCTTTATGTACATAGCAATTTCAGTAACCCACTTTCCATCAATTTTGCATTCTCAAGTTGTACGAGTTAATTTTGTCCGTTTATTACAGTGGGATTGGGAGAAAATACCGTTAATGACTTTGGCATTCAGTTTCATGTGCTGCCATATTACTTCCCCAAAAGTATCACTTATTAAATTCTGGAAAACCCCACGGAAACTCATAAATGCGATAAAATTAGATATCTTTTGCTAGTATAGGGTCACTTTGTCGTATATGTGTATATGCTAATACTCAAGAATCAAACGTATCGTACTTATAGTAAATGTAGTTTTATTTATCGCACTGTTTGGGTACCATTGAATACATGAAATGAAAATTTAACAGGGAACCCTCTTTTGTAGTCAGTAAGGAAATACTGCCTTCACGTTTAGTACTCTTTAAACGATGTACTTTTGTTGCTCATACAAAGTTTTCAGTTAATTTTCCAAAGTATCCTATTCCAAATTCTCTCTTTCCTTGGTGTCTTTGATCTTCTTGTTCCAGCGTTTTTCAATTTCAGGCAAAGAACATTTTAGCGATATGTGTTTTTATAAAGCTTGGCATTTTCATTACGTTTTCTGTTGACAGCCTAAATTTTACCATATTTGTATATAGGATATTAACTTCCACAGAATTCAAAAGCAGTATGCTACAGACAGGTATAGAATTAAAAATGTGGTGTTGAACGTTTAACAGTTAAGAGTGATGGTCCCTGAGGTTAACTTCCCTTCCGATGTGTCTTTCGTTGAAATTTTCTTTATTCAGACGTCTTTTAAATACTTATATTTTACCACCGTGAGCTGGGGTTACGCTCATAAGATTACGGGTAAGTAATTAAGGTAAAGGTAATGTTCAAGATCATGCATTGAAGTAACCAAGAAAAGCGGGGACATGAAGACTTCTGTATCCCCATCACGGTCTGTGCCACCCGCAGTCGTTTCCTGTTCAAAGGTGTATGGTTTACAGTGATCAAGGTGCCCTGACCTGTTCTTCAGTTCTTGTTTCTTGAAATCCTGGCCGGTGGCGCTGCTGAGGATATGATCTGCATTGACGACACAGTGACGTCATGTTTCGAAGCATTACGATGAAAAACGTGGTCCCACCACTTATATTTGTGTAGGAAATATACCGGTGGGCCCACTGATTAAAAATTTTCCCATTTGTGTAGAAGACTTAAGCTTATCCGTTTAGTTGACTAATCAGCTGTTTCCATTCGTTGATGTTGGTTTGAAAACAAGTAGACCCTCCAAAGAAGGTGTGTTCTTGCATTGTGAAATCATATGCATGAGGCCTATTCATTCGGAATATGTGTGCAATGAAAACATTTTGTAGCTGTTAGTAAGAGTCTAAAAACAATGATTTCATACACTGTTGCCGAAGAGAAAGGTGTAAGGGATTAAAAAATGGCCATGACGACAAACGAAGGTATAACTTTGTGTGACGTCACAATACTTTATGAACGTATCAAACAAAGACCAACTACATAATTATTTTCTTAAATTTCAAGCTTCCAGTTACCCTTTAGGGAACTTTGGATTCTGCTTTTTTATAGACAGTTCAGTTACTAAAATGTAATTACATATTTCATTTGCTATCGATGTATTATATTTGATTTACATCACTCGAGAGATTATATACGGGATATACAGTTATACAGTGAAATAAAATGGTTTTTGATAATAACATAGCTATATTGATTCTTTCCTACGTTTCATAGAATCTATACCGTAAATTCTATTTCTTAAAATTAAAAAGATATTTCAGTTCGAAATATGCTTTTCAATACAACATCTGCAGGAGTAGTTCCAGGATTTTACCAAAGGAGTGAAGAAGGGAAAGGGGACTTTTATTCAATGTGAGCACTGTTCAAACCTACCGGCGTCAAATGTTACAAGCTTCAATGAATGGTCAGAGGGTATGAGGAAACATTTCAGTTTACCAGTTGACGTACGATCATATATATGTGAGGGGGGGGGGGGCAAATAAAGGGCACGAGAAAATGTTGGGGGCAGAAAATTTTCGTGGAGGTCAAAGGTCATTTGGGGTTTCGAGAGGTGAAATGGTCATTAGAAATTACTTGTAAACACGGTATCTCAAGAAGGGTAAATGCGACTTAGCCTATCTCATATTTGGTGTGTGGGTTGTCCGTATTGAAATGATGGTCCCAATTGATTTTGAAGGTCAAAAGGTCATTTGGTGTCAAAGTCTGACTAGCTTGTTTGCATAGTATTACAAGAAAGGTGACTAGTAGGGTCCTCATACTTGGCATGTAGATGATGTATAGTGAATAAATGATCCCTATAGTTTTTGGTGGCGGTCAGATATCACTTTGGTTCACAAGGGGTCAAAGTCTCAACATCACATTTACACAATTTCCCATGGTTTGAGTCTTGCATACTGCAAAATTTCACACATAGTATGTGGAAGTGATATCATGAGCAGAACCTTAGTTCTAGGTGGTCAAAGGTCACCCCTGATCTCAATGTAGGAAGCTTGGAAGCCTTGCATGTATACCTTGAGGGTACATAACGGAGCACCGTCAATTTGAAAAAAATAGGCTTAATTTTTAGCGGCAAGGAATCACTAAGCCTTTTGGGTTTCTGGTCTGATTCGTAATCAATCATCCAATGCCATGTTTTCAAATGAATTTAATGTGTAGTATTATTCTATCATATATGAAATTTGGTAGTGTAACTCGTGCAAATATCATTTAAGTGGAATTTTATGTACAGCCCTAATGTGGAATCTTTCCGGAAAGAAAGCAGTAACTCAGTGACTGAGTGAGTGTTGCTGGATTGTTTAAACCATGGAGCAAATACTTTGACAAAGTATATAGCTCCATACTTTAACAAGTACAGATCCGAAGGCAGGAATATCGTATGCACTATGTACTCCACTAAATCAAAGTCCTTTCATGGTGACATCACAGAGTAAAGCAGTTTTTTGGTCTTTGGCTAGTGGAACAGTGCAGGTATAGCGTAGAAATAGCCACTGTAAAAGCTTACTCTGCTAGTGAAAAGTTTCAAAGACAGGAAGTTAAAAAATATGGCTAACGCAATTTTACTTTGAAAACATTTAAAATTGCTCACCCTTTTTCAAGGATTATTTGAGAAAAACTTTGCATAGAAAACATCTCTCAAGCCACTGTAAGTTGGGAACTGAGTGTGGAGAGGGGAGGGGGTAACCGAGGGACAACGATTCTAACTGCTATGCCCTCCCCTTGACCCCCGCTGATGCCGCAACTGCCTATATAGTTGCCAACTTTTATGTAGAAATGTTCGACATCATTATTGAAATTCCAAAGGGAGACAAACAGGTGTGACCAAAGGCTTTTGAGTTGCCTCCACCTTAAGTGGAGGAGGTTTTGTCATGATTGCTTACTAATTGGAATGATCTTGACTAGTGGGGACCCATTCAGACTAGTGGGTGAGCCCCGCGTCCACCCCAAGGCAGTTCACCGGCTACAAGTATTTTGGCGAAGGGGCCAAAAGTAGAACATAACTATTTATGGCATGGGAAGGGTCTATATATAAGGGTGTATCCATACCTTTAGGCGAAAAATTGTATTTTTAGAGACACTTAGATCTTAAATGGTGTAATATTTGAGGGATTTCGGGTTGAATAGGAGGCGAAAAGAAGTAGTGACGAATATTTTACCATGACCAACTAATTAGGACAGAAAATTTTAGCCATCTTTTCTCTCATAGTTGTTATTGCCCCATTAATAAACTTTGCTCATACAATCTTTAATTTATTAAGGATTGAGATTATAGTGAACGATCGGATTTGTAGAATAAGAGAAACTCTAAGGTGTACTGATCTTCTACAGTATAACGATGACTCCATAGTTGAAAATCTTGAACAGTGACCTTGCTCAATGGTAGCTTGTAGGAAGATTGCAACACTGAAAATCAGTGGCTAGGCGTATGCGAAAATTTATTTTTTGGAGGTGGGGGTAGAAGAGATTCTATGTCCGAAATAGGAAGCCCAGCAAAAGACTAAGCGAAGCGCCCCCATCAGAAGATCCGGAACGTACACAGAAAATACAAAGTGAGTAGCTATCTTTAAACCGAGCAAATATGTTAAGGTAATGACCCACTTTACGTAAAGTTAGTCATCACAGAGACAAATTGACTCTGTTTTAGGAGAGTGACTCATTTCTTATTTTCTGTGTAACATAAAGTTTGAAAATGGCATTTTCTGAGTTGAAAGTAGAATCCGAGCGGTTGTTACGTTGAGCTTCATTTGTGAAAAAGGCGTCTAGCTCCATCACTTTTCTTGGAAATGTATGGCGGCGAAGAAAAAGTCCTATCTGCCTGTGGTCAGAAAGAATTCACCTTGATTTGTAATTTTTACAGACGGTAAAAATGTGATGAATTGAAGAAGCAGGACAGTCTAAGAGTAATAAGCGAACTCTGTAATTCGTCGCCGCATGGAACTGTAGGGAAAATAATAGGGGCAATGCGCACGATTTAACAAGAAATTTCCTAACTGGCTAACGATGACCCAAAGCCCTAACATTTTCCCTAACCCGAACAAATAATACAATCGATACAATACAATGGCTTGTTAAACAGTGCTCATCTATTTGTGGTATACACCAAGCCGAGTTCATGAACCAATGTATAACAGAGCGTTCCCTTACGTTTATGCAGTACGTGCGTGTAAAATCTCAGTTTGTCCAACCCAATATACCGAACGAAAAGTAGAGGTCTCGGCCTATAATCATGGCAGTTTGAAATAGGAAATTTCGCACTAAAACGGAAATTTATACCCATTCCACAACTCTTAACAACAGTTAAGAACCGCTAATTGCAGGATATGAAAATGCACTCATGCGCCGCACACCGTTTAAATCATCGATTAGCAAACGACTCCGCACCTTTGACACGTCTTCCTTTATGTAATTTGAGTCACTGGGAAAAATGTTGAATCCTTCTTCTCATATATAGCAAATGTAAAGACGTATTTGTGTATGCATCCTTGAAAGAACTTACATCATTTCTTAGGTCTGTATGCAGTGGTATGTAGATGTATGTGTTGTGTTCTTTCCTAAGAGCCTAACAACTTTATATTTGCATTTAGTCCTGCCTAGCTAGGATCTACATTTTCAAAACTGTGAACAGAAAGGCTGATTTTTAAAGCCTGGATGCAGAAATTTCATCTTAAGAATACAATCTTGGCCTGTTGGCCTAAACAAGTAAAAGGTCTTATTACTTGCCACATGCCCTTTTAGAACCTACAGCTTAAAGGCCGCGATCACACCAAAACGATTTCGGATCGGAAAAAGAGATGGTCGGAATTGAGTTGCCAGCCTGGGTGAATATGTGAGTTGCCCGGCAGCACTATAAAAGTTATATTTTTGCTAAATTTGTTGAGACGTCACATCGATAGACAGATTTAATCGGACTACACTGTCCAATGAAATATATATCGGTGTGACGCCACGAACAGACAGTTTGAATTTTACTTTCATAAACATCAGCTGCAAATCATATACTTACACTGGACTGACGAATGTTTAGCTCCATCCCACCAGAGATGGAGACACAAAAACATAAAAAATATCAGATCGGAATCAGATCCGAATTCTTTGTAGTGTGGCCACCCCCTGGTGTGACCACGGCTTAATGGTGCCGATTTACCTCCGATCGACAAAGTGGATGATGTGGATGATGGTGGAATTTGAAGGAAAGGGGCTCAAATCGGCCTGGATGTTTGTGGCTCGATTCCTGCCATGTCAAAATAAGGTAAATTTTTTATTCAAGCTCAGTCAACGTTTTCGGATCCGAAATAGCCTCTCTAAAGATACTGAATTTGTTCTAAATTTTCAATTTGCGGCCTAACGTGAAATTATAATTTCTGGACCACAGGCTTTTTTTCACATTTTTGTCGCTTAGCGTGGTCAAACAACTGCCCCTAATTAACTTAAGGCCTAATTATCGTTATTATTACTGTGAAACTAACGCGTAATGAGTTCAGAATGTTTGTCTTATCCTTTAGTGCTATTTCTTGGCATAAGTGCACTTGTGAAGACGTTCTGGTGCAGCCTGGGCGTTTATTTAAAATGGAAGCGACACATGAAGACGCAGCAAACACATCTGCGTAGCCAAAATGCATTATGCACCTTTGGGAAATGCCGCCATATCAAACCCTCTAACACCCACACATTTACCTCTCACTCCCACCAACCCTTCACATACACAAGGAAAGGAGGAGAAGAGATATTCACATGAAGGTGTCGGACGTCTACAGTCAGATCTAATGCTAAATGACTCATTATAAGCATCAGTGTTGGACATATATCCAGTGGATTAGAACACGGTTTTTCAACATAAAAAAAGAGGAACTGCTTTGTACCAACTTATTTTGTTTGGTTTTTTATTTCGATTGTTTCCGTTTTCAGGCACGTCAGTAAAACCATACTTTGTACCATATGGCTGTTGTAATTCACTTTACCACCAGACTCACGTACACCAATATGAGGTTTTGAATGATAAGTAAATGAATTGAAGATGGCTTAGTCCATCATTAAAAGTAGTCTTGGTCAAGAGTTTTATATAAAAGATGGTAAAGCGGCGCCTTAACATCTTTGGTTTATATTTTCAGTTTAACTTATAAATGAGGGCGCTTGCCAACTAGACCCTATGAATCTCGTGTTTACTCTTGCATCAGCTAATTAAAGGAGTAGATGGCGTGCTGTTTAGGCCTACAAGAGTTTTTAGATCCGTTTTGGACACAATAACAAGTTATTGGAAAAACAAATTCGTTTGAACACGAGACTAAATTATGATTAGTTGCGGTGTGCTCCAAATTTGTGGTAAGCAAGCGGTCTTCAACAATTGTTAACTTCATTGTTGAAGAAACTTAGTCTGTTAAAGACTTCAATTCGACTCAAACTGAATTGTCTAACTGAACACTTTGGAGAATGACAAAACGCATTTAGGTATACTTGGCGGAACGGAATTCGGCCTCCATAGATTAGATAAAGAACTAGAATACGTCATGCATAGGTAAATGAACTAAAAATAGAGTGCACAGCATGTAGTCAAATATGGTGGTGTTAACATCTTTTTCGTCAAAATCGGGAACTCAGACTGCTTACGTAAGCGACAGTCTTATCGCTTATTGTGAGTCAATGGTGAAACGTCACAAGTCGTGCAATTAAATAGTAGTTGAACCATTCTTTCAATTGTTTTCGTGAGATAGGTTGACGCATGGTCTGATCGGCATGGAGGTTACCCCGCGGAGCGAACGATGGTTTTCTCAGCTTCTTAGCTTCCAAAACCACCCTTAGCTTCCAAAACCAGGGATATGACTGAAAAAGGAGTATGACGTACAGCCTGCTATGCAGGTAACATGGAGGTTAGCATAGTAAGTGGAACCATCAGTGAGCCGTTGGCAACTTGATAGAGAATGCCTCTCTTCGGGAAAGGCTGCCTGTAGAAATTTCCAGCTTTTATATTATTATGTATGATCGTCCACACAGCTCTAGCCTGTCTCTGCATAATTTTTATGTTTTTATCCGCATTCCGAAAGAGCCATTTTGCTTGATGGGTCTTTGTTTCAGTGTCCCTAACCAATCTATACTTTCTTCATACAGTCAACCTTCCCTACAAAAAGTTGTTTTCCCGGGTTTCAAGCCACGCCTTCGTTAAAAATTGTTACCCTGTAATTAAGTTTCACTGCCAAATAGTTTGCCGGGGAGGAGTGAAATTTTCCGTGAGGAAGCTGTTTGGAGGAATAACTATACGCAAGCTTAAACTTACATATATTGCTTGCAAATAATTTATCATTCTAGTATGCACAACACACGTATGAATTCAAACAGGGTGTTTTTGTAAATAGGAGCTGAGGCCTCTCACAAGACACATGTGTGCCAGATATGGCAGACGATTTGTCCCCCTGTGGTATCGACAGAGTTGGCAAGTATTGTACGTTGTCTGTGCTTCCATGGGATCGCACGGAGCGGGAGAAAAGTTTTGTCCAAGATGCCTCCAAGATCGTTGGAAATGGCACTTTCACTGTCAGAACAGTTAAGTAAAGTACGAACTCCTGAGGTTTTAAGTAAAATTTAACAGAAAATTTATTTAAAAATGGCTTTTATTTTGTGCAGTTATTTAAGAAAAGGATAATTTTTACATTATTAATGAGTAACTGTTCTTCTTTGCACACGAAAGGAGTAATTTTTACAGCTATTGTGTATAATCTTTTACTTAAAAGTTCTGGAGTTCTTATTTTACTTAAATTATGAAGCGTATTTCTGTGAGTGTTCTAGGACTGTTTTCAGTGTATAAATAGGAAAAAAAACCAAACTCTAAAACACGTTGGTCAAATTTACCAACGACAAGGCCAACCGTATGCGCCCAACCAAAGTTGGTCAAAGAGTTTGACACCTTTATGGTGACATTTGAACACTACTTGGTCAAATTTGACCATTAAGTACGGCAGTTTTATTCGGCCATAGTTTAGTCAATTTGACCCCTTTTGGTTCAGTGCATAATTGGCGCAGTCGCTGGTCACTACTTTTTATAGGGCAATAACAACTACCATTAACATCCATATAAATAGCGTTAATATGGAAAAAGGGTCTATTTAACTAAATTCCTTGGGATTTTGACTGATCACAAACTCACATGGAAGCATTGCATTTCAATGGTATGAGGCAAAATTTCTAAATGTATCGCCTTCTGAATAGTTAAGAATGTTTGAAGTACTCAGTCTTTATTCATTTTGTATTGCTCATCGTTCATACCCTGTTTTACTTTATGTGCAGAGGTTTGGGGAAACACATACCTGTACAAATCAAATTTAAACCCCATCAAGCAAGACTTACTATTTCTTATTGCACATAACATTTTGAGCTTGAGTAATTCTCCTGTACAGGCTACTTATATATATTTTTTATTTTACATAGAACCTTAAGTTGTAGCATGATCTTTACTCTGTCGGTTATATTATCCGGAGGAAAACGCTTTTTGCTTCCTTTTCCTCCCTCTCTGGTACTAATTTTGTTATGGTGAACCCCGTGTGATGTATTGCTTATGTTTGTACTGAAATGAACTGCAGGTTGTCATTGTCATAGTCAAGTCTGACGAAGGTGTTTTCAGAGTGTAGTTGTAAAAATAACATCCAAAATACAAACTGGGGCGGCTGCCCGTTCTGGATATGCGACTGATCTTCCATCCTTTAAAATACAACAACAAGCAATTTTTAGTTTACTTATCTCTAGATATAGCTGAACATGAAGTTGACTTGTAGAGTTAACACTTTTATATAATGGTCAACCAGGGATCATGGCTTAACTTTGGCATTCTTATCTAGTGTCACGCCCTCTATTCCTTATCCCACATGAAAATAAAAAACTTGAAGACAAAATAGAACGCCATTTCGCTTTAACACTTACTATTTGTGAAATTCAGTTTTACTGACTGAGCGGTCAGATAAGGTTAGCTAAAAAACTTCAAAAATACATATCTATTTCATGATCAATTTTTAATTTCTATTTTTCCGATTAAACAACTAAATTTCTCGTTATAGGTGAATATAATAGATAGAATAATTTACACCTGTATTACTTTCAAAACATTGCACTATCTACCTGCAAGGCTATTCATAGTGATTTATTTTCCGATATACTATGAATTTTACAAGGAAAAAAACTCATATATTGTCCAATCGGGGCGGACCAGAATTAAAAGTGGGGCAAATTGAGGGCACGAGAAATTGTTGGGAATAAAGAACAATTTCGCGTGAAGGGCTAGTCCACGTGGGTGGAGTCCAGGGGCCCGCTGTAGGGCCCCTATTGGGATCCAGGGGGTTCCGGTCGGGGTACAAGGACGCAGCTCCCGAAAGCTGCAAAGTTTAAGCTTGATTCAAAATTTAGTAAGACTCAGGATTGGTATTCTCTGGTTCATAATCCATCATCCAGTGAAATGTTTGCAATGATTGAATGAATTAGCCTATCCCGTTGTTGCCTCCAGTGGCGTTGTTAGAGAGCCGGGGAGCAAGAACCCGAAGTATGCAAATTTCTTTAAAGTCCGAACACCACTCTACTATCGACGTGATTGCGCGCCGAACTTTTTTAAAACAAGTATTTCAAAATGTGGATGAATAAATTTTGGTTTCTGGTTTCGTGTAATTAAATCTAAGAAGTTGGGGAAACAGACTGAAGAATCTGCATCTCCTAAAACCGGAGATTGCACGGCGACCAGATATCGATGTTGCTACATAGGCTAATGTTATCCAAGGCCTACGAATTGAGGCTCTCCGACTACATGTTAAAAAGTCAAGAGTTTATCTGGACAAAATTGGGGATTTTTTGAAGAAAAATTAAAGAAAAAAAACACTGTCGTTTTTAAGTCACTTACTGATCTGGTTTAACAAATGGCAAACATCCGATTTTGTCATTTCCAGAGCTTGGAAATAAAGGTTACCAAACTGGTGTTATGAGCAAGCACTACTGCATTAGGAATTGATAATTACGGCGCGCGAAGCTCGAGGAAAACTTTCCTTTTTAAAAACAAACAATGACAAATATGAATTTTTATTCTGAATATCATGAAAAAAGAGTTTTGAGAAAGCCACTTGTATTTGACTGGTGTGACAAGAAACAAATTTCTGAATTTTTCATTTTTCAGACGGGGGGGGGGGGGGGTTCCTATTGCCCCCAATGGTACGCCAGGGGACGCCATCATGTAACTGTGCCAGATGTCCTTGAAGTTAAGTTTTACACATAGACCTAATGTGGAATTTGTTCTGCCAAAACTGTACTCACAGAGACTGAGTGAAGGCAGCTGCTAAGACTTGATTTAACAGATACGATTCTGAAGACAAGGATAGCGCATGCATGCAGGCATGCAACTAAATTAAAAGTCTATTCGTGGTGACTGCACAGAGTGTAGCAGTTTTGGTCTGAGGCTAGTGGGCCAGTGCGTAGCGTAAAAATGCAAGCGACATGCTTGCGATGCACTAAAAGTTTCAATTACGGGCAGTAAGAAAAAACTTTTTCACTTTGGACACTTTTGGGAATGGTTAAACTTGTTTGGAGGATTATTTTTGAATCACTTTTCCTAGAAAACTCATTTCAAAACACTGTACTTTGGGAGCTGATTGGGGGTAAACCGGGGGGGGGGGGCAAGGGGAAAAAGTTCTGACTAGGGGGTGCCCTCGTTGCCCCCATCTTGGGCTGCCAATGAAGGTAGGGTTAAAGACCTTTACAGGCATTGGCACAGACGCACTGAATTGTTTCGTCTAGTGGAGAAGATAATGCGCTAGATACTAATCTTGCTGTGTTTCACATGCAGACCGTCCGGAAAAACTACAAATTAATGTTACTTGGTTGGAAAATTCCCAAATGTAGGTGTTCCTTCTATTTGAAAATAATTTAAGTCTTTCTCTACAGTCTCTCTCTTACCTTCCTTGCCTTAAATCCTCCGAATGAGTGGGATTCCCCTGGCGAAGGGAGTGGGGTTATCAGCCCCTTTAAACACACCTCTCCAAAAACGAGATGCAGTTACCCCAACGTGAAGTAGTGCAGAAGCCTGCCCTGTTCCAAAATTGGGCCTTGTGAGTCATATGACAATTTTTTCCTCCTAAATTATAAAAGTTTACTATCGGTAAATGCATGGCCATATTTAGGTGCTAAGACATTATGAAATGAAAGATACTTTGAAGAGAAATAAGAACTAAATTGTGAGATTTAGGGGTCGTTGCAAAATTAGTTTGGGGTGACTGCACTAGTATTTTCAATTCGGATGTGTAGTTGTTGTATCAGCTTACATATTTCATCTAATTTAAAAAGGAGGCTTTGACTCTATTGAATTTGTTTCTCATCTAAATTTCCTTCTCTTACTACATGTAAGTTTGATCACCCTCTTTGTTTCTTGTGTTGAAAATCGTCTTTACAATATATTTTGTCCTCATCAACTCTTTAAGATCTTCGACGGTCTGTGGTTGAACTGTGTTGAGTGTATCCGGCAAAAAGCAACTGAGTAAAGCGGCAAGGAAGGAGATGGCAGCCATACACGTGAAAGCAAAATTTGGTAGTATCGTTTCCTGAAATAACAAGACAAAAAGAAATTACTGCGTGTGAAGCTTAATTCTTTTTCACTTTATTTGTGATTTTTTTTTATAAAGCAAAAGACTCAAAAAGGGTTACCGTGAAGGGATTTACAGTAAACATTCGTTTTTCAAATATTGTACGGAATGGTGATGAGAGAGCAATAAAATGAATTACAGTGTCTTGCCAGATCTTTATTGATTTACATCAAAATTGGTAGGCCTGCACAACCCTATATGTGGCTTTATATGATTATGTGTTTGGCTTTTGAAAAAAGGCTTTTCATGAGACAGAGGCAGAGGACTTTGGAAAAAGCTCTAAATATGATTTTGAAATATGAAAAGTCAATACATGACTTGCCTGCTAAAGTCGTTAATATTAGCAGGATTTTCATACATTATTGGTCATGCTATAAAGCACCGGTCGAGTATCACTTTACCATTTTTGGAGGGTCACCTGCGTTGTGCAGTCCGGAATTCCCAGGTTCTTTTGCATTTAGACGAGACTGAGAAACGACTGTGAAAAGGTTGGCAAGGAACTGACTAAGGTATAACTGTTATTTATGTGACACGAAGGTTTGAAATGATTGGGATAAAATCAACCTAATGGGGAGATATACAATAAGAAATTTGTATTTTGTCTATTAATACATGTACGATCCTTACTCTCACTGCAGAGCATACTGTAGTTGAGCCCGGAGAGTCCGAGGTACGAGTCCGGCAATTTTCAACTTTCAAGGACTCGAGTCCCTGTACTTTCTTAAAGGGGACAAAATCAACCTTTCTGGTCGAGTCCTTCAAATTTTGAAATTTCGAGTTCTAGTCCGGACTCGACTAAACAAGCGAAAGCCTGAAAAGGCTCTTCTTTGGAAAAATACCGGTACTGTAATGCATTTCAGCCCGCATTTCTGGTACACTTTATCACACCTTAATGCCTGTTCCTATCCGTTCCTCACGTGGACATGGGGTTGCAGATTATAGACGAATTCGTACAGCAAGTGATGGTCCGATTTCGGTCCGCCATAACTGGGGTCTATCACTACCTTTCAATCTCTCAATTTCCTTGCATACCTGTATCATAGATGGTTATACCAGGGAGGTGTAACGTCCCTGGTTAAACACTTAATTGTATACCGATGCCTTCATTTTCACTGAATACAAGGTTTTGAAATTCATGTAGACAACAAATAAAGACAATTTAAGGCCGATGGACGCCACTAATGGCTGCCTACAGTCACTTAGCACAAGCGCTGATCGGATTCGTCTTATACCAACGATATTTCCCGCCTGTACCGTATTTGAACTGTATATGAAACAGAACTTGAGTTGTATTTGAAACCATCTTTAAAATTAAACTTTTTATGTAGTTGGTACTATGCCAATATCCGAGTTGGTGTGTCATTTAATATCATCTAACTAAATATTCCCAATTTCTTTATCATTGGCTGTGATGGAAGCACCTGTTGGTAATATGTCGCTTCCTTTTGACGTAGTAAGGTTGCTAAAAATGGTGCTGGCTTTTAATGTTGTTGAGGACTACCTTCATTTAGAAATAAAAATTATTTTTGTTTTGGGTTGTTACGTGATGCCTTACCATTAAATAAGAAACCTACATAGATTAGCACCGTTGTTTGAGAGGGGCATCCCTGCATGAAAATTGCAAACAGTAAGTATGGCGCTCTATATAAACAGTATTGAACCACAGTAATTTCGTTTGAATTTTTGGCCAGATACGGCTCTGGCGTAGGTTTATTTTTGTCAAAATGTCTACCAAACTCATGGAAAAGGCGCTATTAAAGATTGCATCTAAACGCTTTCCGAGACCTTTCTTTTGAACTTTTGAAACCAAGAGTTCAAGAAAAAATATTTACATTGTAAAGGCTAAACCCATTCCTCAGGTTTGATGACTTTGAAAACATAATAAGGGTTATAACTTTTAGACTTTTATATTAAGGAGGCCATGTAACATGATTTGAAAATCTGGGGAGGAGGAGGAGCAGACCGTGCGCAGGTTACGGTCTGATGATTATACCCGTCTTAAGTATTTTGTCAGTCTGTGAAACATAGTAAAAGAAATGAGATATTTGCCGTTTCGCCAACTTGTACAAATTGAAAAGGAAGTAAGCAAAACTAATTAGGAGTCTTTTAAGTTTGTTTTGATTGAAGTGCCAGTGTCCGAAAAAAAAAAAAAAAAACCATCGCAGACCGTCTCTCTCCACCAAGCTTACAAATCATCAGTGCGGTGGACTTGCATCATTTCTCAAGTACTCAAAATCTAGTAAAATAAATAGTCATGACGTAATTACCAAATAGAGTAAGAGTGGTGCACAAATACTGCCAAAGGATCCACAAGCATGAACAAATCCTGTACCAGCAACCCTTGAGTAAATGAAAAAGAATGATAATTTTTTTCGTTTTTTGAGTAAATTTTTTTGATCGAATGAAAGGTGAGGAACTGAAAACCGCAAATATAGCTACTCCTTTAAAGTAAGTCACTCCTTTTAGTTCAGTTGTATGAAAATTCTTAAATAGCTGCTCTGTGATTGACACCAAAATTTGAAATTTCAAAAGATACAGAGTAGCTTATCGCATTCCACAAAAAGTTAAGAGAGTGCTTGGATAACGCATTGGTATGCCCTTGGTAGCTTTGTTTGTTGATCAGGGCATGGCATTAAGCAATTAAAATAGGTTTGTGACTGTACCATGAGGTGCTGCGTGGTACTTTCTACTTACAGTATGGGAGGAACTAAAAATTGTAAAATTGGGAGAAATTATAATTGTAACCGTCTGGAATGACGGAAATTGCTCCATAAACATAACCAATGACAAACAGGGGATTTTTAGACCAATTGAGAGGTGGTCTATCTGGACATGTCAATTGAGAATTCTGAAATAAAAGGATAGGCCTATGATTTCTTAAACAGTGCTTTAAATCATAAAGGAAACAAACAAAACGATTAAGTTAAAAGTAGAAAAAAACGAATTTCTCACCTTCCTCTTTTATAGTAACACTTCTTAAGTATTATTGGTTAAAATGAAGAAAAATATTCAGGCGCGGATCCAGCATATGGGAAGGGGGGGGGGGGGGGGGAGGGGCGTATCGCGAGGACAGTCACTTTGCAAGGCTACAGGCTTTCGCGCCAAAGGAGAGGGTGTGGGAAGGAGTTGTCTCCCTTCAACAGTGTGGAGCTTTTTGAATTTCCATGTGAACATACTTGATTTGGCGCATGATTTACACAGTATTTTGTATGCAAGGGGAAACATATTTTTATGGATTTTATGAACTATTTTTAGGCAGAACATAGGGAATATACATATACCCATTGACGTCGGGTGAATAACGCACGAGGCACGCTTTAAAAACAGCAAGTAGTAACACAAATCATATTTTCAACAAATTCTATCACAGTTTTGCCAAAAATCAGTAGCCGATTCAAGTCTCTGAACAGTGGTGTTCGTTACCGCCCACCGTGTCTAAACGGTAAGATTGGTTGCATTGTGAGGGCATTATGGTATCACCTTCCATATTACCTTGAACTATTATGAGGTCTTTAATGGCTAAGATTATGAATAAGTGGTGACACCCCTGTTCCGGACCTGGTAGAAACTATAGAACTCAGACAATACATTATCCATGATGTTTTTCTTAAGTCCTAACGACTCTCTGGCAAACAGCCGTTCGGTGAAACTAAACTATAAACTCTTTTCCGAAGAAACTACGGATCCATGATCTTATGAGGGGGGCTGTGACAAGATATCCCAAAAGAGACCGAACAAAGGTCAATCCCAAATCATAACCACCATCCCAAATTCTGTCACCCATTCTTAATTAGACAAGCAGTTCCATGACAGCCACCCCAAATCGACATAATAGTAAGATTTTCATCAGCTGGTCTTAATTAAAAATATACATGAATAACACAAACGGCATTCATACATGTTCCATGCCTTTTCCAAGGAACAAGCAGGGAGTAACATTTCCTGTGGTGTACCTAATTATTTCAGGACGAAGTCTTGATTGAGTTTCGCTCGTCTATATGACAAACGAAAGAACCAGACCGTCATATCACAATTAAGGAGTTGTTAACCCTAAAGAAGAGTTCACACAAAAGCCGAAATCCGGTGCGTCTTGCTGGCGAGAAGCAGATCTTTTGTTTTTTGCCAGGGCGAATGGCGGAAATTTCATGTCAATAGAAATATCCAAAAATCGCCCCCAATATTCCTGGGATAAAAAATTACCTTTCGCCCGCAAATCAAAGCAGATTTCGACTTAAGTGTGAACGCCTTTCCATTTATGACGCCAAGTCTAACCAGTAGAGTGTTATTACAAACTTCTGATGATACCTCCCATGGTCTGAAATTTAGAACTGGCAAAAAGGATGCGTCTTGGAAATCGCCCTGCAAAAATATCTATAGTTTTGTCATGCATATTGCAGACGAACATCCCAGTGTATCTACAACAGTGGCAACGCATTTTCTTTTCTCTTCGACTTCTAATGACCTTCGCGTCTTTACAAATTTTGTGGTAAATTTTTTTTTGACACTTGCACTTGCCAGTGGTGCAAATGTCAAGAGTCAAAGTTGTCGATATTGGGAAACATATTTTCTATCTTGTGCTCATTAGGCATTTGTTTCATGTATGGTTTCTGAAATAGTGTGTGGCTTTTGTAGTACCTAAGTGTACAGTACTCTGGTACTAGCTACACTTCAGATTTTTACTTTTATCATGGCATTTGTCTCACCTATTTTGAACAAAAAACGAGTTCAGGTGAGTCTACCTTTTGACCATTTTCGGTGTGCTGAGACCAGGCAGTTTTTCGAGTAGAACCTGCTTAAACTTAAACACGGGTCACAGTAGAAAATCACCGCTAACGGTAGAGCATCCGCCTAACACCCGGAAGGCCTGGGTTTGATTCCCAGGTCGAGTCATAGCAAAGACTCTAAAAATGGAACCTATTGTCATCGTGCGTGATGCTCAGCATAAGCAATGGAGTAGGGAAAACAAGCCAGTGAGCCACAACTGGAAAAAGTAATTTGAGTAGTACAACAAAGTTATTGCGCATTATACCATTTTCAGTTGAGTGAATAAACTTCAACATTTTTTATCTCAGCAACAGGAACAGCCTATGAAGATGGGAGTTAGACTGTCAGGCTTCATTTTTTTATGCCCTTTGAAATATATTTTTGAATTTTTTTGACTTGAGGTACACTTTAAGGGGGAGGGGCGCAGCCTTCCCGCCTCTTATTTGATACGCTCCTGTTATTTCAAGAAAAAGATGTTGAAAAATATGAAAAAGTATAACACCATTTCCCTAAACTAGGTAAAACAAGCATTTTCATCCACTAAGGACAGTTGGACAAAGATGTCATAGTTAGCTAGAACAAGGACATCTCGTCGTCGTTTTGAAAGTTAATTCATTTCGAAAAGAAACTCCCATTTAGATATGTTGGTTAGGCCTATTTGGTTCGAACTTCAGTCTGTAACAAAAAGTGACCTTGTCCCCGAATTATTTACTTCCAAAAGTTTGATGCTGCTTTCATGACAAAGTATCGCACAATTAAAAAAATGAATGAACATATCACCTCATAGTAGTAGGAAATACTTCTGCTGTCATTAGTAATACAGTGGCGTAGTTGACTGAAATAAACATCTTTCCAAGGAAAGCCAGAACTGAAATAACTGAACCCCACTCATTGTTAAAATCTGAGGAATAATGGATTTAGACACAAAACGTTACCTGGGAGTACAATGGCTGTCGAACCACCCACGAATGTAACCTTTCAAATGACCCACTTAATTGAAATATGTTTCCTCATTAACGTTTAACTAGCGTGGGTACATGTATATGTTATACGGCAAAAGCATATAACAAAGTAGAGCCTTACACGGAAAACCATGTCGAATACTTCAACACTCATACCGATAATGATATTGAAATCGGTTTATGGGCCCCACGGGTCATTTGGCGTGAGAAGTTATGCTTGCTGAAAAGAATTACAATGTTAACTTTAAAACAAAAGGAATGTTACTAACTTCTCAGGAAAACTATTGCCGTCATCGTTAAACCAGCAACGGAAAAACAAAGGAAAGATGAAATTACACGGGAAATCCTGCAGAAACAGTGGAAATAATTCAACATCGATAATGTTGGGAGACAGAATCAGTCTAAATACCACAGGAAGTTATTACTTCCAACATTTTAATAAAATTTCTTAGGTAAGCAAAAAGTGTTTAAATTTGACTGTGATGAAAAAAAAAACGGTCATAGAGAGACAGTTAAATAATACGATGAACCACGGATGACGTTATGTCTATTTTTATAATCGAAGCAGGGAGCTGGAAGAGATGGAGATTGCTCGCTCAAATCTGTCAGACAATGCCTACTTGAAAGTACATTAAATTTTTTCAAGAGACAAAATTTTATTGACAGTTCACTTTGTTTCTGCTGTCTGACGTTTGTTGGCCCTCCTTCTTAACGACGAGCTCCTTCTTTCAAGGCCTAGTAATTCTGAAACAAAGGCTATCGTCAAGACACTGCTTTGATCTTTATGTGCTTATCCGACACATATGGCAAGCCGAATGTACAATAAATAGAAAATCCAAGATTAGCAACCGATAATTCAAGATTGTCGATCGATAATCTTGGATTATCAACCGAAAATCTTGGATTTTCTATTTATTGAACATTCGGCTTGCCATAGACACATGTCAAACGTTTTCACCGCCTTGATCGGAACGACTGCATGTTCAGCCACTTTCAGGTTAGCAATGTGATGCTAAGGAGGGAAACAATCCTCTGATCCCTCTCAGCTGTAGCAGACGACCAGAATCTTTGTCCCTATTGTGTAATCTCTACTATTTCAGAATTTCAGCAATCAGTTAATACGAGGATTATAAGTGACAGCAGAAATGATTTTGAACAGTCTTTTAGGATTACTAGCTAGGTAAAGATAAACTGAAGTAACGTTACCTGCCAATGATACATAGATGTAGTAACCGAGCGGGTATTTCTACCAAACTAATAAGAAAGAAGTTAAGGTAAAAGTTTCCAACCAAAGAACCGCTGCTCAACGAAAATCCAAAGTAAACTACGAAGAACGCAAACCTGTGAACCAAAATGAAAACGTTTGAATATAAAGATTAGTTTTAGAAATGAAACTTTAATTACAATGAAGTTAGGTTGTGTACATAGAATTAGAAATTACACTTTATTGGAACGAAAATGTAAGCGCACCCCATCAACTCCGTTGTCAAGCATGATCCGTGACGTCATTTATTTGTAAACACGAATGAGTCTGTTGGAGTAAGTCATCAACCATTAAGAAAGATTCAACTGTACTACATTAATTACATGAAAATGTGGCTATTAAAACAAAAATTAAATGTTTGTCGTGTATGATTGAATAGGATTAAACAACGCTTTGCGAACGAAACGCTGTCCAAGTCCATCCCTACGGTGCATTATCCTGTCGCTAATGCACGGCCTATCGTTGAATTAAACAGCTGATGACGTATTTGATCCGTGGCAAACCCTTGGCAAAAGAGAGATCGCATTTGCATTGCACACAGAAATGGTAGGCTATACATATGCTTTGCCCACTATTGGCAAGTTACATGGTATGGCACGCCAAAAGGCTCACCAAATATGATGATGTTCTAAAAATACACGTTCATGTACTAAAAATACACGTTCATGTACTAAAATTACACGTTCATGTACCAGAAATATACGAAGATGTACTAACTTCATGTAATCATGATGTAAATTTACACCATCATGTACTAAAACCATAAGTTCATCATGTTAAATGTTACGTTGTACATGTAAAATCACACGTTGTTCATCTAAAAACACACGTTGTACATGTAAAAACGTAAGATCATCATGTTATTATTGTCTCTTCCGCACGCCATACAGAGTGAGCCTTTCGGCGTACCAGAAGTCCGCCAAAAGGCTCACCGAATGTGATGTAGTAAAAGTACACGTTCATGTACTAACTGCTTACGATCATGTACTGATTTCATACGTTCATGTACTGTTTGCTTACGTTCATGTACTGATTTCATACGATCATGTACTGATTTCGTACGATCATGTACTGACATTTAGTACATGATCGTATTTTGTGAAATACTGTGACCCTACTCCATGTATTCCGAATTTTCACTCACCACATAACTCCTAAGCAAGTTGTTACTACTGAGGTAGGTGGTTTTATGATTTCTTTGACTACCCTGTATTTACTGAGTTTTCTTTCCCATTTCTGACCTTCCTTGTTACGTTCGTTGGCTTCTCCTTCGATGAAAACCTTCTCTGGAAAGTTTTTCACTCCATTCCATTTAGCTATTTCTTGTATGGTCCTTTCAGCATCTTCAACCTTGTTCTTTGCTATTTGCCACCTCACCGATTCGGGAAGTATCCTATTCATAAACATAAGAACGGATGGTCAGTGAAGCCATCTGGCCCAACGAAGGCCGAATTAAAAACTCCAAAGCTTAGCAAACTGGTGCTTTTTATTATATCAACCTTGAATGTACTACAATAGAAATGGTTGGAAAAATGTTTTGACCAACTTTTGTACCAGCTCTGGGCCCCTAATGTCCAGAACAACATTGAGCAATTTTCCAAAGGTGGCTGGAAAATGGCTTTACCTTGTGTTGGGTAAACGGTTTGGCAATAGATTAACCTTTAAAATGATCCAACCAGCATGCACCTACCCCAAATTTTGGTTAAAAAGTGCCTTCCATTAATAATTTGTAGTGATAACATGTTGGCAAACATTCACGTTGTATTAGCCCAAGAATTTCCCGTCAAATGTGTTATTATGGAATGTAGCCGTTCGCTTCCGTCTCTATTAACTTATAAATGTAGGAGATAACCTCGGTGTAGGCATGTGTAAACTATGTCTATTCCATATATACACTTAAAAGTATTGTAGTAAAGGAGAAAAGGACATGCCGATAGAACAGGAAAATCGAAAGGAGAATAAAAGAACAACTTGAAGGTTGTCAGGTTTACTGCAGGAACGGCCGACCTCTCGACTTCCGTGCAAACGATCACTTACTTGCAGGTTTTAAAATCAGAACTGAAATGAGCAATATTCATTAGACCCTAACTACGTAAAAGGGCGTATAGGTGGATCAACCACACATGGGCGGAGCAAGGTGAGTGTATGTGTGTGTGTGAGCCCAGCTAAAAATTCACTTTGGAACCCTTTTGGATATCACCCTATAAACCCAAACAGTGGCGTAGGAAGCAATATGAAAGTGGGGTGGAACGATTTTGGACCAGGCACCTCACCCTACCCCATTGACCAAAAGGTACATTCCATGCGAAATTGTTTTGGTTTCTCTACTAGCAAGAACACTTCCGTTTTTAAATAAAAAAAAAATGATTTTTTTTAGAACAGTGTGAACACTGCTGCATAAGGAACGTATTTTGCGGCGCGAGGAGAGCGCCGAAAATTTGGGTCCTTTTGGAAATTTGTAAATATGTAGCTTGTATTGCAGAAAATAATTTTGATTCATGGTTTCCTGTCATCCTGTGAGGTAATTTGAATATTTGGGGGACTATCGAAGAATCTGTCTTTCCTATCAGCATATATCTGAGATGGTATGTCGACTGAAGATCGTTGTTCTTACATAATGTTATCTAAGGAGTGTGGATTGAGGCTTCTCGGCGACATTCAAAAAGCTCCCTAAACTTTTTTGCCATTTTAGAACCATCTGGAGCCCATTTAAACCCTTTTGTTGGAATTTGAACAAACGGTTAAAAGGGAATTTTCTGTTGGGGAGGAGGTAGGTCGGGGGATAGGGGAAATGAAGGGAACCGTTTTATATGATTAAAACAGGTAAAATTGTACACTTGCCAGAAAAATGCTAAGCAGACCATGGATGGCACCATCAAAACAGCCCTATAAGGTCGCCAGTCTTTAACAAGGTAGCCAACTCCTGGCAATACGGCCAAACCTAAACTGAAAAACGTCTGGGGAAAACTTCCTACGACCGATCGGTGTTTCGGAGTAAGACACTCAAGCAGAGCAATTATCGGTGACATAATAGTGCCCTGCAATGAAAGAAATCGAAACACAAATCAACTCTTTTGTAATATTACATCTCGGTTTACAGTGTAAAGCCGAGTAATATAAATTAATATATTTATTCTTCATCCACAACTGTGAAATTATCACTATATTATGGCACCCACCTGCTGAAAATAAGCTACTCAAGAATACTCTCTATGAAAGATTTCATTTAAAAGACTGCGCAACCCTCTTCCATTTATCCAAAGAAACCTTCACCGTTACAAACATAACGACTTTTGTGGTAACTTGGTTTTCGGCATCCACTTGCACAACTTGCTATACCTCGACATAAGATGTCGACACGAACACGGAATTTGCAGCCTACTTTGACTTGAGGTTCTCTCAGAGGCTCTGGACTTAATTGAAAGCGACAGGTTTTTTTCTCAGTATAGCGCACACCCATTGTAAGCATGGAACGAAGGGTTATCCATGATTCCTATAGGCCTATTTGCTAGCAGGTCTCGATATCTGCAAAGTCCACGACTTCCAATTTGACTATGAAACACCATCCAATATTTTTTCAATCCGTCCCAACTGTTGGCCAGTCAATCACAATCAAGAATAAAAGTCCTGGAATATTGCACCTTGTTTGACTCGCTCCATAGAATGGCTGCCAATTTTATAATCTCATCTGATTTTCCATACTGTGTCAGGAATTGTCTACATACGTTTGCAGTGCATGAAATCAAAACGCCCTCTCAAAGTGTTTTTACATTCAGGTCTATCTGTCTATTATTGCTTGCCGGTTGTTGATCCTACTGCATGGTCCAGTGGTTAGCAGTCGGCGGTAGGGGGTTCGAGTCCTAGCCGGGTCACACCGAAGACTTTGAAAAAAGAAACCTACTGCCACTGTGCTTGGTGCTCAGCATAAGCCAGTGAGCCAAAACTGGAAAAAGACCGTGGCAGGCTTAGCCTGGCTCAGCCTCTGTGGCTGCAGTCCTCTTAGGCTGCCGTCCCTCAGTTGGTTTTACGTAGCGATGAGCTGACCGAAAAGACTTCGTCCACTCCGCGGGCTATGACCGGCTCGACTTGAACCAATTGGCCGGAAACTGGGCTGTAAGTAAAACTCCATCTAACCTTACCTAACCCAACATTTCGATAATCTCCGCAGTATGAAATATTCAGTCGGTAGAGACCCACTTTCGAAGGTAAAGTGTATTTTTCCCCATATCGGGTGGGAATTTTGACTGTCTACCTCTTCAAAGTCGGTGAGTTGTTTAATCAAAGTGTGTGTATTCAAATGACGAATAATACACAAGACATCAAGAGCAGAACAACCATGAAGCTTCAACGCCTACACGATGCTTAGTTTTTTGTGGAAAATAGTGCACGAAATGTCAGGTCATTTTGAGTCTTTGAGTCTTTTCGTTAAGCTTAGGAAAAGAACGTACCTATATTGCTATATTGCTAACGAACAAAAAAATCCAACTTTTTGTTCCTCTTGCAAACAAAGATTTTGCATTTGGAAAAGAGTCTCATTAAAAGCCATCAATATAACAAATTGCTTTGAACGTTCGTCTCCGCTGGATTTGCGAGGAAGGATCGTTGTGATTATGGATGATATTTAAGTTTGGCTGCTTTTGCATCAACATAGCATGATGTGACCGATGCTGTGAAAATCGACTTTTTCCCCGAAAGCTGTTATATCCCAAACTAATGTACCTGTTTGGTCATACCCTACCTTTTCTTAAAGATGCTGGCTGTTCGTAAACCAACCGTAGGTCCATTTCGTTTCTGATTCTGTAAATAAAGATCCTGAAAAGTAATGCCCCGACGATTAATAAATTTATAGGTTTAGTCTCTCCAATTCTTCTTTCTTCGTTACCTTTAATTTCGGAATTCTCTAAGCTGGCCCAGCCTTTTGGTACTTTATCTTGCTTTCAGATCTGTTGTGATTCAGTGTCTGGTGCGTTCATATTTTGCACTAAGTACAGTTTTGTTATGCAACTTCTATATGCACCTTATACTTCATGAAGAGTTATTTCATAGACAATCTCCCTAATCAACAGATTCAATCTGTCTGATTCGTCACCTCTTAGTTTTATTGGATTTGCGGATTATTATCACCCGGATACTTCTTTAAATGTTATGTCCATCTAAACATCACTTCAAATTTTCAACTAATACTGAGACTACCATGGACTTCACCGTGCCATTCTTCATACATTGCCGGCTGTGTTGTGACTCTTTCTTCATGTTGGTCACGACAATTTATTTTGAATTATTTCGCTCATTTGGTCTTCACAACTCAACTTGCGTTAAAGATCCACGTTCTCAACTTTCTTCTTGGTCTACCTAAGACCTGCTCAGCGACTTCATTGTTAGCTCTTTCCATCACCTGAAATTCGTGTTCTTTTTTTTTTTGTCTTGCTCTGTTGCTGGTTCTTCCTCTTTGAGCATATAGTAGCTATTTCTCATGACAACAAAAGCCATCTTTTAACCTATTAACACTGTTCAGTTTATCGGTGTCAAACTTGTCCCTAGTACTTTTCTCTTCTTTAACTTGATTCTAAGGCGCAGGTCACTGGACAGTATCGGATCGGATTACGCTCCGATTTTTATGAGTTTCTTTAAAAATCTCGGTCATCTTTGATCGGAAAGAAACAGTAATTTGCATTAAAGCATATGATTTGTATGTGAGGACCATGAAAATGAAATGTCAACCAATGATTTCATGACGTCACATTGACAAACAGCTGTTATCGGACTGCGCGTATCCGATAAAATTTGTCTGAGGATATGACGTCACGGCAGTATTAACATAATTTTGATTCTCGTAGTCCTGCGATACAAGTCATGTATTTCCACAGGTTGGCAATTTTTTGTTTCTTTTCGACCAAATATGGGGGACATTTGAAGTGAAACTCATAAAATCGGAGAGTAATCCGATCCGATATTGCTGTAGTGTGACCTGGGGTTTGGAGTTCGCTTGATTGTTGCACAGTGTCTGCAGCTCTCTTTACCGTGAATTTTTTTCTCCGTAGAATTCTGAAATCGTTTGTTGATTAAGCATTTGGTCCATTTCATGATGAATTGCTATCTAAAACTCTAAAGTATTCTCTTGTGTTCCTTTATTGCCAAATTGCACAATTTCATGATAGACACACATTTTATAGCCTGCATAGTCATGTAATCCAGTCCCAGGGAAGCCTTTAGCCATAGCGCGAAGAACATTCAAAGGGAGCTTTGTTTATATCACTGTTCAATCTACCCTGTAATTACTGGCATTCCTGGTAAAAGTGCAAACGTGTTGTAGTGAAATGATTACCTTTCTGGCAATAGGTTGGAGATTTGATTATTCATTAAAACGATTGTAAAGTTAAGTTTGAAATGAAAACTTTTAAGGCGGTACAACCAGGAATGTCGATTTCGCATTTCCCACATGTTGCTGTCATGACTAGTTCGTTCATACCGAACATGTCACAAAACCTCACACAACTTACAGTAGCATTTCTCCCTACTACCCCATGCTTATACATAATTTCGTCATAATTCTTGTAATTATCTCTTAACATTCGTACTTCCTGTCATGAGAATTTCTTTTTTAGGCAGCACGTCCTGTGGTAATCACGAAGAAAATTCACCATTGAACTACTCATTTGCATCTTCTGTGGACACATGAAAGTGCCAAATTGTCAGTTTAATATGCTGACCGCCGATGTATCTTATGATATAACAAAATTTATCTATAATTTGACTTCAATCTGGAATTTTTAAGGAATCTTTCTTGCAGGCAAACAAATTTTTAAGCTTAGAATGAAGTTTTCGAAGTATTTTAATATCTGTAGCGACATGTTACGTTTTATATTCCCCGAGGAACTCACGCCCTCCATTCATTAAAATACAAATCAATATACAAAGTATGCAATGCGTCCATAATTCCTATCTCAAGTTATCGTGTTAACAAGTAGTCATTCGTACAAGAATTTCAATCCTGTCCTAAAATACAGCGTACCTTGACCTTACTCTGTTATCTGATTATCGTAGACGAAATCATTCAAAAAATGTGTTTCATAGGGTGGAATATCGCCACTGACTAACAAGAAAATAAACTTATATTGAGGAAATGTGGATAAAGTGTGCAAAGATACACCACGCCTTGACCAAGATTAATTCACTTAACGCTTGGACGTAGAGCTCTGGTCGCCTAACATCAACTAAGGTCAATAAGCTCATATTGAAATGACAATTCTCTTATTCGAGCGCCAACAAAAACTAGGCAGAATAGCACCCTCTGACTTCAGGAAAAGTTTGATATCTCAAAGCAATGCGTTACACTAACCGGCGGGGGGGGGGGGGGGGGGGGCTATAAAAATACCTGAATTTACTGAACAAAACAAATACTCAGACCAAGAGCTAAGTGCTTTCTGTCTCGATTAAAACGGTTTCCATCATATTTGAGACAGACTTTATAAATCATTCAAAGAGCTGTTATTTAATTGGACAGTGTCCTCAAAGATGCACAAAGAAGGTAAAGTTTTTCACCATCGGTACCTTGTCCCTTCGGAAGACGTCTTACATTGCCCAAATATGCTGGTGACACAAACGGAGTAAAACCTCAGCCATGGCTTCGAACGATAGTGGAAATTGTACAATTGAACCCATATAGCAGTATCTTTCTACTTGTCTACTCCATCACTAACGTATGCATCTGTCAAGTGTGGTTTTCAGTGGACCATCCTGCCGCCTGGTGCCATATTTACAATAATGACACACCTTACGATCACCCTAGTCATGATGTCACTTTCCAATTGAAAGGCACGTCCACATCGACTTATCTAAAAAAAGTAAAATGATAAGTTGGCACTAAAAATATTATAGTATTAAAAATTGATTGACATACCTTGAAAGTTAATCCGCACAAAAATCTCATGATAACGAAGAAGATGTAATTTGGTGACCAAGTCTCTGCAAGACTGAAGATATTGAAAAAGACAAGACACAACATCATCGTCGAACGTCTTCCATATTTATCCGTGGTGTAGCCAAAAAGCACAGCACCAACTGCTTGACCAGCATGGAGCACTGATAGAGATACACTGGAAAGGCTAGCTCCATCACAAACAAGATGCCACTGTATGAAGTAAAAGAAACAAAAGAATTCTATATTTCAATGTAATCTTCCCTATAAATTATGTAAGACTATTTACAGTTTGGTGAAGCGTATGATGGGTAACTTCATAATGGAAATCAAGGTATGTGTCAGCAATTTGTACTAAAAACACAAACACGTTCATTTAGAGATTTTCCTCACTGCTGCAAAACAATTTATACCGAGTTATAAGCTCCGGTACACTCTAAAAGTGTATATAAAAGAGAGCCATTCCCACCAAGAGGAGTAAAGTTCTCTCAAAGTTGCAAATTCCACTCCTGATGGAGTATCTACAGTGATCACTCTTAAAAAATAAACAAGGCATTCATACTGGCGAATGCAGGCGGTCTTTACCGGTTCTAGTAATATTAACAAAAAGTTGCTTAACTTAGCAACTCCCAGACGGTAGTAGGTTCCATTTTTAGATTTTTTGGTATGACTCGACCTGAGAATCGAACCCAGGCCTTCCGCGTGTTAGGGGTATGTTCTGCTGTTAGACCAAACACGTGAATTTTTATAATGAGGAGGTTTGCGCATTTCAGAAAAATATATCAGTGTTGAAAATTTATACAGGTGAAACATAAGTGATGGGAGGTGAGGGAAAAAGAAGTGTTTATGATACAAGCTCGAGTCTTAGAAAAGTATATGTGAGTGATGGGTTTATAATGATGTTAAAATTGACTGAATAAAACAAATAGTGGATGATATTATCTACTAGATCTAGAAAATAGACGTGTTTAGATTGCAGAAGAATTATTTTATTAATAATTTCCGTCCGCAGCCAACACTGTCAGAATTTCACGCATATTATTGGAAGTTCAAAATATCAAAATTTCCTCACGAATGAAATTTTAAGTATTTTTTAACTTCCTTAGTGTTCTCAGTATTGTTCGATGGCAGTGCTTATTACGGTTCGGCAGTTCAACAGGATCACCTGTGAATGCATCGCATGATCACCAACAAAGCAGACATATGCTTCCAGATCAGAAGAGATGTAACTTAGCTATCGTCTTGGCTAATGAGGTTTAAGGGTAGAGAGATATAACTACGCAGTCTTTTATTTTGCTACTCCTCATCAGATATGTCTCTTCCCATGCCTACTGTAATTATCAACAACAAAAAACATGATAGAATATCTCACCGGCCCCTTTTACTTTGGTTAAATAAGTGCGCAGCTTGTGGTCTTTTCCCTTACAGCACTGTTGCTCAAAGGAACCGTTTTAAATTTGTCTTACAAGATTGCTAAATCTAATTTATACCATGCCGTCAAGTACAGCCACCAATGAAAAAAATCTAATAAGACAATATTTGCAAAATGCAGAACAAAAAATTTGGGTTGATGTTAATAAGTTTATTTAGGTGCGGTTAAGCATACAGGTATATAGGTCCTGTGCATGGCACATTTGATTTTCAACTGAAACACATCAAAATCTCGAAATGGCTTTTTCAAGCTACGGTAGCAACTTGATATTATCAACTGTATCATACGTCGTTCGGCTGATCATGTGGTCACCAGCAAAGCAAGCGCCTATTCGTAAGGGCGGTTCATGTTTCAGTTGAAACGTCTAGGTCAGAAGAAAACTACGCAGTTAATATTGCGGAATTTTCGCATCCGGGAGACTACGTTTTCTTATCCGATCTCTATTCCTAACCCTCTGTGACGGTCTTCAGTTATGAACAAAATAAAATATAACTTAAGTTTGTCGCTCTTGTTACAGTTATCAGTTGCTTCATTATGAAAAGAAATCCCCCGTTCAATGTTTTTCTTAAAACACCGCCTAAACTTTTAAGTCAACAGGTTGCTCGGATATTTCAAACTTTAAGAAAAGAAGGGTAACGACCACCTCATAAAGAACGGCAGTTGACAAAAACTATAGAAAGGGCTTCTTAGAACCCCATACAGTCGTTCCAAGAACCATGTGATTGACATATCCCTCCAGTAATATGCCGCAACGTTTAAAGAAACCAGAGACATCCTTAAATGAACTATCTGCTTTCATGGTTAACGCCTTTTAAAACTACAAACACTTACAAAGTAACAAAATCAACAAGGTACAGATTGAAAAAAACTGTAAGAAGTCCATAAAGCAGCGACTGCTATACTTCGCATTCGCTCGTAAAAAGTGATCATTGTAGACACTAAATAAAGAGTGGATTTTCACTCCTCTTTGAGTTAATTTCACGCTTCTTGGGGTGATTTAACACTCTTATGGAGTGAATTCACACTTTTCACTTTATGGGAGAGTGAGTGACTAAGTTCACTGTTTTGATTATAGAGGGTATGGGCACAGTAGCGTGTTTAAAAGGGGCGGGGGCACCTCCGAAGTCAGTCGGGGGAAAATCAATCTGTGGGGGGGGGGGATTTACGGGTTCGAGGAAGAGGAAAATTTTTAAGAGACACTGAGCATTCAAACCTTAAAAACAAAAAAAAAAAAAAAGAAGAAGAAGAAGAAGAAAGAAAGGAAAGGGCCAGCTCAATAGCTCAAGTATGGTGGCGTGGGTCTAGCCAAGAACAAAATTGCAGAAAAAAAAGGTCAAAATCCGTGCCAGTCGCGGGAATCACAGGTTGGGCCCCTACCTCCGAAATCCTGCATAGGCCACTGTAAAGGGATGCATTCTAATGTGGCACAACATCGTTTTCTAGCTAGAGTCACATATAATCATCAGTAATTAGGCCCTACGGCATAGGTATTGTTGTTTGCGTTACCCATTTTAAATGAAAACGCTGAGTTTCAACAAAGATGCTGTGCAACTGGCCCGGAAGGGGGGGGGGGGGGGTGAGTGGTCGGGGGGGGGGGAGGAGTGGTGAAAAGAAATATTTGAAGTGATACATATTTGTTAATTGGACAGAACCCGTTTTGGAACAACTGTTTACGATATTGACACGTTATTACTAAACACTTCCTTAGATGAATATAATTGCGATTATTAATTTCCATAAGTTTCAGAGCTTTTTGTTAATAATATGCCTCGACACTATCGTACCCTTAAAGGGGCTCATTGAGTTGATATTGATAACTTAATGAGAGTGTTTAATGGTCACTACCATATGAAAATGCTTATAGTTTGGCAGATGAGTCAAATTCCATACCCAATAGTTATGGAACAAGTTAAAACTGAATTTTGTGATGTCCTGACTTGTAACGGTTTTGTGTATAATTTAAACAAGTGTCTGGTCACAAATTTTTAAAAACCAAATTGAGCCGTTTAATACTCACTCATAAGACAGGGATTAGTATGTAGGATATGGGGGTTGTCTTAGTTGGACCATTTGTAATTGATATGTGAAGAATACTTAACAAGTTTGGAAAAAAATTTGTTGAATTTCAAGAACAAACTCGCTTTAAATGTAGACGGATTATTGACAGTATTTCGACCTCTGCAGACTAATGTGCTTTGCCCGCGTACGGTCTATAATATGGTATATTTGTCTCATAGGCTGACAGGGCTACCATACAAATGAACCTTTAATACATGAACGTTTACAAACGGATTCAAATAACTATCACAAACCTCGCTTATGATACTCCGCCCGTGTTCGGAAGTGTCGTATTTGAAACCACCAGGACATACGTTTGTGTTATTTTGGCAAAACGAATCTTCGAATTCTTCCGAGGATACGTTTTTGAATCCAGTCTCTGGATTCTTAGTCACGCATTTGTAGGAGATACTTTCAGCGAAAAACACAGAGCCTAGATTTATCCACGCTGCACAAATCATAATACTGCAATTGCAAGCAAAAATGAAGAACTGAACTCTTCCTAAGGGATTTGCAAGATGCAACGCCTCGTCCACTTTCATCTTCAAGATTCCAGTCGTATGTTGTAACCAAACAAAATATCTAAATCTGAATATACAACATTCCTAGTAGATATTCTTCAGAAAAAGAGATTTGATAACAACTTAACGATCGCAAAATGAAACCTTCGATGTGCAAACCTGCTTTCAGCAGACTCGTTAAACCAAAACGCGTCATTTTTTTTTATTGAAGCTGGTAGGCTAAGCATGCGACATGTGGTTTCTAAATCTACAATTAGGATTATTATTTAACAATTTGCTTGTCTCGGACTTAGCCTGAATCGACCAGTTTGAATTAGGTATATAGTATGATATGGAGGGCAACAGAGTTCAGGTATACCTGTATACCGTTCATTCACTGGTAGAATCCAGCCTGAGTTTGCTCTCAAAGGCTCATTAAAATTGCCAGCCTGTTTTGTCAGTTTGTCTACGGATAGTGTAAAGTTAAATTTTCTTAAACTTCCAATTTTCAAAGTTTCATTCAAAGGCCTTAATCTACATCTTAATCTTGATCTCACCGTGCGGAGCGTGAAGTCCATCCCGGGTGGGGTCCAGGGGCGAAGCCCCGTTGGGGATTCAGGGGAGAAGTCCCCGGTAACTCTATAAGTCCGGTAAGTCTATAAATTTAGGAAAAATCTCTTTTGAGCACGAACCTCTTTAACAAATTGAAGAACTTAAATTGAAAAAAAAAGCAGCAATGAAATGTAAAGCCAAAAAAGGCAGGTACCAGCTCATAGGGTTTTCTCCGGCAAGAAATTGAGTTCGGAGACCGTTACATCCTGCAAGTTGGCTTAAAATAACCAGATTATTTGCAAGTCTATATTTGCAAGTCTATACACAGAACTCATAAAACCTAAAGTGTACCTCAAGTAAAAAAATCAAATATATATATAATAAAAAGCATAAAAAATGAATTCCAGCGGCCCAATACCATAGGACATCACTGAGCCGAGATATAAACTGTTGAAGTTTATTCACTTAAAGTGTACCTAAAGTCAAAAAAATCAAAAATATATATTAGAGACCATAAAAAACAAATTCTAACAGTCCAACTCCATCTTCATACGACATTCCTGTTGAAGTTTATACACTCAAATTAAAATAGTACATTGCGCAATAATTTTTTGGTGTCATTCTTGTACTACTCAAATTACAATCTTTGTATTTCTTTGTTTTTCGGAACGTTACTGCACCTTGTACCAAGGTGTGATAGCACTCTTACTCTCATGAGGTGGTGTAATTAATTCACCCCTTCTTGTGCAACAGGCTATGCATGCAAAGAGGAAGTGTTCAAGGTCATAAAAATATCATTAATGTTGAAGGAAAACAAAGCATTTTATGTGAGTTGTACAACAAGAAAGTCACAAATTATTGCGCAATAGACCAATTTGATTTAAGGCTCAACAGGAATGTCATATAAAGATGGGAGTTGGACTGTTAGAATTCGTTTTTCATTTTCTTAAATATATATTTTTGAATTTTTTGACTTGAGGTACACTTTAAAACAAAATGGTCGATTGCGCAATAGCAACACGTAGTCCAAAATTTAAGTTCACATGAAAATTTCATGAAATCATTCTTTCATCATCTATCCATAATATAAGAAGGGAACTTAAGTATCGTTTAATGCAGTGGATTGTGACTAAATTGTCTGTTTGGTGCATTCTAATCTGTCGTAAAGTAGGATTAAGAATCCTAATTTCGTTCCGCTGGCTGGACAATTAGATATTGCTGTATTTACGTACTAACGAAAACAAAGGAACGCCGTATACAATGTGCGGAACTCGGTTTGTATATCCCACGCTGTGGCCCCAACTCCACGCGGCAACGAATTACCGACTTCTCTTACTTTTACACTCATAATTTAGATAAACAATCATGTTAAAGTGAATAATAAATATACTTGCCAGTATGTGTCCCATTCCCCGGGGTGTACGCCAATAGACCTATTTCCAAACAGAAATTACAAAGGATTGTGGCATAGAGTTTTGGTGTTTGTCATTTTTGTCAATGGCATTTTACTGTGGTGAAAATTGACGCACACCCAAAGCTCTATCCCACAATTCATTGTAATTGCTATTTGGAAAAAGGTCTATGCCTGCATTACATTAAAAACGCTCTTTGTCTTGACATAAAGGTTCTTGTTTTATGATATGCTTTTAATATACAAACCCTATTGCACTAGCATTACTGGCAAACGAAATAAGGCTGAAAAACTTGTTTCTAAATTTTACGAAGCTTGACTGTTTTTAATTGCTATTTAAAAATTAGTGATAAAATGCTACAAATCAATTGCGCATGAAACAGGACTTAGAAATACAAAGTAACAGCACAGCAAATTATTGTATGTATACGAATATCTACTCTACGCAGTTTCCAGTCGGGGATAAACAGATAAATGGAGAGCATTACCATAATTGTATTGTTGAACTGAAGTTCAAGAGTTAAGTCCAGTTCTCAAACGAATTCCAGGATAAGTAGGCCAAGAGAATTAGTTTTAAGGTGGATACGGCTGATAAAAAGCTGATTTTTTAAAGATGATAGGTGCAGGAATATGTGCACAATAACATAGTTGAAGTCTCTAAGAATCCGAGTTGTAGAAATTTGTATAAGTATCCAAGATATCGTCCAAAATGGCCCCCTTTTCACATTTTCTACTGTGATTTTTTTCTGGAAAAGCTGTGTTAGTAGTCTCACAAATCTATGATTTTCTTTGTCACACCATATTTCGAAACTAGGCTGACAGTTTGCTTATTAGCATTTTGTTGGTGTTTTCATTTTTTAGATTTGCGAAGTTGAGTGATGTAAGGTTTTTCTGTTAACTACATTAGGACCCCTGTTACACTTTTGATGTTGATAACTTATTCTCTAGGCATAACTGATGGTTCAGTCAGTGATATTCTGGGGCAGAAACTTAGGGCAAATGTGGCCAAGCCTGTGACGAAAAACGAATTGTTAAAAGGTCATCAAACTTGCCAACCAAACCCTGGTTTTTGTCAGTCTGAACTCATGATTTGGGAATCCCAAACCATCTCTTTGGCAATTTTTGAAAAATGTAGTCTCCTATTTGTCTTTTAATATGTACGCCACCGCCAAAGTTTATGGTGCGCAAAACTTAAGGACAATTAACAACATTAAATCTTCACAATTGAGCTCAACTTTAATCCATCATTACTTATGTCCAACTATCTACCAGAGCGAGTTACATATCGAAAAAGGGACAAATGATAGACTTGCCTGGTCATCACTTTTTTGACTAAAAGGGTGATAGGCCTATATCGATGATATAACGAAAAAGTGTTGGAATGCCGGTAAGTTTGATGTAACCATGCTGATATGTGCTACCGTACTTTTACGAACATTGAAAGCACTCATGAGGATGTGGAGAAAATCGGTGAAGTCTTCATGTTAAAGCTCTGTGGGGCCAGCAACTATGACTCGCTCATGAAATACCGACCCTTAACATACAAAAGAACAGTTGGGTGCATTTCTCTGGCGATTACAAGAGGGGAATACTTCTGCTTGCTGAAATATAAAAAACATATGTTGAACCTGGCAAACTTGCTTAACATGACATTATTTTGGTCCACACAACACATCTAAATAGTGCACAACATTAGAAACTTCTCTGTATGCGTGGTTGAATTGTACCCTTATATACCTTTGCTTCTTGATCTTTCGTCTTGGGGTATGCAAACTCTGGATACTCCAGCTTATGCCTAAAGTCGCTATAGAGTCTACAAGGCTGATGTCACAAGTAAGAAACGTAGCACACTCATATGCTGTAAGCATGTCCGACGGCTCCCTCGTGAAATCTAGGTACTTACTGAATAACTCGGTGAAATCTTTCCACGTCTGTGACGTTCTGTCTCTTTAGATGAACGGCCATGCATGCAATTTTGAATACTCAGTCTCGCACATATTAGCACAGTCAAACAGATAAGGGACCCCTTCAGGCTTTTGCAACCTTTGTGAAGCCGCAAAACTTGCAGTAGTCTATCACCGCTCCCCAAACCTCTTGAAAAAATGATCGTAGATAGCTTCATAATGTCACCATTACCACTCAGGCAGGGAAGTCACTCCGACGAGAGAGGGTTAAAACGAACCCAGAACTTGAGTTTATTGGATATCCCCTGATGATCGCACTGATTTGTGAGAAATTGTTAGTAAGATAGCTAGATGGAGTTTTACCGCCCATTCTCCCACCAATTGGTTCAAGTCGAGCCGGCCAGGGCCCCTTCCCAGTTGTGGCTCACTGACTTGTTTTCCCTACTCCATTGCCAATGCTGAGCAACAAGCACAATGTCAGTAGGTTCCGTTTTTAAAGTCTTCGGTATGACCCGGCCAGGACTCGCAACTCCCAACCCCCCGACTGCATGCAAGTTTGATGCTCTAACCACTGGACCAAACAGTCGGTCTCCTTGATCTGTTAGAAACTATGATAGAGATTTGTTTGCCCTTACAGCAGAAATACTAAGTAAATACCTGCTCTTCTGCACTATATAAACTCATTTGTGTCTCTCATGCCTTAAATGCTCGGTTGGTGTCATGGAGAGGGGGGCTAGGGACACGGCGACATGAGGGAAAAGTCCAAGGATAGAGCCCGAAAAAAACCGCCATCTTAGGTGGTTTTTGCATTGCAAGGTTGGGTCATGGGGGGTTCTAACCCCCAACCTCCCCTTCCCCGTGGCTACGCCACTGCAATATTAAGCAATATTGTTGGTTGTACTCTATACGTATGGTGAAGGGTAATTCTAGTTCTACCAGGGAGTTGCAACTCCCTGGTTCTACAGGAAAAGATATTCAAACATTCCAACAGTATCAATTTTCAAGTACAAGCAGGATGTTCAATTTTTAAGAAAAACAAACGCAATGTGCCCACATTACATAACTTTTTGTGGCTTTGTTGAGAAGCGGAGGTATTTTGTAACAGAAATAATCACATCAGAATTATAAATCAATGGTGTCGTCATCTAAAAAATGAATCAATGTAGATACATTGTTTTAAACCTTGTGCGCATTTTATGTCGTGGCTGAAGTTGAAAGTTATGCACATTATTCAAAAAAGTACTCAGTTCTTCGTCCTATTGACCCCTTTGCCATCTTTGACCTCCGCGTGGAAAATCTTCAGTCTTGCCATTTGCATACTAGATGCCAGACACATGCTACTCTCTGGGGTATGTTCCGTTTTGCAATATCTCCCACTGCTAACGTTCGATTCAAGTCAATTGGTCCTCTTCCCTTCTTCTTCTGACCACAAACGTCTTTACAGAGGTATATTTTTTTCTCAACAACTCCCTAAGATCTTCGACCGTCTGTGGTTGAACTGTGTTTCGTGTATCCGGTAGAAGACAACAGAGAATAGAGGCAAGAAAGGCAATAACTGCCAAACACGTGAACGCCAGATTTGGTAGAATGGTATCCCGTAAGGACAAGCCATGAAAATTTTGAACAGCATTCACCTTTTAAGTCATTTCGTTGTACCACCCACTTTTATTTACCCGGAAGGGGACCGTATTGGTAATTAAGGTTTCTGAATAAGCGGTTTCGGTAATTCGTTGGCGCATGGAATTGTGGGTCACAGCGTAGGATATACAAACCCATCTCAGCACATAGTCTAGGGCGCCCCTTGTTTTTGTCAGTACTTGCATGCAACATTCTCTAAGTGTCTAGCCAACCCGAAAGAAAAAGGGGTCTCAGTCCCACTCTAAGGCAGATTAATAATTAAATGCAAGCTTTTGCACCAAATAGGCCATTTAGACACAATCCACTGCACTAAACCACCCTTGAAATTCCGTCTTTTGTTATGGATTGACTAAAAAAGAATGACTTTACGAAATGTTCATGTAAAGTCAAATTTTGGAATACGTGCTGAAGGCGCATGTGCATCGCCACCAAACCGAATTACCGAACTCGCTTTATTTTTACATAGCAGCACATGAGAGAAATCAGAGGGATGTAGATACTTTAACACAGGAAAAAAACTTCAAAATGTTTTATGAGATCATCATCAATATCTGGTTGGACCAACACATTGTGAAAAGAAAGAATCGCCATTTTTTAATGGAAGCTCTTCAATGGAACTAAATTGTTTTTCTTAAATTTCAATGTATACGTAGTATGTCGAAGCTTTAAGAAACAATGCGTAATTTCCTAGCTACGGGAAGATACCACAGAGAACAAAGACACAAATTTTTGGCGGACAATACCCGCACACCGAAAGCGGAGGGTAGAGTGAGGTACTACCATTCAGGATACACAGCCTAAACTGAAGAACTACCAATGATGTAAGATTGAAAAAAAAGGAAGGGATTTAAATATTAGGCCTAAAATGGACATGCCTGCTTTTGGTTTGGAGGACAAAGATTCCACGTGAGTGTAACGTTGGTCGTAATGATAAACAAATACGACCAACTTTACACTCACGTGTAATCTTTGTTCTCCCAGATTCTGACAACCTTAAGCCCAAAAGTATGCAGGCTTCGGATATTAGGTTAAGCTATCATATACAGGTAGGTGGATCTGAGCTGGTTAGTATTTAGACGAAGGTTTACGGTCCAGTTTCCAACCTATTGGTTCAAGTCGAGCCGGCCACAACTTTTTTCCAGTTTTGGCTCATTGGCTTGTTTTCCCTACTCCATTGCTTATGCGAAGCATCACGCACAACGTTCCATTTTTAGAGTCTTTGGTATGACTCGATGTGAGCTGGTGACGGACTAATGTAGCCATTGCTAGCAATGAGACAATGTCGCAAATTTCTAGAAACACTTCTATCTTATGGGGTGCTGTGCCATCACACCAGTCCAGGCTGTTGGATTACCCACTGACCGTCAAAGTATACTTCCGTTCAAGGTTATGCAGTGCACTTGAAGACATAACTAAACAATGTCTTGACGGTAGGTAACTGGACGAAAGCATGTGGAATCTAGACTTATATACTTTCTTCAAAGAGTGACGAAGTTTGACATTTAAATAAAATAGATTACTCCCACTGGGGCAGAGACGTGTACTTGAACATTGTTATATTTACCAAATACAGCAAAAGAGGAGCAGTTATGCTTCCGATCGATCCACAAGCTTGAACAAAACCTGTTGCAGTGACCCTATTTTAATGGATGAAAATATACACCTTTGATGAATTTACATTATTCACTCACAGACGTAGAAGAAAATTGAAAGGTTAACAACTTCCAAAATCAGAACACATTTAGGCCTAGTTAGCTTCTTATAAAGAAAAACATAGAAATGCAACAAAATGTGGCCAAACAAAAGTTAAAGCAACAATTAAGAATAATTCAGTGAGTATCGAAATGTATCACCTGACTGTGGTAGGGAACAGCTCGTGGTCATTAATAAAAGTGTAGCAAAGACCATTGTGATAAGAAACTTTCCAATGAACGCCAGAACTTGAATCACCGTGTCCCATTCATTTTCACTATATGTGAAGCAAAATATTTACGAACATGAGTCACATTTCCAATGGCGTATCTAATAAAGGTTTCCGTCTAATATGAATGAGGCAAACCCTGTAATAAAGTCTAGTCCCAGACTTGAAGCATTTGCAAGATATTTTTCTCTACTAACAATTTCGGTTTATTAGTTCACTGGGTGTTATTGGGTATATAGATTGTCTGCGTAGTGTTACACCCACGTGCTACCACAACCTAGTTCTATGTTTGGGTTTTTCACAGGTTACATGATAGACCACTGACAGTTTGGAAATTACATACATTTTTGTGGATAGCGTGTAAAATAGTACGGACCGAAGGGTGACAAGAAATAACTAAAGGAATACGTAGATTGGTACCAGATTTGCTCTTTTTCTCCAAGGCTTCTTCTCTGCTGGTTCCTTGAATTCTGCATAGGGCATTAAAGGGGATTTTGGCAGGGTACTGGCGTTTTTCAAAAAAGGACAAAATTTCTTCAGAGGCAGTAGAGAAGTCAGAATCCTCCGAACAAATTCGAACAAATATATATATATATATATATATATATATATATATATATATATATATATATATATATATATATATATATATATATATATATATATATATATATATATATATATATATATATATATATATATATATATACCTGGATTCTACCTTTGGTCGACATTCCATGCTCTAAAAACATGTATTAGGTTATCATTTCCATCATTTACAATAGGTTCTCATTTTCGTGAAGACCTGTTGTTAGAGGGCCTATTACACCCCTTCCTGTGTATGTTTTTAGTAAGGTAATACCATATATAATGCCTTTCCGGCGCCCTCTTTATAGTGTCTTTTTGTGGGGCTTGTACTTATTACAAATTTTATATACAATTTAAATGTATAATATGCTGTGTTATACTAACGTGCTCTAAAATTGTACCTTAAGGAGACACAAAATTGTTGCGCAATAGCTTATAATAAATTTGATATTTAATTAAAACTTGTGTATACGTCAAACATAATTAGTATACCATATATATATTGTTGCGGGCGCTGTTTAAGTTTATCATGATATTTTTCCCTGAATTTTCAAGTCGCCTTATGTAGAGTTACATGAAAATTTGTGACTGTCGACTTAAGGAAGCACTTTAAAAGGAGACGACCTCAGATAGCATTCAGAGTTATAGCTATATATATATATATATAGAGAGAGAGAGAGAGAGAGAGAGAGATGATATATAGAGAGAGAGAGAGAGAGATGATATATATATATATATAAAGTAAGTCGAGTGACGTAGCGACCTTATATATATATAAACATGACGGAGAAACTGTAAAACAACGGTGCTACAGAATTGAAAGGCTGGATCTCCGAGGAGATGCAAATAGCGGAAGGCTAGAATTTAGATGAATTAAACAGCCGAAAGGTTTGAAGTAGAGCTTTCGAGGAATACTACCTCTTTGTCAATACTTGGTCTCATCTCTATTGTGAAAGGGTAATACTTCTTAAGGCAATTGAGCAGGTTAATTGACCGGGAGGGTCTGATCGGATTACTCGGGTGTAACCCATCAACAATAGGAAAATCCTCTTCAAAGTAATTAGAGAAATTGTTAGGCCGGAATGGCCTGATCGGATTATTTTGGTTAGTATCATCAGCAAGCTGGTAAATCGCTCCTGATGTTCAAGCCGAAAGGCGATGTGGTTTTGAGATTGAGTTCCCAGAAATTTTCTTTAGCTTTTCTCGCTTTGTCGGTCCATGTATCGTTTTGGTCGATAGCAATGACCCGTAAGTTTTTGATAGAGTGATGAGGCAAATTGAAATGGTTTGCAACAGGTTGTTCAACCTTTTTGGTTTTAATTACTGACCTGTGCTGTGTCATTCTCATTCGAAGAGTATTTTTAGATTCTCCGACATACTGCACACCACATAAATTGCAGTATATGAGATAAATGACATTTTTGGAAAGACAATTAATTTCTTGTCTAATTTGGAAGGTGCGTGCATTTTGATTGCTCTGGAAGCCTTTTGTGGAATCAACCAGGGCGCACGTCTTGCAGTTGGAAGGGCAAGGTGAACAACCAAACTTTTCGTTGTTTTCCTCGACTGAGGCATTGTCCTGGAATTTTGCCCGAACCAAAATGTCCCGTAAATTTGAAGGCCGCTTGAAGGCCACCACCGGGGGTTGGGGAAAGGTAGACCTTAGGCGATCGGTGCTCTGAATATATATATATATATATATATATATATATATATATATATATATATATATATATATATATATATATATATCACTAATTCGGCACTTAGGGGGAAAGTTGTTGTTGAAAAATCGACCTTAGGGGGAAAAGTTTTTTGGGGCGAAATATAAGTTTCGCCGTAACGTTTCTACACACATTTTCTATAGGAATACGTTAACGGACAAGAGCGCCCTCCTAGATTTACAAAGTAGATACAATTACTTCAAAGTTGTCAAATTTACGGACACCTAGCTGTTAACACGAACGGACGGCTGGCCATTGAAATAACGTTGTTTATATTTTTAGACGTTAGGGCGAAAACTTTTCCTTATGTATTCTATTGTTATTTTTTCGCCCTATGTACGCGCAGATATAACAATTTCCCCCTAAGGTGGGAATTAGCGTTATATATATATATATATATATATATATATATATATATATATATATATATATATATATATATATATGTATATATATATATATATATATATATATATATATGTATATATATATATATATATATATATATATATATATAGATAGATAGATAGATAGATAGATATATTAGGTCGAAATGCTGCGGAGCACTGTTGAAATGTGTAGGTCGAAAAGAGGTAGTAAAAAGTGCTTTAAAGTTTGCGGAAAACTCCACGACATTTCGGGTATAAACCCTTCATCAGGTGGCAAAAACCAAACTGAACAACCAACAGTAACAATTGGACACGACAAACATCAAATCCGAAGCGATCGCTGTAAAAACAGAACCGAACGAAAGTGGCTGTCAGAAAACATGAGTGCGAAGGATGAAACACGAATCAAAAAAAGAAAAAGAGCGTCCTGGATGAAAAAGTGCACGTACAAATCGAACATGGTCGGAAAAAAGGGGAAAAAAGTAGACAAAAACTAGGTCCGGAAAAATAATAATTAGGGCTACACAGTAAAAAATGTGCACGAACGGGTAAGTGTTAAAGGAGTAAAAATGTGAGAGATTGTCATCTTTCTGTGATGAGAAAAGCCAAGACCGGCATCATAGCCTAATTGGTTAAGGCACCTGCACGTAAAGCAGGAGGTCTGGGTTCAAGTCCCAGTGAAGGTGGTCAATTTTTCGCTGAGGTTGATTTCATTTATTCTTTTCACTTTATACGATGCTCAGGGAAAAGCAATCGTTTCCGATGTATTTCTAATTATTTACATATTTACTTTACAGTACACCTTCAATCACCCGGTCTCCGGGCTTATCGGTGCGATCAGAGTCCAAAAAGGACGAGGCGTCCACTGCTCTGTATAGCGCCCCCTCAGTGAGAGATTGTCATCTTTCTGTGATGAGAACAGCCAAGACCGGCTTCATATCCTAATTGGTTAAGGCACCTGCACTTAAAGCAGGAGGTCTGGGTTCGAGTCCCAGTGAAGGTGGTCAATTTTTCGCTGAGGTTGTTTTCATTTATTATATATATATATATATATATATAAATATATATATATATATATATATATATATATATATATATATATATATATATATATATATATATATATATACTAGCATAGAAGTTCGGTTGACACCTCCAAAACAGTGTGCTCGATTCTTAAGAAGAGCTATGTATGATGATAAAGGATGGAGTTTACAGGTAAGGCAGACAGACTGTTTCGTACACGGTTAGTGCACTCCTCGGTGCCTAAAATAAAACTGCGTATACCGACTTCATGTTTTAGGTCACTGCGCTTAATAGATGATTGTTTTGATGTCTACATTTTGTCATTATTTCGTTTCTTTTGTTCAGGGTGCATAGGTCCGGCTTCAATAGGATAAAGTATTTCTCGGCTATGCACAGGTTACATCTTTTTGTTGCGGGATTGTATGGGTTTGCTTTTGTGATAATCCTCCATTTGATGCTGAAGTCTTTTTATATATATATATATATATATATACATATATATAGCGGCTTTACGGGCAGGTACCTTAACCAATTAGCCTTAAGGGGCTGCAGCCACAGAGGCGCCACGCAGGCTAGTTAACGGGGCGCTAGGTTCCGAGCTAAATGGAAAGCGGCATATAGCTTCATTGATGCTAAGCTTTGATTGGCTGATAGGCATTGCTTACATAGGCAATCACAACTCGCCAAAGCAAATTTTGTGTGTAATATGACATTTGGTGTTCATAGGGAAAAAAAGAACCTCCTCATTGAATCTGAATTATGATGAAAGCATATTTTTTGCTTGATGTCATCCCTTCTTGTGGTGAGCCTGTTTAGTATGTGAATGCCGTGTAAAGTAACAAACCAAACACTATTGCTTTCATATTGTGAACTTTAATGTAACCACTAACACTGCAGTATTTTTCTACTACTAACAAGCGTTACGTAGACTGTACTGGTTGTATGATGGGACCCGCGAAAAAACTAAGGGTCGGATTACTACCAAAATTAGAGGTCGTAGCAGAGCCTGAGGACAATTTGTTAGAAACCATTACTTAGAACTTTCAGACTGTTAAAATCTCGATTTTTTAAAGTGTACCTTACGTCAAACAATTCAAAAATATACAGCGCATGAAATATGAATTCTAACAGTACAACTCCCATCTTCATAGGGCATTCTTGAGCTGAGATATAAAATGTTGAAGTTAATTCACTCGACTTAAAATGGTAAATTGCCCAATAATTTGTGATGTCATTGTTGTACTACTCAAATTACAATCTTTGTATTTATTTGTTTTTCGGAAACTTAATCCACCTTGTATCAAGATGTAATAGTTTATGTTATTAATTTAGCACTCTCTGTGTAACATGCTATCCAGGAATACAGGAAGTGTTCAAGGCCATAAAAACATCTTTAATTTTAAAGGGAAACAAAGCAGATAGTGTGAGTTGTACAACAGGAAAGTCACAAATTTTTGCGCAATGGACAAATTTGTTTACAATGAATAAACTTGAACATTTTATATCTCAGCTAAGGAATGTCCTACGAAAATGGGAGTTGGACTGTTAGAATTCATTTTCATGCTGTTTAATATATATTTTTGAATTTTTTGACTTGAGGTACACTTTAATGATGTATTGCCACGTTGTTCACCATGTTGCTTTTTATAGAATACGTAGATAACGCTAGGGAATAAGGTGTGTGAATTATGTGAAATATGCTTGAAAAGGCCGTAAACTTTGATTTTAACCATTAGGTTGCTGACATGACCTTAACAATAGCTTTATTCCAAAACATAACATAGGCTGTATAGCTACATGCATTAAGAGAGTTCCGGACTGCTGCATCATTTGAAATATTGTAAGTTTACTGGAACAAAGTATTTTTGAGCAAAGTATAAGTTAAAAATTCTGTTTGTGGAAGTTAAGTCCATAGCCAGGGACAGGGAATCCTTAGCAGCTGAAATTTTTCGCCCATTTGAAAGTTTCAAGTTGCTATGCCAGGTAATAAATTTTGGCACATTTCTCCAAACTGGCAGTCTTCTTCTAACCTTGGAAGGCGTTTTGTCCCCTAATGTACATGGTCTAGCTTACTATGAGCCTGGGACAGAAAGTTGAAATAAACAAGTTACGATAATTATGAAATGATTTGTACACTTTAAACAATGTAACAATGTATTTAATCATCAGATAATCAACAAAATAGTACACATGAAGTATTAAGGAGGTTGATTTTGACAGGGATCCAACCAAAAAATAGTGAGGGAAATGAGATTGTTTCATTCGATTTCTTAGAAAACAAAGGGCAAAGTGACCACCATGTACCTGCCAACAACAAGTATTTGAAGTAACCGGGCAGGAATTTCCACCAAACTATTCAGGAAAAAGTTGAGGTAAAAGTTGCCAGCTAGAGATCCACTGCTGAGCGCAAATCCAAAGAAAACAATGAAAAATGTGAAGTTGTTCGTCAAGAGAGGAAAATACAGCTAGATAAGACTAATGACACTAAGTTTAACTTGATGATAAAGGAAAAGGTTCGACATTTCCCTCCTGATCAAACTGTTTTCAAAAATTTGGGGGGATGTCAAAAAGGATTGTATCAGAAGTAGGTACAAATGTATGTTATAAGACCATGGAAATGAAATGACGAACTGGAAAGTATATATGCTATAAGGGTAGAAGAGTCTGTACGTTAGTAAGGGAGAAACATTGACCCACTGCGGTCACTAAATGCCACAAACGCGGTCTGTATCATGTGGTTCAATTACCTGGTGTAATTAGTGGCAACAATCCCGTTGTTCCAGTTTCGTCTACATTCTCAGAATACTCTGTCTATTTCATTTTTGAATTTCACGTAGGATTGAAGTAATGTAAAATCCATTCGTTACCTAGTTGAGATACATGCATAGATAATAAACCTTTAAGGTGTGCTTAAAGTCTAGAATTTTAAAAATATGTAATGCAGAAGTTGCAAATGGAAAACTTCTAGCTTGTTTCGTTGCTGAGATATGCTAAACTTTATTCACTTAGAGATAGTTATTCATCATCCAGACAGTTTCTATTCCCTAATCCGTCCAGTTTTTACGTCTAGCCCCTGAAACTAACTCATCAGGAATAATCTAAGTTTATTGTTTCAAGGCAAGCGTGGTGAGAATACAAGGAACTAATGCGCGATTACACTCTCCGAGTATGATGTATTTTGTGAGCTTCTCAACATTTTTCGAATTTTATGTCAATCAAGAGCTTCGACATTGAGACTGTAGTCTTCCCGTAGTTAACAAACGGCTGTCTCTAAATCCAGTCCATTTGGGCAATAATTCGTCACATTCTTTTTGTACAATTCATGTTTCGTTTTCTTTTGAAATTGAAAATGTTAACATCACCTTCAATACTTTTAGATAATTTTCTCTACCCTGGGCTTGTGCAGTAAAGTCACCCAAAGCAGTATAAATGCTTTCACATTTTACCACAAGGTACAATACCTTTTGGAAGAGGAAAGAAATGCAAAGATTGTAATTTGAGTAGTACAACAGTGAAATCACATATCATTGCGCAATTTATACCATTTTTCATTATATCTCACGTAAAGGAGTTGGACTCTTTGCATTCCGATTTGACGCTTTGTAAAAAATAGCGTAGGAAGCAATATGAGAGCGGGTGTGTGTGGGGGAGGGGTGTGGGCAGGGGTGGCGCCAGGATTTGCCCGACAGGGGGGCCAGCAGTTCAAGGCCTCGACAAAGGCGATGGGTTAGTCCCAGTGGAACGTAACTTGACAGAATTTGAGGCGCGCGCAGCGCGCCGAAATATTTTGCCTTTTTTAAACAAACAGTTAAAAATCTGAAGTTTATTTTTTGAAAGAAATTAGGCTTTTGTAATGACAATTAAAAATTGGGGGTATTTATTGAAGAATATATCCTTGATGTAAACAAATTCAAAAACGTTTTACACGCGGCGGCTGAAATTCTGTTGGGGTTATGCATTTAATCGTTCTTGTCCTACGTACTAAGGTCTCAAGACGAGGCATAAAGTTTGCCCGAAAAGTTTTTTATCCTTTTTTGAACCAAGATTTGAAAATTAAGAGCTTATTTTATTTCAGAAATTTTGGAATTTAATATAAGAAAATTTGGTTTTTGGCAAGGTTATAATAAAAAAAAATGTGGGTTCCTTATTAAGTGATATGCCTCTCAAGAGCAAAATTAGGTAGAATGTCGGGGTGATTAACAGAGTTGTCTGGTTATTTGTTGTACTGAGTATCCAACAAAATTGAAAAATTTTGCCACTATTAACAATCTGAAACTTATATTACGACAGATTTTGGTGTTTTTATGGAAGAATTTGACCTTCTTATAATACAAATCAAGTAGGGAGTAATCTGTAGCTTTGTACAGCTTTGTTGGGGTTACTGAATATCATCAGGTAGATTAATGCCCTCGGACTATATTGGTAAATGTTCCCGTGGAAAAAGTTTGGCTTCCCATATATTTGAAGCTCTGACATAGGCCGACGGGAGTGTTTCAGTTTGGGAGGGGACAGAATTGTTTTGTTTTTCTTTTGTCCGAAAAATATAATATTGCCCGAAACACTACAAGTGGAGCGCACAGATATTTTTGAAAAATTAAGACCCTCCAGAAAGCAGGAAAAGGCATTTCCGCGACCGGGCTGGTAAGTAGAAACAAAGTACCGATATAGTCATTATTTTGAGCTTTTTTTCGCAATAAAATTTTCACTTTGTAATATTACCCCAAAACGAAGAATAATATGCAGCATGCATTGTTCTGTTCAGTAATTTTTCGACCAAAACACTATCTAAGCGGAGCGCCACCCATCAGTTGGCGCGGAACGTAAAGAAAATTGTTAAAAAAAACTAACACCACAGACACCCGAAAATGGCATTCCCCAGACTTGAGTAGTCGTTATTTTGAGCTTTCCTTTGAAATAGAAATTTCACTTTAATAGAAAAAAAAACAACTTGGTAAGTGATCAGAAAACTACCAAATAAAACCGTAAAAGGTTTTGGTACTCTGCATTGTTTGAATTAGCAGTTAATCAAAAAGCAGAGCCAATTGAGAGTTTCTATTACCCTATACTAGAATTGTAGTTTGGGGTGAGAGGATTGTCCCTTTAAGCACAAACCAGTTCCAGGTGCAAAGTGTTTGCTCGAAATAGAAGAAAATGTCCCACATAGAAGAATAAAAGCGGTGTACTTACCAAAAGAAAGACAAACAGATCAAAGTTGGTGCCATTAAAACAGCTCGAAAAGGTCGCCAGTCTTTCACTAAGTAACCTACACCTGACATGACAATTAGACCTACACTGAAAAATATTTGCGGTATGCTGCCCATTACCGAACGATATTTCGGAGTAAAGTACTCGAAAACCATGGAAACAGGTGATAGCCAGGCTCCCTGTAAGTAAAAGTAGAAGGAAAACTGGTACCTGTTTGGTTTTCGGGCCTTGGCTAATCGCCAGAGAGTCGAGGGGACTTTTAGAATAAAACTGGTACCTATTCAAACTTAAAACACATAAAAGTCGGATGTCTGTTTGACTATAATCGAGGGGGTGCCGTACTGTGATACGACTTTCACTCTTTGAAAGAAGTTCATTTGTCTGTACTCTTGCTTCAAGTGAAACATGTATAGGAATAAAATATGGGTAATTAAATTATACAAAACGGAAAAGTAGAAAAACTGCCAAATTTTTCCCATTTTCCTGTTTTAAATTACTATTTTTTTTTACTTCAAGTACAAAGGTAAACGCGGATGGCAAATAAACGTTCTTATGTCCCTGCAGGCCATTAAAAAAGAAAAAGGAAAAGAAAAAAACCCCTGATATTTCGTTAAAATTTCGATTCAGATTTCAGAACATGTACAGGCCAAGAAGAACCAATGCCAATCGTGATCTACAGTAGCTGAAAAAGAGAATTAAGTAGGAAGATAATTTGATTCATCCCCTAAGTAAAAGACTTAAAGGTAAAGAACAGAACTTATTTTGAAGATAAAGCTAAATAATACAATTTTGTCTTATTTCTCTTCAAATTATCATTCATTACATTTTATGACTTTACTATTGCATATTCAAGGTAAACCAAATAGTTATTTCTAGTGAATTTCACATTTGAATCAAAACGTGGTCACATGACTCCCAACAGCCAATCATGAAACTGGACAGTCTACTACACTACTTCAATTTGGGATGACTGCTCCTGCCCTTCAAGTACATTTGTTTCTCTGCTGAAAAATCTACCATAACAATTAATATACCAGGGATGTTGTCAGCCTCACTAGTGCTCACCCTAATTTGACCTTTGCACCCAATCTGCAGGTTTGTTAGCTACGGTAGTATGTCTCTTATAAAACTTTGTTGATATACTGTAACTATTCGTAGTCGATAGACTTCAATCCTGTGAACGACATTGAAAGAAATCTACAAAATTAGCGCGCACTCGTAGAAAATTAAGTGGTCAGACTTTTGGCTAAAACTGGGTGTATTTGTAACCAACCAACTGAAAAGTTCCCCACTAGTTGGTCTCATAAAATACGCCGTGCTCAAGTAGTGGGCAACTGGTGGGCACGTTATAACCAACAGTTGATTGGACACATAGATAACTAGTGTTGGTCAAAACTTTTTTGCCCAACTTTTGAAGAGTGTACGATACCTTAAACGTGAAGCCACACAGAAATCTCATGATGATGAAGAAGACAAAATTTGGTGATAAAGTCTTTTTTCTATTTTCTAAAAGTCCCCACGACTTTGGTGATAAAGTCTCAGCAAGACTAAATATGTTGAAAAAGACGAGGCAAAATAACATCGTTGATCGCCTTCCATATTTATCCATAGTATAGCCGAAAATGACGGCACCAACTGCCAGACCAGCATGAAGAACAGACAGAGAGACGCTGGGAAGGCTAGCTCTATCACACACAAGATCCCACTGTTTGGAGAGAAAAAAACATGTTATTATAACGCAAGAATCTTATTTGAGTCCTTATCTTATTTACAAACACGCTATTTGATAATGAATTAGTGCGTGTTTAGGCGTATGAATATGTATGTGTACTTGTTAGGTATATCCATTTTCAGACCTCATACAATTCAAAATCCAAAGTGCTTTTGGTGGAGTTCAAAGGTCATTTGGAGTAACCAGAGATGAAAAAAAAGCTATGAAATATAAATATAAAGACATTTGTGGCAGTGGGTTTCAGAAGGGTAACCACATTTGAATGGTTTGTATACCATACAAAATCTTTGTCAAGTCTCGAGAGGGACAGCATAATTTGTTTCATACAGATGGTAGGTAAAATAAATATGTTTAATGTTAACATTAAAGGTAAAGAGCCGCCCCCCCGACTTGCTGTGAAGAAAAAGCTAAAGAACACAATTTTCCACTTTTTTCCTCTCCAAAGTATCTTTCGTTACATTTTATGACTTAACTATTGCATATTCAAGGTAAACCAAGTAGTTATTTCTAGTACACTTCACATTTGAAGAGAAAAATTAATGTCACATGACTTTCAACAGCCAATCATGAAACAGAACAGTCTACTAAACTACTTCAATTTGGGATTACTGCTCTTGCCCTTTATATGTGATTAACAGATATTGTGAATACGAAAATCAATAGTTTCGAACCTTTTAAAGGTATGGTGCCAATAAAGTTAAGTAACCTGACTTGAATTGTTTTCCAAAGGCACAATTTAAATTCCAAATTAAAACCATCAGGGCATCGTAATGTTACAGCTGATGTCCTTGAAATGAAGGTTGTAAGAGCAAAGAATAACATTAGCCAAATAGGGTATTCCCCTCTCTCGACATCACCAGATTTGCATTTTAATTTCATATTTATGCATGATTTTGTGTAAATCAGAATTTATCCTGTTAAAGGGTGATTTTTTTAATCAATTTCGATGGGAATTTTGGCTGTTTTCTAAATTTTAATGCCTCTTACATCAAAGACAACACTTTGGTATTTTCATATCACCGGGCCTTTAAATCGGAATCCCTCTAATGGTAAATCGTTTCTAAATGTTAAACTTATCCGAAGTTGCCACAGGGTAAGTCGGGGGGGGGGGGGTTGTCTGGACTATATCTAGCCAAATTGAGAAACCTTAAAGTAGTGAGGAATCTAGTGTGTAATAAGGTCCCCAAACTGGTAGGAGACAGGTGAGATGCCATATGTTTGTATTAATTTAGCTGCTCCGGCCGTGTCTGTCTTAAGAACGTAAACTGGTAAAAGGCCTTTTGTTTTTCAATAAAAGCATGTTACGGTACTGAGAATGTAAAGGGTTGCTCACACAGCTTTTCAGTTCAAGTTGATCAATTTGGGAAAAAATAGTTTACGAAACAAACAGAGTACCTGCAAATTTGTCAGGGGTTCAAGAGCAAGTTGGCAAATAAGGAGATAATTTTCTCCTGCGCTGTCAAAATCAGGAAAGTGTGCAGCGACGCCCACCTGTAAACATATCGATTCGCGCTGCTATCGTCGTCCTAATTGTCACTGCCGTGAACGGGATGGCTTCATGAAAATTTGGGGGACACAACAGCCTTGCCCTTCAAGCTTCATATTTCTTTTGAACCGGCCAAATATTGGATTCTTACTGACCATATGTATTTTTCGGATTCAGCATTTTGTCTTCCCCATGGATTACGGTCAAGTGGTTCATAGAGCATTCGACTTGCAGTCGGGATATCTGGAATTTCCAGAAAACTCCATCTAACCTAGTTCCAGCTGATACTCGAGACTGACGGTTGTATTATTGAACCCCGCTCAATCGCAAAGTTGTGCCGTGTTTCCTCTTGAAAGACTCTTGGCAAACAAACTATGGCAGTGGTACGTTTCTGCACAATAAGACGGCCTCCATAACACCACTTCTAAGTGCTTCCAACTGAGTTTAAAAAGGGAACCTGCTACTACTGCGCTGGATGCTGTGCATAATTAGCAATGGAGAAGGGAAAAACTAGCCAGGATTCACAGCTGAAAAAGGGAAAAAAAGGCCGTGGCCGACTCAACTTAAACCAACTGGTAAGAAACTGGGCCGTAAAACCGTCCATCATAACTCAGAGTTTGCTCCCTTTCTACGTTCATGTAAAATGTAAGAGGGCCAGAGGCACTGCCCAAAACTTATTTTGAACCAACATCTCCATCTCACAATTATCGTCTCTTTTCAGTCTTATGTATCTCTGGTAATTCAGGACGTTTATATCGCATATGCAAGGTTATCCAAGCTTAGAAGAAAATTATGTCACGAGAAAATGTAACAGGTTTGTCTACTGCATTAAATCAAGATGGGATAACTGCTGATTTCCCTTTAAGCACACACTGTAAAAGGGAATTATCAGACACTAAAAGTTCCTCAAAAATCAGCAAAATATCACCTACACAAATAAGCATGTGACATTACCAAAACAACACAAAAATTTCACAAATAGACATGAACACAATATGACTTTGACATCTTCTAAATACGTCACCCACTTTAGAAATGTTTTTGATGAGTATCAGAACAACGGTAGAGTGAAATGAAAGGACTCCTTAATTAGGGTGCTGGGGTATGCTTCCACATCATGACATAGGCCTACCTACCTCCGAAATGATGCTCCGCCCGTGTTTGGAAGTGTCGTAATCAAATTCACCAAAGCATTGATATATGCCACCGTAGCAATAAGAGCTTTGAAACTGGTTGCTAGATGTGTTTCCTGACCTAAATATCATCAGGATGAACAAACTGCTATGCTGCAATTGCATACTAAAAGAAAAACTTGCACTCTCCCTGGCGGTTTGGCAAGGCTCAAGGCCTCGTCCACCTTCATCGTAGCTATATTGTAATCACGTTGAGGACTACAGCGAAACTAGCACTGTGCATATAGTTTGGTCATTTAAGTAGCCAAGCAAATGAAACCCTCAAATCCAGCTTCCGGTGCATTCTATTTAACTTGCTTATCTGAATTCTTTTATCTTTACATCCCACCAAGAAATGGTCGCTTATGAGTGTTGTTATTACATTTGGGAAGCAGGCCTCGCATTTGTGACCGTTATTGTGCAATCTCTACACTCAATTAGAACTCGTGGTGAAATGCATTCTGGGACCGTACTCGAGCAAGCCTACGCAGAACGAAAACGGACACCAGTTTAAAAATGCCAATAATTTGTCATTCATTTTCCTCATGTAATTGATTATTTTTTGGCAATTTAAGAAATAGAAAGTTGAATATCTTCATGTCTTCATTGCGTTTTCAAGATGGCTGCCTGACTACAGGTGTACTCAGACATATTCGTAATATAAGCAAAACGGGACTGACCGTCTTTAGGAAATTTGAAACAGTTATCAATGAACCTAATTGGGAAAATATTTCGGAACTAAACTTGAGCATTGTGTTTTTTTTTTTTTTTTTTTTGAAGTGTGAACATTATTTTTTCGGGGCCTAATTTACGACATTGCGAATTTTGCCCTCTGCAGCAAATATTTGAAAATATGGAGCTTGATATTGGAGAAAATTCTTGAGTTCTGGGTTTCCTATATAAGGGCATATGAAACGTTCGGGAGTAGTTACTAAAAAATCTGTTTTTCTTATTAGCAAGTCTGAGATTGCACGGTGAAAACAGATCGTTGATGCTCTACAATGCTATTTAATGAGGCCTACAAACTGAGGCTCTCAGACGACATTTTAAGAGTCAAGAGCTTATGTTGGAGAAAATTTAGAATTTAATTAAAAAAATCATAAAAATAGCACTGCAGTTGACAATATCACTTGATATTCTGAAGGTTTTGTCATTTCCAGAGTTCGGAAATTTCCAAACAGATTTATGGGCGAACAGGACTGCATTAGTAACGGCAAATTGCTGTGCGCGAAGTGCGAGGAAGGTTTTGCATTTTAAAACAAATAATTACAAAAATGGAACTTAAAATTATTTGAGAGAATTCGGAACTTCAAGAAAGAAGAGTTAGGAAAACCACACAGCAGTTGACTGGTCAGTGTCAAATGGCAAATTTCCGATTTTTTTTACTTTTTAGAGCCGAAGGGGCAATTGCCCCATGCCCCTATATCTAGGTCACTGTTGCGAAATAATTCTGTTGAGTTTCATAGTTTCTTTAATCGTTATTGACAGAATGCAGAAGAAAGATTTCATTCATCCCTTTTTCCTAAGGTACATTTTCATGTGCGGCTAAAATTCCACGTTGTGTGACGTCATCAGAACTTAACATATTTCGGTGACCCCGAAGTCAGCATTCCAACTGACAACAGGCAAAATCAGTCACCCTAAACTTGTTGTGAATCAACAGCCAGATCCCTGCAGATTTCTTCCTTCGTCACCTTCAAGTATCTCTCTATCATGAAGTTTCAGGAATAAACAGAAAAGCAGTCACCCCAATTTGGATAGGTGTGCACTACAAACAAAATATTCAGGATTTTGTAAACGCGTTTAAAAGCGGAATGGAATTTGATACGTGTATTTTAACGTCTTTTCAAATTGAGGAAAAATAAGTGTTTACTCCCTAAACACGTTTCTCTTATAGTGTGGTCTGCTTACGTTTTTCAAAATCTAGACCTCCCTGTCACATCATTACTGTGAAACCTCACTGTTACTACTGACGTTGATTGTAACTTTAATAACCCACTTGCAATGCAAAAAAAAAAATCTTTTTGAAAGGTCGTATTGTATACGTAAGTATAAAACACGGTACAATCAAATTTAAAGGCACCACTATGTTGCCAAACGTGATCACATGACACGGAAAACATCCTTCGAACAGTTACCACTAATTTACATATTAATGTAACTTGTTTAAGAAAGAGGTTAAATGAAATTACAATCAATGACCCTTGTCAATGAAGTAGTAGTGTGTCTGCTTTTCTGCCTTGAACCTCAAATGCTCAAGGCCGAATCCGAAAGCAGTCAATACCGGTATAAGAAGTCTGCAGCAAAAGTCACTTGTTCCTCGAGTGTTTAAAAGCCCAATTCTCTCACCCCAAATAGTACCAATTCTCCTTACCTTTGTACTAAAGCCCCTCCCACAATCGTTTGAAATTCACCCTCATCCAGACACAGTCTCAGTTTATTGCTTCAGGGTGAGTATGCTCAATGTGTACAATCAAAACACTCTCAGTACAATTCATGCTGTGTAATATAAGATTTGGTACCCTGTATCGTTTGAATGACAGTCAATCAAAAAGCTGAGCTAATTTAGAGTCTCTGTTACCCCATACTAGAAGTGAAGTTTGGGGTAAGAGGATTGGTCCTTGAAGCATTAAAACACTAGCCTACATTTATTGACTTTTTGGACTCATGTGTATTGGCCCTTTCACATGTAGAACCACAGAGGGTTACGATATTTAGAAGTCTTTTTATTCAGTTAATGTGTTATGATGAATTCAACGGAACTTATAGGCAGGGCCGAGGGGCGTCCTGCAAAACAATTGAGGCTTGGGCGTGGGAAGTGGTGGTTGCCGAAAAGACTATACCTTAGTGGAGGGCGGAGCATACAAAAAAATGGAAAAAATCGTGACTCAAGACAGCCGGACATGGCGTTTCCATGCTTTTAAATAAAATTGAGGCAGTCGTTATTTTGAGCTTTCTCTTGCAATACGGTTTTCACGATGGTAACCAAACAAAAGGACAAATCGCGAAATGATTAAAAGTGACCTACCAGATAAACTGTTCCGTTACTATTTAATGAAATGGCAAGTTAAATAAAGTAAGCTGATCAATGGAAAAGCTTATATGTGAGGTCGTGTCAAAAATTAACGCCAAGAACGGGCCTTTCTGTAAAGAATTAGATTCACTGGGAGAGAACTGACGCTGAACGGGGCCATAAGTTCGCGCGGAGCATGCCGCCGGGAAGACTTCTTTGGTTAAAAATTTCTTTAGATTGCTGAAATGGTTGTTTTAGAGCCAGTTAACTGCATGCCTAGAATGAACATTTTCAGGTGTTTCATACTCCTGGATCTTCCAAGGAAACATTTCGAGACCTACCGGCGTTAATTGAATAAAAATAAACCCTGATAATACAAGAGGAATGGAATCTAATAGAAATGTAAATGATGGCAAGGTTACTAACTCGAAAACTGTTGCTATTTATCAGCTATTTACAACTAAGTTAACATTCAATAGTGCATCAATGAAAAAAAATACGCTCGTGAATATACTGTTTGTGACTCTTAAAAGTAGATATGTGATACTCTGTTTGAGCTCTGCAAAAGGCCATGACGGACTATAATAGCTTTGACAGCATTGACAGATTGTATTGCGTGAATAAATGCATGTGATTTATATCAGATTGGCCTTTGCAGTATAGCATAAATATTCTTTTGGGAAAATTATTAAACATTTGACATCATCAACAAACTAATTACGCTTCCGAGAATATCACACTTTCGATTGCGAAGCATAAAGTTAACGTGGTAACATCGGCCTATTTGCAGTACGTATAATGCCTAGAGAACTGGTAGTTAAGGCTATATACAGGATGGACACACTATAGCCATGATGCTATCACATATCTTTGGAACAGAAATAAGCTGACCGGGTATACGAATAATACGCTGCTAATGGGATCTTGCACTTATGCATCTTGCATGAGGTGCGACTCGCAAAGCACTGGTCAGTAAGAAAAGCCGTTTTAGTATTTAATCATGGAATTTCAGATTTCTCTAAATTATTTCAAATATCTCAAATTAATTCTAGGTGTCTCAAATTTCATTTCAAATATCTCGAATTTATTTAAGACATCTAAAACTACTGCAGATATCTTTAAATAGTTTCAGATCCTTAAAAAACCCCATTGATTTCATAGATCTGAAATTCCAGTTCAGATATCTCTAATTCAGTTTTTGATATCTAAAATTCTTTTATAGATATGGCAAATTAATTTTAGTATGTTAGTTATCTCAAATTTTATTTCAGATATCTATCATGAATTTTACATATCTGAAATTTCTGATTAAATATTAAAAAAACGGCTGCCCATACGTCCATAATATTTGGGTACCCTGATACTGAAAGGAATTAAATGCGACTTGTCCATTTGGAAAATCAGAACTGGGAACCAAAGTACGAATTCCTCCAGTTGAAATGTGACCCTGATCATTAAGGCCAATTGGGGTCTCAAAAGGGGAAACCTTTTACAGTAGGCCAATAGCTATGACAATGATGCGAAAACCCTCCGAGTTTTCATTCAGTGCTCTTTTGTAAGTTTTTTCATGGAGTTCAGTACACGAAGTAGATCGCCATGTAGGCACCAGCACCCCTCCATTACGCATTATATTTGTAGTCAAATTAATAAATGTCTTTACAAACATGCTAATGCCATTTGATATCAATAGGTTAGTTTGCTTCATTTAACAGTAGCAACAATTGATGTTTAAAAACTTGCGTGAATGTCTTAGTCATTAATTTCTTCACAATTTTTAAGCAAATCAATAACAATTTCAAATATGTTCACCAATTCCAAAAAGAAAGTTTACTTTTCCCCTGCTTAATTGGAGATTCTTTGGGAGTACTACTAATTTAACAAAGCAGTATATACATACCTCCAAAACGATGCTCCATCCGTGTTGAGAAGTGTCATAGTAATAGTCCCCATTGCATTGATGTGTGTCATTGTCACAATAAGAACTTTGCAAACCCGCTGCCGCCGAGAGATATGTTTCCAACAAAAATATCTCTTTCAGTTACAGGCGCGTTGCATTTAAAGGAAATTTCTTCGGCGAAAAATACGGAACCCAAACTAATCTATGAGCCACAAAATGTTATAGTACAGGTACACAGGAAAATGAAGTTCTGGACTCTTCCAAATGGTTTTGCGAGTTGCAGGACATCGTCCACTTTCATTCCAGCTCCCTGCATCTTTGTTGACGTCAATGCAAAATCTGGGTGATGCCGACAGTACCATATGCAAATGACCTAATGGTTTTTTAGTCAATATCACACGTAGGCAAGTAATGCCCTGCCGGCTGATGACTGACTCTGGAATAAATGAGCTAAATGGTCAAAGCTATAGGTACGTTTTATAACTTCACAAGAAATGTCTTACTGCTTTAATTTCTGAACTTCGATTTATTGATCATTTACTTAGAGAGAAATTGAACAACTGTCATTCAAGTAACGTTTTATAATCAGTTATAAATGTAATAAAATTTTCACTTTTCCATACGCAACATTACGTCCTCGGCAAGGACGCGGATCAACGATATATTCCAGTTTCAGACTTCACGTAAAAATACGGTTCATAAACTTGATGGAAACCCCATGACAGCAGCCATATATGTGGTTAAGATAGTATTCGCTACAATATTCTGGTGCAACAAGATGTTCCTATTCTCAAAGGTTTCACACTACACAGTGAGAAATAAACCACCAGTCAGGTGCATTATATTCTTTTGTAGTGTTTTCGTTCTCAAAGCGCTCTATCAACATGCCTAAGCCAGAGAGATGTTGTTCTGACAGAAACTGCAGGGGTCTTTTATTCCTTATAACAACTCCCTACAGAAATCAAATACCAATTCCCATGTGAGGGTTATTGATTCTAAATTAAAATTAAAATTAAAATTAAAAGGCGGAAAAACAATTATCAACTAGTAATGCGAGACTGTTTCACGACTCAAAGCTAGAAAACTTGACATTGGCTGTGAAGTGCTAGATTAACTTTTAATATGTCATTGTCAATGCCAACAGTCGGCTTGCTTTAACACAATATCCAAGATCACTGTATACATACCTAGTTGACCTTCAAACGATTCAGGTACGCTAAGTCTTACTCGGTGGAGCGGGCCGTGCGGACGAAGATTTTTAGTTCAACACATCACGAAAATAAGCAGCGACAAACACTGAAGCTATATAGCCACTACCTCAAAATTTGCTGTGTGCAACACAGTGGCGTGACCAGACATTTCATTCTGGGGGGCACTGAGAGGGCACAACGATTTTATGGTGGGCATTGCTATACTCCACTCATGGCGCCGGAGGCGCCACCGAGCGGGAAGCGCGAGGCTCAACGGGTGGGGTCCAGGGGCCCGCCTTAGGGCCCCTGGTAGTGTCCAGGGGAAAAGCCCCGGTTGGGATCCAGGGGGCGAATCCCCCGTAAGCTCCTGGGTTTAAACGTGTTTTTGAGGTATTAAAGACGTTATTTAAGGGGTGATTTTATTGACTTAACACTGGTCTAAAAGTTACATCCAGGGTAACTTTCAAGTAAGCCTCTCGGTAAAAAAACACTGATTCAACTACCAAGAGCGGATCCGGCTGACATTTTGAAAATGGGGTAGATGATCTATAGAGAAAAAAGTTGATGGACACTTCAATGTGAATTTTGGTGGGGGTCCAGGGGGCGAAGTCCACGGAAGCTCTTGGGTTTTAACGTGTTTTTGAGTTATTAAAGACGTTATTTAAGGGTAATTTTATTGACTTAACACCGGTCTTAAAGTTACATCCAGGATAACTTTCAAGTAAGCCTCTCGGTAAAAACCACTGATTCAACTACCAAGAGCTTATCCGGCTGACATTTTGAACATGGGGTAGATGATCTTTAGAGAAAAAGTTGATGGGCACTTCAATGTGAGTTTTGGTGGGGGTCCAAGGGGCGAAGCCCCCGGAAGCTACTGGGTTTCAACGTGTTTTTGAGGTTTTAAAGTTGTTTCTTAAAAGGGTTGTTTTTGCAATGGCCTAAAAATTACTTACAGGGCAATTTCGCGCAAGATTTTATTTTGGTAACAACACAAAAAAAAGTTAGTGAAACTACTCTCAAGAGCGTAACAGGTTGACAATTCGAGGAAAGTGAGCTGCACCGTGACTATAAAGAGGAAGGAAGGCAGTTGATGGGCAATTATATGTGATCCTCTGAAGGAAAAATGTAGGCTTAATCCTGCTTGAAGGGTTACCTGAGCTGTGCGCCACCTCCAATTGACGTAGTCGGAAGTGTGAAGAAAATTTTGAAAAAACGTAACCCTCAGACAGCCGGAAATGGCATTTCCACGGTTTTTTGCGATATTTTCATTTGGAAAACATGAAAATTTATTGCCTTTTCTTTTCAACAGAGGAATCGAATCCTAAAAAATTCATAGTCACACTCTGACTACAGAAGACATATTTTTTGTGGAAAATCTCAAATCTCAGTTGGGGGGGGGGGGGCACACGATTTTCAGGGGGGGGGGCACGTGCCCCCCTGGCCCCCCTTGGCGACTCCACTGGTGCAATAATTATTTGAGTTTCGTGCAATTATTTAAGCATAACTCGAAGTCTTTTGGTGCCTCCCAAAAGAATGATCTACATTAAAACTGCGATGCCAAAAATTAAACTTTGCCCAGATTTGGTGATCATATTGTTATGGCCCTGAGCAACAACGGAACAAAAGAACCAGAATGCAAAAATGCATGCTTTCGATGATATGCATATTTTTTATTCCAAAGAATGCCATGATGTCCCATATCTTCTCAGTCAAATTTTATCCTAACATGTTCGGAAAATGATTTGTTACCCCGGATAATCTTTGACTTTCATGTATTTGTATTTCATTTATTAACTGAGTTATGCTCTTAAAGCACTCGACTTATTCTTGTGTTTATGTAATTGTCTACAGCTTTGATTTTGTTTTGTAATACAGGTACTCATTTTGTATGTAAGTCTCTTATACCCCAGAAGGGGTCTCAAGTTCTTAGAGAAAGAAATAAACTTCTAAACTTCTAAACCAAAACGATAGGGCCCATTTTCTAATCATAATGCATCCACGTGCACATACCAAAAATGGGTTTACGGTCAACTCGGCCCCTGGGACAACTCGGCCACCATTGTATAAGCACTACCCTTATTAATATTAGTATTTACGTTAGAAATACAAGTACTGACTTGCTTAGTAGTGCATCACTATTTTATATTCAAGGTAACTTGAAACCAAGCGGTTTCTTCTGTTGTTAACTATTTCACAGGTGAAGAGAAAAAATGTTGTCACATGACAGCCAATCAAGCAAAAGAAGGGTAGACGGCGCGCCATCTGACATTATCATAGTCGATGAACCTTGCACATTTTGAGGAAAGGTCCGACATCAACTTACAGATTTATGCGAAAGATATAAGGCCTTTTTATAAAGGAAGTTCAAGCTGGGATTTGTATTTAAAGAGATTGACTCTTATCACCAAGCCTCCCGAAAAGAGCTATTACGTCCACTGAAGGATCCAGACAGTTCGTAACCAACGTCAGGACCCTTAGACCGTTTACAATAATTGGACTGTCATAAATGGCTCTATTCCATACTGAAAAGATCAGATACTACGATCTTAGCCAAAAGGCAGAGAAGCAACTAGGACTGTATATAGCACTACGCGTTCAGGCAAAATTTAAAGAGAGGTTTCGAATGACATTGAAAAAATCGATATTGTCAAATTAAAAAAATCAAGAAGCAGAGTAAGAAATGTTAATTTTAAAAAATTTTCACTTATATTTTCGAAATTAGGTTTACTTTAAGCAATGTCTTAAAGCTGAGGGTAAGCTGTGCAAATTTCCTCAAAAAATGCAATTTCCTAATTGGTATGTTTACTTAATATAGCATGTCAATAGTGGCCGAGATGTCTCGGTGGCCGAGTTGTCCAGGGGCCGAGATGCCCGGGCCGAGTTGCCTTTGGGGCCATGTTGACCGGACACCCCAAAAATGATATCTATCCAAGTTTCCTACCTTGAGATATCTCGTTACATGGTTTTCAAGTTTTGACCTTGGATGTCCTCAGATGACTCTTTGTCCTCCAGCAAACATAGTAGGGATTATTTGACTATACTGCATCCACATATCAAACATGAAAAATGGTTTCGGAATTTGTCCCAGTTAACCACACATGACCTTTGCCCTCCACCGAAACAGTAGGAACCATCTTTTCACCATAACATATCCACATACCACAAATGGAATTTATTTATGTTTATAACCTTGAGATATCCTGCTTACAAGGTTTACAAGTTTCGACCTCGGGTGAACCCAGATGACCTTTGACCTCTATAAAAGCAAAAGAGACCCATTTTTACACCCAACACATCCTTATATGAAATGCAAAACCTATTCTTTTCCTATATTGAGATATTCTGTTAACAAGGTTTCAGGGTTTGACCCCTGATTATCCCAGATGATCTTTTACCTAAAACGAAAAAATAATTAAGAGAAAAATCTTAGCCATCTTTTCATTTTACAGTTGCCATTCTCATAATAATTTTTCATTGTAAGAGTATATGAACCATTGCTTTTTCAAGGAATGAGCTTTTTAAATGAATGGCTGCCTCGAAAAAAGAAACTGGGGTGTACCGTTGAGAAATAGAAAATGCCAGGGGCAAGAAATTTTCGCGCTCAGAGCGAAACCGAACGAGGAGCGCAAGGTTCTGCGGACGGCTTCCCCAGGGGCAAAGACGGGGTGGTCCAGGGGCCAAAGCACCGGAAGCTGTGAGGTTTCAGCATAGCTCTGGTTGAATCTTCATTGACAAAAATGTCAAACATATTTTTGACTGTTTTAGTGATTCTATAGGATATAGCAAGAGGCATAAAAACAAAATGAATACTCAAGATTTCACAGATTCTCTGTTATGTCTAGTCATATTTTACGCCAAATAATCAGAAAGTATGATTTTAAACAATTGTACTGGAATTTAGGTCAACCAAGATGCCTAAAATAAGTGAAATTGCCGACAATTGTATCTTTAAGTTAATGTAAAAAATAATTCTTAAAATGTATTCTTAATATATTTTTACGAAAATCCTCTCCACATTCACAACGTTTTATTCTGGATATTTTTGTTCTGATCCAGGCCACCAAGATGATGGGAAATCAAAATGGTCGCCAATACTAAAATTCATTAGCGGCTCGCCATAGGGACACGGGGACACTTACCCTCCCCCAAAACATTTCCAAAGCATGGTCTTCAATTTTCCAAAAATAACGTTATTCGATTTGACATGAATAAAAAGTAGCCTTTTTCTTAATCTCGGCAAAGTGTCCCAGCCTTCTCTCATACAAATGTCATACAGGCCTATTATTTATAAAGTATAAAATAATGCGTTATTGTCAAGGATATAGTTCGTAATTGTATCAAAATTTTAGCCCAGTACCGGCCGGCCATAAGCGTTGATAGCGCTACTCGTACCAATAGCAGTACTGTCATTGGTGCTGGTAGCGCTACCAATGCTTCTGTATGGCCGGTTCAGGTTTACAGGCTCATTTGACCACTGGTCATATGAGTTAATATGATTCGAAAAGTTATGATTTCAATTTATTTCCAACGGTGTGCAGCTCCTTGAAGCAAAAAAAAGGCCAGAACAAATTTATGTTTTTATGTTTTGAAGAGGAACATATTCTAGGCATAGCTTACTAAGGAACTTTTAACTTTCAACTGCAAGACGTGAGCGCTGGTTGATTCTACAAAATACTTTCAGGTCGTCCAAGTATCCAAGCACTGATGAAGTCTCGTTGTTTTCCTTCGACTGAAGACTAAAGCTTTGCCCTGAAATTTTGCCGGAACCAAAATGTCCTGTAAAGGGGACACAAGCTCTAATATGGTCGACCGTACATTTGATGGTGGGATGGAACGAAATGATGTTCTCAGTAAACTTTTAGACCATCCTCACCGTGGGGCAAAATCATGAAGACCATTTTGTCTGTAAAACTTAACTAAAATTTGTTCTTTTAAATTTTGTTGTGCGGACAAATTTGTTGATAAAGAAATTAATCATAAACGAGATAGCAAACGAGGAAGCCATCTTGATTACCATGGCGGTATCGTTAATTTGGAGAGTGTGGTGATCGCGAAAAGTGATATTGTTGCCGAGCGGGACAGAATAAGTTGCATTAGTCCACCAACGTCTTTTTGGCGGGAGTTTTACCCCGAATTGAGTGAATTGGAATGAATGCGGCGTTTGAGCAAGCGGAGGGGACTTCTTCGTTTAGTGCTCATGTTTGTGAACAACGAGGACACGACAAGAGTGCGGAGAAGTGTGTTTGTGAGATATGTTTTATCTCCCCATATTTCGTGGATAAAGTCAATGGTGACTTAAGTTTAAAGCCCTTTTCGTAACCCTTTCTTTGCACGGTATGTTTTGTAGTTGAAGAGCTAATGTCGATACAAGACACGTTTATCGCGCAGGCGTCGATTTTTCTAACTCTTCATTTTTGTACCCAGGCTTAACATAATTACCATGCAAGGTCCAGTGGCGTACCCAGAGGGAGGGGGGGCAGGGGGGAACTGCCCCTCACAAAAAAAAACAGGAAATGAAGAAAATACGGGAGCCCCCCGTACACAAAAAACGGGAAAGGAAGAAAAACGGGAAGGGAAGGAAGAGGGAAGGGAAGTAAGGAAAAAGAGGAAAAGAGAGGAAAGTAGAGAAAAGGAAAAAGAGAAAAGAGAGGGGAAGGAAAGGAAAGAAAGGAAGAAGAGAAAAGGAAAACTAAAAAGAAGGAAAAAGAGAAAAATGAGAAAAGAAAGAAAGTAGGCCAACTATAACATCAAAAGCAAGATTGATCTGCATTTATGAAACACTGCTTCGGTCAATATAGAACATTCATTTAGAACATTTATTAAGTCGCCTAAAGTTAACCAAATAATATCTGAGGTCCTCTTTATCCCAGGAAAGACTTTCCTCTCTTGCTCTTTGTCAGACAGTCGGGAGGACTTTAGAAAAGCAATCAAAGCCCTGGGAAACATTTCCAAAAAATAGGAAATAGTGTAAGTGAAAACGTACAGTCCAAAATGAGGATTTCCTTGATATTTTCCTTCCTTTTTCCTTTTGTCCTTGAGAGGATTGCAGTTAAAATTTCATTTAAAATAACTTCCACAAAATTCACTAACAATTAATGACTTGATGGTAACTTCTGATAACAAGGTCAATATTTCAAACTAAATCTCAAGACAGACGGAAGAAACACAAAATTAGACCATTTAATGAGATCTATATTTCTTGTATTATGCTTTTTTCAATTAACAACAACTTCATTTGTAGAACGGTAAAAACTTCTTTTTCATTGAAATAGTGTCTTTTTCAATATTACGTTATCAAAAATACTCCTTTTCCATTTTTCTACTTAAAACTTAAACCTAGCTTACATTTTAACTTGATAAAAGTTAGAAAGAACGCAGCGTTGAAAAATTAGTCATTTTTATCATGCCAATACCTCAATTGACCCCTTTTCAGTAAAAAATATGTAACAATGACAAAATACTAACAAAAATGAACTTTGAAAGACATCTTTTCCTTGTTTTGATTTCTTACAAAAAATTAGAAACTCTTCCTCCTCTTAACCTACGTACCTGTACAGAGCCTGAAAGTTGAAAAAGTGGTATTACTAATTTTTCAACCTCTGCCAATGTACGTAGCTCATAAATGCTTTTCCCATTGCGGGAAACACGATCTCATAAAAACCAACGGCAAAGTATCGACCTCTGTACGTATACGTAGGTCGTAGTTATTTCAGATTTTAATTTAGCCATGAAAATATTTAAAAGGCAGCAAAACAACCATGAGCGATGTACATGTACGTAGCTCATAAATGTTTTTCCCATTGCTGCAAACATTATATCACAAAAAATGAACAGTAAAGCCTCGACCTCTGTACCAGTACGTAGGTCGTAGTTAATTCAAATTTTAATTTAGCCATAAAACCATCAAGAAAACAGCAAAACAACCATGAGCGATGTACATGTACGTAGCTCATAAATGTTTTTCCCATTGCTGCAAACATGATTACACACAAATGAACAGGAAAGCCTCGACCTCGGTACATATGCGTAGGTCGTAGTTATTTCAATAGTCACTGCGGTCAACACTGGTGTATCAGCATTGCTTGCTCATGTTGCAGCATTAGCCGGTTTCTGATATAATTTTTTCAACCTCTGCCAATGTACGTAGCTCATAAATTCTTTTCCCATTGCGGGAAACACGATCTCACAAAAACCAACAGCAAAGTCTCGACCTCTGTACGTATACGTAGGTCGTAGTTATTTCAAAGTTTAATTCAGACATGAAAGCATGAAATAGTGAGCAAAACAACCATGAGCGATGTACATGTACGTAGCTCATAAATCTTTTTCCCATTGCTGCGAACATGATAACAAAATAATGAACAGTGAAGCCACGACCTCTGTACCAATACGTAGGCCGTAGTTATTTCAAATTTTAATTTTGCCATGAAAACATTAAAAAAGACAGCAAAACAATCATGAGCGATGTACATGTACGTAGCTCATAAATCTTTTTCCCATTGCTGCGAACATGATAACACAATAATGAACAGTGAAGCCACGACCTCTGTACCAGTACGTAGGCCGTAGTTATTTCAGATTTTAATTTTGCCATGAAAACATTAAAAAAGACAGCAAAACAACCATGACCGATGTACATGTACGTAGCTCATAAATGATTTCGAATTGCTGCAAACATGATAACACAAAAAATGAACAGTGAAGCCTCGACCTCTGTACCTATACGTAGGCCGTAGTCATTTCAGATTTCAATTTAGCCATGAAAATATTTAAAAGACAGCAAAACAACCATAAGCGATGTACATGTACGTAGCTCATAAAGATTTCCAATTGCTGCAAACATGATAACACAAAAAAAGAACAGTAAAGCCTCGACCTCTGTACCAGTACGTAGGCCGTAGTCATTTCAAATTTCAATTTAGCCATGAAAATATTTAAAAGACAGCAAAACAACCATGAGCGATGTACATGTACGTAGCTCATAAATAATTTTTCCATTGCTGCAAACACGATAACACAAAAATGAACAGTAAAGCCTCGACCTCTGTACCAGTACGTAGGTCGTAGTTATTTCAAATTTTAATTTAGCCATAAAAACTTCAAGAAAACAGCAAAACAACCATGAGCGATGTACATGTACGTAGCTCATAAATGTTTTTCTCATTGCTGCAAACATGATAGCAGAAAATTGTGCAGTAAAGCCTCGACCTCTGTACCTATACGTAGGCCTTAATCATTTCAGATTTTAATTTAGCCATAAAAAAAAACATCAAAAAGAGAGCAAAACAACCATGAGCGATGTACATGTACGTAGCTCATAAATGATTTCCCATTGCTGCAAACACGATAACACACAAATGAACAGTAAAGCCTCGACCTCGGTACGTATGCGTAGGTCGTAGTTATTTCAATAGTCACTGCGGTTAAGACTGGTGTATCAGCAATGCTTGCTCATGTTGCAGCATTAGCTGGTTTCTGATATAATTTTTCAACCTCTGCCAATGTACGTAGCTCATAACGAAGGGTTTAATGTTCTATTCATTATGAACTGCGTACAGAAACAGAGGTTGAGAAAACTGAGCGAATAAAACATGTTACACCATTATCCGATTTCTGACATAATTTTTTCAACCTCTGCCAATGTACGTAGCTCATAACGAAGTTTTGAAAGCTTGGTATGCCCAGAACCCAAAAATTACCCATAAACGTAAGAATTTGGTTTTAATATCATATCCATTATGGCCTACGTTCAGATAGAGAGACTGAAAACCTGAGTGAGTAGTATATACATGCTGCAGCATTATCCGATTTCTGATATAATTTTTTCAAACTCTGCCAACGTACAGAGCTCATAACGAAGGTTTTAAAGTTTCGTATGCCCAGAATCCAAATATTACCCCCCAAACCTGAGAATTTGCTTTAAATGTCATATCCATCATGAACTACGTACAGAAACAGAGATTGAAAAAAAACTGAGCGAAAAAAGATGTTGCAGCTTTAGCCGTTTTCTGATATAATTTTTCAACCTCTGCCAATGTACGTAGCTCATAACGAACTTTTTTCAACGTCGTATGCCAAAATCCAAATATTACCGAGAACAATGAGAATTTGGTTTTTATGTCAAATTCATCATGAACTACGTACAGTAACAGAGGTAAAAAAATGAGAGAATAAAACATGTTGCAGCATCAGCCGATTTCTGATATAAGTTTTTCAACCTCTGCCAATTTACGTAGCTCATAACGGAGGGCTGTGAGCTTTGTATGTCCAGAACCAAATATTACCTAGAAAGATGACAAATTGTTTTTAAAGTCATATCCATTATGAAATAAGAACAGAGACGGAGGTTGAAAAACTGAACGAATAGTACATATTGCAGCATTAGCATTAGTTGTGGGCTGAGTAACTACTTTATCCTTTTTCTCATGTGTGCGACGTTTACTGCATGATTGCATACCGTAGATCATAACAATCCAGTGCCATACTGTAACATACTGTATTGTGACAGAGGGTAAAAGAACTTTTTTATAAGAATGACGTAGGTAACTTTATACAACTTCTGTTGAATGTCTCCAATAGTTACCAAGAGAAACAGGACCAATAACTGCCTACAGGCTCTTCACACATGTGCAAGCGTCATAGATGAAAGTTATGTTCGTAACAACACTGTACAGTATGTCAAGACCGGGTTCCCCGCTTCAAGGATGATCATCGTTCGATGGTACCAGTAATAATATTGGCCCAGTCATCTTCCTCATACAGCGAAAACGGCCAGGCTGTAAAATGATAGGAAAGCACTTTTGAAAGTTCGTTAAAATGACGCCAATCCTCTTTTCATTTAAAGGGGCTTATTGAGTTGATTTCGATAATGTACTTAAACAGAGTTTAAAAGGGTCACGCACTGCCACATGACAATGCTTTAAATTAGCATAATGAGTCAAGTTTCACATCCAGGAATTACGGTAAAAGTTATAATATTATATTTTTTTTCTGACTTGTAACGATTTAGTGCATAATTAGTAAGAGTGCCTCCTCACGATTTTTTTTAAAAACCGAATTAAACCGTTAGGTTCTACCTCATACAACAGTTATTTGTATGTAGGATATCGGGATTGTCTCAGTTTGGCACTTAGTCATTGGTATGTGAAGACAACTTAACAAGTTTGGAAAATTTTGTTGATTTTCGATCAACTCAATGAACAGCTTTCAGTAATGCCCTTTTACAGAAGTCGTATTTGCTATAGTGCGCTCTGTGCACACTTGGCATTCGACCTACGAACATTAGGAATATAGGATATATTCACTCAAATTAGATGGTACATTGCGCAGTAATTTGTGATACCATTGTTATTCTACTCACATTACAAGCGTTGTATTTCTTTGCTTTACTCTAAGTAACTGTGAATTGCATAAAGATGTGATAGCACCCTTACTCTCACGGGGTGATTTAAAAAAATGGTCCAGAAACAAATTTATGTTTCACATGTTAAAGAGGAACATATTCTGAGCATTCTGGTAAAAGTTTCATTCATTTCCCATGTTCGGTTATCAAGATATTAGCAATTGAAGTTAACACATTTCCTAAGTGGACTTGAAGCAAGCAGGTGTAATGTCATGGATTCACACTGTTGGCGAATGTTTTGTTTTTCTTTTAATTTTCTTCTTGTTAGTTTGACCTTAAGTTACCCCTAAGGCACATGAAACTCCCATTGCTCAGGAAGCACCAATGGTATTTATACCTACTTGTAGCATAAAATTGGTGGTAAATTATAAATGCAAACCATTGACCGACAATGTGAAGCCATGACATCACGCCTGCTTGCTCCAAGTTCATTTTATGTAGAAAATTTGCCCCATTCAATCGCTGATATCTCGAGAACCGAACAGGGAAAATGAATAAAACTTTTACCAGAATGCTTAGAATACTGTATTTTACCCTTTAACATATCAAAAAATAAATTTGGCTTTAGACTATTCTTTTAATTGATTAAGCTCTCTCTGCGCAAAATGCTGTGCAAGCAAACTGAAAGTGTTCAAAGTCATAAAAACAATTTCAATCTTAAAGGGAAACAAAGTGGGTAATGTGAGGTGTACATTGAAGGAGAAAGAAGAAAGTCACAAATTACAGTATTGGCCTAATTTGTTTTAAGTAAATAAGTTTTTATATCTCGGCTCAAGAATGTTCTATGAAGCTGGAATTGGACTGTTAGAATTCATTTCCATGCTGTTTTATACATGTATTGCGTTGACTTGAGGTAAACTTTTAATTTTCCACTGACAGAACTGTGACGATTGAACGCGCCAGCTTTCGATGCATAGTATAGGGTAGTTTATAGCATTTATCCTAATTTTTGTTGGAATTTATAATTTGTGGATCCGAATCACATCCCAGCGATTCGAAATGAAAAAATGACATACATTTTCATAAATAGTGGCACGTTCATAAATAGTGGCAAGATTTAAAGCAAATTAGATGATCAAAGAACTCAATTAAAAAAGTAACGCAAATAGGTGGAGCAAATAAATAAATAAATAATTATTCTTTAATCAATATTTAATGTTTTCTCATCACTCCATCCGTTATTTAGATTTTTCTTCTGATTTTTCAAATTGTTACTAAGGTTTAGAGGCTGCTGTTAACTGTTACAGTGTGCCACAAATGCAGTTGAAGCACGCTTTTGTCAGATTGCAATTTATTTGAAGGAATGGGAACTTTCGCCAGACATACCTACAGCTGTATGGGTAACCAATTCAATACAGGTACATGTGCCCAGAGTATCTGTTTATCGACCCTAAATATACGCATTAACCTGTCAGTGAGCTGCAAAGCTAAGTACATACAGTAGCCTACAGTAGCTCTATACAGACAGTCAATCGACGTGTACCACTCTCTTTGACCAACACTTCGTTAGCCCCAATTGACTTTCCTAACCCGGTTGTCGTGCGGTGTAAAGCATACATTTTATCTCCGACATAGTTGGGTATTTGGTAGGGGTAGTTGATTTTAGGTCGCATTCTAGTCGGCATTACACTGTAACTTCAGTATTATAAACGAGCCTTGGCCTTCACAAACCCGATCTATTCAGGAAGGTGAAGAAAGCAGACACAACAAAGTATAAATTTATCACTGGCATGCAATATGAACTTGATAATGCAGATTAAGCTTCCAGTGGCCCATTCCACAAAGACTTACGCACAATCTTAAATTTGATTCCCCATACTTAAGTCAACAGTAAATCATACTTAAGATTGTGCGTAACTCTTTGTGGAACGGGCCCCTGTGCACCAAAATTGACGGAAAACCAACTTAAACAACTGTCAACGTAGGGAATGGTGTAATGAACTTGGTAATAAAAAGGGGGAGATGCCCCCCCCATGGAGATGCCTGAAACACCTGTATCGATGTATCTAGGGCAAATTCTTTCAAGAGCCAGCTTTTGTCCCTAAATATTCAGCATTGTTAGTACTGTATGTACTATTTGCGTCATCCGACTCCCAAAGCCCTCTAGTAATTATCAGTACGGTATAGCCTATCAGGCGTTTGTAATGCCAATCGAAAGAAGAAAAAGGGCAATTTAGAAAACATCAGTCTTACTTTGTCATACTTAAGCATATGTTCCTTTAAACCTTCCTTCTAATAATCCACCCAAGTAAGAGTGTATTTTGTGAACCGACGTTTATTTTGAAAGAACGAAGGCATTTGAGTGTTAACCAACGTTTCAGATAACTTATGCATTTGGTTCAAGAAGTGTACTGTGAATCGGTCACTTCCAGTAAATGTTTCCTAGAACCACAAGAGCGGTTTTATAATACATCCGGAATAAAATGAAATGTTCAAAATAAAGAAAGGTCATCGAACTGTGGAAGACCATTATTATTAATGGCCCAGAAGAATATTTTACAACTTTTGTACGGTCATGTCTGAAGCCTAACCTAGAAACCTAAGGATGGATCCCAGGGCTGGTCATACTACTTCTAATAATGTGACTAATGTTTGCATGTTGATAGGTTTTGAGCTATTGCCATTTTCTCGAGTTTCCCGAGTAGACTAGTGGTTATTAAAAAAACCAAGGGCCCTATATAATGACCTACACATATACTGACTCAAGGTATGCTACACTAGTATAGCGTACAGAAAGATTAGTGGGTATTTAATTTGGTAAAATTGTACTTACTTTCGATAAACACAAATCCCGACGGAGGAAACAGTTCGTCCTCTCCCTTCTCCATTCTTCGTCTGACGCCTGTACTGTAATCGAGACAGACTGCACATAGGCAACGGGAGTAAGTCCCCGTTTAATTTTGTTAGCCGTTCGCCATATATCACACAGCAGTTGATATGTGTACTATATACCCAGTTCAGCTTCTTATACACATTATGTTCCTTAACGGAAACAGATAAACAATGTACTGTGTATCAAGTGTCCATACCACAGGCAAAGGTTACGTAACATCCTTTGGCCTTATACAAATGACCGTTGCAATTTAGCGGAAAACGGTTATCGTTTACTACAGATGCTCATAGGCGCCATACTCATAACGGCCATGCAAACTACAATCTCATGGGTGACAAAACTAGTTGGTACGCCCTTACATCTCCGCAAGTTCAGTTCTGCACACACCATTTTGTTAGGAAAAAACATGGTTCAGGTGGTATGGGGACTGTACTTGTGAAAGGAGAATGGAAAAGGGGTCATTGAACATGGCATAAAGGCGGAAAAGGGTGCATTTCAACAGTGTGTCACGGGACTGCGGGGGGGGGCAAGTTGGAAATACTGGCTTCACAAAGCATCTATGGGGAAACGGAACTTTGTATGTGTTCTAAACTGGATGTGCATTGCGGACCGACAAAGAATATGTTCAACACTTCGAAATTCACCCCAACTTAAGTGGAGCAATTCGCAAATATCGAGAAGGGGAGCTAAGCTCCACTACTTTTTCTACATGGGTTAAGGGCCAACCCCTCGGGTTCCACAGTCCCTGAATCCTTATTATTATTAGAACTTTTGTACAACTCCTTGGCAAAATATCACAATTTTCGTTGTGATTTTATTTACTTGTAGAGTAAACCCCGCATTTAAATTCACATGGACCGTATAGTCCGTTGAAGTAATTAGCCACACTTTCCACGACCATGTTTTGTTAGTTACACAAAATATTGAAACATTTAGCACCATTTTGCATCTGGGTCTCCTTTTCTCTGACACCCTGTAACGTAGCTACAGGGGGCAGGCAGCTCTGAAGAAATGTAGGCTTACTAGAATTCGGAAATTTGCCATTTGTGAAACCAGTCTACAATGTTGTTTTGACAATCCATAAAATTCCGAAATTTCAAATTCTCCCCAATAAGAGCCCTATATTTGTCATTAGTTGCTCAAAAAAAAAAAGGAATTAAAATTTTCGGTGCGCTTCGCGCGCCGCAAATTGCACTTCCTAAGCATAGGTGCTCGCTTATACCTTCAATTTGGTTAATTTTTCCGAGCTCTGGAAGTGACCAAGTCGGAGATTTGCGGTTCTCTGTGACACCAGCTCATCAAGTAACAACGGTAACTACAGAGATATTTTTCATAATTTATATTTTCTAATAAAATTCCAAATTTTCTCCAATATAGGCTCTTGATCCAAAAATTTTCTTTGGAGAGCCTCATTTCGTAGGCGTTGGATAAAATTATGCAGCAACAACAATCTTTAGTAGCCACTCAATCTCAGATTTGCCAACAGGATATAAAAATTTTTCAGTAATCCCCCAACATTTCAAATTTCCTTACAGGAAACTCAGAATCCAACTTTTCTGCAATACAAGCTCCATATTTTCAAATATTCGCAAAAGGAAAAAGTTTCAGCCCGCCACAAAATACTTCCCTACAGTAAAGTGGTGTTCACACTTAAAAAAATTGTAAAATTTGGATGCTTACCCACGCCCCTCCCTCCCTGCAAAAATGTGTAGCTGTGGACACCTTTTCCATTACAGGGAAAAAAATTCGGCCAGATGCCCCCCCGACTTTGAAAATCAAATCGACGCCCCTGGCCAGCATTGGCTAGTATGGCGAATATATATGAAACTTTTAACGACCATGCTCTTGGCGGACATCACGCACGGATAGAGTTAGTCGCAGACGACCGTACCCGTTGGAAAAATGAGAAAAAATTTGGTTCCAATAAGAACTCGGAATTTTAAGACATATTTTATGAGAACTAAAACTCGTCAACAAATTGCTACGCAGCAGTCTCCCCGGAGTTAAATCTGTATACACGGTTTGAGCGATTTAAAAGTGTCTGGCAACAGAAAATAACTATAAACGCAAATTAAGACCATTACTTTTCCCTTAAATGACCTGAACAGGTATTTTCATTTGGAATCATCTCTACTACTCCCATTTTTCCCTATAGCCCTCCCTTATCCACGGACACTTTTGACGCCTAAATATCTTATTGTGGTAGGCCTAAATGCACAGTTCTTCATGATCCCAGATGTTGCTTCTTTAGATTTCAAGGGTTAGTTGTGTTTATCTTTGTGTAAAACCCCAAGGATGAAAACTAAGTCGCAACAGCTACACCGTTGTAATTTTGTGAGTGCGTAAACTGTCCGGGAAATGAGAATCCAGTAATGCATTACATTAAATCTGCAAGTGTTATTCAAGCTGCTCGATTTTGTACGGTGGTGCTTAATAAACCTTTTTAAATATTAATTTTATTGTTTAACACAGTGGCGTAGGAAGCAAAATGAAAAAGGGAGCGGAACGATGTTAGAGCATACACCTCACTCTAGCCCATTGATTAAAATGTGAATTTTTGATGCTAATTTTTCATACACTTTTTAAATAAAAATATATTAGCACTACTGTATTAGGAACGTAATGTACAATTTGGGTCCTTTTACACATTTGAAATTTTGGAGCTTGTTTGCAGAAAATAGTTTAGATTCAGGGTTTTTGTAAATTCGAATATTTGAATATTCGAAGAATCTGCGTTTCCTATTAGCATGTATCTGAGAGAGCAAGTCGACTGAAGATCGTTGTTGTTACATAATGTTATCTAAGGAGTGAGGACTGAGACTTCTCGGTCACTGAAAAAACTCCTGAAACTTTGATGCCTTTTAAAACAAAATATTTGCGACAACTTTCTGCCACCACTTACTGCATTAAGGGTTGCACTAATTAGGGCGCGCCAAAATTTTGCCTTTTTGAAACTAATTATTACAAATATGGAGCTTTTGTAAGGGAGAAATCGGAACTTTATGAAGGAAAAGTTCGGAAAACCTTTTTGTATCTGACTGGTGTCTCAAATGGCAAATTTCCGAACTTTTCACTTTTTCGAGCACGGAGACAATCGCCCGCCCCCTTTTGCTATGTCACTATTCTGCCACATTGAACATTGATAACACTTTGACACTTCAATAACTAAAGAATCCATCTACACAGTGCAACTTACAGGGTTGAAAGATATCTGATGATAGGTTGTATGAGAGCATTTTAGTACGGTAGGTCAATGGTTCCCTGGCTGGAATATCAAGTTTGCTCGAAAGACTATCTTCAGCTGGGGGGGCGTACAGAAAATTTTGAAAAATTGCGACCGCTCAGACAGCCGCAAAAGGTACGTTTCGGCTTGTAAGTAGTAGTTAATGTTTCCGATTTTTCTTCAAGTGTGATCACCACTGCACCAGGGGCGTATTGCGCCGCGCAAAGCGCGCCGAAACTTTTGTCCCTTTTAAACAAATGTAAGAAGATAGCCGGAGCTTGTACTGCAGAAAGTTTTGGATTCTGGGTTTCCTCTAGGGAAATTTAAAGATTTGGGGGATTATTAAAGAACCTGCGCTTCCTTCCATATGTGGGTGGCAAATCTGAGAATGATTGTTTTGCTTTTTTCTTTCAAAGTCGTCCCGACTCTCTGGCAAAGAGCCGTTCGGCGAAACCAAACTAGAGACTGCTTCCCGAAGAAGCTAGATTGTAAGACGACTGAATCGTTGTTGCTACACATATTATCTAAGGCCTACAAACTGGCTCTCTCCAATGACATTTCAAAGGTTTCTCAAACTTTGTTGTCCTTTGTAGACAAAATGTTTCAAAATCAAGAGCTTTCATTGAAGAAAATTTGGAATTCTATGAAAGCCAGTTTACAGAAATACCAATATATAGCTGCCGATGTCTCGGGATGATAAGGTTTCGCATACGGTAAATATTCGTTTTTGTTATTTCCAGAGGTCAAAAAAGTTCACCAAACTGGTTATGAAGAGAACTAATGCATGTTTTATTGCATTTTGCGGCGCGTAAAACGCTCTGGAAATTTTCCTTTCTTGAGAATTGTAAAAATGTAAAAAAAAGAAAAGAGTTTTCTGACACGTGAAGTTGGGGGGAGGGAGTTGCATGATTCCGCCCCTCAATTTTCACTGGGCGCTATCGCCCTCAGTCCCCGCTACCTACGCCCATGGTTAACATGTAAATCGATCAACTCAGGGGGATCGTTACGGGGTAACATCATGTAGGTGTGTCCGGATACAGTACCATAAGAAGTAGTAGTCAGGCGGAGATAGAACTAGTGACCCAGATTAACTTTCTAAAAGAAGTCCTTGTTTTCTTGTTACACTTCCAGTTTGTTAAATATGATATCAACATAAATAGCCAATATATTCTGAATTTCATACCCCGGGACCAGATAGATAGGACAGCTACTCCTATTTGTATTTGCCGAACGTGAATCATGGCAGTTTATACGATGGTTATAATCTCCTGATATTGCCCGAGTCACAGTCGCTTGACCACGAGCAGTTCAAGCTTCTAACCAACTGCGCATTCCGGCATAGTGCATTCTAACAATTATCTTCAGCATGAGCCACGATTAGCCGGAATCCGAAACGAAAATCAATTTAGCCGTGGCAGGATTCTCCCATGTTTAAAAGCTATTACCGACATTTTTCAAAAGTTCAATATTTCTTTTTAAACATTTTTCTTTTAGTCTTGATTTACAATCTAAGACGGAGTTTACCTAGCATTTTCCTGACTTCGAAACTGACTGTGCCTGGCCAAGTTATCTCAAACCATGGCATACCAGTCTAGGCTAGAAAAGTATAGTGCTGGGTGAAACTGTTGAAACCTTAACGAGCTGAATTTTTGTTCTTATATGCACGACTATACTGAACCTTATAATTTGTCTTTAGTACAAGAGAAGATCATGTTATCTCAGCGAAGTTTTAAACTTAAAATGGAGGGGGGGGGGGGTAACGTTATAAATAAAAGCGACGCGATGGTAATTAAAATATAGTGGCAGCCTATAATTGGTATAATGTTGAATGCGGCAAGTATTACGGAACACTGCATGACGTCGAAATTCTTGAGTTACTGAGACTACGTAGTCAATCCAATATGTATTGCTCATGTGGTAGGCCTATTCACACACCCCAGTCTTAAGTTTTAAGTCCGATATGGGCCTGCTAGACCTCACGGGAAATGATGACCCTGGTAAATATGGAGTGATTCTATAGATGAGTTGTATTGTCACGTAGTTTCCGTCGAAAGCGCAACTTGCTTTTCCCTCACACACGTTATTGTTCGTCAGTTACCTGCAATAGACTCCTGTTTCAGTTAGACGGAATTTAACGTCTCTGTAACAAATGTGTTTAAACCTGCTAGCTAAAACTTTTTCGATGTCAAATATCAAATGCGGCCCAAATTTAAGCTTCAAGTTTAAGTTCTCCCTGAGTGGTCTCTTGCGAATACCGTCCTTTGGCACGCTCTTCATGCCACGGCCACGGTAGTATAGGAGACCCTGCGTTCTCAATGCCGTGGCTAGGGCTTGATCCCAACTGTAACTACTAGTGTCACTCAGAACTAGAAAGCTGATCAAGCAGCATAGTGCGCCCACCGGTCTGCAATGAGTTTACATGTGACGTGTTTACTGAATCTGTTTGAAAAATTCCCAAAACAGAGCTTGACTTGGCTAGTCAACCCTCTTCAAAACTTTAGAGCAAAGCCTATTTCCAAGGGGCCGGATCCGGCCGGGTGTTGGCGCAGGTATTGGTTTTCACTCTCATTTACTCACAGGTCGACGACTATAGAACTTGGCAACCCACCGGCCCCTTTTCCAAAATCCTGTATCCGGCCCTGCTGTGGAGACGGGTTCAACCTTCCCTCATTTTATTCATCCCACAAGTCAGTCCTAGCCCAAGTCAAACATCCCGCCTTGGAAAGAAGCTTCCTCGGCACTTTGCCTATACATTTAAACTACATGCCCATCCATCTTCATCATATTGTCAGGATGATTTAGGAGTCAATCATTTCGTTCTAGCAGGCTTATTTCGAAGAGTGAAAACTGTTCAGTTCCCCCTCACTGAATTTGACCTTTAAACCCGACATCATACGTATACGTGCATATGTCAGCCTAGTTGAATGTATTGTTCATACACCTGACTCTCAGGCTATAGGTCCCGGTCTAGAGGAACGCGGCTTACTAGATTGTTCCGCCCGCTCAACCGGCTACCCTAAGGTTTTTACAGGGTAGTACCTACTCGATAACTCCGGTGAAGTGCAATAAAATAGTTACTTGAAATCAAGATACTGATGAACGAGTGATCCGGGAAATGTTGAAGTTTATAACTTAGCTTATGTTATGGTACGGTATTGTCAAATGATTAATGCAAAAATCAATACAGACACGGGCATATACATGCGGCAACGCATTTGCGATCATCACCTTCCAAGGAGCTAATTGTTTTCCAGGCATCAAGCTGAGCCCCGCCCGGGCTCCACACTTACTGATCGATAAACCCCACCGTGGCCGTGCACTCAGTACAGGGGGCTGGTGTCAAGAGAACTCCCTTTGATAAGTCTGATAACAAGAACAGATGATTCATCGTTTCTTTTGTAACTTTCGTTTTTTCCATTCCACATCGGGGTCATTGACCACAAGCCCCATACATACCCCGGGAGATCGTTACCAGCACCCCTGTGAACTGGGGTTGTAGATTATGCCCAATGTATTCCCCGCCTGTTGTAAGCCTGAAAGGCGACTAAACGGGAGGATCGACTTGAACAGTATTTGAACAGCATGATACTATACAACACATTCGTGTTGGTGTGTCCGGATCTATTTCCAAATAGCAATTACAAAGAATTGTGTGATAGAGTTTTGGTGTTTTTCTTTTCTGTCAATGGAATTTTAGTGTTGTGAAAATTGACGTACACCCAAAACGTATCCCACAATTCATAGTAATTTCTATTTGCATGGAAGCACTACCTCCGAGGTAGTACTTCCATGCTATTTGGAAATAGGTCTATGGAAGTGCTACCTCCGAGACGAGGTAGTACGTGACTTCCATAGTATCTCGATACTATGTAACTAACTGACATCAAGCTTGAACAATAATATTACGATTTCGTCCCACGGTCAGTGATTGTGTTTATTAATTGGCATATGGCAATTAAGTACCTCCGTAGTAGTTTGTGTGTGGTCTTCTACTGCATATATTACTGCGCATGTGCAGATATAGAGAGGCCGAAACTTGAATTCACATCGCAGCATGCAATTGAGTTAACGGTAGAGAGTAACTGCGATGAAAATAGCGTTAACGTTCGTCACAAGGCATAATCAATCCTGAAAACTGTAAACACTGTTCAAGATGAGAAATGGAGACATCGAACCGCCTACACCGAAAAGAAGATCGTGGCTTAATACCACCTTTTCCCCAAAGTGGTGGAAGAATGGTTCGTTAGATTGAGCTGTGTAAGTATTTACATTAACTGTACAGTGAGGTATTAACGTTAATTAGGCTAGGCTAGGCCTACTGTAGGCTGTATTTTACGTAATGTTGTGTGTAGCCTAACGTGGTGAGTACCGTGGCCTTATAATACAGTAATGACTAATGATGTTGTTACTAGTATAGTGGTTGGTTCAAACTTAGTTCGAACAGGTTCTGCATTTGAACACTTCATTTGAATGCTTATTTATTAACTGATCGATGCAAAATAACCGTCAGTTTCACCGTTCCTGTGGAATGATTCATCAAACCAAATGCATTGTTTTTGTTTACACTGAAACCAAAACCAGTGGATACATTTTAAATTTTGCAGGTAATAATTTAGCATTCAAATTTTGCGTAGCAAGTTCTAACACTTTTGAGGTCTTTCACACATTTTTCGTGAAAATGTAAGGGTTATGCACACATAAAACACAATTTTTCATTTGTGTAGCAATTTTGCATGTTTGTGCAGCAATTTGTGATGCAATACTGGATAAATTATTCCCTGCTTTGCCAGGGTTCAATTTATAATTTTTTTTCTACATGCACTTGTGGATGTAGTTCAAAAAATCTACATGCACAGCAAAATTTCTGCATGCACCAGATAATGTGAAAGTTGAAAGAAAAGCCTACGAGAAAAACACCTTTGCTATAGGCAGAGGAAGTGTCTAAAAGCACAATTTGCATTTTTCCTATATTGAGTAAAAACAAATGTGCAGATTTTTATTGAACCCTAATCTTACGTGGCATGTTCCACCAGCCTGTTCTATCAGCAAAACTGACGCTCGCACGCCGTGAGCAATGTCAATGGGCCTTAAGTGTGTGTTTTTGTCCGCTTCAAGGGCAAAATTTCCCCATTACCTCACTGTGTGAAAGGGAATCGTTGGAGACAGGATTAGGGCCAGCTCAAAAATTTGAGTATTGGCTCAATCCATAAACTAGGGGTCCAATAGTGTGACATGAGGTCAAAATTTAAAAATCATTTTATCTGATTGAAATTTACACTCATGATAGAGTATTAACAACAGTTACAAAAAATACAAATATTTTTGCATTGAGCATTATTTATGCATGAGGAGACTCATTCAAACATAAACTTGGCCAGTAAATTGACCAACATAACGGGGACACCAAAGCAGTCTTTCACCTCCTCCCACAAGAATGATGAAAATCTGAAATGGTTGAAAATTCCTATTTGAATGTGTTTTAGTACCCACTGTGACAAGAACATGGTAAAAGTTTGAAAAAACACTCCAAAAATTACAAAAGTCAGTTTCATTTTTCTCAAAAATTTTCAGTTGCCAAAATGTCTACACATTTACATATTTTTGTACAATATTGACCTGATTTTTACCAATTAATGATGTTTAAGTGTTCAAATTTTCCTCTTTGACACCCTAAGATTGTTAAACTTAACATTTGAAATCTTATTTATTGTCCCTTCATGGACATACGTAATATTAGCAAGATATTACACTCCATTATATCTGCCGCGTGTCCCCATAACACCTAACATTCAAAGTGCCAGTTTGATTTTTATATGTTAAGTTGAGCTGGAAACTTTCAAATACAACAAAAACCACTGTTTGCAGTTACAGTATAGTGTAAGATAGAATAATAAGATCCATTTTCATAAATTTTTCGTTTGCTTATGGCGGACATAACTCTGACAGGAAGGGGGACACCAAAAAAATCAAATGCTCATTAGGAATGAATACAAGATTCTCAAACCATGGGATTAACTTTTCTGGTAATATTCTGGGACCTTCTATTCATGTACCTTTGTTCACCCAAAAATTAATTAGTTTGTGCGATTGGTGAAACATCAAAATTTACCAACATACTGTAACTCACTAAGAGGGACACCAAAATTCTGCCCATATTGAATTTTACCTAGAAAATCTTTTGTTTTGATTTTTTCTTTCCAAATGAGCTACTACAGTATCTAAAAGAGTTTGACCTATTTTTTGTATCAAGAAAACTATGGCCACCTGAGAATGATCATATTTGTAGAAATGATGGAATATACATTAAAAAACCAACATAACTACTGTAGGGGGACACCAAAAAGTTATGTCCGGCAGGTTGTTTCCAATAGTATCACTTGGAAAATTGGGTGGAGCGCTAATGCTCATATTTTTAGAAATGATGACTTTTGGTGATACCCTTACCATGACACATGAGCAAAGTAATTCAGTCTGTGATAAGTATGTTCTTCTGATTATTCAAATTTGTATACTTGTAATGTCACTGTCACAGCCATTACTCCAAAATGAGGGGGGACACCAAAGCAAAGAAGTCTATTTCCTGAAAATTACTTAACTTTGGATATTCAGTTTATATATCATAAGATAGCCAAGTTGGTAAAGGATAATAAAATACCTGATACACTGGTTTGATGTATTCCCTGTTTTTGAAATATAGCATTATATTGGCAAAGTCAGTAAAAACCCCATTGGACCCCTAGTTTATGGATTGAGCCTATTCCCCCATTGGTTTGAAATTTTAAATCTTGGTGGGAGGGCAGGAGACCCCAGCAAAGTCAGATCTTGGAAAAAAATGACACACACATTCCTGGGCATAAACCAAAAGTGTTGTTACACATGCATACCCCCCACACCCCCACCCCATCTCTTCCTACTGCATGTACACAATTCCACATTAGCCAGTTTGACCTTTTCACCATTTACTAGTAGTCGTCACAAGTTCACAACCAGACCTTGTCTATCAGCACTGATTCTGAAGGAAAGCTCATGTTTTCTGCATAGATTAAATATTTAGCAGAGCTAAGCTTGAAGATACATTGGGCCAGCACAAGGGAGCAAGTGACCTTACTCAAATACAAGCCCAGGCTATACTGTGCTTGAAGTCCCAAGCCTAGAGTTTGCACCAACTATCCCCAAATAATCCATTATAAGCTACAGCTAAAATTGTACACAATCTTCAATTATTTAACTCTTTTTAAAGGGAAGGTTTAAGCAAAAATTTAATTTTCATATGTGAAAGAGGAACGAAAACTACATAGTGTGGTGACTGGTGAAAGTTTCATTCAAATCTGACATGTAGTTCTCCAGATATCAGTAAATGAAGTCAGTAGATTTGTGTTCCAAAGTGAGTTTGAGGGCAGCAGAGCTTATATCACTTCCTCACATTGACTAGGAATGCTTTGTTTCCCTTTGTTTTATTAGACTCTTGTGTTGACCTTGGAGTTAAATGGAGTAGGACCTTCCTGTGGGTGATGCAAAGTTTGTAAAGTTCTCATGCCCCTTAGGCAATCACATTTTGATAATGTGGGGTGTTTGAGGAGAAAATCAACTCTAAAATTTAAAGGAAACAAAAAGACTGTGCACTTATGTGGGGATATGATGTCATATGTGCTTGCTTCAAGTTCACTACTTGTTGAAAATTATGTGAAAACTTTACGTGCTCATATCTTGAGAAATATACAATGGATTTCAATGTAAATTTCACCAAAATGCTTAGAATAAATACCCCTCTGACATACCAAATCTGGTAATGACCTTAAACACTTCCCTTAAGGGTGATTACAAGGTTTCACCAGTTTCACATGCAACTAAAGTTCTGACATTGTGGTTTAAAAAGTTCAAGTCTCTGATCATCCAAGTCATTTCAAATTTCAATGCCACTGTGGTACACACTAAATGTGAAAGGCTGTAGTCTTACTCTTATAGAAGCAAACCACATCGTGAAAATTACAGGATGCCAAAATTATGTTGTTGGCATTTATTTCTCAAAACATGTGTGAGGCATGTGTAAAATACTTTAAATTTGCCCTTATCAACATTTTCAAAACTTTTACTACGCTACTTTTGATGTACCATACTTTTTTCTTTAGAGCTGCTGGCACCAGCTCACTCGCCATCCTAATGTATTGTCTATATGAATACTTTGAAAGCCTACTGTAGCCTGTAACTTTAAAAGTCACCTTCAAGTTGAAAGCAGCCATGTGCAAACTGTACACAGAGTTTCAGTTTACATTGTACCACCAGTGTCAAGCTCTCTCAGGACAACAATAACTACTCTTTACGAACTAGACAGTGCATGCAAGAAGCGTTCTTGGGATTTACGTACGGAACGTACATGTCCATTCATAAGTGCATTACTGCACTGACTTAGTGTGTGCATTTGTTGAGCTTGACTATTTTGAATATTCTTTGTGCGGTATTCCCGCATTCCCGCTGCTAATGCAAACCCCGGTACTCGGTAGGAGACTAGGAGCAACATTACTTGGAGAAGTACTGTACATGTGTGGTGTGATGATGGTTGACACTGATGTTGCGGTACGAAAGGAGACACGCTCAAATTTTTTGGTGAAATGTCCGTCTTGTCTATCTGACAGTATGCAAGAAACAACGTTGCAAGGGACCATTGGGACAGCTACTGTATATTAGGATTACATTGTGCTGCAACTTGACTTGTAACATGTATTTGACCATGAAGTTTGTAGGCTACTGTAGGTCTGAAGTCTACTGTACATGCACGAAGTGCATGTAAGCCTCCACAGTTACATGCACGTAGGAAATTCTACATGCACCTGTGCGCGTGTGCACCCGGGTAAATCGAACCCAGTGCTTTGCCCAAATTATTTTCATTTTATCCTCACTGTAGCCATAGGTTGATTCTTGAATTAAGCTCAGGAAAAATCACACTTTTTTGCTCCATTTTTCTTTGCTGTTAGCAGGAGCGTGCAGTAAACCCAGTGGTTGCTTACAGGAAACATTACTATGAGGTCATAATATATTTTGCACTCTCCCTTTGGTTGCTTGCAATCTCTACCTACAGACAGTAACTAACGACAACAACAGTTGTTCCAGTCATCATAGCCCTTGAACAGGGCTGTGTGTTCATTACTGTACATGTCTTGGGCACATTCCTCTCACTACAAAGCCTTGGCGCAGCTAACGTTGACAAACATACCCACTAGCCAGGATGCCCTCAGACAATCATCTCTTGTGTCCCCAAATAACATATGACAGATAATTAAATATTCTCAAAACACTTCACACAGATGATCTCAGGCACTCACTGCATTTACCTTTCTGCAAAAGATGTTTACAAAGTTTCATCAAACAATGGCTGAATTTTCACTGCCAATTTTGACCCTAACACTAACAGTAAGACAATGCGTCATGTTTTGGAGTTCTCGACAACTGTTCTCAGTAGAGCTCAAAGCTTCAAAGGACATAATGTGAAAACTTGTCAAACATGATACTTCACCTGCGTAGCTGTCTTCATATAAAAACCATCTTTGATTCTGCAGCAATAAGAAGTGTATACAGTATTTATATTACACTATGGATTGCGGCGTAGACTTGAGTGCTTCTGTCCCTTAGCAACTGAGATCCCTTCCTTCATACACCAAAAGAAAATGGCAGCTACTCGTGCAGAGGACGACACATTGCAGTGCTAAATTTTGCTTTTATCTCATTCCAAATGATCCTTTTTGCAGTTATTGTGGTGAGACCTCAACAATAATGCATTTTTCATTCAATCAAAGGTACTTACATGTACAATTTTCATATATCAAACTAGGCCAGTTGTTTCATATTTTGTTGTTCTGGCTAGTGGATACGTTTGTGAACGTTACAGGTAGCTGTGCATGGGCTGTGTTGTGAGAGGAATGGCCATGTAAGGAACACAGCCCTGTTCAATGGCTACAGTCAACATATCACCAATTAAAAGTGAAATTTTGAAGATATCTGGCTGATTGAGATTTCAACAGATTCAAGTAAGGAAATTTAACAGATTCAGCATGCATAGCTTCAGGGGCATTTCATCTTCAGTTCTAGTTAGAACATTTCTTAAATACTGTAGTTGCATACATGTGCGAAATTCCACCCATCCATGCTATTACGAGCCAAGCGTTGGCCTACACTTTTGATGCAGCGAGTGCAGGGCTGGAATTAATCGAAGGCCACGAAGGCAATGGCCTTCGTATCTTCTGCAATGGCCTTGATGCCCTATAAAATTTAATGACCATCAAGGCCTTTTGGCCTCTATGCCCTTCCTGTGAGATTACATAGTGGTCAATACAAAATCACTTGTTTGGCCTTGGTGCCCTCTCAGTTTGCATGAGATGCCCTTAAAACTGATAGGAAAATGGCCTTGCCCTGCTGGAACCTTAATTCCAGCCCTGCGAGTGACTAAGTTCATGTTTCCTTGAGAGGGTGAGTTTTGTTTTGCCAGCCAAGGCCACTCCCGACCAGCCAATGCCCTCAAACTTCACACACGTGTAGAATAACACTACAGTTTGAATTCTTTTTCAACTCCCCTGCGTAGAGTATTTCCCTATTTGTTTGAGAAGGGGGACCTCCCAAAGAAGGCTTTAGTAATTTTTTGAAAAGTGATTCACGTATTAAGTCAATGGAAAATGAATTGCAGGAGTAAGCCAACTTTGGGAGGACCTCTTCCCCTAACGAACAGGGATATACCTTTCAAAGGGGGTTCAGGAAAAATCCCTAGTGTCACTGTGTGTGAAGTTCGACGACTTGGCTCATCGGGAGTGACCTTGGTGGGCAAAACAAAACTCACCCTCTCATGGACATCTGAACTTACAGTAGTCTATTTTTTGAAAAGTGATTCACGTGTTAAGTCAATGGGAGATGAATAGCAGGAGTAAGCCAACTTTCGGAGGTCCCCCTTCCCAAGCAAATACTGATATACAGGTCATTCCATGTCAAATCACCGGAGGCGAAAATTGTCAAAAATGCAAATTTTGGCCACTTTAGGGAGCCACAACTTTACAAAACAACTTTTGAAAAGCTTCATATTACTGAAACCTGTTCTATGGGACAGTTTCATTATGTTAATAATACAGGCTGGTGCTATTTGCTGAGAAATTGGCCCTCAAAATTGACAAAAATGCCAAAATGTCATTTTGCCACAGATTTGCAAAATTTCAATGAATTTTAATTTGGTCAAAGTTTTAGGAATTTCGCCAAAATCTTCAGGATATGCTTGTTTCATCACTGTCTACACATACAAATATTTTGGGAATTTTTTGAGTTGGTCAAGCAACAACTTTCTCAAAAATTGGGTGATTTGACAGGGAATGACCCATACTCTTAAAGGGGAGTTGAAAAAGATTCTTAGTGTCATTCTACAAGTGTGTGAAGTTTGAGGGCATTGGCTCGTTGGGAGTGGCCTTGGCGGGCAAAACAAAACCCTCTCATGGACATCTAGACTTAGTCATTTTTTCAAGAATTTAGCCGTAGTAAGTGCTATAGCCCAGTCTGCAACTACTGCAGTCTAACTACTGTACCTGTACAGAAGCATGTTACAAGTACAGTATTGGCTGAAAGTTTATTGCAGTATATACATGTAGATACTGTACTGGTGGTACCAAAATACCCTTGTTTAGGTTTAGGTACACTACTGTATTTTGGACAAACTACTGTATTAAACAAAATTGGAATCCAAAATTACAATGGGATAACCTAATCTCTTGAGAGGAATTACAGTTTGCCTATAGTGTTACATGTAGGTGTGCAGTACTGTTGGGAATTAGGAAGTTACAGTACTGTACTGTAGTACAGTATATGTTCAGTAGTTTATTTTTTTTACCAGACTTTTCCTCTTTTTTTCTCTCCTTTTTTTTTTGTCAGGTGATAATGAACTTGCGTGGTTGGAATTTATATGGTTTCCAAGAGGTACTGTGCAGTTGTTCAATTTGCCAAGCCATGACCTCCTACTGTAGTACAGTCCAAAGTCCAAATCAAAAAAGGAACCAACTTACTTAAATTGCCCTACTTTCAGATCCAACTTTGGAAAAATCAAGTTACAAGGAAGGAACAAGCCTCTGAAGAAGATTTTCAAGTTTCTGTGTCAGAAATCTATGCCTTCAAAAGATTAGTGCCTCTGCAGGGATAACATTCAAGGTACAGTACTGTAGCCATATGCAATTTGACATGATTTAGCAGGGAATAATTTATCCAGTATCGTATTGCAATTTGCTACACAAACAGACCAAGTTGGTAGTACACAAATGAAAACTTGTGTAGCAATTTTTTTGTGTGCATAACCCTTGTATTTTCACAAACAATAATAATATTAATAATAATTGGATTTATACAGCGCCTTATATGTATGTTCAACATCTCAAAATGCTTCACAATCATTACCCCTGGTAGGGCTGTGAACGTGTAGCGATTAATCGCTAAACGATCGCATGTGAAATAAATGTTTATTACAAAGCTACAAGCGATTAATTGCAAAACCTGTTTTTGAGAGTTTTTTATCCATTTGTATACTCTGATGATCCCTGGTTTTAGTTAAATGGAACATCCTGGGCATATTTGGACCTTGTAGGCTTCAAAGTTTCAGAATAATTTGATTTTACAATGCAAGATACTATTTATTATTTCTGCATTACATTCAGTATCAGTCACTACATACTGAAATAACATTTTTTTGTGATAAGGTAATCGCGATTAGTCGCTTAACAATCGCAAATTTTTGAGGTTAAACGTTTAGTTATTTTGCTAAATGTTCACAGCCCTAACCCCTGGTCACTGGTAACTCGTCAAACCCACACTATAAAAGTGCACATCCCTTGCTGTTCGTGCCTGGCCTAATGCAACTTCATCGTGTCCCCTGGGGGACTTCCCATAGGAGCAGCCACATACAGCGCATCACTATACAAACTACCTCACAGGTACCCATTTAACACCTGGGTGGAGAGAAGCAATCGAGATAAAGCATCTTGCTCAAGAACACAACATAATGACTCGAGTGGAAATCCAACCAGCAATCCTTAGATCACAAGTCCAATGCCTTAACCAATAGGCCACCATGCTCTCCAGTTACCAGTTACCTTCCTGTTTAGCAGCACAGGGCCTTCAATGTGTGAAAGACCCCAAAATCTTCAAAACTGCTATGCAAAATTTGAATGCTAAATTAATCCCTGTTTCGATAATGATGTGCAGAAAATGGCCTTGTTTGTAGGTCTTTGTTCCTAAAATGATTGTGAAGAATTATCGAGGGTTCCTAATCTTTACTGTTGCAGTACTCATGAAGAATTTTCTTGTTACACTCATTTACCAAAAGAAACCATAATATGTTTTAGTGGACCAGTTACAGTACCTTCCTGTTTAGCAGCACAGGCAGGCTTCGACAAATCCCCCGCCGGACAGCCGGGACAAGTAAAAAATCACTCGGGCAACTATATACCTAGCTCAATGTTGCAGCCCGCTGGGAAAGTAGTCCCAGCCTTAAATTTTTGAGTGGCACAAAACAGCATTTGTACTTTTAGACTTCAAAAATTATATGTTCTCAACAGATTTGAATTGGACAAGTACAGTAGATATTTATGCGGGCAAGTAGATTGAGAAAACAGCTAGCCCGTCGGACAAGTACAAAAGAAAAAATTTCGAAGCCTGAGCACAGGGCCTTCAATTCATTGGCCAGATACAAGCTTCATGTAGCTTTAACAGAATTTACTGAACTGTAAAGATTTTGATCCTTATACACAGGGAATTCAAGCAAGAAATGGAAAAATATGGACAAGAATACAGTGCCAAAGTAATTAATCCAGTAATCGGTAGCCCCATAGAGTTGTTGGACACACTGAAAGATACACAAAATGAGAAAAGCACATGGACTGCCCCCCTGTGTCTTTGTGCAGTATACACATGTACTATACCACTAAGCATAAGTCTAATCCGAATGTCTAGCCCTACAGGATGATTTCAATTTGGGTCATGGCAATGCTTTATGGCATATTCAAATGTAACAATGAAGAGTCCACCACTTCCTCAAGTGGCACCTGCTCGTACTGTACTTTACTTGGGAACAAGACTCCTAACTCCTTCATCACTTTCAGGTTTATACATGTTACTCAACCAGGCACTGTTGCTGTACTGTATGAGAAATGCTTTTATTCTATGTTATAATAACATCAGGTCCTGGTTTTTGGAATTTCCAGATGTGCTACAAAAAACCCACAAATCACAATCCTCAGGAAATTAAGGAGTGTGGTACTACAGGTGTGTTGCTTTTTTAAGTTCTACAGTATACAGTAGTTATATATGAGCTACTGTACAGTATCAGTCTTGTTAAGATGGTGGAAAATCACACCCCTAACAGTGATTAGAGGTGAGTGATGGTGTACAATTGCACTCAAAATCCCCACCTAAAATATTTGATGTGCACTTTCAATCACGTGGAGTACAGTAAGCTGTATGTAATAATTTTTCCATTTGAACAGTACAGTGTATTGTAGAGGGACGCATTTGGAAAAGAAGTTGCACAGTACTACAAGAGTTGAACAGCATTGTATCCTTCTGTATCTCCTATGACTACTGTAGATGGGATGGATCCAGCAAAATGACAGCTACCGTAACCTCCCCTTTTGTATGTTTCTAAAGACGGAGAGGCTTTTTGTGTATAGGTAAGAGATCTTTTGGTCATTATGGGACCTAATATAGTACTGTATATATATTTAATATAGTATATGTAATATATAGTATATTGGATTGTAATAATAATACCAGGAATGAAGAACTTTGACTCTCTCTGTTGCAAATGCTGCAACAGCAAAAAATTGTGTTGCATTCCCCATTTGATATCATTTGATGCATGAAGTGCCATTCTGTGATGCATGTTGGTTCATTTGGGTAACAGCTCTGTCCATCACTTGAGGCTGTGGTAAGTAAAATGTAGTAGTGAGATACAGTACAGTTAGTAAATCAATGTAGTTGATACAGAACATGCAGAGTGGGACATGGGGAGACTGCATGACCATGAATATTTGTCATTGTGTACTGGGTAATAGTATTGCCCCAAACTTTAGATGGAATCCAAGGTTAGCTACAGTATCTACAAAAATCACCTGGTTGCTCTTACAGAATTTAAGATTGGCCAACCACTCTAAATGTAACAGGCTGTGGACAATGTTTTGTTTTTTTTTTTTTTGAAGAAAGAAAGTACAAGGCAGGCTTTGGGTCTCCTTGCCAACGGCAGGCAAGGAATCTATGCGATGGTGATGTCGTGTGGATGTATGTGTGTGTGATGCCCGCTTGTAAACACAATATCTCAAGAAAGGAAACTCCGAGGGACCTCACACTTGGCATGTACAGTAGATTGCTCACATTCAGTAGATGATCCCTATTGTTTTTGGTGCAGGTCAAATTTCATCTGGGGTCACCAGAGATGAAAAGGTGAAATTGTTGTGAACATTATTTCTCATGAAGGGTAACTGTCAGGAATCTTATACTTACCATGTGGATTGCCCATTTTGAGGAGATGATCGCCATTGTTTTATTGGAGGTCAAAGGTCCTTTGGGTTCATCACAGGTTAAAAAATCAAAACCTTGCAAATGGTACACCTTGAAAAGGGTGACTGTTAGAGTTAATTTTCATGAGTTGATAGGGCTAAAGAGTATTGAATGGCATGGGTAATGTAAGAGGCATAGGTAAGTTTTTGGAAGTTTATCCACTTCATTACTGTATGTTAATAAACAAGTGAGATAATTTGACAATTTATATTGAAGGAAACTCAAACTCAATGATATTAAGATGGTCTACAGTGAACATCATTGGTATTTATGTTGATTCTGGTTTGAAGTTTTGCCCTATATTATGTACATTTAGTGCCGGTGTTAATACATATAGGAGTAAGTGGCCAAGTGCGGTAGAGCAAAATATAAAAATGTTAAAACGAAAGATCTGTTCATCAGGCTGACATGTTAATTACTTCATTTTTGGCATGGGTATGCCAATTTCACCACAAGTATATAGATTTTCATGAAATTTATTTCCTACTGTTAAATGGAAGTTCCTAGCAGTGTCTAGAACATGTTAGTTTAAACAAAGGCTGTCTGGGATCATTTTGAGGCAAAGTTGGGATATATTGGAAAAGGCTTCAATGCCCACAAAGCACTGAATTGTTCAGTGGGGAACTCCTGTTGCAACTCCCTGATAAGTGTAAACTTTGAACAGATTAAGTGCTCTGTGTGATGCACAAGATTTTCTTTTCGGGCATATGAGCATTGTCTCTTGGATAATCCTAAAGAAAAAATGAAGATAACATTAAATTTAGTATCAAAGATTCTTAAAAGTTTCAGACAAACCTTGTGCCACTGTCCTCGTAAGGACATGTAAGTGGGAACTATATAATTAAATTTACCACAGGTTATTAGTTTTATAGAAAGAACTTTACTGATCATTTGGATCCACACCCTTGAGCAGGCATGGACTGTCATTGTATGATTGAATGAGTCAAATTGTAACTGATACACCTCTGTGCAAATTGCAGGTCACTGTTCTGATCTATCACAGTTGACCACCACAGTGTCCAGAAGGATTACTGTATCTCATTAAATCATACAGCTCAATGAACTCAATGGACTGTTTCCTACCTGTATGTAAATATTAAACTGTGTATGACTCTATTTAGCCCTCTTGGCAACTTGAAGGTTAAAGTATTGTACATAGTTCAGGTAATCAAAGCAAGCATAATAGTATCTACTGTGTATCAAACAAGGGACACTTGACTTGTACTCTGTTATGCTGTTCCTGTAAGCAGACAATTTAAGAGCAAACTACTGTATAAATCTTGTTGATTTCTTGATTTACAGGGTTCCCATGTTATGTTAATTTTCAAGGACATCATAGCCATCAGGAAAGGCATTTCACCAAAAAACAAATGCAAAAGGGCTGTCACGAGTAGCCAAGGTTACACCTCTCAGTTCAGATGTTTCTATGTTCCAATGCATGGAGGACAGTGTTAGACTGAGAGCTTGTTCACTAACCTAACCTAACCTTAAAGCAGTTGATTTTTCAGAACTTAGAGTCATCAGTATGTAAAGCTCTCCTCAATACCCGAAATTTTGATCAAATGAGCATATTTTAAAAATACCTCTTTAACAAGTTATTAGACATCATATAGTTTACCAGCATCCTAACTGTGTGGGAGATTTCTCTTTTTGTGGAGGTCAAAGCTTATTTGTGGTCACAAAAGGTCAAAACCTTGTAGACATGACATTTTTAGGGGGATAACTGTGGAGGGATCTCATATTCAGCTTGTAAATTGCTCATATTTAGCATGTTGATGGTCATGTTACTGTAGGTGGGTGGTTCCCTGTTGTTTTAAGTGGGGGTGAAAGCTCATTTGGGTTCACATGATTTCAAAAGGTTTTGACCTTACTAGTATATCTCAATGATTGTGAGGTATCTCATGCTTGTCATGTCGGCAGCCATGTTTGTTAAAATAAACCACATATGGCAAGGAATCACCACGCCTTTTGGCTTTCTGGTTCTACACTGTTGAGCTCCTTTTCTTCATCTTGGTTTGCTAAAAATCGCACTCCTTGCAGTGATTTACTGTAGGGCAAGTGATGGTCTGTGATTGCACTCACATGCCCCAACATTAAAAGCTTGCTAAAGAACAAGGGGGAACTGAAGCCACATAAACTGAGTCTGTCTTCAGAAAAGCCTTTTTCTTTTGAACAATATTTTCTGAAAAATATAAGATACATTACTGAAATTTTCACAGAATTGAACTCGGGGGAAATGCTAGTGCCTTGTAATCTCTGCCATTTATAAAATGAAATTATTGGAAAATTTTAAACAAACACAGCACCTCCACAGTATTGATCTGAGTGGGCGAGGCATTTTGCACAATTAAAATATTGGGACTAAGTCATTGGGGCCATTGGCACCACTGGGACCATAGGGAGGGTTTTTTTCTCTTACTATACAAAAGAAAAAAGAAAAAAATACTTCATAATAAAAAATGTTTTACACTGAAGGATGAAAAAGGATTTTATAGCATCAACAGGTAGGGTTCTTTGAAGCCCCTCCCTCAAGGTGGCAGCACTCCTGCATTAGCATTATATAAATATTTCCTCTTTCCCAGTTTTCTAATTTACTCTACAGTACTGTAGTTGTGTGCCTGCACTGAATTTGGGTAGTAATGTTCCCTGTGGTAATATTCAGCCTGTTCTACAGTACACATTAGAATTCTGATGGTTTATCGAATGATTAACAACATTAGACTAAGACAAGACACAGTTAATATTGGCCATGACTCCCCTGCTCCTATTTATTTTGATATAATTCTCTTTGACTTGTACTATACTGCAGGTCCAGGTGCTATTATACAGTAAACCAAATACTGTAAGATTTGCAGTTTGTACTCCAAGAGGTCTGCAGAGTAAACTGTCAAATATTACAGTACATTGATTGGCAAATGATTTAATCTCAAGTAGGGAGTTAGTTGGTGGAGGTAGTGCAATTATATTGGAAAATGTAGCATCCTTTACAAAATGTTAAGCCCACAACATTTTGCTTTAATTGATTACTCAGATTCAATGTACAGTATGCATTGGAGAAACGGGAGACTCGAGGGCCTGTATTTTTTATGATGAGGATTGCCTCTAATGGAACATTGGTATCCTTTTGTTTCAGGTCAGTTGCCTTACCTGTCTGTCTTAAGGGCATTTCTTGAAGATGTATTGGAGCCAAAGCCAGCAATACCATACAGGGTAAGTGCGTGGGGCGAAATTTGAAAGGTGTTTTTTATTGTTATGGCTACATTGTTGTTTATTATCACAGTATAATATCAATGGTTAATTTTATAAAAAGGGTCTAACAAACAGTAAAATCCTGCAATCAAAATATATATAAGATTTAACATGTTTCCATAGCAACAAATCTTAAATGGCACCAGGTAAGGAATGAAAAAAACGGTTTCTATACCTGTCAAACATTTTTTTTATTCCTTGCTGTAGGTAGGCAAGGAATCTATGCGATGGTGATCTTGTGTGTGTGTATGTGTGTGCGTGTGTGTGTATGTGACGCTTTGGCTTGTTAACACGATATTCAAGAAAGGTAAGTGTGACATACCTCATATTTGGTGAGTAGGTTGGCAATATTGAGTAGATGATCCCTATTGTTTTTGGTGGAGGTCAAAGGTCATTTGGGGTCACAGGAGGTCAAAAGGTAAAAGCTTGATATCTCAAGAACGTTACATGCACATGGCTATGCTCATATTTGGTGTGTGGGTTGGTCGTATGGAGTAGATGATCCCTATTGATTTTCGTGGAGGTCAACGGTCATTTGGAGTCAGGAGAGATGAAATGGTAAATTCCTTAGAAATTGCTTGTAAACACTGTATCTCAAGAGGGTTAAGTGTGACTAATCTTTTATCCGGTGTGAAGGTTGACCATATTAAATAGATGATCCCTATTGTTTTTTGTGGAGGTCAAAGGTCATTTGGGGTCACGGAAGGTTAAAAAGTCAAAACCTTGTAAAACAATATTTCGAGAACGTTACATGTGGCTATGCTCATATTTGGTTTGTGGGTTGGTCGTATTAAGAAGATGATCCCTGATCAGTTTTCGTGGAGGTCAAAGGTCATTTGGGGTCACCAGAGGTCAAATGGTAAATTCCTTAGAAATTGCTTGTAAACATGGTATCTCAAGAAGGGTAAGTGTGACTTAGCTCTTCTTTAGTGTTTGTGTTGGCCGTATAGACCTATTTCCAAAAAAAAATAGCAATTACAAAGAATTGTGGGACAGAGTTTTGGATGTGCGTCAATTTTCACTACAGTAAAATGTCATTGACAAAAATGGCAAACACCAAAACTCTATCCAACAATCCTTTGTACAGTAATTGCTATTTGGAAATAGGTCTATTGAAATGATCGTCCCAATTGATTTCCGTGAAGGTCAAAGGTCATTTGGTGTCAGCAGTGTTAAGGTCTGACAAGCTTGTTTGCCCAGTATTACAAGAAAGGTAACTTTTGTAGGTTCCTCATACTTGACATGTAGATGATGCATAGTGAATAAATGATCCCTTTAGTTTTTGGTAGAGGTCAAATGCAGGGCAGGAAAAAAGGTTTGTTTCCCAGGAGGGGAGTGAAATTATTTCCCTGGAAGGAAGTTAAATTTCCCACAACTCCCCTCATGTTTTCATGTACAGAAATGGGAAATTTCCCTCCAATATCCTAAATTTCCCTCCAGATGGCAAAATTTCCCGGAAAGGAGCCTCCCAGCTTCCCAACTTTTTCCACCCATGGACAAATGTCACTTTGGTTCAAATGGGGTCAAAGTCTCAGTGTCATATTTACACAATTTCCCATGGTTGGAGTCTTGCACACTGCAAAATTTCACACATATTATGTGGATGTGATATCGTGAGCAGAACCGTAGTTCTAGGTGGTCAAAGGTCATCCAATATCTCAATGTAGGAAGCTTGAACGTCTTGCATGTATACTTTGTGTGTACATTATGGGGCACTGTCAATTTGCAAAACATTATGGAGCACTGTCAATTTGAAAAAATGATAGGCTTAAATTTCAGTAGCAAGAAATCACTAAGCCTTTAGGCTTTCTGGTTTTATTTTTATCAAAGTTTGAAAGAGAAGAAATAAATTTAAAATATTGATACCAAGTGCAATTGCTATTAAGGGAACGATGCATATTAAAAAAAAAAAAATAAAAATAAAAGTGCATGGGAAGGAATAGGAGGGAAGGAATTTTTGTCCATGCAAATGAAATGAGTATTTGCCCTAGGCAGTCTTCATTTTTATTTCAAAGCTACCACTTCTCTGTTAGAAAAAAAGGTGATCAGAGACATGTTTACAAACCCCTCCTGGAAGGAAAGGTGGTTGGAACAAATTGAGAGACATAAGAGAGTGTACACACACACTACTGTAGTTATAAGAGACATCCCACAGTTTTACTGTACCCGAGAGTGGGGGAGTAGACTAATTGTGAGCTTGTTAAGTCCCTCATTTTAGGTAATGAAAATTTTCTATTATCTCAGAATAACCCTTAAAATGAAGAGTCATTGGATCCACATGCTGATTACTTTTTACAGGTGAAAGGTTCAAAGGAAAGAAGTATGTTTTAACTGCTCCAACAAACAGTAGCATTTTAATTGAAAAGCTCTAGTCATTTTCAAATCATTCAGTCTCAACAATAAACCTTGAGCAAAAGCTTCCATCTCCTCAAAATATTAACTACAAGGAGAGTTATGGAAGTTTCATCTTTTTAGATGATGAGAGTTTGGGTGAAAAAATTATTCTTGAGCAACAAACATCTGAATTTCTATTTGATTAAAACTTATTTGTTATTGCCATATTTGTAATTATTTATTACTTTTTGTCTAAAAAGAAGAAGATCAAATTTCCTTGTAAAAAAATGACATGTTTCCATTTAACACCCACGTTTGATGTCTGAAGACATGCTACCATATCATAATTTGGTACTGTATCAACTATCAGTTGGGGGGGGTCTTATTTGGAAGTACTTGCTCTTTTTGCCAGTATATTGTGTGAAATTCTATTTTTTGTGTCTGTAATGTTCTATCATCAGGTGTTTCATCTTCTTGGCTTGGAAGGTACAGTAGGCAAGATATTTCAACTGTGACTGAAATTGTAGAAGGTGACCCAACTTCAAACAAGTCAGTGGCGATTAACATAGCTGAGGAGACACAGAATATATCCCTTCTTTATTGTTCAAGTCATCGTCGTTGGTGTTGATGGGTAAACTACTTAATGCCCTTTGGATTCAAGGTACATTACAGTACTTTTGTAACTGTCCTAAGAACACTTGAATGTAAGACCAGGGAGGTGTTACTACATGGCGATCCATCGAATCTTTAATTTATGCCAATCCAATTACACTAACTTTAAAGTGGACACTAAATCCTTCATTTGGGGATTATTGAACTGAATGGAATTCTCTTGTTTAATACCTAGGCAACCTCATTTAAACCTCTGGTGACTCCAACAAAAGGGATTATTTGGAGCTATACGTTTGTTTGTGTGTAAGAGGTTGCCAACAAAGAAGTGCCAGACACTGTCTCAGCATTTTAAACTCCTGGCTATTGCTAATGATCACAGTGATCCTCCCTATAGATCAATTCTGATGATTATACAAATGAACAAAAGAGAAAAAAGACTAAACATTGCTATCCGATTTTCATTAATACTTGCATTCGCTCCTATGGTCTAAAAGGCACACCTAAATAGAGTAAAATACAGAGAACAAGACAGGTAGGTTGTAATCTGTGTCCAAATGGACAAATATACTGTTCATTTTTGTGTGATCATGTTTGCAGCGATGAGGAAAAACGTTTATGAGCTACGTACATGTACATCGGTCATGGTTGTTTTGCTGTTTTCTTGATGTTTTTATGGCTAAATTAAAATTTGAAATAACTATGACCTACGTACTGGTACAGAGGTCGTGGCTTTACTGTTAATTTTTTGTGTTATAAGTTGGCAGTAATGGGAAAAACATTTATGAGCTACGTACATGTACATCGGTCATGGTTGTTTTGCTGTTTTCTTGATGTTTTTATGGCTAAATTAAAATTTGAAATAACTACGACCTACGTACTGGTACAGAGGTCGTGGCTTTACTGTTAATTTTTTGTGTTATCATGTTGGCAGTAATGGGAAAAACATTTATGAGCTACGTACATGTACATCGGTCATGGTTGTTTTGCTGTTTTCTTGATGTTTTTATGGCTAAATTAAAATTTGTAATAACTATGACCTACGTACTGGTACAGAGGTCGTGGCTTTACTGTTAATTTTTTGTGTTATAAGTTGGCAGTAATGGGAAAAACATTTATGAGCTACGTACATGTACATCGGTCATGGTTGTTTTGCTGTTTTCTTGATGTTTTTATGGCTAAATTAAAATTTGAAACAACTATGACCTACGTACTGGTACAGAGGTCGTGGCTTTACTGTACACTTTTTGTGTTATCATGTTGGCAGTAACGGGAAAAACATTTATGAGCTACGTACATGTACATCGGTCATGGTTGTTTTGCTGTTTTCTTGATGTTTTTATGGCTGAATTAAAATTTGTAATAACTACGACCTACGTACTGGTACAGAGGTCGAGGCTCTACTGTACACTTTTTGTGTTATCATGTTGGCAGCAATGGGAAAAACATTTATGAGCTACGTACATGTACATCGGTCATGGTTGTTTTGCTGTTTTCTTGATGTTTTTATGGCTAAATTAAAATTTGTAATAACTATGACCTACGTACTGGTACAGAGGTCGTGGCTTTACTGTTAGTTTTGTGTTATAAGTTGGCAGTAATGGGAAAAACATTTATGAGCTACGTACATGTACATCGGTCATGGTTGTTTTGCTGTTTTCTTGATGTTTTTATGGCTAAATTAAAATTTGAAATAACTATGACCTACGTACTGGTACAGAGGTCGTGGCTTTACTGTTAATTTTTTGTGTTATCATGTTGGCAGTAATGGGAAAAACATTTATGAGCTACGTACATGTACTTTGGTCATGGTTGTTTTGCTGTTTTCTTGATGTTTTTATGGCTAAATTAAAATTTGTAATAACTACGACCTACGTACTGGTACAGAGGTTGAGGCTTTACTGTACATTTTTTGTGTTATCATGTTTCCAGCAATGGGAAAAACATTTATGAGCTACGTACATGTACATCGGTCATGGTTGTTTTGCTGTTTTCTTGATATTTTTATGGCTAAATTAAAATTTGTAATAACTACGACCTACGTACTGGTACAGAGGTCGAGGCTTTACTGTTCATTTTTTGTGTTATCATGTTTGCAGTAATGGGAAAAACATTTATGAGCTACGTACATGTACATCGGTCATGGTTGTTTTGCTGTTTTCTTGATGTTTTTATGGCTAAATTAAAATTTGAAATAACTATGACCTACGTACTGGTACAGAGTTCGAGGCTTTACTGTTAATTTTTTGTGTTATCATGTTGGCAGGAATGGGAAAAACATTTATGAGCTACGTACATGTACATCGGTCATGGTTGTTTTGCTGTTTTCTTGATGTTTTTATAGCTAAATTAAAATTTGAATTAACTATGACCTACGTACTGGTACAGAGGTCGTGGCTTTACTGTTAATTTTTTGTGTTATAAGTTGGCAGTAATGGGAAAAGCATTTATGAGCTACGTACATGTACATCGGTCATGGTTGTTTTGCTGTTTTCTTGATGTTTTTATGGCTAAATTAAAATTTGAAATAACTATGACCTACGTACTGGTACAGAGGTCGTGGCTTTACTGTTAATTTTTTGTGTTATCATGTTGGCAGCAATGGGAAAAACATTTATGAGCTACGTACATGTACATCGGTCATGGTTGTTTTGCTGTTTTCTTGATGTTTTTATGGCTAAATTAAAATTTGTAATAACTACGACCTACGTACTGGTACAGAGATCGAGGCTTTACTGTTAATTTTTTGTATTGTCATGTTGGCAGCAATGGGAAAAACATTTATGAGCTACGTACATGTACATCGGTCATGGTTGTTTTGCTGTTTTCTTGATGTTTTTATGGCTAAATTTTAATTTGAAATAACTACGACCTACGTACTGGTACAGAGGTCGAGGCTTTACTGTACATTTTTTGTGTTATCATGTTGGCAGCAATGGGAAAAACATTTATGAGCTACGTACATGTACATCGGTCATGGTTGTTTTGCTGTTTTCTTGATGTTTTTATGGCTAAATTAAAATTTGTAATAACTACGACCTACGTACTGGTACAGAGGTCGAGGCTTTACTGTTCATTTTTTGTGTTATCATGTTGGCAGCAATGGGAAAAACATTTATGAGCTACGTACATGTACATCGGTCATGGTTGTTTTGCTGTTTTCCTGATGGTTTCATGGCTAAATTAAAATTTGAAATAACTATGACCTACGTACTGGTACAGAGGTCGAGGCTTTGCTGTACATTTTTTGTGTTATCATGTTGGCAGCAATGGGAAAAACATTTATGAGCTACGTACATGTACATCGGTCATGGTTGTTTTGCTGTTTTCTTAATGTTTTTATGGCTAAATTAAAATTTGAAATAACTACGACCTACGTACTGGTACAGAGGTCTTGGCTTTACTGTTCATTTTTTGTGTTATCATGTTGGCAGCAATGGGAAAAACGTTTATGAGCTACGTACATGTACATCGGTCATGGTTGTTTTGCTGTTTTCTTGATGTTTTTATGGCTAAATTAAAATTTGAAATAACTATGACCTACGTACTGGTACAGAGGTCGAGGCTTTACTGTACATTTTTTGTGTTATCATGTTGGCAGCAATGGGAAAAACATTTATGAGCTACGTACATGTACATCGGTCATGGTTGTTTTGCTGTTTTCTTAATGTTTTTATGGCTAAATTAAAATTTGAAATAACTACGACCTACGTACTGGTACAGAGGTCGTGGCTTTACTGTTCATTTTTTGTGTTATCATGTTGGCAGCAATGGGAAAAACGTTTATGAGCTACGTACATGTACATCGGTCATGGTTGTTTTGCTGTTTTCTTGATGTTTTTATGGCTAAATTAAAATTTGAAATAACTATGACCTACGTACTGGTACAGAGGCCGAGGCTTTACTGTACATTTTTAGTGTTATCATGTTTGCAGCAATGGGAAAAACATTTATGAGCTACGTACATGTACATCGGTCATGGTTGTTTTGCTGTTTTCTTAATGTTTTTATGGCTAAATTAAAATTTGAAATAACTACGACCTACGTACTGGTACAGAGGTCGTGGCTTTACTGTTCATTTTTTGTGTTATCATGTTGGCAGCAATGGGAAAAACGTTTATGAGCTACGTACATGTACATCGGTCATGGTTGTTTTGCTGTTTTCTTGATGTTTTTATGGCTAAATTAAAATTTGAAATAACTATGACCTACGTACTGGTACAGAGGTCGAGGCTTTACTGTACATTTTTTGTGTTATCATGTTTGCAGCAATGGGAAAAACATTTATGAGCTACGTACATGTACATCGGTCATGGTTGTTTTGCTGTTTTCTTAATGTTTTTATGGCTAAATTAAAATTTGAAATAACTACGACCTACGTACTGGTACAGAGGTCGTGGCTTTACTGTTCATTTTTTGTGTTATCATGTTGGCAGCAATGGGAAAAACGTTTATGAGCTACGTACATGTACATCGGTCATGGTTGTTTTGCTGTTTTCTTGATGTTTTTATGGCTAAATTAAAATTTGAAATAACTATGACCTACGTACTGGTACAGAGGTCGTGGCTTTACTGTTAATTTTTTGTGTTATCATGTTTGCAGCAATGGGAAAAACATTTATGAGCTACGTACATGTACATCGGTCATGGTTGTTTTGCTGTTTTCTTGATGTTTTTATGGCTAAATTTAAGTTTGAAAAGACTACGATCTACGTATACATATAGAGGTCGCGCCTTTGCCTTTGGGTTTTTGTGTTGTCATGTTTGTAGCAATGGGAATACATTTACGAGGTATGTATATGTATGTTGTCAAAACATCACTGTTTGTTATTTTTGAATTTTTCCTTTGATTTGTTTCAAAGAGGTGTATCTTGTGAGTTGACAGAAAATACATAGTAGAAGCCAACTTACATGTCATATTTTGTCCTTTTTTGAATTTAGCGGTTCATAATTGTGATTCTTTTGCTTCTGGTAGAACCAAGAGGAATTTTCCTTCAGAATATTAGTTTTGGCAATCTATTCTCAATTAAGATGTGCTTTCCGATTCTGTACAAGGAAAAACTGACACGGCAGAAGCACAAGCCAATTTTTTAAACGTATTTTTCAACTTTGTCCATTTCCTATAATTTGGAAATATTTCCCAGGGCTTTAATCATTTTCAGATTTGCCACCAATATTTGAAGGAAGTGCAGATTCCTCAGTAACCCCCTCCCCCCATTTCTTACTTTATCTATGTTCAATGTTGCAGAGCAGTGGCGTTGCTACAGGAGGCAGGGGCGATTGCGCCCTTGCTCGAAAATGTGAAAAATTTGAAAGTTTGCCATTTGAGACACCAGTCAAATACAGTGCGGTTTTCCCATGTTTCCCTTCATGAAACTCCGAATTCTTCCTAATAAAAGTTCCATATTTGAAATTATTAGTTTTTAAAAGGCAAAATTTTCCGCGCCCTTTGGGCGCCTTATGTTGCAACCCTTGAAGCAGTAAGTGATCGCTCATAGAGCAGTCAGTGGATCATATCGGAACATGTCAGCTTGAAAGACCATTTAAAATCTGCCAGTTTGCTGTGCAGCATTCCCAAGTTTGCGGTTTATCTCTCTTATTCACGCTTGAACGGAGCTGCTGTTCCCATGAACCAATCAGAATGAAATGTACCTTAATAGAAAGGTGGAAAGTTCTTCTAAAGTATCCTTTTTCCCCTGAAACGATAGCTGCTCGGTGTCGAGAGTTGTCACGATGTAAATGAACGAACCCGGTCCGTATATTGATATTTTCACTGTATCGCCATTGAATTTTCGCTAGTTTTTTATCTTTCATTAAAAAAGTGCACATTGTTCCGCCTTGACTTTGAATTGAAAATTTAGAATACTAAAAAGACAACAATTTTTTCTTCCCAAACCTGAACATCCCAGCTCTCTGCGAGGTTTATATATAACTAAAGATATTTGCATTTAACTGAAAAAGTTCGAGATTTTCTGCACAGTTATGAATCGCTGATTGAGGTTCTTTTAGGCTTGGATGGTCGGCATGTTCCCATATGAATTTGTCCTAACCGCTACAGTACCGTTTCCCTAAAATTTTCTTCAATATAGGCTTTCATTTTTGTCTAAAAGGGCAACAAAGTTTCGAGAGGTTATCGTATGTTGCCGAGAAGCCTTAATTCGCACTCCTTAGATAACACGATCTTCAGTCGACATGCTATCTCGGATATGTGCTAGTATAGGAAATGCAGATTCTTCGATAGTCCCTTATATATGCAAATTGAATCTAATCTTTTTTTTGCAATACAAGCTCCATACTTACAAATGTGTAAAAGGACCCAAATATTCGGTACGTACTTTATATAGTAGTGTTCACACTTAAGACAAAAATCAGATTTATTTTTAAAAAAGTTGCTCGTGCTCGTAGAAAAGGCGGAAAACTTAGCATAAAAATGTACCTTTTGGTCAATGGGATAGGGTGAGATGCATGGTCCAAAAATGCTCCCCCCTCAATACTTCCCTTAAAACCCTAAGACACAGACAAACTAACACAGCTCAACTAGTACAAAATCGGGAAACCTCTATGCTGGCCCCAGACAGTCAGGCCTTGCTACACCACTGGCAAGGTCTCTGACATTTTTGTCATTGTTTTTGAGTTGCATTGGCGGGATTTAAGAGCAGGAGAACAAGAGGTCACGAACCTTTTTTGGCTTAAGAATTGACCACAATATTCATTTCAAACAGCTCTTTCTGTCCGCTTGGGGTACCTGCGGAACTTAAGCCCAACTTTGGAACGCCCTTTGTCCCCAAAACTGAGGGAACGCCTACGGTACCTCGTTCTTAATGATTCACATCCAGTGTAACATTAGTATGTTCTGAAGTCTGCTTGGGTTGTGATACGTAAGGTCAATGTTTTGGAACTAACGACAAAAACAAAAAGAAAGAAAAAAAAGAACACTTTCGGTGATTGCCTTCCATTTATTCAGTGATTCAATATATACAGAGAGTTGAGTGATGATGATTAAGATTAAGCATTATGATACAGGTCAGCATTAGAAAAATGATTGTGTGCTGTATGCCTTGGGACCCCCCGGCCCCCACCAAAAAAGCTTACTTCATCGATTTATTTTGTTTACGTTACAATGTCTTACAAGGAAGTTTTAAGTATCAATGTGTTTTCTAATAATTGAGAGTTGCAGCATGAAAGTATTATAACCTCTAGCAACTCCCCGATCTAACGATATAAGAACTGTATAGAACATGGAGTATACAAAAATCGTTTGAATTAAAAATAAATTATGAATTGCATTTTAATATGCTGCACTCCCTTTAAAAACAAATTGGCAGCCCTGAATCAAATTGATAGGTTTAAATGCCTGATACCCTCACCCCAAAGAGTACCTAATCTCCTATCCTACTTACTGACTTACTTAAGCCCCTCCCACAACTGTCCTAAAAATGATTCATCTTCATCCAGACAAATTATCAGTTAACTGCTTCAGGGTAAGTATGTAAGTCCCCAATGTGTAATCAAAACACTTTCAGTACAGTACCTGCTGTGTTATATGAGCCTCGGTTTACTATGCATTTTGAACTAGCTGTCAGTCAAAGAGCTGTGGCAATTGGGAATTTGAACAGTGAACTACTACAAAATGTAGTTTGGGGTGAGACAATAAGCCCTTTAAATACATATTCATCATTGCACGGAAGATTAAAGTCGGGATGACACTTTTTGTAAACGACGAATGCGAACAGCAAGTAATGGTCTAATTTTAGTCGGCCATAACTGGGGTCCATCACCTTTCAATCTTTCAATTACCTTGATTATCTGTACAAAAGATGGTCGTACACTTATCTTGATTCACCGACGTTCATTGAATGTGATGGTTTGATATTCATGTAGACAATAAATGAAGACAATTAAAGGCTGATGGACCTCACCAATGGCTGCCTACAGTCACTAAAAACAAGCTCTGGTCGGATTGGTCTATGAATCTGAAACTACTTCTGGATTATGTAAAACACATCAGCATTATCTTTTCTTAAGATGAGGATAAAACGTGTAGGAATTTTTGATAAATCATGGATACTTTACAGAACACCTTAAACAAAGGAAAAGAAATGTACAATACCTTTGGAATTTGTCTTGTTAAATCTGGAATCCCTTCAATGTATACGTTTTAAAGAAAAACCAAATAAACTCCAACCATTTGTTCGTTCCTCGCATCTATTCACACGGTTTAGTTGAATGTGTTCTTAAGTGACAGAAATTACAACGGCCCTGTGGCAGTTTTTTAAACTTGAAAATATTTTCAATTGTTTGAATAATTTTCAAATTGTTAGTTTTTCTCGAGACATTGCTGTATAATCCTAATGATATGTATATAACATGATATTGAAATCCAAACACAGCCAACCACACGTTCGGTTTCCTCAAAAGTTCAGAGCAGCTGTTGAATGAAGGTCACTAAATTCATCATTCAGACGTATGATTCAGCTGTACAGCCCCTTTACCTGATTGCATGTAATTGATGTAAGCCCATTAATGCCCTGAATTAAAAGGATTGCAAAATTTAATTAGACGCCACGGTTCTGTATTGTGTTTTAGTTTTCAAACGGCAAATGGGATTAAGTAAAGTAGGTAAATTGTTTACTTTATCCTCCTAAATTATCTGGCATAAACTTAGCGTTGAATAAGATTCGTTCTTTATGTTTCATTTTTTAAGGATTGAAAAATATACTACTGTGTAAATAATCAAAGTCAGTAGATGATTTGTTTCTTCAAGACCGCCACCCATGAGCTCTACTACATCATACAAACTGTATATTATTGACGTTATAAAAATTCTCATCATAATATCTTTCTTTAACAAAGCCTACTACATAATTGTCTCAATAACTACTTTAAGAACATCCACAGTCAGACAAGAAAGAAAAGCAGAAAACAACAACTATTTCCAAAAATGAAAAGAAGGATTTCCTTTAATAACAACTAAAGCATAACGACATTGAAAAACTGAAAGTCAAGTAAGTCCCTGTAATGAAATGATTCCATTATTGATGTATTTTTGAAAATTATAAGTTAAATGACTTTCTAGTGAGTCTGATTTACAACCTTCAACCCCATGAAAACTTGGTATTATTTTTGAATATCATAAAATAGATGTTACGTCCGAGCATAACAAAAGTGAACAAATAGAAAATCCAAGGAGGTTTAACCGCACCCCACCCCCAATACACCCCAGAATTTAAGGAATAGCCCCAACATGGCAAATAATGACTAAAGACAGCAGTTAGGTTATCTGAACTTCACTTCACAAGAAACGTCATGTTAGGCTTTACAATGTTGTCTTAGAAGAGTACTGGTATGCATGCAAGGAAAACTAAAGAAAAAGACTTGAGCTTATATGACGTCATACAAACGTGTCGTGATTTGACAGATGTCGTACAATTTTTAATTGGTCGAATATGACCTATAGAAGGAATTGGTAAAATAAGATTTTGAACCAGTTTTTTTTCCGAGTGGACCTTTTTCATTAACAATTAGCTTTTCATATCTTTATTACTGTTAGGTACGTTATCTCATCTTCTTTTGCATTGCATGTGGTGAAAAAAAGAAAAGAAAAATCGAAAACGAAACAAAATTAAAAAAAATCAAGTTTTAAAGATGGCTTTACTCCTTAACCTGGAAGCACCTCATGTGATTTGCACGGAAGACCTTCATGCGAAACACTATATTTTCTGGAAATAGTGAGAGAGAATTGATAGAATATTCAAGAGCCACATTTATATTTGATAAGTGACAGAGGAACATATTCAAAGCATTCTTATGTGTAATTTTTTTTCATTCCCTGTGTTCGGTCCTCAAGAAATTACCAATTAAATATGTCAAATTTTCTGCAGAGAATAAACTTGAAGCAAGCAGACGCGTTACCATGGATTCGCATTGTTAGTCAATGTAGAATTTAACTCTGTTATACTGATACCATAGGTACACCGTGAGCGATGGAATTTTAAAAGCTTTATATGCCCTAGGGGCAAGACGGCATCTCTACTTAATTCAAGTTCAAACTAATAGGATGAAAAATGAAGAAGGGCAAAACATTGGCCAACAATGTGAATCCATGACATCACACCTGCTTACCTCAGGTTTACTTTTTACAAAAAAAAAAAAAAAATTGTCAACTTTAATTCTTTATATCTCGAGAACAGAACATGGGATATGAATGAAACGTTAACCAAAATGCATAGAATAGTTTTCTCTTTTAAAATATCTGGACAATTCTTCTAGCCAAAGCTAATCAGAATATTTAGTTTCATATCGTAGGTATTTTTTCTTCAAATCATCACCCTAATCTTCTGCGTTTATCGAATGAAATCTCTCAAAACGATGTCGTCTTAATCTGTGAAAATCAGAAAAAAGATTGAGTTTAAGTAAATAAGTAGAACATCTTAAAGGAGTTGTTGAGTACTGAATATCGACATTTCTTCAACTGTATAAGAACGGTGGGCAAGATTGTAAGCAACTTTAACAATTTAAGGTAAAGAGCATTCCCCCCTAACTAATTTTGAAGAAAAGGCTAAATAACCAGATAATACAATTTTCGTCTTATTTCTCTTCAAAGGGTCTTTCATAACACTTTATGACTTTGCGATTGCATATTCAAGGTACACAAAGCTTTATATCTAGTAAATTTTACATTTGAAGAGAAAAAAACGTTGTTACGTGACTCCCAACAGCCAATAATGAAACTGGACAGTCTACTACACTACTTCAATTTGCAATCTGCTCTTGCCCTTTAAAGGTACGGTTTCTACCTTTTGAGTTACCAGCCATATTCAGTGTATATCACTGAAATAAAAAATAGAAATAAGGAAATACAACACCGCAAATTTGTCTTTGCAAATAAGTCTTTCCTTCATTTTCCAGTTTTCGGTATTTATTTGAAACCTTTACCTGATTAGATGTCTGTTTTTTCAACACATGATAAAACCGGATAAATATTTCATGACTTACGGTTTTATGGTCGAACAAAAAACGGACGATATGTGCCTTTAATGGGCTCTTCGATCTGAAAGCAATTAAAACAAAAAGCATTTTCTTTTTGGTTTCTAATGAGCAGGTATGTCAATCACCCATTCTTCCAGTAATTAGCACTTTTGAAATCATTTCTCTATTTTAAAGGTAGCCTGAGGCAAATATCACTCATAATTAAAACAAAACTTAAAAAGTGACAGACAAAGAATCATGTTAAAATGGAGTTATAGGAATATTTGTTATGTTTGGTCTGGGCCTTCAAAAAATGTTTGTAGCTTGTTTGCTGTTTCCTATAATGTTTAAGATCAAATAACGTCTCTTTTTGCAGTACAGTCACTTTTTACTTATATTTAGCGCATACAAATTCAATAACAATTAAGTTTACCATTTTTACAAATTCATCTTGACAAGCTAAACGGATTCTTTCAGCACAAGCGGGACTATCCAATCGGAAATCTCCTGTTAGTCCCGAATCAGCTCTCGCAGAATATATAGCGTCTTTTATAGCGAAGAAAGTTGATGCAGCTAGAAAAAGAGGTGGTTCACCAACAGCCTTACAGGACGAAAAATGGGAAAATCGAGAAAGGCTACGTGATTTCAACATCAATGAAATTCAAACAATGAGGCTAAGAGGCAAAAACATATATTTCGCACATATTATTACTATTCGTCGTAAAAGCGAAACCCATATATATCCTCTAGTTTGGTGCGCAGAAAAAGCAATGGTGTGGTGAAAACGAGCGAGTGTGCCACAACTGGAAAAAAGGGGTAGATACGCACTGTTTAACAAGGTGTTTCTTGTTTGGGTATTGCCATTGTATTGTATCGATTGTATTCTTTGTTCGGGTTAGGGATTAGGTTAGGAGTAGGGTTATCGTTAGCCAGTTAAGAACTTTCTTAACTTTCTTGTTAAACAGTGCGCATCCCCCCCTCCCAAAAAAAAAAAAAAAACCGTGGCCGGCTTGACTTGAACCAAGTGGTTGGGAACTGGGCCGTACAACTTCATCAACGTGTTCACCATATAACCCATGCCATTTTAATGGCCCCTCACCTGTAATAGGTAACAGACGTGTCCGAAATTGGGTCGATATCAAGTTATAGCGAACAAAAAACGCACGTTACCATACCGCGACGTATTCCTATATTAAGTGCGTGCCTTTTATATCAATATCTTGAGCGACGAGTTAACAGTAATCTTTGCCTACCTTTGAGGAGCATACTGCTCTGACGTTGGGGGATCGATCTAGGAGAAACACATTGAACTGTTTGGGGATATCTCCAAAACTTGGAATCTTGTAGAAGCCGGGCCCTTTGGTGAGAAGGTGACCGGAAGGGGAATAACGATAGTCTTCAAGGACAAACAGACCATATCCTTGTACAAAGGCACCTTCAACCTGGGCGGAGGACAAAGACCAAAACATGTTATTGAGTCACGCACCACTCTTTGCGTAACAAAAGTAAATGTTTCCAACGCGTGTGTTTAAGTAATTTAAATCTTAGCACAATTATTCTCAAAACCTGCTATTTTGTTGCACTTGTTAATTAGAGGAAGTTGTCCCATTTGAGTTCGTGAGTAATGGGTTTCAAACTTTTCACTCTTGAAGCTGGGGAAGGGGGCCAGGAGAAGTTCGACACCTGAATGGGTCATATCCCGAAATGACTTATAGTGGGGTCTACTGCCATCGTGCTTGGTCAGAAACTGAGCCGTAAAAAACCGTAAAAAGATGGTCGCCACTCTCGTCGCGTTTGTTTTTCGGTGTGTTCTTGGTTTAAATTTATTCTATGTGACTGAGCGACTACGACAACAATAATGGAAAAGAGGTAAAGTTTAGGTAAAGAATCGTCAGGGCTTCAATCGTGTCTAAACGTAACACGGAACTATGTCGTTTCTGCTACATGTGACCCAATCTTTTAGAGCAAAGCCATACCTAGTCGATCATCTTCACCTTATTGTTTTATCTCACGAACTTCGAACTTACACATTCACGAAAACTGATCTTGTTCTTTTGCATTATGAAATGTTTACGTATGTTCTACCAACTAAAATGAATTCTTATGTAGTAAAACTCAAAAGCTATTTACTTGACCAATGTCCACAGCCGGATTGAGACTATCACCCACATCCATTACGATGTCGGTTCTCAAAACCTGGTGGTCTCCCGTTAAACAATCTATTTCAACTTCAGAAACGGCAGAACCATAGCAAAAATAGTCGAATAGTCTCGTTTCATTTGAAGTTCTATCAGCCCAATCATACCCGGTGAGGTCAGGGGTCCTGAAATAAATAAAATAGCTTAATTCAGATCTATAACTTGCTGACTACAATCACAGGTTCGTATAATCAAAGACACGCCACTGGTCGCCAAAAATACATGGAAAATCTTCTTGTAAAATAATGGTGAACAATGGAAAACTGGAAGTATGTCAAACTCACTTGTAAAATCCAGTTGCTGACAGACTGGTACGGTCCATGTAAGCTGCTTTGACCTATTATTAAAAAAAAGTGAAAATCTAGAGCATTCATACGTTCTCTTCATAAATTTCTGTCCTTGAAAGCATGCATGTTACCTAAATCTACTATAGTTAAAATTACAAAATATTAATGCTTTGAACAAACAATTTGTCCACGTACTGCGAATGCTTCTGGTTTTATTTCGAAATACCTTTCTGAAACGTAAGACTTAAATAAGGAGTTACGTGATGAGCCTAACATTTATTTAAAAACCGCGTGTGTTCCAAGAAATAACATTTACTTACCCAGTCAGTCCAATTTCCGGTGGGATTTTTCGCTTTATATTTTTCCAGCCTCTGTACCAAGGTATTGCAAGCATTCTTCAAAAAAATTGTAGGGAATAATTTATTTACTACCTGAATATAATAATAACATGACGAACATTCAAATGAAGCTCAATTGAACCGAAACGGCGTTCAATAATTGCCTTTAAAGCCTTAGTTATAGCCTATTGCTTTTGAGTTCAAGATATAATCCAGAAACCAGGTTGTTGATTAATGGCAAACGAACTTCCAGATGTTCAAAGCAGTGGCGTAGCCACTGGGGGGGGGGGGGACAGGGGGCCTAGGCCCCCAAAATTTTCTTTAGCCCCCCCCCCGATTTCTTGCTTCCTGATAAAGTAATTGAAGAAATAAAATGTTTGAACGGAAATAAACTTTGCGGAAGTACTTCCTTCAAAACAGTAAATAAATAAAATGTATAAAAATTAAAAAAAAAAAACATGGATTAATGTGTGTAAAAAACATTTTGTGCGCATGTGTGAAATCAAGTAATAACTTCAAAATGCCTACTTTCACTAAATTAGATACCGTTTGTGATCTGCACTGTCGTTTATTGCATTTCACTCCGAAGATGAAACGAAAGTCTCGACGACAAACTTTAATGTGTCTTTGTTAGTTTAAAACCCTTTCTGCCTTTCGGATGGCTGATTGACTTACTGAAAATAAGGCAATCGTACACTGGAGATCACTCTTACACGTCCAGTCCTATACTTTATCACACACAAAATATGCCGTAAGCAGGTAAGGGTAAGGTACTACCTTCGGATAATTCTTCCCTTCCATCCTTAACAAGTAGGCCTATGTCGTGCCTCACTCCTGCCCATGACAAGTGCCATTGTAGGACGTTTTTTTTTTCGACAAGTCCTCTTTTTACTAGTTGGCACTGGTGTCCGGGGGATTTTTAAAATGTATGCAAGGTCCAGATTTCATGTGTTTCCCACATGATTCATACTTCTGCTTTGCGGTTCAATTATTTTGAGAGATTTATTCGTAGTATTTTAATTTTGACTTCGTAATGAACCGACATTGTTTTTCTGGTAGTGTGTATGTCTCTTGTAAAATCTCTACAAAAACTAAAAATATTTTGATATTTTTCATGCTCTCCAAAAAGGGAAAATCCTAAAACTTAGGCCTATAATCAGTTCAAAGTTTTGCTGAAACATAGCACCATTTTGCATCTAGGAAATCTAACGCAAAGAAAGTTTCTGAGAGGGGACACAACTGTTTTTCGTTTTCCTGTTAAAGGTTAAGGTACTCCCTCAGATAAGCTGAAATCCATTCAAATATTGCCGCATTTGCGACTGGGTACACCCAGTTTAAAACACGTGGTAAGTGTCGTTTCCGGCCATCTGGAGGGGTTTTAAAGCCCAAAGTTTTCTTGTACGCTCCGCGCCAACTGATGGTGGCGCTCCGCTTAGATTGAAATATTGCCGCATTTGCGATCTACGTCCTTCTGAAGTTTACAATTTTTCCCAAGGGAAAGGGAGATACCGGTTCCATTTAGTCTCACCCCCAGGCCACTGATCAGAAGTGCCCAGTTTTGGGGTCCGTAAAAAGTGTATGTATTACTATTTTTCATAGATTGATTTTTTATTCTCATAATTTGAGAAGTCGCAGAAATGAGATTCGTATTTCAAGGTTGGGTACATCCAGCTTAAAACACATGGGAAGTGTCGTTTCCGGCCATCTGGAGGGGTTTTAAAGCCCCAAATTTTCTTGTGCGCTCCGCGCCAACCGATGGTGGCGCTCCGCTTAGATAGTCTTGCCGAGCCTGACCCTCAGAGGTACGAAGCCCCTCACTTGTTACCTAGCCCCCCCCCCCAAAAAAAAAATCCCATCCTGGCTACGCCACTGGTTCAAAGTTAGAATTTGTTACGTAGTAACTGCTAGTTTTGCTATACAAGCGATGTAGGCTAACTGTAAATCTTGACACGTGACCCAAACTGACTTCCCAGTAGATTTTGAAAAACTTTTCTCAAGAGAGAAAGTGACACATTAAGAAGACTCTTCATGGTTCACTTAAACATATAAAAATTTGGAAAGACATATTTGTTTGGTCAGCATTCTTCTTGTGTCAAAATAAGGGACTGAGTTGTCCTCGCTTTCAATATTTTCTACCTTTATTTTTTTTTATATTGTCCAGTAAATCGGCATTACATTTCAAAATACTTTTATTCCTTCATAAGGATACATGATTTGGAACGTAAAATTTTCTTTACAATACCTGGATGGCCATTCCATTCAGATCAGATCCAGTGCTAGCGGCAGTAGGAGAGGTATTTGGTACCTTATCTGTACTTGTTTCACTGATATGGATGCTTTCTTTTGGGATGCCAAGCGCTCGACTGGCCACCTGAATTAATTTGGTATGCAATCCTTGTCCCATTTCAATCCCCCCATGAGTGACTAGAACGGTACCATCTGTGTAAATATGCACAAGGGCACCTGCCTGTTGTAGAGAATAAAAGATAAAGGTGTGAGTTTGGAGATATTTCGGAATTACCAAAATTGGCCAGCCCAATGTAGACAATTGCATACAACTATTAGGAAATACATACAACTATTAGGGACCTAAAAAAACATTGAAAGATATCAGACCTCATTATTCACAGTAAATTTACCTTATAAAGAACAAGAACATCTTTCAAAATGTAATATGAGAATATTATGGGTATGCATTGCGTAACTGTTTTTGACATTTCCCACCGCACAAATACTTTCAAGTTTGATATGACTGTGTTGACTAGCAAATACGGCCTTTGCATGATTCACCCTCTATTTGCATACTCAGTATGTTCGTTAAGCATTCATGTATAAGGTTAAGTCACATATACCTTCCACGTGTCTTACAAAGTAGTTCCAGAATTTTAAAGAGATTTAGGAACTATTATAATGGGTGTGTGGTCCATTTGGAAGAGCATCTGAACAACACACGGAAGGCCCGGGCTTTAAATCCTAGCCCTGGACTTACCAAAGGCTTTAAAATGGAACCCGTTGTCGTTGTGCGTGATGCTTTGCATAGGCAAAGGAGGAGGTATATCAATTCAGTTGTCCACAACTGAAAACAAGGCAGCTTAACCCGAGAGTTTTTTTTTATGGAGGCGCTAAACCCTTTATAACCTAACTTAGGAAGTAGCATAAAGCGGAATGTGATAAAGGATGGAACAAAACAAGATCAAACTTCCTTGAGATTGCTTTGTGCTGTATAGGCTACTTCCTTGACAGCAGAAAGTGCAGATTAGAGGACCCGTCTAAAGAACCCATGTACTTATGTTGCAACTTCTTTAACATTTATCTTAGCAGAGGGGATCCATGCAACAGGCCTAAGCGATTTAAACTTTAGCTAGCAATACTCTTGGTAACATTGTAGAAAATAAACATTTCATTTCAACAGAAAACATTTTGTTTAGTGCAAGTTTAGAGCACTTTCAAAAAAAAAAACAAAACTCATGTGTCGACTATCTGTATGGTTCAAAGTTTTGTTTCCTTCCCTTACAGTTGGAGAACTGTTGATCACATGAAAATACCTGATTCAGAAACTTGGCAGTGAAAGAAATTCCAAATTTTGTCGGTGTTATTGCCAAACCTCGTTTTTTCCACCTATTGTTTCTGTAAGTAACAAAATTTATGTCATTATAAAAGATAGCATTATCTATTTTTGCTTCTGGAAAATTTAATCGAGTCATTTGTTTCAGAAATATCTATATGTACAAGAAGTGAACCTAAACCGCAAAACCGAAATTGACTCCTAGGAAAAACTTAAAGTAAGCTCCACAGAGCTTGCAAAATTGACCATGCCTATAATTAAACATGATACAAAAAGTTGTAAGAAACATTAAAAACAAGAACAAAATAATTCAGGTTTGTTTGTGAATAAACAAACTTTTCATAACTTTGTAAATGATCTCAATGCACTGCAACAAAAAATTCAAGGTGGGATGGAGTTCCATAAAGAAGGTAGGAGAAAGCCGAAATACTTTTTCTGAATCCCTCCTGATTCTTTGACAAAGAGTCGTTAGACGAAACCAAACTTTAAACTGCTTCCTAAAGAAGATATACGTCCACTGAAGGACAACACTTCAGTGCCGTCGGAAGGTATTTTCGATTGGGGGGGGGGGCTGACTCGGGCTGACTATCTTAGCGGAGCGCCACCATTAGTTGGCGCGGAGCGTCCAGAAAATTTTGAAAAATCGCAGCCCCTCAGACAGCCGGAAATGACATTTCCCGGGCTTGTTAATAGTATCTAAGCAGTCGTTATTTTGACCTTTCGTTGTAATCAAATGTTCACTTCAAAAAAAAAAAAAAAATATATATATATATATGGCAAAATTATTGGGGGGGGGCTGCAGAGCCCCAGCCCCCCCCCCCCGCTTCCGACGGCCCTGCACTTTACCAACCTCACGGCCCTCATCAGACCATTTACATCATTAGTCTGTCATATATGGCTCCATTTTAGACTGGCTTAAAAGAACATATACTACACATGATCTTAGCCAAAAGGTAGAAGCCAAATGAGGGAACGGAGTGTGAGTCCCTGACATGAATAATATGAAGAGGAGATTAATGTTTTAATTTATATAATGAACTGAAGTAATGTGAAGAATATTGTAAAACCAAGAAAACATAAAAATTCCAACTTGATATCGATAAATATAAAAAATAGAATATTTTGCTTGTCAACACATGCATGGATAGTTTTACACTGCTGGTAATTTAGTGTTAATCGGAAGGCCCTTTCTAGCTTGTGTAGGTTATGAAGAGGATGCAATTCGGTAAGTGTTCGGGGCATCCAAAGTTAAAAGAGTACAATGTGATGAATAGGGAGTAGAAAGTAGAGTATTTTGCAGGTTACAAAGAATTTTGCAGGATAAATCATGACGCATTCGAGCCTTTTTTTAAGAACTACAGTCGACTTTGGAAAATATTGAATGGCTTCCCTCCTTGTAAGGAAACGAATAACTATAGCCGTATTCTAAGTCTGAACGTTTCCCCCAAAATGATGTGTGTGTTCATGAGATATAACAAGTACACGCCAATTAATGGACTGAAGAATTAGGAACATCGGTTCTTATCATCACACTCATGAATTTCCATGTGTGGAGACAGAAAGTACCCAATGACCACAATACAATACGTCCTTTGCATACCTCCAAAGACCGTAGCTTCACCCACAGGGCCGTAGCCAGCCCATGTGGAGGGGTTGGTCTTTTTTCTAAGTTGTGGACCTTTTTCCAGATACGGAGGCGGCTTGCGGGTGCCGTAAGCATGCAGTTGGGCATGCTTCCCCGGAAAGGTTTTAAATTTGCAGATTTCCTGCAATCCGGAGCTATTGGAAGGCTTTTGAACACAAGAAAAGTCCTTTTTCCCCAGGATTTCCACACAGCACACCACTTATAAAGAAGTGAACGGAAATTCGTCCTCCATATGTCAAGATAAAAAATATTTCATAGCTGACCCTTCAAACACAGGGCTGGAAAAATGTACCTCCCTCACGTTGGGGTGGGTCATTCGAACGCTCCGACCCTCCTGGCTACGGGCCTGACCCAGGCGCGGCGGAGGAGGAAAATGTTGGGGGACTTAATGCCAGCAAGACTATCTAACCGCCGAATCGCCACCATAAGGAAGCCCCAAACTCTCGATTCCGCCGCCACTGGGATAAGCCTCTTTACGTAAAATTTGTCCTGCAATAAAGTTCTCTATAAGGGTCGACCTTACCTATTGTATTCGGTCACCTGTTTCCTGCGTGTTGCATAATTACTTTTTTCTAAACAAGACTGCCAGCATCGGTCTAGGTTCCAGTCATGTAAAACTTGGCGGAAATGGGTTGCATCGCCTTTCTTGTAAAAGTTTAGTTCACGAACCTTCAGAAATAAAATGGTAATGGATATGTTTAAAACGCTTATGGAGAGTTGTTGTCAGTACCACGACATATTCAGATTCCAAATTCATTTTGTTCCAGGAACATCTCGGATATTTGTGCATTTTCGGACACTTAAGTTGATCAGTAGGCTAAAAGCAGAATTAACCTTTTGGATTCATACTAAAACTAGACCTGTGTTTTTTACCGTGAAATGCAATATACCTGCAGCTGAATTCAAACACGAAAGGGCCGCTGCCATTTTACATTCATTTTGTCATTTAAATTGGGGAACACTCCCATGGTCACAGGCGCACGAGACGGGGCCAGGGGACTCCTCCCCCCCCCCCCCTCAAAAAAAAAATCGCGAGATCTAAGATTCTATCAGGAATTCGGGAAAATTCGGGCAATTACTTGAGCTTAAAAATTCAATGGAATGGTTTCAATAACTCAGAAAAACCCGACTTTAAAGTGCTCGAAATTTTACAAAATATATCCATAATGCTGCCTAAAAATTCATTTAAAACCTCTTAGTGACGTGATACTTTTCAAAAGTTGTAAAAAGTAAAATCATTTACATTGTCAGCAGTTCGAGCAGTTACGTAGACAATTTACTCAATCAGTCAATTCAGTAGATCTTAAACTAAGCCAAGAGTCGTAATAGACTGAGCAGCACCATTAGCATGTTTTCAATTGTATTGTTTTTGCTGTATAGGTTTCCCTCCAATAGGTGCAAGAACATTTAATCCGGAAGTTGTGGTATTTTGTATCCGGTAATTTTCTGAACACTAGGTAAATTGCTGATTTTTTTCCTGTTATTGCAAACAAAAGTTCGAATCGAAAATGCTTTATTTCGAGATACTGACAAGCCTGGGAAATGCTTCTTCCGGCTCTCTGAGGGGTCCAGTGTTCAAAACTTGCGGGACGCACGGGCCACGCTTACAAAGTGTGTTGTCGAACAATTACTGAACAGAATATTAGAGGCTTGCATTTTGTTTTTGCCGATATAATGAAGGAGTATTCATCGATAGCATGAAAAACGTGATAGTTTCAGAACAAATGAAGGATCAAGTAGAAAAAGGAGCAAAACATGATACCGCTTAACATTTAATCCCTTCGAGACAGCAACTTATATTATATCGTCCCCTCCGTTCCTGGAAGGTGTTCAAGAATGGGGGCAATTAATAGACCTTGCCCCTCCCCATACCAAAATATGGCTACACTCCAGCTTTTTTTCCTTAAAATTTTACTAATATTTGTATTTTCCTTAAAATAGTGTAACGTTTGATTAAAAATGGCAGATCTTCGCCCGAAATTGTCGTAAGGGGGCGTTGGATCCAGCTTTACCCCCTTATCTAACTGCATAAAGAACCATTTAATAAAGGTACTACTGGAATGGATAACGGTTAGAAGGACATATATAAAATACGACCGATCGGATTTCAGTAGACTTTTCCGTTGTTACCTTTTCCTGTGGCAAACCGCATGCTTTGGCCACCGCTGTCATCCAGCTTTCTGCAATGAACATACTCTGGGGAGCACCGAATCCTCGAAAAGCTGTGCATGATGGGATATTGGTCTTGCATAAATAACCGCAGACACGAAGATTTGGCACTTTGTAGACATTTTCACAGTGGAAGAGAGCCCTCTCTAATACCTAAATAAAGATGTGTTCTATTCAATAAAGTTGCAGCAGCTAAGCAGTTCAATTACCAATTACCCCCTCATTTACCTACGACAAATCCATCTCTTAGAAAGTTAGGAAGTTTAAGCAAAATTAAATTGTTTTTCACATGTGAAAGGAAAACGTTAAATGTTCTCAGTGTGGTGAAATTTTTCTTCAAGTAGAACATGCATTTTCGAGATATCAGCTAATGCGGTTACTCGATTTGTGTTTCAAACTAAGCTTCAGAGCAACAGATATTACATCACTTCCTCACATTGAAAAGGAATGCTTTGTTTCTCATTGTTTTTTTTCAGACTGTTTGTTTGACCTTGACGTCAATAGAAAAAAGGACTTCCCATGGAGATTGCACAGTTTGAGTTCCCATGCTAAATCATATTCTTAACATTCTTAAAAAGTCATTGGAAAACATTGAGATTGTCCACCTTTTTCCAAGTTCGCCAATGGTTCGTACACCAACGCAATCCCTGTGCGGGACTGAGTCTTTATATTCAAAATATGAACTTTAAAAATATGGACTAAACTTTGTTTAGTTTCAGAAAACAAAACTGGAAATTCTAAACGCTTAAAAAAGCAGGTTGTAAAAACTGAAACAATATTGTGTGGAAATTATAAAGAATGAAGTACTAAGCATTCGTAAAAAGTTTTTTTTTGTTTCACTATAACTTAAAATTTGATGTGTGTTTTTGAAATATGGTGATAACGAAGAACAAAATGATAATTAACTCATCCTTCTGCAAACTTCAGTGAACCAGAAACACAAACAGAACCGCTGGGGCATCATGGGAACGTGTGGATAGCAGTTTTCGGCGAAAACATTTCTACATTAACAACACAATATAGGTGTCTTTCTAAAAAAAACGTTCCTGCTATGCATGTTTTAGCTCGTCGGTCAAGCCCCTCGGTTGTACTCTTTTTATATCCGTTTTCGTCTTGACTCAGTAGTTGTTGACCTGTATTTCTACCAGCTACTTCTCAGTCTCATGAAAACAAAAATTTTATGCAGCAGAAAACGACATGTTCTTGCTGTTCATTGTACTAAATTACCACAGAGTAAAGTTGAGCTTCTTTTATGATAGTAAAGAGTGTTTCATTTACCGGGAATGAAAGATCCAGGCTGCTTCCACAACTGGAGTACAGTCTTAGATCTAAAGCAAGTACTTTGCCCTCTTTGGTGAATCCAACTTTGTATCGACCCAGAAATGGATGCCGTGTCCCAGTGCTTATCATATCTTCATCCCTATCAAGCATGTATCTAACTGGTTTGCAAAGCCTATAGAAAGAAAGAACAAAAAGAGATAAGTTGTTAACAACTAGGATATTATTAGTACAAGCGTTTGAATTATAGGCCCGTAGCCAGAAAAGGGTCTGGAGCGGGACGAAAATTTTCCCTTGTGTGTGTGTGTGTAAAATTGTGTTAGGTCAAGGGCAAACTTTAATTTCTCTGGGGGTTTGTCGGAGGAGACTTTGTCCCTTTCAGCGCCCTTGCTGTACGGGTCTGGAGAGCAAGTATTTTAAGTCTAAACGTTTAACTCTCTGGTTTAGGCTGGTAGCGTCCATGGCCTTATATCCATTTCTGGGGCATTTCTTGGGATTGCCTTCCCTACTCTACTGCTTATGCGAAGCCTAACGCAAAATGACAGTAGTTTTCAATTTAAAGCTTTGGTATGACTCGACCTGTAAACCGAACCCCCGACCTCCCGGGTGAGGTACAAATGGTCTACTACTAGACCTAAACGCAGACATGAGATCATACGAGACATATTGATAGAATGGTGTCCGGTCAACTCGGTCCCTGAGACAACTCGGCCCGGACATCTCGGTCCCTGGACAAACTCGGCCACCGAGACATCTCGGCCCCTGGATGACTCGGCCCCTGAGACAACTCGGACCCCGGACAACTCGGCCACTGAGGCATCTTGGCCACTTATGAATTGTGAGATTGCATTTTTGAGGAAATTTGCACAGCCTAACCTTCAGCTTTAAGACATTGCTCAAAGTAAACCAATTTTGAAAACGACATTACAATAATTCTGACTAGGTGGATTGAACACCTTTCAATGACCATCTTCCAGTAAAACCTTTTGAGGCAGGTGGGCATTCCTGACGTGGTTTTTTACGAAATTTATAAAAAAAAATACTACTAATTCTGGTACAGTGGCTTAGGGTAATAACAAGGTCGTCTTGAAGGTCTGTGGTCAATTTTTATGAGGGTGGAACGGGCGAGCCATATATGACAGTCCAATAATGTAAATGGTCTGAGGGCCCTGACGTTGGTCACGTGCTCTCTGTCCTTCAGTGGACATAATAACTGTTTTCGGAAAGCTTGGTCATGAGAGTCAATCTCTTTAAATTCAAACCCCGGCTTCCTTTATAAAAAAGGGCTAATATCTTTCGCATGAAATACGTAAGTTAATTTCGAACCTTTCCTTAAATATGTGCAAGGTTCATTGACTATAAGTATAATTTTTAGATGGCGCGCCGTCTACCCTTCTTTTACTTAATTGGCTGTTGAGAATCATGTGACAATTTTTTCTCTTCAAATGTGGAATAGTTTACAAGAGAAAAACCTCTTAAGTGGTTTCAAGTTACCTTGAATATACAATAGTGAAATACTACTAAGCGAGCGAGTACTTGCATTTCTTACATTAATACTAATATTAATAAGGGTAGTGCTTATTCAACGGTGGCCGAGTTGTCTCAGAGGCAAAGATGTCTCGGTGGCCGAGATGTCCAAGGCCGAGATGACCGGACCGAGTTGTCCTCGGGGCTGAGTTGACCGTAAACCGATAGAATAAGCCAGGGGCGTCGATTTAGGGGGGACATGTTCCCCACTTTTTTGAGTGGGGGGACACTAACGTAAAAGTTTCCCACTTTTGTGACGTGAAATTAAGTTCTACCAAAAAGATAGCATGCGGAGCAAACTCTGTAGTAGCCGAAAGATGACGCTCTTTCAAAATCATTTTACACCTCTCTAAACAGTATAATATACAGAGTCTGCAAACCTTCGTCCAGTTTTCATTTACAGGAACGAATTAGTAAACTTGAGATGGTCATGTGGTGCACCAAACAAGTATGAATAGTGTATTTTGGTACATACAACTGATACAAAGAACGGCGAACAACCTACTTAGCTATTGTAGGTGGAAAATGTGTACCAGCCCATACGTTCGATGCATAAATATTACCTATTATGCGAGATATAATTTAATATTTTAATTTTGTCGTTACGTCATATTTGGTGGTCGTAAATGAGATTCGCTAGAAAGTTGGCAGGCTATTCTATACCGTAGGTATGCAATGTAACTTAGTTGTAAACGTGGGCTGTTCAACAGTGAAGCCGTTGAAAGACTCATTGTATTATTTGTAGTAGCAAAAGTAAGATTTTTGATATTTGAATGTAGTAGTTAAAACGCAAACACAATAGCCTACTTACAGCAGGCTACCAAAAAGAATATACTTTGCATGTAGCGGGTGATGAAAGATGTCCTCTACCGATTACAATCGACTAGCTTTCTGCCATAATTCCACATGGTTACTTTGCAAATCCCCCAAATTTTCGCGCTCTCCGTGGGCTTGCACTCCCATTGATGTTCTTTTTTTACTTGTATATCAAACAAACATTTTTCATCGGTCTCTATGATTATGTCGATTATTCGTGTGCATAGGGCAGCAAGTGTGGTTATGAAGGAGCTCAAAATTTAGGAATTAGAAGATGAATCGTCCCCTACTATGTTTTAATGAAATCTGTGGTCTTAAGCATGGCAGGTAGAAATTGACAAACACATTTTAATGAAATTGAAAATATCTCGGGTCACAGTCTGCATGCAAATTTCGACACGAAATTCCCAAATCTCCCCAGTCTTGATTATTTGTGTCAAAGAAGCAAAATTTTCCTCGCGTTTCGCGCTCAACAAATCGCGGTTCCTAAGCAAAGGGCATCGCTCATACCTTGAGTAAAATCTTCCAAGCTCTGGGCTTTCAAAGTGAAAAAACCGGAAATTTGCAATATGTGACACCAGTAATTACAGTGCTATATGAAAATAGCACTGTAATTACTGGTGTCACTTGGTGATCTGGTGTCACATATTGCAAATTTCCGTTGAAAATTCATAAAATTCAAAATTAAATATAAATAAATATAAGCTCTTGACTCAAAAACGTTCGTCAGGGAGCTTCATTTCGTATGGGTTGGATAAAATTATTGAGCAACAACGATCTTTGGTCGCAGTTCAATCTCAGATTGACCAAAAGGAAATGCAAATTCTTCAGCAATCCACCAACTATTCAATTTTCCTTATAGGAAACCCAAACTTTTCTGCAATACAAGCTCCATATTTTCAATGTTTTTTTTAAAAATGGCAAAACTTTCAGAGCCCTTCGCGCGCCGCAATTTACGGCCCTAGTACAGTGGTGTTCACACTCAAAAGAATCGTAAAATCTGGATGCTTACCCACCCTCGGTTTCCGAAAAAATGTCTCGCTACGTCGCTGTTCACACCTTATCAGGAGAGCTTTTTTAGGCCAGAAGTCCCCCCACCCACTTTGAAAACAAATCGACGCCACTGAATGAAATCATAAAGAGTTCACGAGGGAACTCCTAATAAAGAAGACACAGTCTTTGATGTAAAATTAAATTTCAACAGTTCTGTTCTCTACTCATAAACAGATAAAGTTAATGAACTCTCAAAAAGACAATGATCTTTAATATACAGGAAATGACCTTAAATGTAAAGAGCAGTCGCCCCAAACTTATTTTGAAAAAAGGCTATATAACACAATTTTCCTCTCATTTCTCTACAAAATGCCTGCATATTTAAGGTGAACCAAGCAGCTATTTCTAGTAACTTTCACATTTGAAGAGAAAAAACACATGACTCCCAACCGCCAACCATGAACTGGACAGTGTACCACTATTTCAATTTGGGAAAACTGCTCTTTCCCTTTAACTTTATCATATGAATGACTGATAAACCTCTTCGAGTACGTGCAATGTGTTGTTCTTCCTTTCCCTGCTCTCACCTGATTGCTCCATGTTATTTGATTGTGTATTTGAGATTTTACACACATAATCATTAAGGACATCATAAAACACGTTCAAGCAAAAAGTAAGCCAGTCACTTCATTGTACCCAAAGAGCGCTACTTGTACACAGATATTCATAAAAGGCAATTACTTATTGGTAATGCAATACTGGATTAGTTGATAAGTGTAGGAAAAATGGCTTATGTTTACTTGTAGGCAGCTACAGCTGCAGCGGCGGAGAATGTGCAGCTTCTGGACTCCTTGCCGCCAAATCCTCCACCCAATCTTTTAGCCCGGCATACAACACGATTCTTGGGAATTCCAAGGGCCATTGCCACTGAAAACTATGGATTTGAAAAACGAAACTGTATTTGAAAAAATACACATCTTATCTCAATTAAGCAACAAAGAGGTTTAAAGAAAGGTCATAAAACAGATCTTATGTTATTCCATCTCAATAAATAAGCACACATTTATCACAGTCACATGTTATGTATCAACAAGGTGATGGCTTTATCCCGGAAAAGATGACAATGAAAGGGACAAAGGGTACCGTCGTTTCATTTATCTTCAATAGACTTGCCGGTATCCAGATTAAGAGACAAGTCATTGTCTTGTCCGGACTTCTCTTCTTTCACGATGTGACTTGGTACAGGTATTTCATTAAAAGATCTTAAACACCTTCAGTGTATGCAAAATCAATTTGCTTAACTTATCTTTTCGGCAGCCAGGTTAGATAGAAAAACCTCTTCTTCGTGATCTTCACTGGCCTCTATTTAGGGGAGAATTTACTCTAAATTGGCTTGTATGTTTACACGGGCTTAAAAAATTTCAATGGATGGGACCCTACTCTGCATAACTCCTTCCAGAAAGAGAGAAGGTGAGGTTACCGTTTGCATTCCTAGTCCTGTGGTGTGGAACTCTCTTCCTTCTCAAGGGATAAGAAATCTGTTCCACTTTTTCAAAACCGGCTGAAGACTCACCTATTTAATTGACTTTTTTTTGGTGGCAATATTTTTATTTTCTTCTTTAGCACGTTGATCATACGGTATTTGCGTTGTATAAAAGTATGTTTGTAATAAACTTGACGGCGTTAGAGGATACAAAGCAATGTGTGCTTACAACGTGGACTTACTAGAAGAAGGAAATGCGTGTATGAGAACGGGTACAAAAATCAGATTACACAAACCTGAGCTTCAGTTATGTTTTGCGTTGATGAAATTATCTCCATTTCATCATCCTCTTCTTTTGGAATGATAATGGATGCCATTGTTTCCAAGTAGAAGTGTTCTTGAGCACCCACGTGACACTCACCCTCAACCACAGTGTCAGAATCATTGAAGCCGTCCTCTATATCCCCAGTAGTTATCTGGAGAGGTTGCTTGTGGAAACTTTGTTTATCTATGGCATCCTAAAAGTTAATATGAAAACCAAGAATTATCTTAAAACTTGATATAGGATTATAGATGCCTAACTTTGCTACGTCTTACTGATATATATATATATATATATAAACATATATATATATATATATATATATATATATATATATATATATATATATATATATATATATATATATATAAACATATAACATGATAGCAAGCAATACGTTTGTTTGGCACTAGACTCCAGTGGCTTTTAACATAAACTAAAGTACCCCTTTGAGAACCCGCAAACCCCAAGGCGAAAGAGGAAGCAAAGGCACAGGAAGGTCATTTGGTTCAACCCCCCGTTCAGTAAAACAGTCGAATCTAACGTTGGCAGGGCTTTCCTCAAACTCATAGCCAAACACTTTCCCCCGGGGCATAAGCTGCACAAAATATTTAACAAAAACACTGTGAAAGTCAGTTATAGTTGCATGAAAAACATGAAAGCCGTCATAAGCAACCACAACTCTAAGGTGCTTTCAAAGAAAACTGCTACACCCCCAAATCGTGGCTGTAACTGCAGGGTTAAAATTTCTTGTCCCCTTGATGGGAAATGCCTCACATCAGCCGTAGCCTACAAGGCTGAAATAACTAGTAACGATGCCACACACTCATACATAGGCATGTCTGGCGGCCCATTCAAGGAAAGGTACAACAACCACAAGAAATCTTTTAACTTAGAACGTCATGAAAAAGAAACCGAGCTCTCTAAACACGTTTGGTCCCTTAAGAGGAGCGGCCAGGCTTTTACAATTCGTTGGCACATGTTAGCACAGTCAAACACACATAGAACTCCATCTGGCTTTTGTTACCTTTGTCAAGCTGAAAAACTTGCTATAGTCGATCACCGTTCCCCCAACCTCTTGAACAAAAGATCGGAGATTCTATCACAATGCCGCCATCACCACACACGCAAGAAAGTTACTCAAGCGGGCAATGGTTAAAAACCCAGAACGGCGAAGGCTTGTGTTCATTGTTACCGAGATCCCCTGACGATCGCATTGATTTGTGAGAAACTTTAAGTTGGGTTTTGTTTGCTTTTACAGCATAAGTACATGGTCGATATCTGCTCTTCTGCTTGCAGAATTGAGCACTCTGTCCAGTCTTGTTTTTTGGGCATTTATATATATATATATATATATATATATATATATATATATATATATATATATATATATATATATATATATATATATATATATATATATATATATATATATATATATATATATATATATATATATATATATATATATATATATATATATATATATATATATATATATATATATATATATATATATATATATATATATATATATATATATAAAAGTGAACCAGTGCGGTATTGAATAGTCACATGAAGACCTTAGGCCATATTTTCCTCAAACATAGGCATTGCCTTATACTGAAAGAGTAATCCTCTTTTAGAGGAAAGGTTTACAAACAACAACATGTTGTCCTATAATGGTAGCTTCCTGCATGGGAGCTGTCTGCAATAGAGTGCAGTAGTTTCATATACTGCAAAAAGCATACCAGTGCATAGTATACTGCAGTCCCTTTACAAATGGTATATACATGCTTATGTTACATAAACATCTCACAGCTTGTCTTATAGATGCATGCTTCACCACAGCTAAGAGGAAAGACACTGTGTTTTTTGTTTTGCAACATGATGTCAGAATGTTTGTTTATACAATTTTTTAAATAGTTCATAGGTCACTCTACTCTAAAAGGGATCAACCAGTTTTCAGTTTATTCTCCTTACTCTAAACAATAGCAAAGTTAAAATATATCCTCTTGGAAGCTTTACTGCAAATGGAAGTATTTCATGGCGAGTACCAAAAAACCTTTTCATGTCAGATAATCTCTCTTGTTTCAAAAAGGCATTCACCTGATTTTGATTGGAAAGTTCAAGTCATACTAGCATGATACCTAAAAGCTTTGAAATATGTCAGGTTATCAACTTTGTTAACATTTTAACAAAGGGATGTTATATGACATCGTGGTTAACTTTTTTATCATATGTTTTCTAGTAATAGCTTTAAAAACCATAGTTCTAACAACGATTCGGGTGACATTGGTGAGGATTCAAGTCCTTATATTTAACCATACTTATAGAAACATGATGATTACGAGAAAGGGCAAAGAATTAAGTTTGGGGCAAACTTTTCGGACACAGCGCGGAACCAAGTTCAAAATACCAGTTCCTAGGAGTGTCGGTCCAGGGAAGAAGCCCCCGAAAGTTATGAGGTTTAAGCATACCTCTGGATAAAAAAGTAAGTCTCTGGAGTGGTAAACTAATATCTCATCGCTCCGTGAGGAGGATGAGATATTGTAGTCACTTTGCCTATGGCGCTATATATGGCACTGCCAGCTTAATTCACAATGGTTACCATGGTAACCGTAAATTTTTACAATTTACTAGTCTCCAGGTCTAACCCATGGTGAGGTACCCCGGGTAACTGAAGGTCCAGGGCTTAGAAAGTAATCAAAACCTGTCGGTGTGTGTGTGTTGGTGAGTAAGTGTGTGTGTATGTGTTTAATGTTGTTTTCCTAATATCTTGTAAACGGCTGTACCGTTTTTCTTCAAACTTGGTAGGATGGTACCTTAGGTAAACCAATTGCATTTCAATACACAACCGGAAGTGAAGGTCAAAGATTACAGGTCAAAGGTCAAATTTAGTGAAATCACCTTTTCTGCTATATTTCGGAAACGAAACCTTCTTCTAACACGAAACTTTACACATATGATGATTGCATCTAGAACTGCCAAAATATGTGGTTGCCATAGCAACAGAGGTCAAAGGTCAAGTGGTAGAGTGGAACAAAGTGATAATTTGTCCGTAAAACAACCTTTTTGTCCCTTAAACTCCTCTTAGTGGGCTGGGCCGATTCTTTCAAAATTGGTAGGCGGGTACCCCAGGGTGAGAACTTGTATCCCCCAGATCCTCGGAGTTCAAAGGTCACATTTTGCAAAAGACCACTTTTTACTTACACTTCAAAAGAAAACCTTCATTTTACATGAAACTTCACGAGTATAATAAGGTAAACAAGTTCTACCAAAATATACAGTGTCCATGGCAACCAAGGTAAGAGGTCACGTGACAGGGGGTCCAATACTTTTTTGTATTTACTTTTACTCTTAACGGAAGCATCCCACAAATCTGAATCTGTAATAGCCTAGGCATGACAAAGTGTACCGATATGTGTGGTTGTCGTGGCAACCAAGAACCTAGATCACGTTACAGATTGTCAAAGGTTAAAGTGGGCATGACACGGCCACAAAAACTTTTGTGTATTACAAAATAAGTTGCAGTATTTTAAAAATATCATCTCACACCCCATTTTAAACTCGTACAATTCGGCATAAATGATATTCTAAGGAAAACGTTCAAAATCCAATTTCGAAAAATGCCGCAACAGCTCACCTGATTTTTATGACGAAATTGGCGGCACAACCCCGCCCTACGGCTAGCATCTAGATGTGGAACTTATGTAACGCTCGGTAAAGTTATCTTATCTTAGCAACCTCATGAAACGATTGCATCACAATACAGAGTCCAACATACAGAGCGAAAGGCGCGGACCATGGTAGGGATTCGGAACAAATCATTGGCCAATATGTTTGCGTGCATTTGCGCGCGGGTAAAATAGTTCTGTTTTTGTGCAAGAAAGACGCGGTTCGGGCGCTATAAAGAACAGCTATGGACATGTATGGACAGACTACAACAAGCGCGTTCCCACTACGAGTGCGTCTTTACTGTGTGATCTGTTTGGTGAAGATGCTATTGCGAATACTAAGCAGTAACCGTGCAATGCACAATTCACAATGTAGTCAGTGGCCACGCTCACTGCTATCGTAGCACCGGTGTTTGCAATTATGTATGGGTTAACACTCGTTACCATGCACATGATTCGATGATTGCGAGCTCTCTGATACAGTGTTGCTAACCGTGCCTCCAATGACGTCACCATTTTGAGACGCGTTCACATACGTTTTTCGCTTTCGAATTTCAAATGGGCTGAGCCTGGCCTGTAATTGGGAATTCAAAACGTCGTTTTTCTTTATTTATGGACATAATTAAGAAGGGAAATCATTCAATTTATGTCAAGGTGTACCCAAAGAACAGTTACTGAGAAACTTACTTTGGCCGTGTCATGCCCACTTTAATGTTTTGTAACTAGCCTATTTTTCATCAATTAATATGAGCTAGACTGAGTCTCAGACCTAGGTTAGTACTTCGTAGTAGCAGTCTCGTCTTCACAACTCAAATTCTTTTTCACTAGCTTGTATGCTGCAGTGACATTTTTAAGTTCCTGCTCGCACTTCACTTTCATAGCCCCTATATCTAGAGTGTTCTCATATGATCTATGCAGACAATGGTTTTCACTCCAAAGTTGCTTTAACTTAGGCCTAGTAGTATGAAATTTAAAGTCTAACCTAGGGCTAGACTTGAAATCTGAAGCTGGTTAACAATATGTAGGCTAGGTCTGGGGTTGGGCATGGCTAGACCTACGCCATTCATAGGCTTGAGTTATTACCCAAGATATGAAACTGTGGGTTACTAACATAAGGTTAGGCAAAGGGCCTACCTATCTTACATATAAGGGCCCTCAAAACTTGGCGGTTCTGAAGCATCGCCCAAAAAACGAACGTGACAATTGCCACGGGCTAGGATTCGACACTGGCCAGTACGCAGAAAAGGTTTGTGCGTAGGCCGGAAGCCTTCCAACGCCACGCGTTCAACATGGCGCACATGCCCACTTTTTTGATTGAGACGCACTTGATGTTAATATCAGCTCGAAACACAAAAAGTTTGCCGTCGGCCTACTGGATTAAAAGGGCAAGCGTTACAAAGATTGGGTAGTCTATTTCTCCAGTTCTTTATTAATCCGGTGTCAGAATTTAAATATCCAAATGATGATTTTTTTGGAATAAGGGGTGCGCCTATAGTTCCAAGAACTTGATTGGTCTGTGCTATATTCTTTCCCCTTGCTATCTTACGAAAAAACTTCCGTCCCTTGGAACGAAAAAAATCACCTCCCACGAACTTCAAATAGGAATTTCAAAGGATTGTGGCATGGAGTTTTAGTATGGTAAAATTTTTGTCAAAGATATTCTACTGTAGCATAAAAACAGCACAGATTAAACTTCTAGCACATAAATAGTACAAGATCTGTAACCAACTTGTCCACATGTTATCGATGAGATATGCAACTCCGTGGATTGTCCTCTTGTTCATTTTTTTAACCCAAGTCCTAACTGAGTTACGTGGGGGCGAGTGGTCAGGCAAGCATAAATGCCCCTCGATCTAGCCCCACCGTAGCGTTGCCAAAATCAATCCATATTAACAGTATTAAAATGCTCCCTTCAACACATTAAAAACTAGGGCACCGTACAGCCTATCTTTTTTCACCGTTGCTCTCCTACTGTAGGGTTATTTGAGAAGTTTTACAAGAATGAGCAACCTGAATAATAGACCCTCTGTAACAAAATCTCCTATGAAGACCTGTACATCCATGTAAATACATTTTCTTAATGATTAAAATGTTGCACATTTGCACTCGTAACGCGCTCATGGCCTGTGTCTTCGTGGTCATACTCATGGCTTTTTACTCCTACTCGTCCTCGTACTCGAGGCCATGTACTCATACTCGAGAATGTGTACTCCCACTACCAGCTGACCAGTCTGCTCTCCTGATACAGGAATTTTTGTCGACACATTTCAAATATGATTGATATATGAAAGTCTGGTAACAACAACAGCATAACATCACCTCGATTTCAAGAACGTAATCAAGTTCCTCGTACTCCACTTTAACCAGTTTTGCTCCTCTTTGGGCTGATGTTTGATTTTCTGCTACGACAAGGGCAACAATTTGCCCAACCCAGAAGACCTGTGTTCAAGAAGAATAGTTGAAGACGTGACTTGGAAAATGTTTTGTAATGATAGTGTAGAAATTATTTTGATGCGCACTTATTTAGAGAGGATAATATCATTTCTGTCAAAATATAAGTAAAACAAATAGAGGTGAGTAATTGGTGGAAATGGCGTTGTCACAGGTGGTCCTGGGGACTTAGATCCTTCACAATTCCGTGACTTATCAAAATTTCAAGGCTATGTGTTAAATAGCAAAGACACGAGTGATTTGCAGCATGGGTTTGGGCCTCTTCGAAATAAGGCCTAGTAAGTATATGTTTCATGAGGTTCATCTGTCCAGCATTGGTCAGAGCGAGAGCAATGTAAACTCCATCACTATCAGTGTTTGAATTAGTGGATAAAGACTGGGGAAACGACAAAGAAGTTAATTAATGGTGCCAGGAGCAAGATAAGTTAACACCTGTTTTGTCAACATGTGCAGGACACTATTTAAAAAGGAAAGACGAATCTCCGGAGCTCCCCGACGAGCCAATAGGCTTTCTAACCCTCAATTTAATGTAAACTTAATACTGTGAAAAACGTGACCGACTGAACAATGCACGTAAAGCTAAATTAAATGACAAAAACAACACAGACGCAGGAGTCTGTAAATACCGTTAAGAACTAGACATTGTAAAAAAGTTTCCTATGGCCTTCAAAGTTTGGTCACGAGAACTGTGGTCGCGAAAGACTATAACATGTTTGTAAGAAGAATTGCCACTTGAAACCAATTGAACATAGAAAATTTTCAATATCTTCATCAGTTTTTACAACAAGCAAATTTGGACAAACTTACGTAAGAGATCATAAAACGACATATCATTGTGTGTATGACTCTTGTAAATAACAAAACGGTTGGACTGCTGTTCAGTGTACTACATTTTAAACTTTGAACCCACAGGTGGGAATTTTACGGCTTAAACTAAGACTAAATAAATTGATACCCACGATAAACGCGTCTTACCACACTTATCTTTATATTAAGCAAAGAAGGCAATCCGCCATAAAATATAATAAATTGGCATTTAATACATCTTTTTTGTTGTAAATATAAGAATGGTTGAATTTATTGTTATATGGAGTAGTGGATAAAAATATGAATGAGCGTTGTCCCTTTTTTAAATCTTGAATTACAAGGTCTATACGTTGTCACCACAGCCTCATTTAAATATTGGCAGCAGTCTTCAATGAACCCTATGGTAATAATCCTTTCTTATATATAACTGACTTTCAAATTAGCAATAGCTAAATGTTTTGCGCAAATCAGCTGAATCGTATTCGACTATTGGCTGGATAATGATTCAACATGATTTTGGTACATTAAGTTGAAACAAGAGGAGTAGATTTGCCTAGACAGTGTTTAGAGATTTTGATTAAGATTCAAGGATTCTCTCATGATGAAGTGTAAGAGGAGCAGAACCAGTGGCGCAGCTAAGATATTTTCCTGGGGGGGGGGGGGTGGGCAACGCTCCAAAATTTTCTCCAAACTTTTCATTTTCAGTATATTTTCAGTTTCAGTATATTTTCAAGGTCAAGGTGCGGTGTATTCAATACAAAATCCATAAATTTATGATAATGACAAGATTATCATGACGTCATGTAATGTTACCTGGGGCCTGTTCCACAAAGAGTGATGCACAATCTTAAGTATGATTTACTGTTGGCTTAAGTATGGTGAATCAAACTCTTTGTGGAACTGCCCCCTAAGTTTATACATGGCCTACAAGATCCTGAAGCTGCCTACTGTATGATAGGATTAAGACAATGTCATCATGGGCCAGTTGTCACCCCATCCCCAGTGATTAATTAGTCTAGATTAATTTTCCAAACAGATGAAATAGATTGATTTTCCGAACCAGTCCTTTAAAAAATATGGTAAACATCACACGTTTTTCCAGGTTTGCAGGGTTATTATTCTACACAACGGTAAGCAATTGTTTCTAGCTCCATCCATGGTTAAACACAGAGTAAGATCAGTCTATAACCTGCCTGGTACTAGCTAGTAGGATGAGAGGCCATTAATGCTTAAACATAACCCAAGGCGCTGTTAATCAAATAGGTTGGAACCTAGGCTGTTAAACCTAACCTAACCCAGGGCGTTGTCAACTTTAGGGACGGGTGAAAGTGATACGTGCGACCATCGGTTCGCTAGGTGCGTCCCACAAGGGGAAATTTGGCTAAAAACACCGCTAGATCGCAGGGAATGTCACTCCCTGTGCCTCATTACTGCTTGTTTAGAACGCCATATTTTTCTTGTCCTGAAAGCTTTTAATGAGACCATTTCTTCACAATATATATATAAAAAGGAAAAATTGGAAACCCTTAGGCCTACTGGTATGTATTCCTGACAGGCTTAAATCGATAATAAATATAATAGTTGTGGAACAAAACCAAACGGAAATTGTGATAATTAAATGAGGGAACATTCACGAGGCTATGATTATGTTACTATTTATTAGCAACGTATTATCCAAGAGTGTATCAAGTTTATGAACAAAACATTAGCTCAACAATACATAGGGAACTAGCTCGATGATGGTATCCTATGCTCCGGTCTTATAGCGTGTTAGTGTTGCGCAGTATACGCTGAACTGATCGAAATACCCTGCAGGTGTACCAGAGAGCAATCATGCTGTTGAAGAGAGGACATTTCTGCGGAACGCGAGTCCAGCGCGCTTTATGCTGCAGTGACACAAATGAGATCTTGTGAAATACGTTGCATGGAAATTCGCGTTATGCATGAGAAATTTTTCACTATTACTTATAGTGAGAAAACTTTAAAGACAGAGGAAAAGGAAGTATTATTTCGCCAACTTAAAACTTCCCCAAATTCCACAAATTTCCCGAAAATATTTTCCAGGTGGCAACTTCCCCCCTGCCCCCATTGGCTACGCCACTGAGCAGAACACCGAGTACAAAGATAGATAAAAATGTCTGCAAGTTCGCACTCTGTTTGACTAATGTTTACAGTTTTATTGAACGTATCTATACTAATTAATATAAGTTCTCTATTATGTGTAATCTATATTCAATAGATATTATACATTGATGCCACCACTTATGGAGGAATAAAAAGTGTCTCCACCACTGATCTTTGTGTAGAGCATATGCAGAGCGGTAAGTAGCACGTCCACAGTTCGTGCAACCGCATACCCGATTGATTGACCTATCTATCAATCGGATATTGGTGTTTGCGTGCTATTTCTCCAGTGGAAGTCATACGTTTTGCATTGTAACGTAATGTTCATAAGGTCTATGGAAACTGACCTCCTCTACGGCAAATAGTTCCTCATCTTGAGAAGGAGTAGTTAGATTACTTCCGGGAACATCCACATGCGAAACAACATCTACAACACCATCTAGGGCGAGAGCCTCAGAAAAATCCATGGAGCTGTAGATTAAAAGTTTTATTCATTCATTCATACAACACACATCAGCAAAAATTCTTTTTGAACTTATTTACATAAGAACTTGTTTAGCTTTTTTATGTCCATGATTTCTTAAATGTGCAAGGCAATGATTATATAAACTCTACTGTTTAAAAAAATGTAACTCATTTAAAATTATGTCCTGCCGTCCATTATTTTGTCATTTGCTCTTTATAATTTTAAAACAACGTGAATATAGTTGGACTAAAAACTTACATTATCTTAGCATGTGCTTTTTCACTAAACACAAAAGCCACATATAGCTCCCCTACAAAGAAGAAGAAAACAAGTACACATATTTCTTTAAATATGTATTGATATTTAAAACAAATTTTAAATTTAATAATGCGATTGCTCAAAATTATAAAGTAATAATCAGGTTTGACGCCATGGTTTGCTAATGGCAGGGCAGAGAGGGGGAACAGCAACATGTTCATCAACCAAAGGCAAAGTTTTCGGAGGCACTGGGGTTTAAATGACAGAAATTGCAAATATATAGAAAATGTGGCCTGGTGCTGTACATTGTGTCTTCCATGAGAACAAACTAAGTAAACCATCACGGAGACTGCTCGCAGTCCCCCTCCCACCCCCGAGACATTGAACGATCTTTCTCTATGCAGGAGACTTCCCCACTGGTCCCTAGTAATAACGGAGGTATTTTACAAACTGCTCTCTGTTACGCAGTGTAAACTTTGGGAAGGACCTCAACTTACCTTCAATCTTCGGCAAGTCATCGACATACTTAGCCTCGCCTGTAGTTTGTTGCCTGGCTGATTTCAATGGAATAGGCCTACCCACTGCATCAGTCTCTAGTTGGTCGCACGACACTTCCTGCAAATCAACCATAGTTATTAGGTAATGTATTTTAGACGAAAAGCCTTGGTACTACGTTTGCTTTTTCTCCAAAGCCCTTTTTCTTCAATACTAGTGGTTTTTTGGAATTTAAACCATTTGCTTTCCAATAAATGAATTATGTAAAACAATTATGCTAGAACAAAGAATGGAATAAAGGAAGAAATGAAAACATCTAAGTGAGACCATGTCACCCTCTCTCAAGGCTTCTTACCCTAACTAGAGAGGAAGTTTACAAATAACCTGTTCAGAATCTTCACAATGACACAGCTTGTAAACTTTACAATATGAAAGAAAAACTGGCAAAGAACATAAGCAAATGAAAAATCTGGAAACTTGTCTCGTACTTGGAAGAGTTGAGTACTCCTGAATTCTGTAGCTTTAGTTTCGGTAATAACCGTTTTGAAGGAGTCCGGTACATCTGGCATGATTTCCGAGAGCTGTGAACATCATAAAAACATAATATGTACATATAATTTATCGTGGCAAAACTTATTGTTTATTTCTGCCAGAGAAAAAATATCTGACCCTAATGGTTTGAAGTTGGTTAAACTCTGTAAAAAGTGGAAAAGTTTAAAATAAAAGGTTGTTTAAAATACTGGAGGTTTAAAACTGGCGGTATACGTTCGGATTAACGTGCACCGTCGCATGTTCTGCAGAGATACACATTTATCCACATTTAAGGGCCACTGAATTTTTCTCATTCCTCGTCGAAAGGAACAAATGCAGTCATGACGAGGCTACGATTCAAGTCCGAATTAGTAGCAGAAAAGAGAACCAATCAAAGTGGACCTTCCATCAAGATAAAACGTTACGGTATATTGTTTTCAGAACAAAAACAAACCTGAAAATTGAAATAACATGCAATTTATTCAACATAATAGTAAAAAATAATAATGTCAATTCATGCCAACATCATTTGAAGATACTTCAAAAGAACTGAAAATGGGTACACGCGTGCTCTGCCATTATTGAACGTACCATTCATTGAAAGGAGATTGTTTGTGCATTGTGAACTTGCAACTTGCATGTGTGAATATTCAATTTGACATAATGACTTGGGTTTTTCTCGGGCTATGACACTGGGCAGATCATGGAAATGATAACTTACAATTAGTAAAGTACTGGAAGGGAAAATTGGTTTCACAATAGTTTTCAATGAGGTATTTCGCTTCGCTTTCTTTTGCTAGCGGGGTAAAACACGCAAGGTTGTACTAACTGTAACTAAGCCGAGAGGAAACGTCCGGTTAGCTTTCGGAGCAACCTCCAGTGTGCATCTTGTCCATTCCGTTATAAATTTAATAAGGTCTACGTTATTGTTGGTCTAGTAAGAAATGTTAACTAAGTAAATAAGTAAATTTTCTCACCTGCATATTATTGTTACCATCGCTGACGTTTAAAAGGTTCAATTTATTCAGTACTTTGAGATAAAACTTGAAGAAAAAACTTAGAGTGAGAGATTGCCTGTAGACCTCCATTCCTCCCGGTACACCAGGTGGTAAAGAAAGTTCGGAATGTAGCGACTTCGTTGCCTCTTCAAGCAAACTTTCATTCCAGTTTCTATGTCGAGTTTAGAAGGAAACACTATGAGAAATCGCATTTACATTTGTTCAAGTTGCAGTAAATATTCCTTTAGGTGCAAGGTAAACACAAAAATACAAAAATACGTTTTTCATTAGCAATAATGTAATGGTACTAGTATTCCATCACTCATCATAAAGCAATTATGGAGAAAAACAATTCTGCAAGAGACATCTTGAAAAACTGAAAAAAGGAAGTGCACATTTACTGATAGACTACAGTTTTCCAACATCATATTTTCACGATTTGTCTACATAAGACGAAGGAAGGTGTAAACTATAGTTGAAGAAGTCAAGTCGGGACCCTGTGAATACCTTAAAATTAAAAGAAAAGTAGAAGCGGACGGAAGAGAATTCATACCCCCCATTCCACCTAAAAAAAACCACTTATAATATTGGTATCATTGAGAATAGCAGGTTTAACAAGGGAACATTCTATTTGGAACTTACTTTCCCTTAAGTTTAGCCATTGTTTTTGCCGCCATTTTAGTTGTCGGAGCCATTCCCCCATAGACGAGTGTAATGTCATGTACAAGATTAGTGTTTTCAACAAACTCCACTCTCATTCCTGCGTTAACAATAGCAATATCATCCTCCTTTCTTGGTGATTGCTTGAAACCAAAAACAAACTCATTCTGAAGGTGAAAAAGCAATCGTTGGATAATATTAGTTTGTGAAACTTTCCTTTGTGTTTAAGAAATCTCAGCAACAGCATTGTACGTTTGTGAAAAATTGGAGCTGGATGCAGGCTCTTAAGGCAACGTCATTGTACTTAGCGCACAGAAATGTGAGGGTCAAAATTTACTTAATGTATTTCAAACAATGTCTGACCCCATCACTATAGTTGTCTTCAATCATCCTCCCTTCATATCGCAACATTTTGGACCACTTGGTCATCCGCAGTCTCACCCCACCTGCTCAAACCCTAGAACTTTCCCTGAACACTCAGGCGATGTAACACCTGACCCGTTGTCTCTGGAGACCAACACTTATCCTTTCAAGGACCTTCTCCTTTCTTCAAAGTTACTGACCGTTTGAAATGCATTTATTCCAGTGTTATTTCATTTTTAGTTGTAAACGCTGCAAAATTCTGCTTGTTGATGAATTCAAACGAAATTTAAGCACCCCGTTCTTTCCAACTTATTAAGTAAAACCCTACTTTAACCACCTTTCTGTGTACTTTTAAGTGTTCTTGTTGTTAGGAACGCTTCAACCTGCAAAGGGAACATATCGATCACCAAACTTGGTTTTATTCATCACTTAAATGCTAAGCTGAAATTACAGTTTGAATGATTTAAATCTTGATGTTGACTGGTACTTTTTCCTTGACGTTGACACTTTTGTTTGTTACATTTCACTTGTAGCAAGTTATGTAACCCGCAACGCCGCAATTGTATTCGTTTAACATTTTATAAAAAAAAAATTATAAGTATGCAGAGTCCGTTACCACTCCGCTATTAGAGCTCGTGATTCATAGAAATGACAACAGGCTATAAATACCCCGCGTGAACCAATTTTCTCTCCTTGTTACCATGGTAATCCCAAGCAGGATATATATATATATATATAAATTTATATAAATTGGCTTCATGGCTCAGTGGTTAGAGCGTCCGCACTAGAAGGCGGGAGGTCCCGAGTTCGAATCCCCGTGGAGTCAACATCGTTTTTTCACCTCAGCCAGATTTTTCAGCTTTACCAATTTTGATTTATATATATATGTATACATACATATATATATATATATATATATATATATATTTTCTCTCTGAATTTATTTCTTATTTCCCTTGTTCATATATATATATATATATATATATATATATATATATATATATATATATATATATATATATATATATATATATATATATATATATATATATATATATATATATAAATATATATATATATAACGCTTATTCCCACCATAGGGGGAAATTGTTTTATCCGCGCGTACATAGGGCGAAAAAATAACAATAAAATACATAAGGAAAAGACTTCGTCCTAACGTCTAAAAATATGAACAACGTTTTTTCAATGGCCAACCATCCGTTCGTGTTAACAGCTAGGTGACCGTAAATTTGACAACTTTGAAATAATTGCATTTACTTTGTAAATCTAGGAGGGCGTCCTTGTCCGTTCACGTATTCCAATAGAATAAGTGTGTAGAAACGTTAAGGAGAAACTTATATTTCGCCCCCCAAAATTTTTCCCCTTAAGGTTGACTTTTCAGCAACAACTTTCCCCCTAAGTGCCGAATTAGTGATATATATATGTATATATATATATATATATATATATATATATATATATTTATATATATATATTTATATATATTTATATAAATATATATATATGTATATATTAATATATATATATATATCTATATGTATATATATATATCGACATATATATAAAGATATATATGTGTGTGTGTGTGGGGGGGGGGTGTTTGTGTGTGTGTATTGTATACAAAGAACATCCCACCTCTGTGGTAAAAGGTACAAATATTTTCACCAAAACTTCATCCTGGGATAAGATGGTCTTACGGTAGCCATTAAAGAAGTCTTCATTCATTGATACTGTGCGGAATCCTTGAAAAGAAAACCCAAAGATTCATTACAGTTTTTACACGCTAAAAGAAGAAGAAAATAGTTGAGAACACGCATTTTGACATGCTTTTTCATCCTCTAATGCTGTAGGCTGTGCTGCAAACGTCACTTTTCATTCATTTTTTTCATAGCAGGTGGTTTGATAACGTAACAATGCTACCTTGAACAAAGCCCAAACAATTGAGTAATTTCTCTCCTATTTCCTGTCTCTTTGAGGTAGAAATCTCCATAATCTCCTAAACCCCATTCATGTATTCAATTGGGTCTATATGCAAAATGACAAACGTCAAAATTCTTTTTCTTTAAATTCTAAAAATATATCGTTATTTTCATATGACATTCCATCATAAAAATCTTTGGAATTCTACTTCAACATAAATTCAAAGAAATGCTTTTGTAGGGTGTTAGTTGATAAAAAGTTAGTCTAATTATCATATTGTAAATGCTCCATAGGTTACCGTGGTAACCCTTCCAGTTTTCTTTTTCTGCCTGAAGTTCTTCTTTTTTGCAAATCAGTCTACAAGTTAAACAATCATGACAATAGTAACAATCGCAGTAAGACAACAATAGAGATCTGCCAAATCTCAACTAACCTGTGACGGATCCCACGGTCAAGACAGTTCCGCTTGCCATAAAAAGAGGATTTAAGTCCGATATTGGACTGCCTGTAGCAATATTACCACCAACACCCTACAAAAAAAGTCACATAAACAATAACTATGTCTATCAGTTAACTACCAGGGTCTTAAAGAAACCATTCTCTTCATAACATGCGGCTTCTTTTACTTTCTGTAGCAGACTGAAATGTGCTCCGCTAAGCGGTCGGGTTTAGTTCATCGCTACGACTGAAAACTGAGTAGCGGCAGCCTAAGGGGTAGGTTGCTGATTTGGAATTAACGACTCAGAGACGTTTTGAGTTTGTTTAACCATGACCAATCGCCTCTAACATATTGATGTCGTTGGTGTCGTTTATTACATATTCAATGGAAGGTCAAAAAAATAGCCACCAATTTTGAACGAGATCGGAATTACTCTTCAACGGACAGTTCGAATCAGAGGGACTATTGGAATACATGATTCCCTTCCCCAATAAATAGTACTTTTGCATTATTCTACTACGAAGATTACCAGTTCCGTACAAAATCCAATTATTCCGGAATTGGTAGGCAGTCCACCCACCAATTTTAGAAGCACTTCCATGTAACTGTCCAAGGGGAGTCGTTTTCGCTCAAACACTGACACAATGTACGCAGACAATAACACATACTTGGCATGGTAATTGCAAACGAAGTACAATATCTTATTTGCCTTTACATTCCATCCAGCCCCCTATGGGCCGGGGGTTGTAAAAGATTGCGGCGATATTTCCCTGTCGTAAGAGGCGATTAAAGGAAAACCAAATTTGAACTTGTACCATACTTGAAAATAAGTTTAACCTTTGACCTTTTAATCCAATTGACTGACACTGTATAACAAACTCGTGTTGGTGTGTCGTTAAATCTCATTAAACTAACCTACTACCAACATTTCATCGATGTAGAGGAAAATCTGACCAATAAGTCCCCACATGTGGATTTTCGTAGGCTACATGTCAGACTTTTAAAATAAGATCTGTCCATCCTAGTTGCATAATTTACCCGAATATATTTTGTTTGTAAGTCTTAGAATAAAATTAAAATTTATCGGCGTTTAGAAGCACTTTGATGTAACTGTCCAAGAGGAGTCCCTTTCGCACAAACACTGAAACACTCAATGTGCGCAGACATCTGTATATAACACTTGTCATGTTAATTGCAAATGAACTGCAATATCCCATTTCCCTTTACATATCATCCACGTAGAGGGAAAAGCTGACGAATGAGGCCCTCACATTTGGATATCCGTAGGCTACATATCAAACTTTTAATATGTGTACCATCCATCATAGTTGCATCATAATAGCTGCATTAAGAATGTAACATGCCGTTTATGTATTAATTGCTATTTTCCTAGGTCTTTTCTTAGATAGGAATCAATAACGTTGGCGTTACAGGAGAGGAGATCAAATACACCAGCAGATATTAATGACGGATTGAACACTGTTTAAATATGTCTTCCGACTTGAAATGTTTGCAAAAGGGTGCTCAAAATCTTACAAATAATGATTTCTTAAAAAGTAAAATACATTCAGCCAACTTTCTTTATTAGATATAACCTATTCAACCCAGTTAAGTCGTTTCAAAGTCCATACCAATAACAACTGAAATTAACTGGGCTTACAACTAGATTTCAACTGAAATCCAACTGGATCCAATTGAACCCAGTTGAAACTAGGTACGACTGTATTATGTTCCGGGGTTTCAGAATCTACGTTTTGGAATAATCAGCACAGGCGTACGAGGCGGGGTGCGGGGGGGGGGGGCACCTGCCCTCCCCATTCGGGCAAAAGCAGTTGATCTATTCGGGCAAGACATGGGCAAAACATGAAACGGTGACATTATTCGGGTGAAAAATGCCCTCGCCCCCTCATAGAAAGTTACCCCCGTACGCCCATGATAACCAATTCCTTTGCCAGTCCAGAAAAAGAACAAAAACAGGTTCCAATTTCAAAATGGATTTCCAAAATCCATGTCTCCTCTTAATTTTTATCAAATATGTCTGTTTTCTTTGGGATTCGTGTTGACAATAACCAGAAAAAGTGCCACTTGTGGCAATAACCTGTCACTTTTTGTCGCACCTGCGACAAGTAATTAGTCCGTTCACCGAACTACACTTGCGACAAGGAGTCCGTCATTGTCACTTGTAATGCCATTTTCGGAAACAGTCGCCGACTACTAGTCACACGTGTGACAAGAAGTCGGTCCCTTTCCCATGGAATAACGTATGAGAATCTCGTATTGGGCTACAATATTTTCAAAAAAGAGGAAAAGTTAAGCAAAAGGAGCTGTCCAGGTAAAGCTGGAAAATCCATTTTGAAAATGGAACTTGTTTAAAATAACTGCATGGCAGCTTACAGCAACATTGCGTATTTGGGGACCAGCGAACCAAGTCAAAATCTCAACTATAGCGGCATAGGTTCTTGTTTGTTGCTCTGGAAATAAAACAAACATTTGTTTCGACTATTAAACATTTAACAAAATGAGCATGCAATATTTAGTATGTAGATCTGTCGTCATAATAAGGATCTAATTTTTCGTGATTGCAGTAAAAGAAACTTAAAACAATATCTTAGTTACACTGCCTTAAGCGGTATCATCTTTCTTCCTGGTCAGATTAATGCAGTATCCATTGCAAATCTGTTCCCAAATAAAGTGTGAATCAAGTTGAATTTTCAGTAAGCCATACGTTGTGACAGGGCAAACATTACTCCCGTGTCCGGTACATAGAGCCACCAGTAATAGAAAGCACTTTAGGGTCTGATCTGATAAAAGAGAAAAGGTTGGCCGATCCACATAAAAGCTGAGTCAGATGAAAGTTTATGTGGGTCCATAATTCACGTACGTCAAATTATAGCATATAGCAATGGCTTCAAACTACCCAAACCTCATCTAGGCATACTTTATTTCAAGATCTGTTGCACAAATAGGTTAGACGTCAATATTACACTTAGATTTCGAGTGAAGGTTAGTAGTTCCTACCGGTCTTACAGGCGGGTAGTCTTACTGATTTACCTGTTATGTGCAGTCTTATATAAAATAATTTTCAATCTATTCTGATAATGAAGATCACACTCCAAAGAGTTAATACCGGGATTACTTTTAAACATGAAAATAAACATCATTAAGGTAGTCAGAAACTTACATTGGGGATATGAACATCGGAGGTAGGGACACACGAGTTGAGCTGTGGTATTGTCGGCCCTTGGAAGTGTGTGTCTATCGATTTTTTGTATGGGTACAGTGTGGTTTGCAAGGACAAGGACACTGTTCCGCCTGCAGGATACGAACCTTATAAACATGCAAATATTTTGAGCAAATGAGCTCTCTCACTTATTGAGCACTCAGATCAAGAAACCGTTAGAGCTCACAGCTCGCTGCTCAGATCAAACAGTCTTCATGTACGAAGTCAAAATGAACTCAATACCTGGACGTTGTTCAATGACTTCTTTCAGGAATTCTTCTAACTGAGACAGGCTGACTGATGATCCCACAGATATTCCATTGTCTAAAACAGTAGTTTGTCCCATCTCAGGTATATTGCTCACATCAATCAGGACTGGATAAAACTGGTGCTTAAACTTTACTTCAAGTCCTTTTGAAATTGATTCAAAGAAAAAAAAAAACGTTAGTGTCATTGGATTTAACAGTGTTTAAAAGTGATTACCAGCAAACCGGACTACACAATTGTTGAGAGATTTACAGAATTGTTTACAGATCAAAATCATTTTGCATCACCTTGTTGCTTGTACTTCGTATGATGCATTAGTCCTTTTAACAAGTTTTGAGCAAGTCCAATACGCAGACATTCTTCAGCAAAATTTTCATAAATGTCCGTGTTATTTAAAGATAAACCCACCTGTATATGCTTGGTTCATAGCAATTACCTCAGTTGCCTCTTTGTAAAGGTCAAAATATTCGACGCAAAGACAGTTTAACTTCCCCATTTGATGATGATTTGTTAACTTTATCCGACTTATTCTTCTACTGATTTAAATCGAAGAGCATTCATCAGCTTGGAAACTTAAAGATATTGGTAACAGTCTCAGATCCATGGTAGGTCCCGCAGAGGTCCAGGGGAGGTCCTGACTATTGGCCAACAAAAAATTCAAACCATAATTTTAAACATGTACGTCAAACAGACGGTTATCCTTGCAAATCAGGTGTTTTTTTTCATCCAGCAAAATGAACTGTTGCGTGCAGGCTACCCCAGAAGCGTCGAAAATGTATATTTTTGAAATTGATTGAAGTTACCGTGTATAAAAATTAAAATATAATCTAGTTTGAGGTGTGCGCCGACGAATTATCCATGAGACCGAACTGTTTTGAAAGCTCTAAAGATGAATTGTGCCATCATTTGGTCTTCGCTGACTACGGGCGCGGGGCGCATTTAGTCGACCTTGCCGACGTGGGCAAAGTTCCACAATGAAGGCTTGACAGCCAAGACCTTCAGTAAAGTGGAAGAGTCTATTCCAGCTGCTGTGTACCAATATAATTCATTTATACATGAGTTCCGATCCTGCACGATGAACGTGAGTTTTCTCCGGGTTTTCCGGCTTCTCTCCTACTTGGCATAACTTCAAGACTTGCCACTAAAATTGATCGCCCAGCCGAAGACGTTGGTTGCGGGACTGAAGCAACCTGGGGTGGACCATTTTCAATAGCCATTTTTTCATGTAGGACAATTGTAGCTCTAGCCTAAGGTAAATCGTGAAGGCAGATGTGGTGTTTAGTCCCTACTACTGCAGTAAAAAAGTCTTTCACTCCCTCTAAATCGTGCTCAAAGCCCACCCACTTTCCTTGCAGAACGTTCTGTCATTTCATGGGCTAGATTGAACCAAATTGTATTCGGGGCCTTTCAAATTGAATATATTTTCAATAAGGGAGGGGGTCACCTCTCCCTAAAACCCCTCCCCAGGAAGACGATCACATTTCGGACTCTGTGGGGAAATCCTGGACCCTTGGAGAAGGAAATTGTTCAATTTTGCAATATTGAAACCTCTTTCTCCATCATTATCTGCAGCATTACTGCATTACATATCTACTAGGGCGTACCGTAAAATAATAATCATGATTTATTTGCTTTCATTTAACATACGATAATATACACTGAATTTGAATCAATCAACGTCCCACACGGACAGTGGCTACTTTCGTTTGCTTACATTACGAACGAAAGAAAAAATACTGGTATTCATCTTGCACTGTTACTATTACAATGCGCGTGCGCATAACAGTATTGAAATTTACTACGCAAGGCAGGCAGTCTCTACACAGCCACTTGTTGAGTAAAAAAGGTGCATTACAGGTCCGTACAGCTTCAAATGCTGGGCACCTGTTGTGCAGGCAACTTTACTGTGCTTATCAACAGAATTCTTGAGATTCTTCACAACAATAACATTACGTTCAGAAAAATAAATTCTTATTGAAAGACCTTATAATGATGAAATTGATTATTATTAAGAGTTGATCTGGCTTGTTACTTTCAGTTGTTTCTAGTAGGTACCTGAAGTTTGAGAACTGATTTTTGTTGGTTTTAAAAATAAATAATTAACCAAAGCATTCAGGTGCGGATGAATTAACATAATGTCACCACTCCCCATATATTTAGCGCGCTTAAATCTATCGTGTCAACGAATTCAGTTTGTGACCTATACACAGTAATGAAGTTAGCAGTGCTAGCAGCTGTCAGCATAATGAGATGACACTGCGCAATACGGCTTTATGTACAGTGTAAACGAACTGGAGAAATATCCAAGAACCGTCTGATAGTGATATTTGTTTGCTGTCTTCAGCATATTTTCACTCCAAAGTCAGTGTAAGTTCTCTTCCATGTTAAAATATCTCTCTTACGGTTTATGAAGTTCTTCATTTTATCTTAAGGGTTTCAACTTTTAGTCTTTGCAATGCTAATGATGAGAAGCCTTAAGCCCCGTCACACTATGCGACTTGATGCGACGCAACTAATTGCAACGAGATTGTTCAGACGCGTTGCAAAGTGTAAAATACTTTGCAAAGAGTTGCAAGAGGACGCAATACCTAGTTTAATGCGACCGAATATGTTCGGTGGCATGAAACTGAAACGTGCAACTGACAATCAATGACGGGATTCTGGAATTAAGCCCGCGAAGATCAGTTCATCGAAATGGATAGAACACATTCTTGTTTCTTCAGCGTAACAAGTAAAGAGTATTTTAAAAGTTAGAAGTTTGCTGAATCGCTTAATGGACCTGCGACATGTTCCTAATATGGACGCTGTACTTAATATGAGTAAGTCGTCAGTTGCCCACCATAACAAGACGGTCTTGTTGCAGCAGGGAGTTGCTAGAGAAGGAGAAACAACGTTCTAAAGTTTTTTTTTTTTTTGAGACAATTTTCGTTTCAGACGACAATCTTGCTTTTATCTGCCATATTCTTATATAAATACTTCGATAAACAAATCTTAGTGACGCACTATCGAAATTCCAATGAAGAGACGTATCCCTTTCGCTCTACTCGTTCACATTTTGTTGCCAGCCGTCATACAGAATTGTGAAATTTATGTCATTTAACGCTATCCGAGACGCGCCCTATTGTTTCATTTGAGGAACAACAATTCTTTGAAAATTACTTTAATTTTATTGTTTCTTAATGATGGCAGAATTGTTTTAATCTGAGGCACAGGAATAGACTTGAACAATGCTTCCATCTAATGACGAAAGGGAGAAATTAAAGCACCCAGTTTAAACGTTGGTTTCCAGTCGTTCTATAGAAATTGCTATTACAAGCTTCCCCATTGGCGAAAACCAACCTCTTTATCAAAGAATATACAGACAATGCCATTGTTTAGGGATTACTTGAAGGAGAGTGGAAGGAATGATCATTAAAAGGACTTAGTCACAAGGAATTTAACAATAGAAACAAAAGGACCTGTCAATCAAAAAGTGACGACAAAAGGTATAATCTGTTTCAAGCACATATTGTCTGGAAAAATTTGTTCGTTGTATCTCCTTCTCTAGCAAAATTCCTGGTTGCTTAAATCGCGTCGAACAGTGGGACCGGGCTTAAGTCCAGGCATGCCTTGGGTACACCAGAGTAAACGATGTATAACGTTAGGAACAAGTAAAGTAGCTACGACTGAGGGCTGAGGCTGTGACACACTACATTTGATAATAAGTTAAAGGGCCTATTGCCATATTGCCAATACTACTGAGAGTGTATGATGCTAACCAGCGTTGACCAGTGAGTAGTCCTATGCGATACTAAGTTAGCCTTTCTGTTGAGTTATGATTTATGTAAGTGAACGACTAGGATGGTTCCAGACCTACATTCTATTCACAAAGCATCAGAGCTTATTTCATACCCTTAGATCTGAAACTCATCAGCCTGAAGTTAACGATTTTTTTTTTTCGTTTTTCTATCGTTTCAGTCATAGCAAGGTTGACATAGCCTAGACTAATGCTAGGCCAGACACGACGTGTACATTTATTAGATTAAGCATGTGTTTGAAGACTGGGAATAGCCCAATGTCTAGCCAAGAACCTAACAAAATCAACGTTTTGCAACCTGCATGTAGGCTGGGCCATAGGCGTCCGCTAGGTATGGGCAAGAGGGGGGACCTGCCCCACCCTGGAAAATAAAAAAATGCGGTAAATAGACTTTAGAAATGCCATTTATAACGATTTGGGAGGCATTTCGGGCCAAAATTTTCTTGCGTTTGGGACCAAATCATGGTGGCGCGGAGCTTTTGCCCCTCCCTGATTTTTTTCTGCGGACGCCCATGGGCTTGGCCCATTACTATTATATCAAATATACGGAATTCTTTGCTATTTGGTAATCTTGTCTAGCCAAGGCTGGGTGATAATCAATCAGAACGGGAGGGTTTCTATTCTACCCTTTAGATCTACTGGACGTGGAGCTAAATTTATTACGATTAGTCCTAACAGGGAGCTGGAAGAGCTCCCTGGTCTAATGGCCAAACGGTAGACTAAAGCTAATTATATGAAGTAAAACTTTCCACATTCTACTAATAGCCACAGCCAGCCAGAAATATTTAACCTTAGGCATTACGCGTTTCGGTATATTTAGAATGCTTTAATAGGTGGCTATTTGGCCGAAATAGCTTCTGCAGTTGTTTCTGTTTTCTTAATTCCAGCCTGCTACCTAATTTAGATTGCTCTAGCGCTACATTTTTATCTCACATAGACCCTTATTACATTTTTGTCAGTACCAGCGGGGAAGATTGACATTTGCATATAGCTGTACCATATGTGTGAAATTTATCACTTTTGACAGGCAAAGGAGTGCACATTGCTGGTTATTGCTCTAGGACGTTGCTGTTATCCTATGAAACGCATGAGTGGACCCGGATCATCACTTTTTAGCTACCTCTTTGGAATGGACGGCATACCCATATGCTACCAATGTCCATTGTTTATTCAATAAAACTTTCTTGAATTGTAGGGCTTAATTGCCTTTCGTCATTTCAAATATTATGTCAATATAGGCCGAAGACCAGCTTCCAAAGTATGAAAGTATTCTCATCCCAAATAGGTTCATTGTTGCGTTGCCACAGCTTTTGCCCTTTTGCTCAAAAGTGGAGTTCATTTTACCAATTGTCCCTTGATGTTTATGAGATGGACGTATTGAAATTTAGTTTATATACCTGACTGAAAAATTGAAAAGAGGGCTTTAAAATCTTCACCCCATGCGAATTTTTACACCTATCTTGCCTGTAACAGAAATATCCATGTTTTATTATTACATACGATGGTTTAAGGAGGCGATTTTAGCAAGTGTACGGTGATGTCATAGGCTCAATATATTTTATCAGCTTCTTATACTTTTCCGTAAGATAAGTTTTACTGATGTATTGTTGAAGGGTAACCTTCAGTAATAAAATGGCATTGAACATTACTTGTACATACAATACTAAGTGTTGACAGGTTTTTATTGCTAACTAGAAACCATAGTGTGCACTTGTATTGGTACAAAAAAAAGCAATAAGATTGAGATCTCAGGCACAAAGTGAACATGTCCTATCAAGTCATTCAAATGAAAAATATGAAAAAAACTGTGTAAAAGTCACAACGTAAAACAGAACATTTCTAAGTAACGGTATGTAATTAAACCTTACAGGTTGGGCCCATAGTAGACAAGTGTTACTCTTTTCTAACCTCCCATATGGTTCGTGGTGGACCTCTTTTTATATTTCCCCTCAACTGTTGAGCTGACTTTTTAGTTGTCAATCTTACATCATCCAGTGGTGCTCATGACGAAAATGTACTTAGTCCTTTTTTCAAATTTTGTCCCATTGTCACCACGAAGTAGGATACTTTTAATAAGACATGCGAATCTACTCCGGTGGGGAATGTAGACGCCATATGACTGAGTAATAACTGCCACCCGTGAACTGATAAGACAATATTGCCCATAAATGTTTCAACCTATAAAGTCGTTCTTTTTCAATTCGGTAAAGTAACTCCATGTTGTACCAAACAGTTTTTATATAACATTTATCGTAATATGAAACTTGATTTCTAAGATTTTAAAATGGCAAATGGCAACCATACGAATGCAAATCGTCTTTATAACTGAAACTGCCTTTACCCTAGCAAGACACGGTCAATTTTCTCCTCACTCAGAAATACATTTCACATTTTCACCATTTGTTATGCAAGCGTCATACTAGATCTTGGCCTTTTCTTTGAAATGACTTTTCCGCTTAAAGCAAACACTTATTTGATGTCTACTTGAGTGACTTTTTTGGTCAGTTTCAAACAGTTGATATCCCTGTAGTGACTAACCACTGGTAAAGCACTTCAGAGCTTGTATGCTCTTTTTCAGTGTTTTTCGTCACTAACCTATGTACCGTATGTTGTCTTTGATGTCAAAAGCCCCGTCGCTTTTGCCGGACAAAACTAGTGTAGTGTGCATAGTAAACCTTGAAACACCTCATCGACTGACACGGTGACTGTTGTTTATTTTTGCCCAGAAGAGGGCACGACTACACAATTATAACGCCATGCTGAAAGCATCAGTAGATGTTGTTCATATGCGACGTCAAAGGAAAAAGGTTTTCACATGGAGTATTTTAGCAATGTCCGAATAAACCCAGACGAGTTTGTTCGCAGTTCCTTGATGTTACGTCACTATAAACTATCTTTTCCATATCCGACCAATGCCACCCATCAATATCATGTATTGGCATGAAAATGAAATTCTAGTTACACTTTTAGTTTAGACTGTGTCTCGTACGTGCAATAAGTAAGGTATATTCACTGTTCCACTTATTAATACCTTTCTGGCCTAATCCAGTCATATGATATAGTTCCAGTCCTCCCTACCTACTTACTAAAGCCCCTCCTACAAAGCCCGAAACAAATCCTCATCCAGACATCATTTCAGTTGATTATGTCAGTGAGTATACTTGTTTCCAATTGTGTAATCAAAATACTCGTCCAGTACGTAATATGCAAAGTGAGTTACAATATTCTCGATTTTTGAACTTGCTGCTGTCAACTTGGATCGAAGAGCTGTGCCAATTGAGAATTTCTGTGGACTTACTACAAAAAATGCAGTTTGAACTGAGTTCAAGTTAGTAACATGGAGTTTTACGGCCCAGTTTCTGGCCAAGGCCTTCAATCCAGTGGTTGTTTGAACTGAGAGTTGATTGTCCATATGGGACTACCGTGACCAATGTATCGTTCATCTGAAAATCCGTTAGGGTAGTTGAAAATTAAGTGCTTTTCTAACATAGTGTTTTCAGGCGAGAGGAAAAAGTACATATACCACCAACACTACCGCTACCGTCTCATAGATGGCTCCCAAAATGAAATACACATTCCGTTGTATTAACTACTTGAACCTGTACAGTAATCGACTCTTTTACCAAACGCCTGTGGCGTTCTCAATTGGCACAACAAGAATCTAAAAGCCACTATCTTGTGCTCGTTAAACAGTCTCGGGAGGTTAGATGTTACATCACAAAACACCTAAAATAATACCCTTCCTTGGTAACATTTTGCAGTATTACTAAAGCCCTGTGTACACTGGACAAACTTCAGGACACCATGTGTCGCAGCATGTTGCCAAAATACATTGTGTCCGTTAGTTACCGTAGTTAGACGGAGGTTTCCAACCTATTGGTTCAAATAAAGCGTAAAGTTGGCGAGAACGAGGCACACGAAGTTTAAGGGGAGTTGTCATCGTACTTTTGTTGTGGTATAGGGACATGCTCAAAAGGAAAATTCCGATACGTGTAACTCTTTTAAGACGCAACCCCGAATGAAAAAATTAAGGAGCTAAGCTCACTTACATTTGTCTAATGATTCAAGAACTGGGAACTTCGGAGGGGGGGGGGGAGGGATTTCGACGTTGGTACCGAACACACTTTTGATCAATTCAATTCACGTGCAGCTAAGAACACTCTGAAAGTGCCATCAAATGAGTCTATAACTGAAACCAAATGTTTTCTTTGCCGCCCCGATCCAACTGATTCTAGGACTCCGTTTAGGAATTACATGAAAAGAGATGACAAAATGTAATAATCTTTCCAATTTATGAGGTTTATATTCTGGAAGAAATGTGAATTTGCAAGAACCCTGTTGTTTTTTTCAACAACACCGCGGTTGTTCAACAGTTTGATTACCTTTACAGTTAGAGAACAAGGGGATTACAAAACATTTTCATTTCATTTATTTTGTCTATACATGCAAACATACATGATTTACAAAGAAACGATACATAATGTAGTATAAACAGGACACTAAAAAAAGATGTCTATCATAGCTAGTGACCTGATTAACAAGAAAATAAAAAGTATGTTTAGCAGCCCATTCCCACCCGCTATCCATGCTGTTTTTTGCTGTCATGCTGTCATTTGCCATTTTCCCCCTACCAAATTTTCCACTGTCTTAATGGAAATGGTTGTCGCACAGGTGATTTCAAAAGCTAACTCAGTGAAATCTATATCTAAAGTAATGAAGGTCAAAAATCATGTCATGTGGAATTCTCTCAGTCCTCAGCAAGTTCACTATATAGTCGAGGGACTTCACTAGTAAAGTTCAAATTTTAACAAGTCAATAGAAGGTTCTTATATGACAGGTAATAACATTGATTGTGTCAGTTGTTGTTGTGTCACTGATTTCCAAGCATTTTTGGCATCCTGACAAGTTCTTATTTAAATCCCAACATATACTTACTTATATGACTTATATGACAGGTAATAACATTGATTGTGTCAGTTGTTGTTGTGTCACTGATTTCCAAGCATTTTTGGCATCCTGACAAGTTCTTATTTAAATCCCAACATCAAGGACATCTGTTAAAGACAAATACGACCTTTCGCCTTGAAGAGTTCTATAGAAGTCCTTCGCAGCCAAAATGTTTGGGGAAAAAAACGTACGTTTAAATTATCTTAAACCATATCGTGTACTAAGTTCGATACTACAAATTTTACGACCTTACGGTGGTCGTTAAAGATATTTAACAATACTTTATTTGTAAGTCAGTAGACAAGTCAAAAGAACATGAACTCTACGTACGTATTCGTACGGACACATCTGCCTGCCCGACGAACGTTTATTCCCCTGCTTTGCCTTGTCTCCAGAAACTGCCACAAAGATTGGAGTCTCATCTCCTATTGGCAGCATTTGTACCACAAGAGATCCTTTTGATGAACCAAGATCTCTTCCATTGAAAGAAAGGTAAAATTAATATTTGGTTTAATTACCAGTTTCAGTATTTCCAACAATAAGTTTGGAGTCCGGTAGAGTTGACTTGAGTTCCATAAGATGGGATAGAGTGACAGGGCGAAACCAGGTTACACGAGGGCCACAAAATGTCAGTAAGCGTCCTGGATTTGTCTTCTCAAGCTGCAGCATGTGAAAAAATATCTAATTGATTGATTTTTCCCATAGTAGGATTTTTTTATGTGTTCCGCGTAGCTTTTCACATGAATTTCTACTTTTACTGTAATAAATTAAACCACTGAACTCCAAAGTAGCATTATGCGTAGATTCTACTGCACTGGGTCTTTGAGTATGAAGATAAGAATTGGGTGATTTAGGGGACGAAAAATTCTACCTTGATTGAGGAGTAATGACCGTCTCGTGGTGTCGATTCGTTCTTATATAAACGACAATATTTGCTTACTAACTGAATAGCTGATTGCTTTGTTAGAAACATACGTTGAAAATTGCTTGAAAATAACTCACCATGAGCTCTGGTGGGAATATGACTTCTTGGCTTTTATCGTATGGAGCAAAGTCTTGAGATCTAAATAGATCGCTGGACAACTGGTAAATGTACAGAAAGGATTAAAATTTAATTGTAGGGGAGACTGTGGTTAGTTGAGCCACTTTTTTCCATTTGGGTCATTTGAACAAACTGAGAATAGAAACTTTTGAAGCCGATGTGGGGTACGTATACTTCAAACATTTGTCTTACTTGTGACCATAGTACATGAAGTTAATTAATCACTACTAATTAGTTACAGCCTTCAAAACTGTGAAAACAGAATGGCTCAACTTACCTTACCCGTGGAGTAATTTGAGCCAGCAAAATAGGTAAGTTGAGCCACTAACATCCAATATGTCTACACGGTTAGTGGAGGAAGTAAATTTGAACATGGAATCTGGACTGAGATGTCGGAACATTCAACTTTATTTAATTCAGAACGCAAGAGTCACATATATTGTAACAAGAAACACGGACTTGCAAATAGTGGATGTTTAGAAACACTTTAGGCTGTGTGTTACGCAAACTAATAATCTTGGCCTCTTTATGGCGTTTTCCTTTTTGGATGGAGAACATCAGTTGCCATCTAACGTCATACAGTACCTTTTCGCATTGGATTAATGTACATGTACAGTAGGTCAACGAACGTTTCTATTCAGTGTTTGGATAGTAATCCTGTAGTTTAGCCTATCCGACTGTCTGTGAATTCAAAAGCCCTCAGAATGGTAGTTCGTTCTTAGGCTTGCACACTGTGCTTAAGGATCCACTTGTGGCAATGCTAAACCTTTCTGGAGAGTCCCGACTTACTACGGTTCCTTAACACTTCATCGAGAGTCGCACAGAGACGTGGGCGATTTTGGCAAATTGTTGGTCCTCCTGCAAATTGACCATTTGGCTGCTGCGACAATGATCGTCAAAAACGACCGAGCCCTGGAGCAATTCGGGGAAACAGAGTACTCCCGTAGTAGAGATACGACTGGTGGCTGAGTCTCCCATTCCCACTGAAAAATGTGACTTAGATCTATAACGAAACCGGTCACAGTTGGCTTTCAGCTAACGCCCTTATTCGTCGTAAATGAAAGGAAACCCTGAATTTCAAACTGATTTGAAAGATGACAAATATAGCACCAGAATAGCACCTAACAGCATTTCAATTTTCAAAATTGTTCAACCCGCTCCCTTCAGAACCCTCCCCAGGTCAGTCGCATCTACCAGATCTATTGGCAAAACAACATTCTCCCTCCTTCCCTCAGGAATAAAAAGATACACCTTTGCTTCGTCTCTGTTTACACATAACAAATGTTTTGAAGCCTTTGAGACAACCACTGCTATTACACATTAAATTATATGGTATAGGTTGAACTACTTATGGGGTATGATGAGCCGCCAATGGGTTAAGTAGAGCCGGCTCAACTTGTGGCACACTGATATGTTCAATTTGCCCTACAGTGGGCTATCTGGTTAAGCGTTCCACATGCCGATAGAACGTGAAATCTCATAATGATGAAATTTTACTGATGTGCGATGATAACCCCTCACTGACATAATATCAAAAGATCAGATTATTATCGGTGTGTAGTGTAGGCACAGACCTCAAAACATTAATTTCTGAAAAATCACTTTCAACATGAAAATTCAATATTTTGCCTCTCATTGTCTTACCTCAAGTATTATTCTACCATGCATGTCGAAAAAGGGTACTAGTGTTGCCTTCTTTCATAGAGGGTACAACGTAATATTCTTCTTGGAGATAATGGGGTGACTCAACTCACCTGACGGCTCAACCAACCCCAGTCTCCCCTACGTATTTCTTCGTAAAAATGGTGTTGATAGGAGTCTGCCCATAGTTCTAGATTTCCGCACATTTACCTTTTCTCGTAGCCAGACGTTTATGGTAGTTGTGAAGAACTTTGAAGACTTTGAAAACGTTCTGTTTAGGAAACTTTGATCTCAACTGCCATTACACAAGGGTTACCCGAGTGAAGAACGCGGCGAATTGCTTTAGTATTTATAGCTGAAATCTAATCGGTATGCTAAACTATTATGCTTTCCATCAATAAGTATAGTTGACTGTCACCATATAACCTGTTCCGAACAGGCGTAGCTACTGGGGGGAGGGGGCAGGGGGGCAAGTTGCCCCCTGGAAAATTTTTTGGGGAAATTTGATGAAAATGGGGAAATCTGATGAATCTTCTTATTATTACAAAATTTCACAAAAATTTCTCAAAATTTTTGTTAGAATAAGAAATTGTGAGACATTTCTCATACATAATTCGTATTTTCATGCAACAAATTAACTCAGATTTCGTCAGTGTCGCATGAACCGGCCCAATTCGCGTTCCACAGAAATGTCCTCACCGCGTAGCAGATTGAATGTTCTCTTGTGCTTGTATACGCACTTGGGTTGTGATCAGTGCATTTCAGTGCACAGGAAGGTGTTATTCAGGTGATACTTTGGGAATTCAGTAAAATGATGTGAAAACTGACAAGTCACTACCGTAACCCCGGAGGTTGTTATGTTCTTCTACAAGCTAGCAGTAGCTGTACAATTTTACTCTGTGTACATAACGATGGATGGGGCTGAAACAATCCATGACCAACGATAAACTTAAAGTTAATCTAGAAATTAGAATTAACGGGATCCGTTGGCACACTTAGATTTTGGTACTTAGCCTAATCCTTGGAGGCGTACAAGCTAGTTCGGGAAAATAGCTTTCTGCTCACTTTGAGTGTAACAATAAATGGACAATGAGTACCTTGTAGCCTTCTATACTTAACAGACTGCTTTTCTCACAGGATATCCTATGTGATCGAGCCACTATTCGGCCTCCTTAGTGGCTTGCGAAGGGGAGACCATTGGGTCATGCCCCCCTCACAGATGCCATTTTTTCTTTGTTCTTACGTAGTCTAACTTTATTAACACAGATTTTGATTCAAAAGATAGCATATGTGGCACCAGATTGCTTAAAAGGACACCCAATTTTTCAAAAATTTTCAAAGGGGAAGGATTGTCCCTGCAAGGTCTTCCAGTGATGCCATTTTTTTTTATTCCTGCAAATAGACCTAGGCAAATTCTGTCAAATTCCTATTTTTACTTTAAAAGGTTGACTCTGTTTCCCACTGGTGGCATCGAAAAAAGACTTCATGTTTAGATTCTCTTTACAAGCATAAATACGCTATTTTGACCAACTGAGGAGTCTGATTTTTCGAAATTTTCTTTACGCTCCGCGCCAACCAATGGTGGCGCTTTGCTCGGTCTTTTGGGCAAAATTACATACTTGGGGTAAAATTAGCTCTTAACTCTCTGATCACTTTGCAGTTTGCGAACATATTTTGAAGAGAGCATTTAATTGCAAACGACAAAAGAAGAAAGCGACTGGCTAGATTCTTTGTATTAGCCTGGAAAATGCTATTTCCGGCCATCTAAGGGGTCTGATTTTTCCAAATTTTCTCTACGCTCCGCGCCAACAATGGTGGCGCTCCGCTTAGATAATCTTTATGACAAAATAACATTTTTGGCCAAGAAAAACCACAAATACCGATCAATGCTCTTTTATTTTGACTCCTAAAAGTGTGCAAATTTAATGACAAGTTTCTCTTCGTAAGGTAGCATAAATGGCATAAAGAAATGCATGTCAAGACGCAAAAGTTTCAGTTTTATCCTCATGAACCACCACGACTCAACTTTTAACACTGTTCCTGTCAAAGTCGAAAATCTTGCATCATTTTGCATGTAGGCTCCTTGAAAACGTCTAAAAATTTCCGGACACCCCTCCCCTTAGACCACACTGCATGCCCCTCCCCGTTTAGAGAAATCCTGCGTACGCCACTGCTTTAGTACATACAAATAAACCAGATATTGTTTACCAAAATAATATACTTTGTTATTTCCGATTGCTCTATGTTATACTGTAAGATTAAAATGCAGGTTATATTACAAAATGACATGATAATGTTGTTATACATGCTGTTTCGATTGCGGTAAAAAAGTTGATTTTCTAACCTCAGTAATCTTTTGTTCAACTGAGGTATATCAAGTTTCCAAACCCACTGCTGGAGGTCTATTATTATCACTTCACCGAGCTTCTAGTCCACTTAGGTTGCAAAAAATTACACGGTACTTTGGGCAGGATTGTAATCGAAAACCCTTCTGCGTGCTCTGCATACTGTGGCTAGGATTTCTTGACTTTGATTAAATGTCTTTACATGGAGTATTACTGTCTGTCAATCATCAAATTGTGTAATTGGGCAAGGAATGAAATCAAGTTTATATTTTTACCGTGACCATTTCCTCATGTACTAGTAAATTTCCATATTTTATATGAAATACATGCACATTGACAGGGAAAAGTTTTGGGGAAATGTCATACCTTTGCCCCCCCCCCCTGGAAAAAATCCTAGCTACGCCACTGCGGCTGTTCGTGTTGGTTGTCCTTAAATTTCATGTAACTAACAGACTTACTGACCGACGGAGCGACTAACTAACGAATTAACTAAGTGATTTATCAATTAGTAGTTGTTTTTTAAGATATTATTTTAAAATACTTTTCATTCCAATCTATTGGCGGGAAAAGAATCTATGCAATTCATTCGGTGCGTAAGTATTGTGTGGAAAGGCATTTGCACGTGTGTTTGTGACGATCGTATGTTAACAGGATATGCCAACATAGAAGGGAACGTTACACACTTGATCAACAGTTTTATCATATCCAGCGTGATGTTCCTCTTGTATTGGTGGAGCAAAAGTTTATTGAGACAACTATTGGTAACTAGAGGTCAAATCCGAAGTATTGTAAACACGAAAAGTCTACAACAACGCTACCATGAGTGAAACGTAGAAAACCTCGTTTACAAAGACATAACCTCAGAAAAATTATCATTCTTTGGTGATGATCACACTTAACTGGACGACATATGCTCAGGTAATGACCCAGTCAACATGCCAATTGGGGCCTCGACTAGGCTCCAGTTTGGCTAAGTTGCTGGGCCCCAGCTGGAACCCATTCGTGTTTGTCAGGTGTTCCAACGTGGGGCCCAACTGGGCTAGTCTTTCCCAACTGATGCCTAGTTGAAGCCCAGCTAGCCCCAACTTCAACAACTAAAGCCATGTTGGCTTGGAGATAAGCGTTCATGGAACGCTAAAAGAGGACATTTAAAGTCGTTCGAATTTTAGTTGCGAAAACGTGTGTAAACGTCACCTTTTATGGAGTAAACGTTTTTCAAAAATAATCTCCACTTAAAGTTTCAAACACATAGGTATCTGGGTGGGAGTCAAAAGCCGCACAAGCCACCAGATACTGAAACTGTCAAAGCTCCTTAAAGTGATAACTAAAAAATTAAAAATGTGAGGTAACTCATATTGTAATAATAGCCGTATTGTAGGGAAACCGACATGGCCTTCAAAGAAAGTAGCTCTGATCAAGTTTGGAAGCATTTGTCGCAACAATCAACCCCAGCAATAACTTTAACTTCTGAGCACACAAGGAAATTTTACTGACGTCATTTGATGGGCAAGCGTCTATTTCACCAACACGCGCAGTAAGAGTACTTGCGAATCACGCAGTATATGCCACAGTAGTTGTACGTAAGTAACGTGCCGTTTTGCCCTTCATTGCCGGGCAAATTCAATCGTGTGACATCACATGAAATTGCCTTATTAAACAAATTTAGAAGAGTTGTGGGAATTGCATCATTTGAATTTTTGAAAGATTGCCTGAATATTGTTCTTGAGGAACAAATAGTTGGATGTCAATGTATTAAATTATTTCTCGAAAAGAAGACCACCGCCGTGCCAATTTGGAAAAATTCATCATTCTGTGTCAATAAATGTTAAGTTTTAAAATTGATTTGATTTCCGTATGAAACGAACGTATTTTTCCCGCTTAATTTAAATGAAAAAATTTGATATTTCAAGGTTCATTTTAAGTAATTAAAGGTTTCATTCAACATTGGTACATGTAATGTGAGCAGATCGTATGAACTCGACACCCAAGAAAGTAAAATTTGAATGCTTTCATGAATTATTTTCCCTACTTTTGCCTTCATGAATCTTCACGCATTTACAGGTACAGTCTTTTAACGCGATAACGCATTATTTTTTAATCCGGATGACTATGGTTTTTGACCTCTAATCGTATCAGTTTTTAGACGTTTTCTTCAACAATCTGCACTAAACTTACAATGAATAAATCCTCATTTCATACAAAACAAATTGAAAACCTTTTACGGGTTTTGCAAGAAATCACAGAACAACAGTAAAACAGAAGATTGTGACCATACTTTTGTGCAGTAACCGTTTATATCTCTTAATCATCTAATTCCTGACCTTAACCATTTCTGATCTAACTCCTGACCATAAGTCATTTCTTGAAGTCAAATATACTAAAACAAGTCTGTTGCACAAGCTCAAGTATGCCTGTATGATGACAACGAGGATTGATTCATTTGTGCCAAATACCATTGCCATATCAATGACCAATGATTAAAACTTACCCCGATGGCTTCTTCATCTTTTATTCCATTTTCCAGAACCCCGTTTTGACAGCAGTTTGGTATTCCACATCCCTTGAAAGGAAGTATTTAAATGAATGTTATGAACACCTCAACCCTCAACAGATGAAGTATCGGCAAAATTGCAACATAAAATGGTTTTCCTGTTGTCATTTCCGTTAACTGAGAATACATGCAAGTCTTTCATTTCATGTAGTGATAAGCAGTAAACAGGAGTTGAAAGGAAAACACTTCAAGATTTAACTTATCATCTTGATTTCTTGTAGTTAATTCAGTTTCTTCTGTTTTAAACCACGTGACTGTTTGAATTTGCTTGTTATTATACCAGCGGTATATATATGTTTTTAAAACAATAATGAGCAAAAACAAACAAAACAAAGCAAAAATAAATTCGATTTTTCGGGTCAATTGCTTAATTTAGCGATATTAAACTGCAACGAAGATAGTTGTGATTGAAACTATTAACAATACCGTTTCATCAACGAGACCATTAGCCATCCAAAGCTCCATTCATACTTTAGAATGGTGCTTACAGGTTATGGAAGCTTTGCACTGGTCGACTAGGAGGTAGCCACTAGGAGTGATTTATCAAGCAATGAACAAATAGCCACTATTTTGAAGTGCTTACTGGAAGCACGCAAAAAGGCAAAAAGGAATTTTCATAGTCTCAACACTGAATTTTTCATTCAACATGTCAATTGATACTGATATAGAAAGTGTTAAAATCGATAAACCCGACTAAAAATGCAATAATGGTTACCCTTGAAAACGTTCTATATCCTTCCAGAATTGCCCTGTAGCCGGTGCAACGGCAAAGATTACCCTGCATTGTCTCGAAGATGTCATCCATAGATGGCTTGGCATTGTTCCTTAATAGCGTGTACATTGACATAACAATTCCTGGAGTACAGAACCCGCATTGGGATCCATGGGCTGCAGCAAGACGTTCCTTGAACACCATATGAAACACATAAGTTAAATGTTGAAAACCGGAACGAGTAAAATGAAGTCATTTCCTCATAAGCAGAATTGAAATGAGTTACAAGAAGTACACTTACCGAAAGGGAACTCTTCAAGTTGTTAATGTGCTCTGTTTCAAAATACGTGGATACCACGCGTTGAAAGAAATTTCCCAACATTTTGACAAGAGAATCATGACAAAGATTAATCCCTCCCCTAATATATTGCCCTTTGAACTTGCAACTTAGCATGGTTTTACATTCATGCATGTAATGGCCAAAACCATTTCTAACATTTTTGACGTTTAACTTTCGTTTCTGACTTAAGCCTTCATCATTTAAGCATGCTTGAGTCTTAATTGCCAGTCATCTACCGGGCCAGCAAATTCTTAAGTTCATCATACTTATGTTTAAAGACTTATTCAGGACATTGGGATCCACGAAGGGGATTGGGAGGTATGTGGGTTACGTGGGATCTACGTCATGTGGGTTACATATACTTTTACTATACAGGGCAACTGAATGATATTTTCTGTACGGGGAGGCTGTAGGTATATGATTTGTTTTAAAGTGAAATCTATCTTCGGGATAAGTGCATGATTGGTTAACACCCAGCATGCGTTAAAGTGTCCTTAAAATGTGTGTGCTGCATTTACTGTCTGAGAAGTAAATACTAGACCATTTCATTCTACATCTTATGAACGATCGTTTACGTTCTTTTTAATTTATCATGTGATTTGGCAGTCCATTAAACAATGCTATATTGGGGGTTAACTTCGGCAGGAGAACTTGATAAGTTGTAAAACTCAAGTTGTACATATTCCACATGATATATAAGTGGTCGCGTAATTATCTTAACAAATATAATCAGGTATTATTTTTACTACTGCCAACAGGGTAAATACCGCTGTGCCCTAGTCTAGGCCAAAATTCCATTTATTTTTTCATTCTAAGTGGTAGTCAAGCGATGCGAGAGACGCTGTGCTTTCAAATTCCAAAGCGAGACATTATTTGGCGTAGGATGGTTATTGAACTCAGTTGGTATATGCACAGTAATAAAAACAACTCCGGACAAGATATGAAAGAAATAAAAACAAATATGTATCCATCTGTTTTGTCAAAGTTAAAGTCCTAGTGAATACAAAGATTTTCAAGTGTCTGATCCAACAATCTGTTATTTATGGTGGAGAAGTGTAGTGTACAGGCAACGTACCATGTAGGAACCCCGTTGTAAAATATGCGAGCACTTTGACATCAGCTCATCTATCTAATTTCGTAACAAAGTTAAGCTTTACCAGACAGAGCAGGTTGCAATACCCCCAATGTAGTGTATGTAATTTACTGTCCTGAAGCCATTTATGTAGGTGAAACGACAACTAGTTTTAGAATGCGGTTTGATAACCACAAACACAGAATAAGAAATAGCCTTCCGGGTTTTCCAAAAGTAGCCCACTTTTTATTCGCCAGGCCACTCCCCCCCCCCCCCTCAGATCTCCGTTGTTTCATCGCAAAACAAGGTTTTACCAGTAGCAACAACAGAAAGCTGTACGAGCAGCGACTTATAAAACACACAAACTCCAATCCCATAGCACTGTCCTTAATCGGGACACACACCTTTTTATCCCCTTACTCAATCGATAGGTGAAGCTTCGTTGGGATTAAAGCGTTATCCTTTGTGTTGACACTATTTAATATATTTTCCAACACAAAGTATATGTTTCTTCGATTTTTCACAAAGAGGTTGAGAGGGCGCTACACAGAGTTGTGGACATATATCCATTTCAAACGCAGATCGGCCTTTTGACAGAGTCTAGGCCGATCGGACTTCTTCCTGAAAACTCGAACAGCCAGGACCACCTTCAAAGCCAAACTAGTAAGGCATCTGCACGTAGAGCAGAAGGTCTGGGTTTGAGTCCTAGTGGAGACGGTCAATTTTTCGTCGGGACAGATTTTCAGTGTGATATAAATATGAATATATATATATATATATATATAATTATGAATACGTTGCACACCAGAGGCATAGTAGAGTGCTCAATACATAAACTGCAGAGCAAAATATAAATAATTACAAAAGAACCGGTTAGCAGGTATCCATGTTTATTCCGCTATTTTAAGTTTCACGGGCAAGACCCGATCGTCAGGCGGTTGGCATTACGAATGATGGAACATCAAGCATAATAAACGACCAGATAGTTTTAAGAATGCAGCCGGCAATTAGTTTAATTGTTAGTAAGGGGGGTTGTACGAAACAAAATAAAACTTAGGCAGTATTAAACACGATGGAATGGCACAACTAGTCATTACGGGTTAAGTAAAAATCTTTTTGAGTGCCTGCAAGTTGAAATAAATTCCGAACGTTTGTTGAGAGAGCCACAGCCCGGTACGCAAATTATAAATACTTTTTCCCAAAGGCAAAGGTCACAGCGTTTGGATAAAATTAGTGTAAGGCTTAGCTCTCTTCAGGAATTTCCATGTAATTGAAAAAGAAATATTTTTATCTTTAAGGGACCAAATGAATTTACTTAACTCAGTGGCAATTCTATATTTTTCATCATTGAAGGAAGTATTGTGATTCCGCCATCGGTTTTTAAAAGGCGTTTCGGTTAAGCCAACATAAGTCTCTATGGATTTAGGTGTGGTGACGGTTGCTTGATAAATGACCCCGTCGGTGAGGCATTTACCTGGGACGGGACAAGCCGTCTTCTTTCTACAATTGCAGTTGTGCAGTTGCTACTATTTTCATTGGGAGTTGAGGAGAGCAATAACTTATTGTGGGAGTCTATACTTTGCTTAATATTATCCATACAGCTATAACTAAGCTTAAGGGTGTTGCGGTTAAAAATCTTATGGAGCTTGTTGGAAGGGGGGAAGTGTCTATCAATTAGTTTCAGGAATTCCCTACCTATATTAGTGGCCACACTTTTACTAAAAGGGGGGTTATACCAAGTGATGTTTCGTGGGCGGTTTCTTCTCTTTTTCGGTAGACTTTCCTGGTAATTCAACTGGTGAGAGTATCCACTATTATCAAGCGCCTGCTGGTACGGGGGAGCGGCCTTTTCAAATATTTCTTTACTTGACGAAATTTCGCTCAGGCGTTTGTTAATGGCGGCAGGGATATTTTTCAAGATTAATGGGGGGTGGTTGGATTTAGCATGTACATAAAGGGGGGTGTTGTTAGGTTTGGCATAGGGGCAGTACTCGTTCTTAATGAGATTAAGGGTTACATCAAGATAATGTACAACTTTTAGGTTTGCTTTAATCGTAATTCTTAGGTTATACTTTCCAAAAATCTTACAAAGGTCCTTCTTAATGTACTCAATTACTCGTGGTGGCTCATTAAATACAGCTAGGCCATCATCTCTATACAGTCCGATGCTGTCCTTACTATATTTTTTAGTTATTTGATACATAAGATAAGTTCCGACTAGCTCACAAACCTCGGCTCCATCAAAACTCCCCATCGTTACATCGAACATACCACTATATAAATATATATATATATATATATATATATATATATATATATATATATATATATATATATATATATATATATATATATATATATATATATAAAATATATAAAATTAGAGGAAAATCCGAAGAGAAAAAGATGGACAAAAGAGAGTACTAATTTTTTGTAGTCAGATATTTCCGACCCACCTGGGGCCTTCCTCGGTGACAAATGAACGAAGCTTAAAATTTAAACATCCACAATGGCAGATTGCGTTATCAGCAGAAATAAGAGCGTTACGAAATAATAAAGAAGAATGTTACGAAATAATAAAGACGCGCATCGTGTTGCGTCATAATCAAGGATCTTCACGTGACGTAAAAGCGTTACTGCCCAAGCACTGTGAGTGGGTTATTGATACCCGCGCACGACTCGGTCTTAGTTTCAAAGGAAGTACAATACAGAGGGAGACGGCAAGAGCTATGAAGAGTGGTGAAGAGCGTCTTGAGTAAGAATTAAAATTGTAAAATATATCTATTGTGTTAGAAAACGAAAACTTGACAAAGCCAATTACAGTAAGATCCTACTATTGACAGGGAATTAGAAAAAAACAAAGCTTTTAGAGTACCATTCTTAATAAAATCGATGAAAAAACTTAGGGTAGAGAAGAACGAGAAAATAGTTTCAGATAGTAAACTAATATGGTATCTTAAAAAAGTTACAAAGAGTTAACGAAAGAATATCCCTTAAGCAGTCCTAAATCTCTGTTTAAGCCGGATTTGAATAATTTTACACGGAGGATCCACGTCAGTTCTTGCTTTTTTCTTTCCGAAGTAGATCTAAATCCGGGAGCTACAAGGACGCATTTCATATCATGAATGTTTTGGTTCTCAGAATTAAAATGTTCCGCCACTGGGAAGCCGCTCCGTTTGTCTCGTATGGATTTTTTGTGGTTGTTAAATCTCATCCTGAAGGGATTGACGGTTTCTCCCACATTGTCGCCTAGTTGACATTTGGTACAGTAAAGGATGTAAATGACGTTATGTGAGTCACAAGTGAGACTGGGGGGTCTGATGGTGAAGTTGTTACCAGGTGGCTTGAAGGGGGTTAATTATTAATTATTATTACTTATATAAAATTATATAAATATATATATATATATATATATTTATATATATATATATAATATAGGTAAGTCCACGTATGCTCCATGTAATATAAAAGAATAAGTAGGAATATTGTCATATTTGTGGTGTTTTCTACTTATTCTTTTATATATATATATATATATGTATATATAATTATATAAATAAATATATATGTATACATAAATATATTTATAAAAACTAATATATTACAAGGCTTATAACTCATATCACTCTCTTTTTGTTTCTTGGTGTTAAGTTTCATAAAGCTGCCGTCCGCTTGATGTCACAAAGAAGCACAAGGAGGGCATTATAATCATTTCCCGCCGGACCGTTTGAACAGCGCATGAAGGGTATTAAAATGATTGCCCAATGGAACTTTCTAAAGTAAGTCATAAATTGCAATACTGTATATATCGGGAAGAGATTATGCTTCTAAATCAGAATGTGTTCGAAGAAATCCATTTCCAATCTCTTCAACATGTAATTCAGTCTGAAGCTTCAGGTACATTTTGAATTTTTGACCTTTTTAAACCAGAAAAAGACTATGCTTAGGTGTTAAATATGATGGTCTGAAATATGTTAACAATGAGGTGATGTGGGTTCAAGGTCCAGTTTTGTCTACTCCTTGCCGTGTCATAAAAGTCAACTAAACTTCCATTAGAGTAAGTTTCAACATATGGAAAATAAAAGTCTGTTGAGACTTATTTTTATGGTTGCGTGTTTGAAACACAGATAAACCCATTCAACCCTGACCTTTCACGAGTTCTTTCTCAGCGAGGTTGAGATCCTCAACTTATAAATAGATAGTGAAATACATTCAATATTTTCAAGAAAGTTTTTGCTGAAGACAATTTTAGTCATCCCAATCAATTGGAGAAAACATTTTCGGTTATTCTTTATCATTAAACTCAAGGATATGTAACTCTACCACCATGGAAGCCGAGTAAATACAGGCGGGTGTATGAACGAATCCGAGAAGGTAGTGAGGCGGTCATTTTGGGGCTTCGTTAGCTTTTAATCGCCTTAATTTTATTGGCTATAAACAATGCTAAACTCTCATTAACAGTGAAATTGAGGAAATGAACGAGTATTTTACTATACAATCTACCATGACACAGTGAAGCATAGAATGTGAAAGATTAACTCTGATGGACCTAAGTTATGCCGGACAAAAGCAGACCACTCACTATTCCGAATTGTCTATTGAATACTGATAAAGTTTAACAATCGAGAGGATATGGAATCTATTCTGGCCGGGTCAAAACAATGTTTTACCGTAGTAGCTCAGTAGTTTGATCCAACATCAGTTTACGGTTTTCCTATCCACACTGGTCTTAATTTTAAAAAGGTACCAATATGATTAGAAAATGTTGAGCTAATTGAGCTGGTTGCAACTGTTTGTAAAGATTTACGTGATAAGTCGGACTTTTTCCTTTAACATCCGTACACGGCCTCCTTCATTTATTATGCTCATTGAGTGGGTACTAGACTAATGCAACCTTATTCAAGTGTACTCAATATAAATTGCTAATGGCTTGATACATTAGATGCATTCCCACGAGACAGTATAAAAATTATTAAAGAACAAATGAAAACGACCCTTCATATGTGAGTGTTCACTGTCATAATTAATTGCTTTAAAACTAGATGATGTAATTGTCTGTTGTAATTTGTTTTAATTGTAACGACGTTTCTCTCAATTGCTCAAACCTACAACAATTAAAAATTAGGGGAAGTTAAAAAGAATAATGGTCTTTGCAGATCTCTGCAAAATGAAAAAGTGTTGATATCATCATTATTTTGTCAATAAATTCAATACAGTAACATACAAAATTCTTGTCTGCAGGAATTTGCCTTTCTATTACCGTCTAAGTCATGACTCTCCAGATTTTTACCACTACTTTATATCGTTCTTTGCCTAACGACATACCTGGACAGGATGTAGCTTTGTTTTGATACTTCCTATCCCCTCAACAGTTGTGACAGCCTTGCCATGAACAGAGCAGATTGGAGCAAGACATGCATTCACCGAAATATGCCTGTGTGGAGGAGTAAATAATTAAAAAAAAAAACAGTACAATAACAAGCAAGCAATAACACACAATAGAAGCGGTTTACACTGCGAGATACTAAATAGAGCAAAACCCAAAGCCATTTCATGTGCAGATGTTAAGCAAAATGAAAGTTAAACACGCATAGGAAAAGTAACTTAGAATTTCATTAGAAGACGCTAGTTCCATTGGCAGTGTGTGGAGTTTCAGTCAGTTTGTTGCAAGGTTGATCCCCAAACGATTTGATTTGACTGATTTATATCTCCAATTGAAAAAAATCCTCTCAGGGGGAAATGACGGAAATTTTTCTTACACCACCAAAGGTTCCTTACAGAAAACCCTCTAACATGAGAGATTTGCTTGTAAGAGCGCGAGTGACGAAAACATTCCGACAAATTTGGGTGAACCCCGGTTACCAAAAAAACTGTGTTACTTGTGATGAGGTCATGTCAGCTACAGACTCCTTTAAAAGATTTTGTACGGGGAAAGTTTTCAAAATACTCGGTAATTTTAATTTTACCTTATTCATTGTTGTGATTGTGGCAAGAAGTATGTGGGTGAGACGGGGAGCCAATGAAGAGAGAGGCACGGGGTCATAGGCAAGAACAGGTAAAGATAATACTCCTCTTGGAAAACATTTAAACACGGGTTGTAGGTATTTTAATTTAATTTCCATTCAATCGGTCTGGATGGATACACCAACTCCACACGTTTACACTGAAAGGGATTAACATTCGAATAAGCAACAGTTCATAGTCGTTTGTGTATTTTTACCACGGTTGGCAATTCATTTTACTTGACCTGTTCGAAACGTTGTATATTTGTCTCCGTTAATATATGATATATATATATATTAATATATATATATATGTATATATATATATATGTATATATATTTATATATATATTGTATTTTTTATTGTATATATTTTGTATTTTTACCATGGTTGGCAATTCAGTTTACTTGACCTGTTCGAAACGTTGTATATTTGTCTCCGTTAATTTATGATATATATATATATATTTATATATATATGTATATATATATATATATATGTATATATATTTATATATATATTGTATTTTTTATTGTATATATTTTGTATTTTCACCACGGTTGACAATTCAGTTTACTTGACCTGTTCGAAACGTTGTATATTTGTCTCCGTTAATTAATGATATATATTATATATATATATATATATATATATATATATATATATATATATATATATATATATATATATATATATATATATATATATATATATATATATATATATATATATATATATATATATATATATATATATATATATATATATATATATATATATATATATATATTAATCAAATTGGTACAACTGGAAAATCTGGCTGAGGTGAAAAACGATGTTGACTCCACCAGGATTCGAACTCGGGACCTCCCGCTTTCCAGTGCGGACGCTCTAACCACTGAGCAATGAAGCCAGGTTGGTTTGGCCTTTTTCTCAAATAACAGAAATAGCAAAGATTTGGGGTGGTTGGAAGGGTACAAAAGGTAGTTATGCGAGTCAGTTGGCTTAAAGTGTAGGTTAGAGGTATTTGTACGGTTGTTGATGGACAGTTTAAGGTCGAGAAAAACAACAGATGAGTTCGAGATACAATGGGTAAATTTCAAAAAGGGGCAAAAGGAATTAACAAAGTCGATAAAAGTTTCTAAATCACGGCAACGGCAATAGCTTTATTGTCAAACAAAGATTCTCCTGCACTTCCTCAAATGTAGTTTATATTTTAGCTTGTGGGAGATGTAACTCGTTGTATGTCGGAGAGACCAAACGCCATCAAACAGAATCTCCATGGATACCCGGTGGCTGCACATTTTAATCCCCCTTCACCTTGTTCGATACAGCACTTAACTGTTACGGCAGCTGTAATGTGCCGAGGATCCGATCGTGACCGCCTTAGTGCTGAAGACCGACTGATCATGAGGCTAGGTACACTCGCTCCACACGGCCTTAACGTTAGAATTGACCTTTCGTAATATATACCCCTTTTTGAGCCAGTTTTTACTCCTTTTACACTTACCCGTTCCTGCTCATTTTTTTACTGCGTAGCCCTAATTATTATTTTTTCCAGGACGCTCTTTTTCTTTTTTTGATTGGTGTTTCATCCTTCGCATTCATGTTGTCTGACAGTCACTTTCGCTAGGTTCTGTTTTTACAGCGATCGCTTCGGATTTGGGGTTTATCGTGTCCAATTGTTACTGTTGTTTGTTCAGTTTGGTTTTTGCCACTTGATGAAGGGTTTATACCCGAAACGTCGTGGAGTTTTCCGCAAACTTTTTAGCACTTTTTTCTACCTCTTTTTGACCTACACATTTCAACAGTACTCCGCAGCATTTCTACCTTATATATATATATATATATATATATATATATATATATATATATATATATATATATATATATATATATATATATATATATATATATATATATTACCTGTCAGTGCCATAACATACATGTTACTTTCATTTTCTTACCTTATTTTTTGTTGGATATGGTTGAAATATGACACCATCACGGTGCAAGCACCGCATCCTCCCTCAGCACAGCCGAGTTTGGTTCCGGTCAAATGCACTACTCAATAAGGAAAGATAGAATAGTCAAGGGAATGATGTATATATTTCACGTTATAATCTTTAAATTATCGTTCAAGTTTTTCATGCGATTTCAGATGGACAGAGTCTACGGTGGGTCCAAAGGAAGTACTGGGTTATTGTCAGATTAAACTCAAAGGAACTTAAAGCCTATAGTGTTACTTTGAATATGTAATGTGTAAAAAGGTAAAAAGTCACCAACAGAATATCTGTCCATTACCTCCTGTAAAAATTTCTTATCTCTAGAGAAATTGGATTTAATCAGCTGCACATACCGGTAATCTTCAAAAAGAGAGCTAATATCAATCTACCCTGATTTATCCTCATAAGGAACCATTTTCTGAAGCCACGCCACTTTATCGAATACAGAAATTTCTCCCGTTCTTCTTGGAAAAAGATGTCTGAGCCTACACAACATATTCCTGTGTGAAGCCCTGCCAGACAAGTGCTTGTAAACCTTTTTACGTCAGTAAAAAAGAAGTGTAAGGTGACACTTCAGCGGATTGGAAGGTAAATTGCTTCATTTTGAATGACCTAAGGTTATGATAACATCTCAGTCTTAGTCCTTAAACTTAGCTGTTGTATGGTGGAAGAAATTTCAGGTTTCTACGAATATTTTTAAAGGATGTTTACCTAGTGCATACTTGATCAAGTGAGCTTTCAATGTTAATAATTTATTGTCAGTCCCAGTTACTCTCAGATATACCAAAATACACAAAAAGCAGTGCGTAACATCTGGTGTTACCTAATAGGTCAGTCATGTATGTGTTCAGATACCTCACACTGCCTTTTGTCTTCTATAGTGTCTTTGTTGCATTAGTAAGAAGCAAAGTAAATTCATGATTGTGCTCACATTGCGCAAAAACAAATCCAAAATTTGACGATAAACCTGCTGGCTGACCCCAGATATTACGTAACTTTTGTGTTTTTGGTAGATGTAGGACGGTCAGCCAAGTACTTTAATGTGAAAGCTGATTGCTACATGTGAGTATATCTTTTGATATCAAGAGGATCATATGTAATCAGGCATAAAAAGGAGGATGTCAGAAGAAAGAAAAGTTTTATATTCCCACCTGAACTGGTTTTTAAGAAAAAAACCAAATTTGATCTAAACTGTTTAGTTCGTTGCCACAAAACATGAAGTTTAATTTATAAGTCGCAAACTTCTCCCACAACCGATATCGCTTAACGACGTAAAACGGCTGCAATTCAATGCCTAATTATAAATATTATTGGCAAGTTCATTCTTTTTTAACTTGGTAATCTGATTGTCCGTTTCAGAAAATTTTCCTCTTTGTTCAGCAGTCGATTAGTGGTTCAGGGAAACGCCTACTCCGGCCTATGAGGATGACATGGGATTCTCGAATAAGGACGTTAAATGTTGGTCCCGGTAGTAGGATTGAGAGAAATGAGCCTGCTTTTTTAGGCCCTAGTGGAAGAGAAGGCAAATCTTGTCGGTCAGTTCATCCATCTTCACTCTGTTAACTTATTGCCAATGGCGGCACCAGAATGTCAAAATAAGGATGAGGGAAGCTAGGGGAACAATTTTCGAGAGCAGGTCAAAGCCGACTGAGTCCAGAGGGCCCGTTCTTGGTGGCTGAGGTCCAAGGAGGCGAAACCCGCGGAAGTTCGGAGGTTTCGACATATCTCTAAAATGAGTCAGTGAGTTTTCGCATCCTTAAAATGTTAAACCAAAATTTCATTCGGCTACAAAAAAAATATACAGTCTTCTTTTTTCGATGGCCGCAAACTTTCCAATTTAGTATATACACACATACACACACATACATATATATATATATATTTATATTTATATATATATACATATAAATATATATATATATTCTTGCTCATAATAATTTCATATTTAATGATCGTCACTACTAACAAACTAAGGGTACTGCTATGGGCACAAGAATGGCACCCTCGTACGCCAACATATTCATGCATTTCCTTGAACAGGATATACTAGAGGAGTCTCAGTATAAGCCGTCTTTTTATGTAAGGTTTAAGGACGACATTTTTATTTTATGGGAACACGGGAAACAAGAACTTGATCGGTTCATCCTGTTGGTTAACAATTTTCATGATTCCATTAAGTTTACTATGGAGCATTCATCTAAAGAAATACCATTTCTCGATATACTGGTCATGATTGACAATGGTAATTTGGAATTATCTGTGTATTCTTAACCCACAGGTCGTCACACCTATCTCCACTTTAACAGTTTTCATCCTCAATTGTTAAGGTATCGCCGTATCTGCTCACTGGACGATTTATTCATTCGTAAGGCCACCGAACTCCTTAGATTTTCCCTCCATAGGGGTTACCCTTACCCTTTATAGATTCAACACTTTAAACGGGCACTTTCCCTGAAAAGAAGCAGCCTGCTGTCATACCGGGAGAAGGCAGATCCCAGCCATATACCCCTTGTAGTCAACTATCATCCAGCTGTAGCGCCACTATTACGTGAGGTCATACTCTCATGGAGCATTATTTCCTCTGACCCCGAGCTATTAAGTATTTTTGATGGACCTCCAGTAGCCGCGTATCGCCAGCCACGTAACATCAAATCCCTTTTGGTTCGTACCTCCCTCCCTTTCACAGATTCTAATATACCATGTAATAAACCTAGATGTCTGGCTTGCAGGCACCTTGACCCTTCACCTTCGTACCACCACCAGGCCTCAAAAATCATCTTGAGGCCTGGTCGTTTTAATTGCAATTCGGACAATGTAATTTATCCCTTGTATTGTGCCAAATGTCCAAGGGCCACGTACATCGGTGAAACAGGTACTAAGTTTCGACTACGGTTCAATAACCATAAACATAGCATACCCTCTAACATTCCAGGTTTTCCAGTTGCCGAACATTTTAACATTACAAGCCACCAGATAACAGACCTAAAATGCATTATTCTGTACGGCTTTTTTTCAGAATACCGAGGAAAGGATCAAGCAAGATGTTGAGTCTATCCTTCGACTCAACACCCATAAAACCGGGCTAAACAGGGACCTGTCTTTCATGAGCAACCAAGCGAGGGTTACTCCTAGCACTGTATGAGGTTTTAACTGAGGAAGAGCAGTGGTGTCACGCTCGAAATATTTTGTACGTATTCTTCATCGATAAGTTCTAGTTGGAAATGAAAGTATAATGTTTTATTTCGTTTTTCCATTGCATCTGTTTACTTTTCCAACAATAGAAATCTAATATGTATATGTTTATATATATATATATATATTTATAAGTAAGTCGAGTGACGTTGCGACCTTATGTGAATAAGTGAACCGGTGCGGTATAAAATAGTCGCATGAAGACCTTATATATATATATATATATATATATTTATATATATATATATATATATATATATATATATATATATATATATATATATATATATATATATATATATATATATATATATATATATATATATTTATATATATTTCACTTATTCGGCACTGAGGGGGAAAGTTGTTGTTGAAAAGTTGACCTAAAGGGGAAAAATTTTTTGGGGCGAAATATAAGTTTCGCCGTAATGTTTCTATACACTTTTTCTAAAGGAATACGTAAACGGACAAATCGCCCTCCTACATTTACGAAGAAGACTCAATTATTCAAAGTTGTCAAATTTAAGGATACCTAGCTGTTAACACGAACGGATGGCTGGCATATATATATATATATATATATATATATATATATATATATATATATATATATATATATATATATATATATATATATATATATATATATATATATATATATATATATATATATATATATATATATATATATATATATATCAAATCACTGCAGCTGACAAAATTATAGCTTCAAAACTTGAAATTAGTGACAGAGTCAACATCACAAGCGAAAAACAAGCATTTATTACACTAAAAGACCACAAACCGAACTTTAACAACAAACCCACATGCAGACTAATCAACCCATCAAAATCAGAACTAGGGAAGATTAGCAAACAAATACTAGAACGGATAAATTCAGAAATCAAACAATCTACAGGTTACAATCAATGGAAGAACACAAGTGAAGTCAAAGACTGGTTTAGTGAAATACACGACAAACACCAACAATCGTTTATTGCTTTTGACGTTTGTGAGTTTTACCCCTCAATTACTACCGACCTCCTCAACGAGGCATTAGACTTTGCATCAAACTACACAGACATACCATCATTCGAAAGGCACATTATCTTCCACACAAAGAAAACTTTGCTCTTCAACCTTGAAACACCATGGTGCAGGCGTACCGAATCTTTATTCGATGTCACCATGGGTAGTTTTGACGGTGCTGAAACTTGTGAACTAATAGGATTGTACCTCCTATCACAACTTCAGCACATTAACATGAATGTTGGCCTATACAGAGACGACGGTTTGGCTGTTTGCAAAGCAACACCAAGGCAAACAGAAAAAATGAAGAAAGAAATATGCAAGATATTCTCAAAAAACAATCTTAAAATAGAAATTGAAGCAAACAAAAAAATAGTGAACTTCTTAGACCTTACCCTTGATCTTAGCACAAGCACATACATGAAGCCCAACAACACCCCTCTCTATGTGCACAAACAGAGCAACCACCCCCCACTTATCATAAAGAACATCCCAGAAAGCGTCAACAGGAGACTATCCAACATTTCTTCCGACGAAAACACATTCAACGCATCATTACCCGTATACCAGGAAGCATTACAAAGAAGTGGCTATATGGGTACAACCTAAAGTACGAGACCCAACCCCCTAGCACCAGTCATCCCAAGGGAGCCCCGAAACGAAGACGAAATGGGAACATAACCTGGTTCAACCCCCCGTTTAGTGACAGTGTCACAACCAACATTGGCAAGAAATTCTTTAACCTCTTGGACAGCTGCTTCCCACCTGGGCACACACTACATACTTTACTCAACAGGAACACGGTGAAACTGAGTTACAGCTGCATGGCAAACATAGACCAAATTATATCAGCGCACAACAAATACATACTGGCGAAACAGAGAGTACAACCAGCAACGCGAAGCAACTGCAATTGCAGAAAGCAAAGTGAGTGCCCATTGGAAGGCAACTGCCTCACGAACAACATTGTGTACCAAGCAACTGTAACACGCCACGACGACAACAACAACGAAGAAACATACATTGGTCTAACAGAGAACACATTCAAAACAAGATACACCGCCCACAAGTCTAGCTTTAAACACAAAGACAAAAGACACGCAACTGCACTCAGTGAATACATCTGGAAACTAAAGGATACAAATGTAGAACACTCCGTAAAATGGAAACTAATGAACAAAGCTCGAGCATACTCCACTTCATCTAAAACTTGTAATCTCTGTCTGGAAGAAAAGTTCTTCATTATACTAAAACCTTCCTTAGCAACTCTAAATAAAAGAAGCGAACTTGTAAGCTCTTGTAGACACAGGAACAAACATCTAATGTGTAATTATTCTAATAGGTAATGTACCTTGGCTCGCTGTACACCGTTTTTGCCTGTTCACATCGAACACGGAACCAACAAGTGCTTAAAAACGGACACGTTCAAAAGCAGCGAACATATACGTATTTAACGTTATTGACATCATTCTACTTCAGGCTTCTGAGGAGTGAGGACCTACATTATTGGCCCTTACGAAACAGTTCTGTAAAGCTATGTTGTAAGAACTTATTGCAACCTTTTCAATATATATATATATATGTATATATATATATATAAGTCGAGTGACGTAGCGACCTTATGTGAATAAGTGAACCAGTGCGGTATTGAATAGTCGCATGGAGACCTTAGGCCTAAGGTCTTCATGCGACTATTCAAAACCTACAGACAGACATACTTATCTCCACTTCAATAATTTCCACCCCCGTCTTACCAAAACCTCTATTGTTTACAGCCAATTCCTTCGGTACCGCCGTTTACGCTCCACTAATAACATTTTTGTGGAAAAGGCCACTGAATTGGTTAACTTTTTTCGCAACAGAGGGTATCCCTATAAACTCCTCAACAATTACTTTCATAAAGTTCTTGCTACACCGAGGCATAATCTCCTTCGGTATCGCACAAAATCGAACTGTGACCGCATTCCCTTAGTCATCACATACCACCCATCCAATCGCACCCTTACCCACAATATCAAGAAAACTTGGGAAATACTCAAATCTGACCCCTCGATTTCTGAAATTTTCAGGGACCCCCCGATGATTGCTTATAAACAGCCACGTAGTTTTAGAGCCATGTTAGTTCGCAAAACCCTTCCCACGGTAGTCAATCCCAAAACAGGCAACAGGAAGTGTAATAAACCCCGGTGCCAAGTTTGCAATCATTTAGAGCTTTCCCCACCATTTACCATCATGCTTCAGGTATGACTCTAAAACCGGGAGACTTCGATTGTGACTCATGTAATGTAGTTTATTTACTTTTCTGCACCCAATGTCACTTAGCTACGTACATAGGCGTAACAAGCACAAAATTCAGATTTCGTTTTAATAATCACAAGCTAAGCATAAGAAAGAATAACCCTGGATTCCCGGTTGCCGAACACTTTAATCTCCCTCAGCATAACCTTTCCCACTTAAAGTGTGCCTTGTTGTACGGCAATTTTAAAAGCGCTCAGCAGAGATGCAACCGTGAGTTATAAACTATCATCTCACTTAACAATCATAAATCGGGTCTGAATAGGGATTTGGCGTTCATGGGCACCCAAGCAGTTGATACCTAAGCGAGGAAGCAGAACGAGTACGTGTATACAGTCTTTTTTGCACTAGTGTTTTTGTACAACTGATGAAGGGCTGTGTAATTTAAGCCCGAAATATTTTGTATTCACGGATTTATAATTTAGTTGGAAATGAATGTATCTATTTTGTGTGTTCTATTGTTATTTGGTTTATATATATATATATATATATGTATATATATATGTATATATATATATATTCTCATATATATATATATATATATATATAAATATATATATATTTATTTATAAAAATAAATAAATTTATATATATATATATATATATATATATTTATATATTTCACTAATTCGGCATTTAGGGGGAAAGTTGTTGTTGAAAAGTCGACCTTAAGGGGAAAAATTTTGGGGGCGAAAAATAAGTTTCGCCGTAACGTTTCTATACACTTTTTCTATAGGAATACGTAAACGGAAAAAGGCGCCCTCCTAGATTTACGAAGAAGATTCAATTTCTTCAAAGTTGTCAAATTTACGGATACCTAGCTGTTAACACGAACGGTTGGCTGGCCATTGAAAAAACGTTGTTTATATTTTTAGACGTTAGGGCGAACACTTTTTCTTATGTACTTCATTGTTATTTTTTCGCCCTAAGTACGCGCAGATATAACAATTTCCCCCTAAGGTGCGAAATAGCGTTATATATCAGTATATATTTATATAGGTAGCAGTGTGGGATCTCATACTGAGCATGTGTATTGGTCATCAAGTAGATGAACCCTACATTTGGTAGAGGTCAGAGGTCATTATTTGGGGTCATCAAAGTCATAAGGTCAAACCCTAGTAAACATATCTCAGGGAGGGTAAAAGTAGGGGATTTCATACAAACTGTAGCACGTGCAATGGCCCATTTTTCTTAGATAAACCATTTCATTTTTGGGGTGGAGTTATCAGATTTCAGAACTCAAAATTTTCAAACACAATACCATTGAGGGTGTTTGTGAGGGATCTGATACATGTTGTAGCATGAGCATTACCGATATTGACAGGGTGATCCCTATTGTTTTGGTCATTTGAGAAACAATGTCTTTTTGAAAATATTAACCTACATTTCCGAGGCAAGGAATCGCTAGCGTTTAAGCGTTGGTTTGGTAGCGACGGTGTTCCCCATAACAATGTTACAGTGCAACCCATAAGTGCGACTTCTGTTATATTGAGCCTGGTTAATGCAAAGTTAACAGGACTAGACAAAAATTACAGCCTTGGGCACTGTTCAACAAGAAATTGTAAATGTAAACAAATAAAGCCCGTTTGCTTTTTTCTACACACTTTCCTTTAATCAAAGTACACGAAGTACTATCTGATATATTTTTGGCCTAAATACCAATAATTGATCTGAAAAACATTGAACCTATTCTTGTATTGATTAGTTTTATTCCATGCATAACTTAATTCGATTCTAGTTACATTATATGCGGAAAAACAAATCGACTTTTGGAAACATTCACTTTCCTAGGAAAAAAATTGAACAAATTGACAATCAAAAGTCTATCTGTAGTTCTTCTTGACAATCGAGGCAAGTGGAGGAGATCAATTGAATTAAATTACGAAGCAGTAGATGAACGGCATACCATGATTGATTTACCACAATAGTACGTTACTCCATTGTTTGATTCGGATATCAAGGCCAAAGTGTTAGCGTCCATGGTTCACCCGGTTCAAGGGCAGAATTTTCTAATGCGAGCTAAAAGGGATTATGGAATATGATTGTGGCTGGTGTCATCACCCGTAAAAATTAGGACAAAAAGGATCAACAGGATCACGGGGTCTTTAGAGTGTGTGATGATATAAGGCCGAAAACAAGTGTATTTAATATGTCGGTAACAAACTTCCAATTACACATGACTTTTTCCCTAAGTTTGAAAAATCTGGAAGTAGGCCTAATGTATTTTTGTGCTCTGATTTTACAGGGGCATTCAATCAGTTCCTCGACGAGAAATCTTGCAAAATCCAAGTTATGAATATAAGCGAGTTTAGTAATTCATTATGTTGGCTATGCACATGCGCACATCAACAAATCGTTTGGATAAACAAACCAACGTCGCACTTACAACACGTATTACAAAATTTGAATTAACATGAAAATTTTGTACAAGCACTTTTTTCTATTTCACCCATAATGTAACGAGCGATCTCAAGTATGGGTTTTTTTTTTGAAGTTGAATGCGTCTTTATTAGCGTTTAGGTGTAAAGATTTGCATTTTAATCTGCCGTAAAGTAAAACTGGGACCCCTTTTTCGTTCGAGTTGACTACACACTTAGATAGTGTTGAATGCACGTACTGAAGAAAACAAGGGAAATCTGTAGGTTATGTGCTGAGCTTATTTTGTATATCCCGCGCTTTACCCAACAATTCCATGCGGCAACGGATAACCGAACTAGCATTTTCTCATACAAGGCTGCTAGCTCCATGGGTTTATGGTATGGGTTGAAAACAGCTCCTCACTTTTCAATTTTTAGCCCATCTAAAATCCTAGCTGGTTTGGACAACATATTTTGCCATATCAACGATATTCGTATCGCCACAAAGACGGATGAGGGTTATACTACGGTTCTACTTCAAAGATTGCGAAAACAAAGAATTGTAAGATTGAACGCCGAGAAGTGTAGTTGTAAGTCTTCATAAAGGGTCAATCGAGTTGTGAACTAAAGGGACCATATAAGAACCAAAATTTGAAGTATTCGCAGAGCATGTGGCCCAAATAACGAGACAGAAGCTAAAAGTCTTTCACTGGGATGTTGAATAGTTATGGAAAATTAATTAACCATTCTTCTTTCCATCCACCAGTTGTTTTTCTGACTGGTTCGAACGACTGATGGCCTACGCTTCTAAGATTCTTACTAAGACACAATTATTCCAAGATCGATCAGAAGGCGTTGACGATAATATTTGAATTTAAGAAGTTGTAATCGTACTTGTATGGTAACCATTTTGTATTCATTACAGATCATCAACCCTTGACTACAAATTTCGGCCCCAAATCTGGTACTCCGGCGAAAGCAGCGGCCACAATGTGGAGGTGGGCAGTACAACTTTCAGCTTATCGGAAACCATTTGAAAACAGGCTATCAGCGAAAAGGCAAACGCCGATTTTAGGGCAACTAAAGGGCAACTCGTATTGGACAGTTTTCGAAGAGGCTCGAAGTATTTCTTATGAACACTAACACTTTTTTCTAAAAGTCCCCTCGACTCTCCGGCGAAGGGTCAAGGGGCGAAAACAAAAACATTTACTCCAGGAGGAGTTCTGCCCCCTTGAGGAGCTAAACGTCCCAATTGGAAGTTCGCCCTCTAAAGGGCAAACATGTGTGGTCCTGCTCTAGATTGGCCGAATAGAACAGAAACCACACCCTGGATGCAGTAACCCTATGAACCGTATGAACCGTAACACTAGCCAACTAATCACCAGAGATGCCTGAGATCATTGTTTGCCTGTTACGGCCTAACAACTCAATTAATCATAACAATGGTCCCCACTTAACATCCGACCGAGCATTTCTTAAATAGGAGAAACGAATAAGGGTATACGTTAGCCCCACCTTAGCATCCTGCAAGTAGACAGTTGGGAAGTAAACTTAACGTTTTTGACCGTTATTAATCTTTACAACCTCAGCACTCTCGTTGAAATGCATTCTGGGAGACCGTACTCGAGCTGGTTTACGCAGAGCGGGAACGGAGAACCGTTAAAAATGAGAATAATTCTTAATCAATGTCTTGCGTAATTGAGAATTTTTGGCAATTAAGAAAAATGAAAAGTTCAATACTCAAAAGAAACTTGTTTTAGTAGAAAGCTATTGTCAGGAAGTGAACTTTGGCTACTTTGGCTATAGTTTCGTCATAGGCTTCCCGAGTAAGCCGAAGGAGCGTGAGCTTACTTGCGAAGTTTAAAACTGCAAATTTTCCGTCTTCAATGTGACAAAATGTTGAAAGAGAGAGAACAAATAATTTTACCAAAATATAGTGGTTCCTTTCGTGTTATTCTTTTCTATTCACTAGAAATCCTATAAAGAACTCTGTGTCTTTGTTCTGCTTCATCCATTCATTGTATGTATATATACTTTCGCATCACTTACGAATGTGCACGCCCAAAGCATGGCATTGTGTTGGATCTTGTATCACAGTGCTGCAATATACTAGGTACTATCATGGATTGCGTTAAAAGATAGCTGACTTAAAACATGTGTAGGCCTACTGCACGAGATTCGTAGCGTAAACACAGCGGGACTGACCGTCTTCAGGAAAATTGGAATGATTTATCAAAGAAACTATGTAGATTAGTATATTTGCTGAAAAATTGTCAGCATTTGGTGTTTGTTATGAACTTCGTGGAAGATTTTTTAATAAATTTGTAACAATTTGCCCAACTTTCCGCTTGGGTGACCTAAAATCTCCCGGTGATTCTTGTACCTCTTGGCAGATTAAATGGAATGATAACTTGCGAAAATATCAAATGTTTTCCCTAAGCAACACCCCAAACTTTATTACAGGGAAAACGCACGTTGAGTTGTTATTCGATAGAGTCTGAACTGTAGTAAAGCCTTGATTTCAAAGGAAGAGGTAAAGAGACAATCAGCGAGATGAGGACGGTTCGAGCACCATGGTTTGAAAGTCGCGTCTATGTCAGTCTTAAGCTACGAAATACGAAGTATCTAATAACCTCTCATTCTTGAATTTATTGTTCCACATATGGTATGCAGGATAACAGATAACGTTTTGGACAAATGAAAATATTTCTTTCATTTTTTCTCACTAGCCTGGTCCTCTATGCAAGAAATTATCATCTTTGGATCCGTATCGGTATGATCTGCTTTTTCGCGCTGCCATTGTGTGTGATCCTCGCATAAGCAATGGAGTAGGGAAAACACTGAAGCCAGTGAGCCACAACTGAAAAAAGACCGTGGCCGGCTCGACTTAAACCAAAACGTTGGAAACATGGCCATATAAACTCAATTAAACTAACTGACTGACTGACTGACTGACTGACGGACTGACGGACTGACGCACTGGCGGACTGACTGACTGACTGACCAACTGCCTGGCTTGCTGACTGACTGACTGACTAAGTAACTAACTAACTTACTTACTTTACAAACCACCACAACATTGAATTTAATTAAGTTCTCAGACACTGTGACTCACAGCAATGGCATCAGTTCCACCACAGCTTTTTATTACATTATGTAGAGAAAAAACGTACCATTGGGCTATGAACTACGCATGTCCTGATGTTTCCATAATCCGGAAAACCCGGCTACAGAATGGCACAAGCTGCTTTGGAGAGCCGGCTGCCAGCTTTACTGGACTTAAAGAGTACTGAGGTAAGGTCGAACTTACACGCCTTGCTGAACAGCTAACAATGAAGATGGATCTTCTTTGAAAAAGACTAGTTTCACCATCAACCTACCAAAGAATACCCAATCAGATCAAATCCTGGAGAATCTACCTCATAAAGGAAAGGAGTGGAACATAAAAACGAGACGAGAGTTCACTGAAGCACCAGAGACTCTTACAAAAACACACGCGCAAATACAATCAGTTGTTCCAAAGAAACAGAAATGACCAAGTGCCACTTCACTATAGAACAGTGGTTTTGAATAAAAAGACAGACACGTTAGTTAGATAGTTAGATGGAGTTTTACGGCCTATTTTCCAACTTATTGGTTCAAGTTGAAACAGCCAAGGCCCCTTTTCCAGTTGTGGCTCACTTGCTTGTTTCCTCTACTCCATTGCTTATGCGGTGCATCTCGCACAGCGAAGGTGGGTTCCATTTTCAGGAGACTTTGGTGGAACTCGACGTGGGTTCGAACACGGGCCTTCCGCGTGAGAGGCGGATGCCCTACCGTTGCACCAAACACGCGGTCCCTAAACACAGATACGACTATATGGCTATCCATCGCATGGAACATCAGTGTAATTAGGGCAATCCAACAGGCAGTAAACCTACGGCAGACTGAAGTTTCATCGCATAAAAATACTTTTTTGTAGCTTTAGCCCACACAGCACAAACACACCGAAAAGTCAAGACTCTTACTTACAAACATTTTGTGCCTACTTTGAGCGCATGTTGGAGGAAATCTTTGATTCTAACAACTGATCAAAAAAACTTGCAAGAAAGATTTGCCCTGAGGTAACCCCTATCGAATAAGGACATTGAAATGAAACCTGTAGACAAGGGGTCTGCGGTGGTTTGAATTTCGTTCGCAGATTGCATTTCTGAAGGAGAAAGAATACTATCAAGTACTTCAACTTACAAGTACCTATCACATATGATGCTACTAAATAATCATTAGCAGACAGTCATGGGACGTCGAACACTTAAGGCTAATGCCCATTCACAAACCGCAGATGCCCTTATTTCGAAAGGGCCTGCCCTATAACCCATACTTTCTCCCTAATATTCACAAACCAAATAATTCGCGACGCAATATTGTTTCAGGTTGCGCCTGTCTAAGAACACAAATATCAAAATTCGTTGATTATTACTAACCTTTACTTGTTAAAGTCCTACCTTTCCATATTTAAGACACGACACACTTCATTTATCGCATTAACCGAATCAATGCCTGAATTTTCCCTTTTTATGCCCGAATTTTATATCTTGTGAAAATTGAGGGGGTTGCTGTTCCCCCTTTCCACCTCCTACCCTATAATAGTTTGGAAAACAAAGGATCAGGAAGGATACACCATCCTCACCAAGAACATTGCAACCTCCTAACCCCTCACCCTTAAGCTTGAGGCAAAATCGGTTGAACAGGTTCATTGAAGCAGGGAGTTGCGAGAGACAACTCCCTGGTTGAAGCATGTAGATACCCTGAATCCTTAGCATGATATTAGTCATCTATTTTAAAACGCTAAAAATAGTTTGCTAAAAAGGGTTGATCAAAATCCAAAATGCTCAACATGAGCAAATTATTGCTGTAGTCGAGTCCGGACTCTGATTCGTCATATCAGAATTTGAAAGAATCGGCCTGAGAGTTTGATTTTCCCTCATTGAGAGAGAGCAGGGACTCAAATCCGTGTCCGGACTGGAGTCCTTGAAAGTTGAAAATTGCCGGACCCGTGACTCGGAATTTCCAGACTCAACTGCAGCACTGATTATTGCCCAACCAATGGATAAACAACTCCACCCATATTGTTGGGTAAATAGAGGTTGGGCAAGTTTTAAAGTACCAAAACATCCTGACATCTGAGTAAAACATTTTAGGCGGCAAGAAAAATTGTTATCGACCAATGAGGTAATTAGTTTAACATCAGTTAAGATATTTGTTTTAACAAAAGTGGTTAATTTAGATCTCATGGTTGAATAAAACTGGATTTGTTTATAAAAGGTTAGCGGAAGAATAGCAGTAAACATCAGGACGAAATTCCCTTGAGGAAATGGATTAAATTAAATGAAGTTATCACTATCACATAACCAAGGGACAGCAAATACAGATTGCACGATTGGGATTATCGCTTCAAAGTACAATCTTCATTGTGTACTTTCCTGTCATCATTAAGTTGCTTCTCGGCCTTTTGACTAAGATCGTGAGTATTATGTTTTTTTCACACAGTCTAGAATGGAACCATACATGACAGACCAATGATGTAAATGGTCTGAAGGCCGTGAGGTTGGTCAAGTGTCGTCCTTCAGTGGACGTAATAGCTTCTTTGGGAAGCAGTTTAAAGTTTGGTTTCGCCGAACGACCTTTGCCAGGTCGGGAGGACTTTAGAAGAAGTAAATCTTGCCATGTAAACTTACAAGTTTGTTCTCGGGATAGCTTGAAACTACTGTTAACAAGAGCAACTGCAAACCAGTAGTCAAATAGATCCTGCAGTTGGGCACGTGTGGGTTCATAAAATGGGTAGTAAGATTTATGCAAAATATTTGTGTAAAAAGGTTTGACCAACTTCTGGAAAAAATATAAACAGCCAGGTTTGGCAATGTTTTGTTGGGTACAAACTTTGAACAACTTCTGGGAAACAAATGATAACCAGCCAGGTGGGTAATAGTTTACCTAACTAGAGGCAGGAGGCATGTGCCCCCAGTACTTGGTTAAAAGAGCTCAGGTTCGGTGAAGTTTTACCCAACTCTTTTTGGAGTGTTCTCGCCCCTTCCTGCCTTCTTCCACTCCAAATGATAATAAAAAATATATTCAGTTGATGTATCCTTTTTATTTTACATACTAATTTAACTTTGGCAGCCACCCTCAATTTTCAATTTGTGAATTTGACCCGAACATGGAAATTGTGGAAATGCACAGTGCTTCATCCGTCACCGTTGTTCAAAACGCAATTTCTGCTAAAAAAAAGTCAAAATGACCGCCAACTGCCTAAATTCATGAAGCTGGTCCCTTTACTAATGCATGATCTTCATCCATCTCGAGTTCGCAAATTTTGCTTTGGAAAAGCATCCTGACATTAGGTAGAGCCCTAACTACCATCCAGTGTGTTAAGAGTCATTCCATATAAATCAATCGCACTGTCTTTTACTTCGAAGTCATCCTCAGAACTTCTACTCTAATACACAAACACGCACTGCTCAGTTCAAATTATTCGACCAGGCAGGGAGTTTGTTTTGCCCTTTAAATCGTTACTAGTTCAAGGTATGGAAATATTCTTATAGCACCACCCTACAAGTTTCGTGTAGAAACCATTTAGAAAGTCAGATGAACTTTTGGGGATATGTTCATAGCTAGTTTGATCATTTCACGCGGGGTAGGTTGGATACGTAATATAACGTACGTGACTGTGAATGGCACATACACACAAGTAATACTACCTTTCTTGTTTCGAAAGGGTTAAAATGGGTTATTTTGTGTGTTTTGTCAGGTCTAGATGAAAATATTTTACATGGTATTGGACCACCTTTGGGATGATAAAGATTGAATCCTACAGAGCCAATTGAGGCATGAAACATTAAAGAAGGAACAGAATTTAGGAACTTTGTCTGTGTTCGGCAGACGTGTTTACGCTAAGCTGGTGTAACGCTATTTTGACGCATGTGCTTGTCAATTTGATGCACGGACGTTTGTGAGAAAAATGAAATCAGAGGGTGAAATATATGTCCCACATTTGATGTGTGAACAATTCCACAAAACTCACATTTCCAATGAGTCAAATTTTCTAATATTGGGTGTATTGACCAAATGTTTAATTTCTTGGAGGAAACAGTACTGTTCGGTTTACATTACTTGGCATCTGTAAATAAGGATAAGACAAACAACCGTCAGTTTACATAATTTACATTTTGTGACTCCTTTGAAATAGTTGGTCATTAAGTTTGAAGAAAGAAACAGGGATACTTTCCTTTTTCGAACATCAGTTTCTGTAACTTTCACAATATCTTTCATGAGACTTCGAGGGTGGAATTAAGGTTACACCGTGTACTTTATAAGCTTTCACTCACTCCCAGATTGAAACAATGTCCTTTTCAAAGCTTTAACATACATAAGTGCGTATATAGCAAAAAAAAGAGTTTGAAAGGCATAATTCAAAAAAACATTGCAGGGGAACATGACCTTAAAAATGGACTCAAATGGACAAAATGGACAAATGGCACAAATGGGACTTATTTTACTTTGCAGTACAATTTTGCTGTTAAGCTGTATGTTCCGGTGACTTTTCACTTGAATCTGTTAAGAAAGATTAAAATATTCCCCACCATGTTTTCCAAACCCTCCGTCTCGCAATACCTTTTTCTTCAAGGTATTTGCCACCTAGTTTCAAATGCAATTTCATCCTATGAATCCTCTTTCTCTTCATATCAATGTGGTAATCTCTAAATGTTGAGATAAGCAAGCCTATCTTCAAGGTTTTAGATGTAGTCTGTCAATAAAGGAGGGTCTATGTGGAATCTTGTGGAAAACCACTGGAAACCCATTTCCAGGACTAAGTTTTACCACTGACTTCAACTCTCTGTATTCTATCATACTATGCTGTTATAAACTTTTGGATGCAATTCAAAAGATAACAATTCAATGCTGTGCCACATAGCACGATTGACCGGCGACAAATTTCTCTTACCAGTTCGGGAGATAACCTTTTTCGGGGGAAATCAATTTTCACCCCATCGGGGGGTAACGTTCAAAACAACCTTGCAATTTTTATCGATTTCAGGAGAGAGACATTCTGGCATTTTTAAAAACTCTGTTGATAGGGGAAAAAAAGCTTCGTCATGTTTGGTTGTTCACCACGCCGATTTTGAGAAATCGAGGAATTTTGCTCTTTTGGATGCAATTCAAAAGATAACAATTCAATGCTGTGCCACATAGCACGATTGACCGGCGACAAATTTCTCTTACCAGTTCGGGAGATAACCTTTTTCGGGGGAAATCAATTTTCACCCCATCGGGGGGTAACGTTCAAAACAACCTTGCAATTTTTATCGATTTCAGGAGAGAGACATTCTGGCATTTTTAAAAACTCTGTTGATAGGGGAAAAAAAGCTTCGTCATGTTTGGTTGTTCACCACGCCGATTTTGAGAAATCGAGGAATTTTGCTACGTTCTTTGTCCTAAGCTTAATTTATAGACTCCACGCAGTCGCAAGTTTTGAACACCATTTTTCACTTACAGGTCCGCAAATGGGTGGTGCCAACACACATGTTAGTAAATACGTAGCTGAAGGTCCATGGTAATTACGTTTTATATGTCTTTACTATTAACTCACAATTGAAAACACACACACATTTATTAAACAATTCGACGACTGTGAAGAGGTAGACACTAAGTGCTCATAAATATTCAGACCATTGAGACAGGCAAATTTTCCCCCAATCGGGGTAATACTCATTTTCTCCCGAAAGCGGTTATATCCCGAACTGCTTACAATCATATTCATGTTTGGGGATTTGTTAATAAATTTTGGGCACCCTCCTTATTGGGGTGCATCAATGTTACTAATTTTCAGTGTTTAAAACATACGGTACTGATATGTCGTTAGTTTTAATTGTTCATAACGACGAACAAAGTGTTTTGAAACTTATGATCATTAAAGAAAAGCTGATGTCATCAGAGCTCGAATAAGTAGTTCAGTAAAAAGACAGGTCATTGGAACCAATGTTGCGACCAACTATCACTTACTAGTCGGGGTTTGATTCCTGGCTGGAACAAAACAAGGTCTGGGCTTCCTCCCAGTTATCTATAGTTTTTTTCTTCATCTAAATTGGTCTGTCAAAAATCACCAGAACTGGCCGAAAGTGTTGAGTTGGTTGCCCTCTGACGCAAATTTGTAATTCATAGGCCATAATTCATAAGCTTACCCAAAACTGGTGCTCGCTAAGCTTTGTAAAAAAAGGCCCAATAATTCCGTACCTACGCTACCCTTAGAATATGCTAGGGAGTCTCGTCGTGTTGTAATAGTTAATATGAGCAGTACGTTTCCCTACGGACTTGGTGTTGTAGAATATGCACACGGTATTTCCCGCCTGGCTTAAGATGCGACGAAGGGGAAACCAGACGTGCATTTGATCAATAATAAAAACACATTTGATCTTTGAACTTTTATCGAGTTGACTGACCCTATGTAGTATGTGTTCGTTAGTCATTAAATCTCATCTACCTATACATCTATCCATCTATCTATCTGTTTATCTGTCTACCTATTTGTCTTTCTGCCTATCTGTCTGTCTGTCCGTCTATCTGACTTTCTCTCCATCCGACTGGCTGACTGACTGATGAGCAGTACGATTCTGTTTCTTAAAAGTGGAGACAAATTTAGAAGGATTTTTCAAAATTATAGACACTTGATTGTTCGCAAAGGCCGTTTCTTGAAGAGAGTCACTTGTCATCTTAAAATACGTCTTTGCTGGCAGCAAAACTAGACTGGATGATTCTACACAGCACATCTTGAGGGTGTTTTGCTGAACAAGAAACGACCACAGTATTACGGTCAAAAGGATTGTGTCTTCACTAGAAGGAATTTTTCATCTGTGGAAGGGGATACAAGTAACAAGGTTGCAAGAACTGGATATATCTGGGTGAGAATACTTTGCTTTTAAAGGAAAAATCCTGCCAGGAGAGTTTTGAATTATACATCACATTCTAGGAAAAAATTACAGGACTCATAACAGTAGCAACATATTACCCCAGAAGGTGCCTGACATTTTCATTTGTGACAATGACAGAAATGAGGCATTGCATACTTCTGCAACTCCCAGCTCCAACAATAAAACCGAAACGGAGTCAAACAAGGATCAGATCCAACGTTGCACCTAAATGCATGAAAAAAGCCTATACATTCCCTTTTAGGAAAATTACAATTTTATTCCTGAGTACAAACACACAAACACACATACATATGTTCGGCAACATGACAGCTTCGCAATAAGGGGGTGCTCCTACCAAACTGTTTTTTCTTTACCTATGAGAGAGGAAGGTGCATCAGTTCATACGGTACCATACATAGAACTGTTCTAGCTGTGCAGTGGGAAAGGTAATTTCACTCAGGGAGCTGAAAGACAACCCCCTACTTCACTGAACCTAAAAAGGGCGATGGTAAACGTGTGATATATTGATTTGGGGAATTTCTTTCATTTTTAAAATCAGAATTTCAATTTTAAGGGGAGCGGAGTTTTCGTTTTACTTCCATAGCAAGTTTGCATGCCATATACAAAATACAGTTTCAGTACACAGCTATACATTCCAGCAATTGTGACTATTCGACAGGGGCGTTGATTTGGTTTTCAAAGTGGGGAACTTCTGGCCTAAATTTTTTCTCTTGTCCTGGTAAGGTGTGTACAGCGGCGTGGATGGGAAATGGGGGGGGGGGGGAGCAAGCATCTACATTTTACGTTTTCTTGAGTGTGAATAACACTGTACTAGGGTCGTAAATTGCACGCAGAAAAGTTTGAACTCTGTAGGAAAATTTGAAAAAGTTGGGAGATAAATGAAGAATTTGATTTCCTATTGGCAAATCTGAAATTGAACGGCGACCAAAGATCGTTGTTGCTGCATAGTGTTATTCAACGCCTATGAAATGAGGCTCTTTGACGATTTTTTTTTTTTTGAGTCAAGAGACAGTTTTGAATTTCTAAAAGAAAATTCATGAAATAACACTGTAGTTACTGGTGTCACTTGATGATCTGGTGTCACATATAGCAAATTTTCGTTTTTTCACTTACAGAGTCCAGAGCTCGGAAAGTTTTACTCAAGGTATGAGTGAGCACTTTTGCTTAGGAACCGCAAAGCGCTCTAAAATCATGCTTCTTTGCGACAGATAATGACGAATGTTGAACTTTTAATGGGGAGTTGTCAAAACCACACCGTTGACTGGTTCCACAAATAACAAATTTCCGAATTCTTTTCCAGAGCCGCCTGCCCCCCCCCCCCCTTTGTAGCTACGCCACTGGGTGTCTAAGAGAATGGGCCGGGATGCAAATTGGTGCTAAATGTTTCAATATTTTGAGTTACTAGGAAACGCAAAAGTTTTAAACACATGATTTCGAAAGTATGGGTAATTTACTTCAACGGTCTATACCGTCAATTTAAATACAGGGTGTACTCTATAAGTAATTCGAACCACTACGAAAATTGTCTTAGTTTGCGAAAGATTTCTGCAAATTTGTGATAATAAGGAACCATTTGTAATGGGAAGAAGGTAAAATAAATCCATGACTTGATCAAAAGCGTACTTCAATCTACTACGGGGAAATCACAGATCGAAGGGTGGTAGAAGTGATACCCACTAGTACAGTACAGTGCTAATGAGACCCCGTTGCATAGGCCTACCAGTGTAAGGCTGTTGATATAAAAAATAATTAAAATATGTTTTCGAACGACACCTCATCATACATTGTCTGCAAACAGAGGATAGGAGGGTTCCTTTTATTCCTGATTGAAGTCTCTTATTTAGCGAACGTAAGTGTGGTTTTACTTCTCTGATCATGGTTTAAATACGAAATAGTTGAACCGCTCTACAAAAGAATGTTTAAGCATGTCGAAATTTTGCATTAGGAATCATACATTTTTCTAAAAAAGTTGCATGCAGACTGTGCAACGAGACATTTTCAGTTACCTAAAAATGTGTTTGCCAATTTCCACTCACCAGGCTGGTCATTCACTAAAATCCACACATTTCATTTAAACAAAGAAGGGAACGATTCACCTCATTCATATTCCTAAATATTGTGCTCCTTCATAACCACACCTGCTGGCCTATGCACTCGAACACGCGACATAATCAGAAAGACCGATGAATAATGTCTGTTTGATATGCAAGTGAAAAAAGAGCATCAATGAGACTGCAAGCGGGCGGAGCGCTCGAAACTTTGGGGCTTTTCAAAGTAAACATGTGGAATTATTTAGACAGAAAGCTCGTTGATCGTAATCGGTAGAAGACATCTTCCATAACCTACATGTTTAGTCTTTTCGGCAGTACCTAATTTTAAGTTTCACGTCACAAAAAGTAGGAGTAATTTTACGTAAGGGTCCCCTCCACTTAAAAAATTGGGGGAACATGCCCCCTGCCACCCCCCCCCCCTCGCCCCAAATTGTTCTCCTATTCGAACAAGTAGGGATATTGAAAATGAACGGTAATTATTTTGCAAGGCATCCCGCAGGAAGAATCTACTTTATGTCAGTATGTGCATGCCATCAGCGATAGCCAGAAACTTATTTCAGCTTCAAATTTCATCCATTTTAAGTAAACAGCACATTGAGTTTGTGACTTGGTTCATGAAATTCACCAAAGGTTATTCAAAATACTTCTGGAAGATGGTCAGCTTAGAAAATTCCTTTGTCCTCCACATAGGTAATTGTTTCATGGGTGAGTAGGCCTTAATGGTTCAATTCCGTTTGCACAACTTAATGACTTGACATCTTTGAACTTATTCTAACTACTCTTAAAAGTAAGGGGAAAATATTCAAATTTTTGTACAACTGTTTTTTTTTATGCTTAATATAAACATTGGGATGTAGAAATCCCTTCGACAACCCCCATTAAGATATCGATATCAACTAAATCTGGCCCTTGATTTGCTGGGGTATGCATGTACAACGTAGCTTGATGAAGTTTCGTGCAAAATTATCTTAGTTAGACACATCCCCGCGCACTTAGTATAAAATGGCTGTGTTATAGTGCGACAAAATCACACAGCACTGGCTTGTTTTAATCATATTTGGCTGTACTGACTGTGAAGAGTCACAGTTCATGCTATGATGATTTCACTTAATGTAACTGACGGTTATCGGGGCTTAAAATGTATTGGGAAAGTCTGGTAATGATCGAATTGGGAGATTTTTCCTTAAATGCCAAACTAATTCATGGACTTCTTATGGTTGCATGTACTAGGTATATTGTGAAACAGCCCACAACACCGCATTTGACGATAATTTGACCCAAGTCATGGCTGACTATGGCCGACTAAAAGCAGACCATCGCTTGGTGTCCGAATTCATCTATAACCTTCCGAAATGTGCACAATTTTTAACAGGGTAAATAGTAAGGCCGACATCATTATACTATATTTCTTCTAATACAAAATTCCAGAACAGGAAATGTCAATTTAGGGGTAGTGTCAACGCAGTTCAAACGGTCTGGAGATGTTGTCTCCTGCCATTCGAGAGCGTTTTGGGGTCAACCATTTTCTTGTACGCCGCACGAGAACCTGTGGTAGCGCTATGCTTAAATTGTAAAAGACCCGTTGTCCCCCCCCCCCCCCCCCACCCTTGCCAAAAATCCTGGCAACAACACCACATTTAAAAGTTTTCAGGTGGATATATGGGATCAAGAAGAATTATTAACCATTTCACTTATTTTGCTGTCTCTGAACCTCCAAATGTTTCCTGACAGGGAAATTCGTATTAAATGTTTAAAGTAGGAGATTGGAATATTTTACTCTCAAAATATGATTGAGTAGTGATATTGATATTCTGAGGGAACAAAACTCATATTTCGTCCGGATGTGATGTTACCTTCTTACTCTGGTGTCAGATCGTCTGTTAATAACATTATAGTCAAACTGTTAACAAGCATGAATGAATACTTTCAATTTTTTTTTTTTTCAAATTTTTTCAAAGTTTTGGTAGTACGCTAGTACGCTACATCTAGTCGGCCGAAGATATGATACATTTTGCTGATTTAATAAAGAGAAACAACAACGGCAGTCTCTGTTGAATAAAAGGATACACCTTTTTCTCAGATACGTCAGGAGAGTCGTCTCTGGCTCCACATGTTCATCTGTAATCTAGTGAAAGAGAGTGTAAATTAATTGTGGTAAATTAATGGTAACATCTTTCACCGATAAATGAATACATTTAAATTTCAATAATGTTTTATTTCGTTTGAGCCCATTATTTTTCACACCCGACGCATGGAAGTTAAAAGAACAAGTGTAATTACTGTTTCCCAGTTTTTCACTCATTTGTTTCACCTTTATGAAGATTAGGTTAGATAAAGTTTAACATCTTACCTTTAACCGTCTGGTTTCATCTACCGACGCCGATGGCATTTTTCCAGTCGTGGGACGCTAGCTTGTTATCCCTAAACCGCGATTTTTATGGGCCATCACAAACAACAGCAGAGTTCAAATTTACTTGCAACTTTGAATTTGTTTTCTCAAACAGTGACAAAATAATTTTATAGACGGAAGGGTAATGGAATGACTACGCCTGCTGCAACGATGTCCGGATAACTTCGCGGCTAAGACATGCCAGTCAATGAGACAACTTAGCTCCAGCGAGATTCAATGCAGGGCGAGTTAATAAGTATTTTTTGTTTGTTGGGCAAACGATAATCAAAAGGACAAGCAGACCTACACTGGGATCAGTATTAATCAAGTCCGAGGTTTAAAAATATTTGAGAAAAAAAAAAAACTTAATCATGTGAAAATTATAGCAAGTGCCAGGTTGGGCCTATCACCGTTCTCGTCTCAGAGCCCCGGCCGAATTGTTTCAGGGGCGGAGTTTCGAATTTGTTCGTAAACTGTGGTAAACGCTAGTGTGAAGATACCTGCAAGGTCAGACTAAAATTAAACGTCGTTGCTTGGTTGGTGAAACTTTTTACAAATTAATTTGCCGATTTTGGTTAATGAAGTTAATCCCTTGGTACAAATAAGGTTTTATTGTCTTCGACGGCCCTTGTCGACATGTTCTTTTTGAAAAGCTTTCTAAACAAGTGGTAGTGTTTCTGTCTCAAAGATGCACGTGTCAAAGATTTTCCTCCAAAGATCTATGATAAGTGTAAAAGCTCCTGCCTGAATGATCTGTTAGATCTCCTGTCTTAAATATCTTCACCAAGTGTTAAAGCCTATGTCTATACGAAGTGCCAAGCTTCGGCTTCGAAGATGTATTCTAAGTGTTAAAGCTCCTGCCTGAAAGGTATATATACGAAGTGTCACTGCAGCTCCTGCCTTCAAGATCTATACGAAGTGCAAAAAGCTCCTGCTTCTAAGTTTAATGCAAAGGTAGTAAACCTCCTGCCGCAAAGAGCAATACAAAGTGTTAAAGTTCTTGACTCAAAGATATGTAAGAAGTGATAGAGCTCCCGCCTCAACTTAGATCTATTTTAAGTGTTTCTTGGCTCCTGCTTGAAAGATGTTTTCTAATTAGTGTTAGAGTTCCTGCCCCGGATCCGTTGATTCATTGAAACGACACCGAAGCATACTAACTAGTACATTGAAGCTGTGACGTTTTAATTGATGGTAATGTTTTGTACTGTAGAGGGCAAACCTTCTTTTAGTTACATCATACCATGGAGATACTACAACTAGTCGTTCAATGTTAATTCATGATTTCATCTGTGTAAACTTCCGTTGGCTTTCTATTGAAGTTTTCTCAGCATCATACTCGATTTCGATTTTTTGAGGGTTGTAACTTGAATATAAAATTCCCATATCTTGGCATATGCGCTGAGACTGATCTATTTATCTGTTTATGTTTATGCTGGGACAGCACATCATCCTATGCATTTTTATTTACTTCCTTAAGGCTTGGCTAGTAAGAAGTATCAACGGGGAGCTGTAATCTACAAATAACAGCTGCATGGTATCCCAAAAGCAGATTTCGAACACGATAAATTCCCAACGTTTGTTTTCTTGTAAGGTGAACAGTTTGGGGTCATATTTGCCTAACGGTAAATGGCATTGAGATTCCTCACCCACAAACGATACATAAGATACAAGGAAATATATGTAGAGCTTTACAGAAAAAATTGTCCATCCTAAAATTCTCTTGTTTGGGAAGTTCTTCTGAGTATCTTGACTATCCACTTGTGGTTTTTAATAAAAGTAATAGAAGAGTCTTGTACTTTCAAATCGTCATAGATGGTATAGATACGTGAGCGGTATTTTCTTCAGGAATGGCGGCGCTACGGGGGAAAACAAGAGAAAGTTCCCCCCCCCCCCCCAAAAAAAAAAAAAAATGGGCAGTACCTCCCAAAACGCCCCGAACTCTGATCAAATAGGAGTTGGGTTAACCAAGAAAAAAAACCTCTCCAGAAACGTAGTTTTTGATTCAGATATATACCTAAAACCTCCGAGCTGTACCCCTGAACGATCTTCCCCTGGACCTGGGAACATGAAAAAGTGGTATTTTAAGAGAGTTTTGGGTGCATGATGTTTTCAACTATTGTGTGCTCAGGCTAGCCTGCTCCCTCTATACAGTTTGACGTAGACCCTCAAATTCTCATTCACTCAACCATTACATTGAAGGCCTACAGAAATAGGTGCCGCGGATCAAGAACACTACCTTAGGTCTTCTCCTTACCCTTAACCCCATCTAACTTTAATAGAGTGAAATTCACTCTTTGCCGATTGCAAACAGTGGAAAATCATCTTTCCAGTGGATATTGAATGAAAGTCAAGTTCGCCTCGATTAAACTCTAAATGAGTGACTAAAAATTTACATTTATGGAACCCTAACTTAAATCTAACAACGACAATTACCCTAAAGTTAAACCATGAGCCTAATCTCTCCCCTTCCCAACTTACACACACTGACCCCATTAATTTAGTTCCCCATTTCCGAATCCTCTCAAACACACGGACAACCGCCAACTAAGGAAAGGACTTATGGCAGTGCATCAGGGCAGTTAACTAAAAGAGATCAGACCGTTGCAAAGGACGTGGCTTAGTGGAATCTGGGTTGCAAAATAACCTCAGGCCTAGGCTACAAAGCAAACGAAACAAAATCGCTGGTTCGATGACCAAATGCATTCACGATCTCCCAAACATTCCTTAAAACCCCCTCGACTTTCAATGTTGTGGCCTAGCTGATAGTTAAAAGGTTGAAGCCAACATTGAAAAGGGGAGGGGGAAATTGATTTGTTTCATTTACTTTTGTCGGGGAGTGTCTCTGGTACATATAGCTGTCATACAGAGTATATGGGAAGACATTAAAGTTGAATTGCACGGACTGCAGAAAAGGAGAAAATTGAAGGGACACGATTTATTATTGCAGTGTGTATAGGCTATATCGAATTGTTCATTTGGGTGGAGTAGCGTAGTAGGTGGCGTATTCTTTTTTGTCTCGACATTTTTGGCCGAATCATGATGCATGAAAATGTATGAAACTTTGAATTTGCATTTGCTCTCGAGCTGCCACAAGGGATGAGGGATGATGTTGCAGTAAGGAGAGGAGTATTCATTTGGTATGATGGACTTGCTACAAAATGGGTGAGGGGAAGGTTAATACGAGAGTTGTGAAGACAAAGCTGCCAGTCAATGCTTTGTAAACAAATTTCTCAGGTTCTTGGAGAAAAGTACAAAACGTTATGATGATCATTTGGAATGATTGGAAAAGATCTGAAGTCAGCTGAGCTATTTTCTGTACCGGATGGTAAAGTAAAACCCTCATTGAAAGCAATGCTGTTTGTCGGCTGAACAAAAAGGTAAAGGAAAAGTAATGTATTCATGGAATTCCGCAAGAAGGAGAACGTCTCAAATGAAGAGCACGCAAAACACCAAAACAAAATAAGAACAAAAAGCCTGACGTGTGGACTTATTAGGTATCCCAAGACATTTTAGTCACTGGGGTGCAAGCATATGCCAAAAATTTAATATCCTTCACGTTACTAAATTTTTCTTCACCAACTTGCAAATATTACGTGCCTATATTATTATACATCTTATAGGTAAAATTTTATGCGGTTGTTCTGTAAGCGAACTTGTTTCGAATACGGCCCATTTAATGCAAAATATTGTAATTGGCCAAGATAAACAAGTAAAACAGATACGGAATAACTGTATTGTCAACTCCCTCTTAGGCCTACGCTTGGATGAGGTAGTAAAATAGGCATTTTAGCATGTCTGACTACTCAGTTGTACCTTTCAAGCTATTGTACATTTCCGCAGTGGCGGATCTAGGGTTTTAAAAAGGGGGGTGGCTAGGGTTTGGGTTTTGAATATTTCAGGAAAAAAAAATAAGTACTTCGCTTTTTTTAAAAAACCATGTGAGGTGTGTGATGGGAAGGACTAGTGCCACCGAAAGGGGATAGGACAAACGAAATGAATGGTATGGAGCAACCCCCCCCCCCCCAAAAAAAATGACCCTCCAAAGTTAAGGCGAAAGCAATGTTTTTTAAGTTCAAGTCAAGTATTTGACACACATTATGGAGGGTTATTGGGCCTTCATATTTGGCCCCTTAAGTGAGGGAGATATCAAGTGCGATAGGTTTGTAATTCTTCACTAAGCCAGAAATGCATAAAAAATACTTACGGAGCTTTAAAAATTTAACATTTTTAAAACATACTTAAAACTTAGAAACAAAACACATGGTAGACACCACCCCCCCCCCCTATGAAATCGGGATGACTGCTGTATCCAAGCCACGTACGCTGCTCAATCCATCTCCGCTAGAATGTTACACGTTTGCCTCCCTTAAACTGTCGACTATGAAGTGTGTGTAAGGAGTCGGGTTTCCAGCAATTATTCATGATTTCCACTTTTCTTGCATCTTTTAGCAGTTCAGATGTGTGAAAGACTTGAGAAATATCATTCGGAGATACAGCCGTTTGCACGGGGCTCTCATATTGAGCTACAGTTGCATTACCAGATGCAGTCAGTTGCGGTGGATTATGCGTTTCTGGAGGTTGAAGCGACGTTGAAACTTCCTCATAAATGTTCTCTACGATCTTAGGCCCAGCGCACCCTTGGTTTAGCCCTTCACTTTCGAGAGAGTCTTCTTCATTCTGCCGTACATCCTTGTTAACTACAAAACTATCCAAAGTCCGTTGCTAACAACACCTTTTTTTCTTCGGGGGATTTTCCGTTGTTCCATCATGTATAATCCAATTAAGTTTGGTAAAGGCTGTATCATATATATGTTAGCAATGAAGTATGCGATAAACATCTACAACCTAACGTTAGGCGTGATAAAGACTCGGGTGTGTGTGATCAATTGCAATTTGTCTACACTTTTGGGAAGCACTAAAGTAATACGGTTGCACATTCAAGCTCTATTCTATGTTCGTACCAGACTGTCAGAATTAAATTAGTCTTTGATGTTGCTGCATTTAACATTTTAATTAATCCACTTTTAAACATGTACTTTGAAAATTGTTGTTCGCGTTCCATAGGAAATAATAATAGGAAGACGATAGCATGTGAAAGCAAGCCTACTTTTTGTTATTTTTTCTTATTTTGGTCAAAAAGGGGGGTGGCTAGCCACCCTAGTCACCCCCCCCCCAAATCCGCCACTGTTTCCGTTAACAGCTGTTGAAGATCTATTCTGTAACACTTTCCTTGCCCCGCCCCCACTCTTCAAACGACTAAACCAATGAAACAAAATCGCTGGTCCTATGACCAAATGCACCCACGATCTCCCAAACGTCTCTTTAAACCCCCTCTCCCTCCTTCTAATGTTGTGCCCAAGCTGATAGTTAAAAGGTTGTAGCCAACACTAAAAGGGGGAGCGGGGAAGGTGATTTGTTTCATTCACTTGTGACGGCGAGTGTAGGCTAAACTTCGTTGGCAAACTCATACTGCATATTTAATGAAGCCTACAATCCATGCAGTTACACCTCAAACAAATCACATGAAAAATATTACTAGTCCTCAAAAATACTGGTTTTAGTTTAAGAAGCGGGATATTTTTTCCATCTCTTCAAAACTGGCCTATACCGTTTGTGATAACTAATGTGTATATCTTTGTCAGTGAATCATTCCAAAATAACTTAAGACTTTCATTCAGTACAGAACATAAAATGGATGCTTAGTAGATGCTTAAACCAGGGAGCTCCCTGCTTACATATTACTCGGCTATATACGCTGTAGACTAAAAACCGATAATTCATCGCTTCGGGGGTGGTTTTCTTAGCCTCCAGTCCTAGCTTCCAAAACCGCCGACTGTACAAGGAATATGCCATGCAACCTGCTACACAGGTAAAGTTTCTTCTTGCCAGTGAGAGAAATACAACAGTATGCAAACATTTTCGGAGTTGTAAGCCAAACTTTTACTATGTCACACGTAGGCCTACAGATTTGTTATGAGAGATAAACTATCGTAGGGTTACGTAATAAAGTACATGGCACACACGAGGATTCTACACATCGTGGCAACAACAAAATTTACGGAAGGACTTCCAACTGTGCTGCGGAAACCCTTCATTACTGAATTCTTGCCAATAAAGAAATAAATACAAGGTCTTCTTTCTTGTCTTATGAGCCACGACTGGAAAAAGACCGTGGCCGGCTAGACTTGAAACATTAGGTTGGAAACTGGGCTGTAAAACTCCATCAGACTAACTCTTTCTTAGCTGACGCCGTTTGTTTTATTAAACCTAGTCCATGCTACACTGTTAAAACACTGGGCAATATTTTCGTTGGGTAAAACGCTTTGGTTAAATGTTGGTCAAACTTTGCTCATATAATGGTAAAAACGTTTCTTCGATTCACGTTTATTCCACTATCCAATCATTGGGCAAACTGTTAACAAGCTTACACTCAACGGTTGGGCATATATTTGGTCTATCTACTTGTTGGGCAATTAATTGCTAATTAGCATAATGTTTGCTCATTGGTTGGGCAATAAACTTTGCGCGTTCCGCATACGTAAATGTGATAAAAGCATTGGACACAATGAACATGCGAAAGTTAAGAACAGGCGTACGTACGTATTTCTCAGTGGTTCGAAGTCATTAGCAGCTCATCGAACGACAACTATCTCGCTGATTAATGTCTCAGATTACCTTGAGGAATGGAGCTTGGAGGGTTCTTGAGTGTGTTTGAGGCTAAATACGAGTACAAGGAGTTATGTGGAGTATTTAATGTTTATATCGAAGATATAATCAACACGATTTAGGAACTTGAAGAAACTGGTGCTGCTACTGAGCCATGGCCGAAATGTTCGCCTGCTCATCCAGGCTAGGCTAACATAGCCTAACACTATGTTTGGGTTCTGTAATGTGTCAATATGAGTTTGATTAGCCTACAGACTAGGCTAGCCTACATCCTTTGGCTTACTATGGCAGCATCACGGTTTCCTAATCGTTTGATTCTATCATTGGATACTTCTCTCCTTGCCATGTGCTCATATTTATTTCAACACAATCTTCAAGTCTTCATGATGCCTTATTGTCGGATAATCTGAGCCTGATTTATAAATGGCCACATTTACTAGGGAAATGCACTAGGGATTAGCCCAACAGTTGGTTAAAGAATATGCCCAACTGATGTTGAAAAAGCACCCACGGTTATGGAAAAGATGATTAACGTTTAACCAACGGTTGGTGAATGCATTTGCCCAACATCTTAATAAAAGACGTGCCCAACAAGTGGGTATGTTTTAAATGCTCATTTACCAAACAGTTGGGTAGTTTCCTGCCCAACAGTTAGGTTCGAACTTTACCAAATTTGGTTGGTTAAAGTTTTGCCCAACTGTTTAGGTTGTTGAATAGATGCCCAGTGTTGGTCAAAAAGTTGGGCAAATTTTGCCCATTTAAACGAACGTGGGAGTCAGTCTAGCAGTAACTCTAGTTTATAAGGAATACAGTTTACATGTACTCTGCTTGTATAACATTATAACATGTTGAAAGGTCTATAAATTCAATACAATTGACACTCTACTATAGTCTCTACTGGAGGTTTTTCTTCATTGGCCACTAGAGAGCAACATAATGGAAAACTGTTGATGGTAAAGGAGATTTTTATTGAATAGGTTATGTAATTTCAATAGCACTATAGCTGTCGGATTTATGGCATGGCTCAGTGCCAAAGAGTACACTCAATAGAACCATCTGAGTCAATCCTCACAAGTCCTCTTTTTACACTTAATCCTTTCATCCTTCATGAAAAAAAATGATCCTTAGAAACAAAAAATTCATAGAGGGAGAATTTACTTATGCCTTGGTTATATTTTTATGATATGATACCATACTGTCTCCCGGTTTAAGAAAGTTATGAAAATATTTGAAAAACCCTATTCATGAGTTAAAGGCAGCCATTCGTCACCAGTAGTAGCCTACAATTTTACCAGTAGTACAGAAGTTCTCAGTTGGCATATTTCCTTTGATTGATATCAAATTTAAAAATGCATCGAGTGGCTCAAATTACGAAGCATGTACTGAGAGTGTTTCCATTAGTCAATAACGCCTTATATTGGGTACTCCCTAAAGCAATAAACTGGAATTGCGTTTGAATGAGGATGAATTTTAGAGAGTTTTGGGAAGGGCTGGCTAAGAAGTAAATGGAGAATTGGAATTGTCTGCCGGGAAAATTTTGGAAATAGGTTACCTCATATAACATATCGTATGATTCCACAGTCCTTGTATGATATGATAACCAGGATAAAATTGCAAGTTTTCAGACCTTCCATTGAGGGCCAAATCTCCTCACCTCAGACAGTTGCAAGTCTCCCAGCCTTCTTACTTAAGCTCCTCCCACAACTGTCTAAAACTCCTCCTCCGTCAATCAGACAATCTTAGTTGTAATCACAACACTCTCAGCACAGTGTATGCTGTGTAATGTATATAAGCTGCAGGAGTACATTTTTTTAATTTGCTGTCAGTCAAAGAGCTATGTCAATTGAGAATGTCTGCTACTACAAACTACAAAAAATGTATTTTGGGATGAGAATTGACTGCCATTTTGTCTTTAAAGGACCAGTTCTCTCACCCCAAACAGTACAATTTCTCCTAACCTTCTTACTAAAGACCCTCCCATGATTGTCTGGAATTCATCCTCATCCAGATACAATCTCAGTTTATTGCTTCTAGGTAAGTATAGAAAAACTCAATGTACATAATCAAAACACTCTCAGTACCATTCATGCTGTGTAACATAAGCTTTGGTACTCTGCATTGTTTGAATTACCTGTCAATCAAAGAGCTGAGCCAATTGAGAATTTCGGTACCCGGGTTCCAAAATTGCAGTTTGGGGTGAGAGGTTTGGCCCTTTAATAAGGGAATTCCAGCATGACTTGATATTCGCTTAAAAAATGCAAAGCGTGTTTATCGGCTTTTTGCGTTGCGCGATTTTATTGTACACATGGTGTTGATGGACCTAGTTTAAACATGAGTATCCATGCTGATCGTAATTTTAAAATTCTGCATGCATTGTTTATGGTGTCCTTTACACTAATAACCAACTTATGAATATAATGATTGATTCTCCGTTCTGTTCTCTTAGTAACCATGAAGTTAAAATTGTCCAGCACCAACTATTTTTATTTTTAGACTTGGTTCACCTTCTAGGTTAAGATAATCTCGTCTTTCTGCCACTGATGGGAGGCAGTTCATGCCAAGCATCACAAACAATAATACGAACGATTCCTAAATGATTTTTTCTTTCATTCTTACAAGACTGTTAATTGGTATACGGTTTTGTATATGGAGTACCTAGAGTGACAATCGTCAATACGACATTAACAAGTTGTGCTTGTACCAAAGTGGGCAATTATTGATATTTCATGATTCTAGTTAAAAGTGTTGAAGGATAACTTAGTTAACGTTATTCTATGATACCGTAGGTCCAGCAAAACTGGTGTCTGTTACGTTGATCACATAATAACTATTAAGATGTGGGAAATTGCTTGGTAGATATATTTGAGTGAATCCATCCGATGTTAGAGAACCGGGGCCTGGAGGGGCTTGCATCTTCCACCTCTGTTGAAATAGAGCAAAACCTTTTTTGGGGAAAATGCAATTTCCACAGTGATAATATTTATTTTTAGGGAGTTACAGGGCTCATCCACTGATAAACAAAGAAAACTCACCTAGATACAATTCGATCCAATTGTCCATTTTCCCAACCATTGCAAAGATTACCAATAAATTTCCATTTTCTACAGCTAACGGTTCACACCAAAGACTTGAAAACCTTCCAAGAACCCCCAGCCGCTGTGGATGAGGTTCTTAATACACAATCGATGGAGAGGGGGGGGGGGGCAATCCAGTGTCACACGATACAAGACTAAACCAGAAAGTTAGAAGTTGAGAGGCATACAATTAAAAAAAACTAAACCAATTCACCTGAGATGACCGACAAACTAACGAAAGGAAGACAAGTAATAGCCACTTGTTTGAACTTACCTTCTTTCCATTACAAAAAAAGACTAGGGTGCTACTCTGAGTCTGTGGTGTTTTGTTCATTTCGTAGGGTGATTTCTCGCATGCTGCCTCAAACGTCCCTTTCAAGATAGCTTTTGCTAACGAGTGATAGCAATTTCGTTGAAAAAAATCGGTCCACGTCTTGCAGGACGCTTAGTTCAAGGTGGCGCTACAAGCCTATGCGACATACAAGCACTAAGTTATGAAGAATTTGAGATCGTAACCGAATTCATTGATTTCAAAGATCATTTGTGTGTGTGTGTGTCAAATAGATAGTGAAAAACTGAATAACAATAGCATGTACTGTATCATTTGAAAGGTACCAATTTTTGAAGCGATGCAATCTTCTGTATGAAGTGCATAATGGGAAGTATATGATGTCTCGCGGGCTCGGATTACCACAACTAAACTAGTTCTTTTTCCATAAAATTCGGTGAAAGATTATGATCTCCGATGAAGCGTTTTTCGATAACGTAAAAGCTTACATCCACCGGAAACTATGCATTCGTGTTAATTTTGCGCCCAACACCGACATCAATTCTGTTCGGATTTCAACAACGTAATAAAACGTAATTTACGCCAAGAATTAAAAGAATTATTCTTATCTATATTCATTTGACTGGAGTCCACTGCTCCCTTCAATTTCATGTTAAAAACATCAATTAGTTGACTTTAAGATGAAATTGTTCTTTGCTAAGCGTTGTTCTAAATTCTGTTTTGCAATAAAATGTATCCATTTTTATCAGTAACAAGTATGCGGTTAGATGCTACTGTACAGTTAAATGATTCTGATTTTTATTCATTTTCAGGTCTGCTAGTGCATTCGTTGGCTCAAGAGTTATACCCTTACAATCCTCAAAAGAACAAATAGTCTTTGTTAAAGAACCACCAGTTTCTACTTTCGGCTCCAGAACTCTACCGAATACGCCCATGCTGTCTGCGATCACGAAACTGAAGCTCTGTGAAATTAAGGATGCAACGTCAAGGCAGGGGAGAAACTGTCCTTTCCCCTCACTGGGAAACAGTGGCGTACGTAGGCCACTCCAGGGGACAAACACCTAAATTTTGAGATTTTTTAAACATGTAAGCATAACTGTAATGGGGAACAGAAAAGTTTGTTTCTTAAAACGATTTCTTGAAAATACATAGAGCTTGAATGAAAGAAAGTTTTGGATTCGTAAAAAAAAACAGTTTCTTGTACATTTGAGAAAAATGTGAGTATTATTGAAGAATCCACTCTTCGTATTAGAGGGACAGTCGGGGCGAAGGCAGATGGTTGTTGTTACATGTCATCTAAATCCTACGGATAAGGGATCTCTGAATTTTATGAAACTTTGTTGCTTTTTTAAAATCAGGAATTTATTTTGGAGAAAATTGTAATTTTTGAAAGAAAAGTTGGGAAAACTGCACCGCTCAGGAATTTTTCAAGGAGGGGGACCAAAGTCCATGAACATTCACTCAAGGTTCCGCGTCAACCAACGGCGGCGAGGAAGGCAAGAACATCTTGGCCCGAAATGTCTCCCAAATTTTTCAAAATTTTCTGTACGCTCCGCGCGATCAGAAGATAGTATTTCAAGCAATATTTCATATTCCTACAGAAGGCAGTGGCTAGAAAAGTGTAAAATTCGGAAATTTGCCATTTGAGACACCAGTCAAATACAGTGCGGTGTTTCCAACTTTTCCTTCATAAAGCTCGAAATTCTTCTTAATAGAAGCACCATATTTGTAATTTTTCGTTTTAAAAAGTCAAAATTTTCCGCAAGCTTCGCGCGCCCAAAGTGGCATCCTTAATGCAGTAAGTGGTCGCTCATATAGAGGTCAGTGGTAAACTTTTTCGAGCGGCTACAGTGCGGTTCCCCTAGACTTTTCTTCAAAAAAGGCTTTTAATTCTTAATTGTTTTGTCTTAAAAAGGCAAGTTGGCAAAGTTTCAGGGGCTTTTTGAAAGTCGCCGAGAAGCTTCAATCCACACTCCTTAGATAACATTATGTAGCAACCACTACCGTTGGTCGATATGCTTTCTCAGATATATAATAAAGGGAACTCCCATACAGGAAACCCTGAATCTAAATTATTTCCTGCAATACAAGACATCAGCACTGATATTGACAAAAGACATACTGATGCAGAACAAGTCAGGTGCATCTGAGAGCAAAGTGTTCATTCATAGGCCGTCGCCCAGCTGGCCTACGAATTACGGAGAGAATCCGGCTTCGAGTTTCGGTTTTGATCTGTTGACGTTTCATTCGTCTGTACATTTTCAATAATTCGACTTCTGGACACTGGGAAATTTACCATCCCGTATCAATACGTTACTGCGTACATTTCGTTCGTGAAATATATATTACCTTCTTGAGCACACGGCCGGCATGTCGATTCTACTAAAAGTTAGCTTCATCCATACCAATTGGTGGAAATAGTCGAAAGATAATATCAAGGTCACACAGTCCGAAGGTGAACTACGGAGAAATTTTTCATTTAATTCAAGCCCAGATAAGAGAAACCAGACGTGTCCACAACAGAACAGCAAGATCATAAACTTAGTTAATGATGTGATACAATACGTGTATTTTATAATATATTAATGTTTATTTTTTGTTATTGTAAGTGGGCTGCGCTGGGGATCTGGCCGATTTCAGGGGATCCAGCCAGTGGAAGAAGTTAGGGGCCGCCCCCTGCAAAAATGCTTGAACTTTTTTACTCACAAAACAATGAAAAGGCCTTATTCCAACTAAAAAAATGCCCATGTGTTGTGTCATTTTTGCTATGTAACAGGTTTCCCCCACGAACTTATAAACATGGACAGAGCATGTATCGTGTACGTCCTATCCGTAGATTGACGCCACTGACTGGGACAAAAAAGGCTCACCAAGGTATCCGCCGGGTAGCTATAAATCGTCTGATTTGACAACGACTCTGTTATATTTTAAACTTGAATGACAAAGAATATCATATTCCTGCAACCGAAATACGTTAAGTGATTTTGACCTTACCTTGCCTTACTGCAAAAATATTTTAACTTTCCTTCAAAATTTGGGAATTGACTTGAGCAAGTCCAAACGTTTACCCCAAAACATAGCAGACAGCCATCTTGGTGTGCTTTTTCTCACACGTACAGTAGCGACAATCTACCGTGCAGAAAGGCGCGCTTTGTCCATGTATAGGAAGTCCGTGGTTTCTACTCAGTTGTATTCGACGACTCTGTCTCTTTTCACACCAAATATTGATTTGGTGTGGAGAAGGGACAGAGTCGTTTGAGGCTACCCAATGCACTTTACTAGGGATCTTCTGGAAAATGTTACACTTTTTGTATTGAGTGAAATATTTCACCTCGGAGAAAAGTTCAAAATAACGACTGTTTAAATTCTGCTGACAAACCCTACAAAATGTCATTACCGGATGTATAAGGGGTGCGATTTTTCAGGTTTACAAGTTTGGACTTCGGGTGACGCCAGATGACTTTTGACCTCCATAAAAGCAAAAGAGACCCATCTTCACAAGATTTAAAACCTATTCTTTTCCTATCTTGCGATGTTTTGTTAACAAGGTTTCAGGGTTTGATCCCTGGTTATCCCGGTTGACCTTTGACCTAACACAAAAATAATTAAGAAAAAAATCTTAGCCATCTTTTTATTTTTCAGTTGCCATTCTCATTGTAACTTTGCTTTGTAAGAGTATATGAAATATTGCTCTTTTAAGGTCTGAAATGTTGAAACGAATGGCTGCCTCGAATAAAGAAACTGGGGGGGGGGGGGGGCTGTACTGTTCAGAAATAGAAAATGTCAGGGGCCAGAGCGAAACCGAATGCGGAGCGCAAGATTCTGCGGGTGGTTTCCAGAGGCAAAGCCGAGGTGGTCCAGGGGCCAAAGCACCGGAAGCTGTGAGGTTTCAGCGTAGCTTTGAGTGAAAAAAGGATATGTTTTCTCGGTGAACGAGAACAAACTCCTAACTGACCTAACGGGTGGGGCAACTGGGAAAGACAAAAATCTTAGGTTGCACATATCCTCTTATGCCCCAGTAGCGCCAATACTGTATTTGAGATTCATTATGCTGCTGGCTATACCCCATGTTTTCAAGGTCAAGGAATTCATTAAGAACAATTTAACAAACAATGGATCATATTGCTATGGCAGTCATTTTGAATTTTAAAATTCCTCAAGAAAATTCGTTTTTACTGAGACATGTTATTAGTCCGAGGCATGATCTCCTGAACTCTTCTGCCAACATTTTTCTAATGATATTATACCCCGAACACGAAATCGTGTAATATTAACTAATATACCAGTGAGTCCCACTTAGCAAATATGGCTGCCGAATACAAATTGGCCACTAATTTTTAGGTCTTTGGTTTTAACAAGTAAATGCTTAAAATACAAAAACTATTATCAAAGATATATTTTTTATACGCCTACGCTTTGAGTTGGTTTAAACTTTATTGACAAACATTTCAAACATATTTTTTTACTGTTTTAGTGATTCTATAGGATTTAGCAAGAGGCATAAAAACAAAATGAACACTCAAAATTTTACAGATTCTCTTTTATGTCCAGTCATACTTTACGCCAAATAGTCAGAAATTGTGATTGTAAACAATTTTGTTGAAACTTTGGTCAACCCAGATGCCTAAAATAAGTGAAATGGCCGACAACGTTATAAATGATTTGTGTGTTAATGTAAAAAATAATTCTAAAATGTATTCTAAACATATTATTACCAATATCCTATCCACATTCACGACGTTCTTTCCGGATATTTTTGTTCTGATCCAGGCCACCAAGATGATGGAAAACAAAATGGTCGCCAATATTAAATTGAGTTATATTTAATTGCCCTTTCAACTGCAAGACGTGCGTTTTAGTTGATTCTTCAAAATACTTTCAGGTCGTCCAAAAATAATCGGCTCCTTGTTACTCTTTGACCAAGTGTCCATGGCACCGATGAAGTCTCGTTGTTTTCCTCGACTGAAGACTGAGGATTTGTCCTGAAATTTTGCCGGGACCAAAATGTCCTGTAATGACGACATAAGCTCTAATATGGTCGGCCGTACAGTTGATGTTAGGATGGAACGAGATGATGTTCTCAGTAAACTTTTAGACGATTCTCACAGAGGGGCAAAATCATGAAGATCATGTTGTCTATAAAACGTAACCAAAATTTGTTCTTCCAAATTGTGTTGTGACAAATTTGTTTATAAAGAAATTTTTGCTAGAGGTTACCCATAAACAAGTTAGCAAACTAGGAAGCCATCTTGATTACCATGGCGGTATCGTTAATTTAGAGATAGTGGTGATCGACAAAAGTGATATTGTTGCCGAGCGGGACAGATTTAGCTGCATTAGTGTCCCAACATCTTTTTGGCGGAAGTTTGGTCCCGAATTGAGTGAATTGGAATGAATGCGGCATTTGAGCCAGCGGAGGGAACTACTTCGTTTAGTGCGTATGTTTGTGAACAACGAGAACACGACAAGAGTGACCAGAAGTGTGTTTGTGAGAGATGTTTTTATCTCCCCATATTTAGCTGATAAAGTCAATGGTGACTGTTTAAAGCTCTTTCAGTAACGCGTTTTATGCAGGGTATGTTTTGTAGTTGAAGAGCTGATGTCGATGCAAGACACGTTAATCGCGAAGGCGTCAATTTTTCCATCCCTTTATTTTTGTACCCAGGCTTAACGTAATTACCATGCAAGGTCTCTGACGTTTTTGTCATTGCTTTTGAGTGACGTTGTCGGAATTTTGGAGCAGAAGAACAAGGGGTCATGAACCTTTTTTGGGGTAATAATTGACCACATTATTCATTTCAAACATCTCCTTCTGCCCGCCTGGGGGTACCTGTGAAACTTAAGCCCAACTCTGGAGCACTTTTTGTCCCCCAAACTGAGGGAAGGCCTACGGTACCCCGTTCCTAATGTTTCAAATCCATTGTTACATTAGTATTTTCTGAAGTCTGCTTAGGTTGTGATACGTAAGGTCAATGTTTTGGAACTTACGACAAAGAAAAAGAAAGAACAAGTCAAAAAAGAAGAACACTTGCGGTGATTGCCTTCCATTTATTCAGTGATTCAATATATACAGAGAGTTGAGTGATGATGATTAAGATTAAGCATAAAATACAGGTCAGCATTAAAAAAGGATTGTGGGCTGCATGCCTTGGGACCCCCCCCCCCCCCCCAAAAAAAAAAGCTTACTTTATGGATTTATATTGTTCAAAGTTACAATGTATAACAAGGGAGTTTTAAGTGTCAATGCGTTTTCCCGTAATTGAGGGTTGCAGCATGAAAGTATTATGATCTCTAGCAACTCCCCGATCTAACGACATACGTTACTTATGGTAGGTGCCAATGGTTCGAATGAGACGTACCGTAAATAATTGACAAATCCAAAATCGTTGTGGGGACACACGAAGAACTGTTTAGAACATTGAGTATACAAAATCGTCTGAGTTAAAAGGAAATTATGAATTGCATTTTAATATGCTGCACTCCCTTTAAAAACAAATTGGCAGCCCTGAATTAAATTGATAGGTTTAAAGGCCTGATTCTCTCACCCAAATAGTTCCCTTTCTATTAACCTACTTATTGACTTATTTAAGTCTCTCTCACAATTGTCTAAAGAAGATTCCTCATCCAGACAAAATCGCATTTTAGTGCTTCAGGGAAAGTAAATACTCTCAATGTGTAATCAAAACACTTTCAGTACAGTACATGCTGTATAATATGGGCCTCGGTACTCCGCCTTTGTAACTAGCTGTCAGGGAAAAAGCTGTTTCAATTGAGAATTTGGACAGTGTACTACTACAAAGTGTAATGGGGTGAGACAATTTTCCCTTGTAATACATTTTCATCATTGCACGGAAGGTTCAAGTCGGGATTACACTTTTTGTAAACGACGAATTCGAATAGCATGTCATGATCTAATTTTAGGCAGCCATAACTGGGGTCTATCACCTGTCAGTCTTTCACTTTCCTTGATTACCTGTACCATGGATGGTTGTACACTGAATTTTATCTTGATTCCTCGACTTTCATTGAATATGATGGTTTGAAATTCATGCAGAAAATAAATGAAGACAATTAAAGACTGATGGACCTCACTAATGGTTGCCTACAGTCACTAAAACATGCGTAGGTCGGATGCGTCTATAGATCTGAAACTACTTCGTTGAATTCCGTAAAACACATCAATGCTATCTTTTCTTAAGATAAGGATTCATGAAACGTGTAAGATGTTTTGATAAATCATGGATACTTTACGGAACAACTCAAACAAAGAAAAAGAAATGTACAATATCTTGCCAATTTTTCTACTTAAATCTGGAATCCCTTCAATGTATGCATTCCAAAGTAAAACCGAATGGACTCCAATCATGTGTTCCTTCCCCGCATCTATTTAAACAGTTTATTTGAATGTGTTCTTAAGTGACAGAAATTACAACAGCCGTGTGGCGGTTTTTTAAACTTGAAAATAATTTTAATATTTTGAATAAATTTTGAATTGTTACTTTTTTCCGCCTATTGCTGTATTCTCCTAAAGATATGTACATAACATGGCATCAAAATCTAAACACAGCCCACATATTCGGTTTCTACACTAATTCATAGCAACTGTTGAATGAAGGTCACGAAATTCATCCTTCAGACGTATGATTCAGCTTTACAGCCCCTTTACCTGATTGCATGTAAATGATGTAAGCCTATTAATGCCCTAAATTGAAAGGATTGCAAAATTCAATTATACCCCATGGTTCTGTATCGGGTTTTAGTTTTCAAACAGGTTTAATAAGCAGATAAGTACGGTCGGTAAATTCTGCACTTCATCCTCCATATCTTGCATATACTTAGCATGGAAGAAGATCTGTTCTCAATGTCTTATATTTTCCAGAATTAAAAATTATATTACTGTGTAAAAAATCAAAGTCAGTAGATGATTTGTTTCCTCAAGACAGCCACCCATGAGCGTAGGCTACAGCATACAAACAGTATATTATAGACTTTATAAAAATTCAACCATATTATCTTCCTTTAACATAGGCTACTACATAATTGTCTCAATAACTATCGGTTCTTTAAGAACATCGACAGTCAGACAATAAAGAGCAGCAGCAAACATAAACGATTTCCAAAAGTGAAAAGAAGTATTTTCTTTAATAACAACTGAAGCATAATGACATTGGAAATATTGAAAGTCAACTGAATCCCTGGGATAAAATGATTCCAATATTGGTTATTTTTTTGAAATTTCAAGTTAACGACTTTCGTGTGTGTCTGATTTACAGTCTTTAATAACATAAAAACTTGTTAACATTTTGGAATCTATTAAAATAGATGTTAGGTCCGCGCAGAACAAAAGTGAACAAGAAGAAAGTCCAAGGAGTTTTAACCACATTCTCTCAGTAATCCCCAGAATTTAAGGAATAGTCCTAACATGGAATTAGGCAAATAATGAGTAAAAACAGTTATAAGGTTATTTGAAATTCACTTTACATGGTACATCATATGAGGTTTTACAATGTTGTTTCTTAATATTACTGGTTTGCATGCAAGGAAAAATTACGAAAAAAACTTGGGGTAATATGACGTCAACGATTACCCATACAAACGTGCCGTGGTTTGACATACATCTTGCAGTTTTGAAATGGTCGATTATGGTGTATAGAAGCAATTGGTGATATACGATTTTGCACCAGTTTTGTCCAAGTGGACCTTTTTCCATAACAATTAGTTTTTCATATGTTTAGTTTGTGAGGGACGTTATCTCGTCTTCTTTTGCATTGCATGTGGCGAAACGACCCCCCCCCCCAAAAAAAAAAAAAAAAAAAACCAAAACAAAACAAAATCAAAGCAACTCTAAAACATCGCTTTACTCCTTAAGCTGGAACCACCTCACGTGATTTTCACGGGAGACCTCCCTGCGAAGTATAATATTTTTCTGGCAATTGCGAGAGAGAATCGACATAATATTCAAGAGTAATATTTATTTTTGATAACTGAGAGAGGCACATATTCGAAGCATTTTTTTGTGAAATTTTTGTTCATTCTTTATATTTGGTTCTCGAGATAATACCAATTGAATATGCCAATTTTCTGCAGAGAGTGAACTTGAGGCAAGCAAACGCGATGCCATGGATTCACCTTGTTGGTAAATGTTTTTTTTTTTTTTATTCAGAATTTACCACCAGTTTTATGGAACTAAACTCTGATATATTGATACCATAGGTGCATCCTGAGCAACGGAATTTTAAAAGCTTTGTATGCCTTAGGGGCAAGACACCATCCCTGGTTAATTGAAGTTCAAACTAATAGGATGAAAGATAAAGAAAACAAACATTGGCCATCAGTGTGAATCCATGACATCGCACCTGCTTGCTCCAACTTCACTTTTTCAAAAAAAAAATGTTAACTTTAATTCCTTTTATCTTGAGAAAATAACATGGGATATGAATGAAACTTTAATCAAAATGCTTAGAATAGTTTTCTCTTTAAACATATCAAACAAAAATTTGTATCTGAACTATTCTTTTAGCCAAAGCTAAGTAGAATTTCAAGTTTAAAACCGTAGGTATTTTTTTTTTTCAAATCATTCACCCTCATCTTCTACGTTTTCTTGATGAAACCTCTCAAAACGATGTCGTCTTAATCTGTGAAAACCAGAAAATCAGAAAAAGATTGAGTTTAGGTAAATAAGGAGAGTATCTGTAAGGATTTGTTGAATACTGAATAAGGACTGCTCTTTAATTGTATAAGAAACCGGTGGGCAAGGTTGTAAGCAACTTTTACAATTTAAGGTAAAAAGCAGTCCCCAAACTTGTTTTGAAGAAAAGCTAAACAACACAATTTTCCTCTTGTTTCTATTCAAAGTATTTTTCATTACACTTTATGACTTTAGTATTGCATATTCAAGGTAAACCAAGCAGTTATTCCTGGTAAGTTTAACATTTGAAGTGAAAAAACGTCATATGACTCCCAACAGCCAATCATGAAACTGGACAGTCTATTATTCTACTTCAATTTGAGATAACTGCTCTTGCCCTTTAAACTTACTGTACTACCGTTTTAGTTACCAGTCATATTCATATCTCAAAAATAAAATCGAATTTACGAAATACAGCACTACAAATATGTCTTTCAAAATAAGCCTTTGCTTCATTTTCCAATTTTCGGTATATACTTGAAACCTTTGTCTGATGTCTGTTTTTTCAACACATGATAAAGCCGGGTAAATATTTCTTCACTCACGGTTTTATGGTCGAACAAAAAACGGACGATATGTGCCTTTGATGGGCTCTTCGGTCTGAAAGCAATTAAACAAAGAATTTTCTATGCGGTTTCTAATGAGCAGGTATGCCTATCAACAATTCTCCCAGTAACTATCACTACTGAAATCATTTCACAAATATATCACTCATAAATAAAACAAAACTTAAAAAGTGACAGAAAAAGAATCATTTTAAAATGGAGTTACAGGAATATTTGGTATGTTTGGCCTGGGACCTTTAGAAAATTTTGTAGCACGTTTGCTGTTCCTAATGATTAAGATAAAATCACGTCTCTTTTTTGCAGTACAGTTACTTTGGGCTTACATTTAGTGAAAATAAATTTAACAACTAAGGTTACCATTTTTACAAATTCATCTTGACAAGCTAAACGGATTCTTTCAGCACAAGCGGGACTATCCAAGCGGAAATCTCCTGTAAGTCCTGCATCAGCTCTTGCAGAGGATATAGCGTCTTTAATAGCGAAGAAAGTTGATGCAGCTAGAAAAAGAGGTGGTTCACCAACGGCCTTAAAGAACGAAAAAGAAAAAAAACCAGACAGGAAACGTGGTTCCAACATCAATGAAATTCAAACAATGAGGCTAAGAGATAATGACATATAATTCGCGTATATATAATAATTCGTCTTTAATGCGGAACCTATATATCCTCTAGCTTGGTGCTCAGAATAAGCAATGGTGTAGGGTAAACAAGCCAGTGAGCCAAAACTGAAAGAAGGGCCTTGGCTGGCCCGATTTGATCCAAGTGGTTGGAAAATGGGCCGTAAAACTCCATCGATGTGTTCAACATATAACCAATGCTATTTTAATGAACCCTCACCTGTGATAAATAACAGATGTGTACGAAATTGGGTCTACATCATGTAATAGCGCATAGAGAGTGCACGTTACCATAACGCTAAGTATTCCCACATTAAGTGCAATGATTAAACCAATATATTGAGCGATATTTTAACAGTAATGATTTCCTACCTTGGATGAGCATACTGCTCTCACATTGGGGGATCGATCTAGAAGAAACACATTGAATTGTTTGGGGATATCTCCAAAACTTGGAATCTTATAGAAGCCGGGCCCTTTGGTGAGAAGGTGACCGGAAGGGGAATAACGATAGTCTTCAAGGACAAAGAGACCATATCCTTGTACAAAGGCACCTTCAACCTGGACGGAGGACAAAGGATTGAAGCATGATATTGAATCATATATTACTCTTTGCTTAACAAAATTGTATGAATTTTTCCAAAATGTATATTTAAGTAATTTCATTCTTAGCATTTTTTTCCCCAAAACCTATAATTTTGTTGCACTTTTTAAACTAGAGGAAGTTGTCCCATTTGAGGTCTTAAGTAATGGATTTCAAACTTTTCACACCTGAAGCGGATGGGGGTGGGGATTCAGGAGAAGTTCGACTCCTGGATGGGTCATATCTCGAGATGATTTAATATGGGATCTACTGTACTTTCATCTTACTCGGAGAAAGTGATCCGCAAAACCGTTAAAAGATAGCCACATTCGTCGCGTGTGTGTGTTCCGGCGTAGGTTCAAATTTATTATGTAACTAAGCGAATAAGACAAAAATAGTGGAAAAGAAGGTAAAATTTAGGTAGACATTCGTCAGAGTTACGATCATGTTTAAACGTAACACGGAACTATGTTGTATCAGCTATATTTGGTCTAATCTTTTAGGGCAAAGCCATACCTTATCGATCATCTGCACCTTATTGTTTTTATGTCACCAGTTTGGGAGATAAACGTTTTCGGGTGAAGATGAAAATTCACTCGATCGGGGAAAAATTTGCAGCATAAATATTTGCTCGGTAGGATCGCAAAGCATCAAGGGAGAAATTTGAAAATGGCGCCACCCATGGCAGTATTTTTACCACATCGGCGAAAAACCATTTTCCCTCGAAAGAGGTTATCTCCCAGACTGGTCACGAACTACAAACTAGCACATTCCCGAAAATGGATCTTGCTCACTTCGCATTACAAGATCATCTTATAATGATGATGTTTACGTATGTTCCACCCACTAAAATAAATTCTCAACTGTAGTAAATCTCAAAAGTTGTTTACTTGACCAATGTCCAAAGCCGGATTGAGACTATCACCCACATCCATTACGATGTCGGTTCTCAGAATCTGGTGGTCTCCCGTTAAACAGTCTATTTCAACTTCAGAAACAGCAGAACCGAGGCAAAAATAGTTGGATGGTCTCGTTCCATTTGAAGTTCTATCAGTCCAATCATACCCGGTGACGTCAGGGGTCCTGAAATAAATAAGTAAGCTCAATTCAGATTTATCACTTCTTCAGTACAACCACAGGTTCGTTTAATCAAAGACACGCCCCTGGTCGTTAAAAATTAAATGGTAAACTACTTGCAAAATAATGTTTAACAATGGCAAAATGGAAGTATATCAAACTCACTTGTAAAATCCAGTTGCTGACAGGCTGGTACGGTCCATGTAAGCTGCTTTGACCTATTTAAAAAAAAAAAACCCGAAAAACTAGAGCATCCATACGTATTCTTAGTAATTTCTGTCCATGGAAAGCAGGTACGTTACTTTAATCTGCTATTAGCACTTTGTCAAAATTTCGTAACATTAAAGTGTACCTCAAGTCAAAAAATTCACAGATATATCAAAGAGCATGAAAACTGATTTCTAACAGTCCAGGTCTCATCTTCATTGGACATTCCTGAGCTGAGATATAAAATGTTGAAGTTTATTCACTCAAGTGAAAATGGTGTATTGCACAATAATTTATGATGTCATTGTTGTACTACTCAAATTAAAATCGTTGTATTTCTTTGTTTTTCTGAATGTTACTTCACCTTGTGCCAGGGTACAATAGCTCTTTTACTATCATGGGGTGATGTTATTAATTAAGCCCATAACCCTGCAACATGCCATGCAAACAAACAGGAAGTGTTCAAGGTCATAAAAACATTTTTAATTTTGAAGGAAAACAAAGCAGTACAACAGGAAGGTCACAAATTATTGCGCAATTGACCAATTCGTTTTAAGTGAATAAACTTCAACTTTTTATATCTCAGCTCTGGAATGTCCTATGAAGATGGGAGTTGGACTGTTATTATTATTTTTCACGCTCTAAAATATATGTATTTTTGATTTTTTGGACTTTAGGTACACTTTTAGACTTGAACAAACGAGGAGAGGCAAGACGTCAATAACGAGTTATAGGTGGTGAGCTTAACATTCACTAAGAACCGCGTGTACTCCAAGAAAAAGCATTCACTCACCCAGTCAGTCCAATTTCCTGTGGGATTTTTCGCTTTATATTTTTCCAGCCTCTGTACCAAGGTATTGCAAGCATTCTTCAAAAAAGTTATAGGGAATAATTTATTTACTACCTGAATATATAAAAATATCATGGCGAACATTCGAATGAAGCTCCATTAAATCGAAACGGCGTTCCATAGTTGCCTTTAAAATCTTCATACATTGTTTTTATAGTTCAAGATATAATTTAAAGAGCAGGTTGTTGGTTAATGGCGAACGAGCTTCCAGATATTCAAGGTTAGAAACTGTTACGTAGTAACAGTTAGTTTTGCTTTACAAGTGACGTTACTGTAAAGTCTTGATACTTGACCCAGTTGATTTCTCCAACATTACTAGAAACAGAAAGAGTGACACGTTTAGAAGACTGTCCATTGTTAACTTACCAATATCAAAATTTTGAAGGCACCATATTTGTTCGGTTAACATTCTTCTTGTGTCAAAATGAAGGACTGGATTGACATCACTTTCAATATTTTCTTACTTTATTTATTTTATATGGTCCAGGAAATCAAAAATAAAAATATTTTTATCCCTTCATAAGGATATATGACTTGGAAAATAAAATCTCCTTTACAATACCTGAACGGCCATTCCATTAAGATCAGATCCAGTGCTAGCGGCAGTAGGAGAGGTATTTGGTACCTTATCTGTACTTGTTTCACTGATATGGATGCTTTCTTTTGGGATGCCAAGCGCTCGACTGGCCACCTGGATTAATTTGGTATGCAATCCTTGTCCCATTTCAATCCCACCATGAGTGACTAGAACGGTACCATCTGTGTAAATATGCACAAGGGCACCTGCCTGTTGTGAAGAATAAAAGTTAAAGGCTTGAGTGGAGATATTTCGGGATTACCCAAATTGGCCAGCCCAATGAAGACAATTGCATACAACTATAAGAAAATGCGTGCAACAATCAGGAACAAAAAAATTGAAAGATATCAGACCTCATTATTTACAGTAAATTTAACTAAAAGAGAGCAAGAACACCTTTCAAAATGCAATATTAGAACATATCAGGTATGCAATGCGAAACTTTTTTCGAAATTTCACATCGCACAAATACTTTCAAGTTGGACATGACTGTATTGACTAGCAAATAAGGCCATTGCATGATACACCGGCCCTCTATTTGCATACGTAGTATGTTTGTCAAGGCTTTAAAATTAAACCCCCTGTCTTTGTGCATGATGTTTTGCGTAGGCAGAGGAGTAGGCACAACGTCCAGTGTTCCACAATTGAAACGATGCAGCTTAAACCCGAGAGTTTTTTTGTGGAGGCGCTAAAATCTATATGCCTTACTTAGGAAATAGCAAAAAATGGAATGTGATGAAGGATGGAAGAAGACAAGTTCCAACTTCCTTGAGATTTCCTTGTGCTATAGAGGCTATTTCCTTGACAGCAAAAAGTGCAGATTTGAGGGCGCGTTAAAAGAACCCATGTACTTGTTTTGCAACTTCTTTGACATTTATCTTCGCACAGGGAATTAACAAACAAGGACTTTGCGATTTAAAATTCAGCTATTCGTTATTACTAAAGGAATTCATGATCTTAGTGGGCATGCTTGACACGAACAAAGCTCAATTGAATTGTTTTGTATGGGATTGTCGCCATAACTTATAACACCCCTGTTAATGATCTAGTCCCTCTCACGGGTTTTTTCAGTTGTGATCAGTGTCGTCACCAGACCTTACCGTTCGGGGGGAAGGGGGGGGGGGGGGCAATAGCATAGAGGTTTCCCGATTTTGTACTTGTTGAGCTGTGTTAGTTTGCGGGTGTCTTAGGACCTTAAGAGAAGTGTTGAGAGGGGGGGAGGGCGATTTCGGACCATGCAACTCACCCTACCCCATTGACCAGAGGTAAATTTTTATATTCTAATTGTGTTTGCTTTTTCTTAGAGCAAGAACAACTTTTTTTCCAAAGTGTGAATACTGCTGTATAAGGTACGTCCAAAAGTTTGCATCATTTTACACAATTGTAATTATGGAGCTTGTATTTCAGAAAATAGATTAGATTTAGGGTTTCCTATAAGGAAATTTGCATATTTGCCATGGGGGGCTATCGAAGAATCTGCGTATCCTATTAGCATATATCTGAGATAACATGCCGACTGGAGATCCTGTTATCTAAGGAGTGCGGATTAAGGCTTCTCGATGACATTAAAAACTCTCGAAACTTTGTTGCCTTTTCAAGACAAAAATGAAAGCCTATATCAAAGAAAAGTTTAAGGAAAAATCACTGTAAATGAGTGATCATTTACAGCTGTAAGACCTGCAATTAAAGGTTCGCGAAGCGCGCGGAAAATTTTGCATTTTCATACTAGTAATTTCAAAAATGGAACTTTTATTAGGAAGAATTCGGAATTTTATGAAGGAAAACTTGGAAAAACCGCACTGTATTTGACTGGTGCCTCAAAGATCAAATTTTCGATTTTTCACTTTTTCGAGCAAGACCGCGATCGCCCCTGCCTCCTGTAGTTACGCCACTGTTCTGCAACACTGAACATTGATAAAACTCTGACAATTCAATTACTAAAGAATCCATCTGCAAAGACTACACAACTGACATGGTTAAAAGGTATCTGATGACAGGTGTGTATGAGAGTATTTGAGAACAGCACGCCAATGGTTCCCCTGCCTAGAATATGAAGTCTTGCTATAAAGACTGTATTCATTTTGCGGGGAGCGTGCAGAAAATTTAGTAAAATCGCGACCCCTCAAACAGCCGGAAATGGCATGTCTCGGGCATGTGAGTAGTAGCTAAGTTTTCCGATTTTTCTTGCAGATGTCAACACCACTGTATCAGGGATGTATTCCAGGGCGCGAAGCGCGCCGAAATTTCTGCTCTATTGAAACAATAATTTGTTAATATGGAGCTTATATTGCAGAAAGCTTAAAGTTCAAAGAGTTTGGGGATTACTGAAGAATCTGCATTTCCTTCAAATATTCGTGGCAAATCTGAGAATGATCGATTTTCTAAAGTCCTCCCGAATGTCTTTCAAAGAGCAAGAGAGGAAATTATTTCCTCCGATAAAGTGAACATCATATATTATTTTGTAAACTTTATGGCCACTGAATGAATGTTCATATATTTTTCTAAATGCATAATCATATGTTGACCAAAACAGTGTTCCATGAATGCAGTTAAATCTTGGTTTTGATGTTAAAGTTGGCCCACTTTCTTTCTTTTCTCATTTTTCCTTTCCCCTTTCTTTCCTTTCCCCTTCTTCCCGTTTTCCTTTTTTCTTCTGCCTTTCTTTCCTTTCCTTCCCCTCCTTTTCCTTTTTTTCCTTTTCTCTTTTTCCCTCTCCTTTCTCTTTTTCCTTCCTTTCTTTACGGTCCTTCCATTCCCGTTTTTTCTTCCATACCAACTGCCCCTGTCCTCCGCTGGTTACGCCACTGGTCGTGATGCATTTGATTGTTCTCGGTGATCCATTGCTCCCACAAGGACAGTATATAGGTTCCATTTACAGTCTTTTGCATGTCTCAGTCTGGGAATCGAACCTTGGAGCCGGGTCCTCTACCACTAGACCATACACCGGGTCAAGAACAAAGGCAAAATTTGTGTTTGTAGTGAGTGGATAAGGAAATACACATCACATTGACCCACACAAATCAATGCACGTTGAAATCAACAGGAAAGGCATTTTAACACAGTGTCTGAGACTCGACTTGTAAGATTTATCAGAATTTATGACATAATTTTAGACAATCATGACGTAGCTTGACAATGGTACACCATGTGTATGAGGTTTTATTTTCTATACATCATTAACTCTGGCAATGATTTAGCTGCTGATGCTCACTGTTTAACCAGCAATTTCTTGATTAACTGCTTTCTTTTTTTGTCGATTGCGTTTTTGCTAAGATTAGGGATTAGCTTAAGGATCAGCTTAATCGTCATCCAATTTAGAAATTTCTTTCAAAAAGGTGTGCATTTGTTGAAATTATTAGTCGTGTAAAGCAGCCACAGGCTTATTCTTCAGCGAAAACCATGACTGGTATTTGGACCAGTTGTATACTTTCCAAAGAAATGCAACAAATCGTTACATTCATCCCTTATAAGGGATTTATGACCAAAGATTATTTTACTGCAATGACTTAAAACTGCCATATCTCTGGGAAGTTGTAAAAATTCAGTTTTCAACTATCCCAATACACACGCAGTTGCAGGGGATACTGTATTAGGAATGTACTCTCTCGGATGTAAAGAAATAATAAAACGCCAATCCAAAGTATGATTTAACTTCAAAGATGTTTTTTCTGTTTTAAGATTCACGAAATTAACAAGTTTATTTTATTACTAGGATTCCCTCCCTCAGTTCAAGCAATATAAGTTGAGCTACTTTTCATTGTAACCCTGTAGAGATGTAGGGGGTTACATTTTTATTGTAACAGTCCAATGTTTTCAGGCTCTAAAAAAGGCGTTCTAGCAATTAATACTCACTATTCCCAGAATTATTTTGAAAACCTACGGTGACCGCGCCTTTTCGTTAGCTAAGTTGCTGTTGATATCTCTTTTACTATCTCGTTCGACTTCAATACTGTTGTTGACATTGTAGAAAATAACCATTTCCTTTCAAAAGATCACATTTTATTTTAATTTTAGAGCAATTTCAGCTGAGGAAAAAACAAACTAATGTGTCGGATTATGTGTATAGTTCAAAGGAGGGCATTTTTCCTTCCCTTACAGTTGCGTAACTGTTGATCACATGAAAATACCTGATTCAGAAACTTGGCGGTGAAACCAATTCCAAATTTTGTCGGTGTAATAGCCAAACCTCTCTTTTTCCACCTATTGTTTCTGTAAGTAACAAAATGTATGTCATTGTAAAAGATAACATTATCTCTCTTTGCTTCTGTAAAATTTATTTGAGTCATTGTTTTCAGAAATGTATGAACAAGTAGTAAACCTAAAGCGCAAAAACCGAAATTGACTTCTCGGAGGAACTCAAAACATGCTCCACAGAGATTGTTAAATTGGCCATGACTATAATTAATCATAACACAAAAAGGTGAAAGAAACATATAAAACAAGAACAAAATCATTCAGTTTAGATTGTGAATGCACAAATTTTCCATCAACTTCCTAAATGATCTCAATGCATTGTAACAAATAATTCAAGGTGGGATGGAGTTCCATAAGGAAGGTAGAGGTATGCCGAAATACTTTTTCTGGAGTCCTCACTACTCCTCGACAAAGAACCGTTAGGCCAAACCAAAATTTAAACTGATTCCTTAAAGAAGATATACGACCACTGAAGGACAACACTTGACAAACCTCACGGCCCCCATCAGACCATTTACATCATTGGTTTGTCATATATGGTTCCATTTTAGACTGGCTGAAAAGAACATATACTACACATGATCTTAGCCAAAAGGCAGAAAAGCCGAAAGAAGGGAATGGAGTGTGATTCCCTGGCACGAAAAAGATGAAAGTGGGATTAATGTCTTAATTAACATAATGAATTGAAGTAATTTGAAGGATATTGTAAAACCAAGAAAACATAAAAAATCCAACTTGATATCGATAAATTTAGAAAATCGAAAGAATATTTCGCTTGCAGCACAAGCATGGATAGTTTTACACTGCTGGTAATTTAGTGTTAATCGGATGGCCCTTGTGTAGGTTATGAAGAGGATACAATTCTGTAAGTGTTCGGGGCATCCAAAGTTAAAAGAGTACAATGTGATGAATAGGGAGTAGTAAGTAGAGTTTTTTGCAGGTTACAAAGAATTTTGCAGGATAAATCATGACGCAATCGAGCCTTTTTTAGAACTACAGTCGACTTTGGAAAATATTGAATTGCTTCCCTCCTTGTAAGGAAACGAATAACTTTAGCCGTATTTTGAATTTGAATGTTTCCCCCAAAAAAGTGTGTTGTGCTTATGAGATATAACAAATACAGGCCAGGTAATGGACTGAAGAATTAGGAACGTCGTTTCTCATCATCACACTCATGAATTTCCATTTCTGGAGACAGAGAGTACCCAATTACCACAATACACTACGTCCTTTTGATACCCTCAAAGACTGTAGCTTCACCCACAGGGCCGTAGCCAGCCCATGTGGAGATGTGGGTCTTTTTTTTCTAAGTTGAGGACCTTTTTCCAGATACGGAGGCGGCTTGCGGGTGCCGTAAGCCAGGCGCGACGGAACGCATAAAATGTTGGGGAACTTAGTGCCAGAGAGATTATTTAACTGCCGGAGCACCACCATCCCTTGGCGTGGATCCTGCAACAAAATTTTTGACTTAACCCCAGGGACCGAAAACGGTATTTTCCTAATGTTCTCAGTGAGCTGCATGTACCCACTTCCTGAAGCAACACTTTTCAATTATTTGGGGAAGAGGGGGGCTGAAAAAACCTGTGGTTCCACTGTTCCATTGGAAATTAATCCCCCGAAGCAACGGATTCCGCCGCCATGGCCTAAACCTCTGTCTTGTAATAAAGTTTTCTTTAATAGTCCTTACCCATTGTATTTGGTCACCTGTTTCCTGCGTGCTGCATAACTACTTTTTTCTAAACAAGACTGCCAGCATCGGTCGAGGTTCCAGTCATGTAAAACTTGACGGAAATGGGTTGCATCGCCTTCCTTGTAAAAGTTTAGTTCACGAACCTTCAGAAACAAAATGGTAATGGAAATGTTTCAAACGCTTATGGAGATTTTTTGTCAGTACCACGACATATTCAGAATCCAAATTCATTTCGTTTCAGGAACAACTCGGATATTCGTGCATATTCGGACACTTAACCAGAAGACTAAAAGCAGAAATATAGGTTATCAATTCACCTTTTGGCTTCATATTGAAACTGTCTAGAGACCTGTGCCTTTTTTACCGTGAAACGCAATATATCTGCAGCTGAACTCAAACACAAAAGGGGGAGGACCACCCCCCCCCCCAAAAAAAAAAAAAAAAAGTTTTCGCGAGATCTAAAATTCGAGCAGGAATTCCTAAAAATTCGGGCACTTACTTGAGTTTAAAAAATTCAATGGCATGGTGTCAATAACTCAGACCCGACCTCGACGCAACAAAACTCACTTACGACGCTAATCGCAAGCGAGTTTTAAATGAGTTTTAAGCAATGGTTTCGCGTTTCAGTCCGGTCGCATGCTATCCGCACATTGATCCGACAAGACTACAACAAAACTCATATACAATCAGCAAAAATGGAGGACAGATATCGCACTAAGAGGGCACGCTGCGTTTTGTTGCTTCTTCTGCTGTTAAACGAGGAGTTCGACTTGGAAGATGGGTCAATACCGAAAAGTGTACATAAACGTTTTGATGTTTTGACCTGTACCACGTAACTAGAACACGACTACCCACGGTCATTACTCACCCTTCACCCTCAGTTATCGTACTTGTGACTACCAACCTGTTTGCATGGCAACCATTGGCCCACTGGTGTAGGGCTATACTGTTGTATAGACCCCAACCTCTACACTGACATAAATTCATTCCTGGGCGAAGGTCTTCAAAAAGTCCCCAACTCCGCCCCCCCCCCCCCCACTTCGAAAACCCTGATGCCGCCACTACCTACGCCATTATGCATTCTCTATATGTTATACATTTCACCTAATAAAAAATATCCAAGAATCAGGGTCAGAGGACACCTCTACACTTCTAATCAAATCTCTAGGTCTGCCTACCCTCGCCTCCGCTGTGGTAAATTGTTAGTTCCCACGGTGCACCTACCAAAGTTGTACTGTACCCAGCGGGTGTATTACTGAGCACATCCCCCCTCCGACGATTCAGCCAGATTGGCCTATCGGATATGCAGTGTAAAAATGACATAACCCCATCCCTCCCAGGAGCGGATCCAGGGGTGTTTTTGATTAAGCAATATATATTGTTTCAACACGGTAAATTTATCACACCCCCAATCAAAATTTGCATCTGCCCCTTCTCCCAATACCCTGCTCCACTCAGTGTTAGGCTACGCTATGGCTAGGCATTGAATAGTATTTTTAGGTAGTCTTTGTAGGAGTAGCAATTGTCAATCAATCATTTCTAAAAAAAAAAAAGAAATAAAAATTCCACCTTCACAATTCAGCGTAGTTGCTATCTCGAGAAATGCCCGAGATTTTACTTTTTTATTACTGTAATGTCTGTGACTGGCATCGTATAAACAAGGCACCGTTTGCCACAACTCGATAAGTTGGACCTCTTGGTCTTCATTCCACCTAGGGGCCGCCATTTTGACATCCAGTATGGTCACCTGATTTCCTCATTGGCTAAGGAACGCCATTCTTGTCCTAGACGGGTCGGAGACAGGGGCACACTGGTCCGACGCGACTCAACTTAAACGGCAAGGCTTAAAAACCGGCGACGAATATCAAACATGTTTTATATGCCCGATTTCCTTAAAACTCACTTAAAACTGTTGAAAGTGAGTCGGGTCGTATGCAAATTTTGGCGCACACTGCTCCGAGGCGATTCAAACCCGGCGGAAATTGGGATGAGTTTTGTTGCGTCGCAGTCGCGTAGGAGCAGTCTGCCTATTCAGCTATTAGGCTGCCTGAAATCTCTTCTAAAAACTCCTCTTGACGCGAAATTTTCCAAAAGGTGTTAAAGGTAAAATCATTCACATTTTCAGCAGTTCGAGCAGTTACGTGTATTATTTACTCAATCGGTCAATTCAGTAGATCTTAAACTGAGCCAAGAGTCTTTATACAGTAGCACCTTAAGCATGTTTTTAATTGTATTGTTTTTGCTGTATAATTTTCCCTCCAATAGGTGCAAGACCATTTAATCCGGAGATAGTGGTACTTTTTATCAAGTAATTTTCTTAACACTAGGAAAATTGTTGATTTTTCCTGTTATTGCAAACAACAGTCAGACCTGAGGGGACAGGTATTCAAAATTTGCTGGACGCGCCGCGTCACGCTTACATAGTGTTTTGTCGAACAAAAGAAGCAAAACATGATACCGTTTAAGTTTTAATCCCTTTTTAAATAGCAACGTACATGGAAGACGGTCAAGAATGGGGACAACTAATAGATCTTTGATTGAAAACGACAGATAGTCTCCCGAAAGTGTTGTGAGGATCCAGCTTCACCCCCTACTTCACTGTTTATAAAACCATTGCTTAAAGGTGCTACTGAAATGGGTAACGAGTAGAAGGACATATAAAAAATTCGACAGATCGGATTTCGGTAGACTTTTCCGTTGTTACCTTTTCCTGTGGCAAACCGCATGCTTTGGCCACCGCTGTCATCCAGCTTTCTGCAATGAACATACTCTGGGGAGCACCGAATCCTCGAAAAGCTGTGCATGATGGGATGTTGGTCTTACATAAATAACCGCAGACACGGAGGTTTGGCACTTTGTACACATTTTCACAGTGGAAGAGAGCCGTTTCTAATACCTAAATGAAGACATGGTCCATTCAATAAAATTAATGCAGCTAAGCAATTCAATTACCCCGTTATTTACCTACGGCAAATTCATCTCCTAGAGGGAAACTTTTAGCAAAAAATTGATTTTCATATGTGAAATAAAATCCAAATCTGCCAGAGAGATCAAATTTCCATTCAAATCGAAAATGTATACTAGAGATATCAAATAATGAGGTGACTAGATTTGTGTTTCAAACTGAGCTTGAGGGCAGCGGAGATTACATAAATTCCCCACATTGAAAAGAAATGCTTTGTTCCCTCATTTTTTCGGACTGGGGTGCTGACCTTGACGTCTATATAGGACCGCCCCTAAATAGGACCTCCCCTAAATAGGACCTCCCCTTGGGGATTGCAAAGTTTGAAGAGTTCTCATGCGTCGTATGCATATTTTGATAATACGTGACCATTTGAGAAAATAGACTGTAGAGTTTAAAGGCATATTTTCATCATCCCAAACAGTTTCAATTCTCCCAACCTACTTATTTCTAGCCCCTCCCTAATTTATCTAAAACTCATCTTTATCCAGACACAATCCTAGCTTATTGCTTCATGGCTTGTCCCAGTGGCCATACAAGTCCATAATGTGTAATCAAGACACTCTCAGTGCCTATGCTGTGTAATTTAGCTATGATGCATTGTTTGAAGGTGATGCCAATCAAAGAGCTGTACCAATTGAGAGTTTTGATATATGTATACTGAAAATGTAGTTTGGGGTGACGAATGACTGCCTTTAGAGGAAAAGGAAGACTGTTCATTAATGTGAGGATATGATGTCATATGCTTCATGTCCGTTCTTCGTTCCAAATGTGACAAATTTACTTCCTTATATCTGTAGAACCACACATCTGATCTCAATGCAAATTTCACCAAAACGCTTAGAATAAGTACACGCATACATATCAAAACTTCGTTTGACCTTATCCTTTTTTTAAGGTTTCTGAGATTCGACAGTCCCCTGTTTGACGTAATCTGCAGTGAAGTTTGTGTCACTTAATCACTTGTACATATATGTACAAGCAAAATCGGGGAAAGGATCACATTGAGAATGATGAAGTGTGTTTGAGCGGCTCATTGGCGATTACAGTCAGGCATTCGGTTTAATCAGGTATTTTACAAGTAGCGTGTTCGATTACTCGCCCGAGTTAACTCGTGTCTGGCACGACTACGTTCGATTAGCTAATGACGTCAGTGTTCGCGCTTACTCGCGCCAGGCCCAAGTGAGCGACCCTTCGAGTCGGTTACTTAGGTAAATATCCCATCGTGCTTTGGGAGAACATGGCAGCTAAACGAACAACATGCATTCGTGACAATTTCTGAGCATGTAAATACAGTGGGGTAAACATGAAACTTCTGACTTGTGAAAAGTGGTTGATGTCGGAATTAGTGAAGTCACTCAAGTATTATTTCTCGAGAATTTTCTTAATGGGCATTGTTTCGAGTCTACGTTCATCGTACAAGCGAACCGCATGTAATACGTACGTACCAGAGTTCGCTCTGCCATCCAGCTACGGGCTCTTTCATTGGCTATCGTGAACCAACTTCTCCAATAATTACCGTAAAACGTTCGTTTATTTCACCCAACTGGGCATGACCATCGTTGCCCTAGCTCGAGGCTCGAGTAAGTCAAGGGAAGCAAATCGAACACGCTAAAGGCATTTTTAACTCAAGTTAGACAAGTAGTACTTGAAACAATTTCCAGAAGCAACATTTTATCAGTTGGCAATGTATCTTATCTTGGGAACCAGCTATAGTGTGTAGTGGGGAAATTTGGACAAGTTTTGCTATGGCGTTTGACCACGGACTTATATGCATGGACAGACCATGTAACGTGTACGTTCTATCCGTAGATGGTCGCCACCGACTGGAACAAAAAGGCGCACCGGATGGACCGTGAACCTATATATCGTCTGATTTTACGACGACTCTGTAATATTTTAAGCGAAAGTTTAACATGAATGGGAAACAATATCATATTCCTGCTATACGTAAAGTAATCTTGACCTTACCTTGCCATATTTTAAAAATATTTCAACTTCCTTGCAAAATATGGAGATGTACTTGAGCAAGTCCAAGCTTTCATACAAAACCATTCCAGACGTCCGTGTTGGTGCGCCTTTACACACACGCGCGGTAGCGACAATGTACCGTGCAGTATGCTCTGTCCATGCATAGGAGGTCCGTGTGTTTTACAGATAGCAACAACATTGTCAAAAAAGAGGAGTTACCGATAGCCCATTTTAAAATTTATAACCGAAATGGTTCTGTAAGGTTTTGCTGATTATTGGGCCACATTTCCGCATGACAATGAAAAAGGATGGCCCCTGATGGTCGACTACGATTGCCAGAGTATTGAAAAGTAATCATCGTTGTATTGGCGATGATTGAGGAGGGTTTGCAGAATGCTCTAAATTATTTGGCAACCATGCGCTCACCATTTCGGAGCCGTCGCTAGCATTGCCGAATATTTTCGGGTGTACTGGCAACATTGTGAAAACTTCAGAATTTGCTCAACACGCGGTTTTCAATTTGACCAATCAGGCGACGTTCCACGATGCTAAAGCATCCAATCGGCGTCCTCGAGCCAAAAAAGTTCAACTACGTCAGCGACAAAAAATATCCCCAGAATGTCACCTAGGCTCGTCCACGTGTAGTCTACCAGTGGTCAAATTAAAAAAATAGGTTAAATGTGGCAACAGACTGCTCATTATCTGTTTTTAAGAGTTTTGTCCGAATTTACAAGTTGTGTTCTCATAGGAGTAGCCTAATACATTAAAATCATTTGGAATGTTTGGATTGGATTGTCCATGATGAACCAAAGTACAGCTATCCCGAGACTTATTTCCCCCTTATAACGATATGGTAAATCCTCGGAGCTTCCGGTGGCTTCACCCCCTGGACCGATACCGGGGCTTGGCCCGTGGAACCCATCAGGGATCCTTAGACGGGCCCCTGGGCCCCACCAGTTACAGCTCGCTCTTCGCGCGGATATTTTTGGACCCCAGGGTTTTCTTAGAGTATGGAACGGCAATATATAACGGCGACGAGATATGGGATGGTATTCTTCCAGCTCTTGCAAATGAGAACACTGGAAGATTTGCGATCATTGCAGAAGCGCGGCGAACATTCTGGAAAAGTCCTTGGAAAGCATTGAGGTTTTCGACATTTTTCTTAGTTCGGCAATGGTGTGCAAACCAACGCAGGCCCAGTGCGGGACTGAGGCTTTATGTACAAACTATGGACCTAACTTTGTTCAATTGTAGAAGAAAAACCTGAAAAATGTAAAATAGCAGGTTTTGATACAATATTGGATGGAAATAATGAAGAATCGTGTATTAGCATTCATAATTTCATCATGATCGAAAACAGTGTTTCATTTACCGGGAATGAAAGATCCAGGCTGCCTCCACAATTTGAGTACAGTCTTAGATCTAAAGCAAGTACTTTGCCCTCTTTGGTGAATCCAACCTTGTATCTACCCAGAAATGGATGCCGTGTCCCAGTGCTTATCATATCTTCATCCCTATCAAGCATGTATCTAACTGGTTTGCAAAGCCTAAAGAAGAAGAAGGAATAAATAGAGATTACACTGCAAAAACTGGTACAAAATCGCTGTAAATTTATTGAACAAAAAATAAGGAGAAATATTAAGATTAAAGGAAAATTTAGGTAATCAGTTTCCAGAACTTTTCAGTAATCGTTATTTATCTGTTTACTTTGTTGCTCTTAATCTACCGTTATTTTTAACAGTTTAATTGGTAACAACCAGGTTTTTAAGCCCAAGAGTTTGTATTATAGGCCCGTAGTCAGAGAACCGTCTGGAGCGGGACGAAAAATTACCTGGGGGGGGGGGGTTGTAAAATTGCAATAGGTCAAAGGCATTCTTCCATTGCACAGGGGGCTTGTCGAATGGTAATTTGCCCCTCTCGCCACCCTTTCTATACAGGTATAGAGAGTAAAGATTTTAAGCCTGAACGTATAACTTTCTGGTTCAATCCAGTGACGTCAATGGTCTTTTATCCATTTATGGGCATTTCTGGGGATTTCTTCCATACTCTACTGCTTATGTGGAGCCTCACGTAAAATGACAGTAGTTTTCATTTTTTAGGCTTTGGTTTGACTTGGTATGACATTACTTATTGGTTATGCAATATGACACGATGCGTTGATAAAGCTAGAAAAAAGTAATTGTTTACTTGAAGGCAGCTACAGCTGCAGCGGCGGAGAAGATGCAGCATCTGGTCTCCTTGCCGCCGAATGCTCCACCCAATCTTTTAGCACGGCATACAATACGATTCTTGGGAATTCCCAGTGCCATTGCCACTGAAAGCTATGGATTTGAAAAACGAAACTGTATTTGAAAAAAATACACATCATAATTCAGTTAAGCAACAAAAAGGTTTGAAAGAAAGATTATAAAACAGATCTCCATCTTATTCCTTCTCAATAAATAAGCCCACATTTATTACTTTCAATTGTCATATATCAACAAGGTGATGGCTTTTACCTGGACACATGATAATGTGAGGGGCGAAGCGCACCGTCGTTTCATTTATCTTCAATAGACTTGCCGGTATTCAGATAAAGAGACACGTCATTGTCTTGTGCGGACTACGATATATACCCTTAAAATTGTACTTCATTAAAAGATCTAAAACACCTTCAGTTTATGGAAAACCGTTTTGCTTAATTTATCTTCAGGGCAGCCACATTACATAGTCTAAAACCTCTTCTTCGTGATCTTCACTAGCCCTCTATTCATGAAAGATTACACACGGTTTGGAAAATTTCATTGAACTGGACCCTACTGTGCGGGATACAAAACAATATAGCACACTGTGCTCACAAATAGCCTTCGCTCGAAGAACATTATGCGTGTATCAGAAAGGGTACAAACACAGATTACACAAACCTGAACTTCAGTTAAGTTTTGCGTTGATGAAATTACCTCCATTTCCTCATCCTCTCCTTTTGGAATGATAATGGATGTCATTGTTTCCAAGTAGAAGTGTTCTTGAGCACCCACGTGACACTCACCCTCGACCACAGTGTCAGAATCATTGAATCCATCATCTATATCCCCAGTAGTTATATTGAGAGGTTGCTCATGGAAACTTTGTTTATCTATGGCATCCTTAAAGTTTGTATGAGAGCCAAGAATTATTTTAAAACTTGGTATAGGATATAAGATGCCTAATTTTACAACGTCTTATTGATTTATATAATGGAGAGATCTGAAAATCTATACTCTAATCCATTTAAAAGTTATTTAAAGAAGGGAAAAATTGTCACGAAAATGAACTTATATCCCACTTTACTAATCCAAGTCACAGTTTGTAATGAAGCTCTGCTTTACTTTCCTCTGTGCAAATTAGCGCCAACCACATCCAGAACATATACAGTAGTGGTCGAATAACTACTACCTCCGTCGGTGACTTCTCAACATTCATTGATAAATGTCCTTAATTTCATCCGTTTAGGATGTTAGTTGAGGAGCGAAATTTGGTTCTCATATATCGTTATCCAAAAGCGAAATAGAACCCCGGACAAAATAAACATACGTACTCAAGATATAAAATGCTATTTTGTGAAATTACTGTCTAACAAACCTGTCACAGTCAGGGTATAAGAAGGTACGGTTTGGTTTGCTCAGTGCCAGCGTCGGCAAGGTAGTAAGGTATTCTCAAACTTTCGACGATCGTTTAGTTATGAACTTTAAAGCCTCTATTGTGTTAACTTGAGATGCTTTGATACGTACTTCCCTACAGACTTCGAGCACCCAGGTGTGTACTCGAGTACATATTTCTGTACTCGATCTCGTACCCTTGGCTTTGTACTTGTACTTGTCAAGTTGAAAAGGCAAGTACTGGTACTCACGGTCTTCTCTTTGTACCAATTGTTGCCCAGCGTATTGCTCTGCAGTAATGTTTTAATGGTTTACAAACAACAACACGTTGTCCTATAATAGTAGCTTTCTGCATGAGAGCTGTCTGCAATAGAGTGCAGCAGTAGTTTCATATACCGCAAAAAGCATACCATTGCAGAGTATACTGCAGTTTTTTTACAAATGGTATGTACATGCTTATGTTCCATAAACATCTAACAGCTTGTCTATTACATGCATGCTTCACCACAGCTAAGAGGAAAGATTCTATGGTTTTTGTTTTGCAACATGATGTCAGAATGCTTGTATATACAATTTTTTAAATAGTTCAGAGTTCACTGTACTCTGAACGGTTACAACAAGTTTTCAGTTTTTCTCCTTACTTCGAACAATAGCAAAGTTAGAATGCACTCTCTTGAAAGCTTCACTGTAAATGGAAGTATTTCATGGCGAGTGCCAAAAGCCTTTTCATGCTAGATGTTCTCTCTTGTTTTAAAAAGGCATCCACCTGATTTTGACTGGAAAGTTCAAGTCAGACTAGCATGATACCTAAAAGCTTTGAAATATGTCAGGTTATCAACATCGTTAACATTTTGAAAAGGGAAGTTTTATGAACGTGGTTTGAACATTTTTACTATATGTTTTCTAGTATTAGCACTACAAACCATAGTTCTAACAACGTTCCGGGTTACATTGGTGAAGATGTAGGTTATTAAATTTCACCATACTTCTAGAAACATGACGATTGCGAGAAAGGGCAAAGACTAAAGTCTAGGGCAAATCCTTTCGGACACAGCGCGGAACCGAGGCCAAAATACCATTTTTTAGGGGTGTGGGGTTCAGGGGCGAAGCCCTCGAAAGTTCTGAGGTTTTGCCATATCTCCGGATATAAAAGTCAGTCTCTGAAGTTATATATTATTTATTTTACTGTTAAATTGGGACGAGTGGGGAGACAAGCGTAAATGCTCTTCAGCCCCACAGTAGCGTTGTCACAATCAATCCAGTATTAATTTGCTCCATTCAATACCTTAAAAAACTGATGCATCGTACCGACTGTAGTCACACCTTTTTTACTCCCGTGCTCCTACTGTAGGATTATTTGGAAAGTTTAACAAGAAAGAGCAACCTAAATAATAGCCCCTCTGTAATAAAACCACTTATGTAGACCTGTGCATTCTTGTGAATACATTTTCGTAATGATTAAAATGTTGTACATATGCAGTCGTATTCGTGATCATGGCCTGTGTCTTCGTGGTCATAATCACTCATGGCTTTTTACTCACACTCGTCCTCGTACTCGAGGCCCTGTACTCATTCTGGAGAGTGCATACTCGCACTACCAGTCTGATTTCCTGTAATACAGGAATTTCTGCCTACACATTTCAAATATCATTGATATCTGAAAGTCTGGTAACAAAAACAGCATAAACTTACCTCGATTGTGAGAACGTAATCAAGTTCCTCGTACCTCACTTTAACCAGTTTTGCTCCTCTTTGGGCGGTCGCTTGATTTTCTGCTACGACAAGGGCAACAATTTGCCCAACCCAGAAGACCTGTGTTCAAGAAGAATAGTGGAATACATGATCTGGAACATATTTTGTAATGAGAGTGTAGAAATTATTTTGATGAGTACTAGTATAAAGAGGATAATAAAAATTTTTGTCAAAATATAAGTAAAAAAAATAGAGGTGAGTAATTGGTGGAAATGGCGTTGTCACAGGTAGTCCTGGGGACATAGACCCTTCTCGACCTCCCAAAATTTAAGGCTATGTGTTAAATGGCAAAGACACGAGTGAGTTGCAGCATGGGCTTGGGCCCCCTCAAAATGAGCTCTAATAGGTATACGTTTCATAAGGTTCATCTATCGAGCAGTGGTGTAGAGCAAGAGCAATGCAAACTCCATCACTACCGGTGTTTAAATTAGTGGCTAAAGACTGGGGACACGTCCGTTGGAAGACGTTAAATGGTGGTGCCAGGAGCAGGATAGGTTAACGCCTGTTCTATCAACACGTGCAGGACACTATTAGAAAAGGAGAGACGAACCTCCAGTGTTCATCTCCGCTTACTCTGGAAACCCCGACGAGCCAATAAGCTTTCTGACACTCAATTTATTTTAATTTAATTTAATTTAATCTAAATACTGTGAAAAACGTGACCGACTGAACAATGCACTTAAAGCTAAACAAAATTACAAAAACAACACAGACGCAGGAGTCTCTTAATACCATCAAGAACTAGACATTGTAAAAAAGTTTCCTATAGCCTACAAAGTTTAGTCACGAGAACTTTGGTCGCGAAAAACTATAAAATGTTTGAAAGAAGGACTGACTCTTGAAACCACTTGAACATCGAAAAATTCCAATATCTTCATCAGGTTTTACAACAAGCAAATTTTGACAAACTGACGTAAGAAGTCATAAAATGACAAATCATTGCATGTATGACTCTTTTAAATAACAAAACGGTTGGACTGCTGTTAAATGAACTACATTTTAACTTTGAACCCAGAGGTGGAAATTTTACTACTTGATTTCACACTTATTAAATTGATCCCCACGATAGATGCGTTTTACTCCATTAATTTTTATGTTAAGCAGTGAAAGAAGCCTGCCATAAAATATAATAAATTGGCAATTTACACTTACACATCTTTGTCTGTTGTAAATATAAGAATGATTGAACATATTGCTATATGGAGTAGCTGAAGGAAATCTGAATAAGCATTGCCCCTTCTTTTAAACCATGAATTACAATGGGTAAACGTTGTCACCTAAGCCTCTTTTAAACGTTGGCAACAACCTGCAATGATCCCTATAGTGATAATACCTTCTTATTAACAACTGACTTTCAAATTTGCACTGGTTGAATTATACTCATGTTTTGCAAAAATTAGCTGAATTGTATTCGACTATTCGCTGCATAATGATTCAAATGGATTTTGGTACATTCAATTGAAACTAGAAAGTATATTTACCTAGACAGTGTTTAGAGATTTTGCTTAAGATCCAAGGGCTGACCCATGGTGAAGTTTAAGAAGAGCAGAACACCGAGTACAGAGATAGATACAGATGTCTACAAGTACACACCCTGCTTGCCTAATGTTTACAATTTATTGAACGTATCTGCACCAATAACATCAGTTCAGTTCAGTTCAGTTATGTGTAATCCATATTCAATAGACAGTTCGGGAGATAACCGCTCTCGGGAGAAAATAAGTATTACCCGATTGGGAGAAAATTTGCTTCTCTCGACGCTATGGATATTTATGAGCACTTAATGTCTACCTCTTCACAGTCGTAAATTAGTTTAATAAATGTGTGTATATTCAATTGTGAGGCAATAGTTCAGTCATAAAAAACGAAATTACCATGGACCTTCAACTACGTATTTTATTTATTGTCACGACCCACTTAGACACCTTAAAGTGAAAAATGGTGTAAAAAATTTGCGGCTGCGTGAAGGCTAATACTTAAGCTTAGGACAAAGAACATAGCAAAATTGCTCGATTTCTCAAAATCGGCGTGGTGAACAACCAAACATGACGAAGCTTTTTTATTTCCCTATCAACGGAGTTTTTTAAAAGCCCGAACTTCTCTTTCCTTAATGGGATAAAAATTGCAAAACTGTTTTGGACGTTATCGTATTGCATCGCGGTGCATTGCATCGTGGGAGATGGTTGAAATGGCGCCACCTATAGCAAAATAATCCCCTGATCGGGTGAAAATTGATTTCCCCTGAAAGAGGTTATCTCCCAAACTGATAGATCATATGCATTGACATCACCACCACTGGAGAAATAAAAAGTGGCTGGACCACTGATCTTTGTGTAGAGAATATACAGAGCGGTAAGTAGCACGTCCACAGTTCTTAACACCGTTCGTGCCTCCGCATAGCCGGTTGATTGACCTATTAGCTGGCTGCATTTGTTGTTGTTGGCTTGTTATTCCTCTAGTGGGAGTTATACGTTTTGTATTGTGACGTAATGTTCTTAAGGTTTATAGAACCACTGACCTCCTCTACGGCAAATAGTTCCTCATCTTGAGAAGGAGTTACTAGATTACTTCCGGGAACGTCCACATGCGAAACAACATCTACAACACCATCTAGAGCGAGAACTTCAGAAAAATCCATGGAGCTGTAGATTAAAGGTTTTATAAATTCATGCATCACACATCAGCATAAATTCTCATTGATTTCATTAACATGAGAATAATTGTCCAGCTTTTTTATGTTCATGATTACTTAAATGTGTAAAGGCAATAGTCATATAAACCCTACGGTTCAAGCTATTGGAACTATTGAATCAACTATTTGAATAGTGGCTTAATTATGTCCAGTCAATCATTATTTTGTCGTATGCTCTTTATGATTTTAAAACTACGTGAAGAAAGTCGGAGTAAAGACTTACATTATCTTAGCATGTGCTTTTTCACTAAACACAAAAGCCACATAAAGCTCCCCTAAAAAGAACAAGAAAAATTACACATATATCTTTAAATCTGTAGTGAAATTTAAAACGGATGTTAAATTTTAATAATGCATGTTCTCAAAATTGTTAAGTAATCAGAGGTGAAGAAATGGTTTGCTAATGAAGGGTTAGGGAGGGGGAGCAGCAACATGCACATCAACCAAAGGCACAGTTTTCGGAGGAACTGAGGTTTAAATTACAAAAGCTGCAAATATTTAGAAAATGTGGTCCGTTGCTACACATTATGTCTTTCAAGAAAACCAAATAAGTGAATTGTCACGGACACTTCTCGCCCCCCCCAACTGGTCCCTAGTAAGAACGGAGGTATCTTACAAACTGCTTTCTCCTACGCTTTGGGAAGGACCTCTACTTACCTTCAATCTTTGGCAAATCATTGACATACTTAGCCTCCCCTGTAGTTTGTTGCCTGGCTGACTTTAAGGGAATAGGCCTACCCACTGCATCAGTCTGTAGTTGGTCGCACGACACTTCCTGAAAATCAACCGTAGTTTTAATGAAATGTGTTTTAGACGACAAGCCTTTGTTCTACGTTTCCTTTTTCTCTAGAGTCCTTATTCTTCAATACTAGTAGTTTTCTTGGAATTTTAACAATTTGCTCTCCAATTAATAAATTATGTAAAACAATTGTGCCAGAACAAAGAATGGAATGAAGGAAGAAATGAAAACATCTAAGTGAGACCATGCCAACCTCCTCTCAAGTTTTCTTAGCCTAACTAGGGGGAAATATACAAATTACCTGTTCAGAATCTTCAGAATTACACAACTTATAAACTATACAATATGAAAGAAAAATGGCAAAGAACATAAGCAAATAAAATATCTGAAAAACTTGTCTCGTACTTGAAAGAGTTGCGTACTCCTGAATTCTGTAGTTTTTGTTTCGGAAATAACCGTTTTGAAGGAGTCCGGTACATCTGGCATGATTTCTGAGAGCTGTTAATATCATGATAACATAATACGTACATAAAATTTACTTTATCGTCACCTCCCTACATATCGCGGCAAACTTCTTTCTGCCAGAAAAAACATATGTTGACAATAGTCTAATGGTTTGAAGTTGGTTAAACAGTGGAAAATTTTTAAAAAAGATACAAAAGTTGTTTAAAATACTAGAGGTTTAAAACTGGCGGCATACGTTCAGATCACCGTCCTACGTTTTGTAGAAATACACAGTTATCCACATTTAATGGTCACTGAATTTTTCTCATTCCTCGTCGAAAGGAACAAATGCAGTCATGACGATGCGACGATTCAAGTCAGAAATAAAAACCAATCAAAATGGACCTCCATCAAGATAAAACGTTACGGGATATTGTTTTCAGAACAAAAACAAACTTGAAAAATTGAAAAAACATGCAATTTATTCAATATAGTAGTAAAAAAATAATAATGTCAATTCATGCCAACATCATTTGAAGATACTTCAAAAGAACTGAAAATGGGTACATGGGGCTCTGCCGTTATTGAACGTACCATTCATTGAAAGGAGATTGTTTGTGCATTGTGCAGTTGCAACTTGCATGTGTGAATATTCAATTTCACATAATGACTTGGGTTTTTCTCGGGCTATGACACTGGGCAGATCATGGAAATGATAACTTACAATTAGTAAATTACTGGAAGGGAAAGTTGGTTTCACAATAGTTTTCACTTAGGTATATCGCTTCGCTTTCCTTTGCTAGCGGGGTAAAACACGAAAGGTTATACTGTAACTAAGCCAAGAGGAAACGTCCGGTTAGTTGTCGGAGCAACCTCCAATGTGCATCTTGTTCACTCCGTTATAAATTTAATAAGGTCTACGTTATTGTTGGTGTAGTAAAAATGTAAACTAGGTACGTTTTCTCACCTGCGTATTATTGATACCATTGCTGACGTTTAAAAGGTTCAAGTTATTCAGTACTTTGAGATAAAACTTGAAGAAAAAACTTAGAGTGAGAGATTGTCTGTAGACCTCCATTCCTCCCGGCACACCAGGTAGTAATGAAAGTTCGGAATGTAGCGACTTCGTTGCCTCTTCAAGCAAACTTTCATTCCAGTTTCTATGTCGAGTTTAGAAGGAAACAATCATCACTCATCATAAAGTAATTATAGAGAAAAACAGTTCTGCAAGAGAATTCTAGAAAACTGAAAAAGGAAGTGCACATTTACTGATAGACTACAAGTTTGCAACTTCATATTTTCACGATTTGTCTGTATAAGACAAAGGAAAGGGTCAACTAAAATTTAAGAAGTCAAGTCGAGACCCTTAAAATTGAAAGAAATTAGAAGTATATCAACTTCATTAGGAAGAGAATTCATATGCTTCTTCCTGTCCCCATTCTACCTCAATAAACCACTGATAATATGTAACCATTTAGATTTACCGGTATCATTGATAATGACAGGTTTAACAAGGAAACATTCTATTTTGAACTTACTTTCCCTTAAGTTTATCCATGGTTTTTGCCGCCATTTTAGTTGTCGGAGCCATTCCCCCATAGACGAGTGTAATGTCATGTACAAGATTAGTGTTTTCAACAAACTCCACCCTCATCCCTGCGTTAACAATGGCAATATCATCCTCCTTTCTTGATGATTGCTTGAAACCACAAACAAACTCATTCTAAGGGTGAAAGAGTAACTGTTGGGTAATATTAGTTTGTGAAATTTCCCTTTGTGTTTAAGAAATCTCAGCACAAGCATTTAACGTATGTAAAAACTTAGAGCACTGAAATGTTAGGGTCAAAATCTACTTCATGTATTTCGAATAAATGTCTTAACCCATCACTATAGTTGTCTTCAATCATCCTTCCTTCAGGTTGCAACAATGTGGACCACTTGGTCATCCTCAGTCTCACCCCACTTGTCCTTACCCTGTAAATTTCCCTGTAAACTCAGGCGTTGCAAACCCTGACCGGTTGTCTCTGGAGACCAACACTTATTCATTCAAGGGCCATTTCATTTATTTAAAGTTACTGACCATTGAACATGCGTTTGTTCAAGTGGTATTTCATTTTTAGTTGTAAACGCTGCAACATTTTGCATGTTGGGGAATGGAAACGAACTTTAACCGATAAAACCTCTGAACACACATTCTTAAAAACTTGATGAGTAGAACCCCATTTAAACCACCTCTCTGTGTACTATAAAAATTCTTGTGGTCACAGGTACCAATATCGATCACCTCACCCGGATATTTCTTGGCCTAAATTCTAAGCTGGAATTACTGATTGAATGATTTAAATCTTGATGTTGACTGTTACTTTTTCCTTGACTTTCATTTGTTACATTTCACTTGTAGCAAGTTATGCAACCCGCGACGTCGCAATTATATTCATTTTGTAATTTATAAAAGATATATAAATATATATATATACGTTTGTGTGTGTGTATTGTATACAAAGACCATCCCACCTCTGTGGTTAAAGGTACAAATATTTTCACCAGAACTTCATCTTGAGATAAAATGGTCTTACGGTAGCCAATAAAGAAGTCTTCTTTCATTGATATTGTGCGGAATCCTTGAAAAGAAAACCCAAAGAGAAATCACAGTTTTTTACACGCTAAAAGAAGAAAATAGTTAGGAATGTGCATTTTACATGCTTTTTCCTCTACAAATGCTGTATGCCGTCCTGCGTACGTCTCCGAGTCTTTTCATTCATTTTTTATAGCAAGTGGTTTGACAACGCAACATAGCTACCTTGAAAAAAGCCAAATCAATTGAGTAATTTCTCTACTATTTCCTGTCTCTTCGAGGTGAAAATCTCCAAACCATAATCTCGTTAAATCCAACCATGTATTTCATTGTTTCTTTATAAAAATGACAAACGTAAAAGTTCTTTTTCTTGGAATTCTTAAAAAAAAAGTTGTATTCATATGACATTTCAACATAAATTTCTTTGGAATTCTTACTTCAACATAAATTCATAGAAATGCTTTTGAAGGGTTGATACAAAGTCTAATCATCTAATTATAAATGCTCCATAGATACAAAGTCTAATCATCTAATTATAAATGCTCCACAGGTTACCTTGGTAACCCTACCAGTTTTCGTTCTCTGTTTGAAGTTCTTTTTTATAAATCAGACTACAAGTTAAACATTCATGACAACAGCAGCAATCGCAGGAATACTACAATAGAGATGCACCAAATCTCAACTAACCTGTGACGGATGCCACGGTCAAGAGAGTTCCGCTTGCCATAAAAAGAGGATTTAGGTCCGATATTGGACTGCCTGTAGCAATATTACCACCAACACTCTAAAAAAAAATAAATCACATAAACAATGACTGCGTCTTTCAGTGCATTACCAGGGTCGTAAAGAAACCATTCCCTACATAACATGCGGCTTTTTCACTTTCTGTAGCACACTGACGTTTCCACGGAGGGGTCGGGTTTAGCTCATCGCTACGACTGAAAAATGAGTAGCGGCAACCTAAGGGGTTAGTTGCCGAAGAGGCGCAACGCAAACTAACTGAAATGAAACAAAACGACATAGAGACGTTTTGAGATCATTTGACCATGACCAACCGCCTTTTACTTATTGATGTCGTTTATTACACATTCAGTGCAAGGTAATAAGAAATAATCATCAATTTTGAGCGAAATCCTTTGATCTTTTTATCGAATTGACTGACAATATATAACACATTGTTGGTGTATCGTTAAATCTCATTAAACTAACTTACTAACAACATTTCATCCATGTAGAGGGAAAATCTGACGAATAAAATCTCACATTTGGATATTCTTAGGCTACATGTCAGGCTTTTAAAATATGAACTATCCATCCTAGTTGCATAACTTACCCGAATATATTTTGTTTGTAAGAATAAAATTAAAATTTTTTGGCATTTAGAATGTAGATCCCTGCAAAATCCAACTATTCCGGAATCGGTAGGCAGCCCACCCACCAGAATTTGATGTAACTGTCCAAGGGGGGTCTCTTTCGCGCAAACACTGAAACCCTCAATGGGCACAGACATTTAAATGTGACACTTATCATGTTAATTGCAAAGGAACTACAATATCCCATTTCCCTTTGCATATTACCCATGTAGAGGAAAAGCTGACGAATGAGCCCTCACTTTTGGATATCCGTAGACTACATACTTTTGAAATGTGCACTATCCATCATAGTTGCATCATCATAGTTGCATTAAAATGTTACATACCGCTTAGGTATTTTTAATTGCTATTGTTTTCTAGGTTTGTTTTATTTTAGCTAGGAATAAATAACGTTGGCGTTAGAGAAGAGGAGATCAAATACACCAGCAGAAATTAATGAAGAATTGAACGCTGTAAAAGTATGTCTTACGACTTGAAATGTTTGCAAAAGGGTGCTTCAAATGTTACAAAAGACTTTTTGAGAAATTAAAAAACATTATGCCAACTTTATTAGATATAGCCCATTCAACCCGGTTAAATTGTTTCAAATTCGATACCATAAACAATGGTTGAATTTAACTGAGTTTAAAACTAGATTTAAACTGAAATCCAGTTGAACCCAGTTGAAATTAGGTACGACTGGATTATGTTCTGGGGTTTCGGAATCCAGGTTTTGAAATAAGCAGTTCCTTCGCCAGTCCAGAAAAAGAATGAAATAATTGCATGACAGCTTACAGCAACATTGCGTACTTGTGGACCAGCAAACCAAGTCAAAATCTCAACTATAGCGGCATAGGTTCTTGTCTGGTGCTCTGAAAATAAAACAAAAATTTGTTTCGACTATTTAACATTTACCAAAGTAAGCAATATTTAGTATGTTACATCTGTCGTTATAATAGGAGTCTACTTGTTTTGTGATGGCAGTAAACAGTTCGAGAGATAACCGCTTTCGGGAGAAATTGAGTATGACCCCGATTGGGGGAAAATTTGCCTGTCTCAATGGTAGGAATATTTATAAGCACTGGGTGTCTACCCCTTCACAGTCGTCGAATTGTGTAATAAATGTATGTATATTCAGTTATGAGGTACCAGATAACACATAAAAACTAAATTACCATGGACCTTCAACTACGTATTTACAATCATATGTGTTAGCACGACCAACTTGAACACCTTTAAGTGAAAAATGGTGTATAAAACTTGCGGCTGCGTGGAGTCTATAAATTAAGCTTATAACATAGAACGTAACAAAATTGCTCGATTTCTCAAAATCGGCAAGGTAAACCACCAAACATGACGAAGCTTTTTTTATTCCCCTATCAACAGAGTTTTTTCAAAATGCCCGAATTTCTCTTTCCTAAAATCGATAAAATTGCAAGGTAGTTTGAACGTTATCTCCGTTGACTTTGCGCGGAAGGATCGCAAAGCATGGTAGGAGATATTTGAAAATGGCGCCACCCATGGCAAAATAATCCCCCGATGGGGTGAAAATTGATTTCCCCCGAAAGAGGTTATCTCCCGAAAAAGAAAACAATATCCTAGTTACACTGCCTTAAGCGGTTCCATTTTCTTCCCGGTCAGATTAATGCATTATTCATTGCGAGTCTGTTCCCCCCAAAAGTGTGATTCAAGTCTAATTTTTAGTCGGCCATACTTTGTGGTAAGGCTAACATTACTCCCATATCCGGTACATAGAGCCACCAGTTACAGAAGACTTGTTTGAGTCTGATCTGATAAAAGAGAAAAGGTTGGCCGATCCACCAAAAGGCTGAGTCAGATTAAAGGTTATCTAGGGTCCATAGTTCACGTGTGTAAAATAATAGCATATAGTAATGGCTTCAAGCTACCCATACCTTATCTAGGCATACTTTATTTCGAGATCTGGTCCATACATGGGTCAAAAATCAATATTACACTTAGATTTTGAGTGAAGGTGAGTAGTTCCTATACCGGTCTTACTGGCCGGTAGTCTTACCGATTTGCCTGTAATTTGCAGTCTTATATAAAATAATTTTCAATCTATTCTGATAATGAAGATCACACTCCAGAAGGTAGTACTGGGGTTACTTCTAAACATGCAAATAAACACCGTTGCGGTAGTCAGAAACTTACAATGGGGGTATGAACATCGGAAGTAGAGACACACTAGTTGAGATGTACGATTGATAGCCCTTTGCGGTGTGTCTATCGATTTTTTTTTGTATGGATCTAGAGTGGTTTGCAAGGGCAAGGACAATGCCCCGACTGCAGTCTACGGGCCGTATAAAAATGCAAATATTTTGAGCAAGTGAGCTTTCTAACTCACTGAGCATCAGATCAAGAAGCCATTAGAACTCACAGCTCGCTGCTCAGATCAAAAAGTCTGCATGTACGAAGTCAAAAAGAACTCAATACCTGGACGTTGTTCAATAACTTCTCTCAAGAATTCTTCTAACTGAGACAGACTGACTGATGATCCCACAGATATTCCATTGTCTAAAACAGTAGTTTGTCCCATCTCAGGTATATTGCTCACATCAATCAGGACTGGATAAAACTGATGCTTAAACTTTACTTCAACTCCTTTTGAAATCGATTCAAAGAAAGAGAAAAAACCTTTAGTGTCATTGGATTTAAAAGTGTTTCAAAGTGATTACCAGCAAACCGAGGTCCACAATTGTTAAGGGATTTACAGAATTGTTAACAGATCAAAATCATTTTGTATCACCTTGTTGCTGGTACTTCGTATGATGCATTTAACCACTTTTGAGGAAGTCTTATACGCGCAGACACTATTCAGCATTTTCTTTTTTTTTTTTTATAAATGTCCGTAATATTTAAGATAAAACCCACCAATACATACCTGTTTCAAAGCAATTATCTCAGTTGCAAATGTGTTTTTTTTTTCTTTATTAGCATTTTCCTCTTTGTACCGGTCAAAATTTCCGACGTAGAGATAGTGTAATTCCCCCATTTGTTGATCATTTGTTAACTTTGTCCGACTTATTCTTACACTGATTTCAACCGAAGAGAATTCACTAATAGGGTGACTTAAGATATTGGTAACAGTCGCAGATTCATGGTAGTCCCGGGAGGACAAGAGGACCAATAAAAAATTCAAACGATAATAACAGGTTCCAATTTCAAAATGGAATTCCAAAATCCAAATCTTCTCACAAGTTTTATCAAATATGTCTGTTTTCTTTGGGATTCATGTTGACAATACCCAGAAGTGGTGCTACTTGTGGCTTTAACCCGTCACTCTTTGTCCCACGAGTAAGTCCGTTCATCCTAACTACTTGTCACACGTGCGACAAGGAATCCATCGTTGTCACTAGGAAGGTCATTTTTGGCAACAGTCGTCGACTGCTTGTCATACTTGTGACAAGAAGTTGGTCTTTTTTCCATGGTGTAACGTATCAGAATCTCGTATTGGGCTACAAGATTCTCAAAAAAGAAGAAAAGTTATCCGAAGGGAGCTGTCCAGACAGATTTAGAAGATATCCATTGTTTAATTTTAAACATGTACGTCAAACAGATGGTTATCATAACTAATCCAGGGTGTTTTTTTTTTTTTTTTCATCGAGCAAAATGAACTGTTGCGTGCACGCGACCTCAGAAGTTTCTAAAAATGTATATGTTTGAAATTGGTTGAAGTTACCCTGTAAAAAAATATATAATCTAGTTTGAGGTATACGTAGACGAAATATCCATGAGACCGAATTGTTTTGAAAGCTCTATAGATGGATTGTGCCATCATTTGATCTTGGCTGACGACGGGCGCGGGCGCATTTAGTCGACTTTGCCGATGTGGACATGGTTCCACAATGAAGACTTGATAGCCAAGACCTTCAGTCAAGTGGAAGAGTCTATTCCAACTGCCGTGTAACAGTATGATGATATACATGTGCATTGGTTCCGAGCCCGCACAATGAACGTGATTTTTCTCTAGGTTCTCCGGCTTTCCTCCAACTTGGTGTAACTCCAGGACTTGCCACTAAAATGGATCGCCCAGCTGGACTGAAGCACCTGGGGTGGACCATTTCAATAGCCATTTTTTCCTACAAGACAATTGTAGCTCTAGCATAAGGAACATTGTGAATGGAGATGTGGTCTTTAGTCCCTAGTACTGCAGTACAGAGTCTTTCACTCTCGGCTAAATCGTGCTCAAAGCCAACCTACTTCTCATAGGCTAGATTGAACCAAATTTTATTCGGGAACTTTCAAATTCAATATATTTTCAATAAAGGAGGGACCACCTCTCCCTAAAACCCCTCTCCAGAAAGCGATCATATTTTGGACTCTGTGGGAAAATCCTGAACCCTTGTAGAAGAAAATTGTTCATTTTTGCAATATTGAAACCTCATTTTGCATCATCACTGCATTACATACCTACTAGGGCGTACCTTAAAATAGTAATGATTTATTGGCTTTCATTTAAGATATGTTAAACTGAATCTGAATCAATCAACGTCCCACACGGACAGTGGCTACTTTTGTTTGCTTACGTAACGGACGAAAGCAAAAATACTGGCACTGATCTTGCACTGTCATTATTATAATGTGCGTGCGCGTAACAATATTGACATTTCCTGTCAAGCAGGCAGTCTCTTCACAGCAACGTGCTGAGTAAGAAAGTTGCATACCAGGTTCGTACAGCTTCAAATGCTGGGCACTTGTTGTGCAGGTAACTTTCATCCTTATTAATCCTTGTTGAAAGACTTCATAATGGCACAATTGATCGTTATTAAGAGTTGATCTGGCTTGTTACTTTTAGCTATTTCTAGGCACATGAAGTTTGAGAAATTATTTTTTGGTTTTAAAAATTAATAATTAAGCAAAGCATTCAGGTACGGATGAACTAACATAATGTTACCAGTCCCCATATATTTAAAGTGCTTAAACCTATCGTGTCAACGAATACATTTTGTGACCTACACACAAAAAGAAAGTAAGCACAGCTGTCAGCAGAATGAGATGATACTGCGCCACACGGCTTAATGTGCAGTGTACACGGACTGGAGCAATGTGCAAGAACCGTCTGATAGTGACATTTGTTTCCTTTCTTCAGCATATTTTCATTCCAAATTCAGTGTAACACGTATTCCTTGTTAAAATTTCTCTCTTACGGTTTATGAAGTTCTTCATTTTATCTATAAGGGTTTTAACTTTTTAATCTTTGCAATGCTAATGATGAGTAGCGTTACGCCCCGTCACACTATGCGACTTGATGAGACGCAACTCGTAACGAGATTGTTCAGACGCGTTGCCAAGTGTGGAATGCTTTGCAACGAGTTGCAATCAGACGCAATACCTAGTTTCATGCGACCGTGAAACCGACAATCAATGGCGGGATTATCGAAGATCAGTTCATCGAAATGGAAACATGGATCCAACGTAACATGCATGGGCGTCCGGAAGGGGGGCAAAGGGGCACTTATCTCCGGAAAATCAAACTTGTGAAAAATTTAATTGATAATTGAAAGAAAAAAATTAAAAAATAAATCATCAATATGTCTTCACTCACAGCGTCAGGTTGTACTGGTGAAAAATGCGGACATTTGACCAGGAATAAAAGAGAAGATGGTATGCTGAATAGTGAAATCGTAATTTGGGGACCATCATTCGTGATATCTAATGGAAATTTGTAATTGTAAAAACTGCCAAAATTGTACTAGTTGTCAGGTATGTATTGTGCATATGACATCCGACTATTGATGAATGCGTTGGTCTTGGTTTGGTCCCGTGCTGATCTCAAGTGGCGACGCACGGATGTAACTGAGATATACAAGGTGAATGTGGTGGGAGGGGGGTTGGGGTGGGTGTATAATTCGTAATTGGGTAATGGATATAGGCCTATATAGGCTGTTTGACAGTTGTAAGTTTAGCAGGGCATATGTGTGCGAGGCCGTGACCAAGAAGCAGATGTCCCTTCAACAATTTTTTACATTGAAAATTCTAAAAAGCAAGAAATTACAGAGTGACATGAAATTCCTGTTTCAGGGCTGGGTACATGCAGCTTATAACACTCACCAAGTGTCGTTTCCGGCCATCTAGTGGAGGGTTTGTAAGGCCCAAAATCTTCTTGTACGCTCCGCGTAAACCTATGGTGGCGCTCCGCTTAAATAGTGTACACAATTCAATCATCCATGAATGACCTTGCCCCCCCCCCCCTCCTTCTTGTAAAAATTTCTGCTTACGCCCATGGTAACAAGTAAAGAACATGTTAAACGTTAGAAGTTTGCTTAATCGCTTCATGGATCTGGGACTTGTTGCATAATGTGGACACTGCGCTTAAAAATAATTAGTCGTCAGTTGCCCACCACAACAATACAGAATGGTTGCAGCAAGTCGCGTCGAATAGTGCAAACAGGGCTTTAGTCCAGGCAAGCCTTGGCTACATTAGACTAGGTATTACGTTAGGAACAAATAAAGTAGATACGATGGAGTGCTGAGGCTGTGACACACAACATTTAATAATAAGTTAAAGGGACCATTATAATATTGTCAAAACTACTGAGAGTGTATGAGGACTAACCAGCGTTGACCATTTAGTAGCCCCATGTGATACTAAGTGAGCCTTTCTGTTGAGTTATGCTTTATGTTAGTGAATTACTGGGATAGCCCTCGACCTAAATTCAGTTCACCAAGCATCATTGCTTATTTCATACCCTTAGATCTGAAGCTCATCAGCCTAAAGTTGACGATTTTCTTCGTTTTTACATCGTTTCAGTCAGAGCAAGTTTGGCATAGCCTAGCCCTAGGCTAGGCCAGTGGCTAGGCCAGACATGGAATGCATCTTTATTGGATCAAGCATGTGTTTGAATCCTGGGAAGAGCCCTAGGTCTAGCCAAGAACCAAACATAATCAACAGTCTGCAACCTGCATGCAGAGACTGCCTATAACTATTAGGTGAAATACACGGGGTTCTTTGCTATTTGGTAATTTTGTCTAGCCAAGGCTGGGTGATAATCAGTCAGAACAAGATTCTATTCTAACCTATAGTTTTACGGGGCGTGAAACTAAATTTGTTACGTTTAGTCCTAGCAGGGAGCTGGAAGAGCTCCCTGGTCCTAGAATAGACTTTAGGCCAAACGGTAGACTACAGCTAATTTAAAAGGAGATAAAACTTTCCACGTTCCACTAATAGCCACAGCTTTTTCAGTGGTTTGGGGACAAACCAAACATTATTTGAATACAAGCAATAGGAACAACAGGTGTTTGAAATAGACGTTTAGAATGCTTCCATAGGTGGTTTTTTGGCCGCAATATGTTCTGCAATTGCCTTCGTTTTTCTTTATTCTAGTCTGCTATATAATTTTGATATCTCTCGCATTACATTTTTATCTCACATAGACCCTTATTATATTCTTGTCAGTACCAGCGATGAAGATGGAATGTCCATGGACCACACGTTGACATTTGCATATAGCTTTACCATTTGGGTGACATTTATCATTTTGGTAGGCAAAAAAATGTACATTGTTGATTCTTGCTCTAGAGAGTTGCTGCCATCCCATAAAGCGCAGGAGTGGACCGGGATCATCAATCCTTAGCTACTTCTTTGAAATGGACGGCAAACCCAAAGGCCACCCCTGTTCATTGTTTATTCAATGAAAATTTATTGAATTGTAGGGCTTTATCAGCCTTTTTCATCAGTGATCTTTGTTTTTAACATTTAACTATTGCCTTTCGTCATTTCAATTTTAATGCCAATATAGGCAGTAGAACAGACTTCAAAGTAAGCATGTATTTCCATCCCAAACAGGTTAAATGTTGCGTTGCCACAGTCTTTGCCACTTTGCTTAAAAGTGGAGTTCATTTTACCAGTTCGTCCAATGATTTTAATGAGATGGACGTTTTGAAATTTAGTTTATATACCTGACTAAGAAATTGAAAAGAGGGCTTTAAAATCTTCACCCCGTGAATTTTCTCACGTATCTTGTCTGTAACATAAATATTCCTGTTTTATTGATTCATATTATGGCTTAAGTGAGGCAATTTTAGAAAGTGTTCGGTGATGTTATAGACTTGCCATCTTGTATCAGCTTCTTATACTTTCCCGTACGTTACGTTTGCTGACGTATTGTTTAAGTGTAACCTTCAGTAATAAAATGGCATTGGACATAACCTGCACATACAGTACTAAGTGCTGAAAGATGGTTATAACTGACTACAAACCATAGTGTGCCCTTTCATTGGTACAAAAAGAAGTAATAAGAGGGAGATCTCAGGAACAAAGGGAACATGTTTTTATTGAATCATTCAAATGAAAATTATAAATCAACTCAATCAATGTTTAAAAATCACAACGTAAAATTGAACGTTTCCAAGTAACGGTATGTAAGTAAAACTTAACGGGTTGGGACCGTAGTTGAAAAGTGTTACTCTTTTCTAACCTCCCATCTGGATCGTGGTGGAGCTCTGGTTATATTTCCCCTCAACTGTTAAGTTGACTATTTTAGTTGTCAAGATCTTGGGTCTTCTTTTGAAAAGATTTCCGCAGGGTTAAAACAAACATTTATTTGATGTCTACTTGAGTGATTATTTTTGCCAGTATCAGACAATTGATATCTATGCAGTGTCTGGCCATTGATTAAGCACTTCAGAGCTTGCATGCTCTTTTTTCAGTGTTTCTGGCACTGGCCTATATATCGCATGATGTCCTTGATGTCACAAGACCCGTCTCTTTTGTCGGACAAAAACTAGTGTAGTGTAGAGTAAACTGTGAAACACCTCACTGACTGACATGATGACTGTTGTTTATTTTTGCTCAGCAGAGGGTACGGCTACCCAATTATAACGCCATGCTGAAAGCACTCTTTTCAGACCAGTTTCAATTGTTCGTTGGACAGAGTCGTTCGACACTAGATGTTGTTCAGATGCGACCTCAAAGGAAAAAGGTTTTCACATGAAGTATTTCAGTCATGTCCGAGCACAACCATGAAATATTTCAGCCATGTCCGAGGACAACCCAGGCGAGTTTGTTGGCAGTTCCTTGATGTTACGTCACTATGAACAATCTTTACCATATCCGACCAATGCGACCCATGAACATCATGTATTTGCATGGAAATGATATTCTGGTTACATTTTTAGCTTAGACTGTGTCTCCTACGTGCAATAAGTTAGGTATATCCACCTTACCACTTATCAATACCTTTGTAGCCTAATCCCGTCATATCATATAGTTCCAGTTCTCCTTAACTTCTTACTAAAGCACGCCACAACTCCCAAAACTAATCCCCATCCAGACATCATTTCAGTTGATTGCGTCAGTGAGCATACTTGTTTCCATTTGTGTATCAAAACATTCTCAGTACAAGGCGAATTATGCAATGTGAGTAACATTATTCTCGATTTTTGAACTTGCTGTCAACTTGCATCGAAGAGCTGTGCCAATTGAGAATTTCCGTGGGCTTACTACAAAAATTGCAGTTTGAACTGAGTTAGTTTCATGGAGCTTTACGGCCCAGTTTCTAACCGATTGGTTTAAATCAATCTGGCCAAGGCCTTTATTCCAGTGGTTGTTTGTACTGGGAGTTGATTGCCCATATAGGATTACGTGACCAATTACCGTACATCAAAAAAACCGGTGGGGTAGTTACATATTAAGTCTTTTTCTAACATAATATTTTTAGAGAGAGAGAGGAAGGAGTACATATACCACCAACAATACCGCCCGGAACTTCGATGAATTCGTCTCTTAGATGGCCATCAAGTTGAAATACACATTCCCTTTCATTAACTACTTGAACCTGTCCATCAATCGACTGTTTTACCAAACACCTGGGCAGTTATCAATTGGCACAACAAGAATCTACAAGTCACTATCTCGTGCTCGTTAAACAGTCTCGGGAGGTAAGATGAAGCATCACAAAACATCTAAAATAAACCTCTTCCTTGGGAACATTTTGTAGTATTACTGAAGCCCCGTGTACACTGGAAACACTGCAGGATACCATGTGTAGAAGCTTGTTGCCAAAATACATTATGTCCGTTAGTTGCCGTAGTTAGAGAGAGTACAGCCCAGTTTCCAACCTATTGGTTCAAATCGAGGGTACAGCTGGCAAGAACGAGCCACACGGAGTTTAAGTGGAGTTATTATAATGTTTCAGTCTGTTATGGGAAAGGGACATGCTAAAAAGGACGTTTCGATTCGTGTAATAATAACAACATCATTTTACAATACACAAGTTATAATTATTTCGAAATCCCATTTCTCTCCCAGTCTTTTGGAGACCATTTGTCATCGTTCGGAGAATCATGTATTCTTTCCACGGATGCTGTAGCAAATTTCGGTATTGTGTGACACAACGGTTTAAAGACGCACCCCGAAAGAAAAATTTTGGCGCTAAGCTCACTTACATTTGTCAAATACTCCAAGAACTGGGAACTTCGGAGGGGGGGGGGGGATATCGACGTTGGTACCGAACACAATTTTGATCAGTACAGTTCACGTGCAGCTTAGAATACTTTGAAAGTGCCATCAGATGGGTCTGTAACTGAAACCAAACGTGTTCTTTGCCGCCCGATCCAACTGATGCTAGGACTCCGTTTAAGGTTTACAAGGAATTACATGAATAGAGATGGCAACATGTAATAATCTTTCCAATTTATGAGGTTTAAATTCTGGAAGAAATGTGAATTTGCAAGAACCCTGTTGTTTTTTTCAACAACACCATGGCTGGTCAACGGTTTGATTACCTTAACAGTTCAAGAACAAGGGGATTATAAAGCATTTGCCGCATTTGACCCCACCAAGTTTTCCACTGTCTTTACGGAAATAGTTATAGCATAGGTGATCAAAAAGCTAATTCAATGAAACCTATATTGAAAGTTAAGAAGGTAAATAATTATATCATATGGAAAAATATTTACAAGTCTCTCAATCCTCAGCCGGTTCACTAAACACGAGGGACTTCACTAGTCAAGTTACAATTTCAACAAGTCAATAGAAGGTTCTTATATGACAGAAAATTATATTGATTGAGGTCGTTGTGTCACTGATTTCCAAAAAGTTTGGCATCCTGACAAGTTCGTTTTGAAATCCCAACATCAAGGAAGGACATCTGTTAAATACACAAATGAAACCCTCCGTCTTAATAAGTTTTATCGTAGTCCTTCGCAGCCAAAACGTTAGGTGAATGTAAAATAAATAAATATATAAAAAATTTTAATTATATAATCCACATCGTGTCTTAAGTTCGATACTGTAAATTTTTACGACCTTACGGTGTTCGTTAAAGATATGAAACAGTACTTTATTTGTAAGTCAGCAGACAAGTCAAAAGTACATGCACGCTACGAATGTATTCGTAGGGACACAACTGCCTGTCCGACGAACGTTTATTCCCCTGCTTTGCCTTGTCTTCAGAAAATTTTCACTTATTTCACAACTGCCACAAAGATTGGAATCTCCTCTCCTGTTGGCAGCATTTGTACCACAAGAAATCCTTTTGATGACCCAAGATCTCTTTCATTGAAAGGAAGGTAAAATTAATATTTGTTTAATTACCTATTTCAGTATTTCCGACAATTAGTTTGGAGTCCGGTAGAGTTGACTTGAGTTCCATAAGATCGGAGAGAGTAACAGGGAGAAACCAGGTTACACGAGAACCACAAAATGTCAGTAAGCGTCCTGGGTTTGTTCTCTCAAGCTGCACATATGAAAACCATAATGCAAAAATGCATTGAGGTTACGATGAAACGTAAATGTTCCAATTCAAATGATGCCATCACGTACCAATATCTTTTCACTCAAATATTATCCTAGCATGTTGAAAAAAAGATGGAATTTGGCTTTCACCAACAAAAATAAGGACCAGCTTCTCATCATAATGTGCATCGGCAAATGTGGAACCTATGTAATTTTTCTACCTTAAAAGCATTTCAGTAACATTTTGAACCCCAGTGACCCTACATGACCTTTGAACTCCACCAAAAATAATAGGGACCATCTCATGAACATAATTCATGTACATAGCAAATATGAAATCTATTCAAGTTTCCTTTCCTGAGGTCTCACATTAATAATATTTTCAGACTTTGACCTCTGGTTACCCCCATAAGACCTTTGACCTGTACAAAAAACAAAAGTGTTCTTGTTCCCCACATGGTTTACCCACACACCAAGTTTGAGGTTGTAAGATATTTCCCTTCTTGAGATATTGTGTGCACAAAGTTTCCAGCTTTTGACCTCTGTTGACATCAAATGACTTTTGACTTCCATCAAAAACAATAGGGTTATTCCTCTATATATGGGCTATCCACAGACTAAGTTTGAGTTGCAAAGATGTTTCCCTCCTTGATATATCTGGTGCACAAAGTTTTCAGTCTTTGACAACAGATAACCTCAAATGACTTTTGACCTCCACCAAAAACTTAAGGGTTCTTTCTCTCCACATGGACAATCAACACACCAAGTTTGAGCTTCAAAAATGTTTCCCTTCTTGAGATATCGCGTGCACAAAGTTGTCAGTTTTTTACCTCCGGTAACCTCAAATGACCTTTGACCTTAACCAAAAAACAATAAGCTTCTTTTTCTCTATATGGGCTACCCACACATCAAGTATGAGCTTCAAAGAAGTTTTTCTTCTTGAGGTATTGCGTGCACAAGACAAGTGTCATAAACACACCCACACACACACACACACACCCACACACACACACATATACACTCATGCGCGACTGCATAGGTTTCTCTTTTATCGAAACCAAAAATCTTTAATTGATTGATTTGTCCCATAATAGGAATATTTTATGTGTTCCACATAGCCTTTCACATGGATTCCTGCTTTTACTGTGAAAAATTAAACCACTGAAATCCAGAGTAGCATTATACGGAGATTCTACTGCAATTGGTCTTTGAGTGTAAAAATGGATAGGAATTGGATGAACTGGGAAGATACATTCTTCTTGATTGAGGAGTAACGACGGCCTCTTGGTGTCGATTCGTTCTCATAACAAGAGCCCAATGGGCACTATGGTTCCTTGCTGGATATTATAAGAACTGTACAACTAGTCTGTGAAATAGAGCTAAGCAAAAGTTCATACTCAATGTTTGTAACATCTTCACCAGGTATTTTAGTACTAATATTACATGAAATCAAAGATTAAATTTCTGTGGCCTTACTGACATTCAACTTTTGTAATGCTTGGTGATCCTTCAAAACACTACCTCACTTCCATATGTATTTATGCTTGTAATCAAACTTGATATTATCACCAATAAACAGTACACAATGTGGTCAGAGAGAGAAAAACACCCCTTGTAGTTTTCTCACAAGTTATTTTTACCTGTTCTCAAATAAAACTTGCTATTACTTTAAAACAATCTACCATTTGTCCTGTTTGCTACCTCTACACAGAAAACAGGTTTATTCAGCAGTTCAGCAGAAAGCAAGTGATTAATGAAGTGTGATAATAGAATGAGGATTAGGTTACCCCACAGAGCACAGCAGTATTAAAGAGACATACTGTATAATCCATGCATTGCTTCCACTGGCAGAGAGACCAGTTAAATGCAGAGTGACCTGTGCTCAGTGAAATCTACAGATTTCAGTTATTGCCCTCTTAAAACTTTGAATGATCCAAAATATGTTTACAACCCAAAGGAATCATTACTGAAGGAACATAAAGGACAAATTTCTAAGGTGTTTGGGTGTGTAAGCATGCAAAACCAGGTGAGATAAAAAATCTATTGAAACTATCTTTATCTAGCTTACAAGATTTTCTAAATAACATTTCCAGCGGTTGACCTCCAGTGACCTTGATGACCTTTGGCCTTAACCAAACACAGATTGATTTGAAATCTGTCCTTTCTACCTTAAAATACTGTGTTAAAACGTTTTTCAGTGCTTGACCCCTGGTGACCTCAGATGACCCCTTGACCTTCCCGGAACACATCCAATTTCATCCTTACACCATAACACATCCACACACCAAGTATGACATCTATCCAAGTTTCCTAACTAGAAATATCGTGTTGAGAAGGTTTTTAGTTTTTGACCTCTGGTGACCCCAAATGACCTTTGACCTCCACCAAAAACGATTGGGCACACTTTCTCCCTATGACGAATCTATGTACCAAATCCAAGTTCCATCCAATCTTCCCTTGTTGAGTTACAGTGTACCGAAGCAAGTGTCACACACACACACACACACGCCAACCTGACTACATAGGTTCCTTTGCTACCGCAAGGAACCAAAAACGACAATATCTGCTTACTAACTGAATAGCTTCTTACTTTGTTAGAAACATATGACAAAAATACTTGAAAATAACTCACCCTGAGCTCTGGTGGAAATATGACTTCTTGGCTTTCATCGTATGGAGCAAAGTCTTGAGATCTGAATAAATCCGTGGACAGCTGTTAAATGCACAAAAAGGAAAAAAAATAATTGTACCTTTTCTTCGTCAAAGTGGTGTTGATAGGAGTCTTTCCATAGTTCTAGATTTCCGCACATTAACCTTTTCTCGTAACCAGACGTTTATTGAAGTTGTAGAGAACTTTGAAGACTTTCAAATCATTCTGTATAAGAAAATTCGATCTCAACTACCATTTACACAAATGTTGCCCAAGTGAAGAACGCGTTGAATTGCTTTAGTGTTTATAATAAATTAGCTGAAACTCAATCTTTTCATCAGTAAGTATAGTTGACTGCCTAAACAACACATTCCTGTTGGTTGTCGTTAAATGTCATCTAACTGACCAACTGACCCACGGACCAACTGACTAACGAACGAACGAAATAACTAACTAATTCACCAATTAGTAGTTGACTTTTAAAATATTATTTTTAAATATTATTCAATCCAATCTACTGCCGGGAAAAGGATCTATGCAATTCATTCGGTGTGTGACTACTGTGGGGAAAGGCATTTGCACGTGTGACGTTCGTATGTTAACAGGACATGCCAACATAGATGAAGACGTTACACACTTGATCAAGAGTTTTATCATATCAAGAGTGATGTTCCTCTTGTATTGGTGGAACCCAACTTTATTGGACAACTATTGGTAACCAGAGGTCAAATGAGAAGTCTTGTAAACACGAAAAATTAAAGTCTACAGCACTGCCACCGTGAGTGAAGCTTAGAAAACCTCGTTTACAAAGACATTTCCTCAGAAAAAGTATCATTCTTTGGTGATGCTCACACTAAACTGGACGCCATATGCTTAGGTAATGTCCCAGCCAACATGTCCATTTGAGCTCCAGCTAGGCTAAGTTACTGGGCCCAGCTGGGACCCATTCGTGTTTGCCAGGTGTTCCCACGTGAGGTCCAACTGGGCTAGACTTTCACAATTACTGTTGCCCAGTTGAAGCTCAGCTAGGCCCAGTTTCAACAACTGAAGCCATGTTGGCTGGGTGATTAGCGTTCATGGAATGCCAAATGAGGTTGGTTAAGCTCGTTCGAATTTTAGTTGCGAAAACGTGTTAATGTCACTTATTATGGAGTAAACTTTTGTCAAAACGACTCTCCACTTAAAGTTTCAAACACATTGTTATTTGGGTAAAAGTCTGAAACTGCCATAATCCCTTAAAGAGAGCTAAAAAATAGTAATGTGAGATAACTCTTATTGTTCTTATAGCTGTATTGAAGGGAAAATGTACCAATGCAGCCTTCAAAGAGGGTAGCTCTGATCAAGGTGTTGAAGCATTTCTCGCCACAATAAACCACAGCAATAACTTTATCTTCATAGCATTCAAGAGAATTACGTCATTGGCGGACAAGCGCCTATTTTGTCAACACGCAGTAAGAGTAATTGCGACACTCGCATTATACGTCACAGTAGATCATATGGCAAAACCGTGTGCGTCTTCTGCCATTTCAGTGCCAAGAAAATTCAATCGAGTGACATCACATAAAATTGCCTTATTATACAAATATAGAGGAGTTGTTGGAATTGCATCATTTGAGTTTTTGAAAGATTGGCTGAAAACTGCTCTTAAGCAACAAATAGTTAGATTTCAATCTATAAAATTATTTCTTAAAAGGAGGCTACCGTCCTGCCTACTTGGAATAATTCATCATTCTGTGTCAATAAATGTTAAGTTTTAAAAAAAGGTTTGATTTCTGTAAAAAATGAACACAGCATTTTTACTTAATTTAAGTGAAAAAACGGATAGGTCAAGGGTCATTTGAAGTAGTTTAAGGTTTCATTCAAGCTTGGTACATATAATGTGATCAGACCTTACACCTAAAATAGTAAAATTTGAATGCTTTCATGTAAAATTTGTTTGCGTTCATGAATCTTCAGGCAGCTACAGGTACAGTCTCTTTAAACGATATCGCATTATTTAAATCCGGATGACTATGGTTCATGACCTTTAAATGTATCCGTTTGTGTACATTTTCTTCAGAAAACTTCACTAAACTTACTTAACGACAAATAGATCATCATTGTATAAAAAAAATTGAATAACTTACAAAAACTTAAAAACAGTTTATTTTGACCATACTTGTTGGCAGCAACGGTTTATATATCTAAATCATCTAATTTTAACACCTGACCATAAATCATTTCTTGCAGTCGAATAAACTAAAACAAGTATGATGCACAAGCTGCTGTACTGTAGCACTTCGGAAAAACATTCTAAGTGCACTATATACACTTACTTATATATAATACACTAGCTACCGTCAAGACTACTGACCAATCACCATCAGCTACATCGAGACTCATGGAAAGTCCAAAACGTCAGTCAGCATGCTCTCCCCAGAACCACTCTAGCTCTCGCTCGCTGAACATCAACTTCTAGTACTACTACTATTCTAGCCAACCACGACATAAGGACGCTGAACCCAACTCCTTCGCTGTAACCAGCTACCTTCGTGGAAATTTCTACTTACCCAACTACGCCATTTCTACTAGCAATCTGCTACTTAAATCTCGGAGCAAATTTCATCATCAACTACTCGTGTCCGTTTCTAAGCACGAAAAAAGCACACTTTTCGTTCCACCAACAAGGACAGTCTCGTGAGTCGGGCAGCAGCTGGCAGCGCGACATTTGTTACATTACTGGGACTGTAGTGTTAAGTGGAGCCATAGTGCCGCTTTTTTATCAGCCAAGATCCCTTCGCGTGGACACGAGGTTCCGTTGTGACGCCATATTGTTTCAACGGTATTACCGGAGCTACACAGAATACAGCAACCTGAGGTAAAACGACCCAACTTTATTTGTTATCTGTCGCGCTTCCACAAAAATACCGAGGAATGATTTATTTGTGCCAAATACCATTGCCATATCAATGGCTAATGATTAAAACTTACCCCGATGGCTTCTTCATTTTGTATTCCATTTTCAAGAACCCCACTTTGACAGCAGTTTGGTATTCCACATCCCTTGGAAGAAAGTATACAAATATATGTTATGAACACCTCAACCCTCAACAGACGAAGTATTTGCTAAATTGCAACATTAAATGGCTTTCCTCTTGTCATTTCCGTTAACTGAGAATACATGCAAGTCTTTCATTTCATGTAGTGACATGCAGTAAACAGGAGTTGAAAGCAAAAACACTTCAAGATTTCACTTGTAATCTCGATTTGTTGTAGTTATTTCAGTTTGTTCTCTTTTAAACCAAATGACTGTTTGCTTTTGCTTGTTATTATACTATCGGTATTTATGCTTTTAAGACGACATGAGCAAAAGTAAACAAATTCGATTTTTAGGTCAATTGCGAAACGTAACGATATTAAACTGCAACGAAGATACTTGTGACTGACACAATAAAAAAATACCGTTTCATCAACGAGACCATTAGCCATCCATCGGTCCATTCATACTTTAGAATGTTGCTTATAGATTATGGCAGCTTTGTACTGTTCGGCATGGAGTTAGCAACTAGGAGTGATTTACTTTGCAAAGCAAGTAATGACCATACAGCCACTATTTTAAGCGCTTACTGGAAGCACGTGAAAAGGGAAAAAAGGAAATTGTCATAGTCTGAACACTGACTTTCACATTCAACAGGTCAATTGATACCGATATAGAAATTGGTGAAATTGACAAACTCGAGCAAAAATGCAACAATGGTTACCTTGGAAAACGTTCTATATCCTTCCAGAATTGCCCTGTAGCCGGTGCAACGGCAAAGATTGCCCTGCAATGTTTCGAATATGTCATCCATAGATGGCTTGGCATTGTTCCTTAACAGTGTGTACATTGACATAACAATTCCTGGAGTACAGAACCCGCATTGGGATCCATGGGCTGCAGCAAGACGTTCCTTAAACACCATATGAAACACATGAGTTAAATGAATAAAATGAAAAAAATTCTTCATCTTGATTTTCAGTGAAGTAGAAATGGTTCATGGTTCGACAGCTTTTTTCTTCTCCTGATGTCATTTCCTCATGAGCAAAATAAAAATGAGATAAAAGAAGGACACTAACCGAAAGGAAACTCATCAAGTTGTAAATATTTTCTCTTTCAAAATACGTGGATACCACGCGTTGAAAGAAATTTCTCAACATTTTAACAAGAGAATCACGACAAAGACCAATTCCACCCCTAATATATTGCCCTTTGAACTTGCAACTAAGCACAGTTTTACATTAATGCATATAGTTTCCAAAACCACTTCTAGCAACTTTGACGTTAAACTTTCGTTTCTGACTTAAGCCTTCTTCATTTAAGCATGCTTGAGTCTTAATTTTCAGTCACCTACAGAGCCTACAAATTTTCAAATTCACCATAGTTATGGCTTTGGACTTGTTCGGGACATTGGATCCACGTGGAGGCTGTAGGTACATGATTTGCTTTATAATTGTAACCTCTCTTCGGGATAAGTACATGTTTGGTTACCCTCCCCCCCCCCCCCACCCAGCATGCGTTAAAGTGGCCTTAAAATGTGCGTGATGCATTTACTGCCGGCGGAGTAAATACTGGACCAATGCAGTCCTTTTTATAAAAACAGTCCCTTACATTGTTTTAAATTTATTGTGTCATTTGGCAGTCGATTTAACGATGCGATATTGTGTGTTAACTTCAGCAGGAGAACTTGGTAAGTTGTAGAGCTCAAATGGTAAAAATTCCACATGATATATAAGTGGTCGCTTATTCATCTTGACAAATATAGTGGTGTTATATTTATTACTGCCATCGGGGTAAATACTCCTGTGCCCTTCAGATGGACACTCTATGAGTCTAGGCCAAAAGTCCATGTAATTTTTATTTTCAGAGGGAGTCAAGCGATGTAACAAACGCTGTGCTTTCAAATTCCAAAGTGAGCCTACATTTGGCCTAAGAATGGTTATTGAACTCAGTTGGTATATACACAGTAATAAGAGCATCTCCGGACAAGATATGAAAGAATTAGATGCAAATACATCTGTTTCGTCAAAGTTAAAGTCCTAATGAATATAAAGTTTTCAAGAGTCTGATCCAACAATCTGTTATTTGTGGTGGGGTAGTCTAGTGTAATTACCTCAGTTTATACCAACTAACGAACATGTGTCCGTTAACACAAAAGCTATGAGGTGCTATAAAAAGAACATAAGAAAAAGAATTCGCCATAACGTCTAATCATACAACTAACGTTATTTCAATGGCCAGCCGTCCGTTTCTGTTAACACCTAGATGTCCGTAAATTTGACAACTTTGAAGTAATTGTATCTAGTTTGTAAATCTAGGAGGGCGCCTATGTCCGTTTACGTATTCCTATAGAACCAGTTTTTGGAAACGTAAAGGCGAAACTAATATTTCGCCCCCAAGACTTTTTCCCCCTAAGGTCGACATCTTACCAAAAAACTTCCCCCCAAGTACCGAATTAGGCATGCATATATATATATATATATATATATATATATATATATATATATATATATATATATATATATATATATATATATATATATATATATATATATATATATATATATATATATATATATATATATATATATATATATATATATATATATATATATATATATATATATATATGTCATGCTTAGGGTTAAAATATGATGGCATGAAATAAGTATTTGAACAATGAGATAATATAAGTTCAAGGTCCAATTATGTTGACTCATTGCCAGTCATTAAAGTCAAATGAACGTCCATGAGCTTAAGTATTAATATTTGGATAATGAAGGGCTGTTAAGACTTCATGGTAATATGTGTTTGAAACACAGATAAACCCCTAAACCCTGATTTTTCACGAGTTTTTTCTCAAAGAGGTTGATATCCTCAACTTTTAAATAGATAGTGAAATAAACTCAATATTTTCAGGACAGTTTTGCTGAAGATAATTCAAGTTATCCCAATCAATTGGAGAAATCATTTTGAGTTGTTCTTTATCATTAAACTCACGGAATTTTAATTCTATCACCATCGGAGTTGAGTGAATTAAGGCGGGCGTATTAACGGATCCGAATAGGTAGTGAGACGGTCATTTGAGGATCCCTTTTATTTTCTTGATTTTATTGTCTATAAACAATTCTAAACTCTCATTACCAGTGAAATTTAAGAAATCAAGGAGTACTTTAGTGTGCAATCACCCATGACACAGTAAAGCAAAGAATGCGAAAGATTAACTCTGATGGACCCCAGTTATGCCCGACAAAATCAGACAAACTCTTCATTATTCGAAATTTTCTACTAAAAGCTCATAAAATTTAACAATGGAGAGGATATGGATTCTATTCTGGCCGGGTCAAAGCAAGGTCTTTCACCGTAGTAACTCAGTAGTTTCATTAAACAGCAATTTACGGTTTTCCTATCAAAACTGGTCTTAATTTTAAAAAGCAACCAATATGATCTAATTGTTGAGATGGTTGCAACCGTTGGTAAAAATTTACGTTTTAAGTCGGACTTCTTCCTTAAAACTACCCTACATTAACTACTCATTGACTGGGAACTAGACAAATACAATTTCATTCAATTTTCCCCCCTGGTACTGAAATGAAATCATTTAACAATCATTAAACAATTACAATATATCGACGTTTCTTCCAATTGTTCAAACCTAAAACAATCCTGAATTGGGGGAAATTGAAAGGAATTAATGGTCTTCGCAGATCTCTGCAATATGAACAAAGTGTTGATGTCATCATTATTTTGTCAATAAATTCAATACAGTAATATAGAAATCCATGTCTTCGTCAATAAGTCTACTGATTTGCCCTTTCTATTAGCTTCTAAGTCCTGTCTCTTCAGATTTTGACCATTACTTTATGTCGTTCTTTGTATAAAGACATACCTGGACAGGATGTAGCTTTGTTTTGATACTTCCTATCCCCTCGACAGTTGTGACAGCCTTGCCATGAACAGAGCAGATTGGAGCAAGACATGCATTCACCGAAATATGCCTGTGCGGAGGAGTACATAATTGGAAAGTACAATAACAAGGAAGCTATATATCATACAATACAAGCGGTCAACATTAACAGTACCAAACCAACAGTATTTAACGCTACAGTATTTATAATTAGTTGACCACGCTCAATCACATAGGTCTCAATGGCTCAGTGGTCAGAGCATCCGCCTTGTAAGCGGGAGGTCGCTTGTTCGAATCCTGCTTGAGGCTAAGTTTTCCATTTCAAAAAAAAAAAAATCCTCTGTCAGTATAAGGCAGTGCATATGTTTGAGGAAAAATGGCCTAAGGTCTTCATGCGACTATTCATCACCGCGGTGGTGTTGAATGGGTTTTCGTCGGAAGAAATGTTGATATTGAAGAAATGCTGATTTAGCAACTCTTAATAAAAGAAACGAACTGATAAGCTCTTGCAGACACAGGAACAAACATCTGCTGTGTAATTATTCTAATAGGTAATGTATCTTGGCTCGCTGTACACCGTTCGTGTCTGTTCACATCGAACACGGAACGAACGCGGGCTTAAAAACGGACACGTTCAAAAGCAGCGAACATATACGTATTTAACGTTATTGACATCATTCTGCTTCAGGCTTTTGAGGAGTGAGGACCTACATTATTGGCCCTTACGAAACAGTTCTGTAAAGCTATGTTGTAAGAACTTATTGCAAACTTTTCAATATATATATATATTGAAAAGTTTGCAATAAGTTCTTACAACATAGCTTTACAAAACTGTTTCGTAAGGGCCAATAATGTAGGTTGAACAGCATTCTTCTTCTTTGTGTGGAAGATAATATTCCTTTCGAATGATGGTTCGTCTGTGTAGTTTGATGCAAAGTAACCACAGACATACCATCATTCGAAAGGCATATTATCTTCCACACAAAGAAAACTATGCTGTTCAACGTTGAAACACCATGCCATGGTGCAAACGTACCGAATCTTTATTCGATGTCACCATGGGTAGTTTCGACGGTGCTGAAACTTGTGAACTAATAGGATTGTACCTCCTATCACAACTTCAGCACATTAACATGAATGTCGGCCTGTACAGAGACGACGGTTTGGCTGTTTGCAAAGCAACACCAAGGCAAACAGAAAAAAATAAAGAAAGAAATATGCAAGATATTCTCAAATAACAGTCTTAAAATAGAAATTGAAGCAAACCAAAAAATAGTGAACTTCTTAGACCTTACCCTTGATCTTAGCACAAGCACATACAAGCCATACATGCAGTGGCGTAGCTACTGGGGGGGCAGGGGGCAAGTTGCCCCCCCCCCCCCGGAAAAATTTTTGGGGAAATTTGATGAAAATGGGGAAGTTTGAAGAATTTTCTTATTCTTTCACAAATATCTCAAAATTTTTGTTAGAATAAGAAATTGTGAGACATTTCTCATACATAATTCGTATTTTCATGTAACAAATTAACTCAGATTTCGTCAGTGTCGCATGAACCGGCCATACCCGCGTTCCACATAAATGATTGAATGTTCTCTTGTATACGCACGGGGGTTACGATTAGTGCATTTCAGTGCACAGGAAGCTGTTATTCAGGTATTTAACAATAGCCGATACAGCACATCTAACACTGAAAGGCTGTAAATCCGAACTTATATCCCCTTGTACACAGTCTCTGCGTTGTACACTTTGGGAATTCAGTAAAAGCACGTGAAAACTAATTAAACACGTCACTACCGCAGACCCCAGAGGTTATTATGTTGTTCTACAAGCTAGTATAAAAGTATACCGATTTAACTCTGTTTACATAACGATGGATGGGGCTGAAACAATCCATGGCCAACGATAAACTTAAAGGTAGTCTAGAAATTAGAATGAACGCGATCCATTGGCATATTTAGATTTTTTTACTTAGCCTTATCCTTGAAGGCTTACAGGCTAGTTCGGGAAAATAGCTCTCTGCTCACTTGGGTGTAACAATAAACGGGTCAATGAATACCTTGTGGTCTTCTGCTGTTGTTCTAACAGGATATCCTCTGTGATCGAGCCAATATTAGGCCTCCCTAGTGGCGTGCGAAGGGGAGGCCATTGGGCCATGTCCCCCTCACAGATGCCATTTTTTCTTTTTTCTTAAAAATGCGTAGTCTAACTTTGGTAACACAGATTTTATTTCAAAAGACAGCATATGTGGCACCAAATTGCTTATAAGGACATCCAATTTTTCAAAAATTTTCAAAGGGAAAGGATTGTCTCTGCAAGGTCCTTCAGTGTTGCCAATTTTTTTTTTTAATTCCTACAAATAGACCTAGGCAAATTCTGTCAAATTCCAATTTTTACTTTTAAAGGTTGACTCTGTATCCCACTGGTGGCACCGATAAAAAAGATAACATGTTTAGATTCTCTTTACAAGCATGAATAAGCTATTTTGACCATCTGAGGGGTCTGATTTTTCGAAATTTTCTTTTCGTTCCGCGCCAACAATGGTGGCGCTTCGCTTAGTCTGTTGGGCGAAATTACATTTTGGGGGTCAAATTAGCTCTTAACTCTCTGATCACTTTGCAGTTTGCGAACATATGTTGAAGTGAGCATTTTATTGCAAACGACAAAAGAAGAAAGCGACAGCTTAGATTCCTCGTATAAGTCTGGAAAATGCTATTTCCGGCCATCTAAGGGGTCTGATTTTTCCAAATTTTCTCTACGCTCCGCGCCAGCCGATGGTGGCGCTCCGCTAAGATAATCTTTATGACAAAGTAACGTTTTGTGGCCAAGAAAAACCACAAATTCTATAGCGACCAATGCTCTTTTATTTTGACTCCTAAAAGTGTTCAAATTTAATGATAAGTTTTACTTCGTAAGGTAGCATAAATGGCATAAGAATGCATGTCAAGACACTAAAGTTTCAGTTTCATCCTCATGAACCACCACGATTCAACTTTTAACACTGTTCCTGTCAAATTCGAAAATCTTGCACTATTTTGCATCTAGGCTCCTTGAAGTCGGGAAACCCCTCCCCTTAGACCATATATACTGCATGCCCCCCCCCCCCCCTTCAGAGAAATCCTGCGTAACGCCACTGCGTTAGTACATACAAATTAACCTTATAATGTTGACCAAATAATAAACTAAAAGTTGTTTTTTCCAGTTGCTCTTTTTTATACTTTAAGATTAAAATGCAGGTGATATTACATAATGACATGATAATGTTGTTATACTTGTAAATTTGCATATTTTATATGAAATACATACACATTGAGCGAGGAAAAGTTTTGGGGAAATTTCATACCTTTGCCCCCCCTGGGAAAAATCCTAGCTACGCCACTGCATACATGAAACCAAACAACACCCCTCTCTATGTGCACAAACAGAGCAACCACCCCCACATATCACAAAGAACATCCCAGAAAGCATCAGCAGGAGACTATCCAACATTTCTTCCGACGAAAACCCATTCAACACATCATCACCCGTATACCAAGAAGCATTACTAAGAAGTGGCTATGGGTACAACCTAAAGTACGAGACCCAACCCTCTAGCACCAGTCATTCCAAGGGAGCCCCGAAACGAAGACAAAATAGGAACATAACCTGGTTCAACCCCCCCCCCCCCCCCCCCATTTAGTGACAGTGTCACAACCAACATTGGCAAGAAATTCTTTAACCTCTTGTACAGCTGCTTCCCACCTGGGCACAAACTACATACTTTACTCAACAGGAACACGGTGAAACTGAGTAACAGCTGCATGGCAAACATAGACCAAATTATATCAGTGCACAACAAATACATACTGGCGAAACAGGGAGTACAACCAGCAACGCGAAGCAACTGCAATTGCAGAAAGCAAAGTGAGTGCCCATTGGAAGGCAACTGCCTCACGAACAACATTGTGTACCAAGCAACTGTAACACGCCACGACAACCACAACGAAGAAACAAACATTGATCTAACAGAGAATACATTCAAAACAAGCTACACCACCCACAAGTCTAGCTTTTAACACAAAGACAAAAGAAACGCAACTGCACTCAGTGAATACATCTAGACTAAAGGATACAAATGTAGAACACTCCGTAAAATGGAAACTAATGAACAAAGCTCGAGCATACTCCACTTCATCTAAAACTTGCAATCTCTGTCTGGAAGAAAAGTTCTTCAGTATACTCAAACCTTCCTTAAAAACTCTAAAAGAAACGAACTGATAAGCTCTTGTAGACACAGGAACAAACATCTACTGTGTAATTATTCTAATAGGTAATGTATCTTGGCTCGCTGTACACCGTTCGTGCCTGTTCACATCGAACACGGAACGAACACGTGCTTAAAAACGGACACGTTCAAAACAGCGAACATTTACGTATTTAGCGTTATTGACATCATTCTGCTTCAGGCTTCTGAGGAGTGAGGACCTATATTTATTGGCCCTTACGAAACAGTTTTGTAAAGCTATGTTGTAAGAACTTATTGCAACCTTTTCAATATTACAGCTCCCTTCACAGGGTTGAGCACTTTACCATTGCCTGGTTGACATTATTAATTAATTTTTACTATATATATATATATAAATATATATATATATATATATATATATATATATATATATATATATATATATATATATATATATATATATATATATATATATATATATATGAATTTTAAAGAGTTTTCGATGAATACTACCTCGTTATCAATATAAGGTCAAGGAATGATATATATATATATATATATATATATATATATATCATTCTTTGACCTTGTAATCAATATAAGGTCAAGGAATGATATATATATATATATCATTCTTTGACCTTGTATTCATCGAAAACTCTTTAATTTATCTAAATTCTAGCCTTTCCGCTATTTGTATCTCCTCGGAGATCCAGTCTTTCAAATCTGTAGCACGGTTGTTTTACACAGTACATGTAACTTTCGTTTCCTTACCTTATTTTTTGTTGGGTATGATTGAAATACGACACCATCACGGTGCACGCACCGCATCCTCCCTCAGCACAGCCGAGTTTGGTTCCGGTCAAATGCACTACTCAATAAGGAAAGTCAGCATAGTTAAGGGAATCATGTATATTTGCCACTTTATCATCTTTAAATTATATTCATAAATACTTTTTGAGAATACTGGCTTGTGATTGGTTGGTTACCCATGTTCTAATCCAGTGTAGAGACATAGGGTGTATGGAGAGCAACTTTTTGATCAACATGACTAAAAACACAGCTTTGATGACACGGTGTTATGAAGGCTTGACTTAAGTTTTAGGTTTCATACATAACAACAGTTTTAGGCCTAGCCTAGTACACATACTGGCCCAACTACTTTAAATGGTGCCTGACGTTTTAAGCAAGTAATTTCCTCCATAACTGTCCAACTTAAAATGTACATATATTTGGTTGACCGCAATGTTGCATGTATATTGAAACAAATAAATTAGGTCCAAGGCCTAATCAGATTTCAGACCTAGGCCTAATTCAGAAAATATTAAGTGAAGGTCTTTTAGGCTAATGTGTTTCAAAGTTCACAGAAGCCTAGGGCCTAGGCTTAGACCCCGATTGTGTAATTGATATGGCACACTGGTGATGAGAAAAAGAAATATAAATATGACTAGGCCCTACATAACTTCCTAGGCCTATCTCAGTTACACTCAAAATCTCTAGCCTATCTTTTCCGATGAAAAAACAATTTTGAAATAAGTGCTCGAGTATAACGTTACTCACTAACCATAAAAGCTCATCTCGCATATTCCATACATTACGCTTGGTCAAGTATTCTGTGCACCATAAGCTATGTAAGGAAATTTAGCACCAGAATCGCCGAGGGAATTGCAGATGTGATAATTAAGAAGAGCCTTCGCAGGCCCAAGTAGCCTGCATAATGCATCGACAAACGTCATCAAGATTGTGATAGATTCTCTCTGCAACGAAAGCTTCAGGAATTGCGAGAGCCACCGTTAGTAAAGGCAAACATGTGTGGTTCCATAAAGTTCCGCTCACAAAGGTCAAGCTAATTTACTGACTCAGCCACATTTCGAAAACAACGTAACGCAATGAAAGGCTAATGTTAGGCCTGACGTTGTTAGCCTAACGTTAGCCTAGTTGTTTAGTCTGTTTTCAACAACGTTGAGCAGGACGTTAGTGTGTCAAAGGCAAATGTCACAGCGAGCAATAGAAACCAATTAAACCACAGATCCTCCAGTTAGTATATAATTTTATTGGAACTATACGACTATAGCCTCACATCCAAAAGAAAAATCGTTCCAAATATGACATATCGTTCAAGACTTCCAAAATGTAACTTATTTGTCAAATAGACGGCACAAAGTAGGCCGTATAGCTGTACGTCATGGCTGTGTAAGTTATATATACGTGCAACCAGCGACGAAGGTAGCGTGTAGACAGCTAGCTAGGTACTGTGCATTGCGGTAATACAGCTCTTCGCAACGCTATTCAATGTCAATGTCATTGTAACGTAGTCAGTTAAGGAGAATAATTGATGATCAATGGAAAATTTATAAAAAGAAAGCTTTTTTCCTTCTAAACTTCCCGAAATGAAAGTATTTATGAATGGGAATAAAGTCATGGTGCCCATGTCTCTACATCAGATTCGAACAGGCTATGACGTCACGCATATAGGCAGAGACCCTCGGCTTCGCCTCGGGTCTCTCAGCCCATATGCGTGACGTCATAGCCTGTTCGAATCTGATGTAGAGACATGGGCACCATTGACTTTATTCCCTAAGTCCTAGTTTTTTCATGCGATTAAAAATGGACAGAGTCTACGTTTGGTCCACACGAAGTATTGGGACATTATCGGATTAAGCTTGGCTGGTTCAAAGGGAATGCAGGCAATCCTTTCAAGGTGCGTCCGTTTTTTTTTTTTTTTACCTGTTGCTACTCACCGTTTCGTCCGTCGTGTCCTGGAGCTAAAGCATTTGTTGTGAATGTGAGGTACTACTTTACTACTACAAATTGAACAAACTGCAATATGAGCACTGCTTTTAGTCATATTTTTTGCCATATCAATGTATTTTTTACCGCTTTATTTTTTGTTTAGCAAAGGAACAATCAGGGGCGAAACAGTATTCGCACCGAGGGTCCCACCTTAAAGTCACAATGTATCTTTTCTATCATTTTTACCCATCCTCTTTCTGAAGTGACGCTACAGAATGAAAAGCACTATTCCAAGTGTTTTCAAGGTTGTGAGAAAATTGTTTTCTTATCCCAGTTAAATTTCTTTTCCTTTTTGGTTAAAGCCTATAGTGGTCCTTTGTATATGTAATGTGTGCGACTTTATCTAATCTTATGTTTTCTTATTTGAAAAAGAGGTCTGAGTATACACAACATATTCCTGTGTGAAGCCCTGCAAGACAAGTGCTTGTAAACCTTCTAACGTCAGTAAAGAGTAGTGTGAGGTGACATTTCAGCAGTTTGGAAGGTAAATTGCATCATTTTGAATGCCTTGAGGTTATGATAACATCTCAGGGGTACCGAATAGCCCCCAACCTAGCTCTTGTTTGGTGGAAGAAATTTCAGGTTTCTACGAATATTTTTAAAGGATGTTTATCCAATGTACACTTGATCAAGTCAGCTTTCAATCTGAATAATTGATTGCCAGTCCCAATTACTCCCAGATATACCAAAATACACGAAAAGTAGTACATTACATCTGGGGTGTGTTCAGATATCAGTTCCACCTCACACTGCCTTTCATTTTCTGTGGTGTCTTTGTTGCAATAGTAAGAAGCAAAGTAAAGGCATGAGTGTTCACATTGCGCAAAAACAAATTCAAAATTTGACAAACCTGCTGGCTTACCCCAAATATTACGTAACTTTCTTTATGTTTTTGGTAGATTAGGACGGTCAACCAAGTACTTAAATGTGAAAGCTGATTGTTAAATGTGAGTATGTCATGTGCTTTGTTTCAGATGTAATCAGGCATAAAATGTAGTATGTCCAAAACATTAGCAATTAAAGTCTTATCATGTTTCCCTTCTCCCTATTCCAAACAAAAACCACAAACATCTTGATGCAGTTCAAAACTAATTTCACGAAATGTGATCAGAAGGATTCTACAAATTTGCTCATCGAACCAACCCTTTATTGAATAATGGAAGTTGCCCCCTGACACAAATTTTTAATTCATAGGCCATGATTCATAAGCTTTCCCAAAACTGTTGCACGCTTAGCTTTCTAAAGAAAAAGGCCCAACAATTTCGTTGGGGAGTCTCGTCACGTTGTAATATTTACTACGAGCTGTACGTCTCCCTGTGCGCTAGGAGTTGTAGCATATGCCCACGGTATTTCCCTCCTGTCTTAAGATACGACGAAGGGTGAACCAGACGTGAATTTGAACAATACTTGAAAATAAATTTAAACTTGAACTTTGAACTTTTATCGGGTTGACTTACACCATGTAACAAATTCGTGTTGATTTGTCATTAAATCTCATGTACCTCTCCATAAATCCATCTATGTATCTATCTTTTTATCTGTCTATCTGTTTGTCTATCTGTCTGTATGTCCGTCTGTCTGTATTTCTCTCCGTCCGACCGACTGAATGACTGACTGAATGACGAACAGCACGATCTTGTTTCTTAAAAGTGGAGATAAAGTTTAGGAGGATTTTAAAAGAATTAAGACAGTGGACACTGTATTGCTCGCAAAGTCCGTATCTTGAAGAGAGTCGCTTTTCATCTTAAAATACATCTTTGCTGGCGGCAAAAGTAAAATAGATCATACTACACAGCACACTTAAGCGTGTTTCGGCCTCCCTTTTGCTGAACAGGAAATGACCACAGGATTACGTTTAAAAAGGATTGTGCCTGCGCAAGGAGGAATTTTTCATCTGTGGAAGGGGATACAAGTAACTATAGCTTGTAAGAACTGGAAAAATCCTTTGGGAGCCAGGGAAGTTTTAAATTATACATCACATTCTAGGAAAAATTACAGAACTCATAAAAGTACCAACATATTACCCCAGAAGTTGGCTGATATTTTTACTTGTGATGAAGATAGAAATTAAGCATCACATACATCTGCAACTCCCATCTCCAACAATAAAATGAAGTCACACAAGGATCAGATGCAACGTTGCACCTAAATGCATGAAAAAGCCTATACATTCCTTTTTTAGGAAAATTACAATTTTATTCCTGAGAACAAATACACACACACACACACACACACACACACACACACACAGTTTATGTTCGTTGGCATCACAGCTTCGAATTAATGGTTGTTCCACTTTGTGGTACCATACATAGAACTGTTCTAGCTGTGAAGCACTAGGAAAGGTAATTTCACTCAGGGAGCTGAGACATAACCCCTGCTCCATTGAACTTAAAAAGGGCGATGGTAAACGTCTAAAATATTGAAATGGGGAATTTCTCTCATTTTTATAACCAGAATTTCAATTGTAAGAGGCGCGGAGTTTTCGTTTTACGTCCATAGCAAGTTTGCATGCCAAATACAAGATAGGCCTACAGTTTCGGTACACAGCTATACATTCCAGAAATTGTGAGTATTCGACAGAGCGTCGATTTGGTTTTCAAAGTGGGGGACATCTGGCCTAAATTTTTTCTCTTGTCTCAGTAAGGTGTGTACAGCGGGGTAGCTAGACATTTTTCGGGAAGGGGGGAGTGGCAAGCATCCACATTTTACGATTTTTTGAGTCTGAACCCCATTGCACTATGACCGCAATGTGCAGGCTGAAATTTTTGCAATTTTTCAAATGTTTGAAAACATGGAGCTTGTACTGCAGAAAAGTTTGAATTCTGGGGAATTACTTAAGAATTTGATATCCTTCTGGCAAATCTGATATTGAACGGCGACCAAAGATCATAGTGTTATCCATCCCTTGCGAAATGAGGCTTTTTGGCGACATGTTTTGAGTTAAGGGTTTGAATTAGCGAAAACTTTTAATTTTCTAAAAAAAAAATCATGAAAATTACACTGAAGTAATGGTGTCACTTGATGATCCGGTGTCACATATAGCAAATTTACGTTTATTCATTTGCAAAGTCAAGAGCTCGGAAAATTTTACTCAAGGTATGTGCGAGCACTTCTGCTTAGGAAGTGCAATTTGTGCCGTGCAAAGCGCGCTAAAAATTTTGTTTCTTTGAGACAAATGATGACGAATGTTGAACTTTTCATGGGGGGATTTCGGAACTTGATTAGTTGTCAAAACCACACGGTAGAATGGTTTCACAAATAGCAAATTTCCGATTTGTTCTTTTTCAGAGCCGCCTGCCTCACCTCCCGTAGCTACGTCACTGGGTGTCTAAGAGAAGAGGCCAGGATGCAAAGTGGTGCAAATGTTTCAATATTTTGAGTTACTAGGAAACTGCAAAGTTTTCATCACATGATCTTGAAAGTGTAGTATTTAGTTCAACGGACTATACGGTCAATTTAAATACAGGGTGTACTCTGTTAGTACTCTGTTAGTAATTAGAATCACAACGAAAATTGTCATAGTTTGAGAACGATTTGTTCAAAAGTTGTAATAGGAAAAAAGTTGTAATAGGAAGGAACCATTTGTAATGGGAAGAAAGTAAATTTAATCCATGACTTGATCAAAAGCGCACTTCAATCTACTATGGGAAAATCACAGATCGAGGGGTGGAAGAATGGTACCCACTGGTACGGTGCTAATGTGACACCGCTGCATAGGCCTACCGGTGTAAGATTGCATTAAAATATGTCTTTCGGACGACACTCAGTCATACACTATCTGCAGTTAGAGGACGGTATTGTACCTTTAATTCCTGATTAAAGTCTCTTATCTAGCAAACGTCAGTGTGTGATTTTCCTCTCTGATCATGGTCTAAATACGAAATGGTCGAATCGCTCTACGGAAGAATGTTATGAGCGTGTCGAAATTTTGCATTATAAATCATACATTTTTCTTAAAAAGTTGCATGCAAACTGTGCACCGAGACATTTTCAGTTAACTTAGATTGTGTTTGCCAACTTTCGCTTGCCAGGCTTGGTCATTCAGTTAAATCCATGGATTTCATTCAAACATAGTAGGGGACGAGTCATCTTATTCATATTCCTAAATATTGTGCTCCTGCATAACCACACCTGCTGCCCTATGCACACGAACAATCGACATAATCATAGAGACCGGTGAAAAATTCTGTTTGGCTTCCAGGAAAAAAAAGAGCATCAATGAGACTGCAAGAGCGCGGAACGCGGGAAAATTTGGGACTTTGCAAAATTAACATGTGGATAACTGAGACAGAAAGCTTGTCGATCGTAATCGCTAGATGACATTTTCCATAACCTACATTTATAGTATTTTTAGTAGTACCTAATTTTTAAGTTTCACGTCAAAAAAGTGGGGGACTTTTACGATAGTGTCCCCTCCACTTAAAAACGTGGGGAACATATCCCCCCAGCCCCCAAATCGACGTCACTGCTATTCGAACAAGTGAAGATATTGAGAGAGCAATTGTTTTGTATGGCATCTCGTGAGAAGAATCTACTTTATGTGCATGCCATCAGCGATAGCAGGAAACTCATTTCAGCTTCAAATTCCATTCATTTAAAACAGTACGTTGAGTTTGTGACTTGGTTCATGAAATTCCCCTTTTTTTTTCCAAACCTGTAAAGGTTCTCCAAAACATTTCTGACAGATGGTCAGCTTGGCCAATTCCCTTATCCTCCATACAGATAATTGTGGCATGAGTGAGAGGGCCCTACTTAACGGTTCAATTCCGTTTGCACAACTTAATGACTTGACACCTTTAAAGTTATTCACACACATGTTAAATGTAAGGGCAAAACAATCAAATTGTTAACTTTTTGTACAACTATTGGATATGGAACTTTAGTACTTTGTATGCTTAATATTAACATTGGGATGTAGAAAACCCTTCGACAATCCCAATGAAGGTATCGATACCAACTAAATCTGGCCCTTGATTTGCGAGGGTATGTATTTAAAACGTAAAATGATGAAGTTTCGTGCAAAATTATCTTAGTTAAACATATCTCCGTGCATTTTATATGTTTATATTATGTTTTAGTGCGACAATATCATACAGCACAGGCTTGTTTGAATCATATTTGGTTGTGCTGACTGTAAAGAGTCACTGTTCATGCTATGGTGATTCCACTTACTGTAACTGACGATCATCAGGGCTTACAATGTATTGCGAAAGTCTGGTAATGATCGAATTGGGAGATTTTTCCTTAAATGTCAAACTTTTTTATGAACTTCTCAAAGTTGCATGTGCTACAATCTTGGACAAAACTGTTTGGACACTTTGCCATAATTGCATGAATCCCCCTTCCCCGCTCCCCTTTCCAATGTTGCGCTGAAAGAGTGACTGTATGCCGTGAATATGCTAACTGTGACCAACATTGCGAAGGGGAGCGGGGGTGTCCCAAGGAGTTTTGTTCAAGATTGTCTGAGCTAAAAGTGATTTTTACGAGAACAATTTCAATAGAAAATAGTTAATTTTTGGAGCCGACTTTTCCAGAAAAAAAAATTCGGAGGCTTATAAGTCTGAGGATTTTAGCATAATGAAAGTAGTATTTAGAGTTGTTTTAATGTGTTGTTTGCTTCATTTGTTTACATTTATTTTGGGAAGGGACGATCATAGAGAAAAGACTGATGCAGGTTTTCGCGGGAAATTTGCAGCTCGTAATGCCATCGGCAGCGGTACCGGCAGAACGCATGCCAATTCCACCTCGTAATCCAAATGTAAGGAAAACATGTTTAACCTTGTACGAGACAATTTTAGAGCCAATGAATTTACAGTTGAAATACGGAGGGGGAGCGGGGTGTCCCAACGAGTTTTGTCCAAGATTGTCTGAGCTAAAAGTGATTTTTACGAGAACAATTTCAATAGAAAATAGTTAATTTTTGGAGCCGACTTTTCCAGAAAAAAAAATTCGGAGGCTTATAAGTCTGAGGATTTTAGCATAATGAAAGTAGTATTTAGATTTGTTTTAATGTGTTGTTTGCTTCATTTGTTTACATTTATTTTGGGAAGGGACGATCATAGAGAAAAGACTGATGCAGGTTTTCGCGGGAAATTTGCAGCTCGTAATGCCATCGGCAGCGGTACCGGCAGAACGCATGCCAATTCCACCTCGTAATCCAAATGTAAGGAAAACATGTTTAACCTTGTACGAGACAATTTTAGAGCCAATGAATTTACAGTTGAAATACGGAGGGGGAGCGGGGTGTCCCAACGAGTTTTGTCCAAGATTGTAGGTTTATTGTGAAACAGCACACAACACCGCATTTGACGATAATTTGACCTCGAACATGGCTGACTAAAAGCAAATCATCGCTTGCTGTCCGAATTCGTCAATAACCTATCGAAATGTACACAATTTTAAGCAGGGTAAACAGTAAGGCCAACATCAATGGCGCAGTGCGTAGGATACATGAATGCATAAATAGAGTAAACCCTCCCTCATCAGCGCGATGTACCGTCATTAGATGCTACTCTGTAAAAACACTTTCTAATGGTGGCACTGCATGCTTTCATTAAGAAAAACCAACATGAACCTTCGTATGGAGTAACCATTTTTATCTAATTCTTAGAAATTACTATTGCTTAAATGATGGTATCTGTGTAAATGGGCAGAGAAATTAAAACATATCAAGTTTTTAATCTATGGCCAACTTTTAAGAGTTTGCAAAGGTCCAAAAACCGTACTTGTACCGACAAACTGTCCTTGAGCCCCGCTGCTTTAAACAACTATCCCTTTACTATAAAACCAAAACGTTCCCAGTGTAACATTGTAACTTTTAATTCAATAAAAACGGACGAACGTCACATACATTATTAAAATGTGCTTTGTATAAGTTAACTCAGGCGGAAATCCTTTATGAATATAAGATGAGAGGAATGCATTTGAACTGGTTTTTGTATTTTTTAACAATTAAATTCATTCAATTAAACCAGAACGCAAACATGCATTGAGTTTTCGATGATACATAAAAATGTTCCGTTTCAACCAGTTCCAACATGCACCATTATCTTCTCATTCAAGTGTTACACTAGCATGTTCGAAAATTATTTTGTCAATCCAATGGCCTTTGGACCTCCATAAAAGCCATACATAGATAGACAAACAAAGTAACGACCTGTGGAACGTTTGATTCGATTGGAAATTTCTATGGTACGTTGCATTAAATCAACTAAAAAAGTTGTTTTCTTATTTTCCGTGACATCAGATGGCCCAGGGGCCTTACAACAAAATCATTGGCCCTGATGATAGAGAAACTTAGTTCAATAACCGGAAGTACCGGTACTTCAACTAATCATGTCAAGTGAATATCGAGGCCTACCCGTCGCCAACAGACCCGATGATTCGGTACTCCCGGTTCTTGAACTCAGTTTCTCTATCAACAGGGCCAATGACTTTGCTTTTTTTCTGATTCTATAGAAAATAATGGACATACATCACATGCGATACGTACATACATCACTTCAGAGAAGTGGTGTAACCAGAGGGGGGGACTGGGGCCAAGGCCATCCCATCAAATTAAAAAACCTCATTAAAATATTTCTGATAAAACAAAATTCCAGAACAGAATATGTTTATTTAGGGGAAGTGTCAGCGCAGTTCAAACGGTCTGGAGATGCTGTCTCCCCTGCCTTTCGGAAGCAAAAGGGTCAAGGGGTCAAGCATTTTCTTGTACGCCGCACGCCAACCTATGGTAGTGCTCTGCTTAAACAGTAAAACACCCCCCCCCCCTTGCCAAAAATCCTGGCAACAACACCACATTTAAAAGTTTTCAGGTGGATATATGGGATAAAAAAGAAGTATTAACCATTTCACTATTTTTGCTGTCTCTGAACTTCCAAATGTTTCCTGACAAGTAAATTCGTATTAAATGTTAAAAGTAGGAGATTGGAATATTTTACTCTCAAAATATGATTGAGTAGTGATATTGATATTCTGAGGGAACAAAACTCATATTTCGTCCGGATGTGATGTTACCTTTTTACTCTGGTGTCAGATCGTCTGTTAATAACATTATAGTCAAACTGTGAACAAGCATGAATGAATACTTTCAATTACAAAAGTTTTGGTAGTACGCTACTACGCTAGATCTAGTCGGCAGAAGATATGATACACTCTGCTGATTTAATAAGGGGAAACAACGTCATGGGAGTCTCTGCTGAACTAAAGGATACACTTTCTTCTCAGATACGTCAGGAGAGTCGTCTCTGGGTCCACATTTTCATCTGTAATCTAATGAAAGAGAGTGTAATTTAATTATTGTTAATTAATAGTAAGATCTTTCACCGAAAAAGGAATACAACATTTAAATTTCAATAATGGGTTTTTTTTCGTTTGAGCTAAATATTTTTCACACCCTACCCATAAAAGTTACAAGAACAAGTGTAGTTACTGTTTCCCACTTTTTCACACATTTTTTCACCTGTATGAAGGTTAGGTTAGATAAGGTTTAACATCTTACCTAACAACCTTCTGGTTTCATCTACCGACGCTAATGGCATTTTTTCAGTCGTAGGACGCTAGCTTGTTATTCCTAACCCGCGATTTATATGGGCCATCACAAACAACAGCAAAATTCAAGTTTATACTTGCAAAGTTGCAACCTTGAAGTAGTTTTCTCCATTACTGACATAGTAACTTTATTGATGGAATAATGGAGATGAAACGACTACAGTACGTCTGTTGCAAAGATGTCCTGATAACTCGGCCGCTGTGACATGCCAGCCATATGATACAACTTAGCTCTTAGAATTAGCAACTTAGAATTCAATGCAGAGCAAGTTAACAAGTATGTTGTTTGTTACACTCTTAAAACGTTGGGTAAAATATCTGTTGGTTAAAGACGTTTATGAAATGTGTTGGTTAAACTTTGCCCAACTGTGGGGCTAATTGGTGCAATGTTTAAACGCTGGGCAAAGTTTTTGTTGAGTAAAAGTAATTGCTTAAGTGTTGGTCAATCTTTGCTCACATAATGGTTAAATTTCCCCTTCCATGCACGCGTATACTGTTATACCCAACTGACTGGTCAAAATGACGATAAGATTTTATTCTACAGTTGAGCATATTTCCCCTTTACCCACTTGTTGGGTAACTTTTTACCAATTTGTTGGGTATATTGTTGGTTGCAGTGTTGTCACCAAACAACAGTGCACTTCACCCGATTTGTTTCACAATTCTTCTCATAATCAGACCATGGTACCAAAATCTGAAAATTCTCTTTGGCATCTTTTATATTGGCCAAACAGCTAAACTCGTACATTACTTTAGACCATGAAATCGATCTCTATTTCCATAAAATTCTTTAAACAGTACTACGAACTAGAACACATTTGTATGAGATTCCATGATTTGTATTTGGCGCAAAACTGCTATCCAATGAGAGGCCAGGATCTGGGATATTCTCTTTCACGTCCGAATGAGCATTTATATATTATTATTTGAAACATTTCGGCATAACAAGAAACTTGTCTCATAACCATGGTAACAGTGTATTAGAGCTACGGACCTGGGCATGACGTTAAACTGCATCCAGGTTGTGGCTTCTGTTCTATTCAGCCAGTCTAGAGCAGGACCACTCAGTGTTTGCCCTTTGGAGGGCGTACTTGTCCATTTGGGACGTTTAGCTCCTTAAGGGAGCAGAACTCCTCCGGGAGTACATGTTTGGTTTTCGCCCCTTGGCTCTTCGCCAGAGAGTCGAGGGGACTTTTAGAAAAAAAAAAATTAGAGCTACGGACCAGCTAATTCTCATGCAGCCCTTGTGTTCACATTTATGCATTGATGAAACTACAAGACTTCATCACATCATTAACACACATCATTTTACAGTGCCTTTTAAAAATGATAGTTTTGGACGTACCTATACGAAACTCAGTGACAAACCAAATAGGTTATTAAGCCAGGGTTTTTTAACCGGGACCGATGGGTTGCCATACCCAGGGAGCTGCAGTGGCAGCTCCCTGCCATAACCTACAACCTAACATGTAAAGAAAGCACCAACTTTTAAGGAAAAGATGATTAACATATAACCAACATTTGGTTCATGCATTTGCCCAACAGCTTAATAAAAGAAGTGCCCAACAAGTGGGTATGTTTTAAAATGCTAATTTACCAAACAGTTGGGTAATCTCTTGCCCAACAGTTGGGTTCAAACTTTACCCAATTTGGTTGGTTAAAGTTTTGCCCAACTGTTTAGGTTGTTGAATAGATGCCCAGTGTTGGTCAAAAAGTTGGGCAAAATTTGCCCAATTTTTTTAAGAGTGTAGGCAAACGATAATCAAAAGGACAAGCAGACCTATACTGGGATCAGTATTAATCAAGTCCGAGGTTTGAGAATATTTGAGAAAAATAAAAAAAAAACTTAATCATGTGAAAATTATAGCAAGTGCCGAGTTGAGCCTATCACCGTTCTCGTCTCAGAGCCCCGACCGAATTGTTTCAGGCGCGGAGCTTCAAATTTGTTCGTAGGCTGTAGTAAAGGCTGGTGTGAAGAAACTTGCAAGGTGGGACTAAAGCGAGACGTCGTTGTTGGTTAGTTAAACTTTTCATAAATTTATTTCCGCTTTTGGTTATTGAAGTTAATCCCTTGGTGCAAATGGGGTTTTAAAATCTTCGACGCCCCTCGTCGACATATTCATTTTAAAAAGCTGTTTGAAAAAGTGGTAATGTTTCTTGCCCAAAGATGCATAATAAAGTGTCAAAGATTCTCCTCCAAAGATCTGTTATAAGTGTAAAAGCTCCTGCTTGAAGGATCTACGTTAAGTGTTAAAACCCTTCTTTCAAAGATTTATACAAAGTTTAAAAGCTCCTGCCTGAAAGATCTGTTAGAGCTCCTGCCTCAAAAATCTACACCAAGTGTTAAAGTCTATGCCTCAAAGATGTATACAAGTGTTAAGCCTCTGCCGCGAAGATGTATACTAAGTGTTAAAGCTCCTGCCTGAAAGATATACGAAGTGTTATTGAAGCTCCTGCCTTCAAGATCTATACGAAGTGATAAAGCTCCTTCCTGTCAGTTTTATGCAAAGGTATTAAACATCCTGCCGCAAAGAGCAATACAAAAAGTTAAACTTTTTGACTCAAAGATATGTACGAAGTGATAGTGCTCCCGCCTCAAAGAGCTATTTTAAGTGTTATATGGCTCCTGCCTCAAAGATGTATAATAATTAGTGTTAAGGTTCCTGTCCCAGATCCGTTGACTCACTGAGACAACACCGAAGACGACCAAGTTAATTTAAGCTGTAACGTTTTAATTGATGGTAATGTTTTGTACTGTGGAGGGCAAACCTTCTTTTAGTTACATCATATTATGGAGCTACTACGAGTAGTCGTTCAATGTTAATTCATGATTTCATTTTATGTAAACTTCCGTTGGCTTTCCATTGAGATTATCTCAGCTCATACTCGATTCCGGTGCTCCAGGGAGCAGAGGGAGAACCCCCCCCCCCATAAAAATGGGCACTACCTCCCAACATGCCCCCAGCTTAGTTCAAATAGGAGTTGGGTTAACAGAAAAAATAAATGATATACCTCTCCAGAAACGTAGGCCTAATTTTAAATCCAGAGATATGGTACAACCCTAGAGCTCTCGGAGCTTCGCCCCTTGAACCATAGAAGCATGGAAAATTGATGTTTTAAAAGAGTTGGGGTGCATGATGTTTTCAACCATTGTATGCTCATGCTATCCTGCTCCCTCTATACAGTTTGAAATTGTTTATCCTTAAATTCTCTTGTTTGGAAGTTCTTCTGAGTATCTTGACTATCCACGTGTGGTCTTTAATAAAAGTAATAGAAGAGTCTTGTGCTTTCAAATTGTCATAGCATAGATACGTGAGTGGTATTTTTTCAGGGATATGCAGTAGCGGTGCTCCAGGGAGCAGAGGGAGTACCCCTCCCCCGCCCCCCATAAAAATGGGCACTACCTCCCAACGTGCCCCCAGCTTAGTTCAAATAGGAGTTGGGTTAACAGAAAAAATAAATAGTATAACTCTCCAGAAACGTAGGCCTAATTTTTAATCCAGAGATATAGTAAAACCCTAGAGCTCTCGGGGCTTCGCCCCTTGAACCATAGAAGCATGAAAAACTGATGTTTTAAAAGAGTTGGGGTGCATGATGTTTTCAACCATTGTATGCTCATACTATCCTGCTCCCTCTATAGAGTTTGACGTAGACCCTTCAAATTACCATTCATTCAAACATTACATTGTAGGCCTGAGTAACACTTTAGTACTACGTAGTAGTAACGACGACGTTAGGGTAAACATTACATAACGCAGTCGTGGCCTACGTCAGGATAGTATTATTACTTCAGGAACAGATGACGCAGGTTAGGAACACTAACCTAGGTCTACTCCTTACACTTATCCCTATCTAAATCCCCGTTAAATAGAAAGCCAAAGGGCTTAGTGATTCCTTGCCACTGAAATTTTAGTCTATTTTTTTTTCAAATTGACAGTGCTCCGTAATGTTTTTTCTTCAAAACGACATTGCTTCCTAATGTACCCACACAGTATACATGGAAGACATTCAAGCTTTCAAATTGAGATGCCGGATGAATTTTTGACCCCGAGAACTACAGTTCCGTTCACGATATCACATCCACATAGTGTGTGAAATTTTGCAGTATCCAAGACTCCAACCATGGGAAATTTGTGTAAATATTTTATCGAAGACGTTAACCCCATGTGAACCAAAGTGAAATTTTACCTCCACCAAAAACGTTAGGATCATTCATTCACTATGCATTATCTACATGCCACGTAAGAGGACCCTACAAGTTTCCTTTCTTGTAATACTATGCAACAACGACACTAGCCCTAAAGCTAACCCGTGGGTCTAATCTTCCCCGGGGCTCAACACACACACTCACTGACCCCCAATGATTAAGAGTTATTTAACATTCTGTTACACCGTCCCAGTGTCAGTAAACTTGTTTGAAAGAAAATCTTGGAATGCAGAGCATTTGGATGCAATAATCACCTGATTGAGATAGAGGTGGAAACAAGGCCTAACAGAGTTTAAGTTCCCCATTCAGAATTCTCTCAAGTACACGGACAACCGCCAGCTAAATGTGGCCCCATTTAGTTGACGTGGTCATAGGCTAGCGTAAAGTTAAGGCCATTTCGAAAAATATTGCCCGTTTTGAAAGGTACAGGGCATAAATATCCTTTAGCTTAGGAAAGGACTTATGGCAGCGCATCGATCAGTTAACTAAAAGAGATCAGGCCGTTGTAAGGAACGTGGGCTACAGTAGTCTGGGTTGCAAAATAACGTCAGGCCTGGGCAAGGCTATTTTGTGTACAAACTCATACATGCATAATTAATGTAGCCTGCAATGCAGGCAGTTAGGCTAAAGCATAACAACGCGACAGTCAGAGTCATTAAAACAGCTCATTCCAAAAGTCATTGTCTAAATAGGGCCATGGGACAGAGTCCAAAAAAGGCTTTAAATCTTGACTTTTGTGGCAACATCAAGGGGACCACACAAAATTGTTGATCGTAAAAGAATGTCTGAATTACTTTCTTTACACTTAAAACAAATCTACAAAAGTCGATAAAATTTGACAGTAATTTTTTGTAATGTCTTCTTCTTTGTGCTATATTTTGGTGTTGTTTGGACTGAGTAATTCGTAGAAAATGGATCTCGAAATGTAGGAGGCAGTGCAAGTAGCAATCCTTTTGAAGTAATCAAAAGTCGATCACTGCATTACACAAACAAATAAAATCCTACAAATTACTATATTTAGGTCCAGATTTTGACAAAATGACTTTCTATCAGAATTCTTACTTAAAACTTCATAAAAGACATTCTCATCATCATTTTTACTGATTTTTGCAAATCTCTAGTTCATATTTTTGCTGAAACTTGAAAATCAAGCCATGGCTAACATGGCTAACATTTTTGCTTTAAAAATACAAAAAAAAAACATGATGACACATCATTGGTTTTGATGTTGTTTGAAGAATTTGCATTGCAGAATATTCTAGCATGGCAATCACATCGCACCTACTCGCTGAAATGGCGTTTAGAGGGCAGTGATCGACTCATGATGGTAATCGACTCGTGATAACTTACTATATACTATTTGTCCCATCTCTTCAAACATAGCATAGGCTATGTTTGTGATAATAACTGTGTATACATATGTCAGTGACAAATTCCAAAATTCAAGATAAGACTCTTATTCTGCACAAAACATAAACATGGATGTTTAGTAGATACTTAATTCAGGGAGCTCCTTGGTTAAATATTACTCGGCTGTTTACGTAAGAAACCGATACCGATAATTCATCGTTTTAGCAAACATACTTATAGATAGTTTCTTCTTGAAGTGAGAGACATACGTACAAAAGTACGCAAACAATTTTGGAGTTGTAAGCCAGAGCTTGTATTATGTCACACGTAGGCTGTGTTCTCACTTGATCCCCGTATGCTGATCGCCCCAAGCTCAATCAACTGGAAAATTTTGTCACCCATCGCATTAGTGTTCCCATTTGATCGCCTGCGCGAGATTTGATCCCCTCCCCCGGTTCAAATAACAGGAAAGTTGCTTCATCGAAATTATGTGTGCATAATGTAGCATGGGCACACAGGAGGATTGTACATACCGTTACAACGACAAAGTTTAGGGAAGGACTTCCAACCGTGTTGCCCAAACCCCTTCATTACTGAATTCTTGCCAATAATTAAATACAACGTCTTATTTCTTATCTTAGGAGACACAACTGGGGAAAATGCCGTGGCCGGCTCGACTTGAGCAAAAAGGTTGGAAACTGGGCCGTAAAACTCCATCAGACTAACACTTTCTTAGTCGAAGCCGTTTGTTTAGTTAAAATTTGGTCCGGACTAAATTTGTTGCTCTGGGGGCCAATGAAGAAAGACCTCAAGTAGAGTGTTAATTGTTTTCATTCAATCGATCTTTCAAGATGTTATAGTGTTATACAAGCAGAGTGCATATAAACTGTATTCCTGATAAAATGGAGTAATTACTGCTAGTCTGACTCCCGCGTCCGTTTTAATGTACCAACCTATTGGCCTAATGATATCAGCAGCATAATTTAATATTCAATCAGTTTATTTAATTCTCAATCGATCCAGTCTCCACTTAACTCGAAAAGTAGCCTAGTTACTCATCTATGTTATAATTTCCCAGATGTTTTAATGGAAGGATAACTATGGACAACTGCTTTTGGTAGGCCTATAGATAATTTAGCAGTACAGCTGTTGGATTTCTCTCATGGGAAAGTGCCAAAGAGTACACACAGTAGAACCAACCAACCAAAAAGCCATCTTTCCATACTTAATTCTTTCATCCTAAATGAAAAAAGTTGATCCAATAAAACAAAAAAAATCACAGAGGGTGAATTTATTTATGCCTCGGTTATATCTTTATGAAGTGATACCATACTGTCTTCCGGTTGAAGAAAATTATAAAAATACTGATTTGTAAAACCCTATGCAAGAGTTAAGGCAGTCATTCGTCACCAGTAGTAGCCTACCATTTTTCAAGTAGTGCAGAAGTTCTCAACTGGCACATCTCCTTTGACTGACATCAAATTAAACCTGAGAGCCAAAAGGCTTTAGTGATTCCTTCCCGCTGAAGCTTCAGCCTGTCTTTCTTTTTTTCAAATTTAGAGTGCTTCGTAATGTTTTTCAAATTGACAGTGCTCTATAATGTACCCTCAAAGTATACATGCAAGACATCGAAGCTTCCTACAAGAACTAGGGTTCTGCTCATGATATCATATCCACATACTTTGTGTGAAATTTTGCAGTATCCAAGACTCCAACCATGGGAAATTTGTGTACATGATGTTGAGACTGTGACCCCTAGTGAATCAGAGTGAGATTTGACCTCTACCAAAACCTAAGGGGATAATTTATTCACCACGCATCATCTACATGTCAAGTATGAGGACCTTACAAGTTACCTTTCTTGTACAGTAATACTATACAAGCAAGTTGTCAGACTTTGACACTGCTAACCCCAAATGACCTTTTCCCTCAAAATCAACTGGGATCACCATCACAATACGGCCACCCCTCCCACTAAAGATAAGCTTAGTCACATGCATTTTTCTTGAGGTACCGTGTTCACTAGGTTTTGACCGCTTGACCTCTCATGACCCCAAATGACCTTTGACCTCCACGAAAATCGATACGGATCATCTACTCAAAGTAAACAACCCACACAACAAAAATGAGCATAGTCACATGTACCGTTTTTGAGATATCGGGTTTAACTATGTCTTGACTTTGTCCTCTTTTGCCCAAAATTACCTTTGACCTCCACCAAAAACAAAAGGAATCTTCTAATCAATATGGCCAACCCACACACCAAATATGACATTACTCACATGCACCCTTCTCGAGATATCGTGTTTACAAGCCAAAGCGTCACATAAACACACAAACACATACACACGACATCAGCATCGCATAGGTTCATTGACTGCCTTCGGCAAGGAATCAAAAATGCTTCGAGTAGTTCAAATTACATAGCACACTGAGAGTGTTTTGATTACACAATAACGCCTTGTATTAGGTACGTCCTAAAGCAACAAAGTGGGGTTGCGTCTGCACAGGGATGAATTTTAGAGAGGTGTGGCAGCGGCTAGCTAAGACGTAAGTGGAAAATACTCAGCAGAACATTTCCTTTGAGACCTTTTATCCAATTATCACTAACCAATGGGTTTCAATGTATTTCAAAGGGTTCTAAAGGGTTTTCAAAGGGTTTGGTTTTGCAAAGGGTAATTTGGAAATACCCTTTCAGATTTGTTCAGTTTCCATCAAAAACCTTTGCAACCATTGGATGCAAAGGGGTTTTCCAAAGCCTGGGTACCATTTGAAACCCTTTGGCCTTAAAGGGTTTTAAACCCAAAGTGTTCCAAAGGGAATTTCCAGCTTGGTATGAATTGTCTGAGGTGAAAATGTTGGAAATAGATTACCTCATGCAGCAGATTGTATTCCACCGTCCCTGTACAATATGATAGTCAGGTTAAAATTGTAAGTTTACAGACCGTTAGGAACCTTCCATTGAAGGCTAAATTTGCTCACCTTAGTTCTAATTCACCCAGCCTACTTAAGCTCCTCCCACAACTGTCTTAAACTCGGCTTCAATCAGAAAATCTTAGTTTCAGGGTGAGAGTGCAAGACAAAATGTGTAATCACAACACTTTCAGTGCCTGCATGCTGTGTAATGTATATAAGCTGGTGTGCTTTACATTTTATTTTAATTGCTGTCAGTGAAAGAGCTATGTCAATTGAGAATGTCTGCTACTACAAACTACAACAAGAGCCCAAGGGCACTATGGTTCCTTGCATTTGAGATGATTTTTTTTATTTACGGAGTTGCAAGGTACGTAATGCATACAGTAATTGGCACCTTTAGCCCCAATGACTTTTGACCTTCACCCAAAAACATATGGGCACATATGGGGAGAAATCTAACACATATTTTTCAAGTTTTATCGCACTGCATACCTTCCATTTCCATTTGACAAATACATACACACATCACCTTCACTAAATTGTCATTTACTTGAGTTTGGGGCAGTATATGAGAATAGTTAATTGGCATTGTCCTTTTGGTCCGTCTCGATAATTCAAATTCAGACCTTACAAAGAAATCACAAAGGTCAAATATAGTCAAAGTAGGTCAACACTGCATTTTACAAACACAACTGTCCCTTGTGCAAGGAAAAATGTAACAGTCATCTGGTCATCCCTGACAACCAAAACTTATGATGTAGAACTAGAAATTATGCCATGGTTGTCATTTGGACTACCTATGCGTTTGCTTCAAAAGGAAAAATAAGCAAAGTCCCAAAAGTCTGCTCCAGTTTCTGTTTCACAATTTTATCTAATAAATGACTTTGAACTTTCAACCTGAAAAGGGTGTTCAAAAAGGAAAAGTAGTACCAGTGGTGTGAAAGCAGAGGTAAAGAAGAGAAACTGCTTTTATATTTTAGTATTGTGATATATGTACACAATATTATAAAAATTGGAGTCAAAACTTGCATTGTAAATAACTTTATTAAATACTGTATATGAGGAAAAGGTTTTTTTAAACAAAAATTGCATTACTGGCATGATTGCTTACTAAACTGCTTTAAGACTGAGAGGGGTTTATAATTCTTCTTTTCTTTTATACATTTTATTTGTCAAAAGGCATTAAACTTCAGTTGGATTTTATATCAATTTAACAAAGACATATCATCCAAATAGTCTAAGGGACATGTGTGCCATATGGCATGAAAGCATCCAGATCAGCCTCTTTTGCTTTTTTCTCTTGAGTTTTAAGTTGCTATAGTACAACAGCTTAGAGCAGAGCTTTTAATTTTTCTTTTGTATTACTAAAAAGTACTGTTATAGCTTGCAAAACTATGTTGCATTTATCCTGGGGGACAACCAAGTTTTGGGAAGGACAACCAATTTCCAATGCAGGTTGTCCTCTGGACAACCAGATATATTCCCTAAGGGATCATCCCTGCTTGTGTGACCTCCCATTATCATTTTGTTGTTGAATTATCACACTTTATGCCTCGCATTCTAAAGCATATAACACACAAACATACACACACCAGTAACTTTTCACTGAAATGACAATAACTCAAGTTAGTAACATCATTGGAGGGTAGTATATGTGCCTTTGTTGTTCGTCTCAACAAGACAAATCCAGGCGTCACAAAAAGTCACAAAGGTGAAAAGGTCAAATGAGGTCACAAAGTAGGTCAACACATGCACTTTCCTCAGATGAACACAACTTTCCACTAAGCCATCCCCTATGTTACTTGGTTACTGGGTTATTGCACTCCATATCAAAGGTCACAAGGTCAAATGAGGTCAAGTGAGGTCAATCTGGGTCATCACATTTACTTCCCTTAGACGAACACAAATCTCCATTACATCAACCATCTAAAATGTTTCAGTGGCAAGATAATGTCATTTAAAGAATTTTTACATTAAGCCCCACCCACTCATTTATTTGCAAGATATGATCACCGAAAACTCAATAGGGCACATCTACTCAATATAATAAATGTACCAACCAAGTTTGATGAAAATTGAGCTCTCGGTTATGGTTATCGTGTCACATACCTCACATTCCAATGCACACATAAAGCCCTGCATACTCATTAATATGCAAGATATGGGCACCAAAATCAAAAGGGCACATCTCCTGAATATGATACACGTAGCCACCAAGTTTGAGAAAAATTGCGTACTCGTTTATTGAGTTATCGTGTCACATACCTAGCATTCCAATGTGTCACATAGACACATACACACTCACACACACATACATACGCCAACTGGACTACATAGGTTCCCTTGTTGACACAAGGAACCAAAAATTGTAGTTTGGGATGAGAATTGACTGCCTTTTAGTCTGAAATAAGGGGATTCCTGCATCGCTTGATATGGGCACACCGCACACAGAATGCAAAGCGTGTCTATCGCTTTTTGCGTTGCGTGAGTGTATATTGTATGCATGATGTGCATGGACCTATGAGGCGTTTGAACATGAGAATCGATACTGATCTTAACTTTAAAATTCTTCAGTTTTCATGGTATCTCTTTCACTAATAATCAATGCAACCATGAGTTGAAATTGTCCAGCACTATCTATTTTTATTTTTAGAATTGTTTCACCTTCTAGGTTAAGATAATCTCGTTTTCCTGCCACTGATGGGAGGCAGTTCATGCTAAGCATCACAAACAATAATACGAACGATTCCTAAATGATTTTCCTTTCATTCTTACAAGACTGTTAATTGGTATACGGTTTTGTATATGGAGTACCTAGAGTGACAACCGTCAGTATGACATTAACAAGTTGTGCTTGTACCAAAGTGGGCAATTATTGATATTTCATGATTCTAGTTAAATGTGTTGCAGGGTAACACTCAATTAACGTAACCTCCAGATACCGTAGGCTGCAGCAAAACAGCGTCTGTTACGTTGATCACATATAGTAACTTTTAACATGTGGGAAATTGTTTGGTTGATATATTTAAGTGAATCCATCCGATGTTAGAGAACCGGGGCCTGGAGGCGGCTTGCATCTTCCACCTCTGTCCAGGGGTGGCGCCAGGATTTGCCCGACAGGGGGGCCAGCATTTCGAGTCCCCGACAAAGGCGATGAGTAAGTCCCAATGGGACGTGACTTGGTATAATCTGAGGCGCGGGTAGCGCGCCGAAATTTTTGACCTTTTTCAACAAATATTTAAAAATCTGGAGTTTAGAAGAATTTTAAAAAAAATTGGCTTTTGTAAAGACCATTAAAAATTTGAGATGTTTATTGAAGAATCTGTCCTTCATAAAAATCAAAAACGTTACATAGGCGACAGCTGGAACTCTTTTGGGGTTACGCATTTCATCGTATAAAAATAGATACTAAGGCTTTCAGACGAAACTGGAAATGTGCCCGAAAATTTTTTCCCTTTTTGAACGAAGATTTGAATATTAACAGCTTATCATATTGGAGAAGTTTTAGAATTTTATGAAAAAAATTGCTTTTTGAATAAGGTTACAATGAGGCTTTTGGGCTTTTTATTCAATGATATGCCTGTCAAGTGCAATTGTCGGAGTGATTAAGAGCGTTAAAGTGGGTGTTTTATTATACAGAGTATCCATCGAAAATGAAACAGTTTATCATTTTTTAACAAATATTAGAGAATCTGAAGATTATATTGGTAAAACTATAATTTTATGACAGATTTTGGGGGTTTATGGAAGAATCTGGCCCTCTTATAAGAAAAATCAAGAAGGGCTGATTTGGAGTTTTGTTGGGGTTTCTGAATTACATCATAGAGACTAAGGCCCTCGGAATTTTCCGCGCGGAAAACGTTTGGCTTCCCATATATTTCAAGTTTTAAATTTTGTATATTGACGTATGCGTACTTACGGGAGTGTTTCAATTTGGTAGGAGGCAGAATAGTCTATTTTATCTGAAAAATGTAATCCTGCCCGAAAAACTAACTAGAAGTGCACAGAAATTTTTGAAAAATTGAAAACCCCAGACAGCCGGAAATGGCATTTCACAGGCTCATTACCGCTTAAAAATTTTCACTTCATATTTCCCTCAAACGAAGAATAATTTGCAAGCATGCATTGTTCTGCTGAGTAATCTGTTCGACCAAAACACTATCAGAGCGGAGCCCCAGCATAACTTGACGCGAAGCGTAGAGAAAATTTTAAAAAATCTTACCCTCATACAGCCGGAAATAGCATTTTCCAGTCTTGTAACTAGAAATGAAGCAGTCGTTATATAAAATTTTCACTTTAATAGAAAAACCCCAACTTGCTATGTGATCAGAAAATAACCAGATAAAAGGTACCCAATTAAATGAAATGGTCTTGTCTTTTTCTCGGGGAAAAACTATGTAACCGAATTAAAAACATACCATTTTTTACTCTTTTGAGACTCCTCGTTGTATTCAATTGCGAGGTCCACTAAATTTATGTTATTTTCTATGTGACTATCCGAACTCCCGACAATAAATGATTTTACTTCCCGCCAACGTCTTTGAAAATATGTCACGTAACTGCAAGGTGGCTTCAAATGAATTTTCAGTCAGACTTATCAGGAGACATACTCACACTTCCGTTCATCATTATATATAACTGAAAACGGCCTGGCCGATTGTCATTACCGTTGCTCGAATCAGTCTGGGTCGAATTCGGTTGTCGGGGTAGGACAGATGGCAAACCATTTGGGCACGGCATGCACCTGAACAACTTCTCGTCCGTTTTGTAAAGAAAACTAGTAAAGCAAAATCAAGAAAGGACTAACGTTTATCGGGCTTTCATCTTTTATCGTGGTCCTATAGATTAAGGCTCCCTGACGAAACTGGATCTTCTCAACGACAGGGGAAGGACAGCCTTCCCCGACGGGGGCATGACCCCTGATTCCCCGCTGGTGCCACCCTTGGTTACGTCTGCACGTGTAATTTCCAGGCCCTAACGCAAGTCTTAGCTATGAGTGACCTTGCGCGCACGGATTTAAGATGCGACAAGGTACATGTAATGGGTTTAACAGAGCTATGAACTATGAGCTATGAGAAGTAATTGAAAATCGATTACTATATGTATTAAAATAGTGTTATAAGAGGAAAAATATGTTCAAGGTCACCCATCCAGTAATTTCACTCCTTGCGGATTTTTATAATATTTTTTTATTTTTTAGGCCTCCCCGACGAAACCACCGACCTTCCCCGAAGGGGGGGGGGCAGTGTTCCCCCCGCTGGCGCCACCCCTGCCTCTGTCCAAATAGAGCAAACCTATTTTTGGGAAAGTGCAGTTTCCACAATGATAACATTTATTTTTTTAGGGAGTAGCAGGGCTCACCTCCTGATAAACAAAAAAACTCATCAAGATACAATTTGATACAGTTGCCCTTTTTCCCGACCATAGCAAAGATTACCAATGAATTTCCATTATCTACAGCTAACGGTTCACACCAAAGACTTGAAAACCTGCCAAGAACCCCCTGCCGCTGTGCATGAGGTTCTTTATACACAATCGATGGAGGAGAGGGGGGGTGGGGCAATCCAGTGTCACACGACTCAAGACTAAACCAGAAGGCTAGAAGTTGAGGGGTATACAATTAAAAAAAAATGTAAACCAATTCAGCTAAGATGATCGACAAACTAAGGACAAACTAAGGGAGACAAGTAGTAGCCACTCGTTTAAACTTACCTTCTTTCCATTACAAAAGAAGACTAGGGTACTACTCTGAGTCTGTGATCTTTTGTTCATCTCGTAGGGTGTTTCCTCGCATGCTGCCTCAAACGTCCCTTTCAAGATAGCTTTTGCTAACGAGTGATAGCAATTTCGTTGAAAAAATCAGGCCACATTCTGCAAGCCATAGTTTGGAGTTAAGGTGGCGCTATGACGACACTGAGTATGTGGCATGCAAGCACTGAGTTACAAAGAATTTGAGATATTAACTGAATTCAACGACTTCAAAGATCATTTGTGTGTGTTTGTGTTGAAGAAGGTGAAAAATGAATTACAATACCATGTACTGTTTGGAAGTTACCAATTTTTGAAGCGATACAATCTTTTCTGAGAACAGAGGTGGTGCCAGCGGGGGACCGAGGGCCATGCCCTCGCCCTCCCCCCCCCCCCCCCGTCGGGAAGGTCGGCGGTTTCGTCGGAGAGGCCTAAAAATGGTGAAAAATAATAAAAACCCTACAAGGACTGAAGTTACTGGATGGATGATCTTGAACATATTGTTTTGTTTTGTAATGCTATTTTGATACATATCGGAATCGATTTTCAATCACTCTTCTTAGCTTTGTTATACCTCATTCCATCTACCTTGTTGTATCTCCCCCCCCCCCCCACCCAGGGGAAGGACGGCAATTCTTTCACCTAAAAGAGACCTAAAAATGAAAAACGTAAAGGACTGAAGCAACTGGATGGATGATTGTGAACTTTTTTTTTCTTTATGAACTATTTTTTTCTTTTGTAGCGCTATTTTAATGCATATCTGAATCGGTTTGTAATCACTTCTATAGCTCTCCTATCCCTCATCCCAATTCAATTAGTTCGTGCCAAGTCACACCTCCGTCGGGAGAGGCTGCCCTCCCACTGTTGTTGAGAAAATCCAATTTTGTCGGGGAACCTTCATCTTCAGGCCCACGATAAAAGATGTGGGCCTGATAAACTGCAGTTACCCAGACGATCTTCTTGATTTTGCTTGCTATAAGACCATATTCTCCAAGGAAACTCACTATTCCGAATTTTCCTTACAAAAAGAAAAACGGACGGGAGTTTGTTCATGTGCATGCAGTGCCCAATGGTCTGCCATCTGGTCTGCCATCTGGTCTGCCCCGACAGCCGAATTCGAGCAAAGGAAATGAAAATCGGCCAGGCCGTTTTCAGCTACAGGTAATGAAAAACATTTACGTCAGAATGGCTCCCCATAAGTCTGACTGAAAATTCATTTGAAGCCACCTTGCAACGTGACATATTTTCAAATACATTGAAAGTAGAATCATTTAAAGTCTGGAGTTCGGGCAGTCACGTACAAAATTCCATCCTTTTAGTGGACCTTGCAATTGAACAGAACGAAAATTCTCAAAGAGTAAAAAAACTTTAGTATGTTTTCAATTCCGTTACATAGTATTCCCCCGAGAACAGACAAGTCCATTACATCTGTACATTTAATTGTAGGAGTACCCTACCTTTTATCTGGTAATTTTCTGATCAGTTATCAAGTTGTTTTTTTTCTATTGAAGTGAAACTTTCATTTTAAAGGAAAGCTCAAAGTAACGTCTGCTTCATTTCTAGTTACAATTCAGGGAAATGTCATTTCCTTCTGTCTGGGGGTTCTCAGTTTTTCAAAAAAATATGGGCGCTCCACTTAGTATTTCGGCAGGATTACATTTTTCGGACAAAAGGGGTAAATCTGCCCCTCTCAAACTGAAACGCTCCGGCACGCCTTTTTCAATATATAACATAAAACATCAAATATATGGCAAGCCAAACTTCCCATTTATTTTTCAATATGATGACGATTTTAAGTAACCCCAACAAAACTGCCGATTTTTTTATTTTATTTGATTTTCCTTATAAGAAGGTCAGATTCTTCTATAAAAACCCCAAATCTGTCATAAAATTGCAACTTTTCCATAATGAAAGCTTTAGACTGTTAACAAACGCAAAATTTTTCAATTTTTATGGATACTTCATAAGCCAACTCTGTTAATCATCCCGACATTCTACCTAATTTTGTTCTTGAAAGGCATATCACTTAATGAAATCCTAAATTTTTCATGATACCCTTACTAAAAATACAAATTTTCTTTCATTACATTCCAAAATTTCTCCAATTTAATAAGCTCTAAATTTTCAAAACTCAAAAATGGAAAAAACTTTTCGAGCAAACTTCCACTCTCGTTTAAAAGCCTTAACACGTAGGCCTACTACGATTATATGCATAAAACCAGAAGAATTTCAGCCGTCGCCTAAATTACGTTTCTGTTTTTAGGGGCGCATCTAGGATTTTTTTCACGTAGGGTCCAACATGAAAAGGGTACATTCATTTTAAATTTTTGTTTCCACAAACGTCAACGATTATGCAATTTACCTAGGCGCGGTCGGACGAAAAAAGGTATTGGAGGGGAGAGAGCTGTTTGCTTGCAGGACTATCTAAGCGGAGCACCACCATTGGTTGGCGCGGAGCGAACAAGAAAGTTTTTGGCTTTACAAACTCTCCAGATGGCCGGAAACGACAATTTCGAATCTTCTGAGCTGAATTGGACTGATAAAGAATATATTAAGCACCCACTTCGAAGTTCTCCTCGAGAACCCCACTTTTGGATTAGATGAGAGCGTCGCTAGTTGTTACAGGGGCAAGTTGTCACAGTGCCAGTTTCTCGTTGCAAGAATGGGAGGGGGCTTTAATCTAAGCATTTCTCTCTTTGTGACGTGTTTGAATAATCTCGCAAGGAGTTGCGTCGCAGAGAGTCGCACAGTGTGAAAAGCTCGGCACACACTGCCACTAAAACTAACGTGTCAAGACGTCGCGTAAGCTGTAGTCCTGTCGGTGTGGCCAGTTTCTTTACAAGAGTTCCGTCGCGTCGAAAGCCGTCCGGTCCTATTGAACATGTTCAGTCGTATTTGGACGCAATCTGTGCAATTTAATTCCTGATCACACGGCCACGACCATCAAAGAAGGGTCTACGATTCATGCAAATTGTCCACTACGGAGAGTGTTCGGTATTCGTGGCGGTGTGTACCAGGCGTATGGGGCTTTAGATAAGACAACGTTGCCAGGTAGACACAGCGTCTTTACCCACTGTTCACGTCGTCGAGCTGATGTCGGCTTCCTGAAACTTTTGCGCTTTAGATTTCCACTACGCAGAATAAAGGTAGCGTGGTAATATTCGAACTTCATATGAGTAGCGGACGGGCAAATCGAGTTGTTGATGGTAACAGTATTTAGCGAAAAGTGTAAGTCAAACTTAAGCTGCTTTCACACCAAAAGGGTTTCGAGCGTCCATGGCTTGAGCGTTCTGACGCTCGGTGGCTCTCATTTTACCAGCTACTACAAGCAAGAAAACGGAGCGTTTCACTTTACTTTTTCGAATTAAACGCGTCTGGTTGAATATTCATTAAAACCTATATCATCATGGACAGCGTCAGGTGTGGCTGCTTTCACATTGTTGGATAAACGGACTATGCATTATCAGACAAGTGTGGGTGACTTTTTTGCCCAAATGTTTCCTGTTCAGTCACTTAACTTCGAAAATCTTCAGAAGTGATGGTCACCATGGTCGCTTTCTGTCAAATACGTCCACGTGAAGCTTGTTTGCCTAGCGTTTTGAGCACAATAAATGAGTTGACAGTAGTGACTTTTCGATTCAGGACCGTAGAGCAATTAGGACGGAGAGTTAAACGAACTCGTACGCGGCGCCCCGTCCCGAAATTTAAGTTAGCTTGCGGCATTTCTTAACCACCTGCTCTTGGCCGTCCTTTTGAAGCTGGGCCCTTCGTTTTCTGCTAGGCAAATTGCTTCTTGCGTGTTGCCCGTCCGCCTCCACCCCTGGATCCGTCACCCTGGATTCGCCACCCGGATCCGCCACTGGATTTGACCGTATGGAGAACAGATTCTTCAATAAACACCCCAAATGTTAATGGTCCTTACAAACGCCAGATTCCTTTCAGAAATGACCAATTTTCTTCCAAATAAACTCCAGATTTTTAAGTATTTGTTAAAAAGAATGTCAAAAATTTCGGCACGCTACGTGCGTCTCAAACTCTGCCAAGTCACGTCCCACTGAGACTAACTCATGCATGGCAGGTTCGTGTCACTGTAATCAAACTAATTCTGTGAAAGAGTTAGCGTTTTACTTTGATGACGTTGTTTGATTGAAATGCAATTAGTGGGTGACAAATAGGATTTTACTAAACTTTCAATGCAAATGGGTGAATTAAACATAGAGGTATCATGCCCGAAGTAGCTAACTTACACGGATATGCAATGAGCGGTTTTCGATAACGTCAAAGTTTACATTCACCGAAAAGTATGCATTAATGCTAATATGTTGCCCCTAATACCGACATTGATTCTTATCGGATTTCAACAACGCAAAAACCACAAAATTTACACAAAGAATGAAAAGAATTGTCCATAGTTAACTTCATTTTACTTGTGTCCACTGCTATCTTGAATTTTATGTTTAAACAATTAATTGACTCTAAAATGAAATTGTTCTTTACTAAGTGCTGTACTATATTGTTTTGCAATGAAATGTATGCATTTACATCAGTAACAAGCATGCGGTTAGATGCTAATGAACAGTTAAATGATTTTGATTTTAATTCATTGTCAGGTCTGCCAGTCTCTCAAAAGAACAAATAGTCTTTATTAGAGAACCACCAGCTTTCTACTTTCGGCTCCAGAACTCTACCGAATACGCCCATGCAGTCTACCATCACGAAACTGAAGCTCTGTGAAATTCAGGACGCAACGTCAAGGTAGGGGAGAAATTGTCCTTTCCCCTGACTAGGAAATAGTGGCGTACCTTAACTATTCCAAGGGGCAAGCACCTAAAGTTTCCGACTTTTTACACATGTTAGCATAACTGCACTGCGGGACGGAAAATTGCTTTTTAAACGATTACTTGAAAACGTGCTTGAATAGAGAAAAACTGTGGATTCGTAAAAAAAGGTCTTCTTGTAAATTTGAGAAAAAAATTAGGGATTATTAAAGAATCTAAAGAGGGACTGACGGGGGCAGATAGTTGTTGTTATTAGTCATCTAAATCCTACGGATAGAGGATCTCCGACAAATTTTCCGGAACTTTGTTGCCTTTTTAAATAAGGAATTTATGTTGAAAAAATTGGGAATTTTTGGGAAGAAAGTATGGGAAAACTGCACCGCTCGGGAATTTATCAATTATAGGGATCAAAGTCCATGAACAGACACTCAGGGTTTCATCGCACGGTGGCGCGGAACGCAAGAACATTTTGGTCCAAATGCCACCCATATACCTTGGCTACGCGTTTGGTCAAATTTCGGGAAGTGGCCCATTCTGTAGCTAAGTTACTGCTGGGAGAGCTGGCTACACCACTGGATAAACAAGTTTTTCTAAAAGCAGTCATACACTAGGGTAACAATGTTTGCTTTTGAGAACTTGAGGGCATTACACACAAGTCTTATTCGAACCGAAGTCAACTCCAGTTCCGAGTTTGGTTTCGTACTGTCGGTGATTCCATGCGCGGCAAAACAGTTCAAGGGCGGATCTAATATTTCTTGTTATCGCAGTTGACCGATGTTTTAAGATGATCTGATATCACCAAGTTTTTCGGACCCGTTTGAATTGATCTTCCTGTTTATCAACAGTCGCACCACCCTTTCAAGTAAATGCTGCTTAAATACGTTTAGCTAAAGATTTAAATTTCGGGTCAAACTACGATTCGGGCCACCCATGCCCTCCCTTCCCCTTAATTTCGCCACTTTTTAAACTCTTTTCACACCCCTTCCGTTTGTCCAAGATATCTGACGGTTGAAATCGGCACAAGATCCTCTTTTGCAACTTTCTTCGAAATATTTTACCATCTCGGGCAAAATGGTGTGCACTTTTTATCAGTTTTCGAACAAAGTTTTGAGGAAGTTTTCAGAGAATGTGGCCACGCTTGGGAGTTTTACGTGTACCGGTAATCAAAAATATACCAGAATTGTAAAGATTGAAATGTTTGACCGAATTTTTGCCCTTTCGGAAATTCAGGTCTTGTGGAAGTTTACTACGGAGCAGTCTGTTCCCTGACTCGTTCGCCTTTGGCTTGACACTTCAATATTACCCTATATTGTTTTTAATCGGAAAATATGAAACTGTGCATGCAGTGGCGGCGCCAGAATGTCAAATTTTGGAAGGCAAACTGAGGGCAAAGGAAAGTGCTGGGGGCTAAGATTTTCGCGCGAAGCGCGAGGTCCTGCGGGTTGGGTCCAGGGGCCCGCCTTAGGTCCCCTGGTGGGGCGATGCCCCGTTGGGGACCTATGGGGAGAAGCCCCCGGAAGCTAGTCTGAGGTTTTAGAGTATTTCTGGGTGAAAATTGAGTCCCAGGAGAGGTATGTTATTTAATTTTTCGGTTGCCTCAGAGGTTGACAACATTTTTCTTTGGGAGTGTCATCTCACATCTGCGCGGTGCCTCCGAGTACCACTATACTAGCCAGTATCTCAACCAGACTTTTTCATTTGGATGGAGTGCTGGGGATGGGCAAAGTGTTGAAGTGTTAAGCTGTAATGACACCATCTAAGCAGAACGCAATCATCAGTTGGCATGCAGTCTTCATAAATAATTGATGGATGCATGAGGGAGAATAAATAAAATAGTAAAATAAATGAAGCACGCTATGTACCACGCCGCGTACTGCCAAGACAGGGCAACTTGGTATCATTAGTGATATGCGTACCACATGTAGACTGGAAACCCCTGACATAACCCGGAAGGATGTAGGCCTAGTTAAAAGGCATGTAGGCAAACTTTTCGTCAGTATCAATTGCAAGGGGCAGTTCACCTCGACCCCACCCCCGACACACACACATATAAGCCACATAGACTTCCATTTCAGCAACTTTATTTTTTGGGGAGGGGGCAAGGGGAAATCTGGGGGGTTAATGCCTTCTCTACCCCCCCCCCCCCCCCTGTAGCGCCGCCACTGTTAACTGTTTATGCTTTGCAAATATTATTTTGTTAACAAATGGAGACAACGTGATATTAAAAAATAAAGTCAAAATTATCCATCTACGAAAGTAAAAAAGATAAATTTTGGGATATTTTGGGGAGCATGCGCCGGGTGCGTCCTCCTCTAAATTCGTTCCTGCAGTTTATATGTCAATTAAAGCCTGTCAAAGATAGCCTATGGGTTTTCTTCTTTAATTTTAGTGAGATAAGGAATTACTTTCAAAGTCTCGCCTTATCAATAATTGTGTTGATTGTGTGGTGTGTGACTATGACTTTGCATCTATTGCGCACATGCACAAACAATGAAACAATTTTAACATGTTTTATTCATTTTCATAATTTGAATACAGCACTTTGAAACCCAATTTTGATTCCAGAATCTTCTATTCCTGTACTTAGTAATACCTGATCTACACTGTTTAACCAAAACTAAACAATTTTTTAATTGTCTAAACAACCACGTACAGTATTAATCACCAGTGAACCGCTCGCTGTTGTTTACATTTTAAACAACCCAAAGGAAAGCTGTTAAGTAAACACCGTTTAAACGAACTAAACAGTTTCAATTTTTTAACAAACCACATTTTTTCCGACTTCTTTAAAGTGTGAACATTACTGCAGGCTATATTGGGAACGCAATTAGAAGCGGGCGATGCGCACGGAAATTTTTGTCTTTTTTGAACATATTTTTGGAAATAATGGGGCATGTATGGTATAAAATTTTGGATTTTGAGTTTCCTGTTATGAAATTGAAAACTTTGGGGATTATTGAAGAATTTGCCCAAATTTCGACCTTCTTTACAAATCCTCCTATAAATAACAGGCTTCTAATTGTATCCCACGCGCGACTCTTGCTTCTTTTCACACTAAATATGATATGGTGTAGAAAAGGGACAAAGTAGTTAGAGGCTACCCAATGCACTTTACTAGGGATATTTCAAAGCATTTTACACTTTAATATATTGAGTTAAACATTTCATCGAGGAAGGAAAGCTGATTCTAACGACTGCTTAAATTTCGCTGACAATTCTTAAGAAATGTCATTTCCGGTTGTTTGAGGGGATGCGATTTTTCAATATTTTATCTAACTTTCAGGCCAACCGATGGTTAATCTTTCGCATAGGATTAAAAAATAGATTCTGCTTACAAGCTCGGCGAATGTCGTTTGCTGTCTGAGGGTTGCGATTTCTAAAATTTTCTTTAGGCTGCACGCCAACCAATAGAGACGCTCGGCGAAGATAGTCTTCCGCGCAGGATTAAAAAATAACGACCGCTTAAGTTCCTGCTACAAACATAGGGAACGCCACTTCCAGCTGTCTGTTGGGTCACGATTTTCAAAATTGTCTCTTCGCTCCGGTACACTACCCATAGCGGCACTTCGCTAAGACAGTCCTTCGATCAGGATTGCATTTCTCTGGCAGAGAATCTTCTGTCACCCTTCTCCAAGCTGAAATGCTTCCTTAAACCTTTGCCTGGCTATAACCCTCTGATGGTGACATGGACAGAAATAAAACTGCTGAATAAAACTCCTAAATATAGCTTTGATCACCTGAAACATTGATACTTTTCTTTTAAAGCTAAGTGACGATTGTAAGTTCTAGCCTCAAAATGTGACCCTTTTAATTTTGTCATTGCACATAAAGCACAAAAACAAATGCACCATTTTTCATTTTTTCTCAATCGGAGAGTGCCGTATCTGCCGAGACTAATTAAGTGGCAGAGTTGTTCCAGGAATACGTTAAGATGGAGACGCAATTTTCTCTTTTTTCTCAAACTTCTTGTCTTCATCAACTGTAGAATTTGTGGTGCCTTGTCAAAATACCATCGAGAAGACACGCGCCTTATGTAAAACTATTAACCTGTCATTGCCATCCGTCAGGCGTAGATATAAAAGTTTTTAACTTTCATAATTATCCATCACACTTGATATTATGTTATTTGATGTCAGCATAACTCCTTCCATTCAAAGATATTCAGGAAACATTCGGAAATTTGGAGCATACAACTTGCTTCAGTCACAGGACCACGAAAAAAAAGTACAGTGTATCCTTTTGCAACTCTTTCTGAAGATAAATACAATCTCTGTTATTTCAGGAACGATTGAGAATCAACATTTAGACTTCCATTGGTTTTCAAACAGGTACAGTATATTTTTGCCTCAATGAAAACATTAGAATGACACTGGATTTGCGACAATTAGGATTGGATGAACAGTGGCAGAAGTGATGAAAGCACAATTTTTACAATTTCCTTTGTTACAGAATTACTGTACTTTGAGAAGGGGAGACCGTAATAGAGAGGGGGTTCAACAGAAGCTTAGCAGTATGAACAAAGAGACTGTCAATCAAATTTCGATAGCTGAAGAGGATTTATATAATCTCAAGTACATGTTCTCTGGCAAATTTGCTTAATGCTCCTCCATCCCTTTCATCTCTCTGGTTGTCCTTGTTGGGAGGGTAAAACTAGAAAACTTCAAAATTTCTGCTTTGAACTTGATGTGGTTTTAAGTGAAAAATTTTAGGATGCTCACACCTAACCAAGGGTTGACAGTGTTATCATTGGGTAGGGCGGTGTAGTTAGAGTTTTACGGCCCAGTTTCCACCCTAATGGTTCAAGTCAAGCCGGCCACAGCCTTTTTTCCAGTTGTGGCTTACTAGCTTGTTTTCCCTACACCATTGCTTACGCAGAGCATCACACACAACGGCAGTAGGTTCCATTTTTAGTCTTTGGTTTGACTAGCGCTGGGAATAGAACCCAGACCTTCCGCATGAAAGGCTGATCTCTTACCGTTAGACCAAACACACGGTCTGGTGATGTAATATACTATTGCTACATTAAAAAAAGAAAAAAACCATAAGCGAATGGGCAAGGTTATACCTTACCACTGGGTCCCAGAGAGAGATTTCCAGAGGACAGTATGAAGTGCCCTACAAATAAGTGCTCTTTTAGTCCTTTAAATATTAAAAATCGTGATTTATCTTAAGTAGTCTCCTGTAATCCTCTGTTTTCTCCCATGAGGGAGCAGTAAGATTATTTGTTTCAGCTGGCAGAACAACTGATTTCCTTATCATAGCATCGGCTTGGGTGACCTCCAGCTGCATATGGCAATTGGTACTAATTCATTATCCCTGTGTCTGAACCACGGGGTATGTGGTTAACAGAGTTCTAAAGAAATTGTCTTCCCCTTTTTGTTTTAAATTCCTGGAAAAGTTTTATGTATTCCATGGGAACAGGTCTCTAATTTCCCCCAAGTTTTTTCTCAAGCATTTTGAAAAGCGTAGGGTAATTATTTCAACAAATTTGTAACATCTTGGTATTCTGGACTTACTGTTTGGACATCAGAAAAACTTTACCTGACTGAATACTTCCTTTCTGGTTCATCTTATTCTCTGAATTTTACTAAACATCAAGCAATTTACTTGAATCTTTGATATTTTTGTGACTTTTCTCTTGTTTCCTGAATAACTAATTATTTCAGACAAAAGAGTACAGAGATATCATCTTAGAAGAAAGACTTGGATTTATTACTAAACCACCGTTTTGGAAATGTTGACAATTTTCAAGAACATACAAAAAAGATTGCACATTTCTGCTACTTATTGAAGTAGATTTTCGTTTTGTCTAATTAACAATGGTATAATACGGTATAAGAAAGGGTAAAAGTATTTATTTCTTGACTGTTAACACCAAAACATCTCATTTCAAGTTAAAAATTGTTGCCAGCAATTGGTGGTATAGAAATGACCCCATTGACCTCAGCCAAAATACTGTCACACAAATCCCTGTTTATTTCTCTTTGAGTGCACAGTGCAGCTCTCAACGATGTCAGCTGTTTGGTCAGTTCCAAGATTTCATCTTTTATGTCTCTACTATTCAGAACTAAGCTGCTGTTGTTATCTCTGATTATGTTAGATGGTAAGTTTTTCTTTCTTTTAGGTCTAAACTGAAAGTGGGATGCAAAAGCCATAACATGTGTCTCTTTTCTAGGACGTGCTGGTGAAAAGGTTGCTTTCCTTCCAAATTCTCCCGATTTTAAACCATCCCAATTGTCTGCACCAACTTCTGAATGTTCTTCACGGAAACTCTTGAACTCCTTTATCTATTAAAACAAACAAAAAAAACACTTTTTTGATACTTTCAAATAGTGTATCATACTTTCAAAAATACCTAGATGTGCCCGAAAAAATATTGATTGACCTGCAATGCATATCTGATACTACTATTTACTGCATTTATTTTTGACACTAATAGAATGGTAAGGTCCAATCCCAATCGGTTTAGAAAAGAGCAACGAAACTCTTGCAAGTACTTTCAAAAATTTTCATTATTGACAAAATGGAGTGGACTATAAATTTTTTAAGAAGTTGTGAATATGTACCATAACTCTACCAAATTATGTAAACAACTTAGGCAGAATTTGTAATTTATCTTCCAGTTACCCTAAAAGCACAAACTTTAATTCTTGACCGTTAATTGTCTCCAACATACATGTTTGCAATATAAACACTGACAATGCCTTGAGTTTTTCCTACTTGGTCCATAGCAAAGTATTGCTTTGACAAGTATTTTTCAACCAGTGAGCCCATAGGGGTGGATCAGGGAGGGGGGAAGGGGAAGGAAGGTAAGTTGCCCTGGCCCCCTTTGCTCTTAGCCACCAAAAAATTTGAAACGCAATTTTTAAATATATGCGTCAGGAGGCCATTTTTCTTACAAATCAGGAGTGCCTTTTCATCCACTCAATTTTAGCAGGAATGAGACCTCAGAAGAACCGAAAAAAATCTTTAAGTTTGAATCCAGCAACCATTTATACATAATTATATAATCTAGTTTGAGACATATTTCAACAAAACATTCATGAGAATGAATAGCTCTGAAAGTTCCACTGGTGTATGGCCCCAAAAATTTTGTCATCGCTGGTTACAGGGGCATTAAATCAATGTTGTCAATGTGAACGAAAGTCCACCTTAAAGGCTTGACAGCCAAGACCTACAAAGTCTTTGGTCTTCAAGAGGCCAGAGTGGTCAATTCCAGAGTGATTCACATGTGCATGGGTTCCAATCCCTTTCAAAGTGCATTGGTTTTGCTCCAGATACTCCAGCTTTCCTCCCACTTAGCCAGATCGAAGCACCCTTAGTTGGACCAGTTAACAAGCCCACTTTGTCCTACAGGGCTATTGTGGCTCAACCACCAGTGGAATTTGTAGGGCTGATTTGTTTTTAAGCCCCCCCCCACTGCTGAGGTATAAAACTCTTTTATTTACTGGCTAAATTTTGCTCAAAACCCATCTATTTTCACTGGAGAAAGGTCTACATTTACATATACTAAAAAGCACCAAATTGCACTTAAGGTACTTTAAACTGCTCAAGGAAGAAGGGGCACCCAAGAGGGTGATCGGATCCAAACCTGGAAAAAATTCTGGCCTTGCCCTTTGCCCAATGTGTCATAACATGCTGTCTGATGGGCTACACAAAGGGATGGGACTTTATTTCTGTGATTTAATATAGGATAGCTAAGCAAATATTGTTCATTTCATCTCATAAGAACTGCTTGGTTTTAAAAACTTGCCTAGTATCAACAAATTAATAAAGTGAAACTTCATTTTTCAATTTATGGGGAAAGGTGGTCCTCAGATAAATTTGAACAATAATTTCAACAGAAAACAGGAAAGCAGACCTTAACTTAAAATGTTTTGAGAAACCTGACTAAGAAAATCTCTTTACCTTACAAAATGAGTTTTAGAGACTGTTCCATTGAATGCAAGGTACAGTATGTAACAGTTACTAAACTTTCACTGTCATTAGCTTGGTCACGTGAAATAAGATTGCTTTAATGACTGAGGCCAAATGCTCTCTTGTTGAGCAAGTAAAATCAAAAGATGATTTAAGTAAACATGATACATAATTTTCATAGAAATGCAATTTTCATGATAACCCTCTACCGTTGTTTGGGTCCTTTTGGACCCATACGGAGAGCGCGGCCGTCACCCATCTTTACTGTTTCACACGGAGCTCAAAACTGCCAGTAGCTACCCGAAAATTTGGCCACAACAACGAGAGGGACAACAGTTTAAGGTCACTGGGTCAATAACCTATGGAAGCTGATGCGGGGCGTGCTACGTCCACTTTTCCGCCCACTCCTGAGGCGCACAAATATGCCCCCATTGGAGCACAACAGTAAAGGGTTAACTGACTTGAAACCACTATTAAAGTTGGAAAGATCTTATACATTGTCCAGACAACTTCGGAAACCTTAATTAATGGCAGTAGGAATACAGTGACTGAAAAACTTGGGAGCTGGAGCACTATTTCCCAGGAAATTTTGTCATTTGGAGGGAAGCTTCTGCAAGGGAAAGATGAAAAGAAGGAAGGAAATTTGCCCTATCTGGGCTCAATGACAATCCCATTTGTATTTTAGACCTAACAAAAGCAAATTTGCATCTGATTGCCACAATTTCCTTACTGTCTACAGTATCTCATGCATCTCTTACATGCAAAGATAATGGCATTATTGAAGCGAAAATGGGCAGTAAGTCTAAGAATACACAAAACTGTTGAATAATGTGAGCCTATCACATATTTCATATTTGTATGTGTCCAGTTATATTTGGGATGGAACCCATCAATAGGGAATGCCAAAACTTCACATGTGTTGTAAGATAATATACATCTCTAATGTACTGTACTATATTAAAAGTAATGTCAGTCTAACCCCTCTTCTTTCCTTATTAAACTCTTCCAACACCCCCACCTTTGGCAGAAGAAAAGGAATAAACCACATTTGTAAGATATTGTTGGTGAGTAACCTGTCTTGACTCCAAAGTTGAAAGAAATAATACACAAGGCAAAGCAGAGTCCATAATTTTCCCAAATTTGGAGCCTCAACAGTTTACTTACTAACAATAGTCTGACAAATGCAGTTTATTCCTTAAATATATCATTAAATATTCTATGAATATGTTACTTACCTGTTTAGAGGTATCACACTGCTGTAATTTTTCTTTTAGTTTTTTCAAGTTATTTCCAAGCTGCAAATTAACTTTGTCTAGTGCTTCATTTTGCTGTTCTGGTAATGAATATTCATTACGGTTGGTTGATGTGTGATGAACAGATGGAGCTGTACTTGGAGTGTTGAATGAGTTGGAGGGTAAGACACTTTCCTGAAATTTTCAAAACATTTTTAAAATTCTCATGTTAATAAAGAGGAAATTATCAAATGAACTAGAAAGAGAAGAGGGTATTGTTGCAATGATTTGAAAAAGCCCAGCTTCTAACATCACATGAATAATTTTAATTTTCTTTTCAAGTTGGGTATTGGTCAAACATGTATTGGTCAGCAATAAATAAATGCATGTGGAAGTAGATAAATTAGAATTAAAGTCAACCAGGCTGCAGATATTTGGAATTACCCCATCGTTCATACTGAACAAGTAAGAGTACCCTGTTGATCAGTTTGAAAGTCATTTATATTCATTCTTAACCGTTTGATTGACGGATGAATTGTCACATCCTAACTCAGTGTTGCAGTATTGCACACGAAGGACAAACCCATCTTTTAATAGGCACCAAACTACTTTTCATAATGCCCAGCCAATCAACCATGCATTGCCAAAAGATCATTATTTCCTGCGTGAACACAGTCCACATTACAAAATTTGGCTCTTGACGTCTATTTGCTAATAAGTACAGTGGGACAGATGTATGGTTCTTCGTATCCAGGCGTTGATCAAGCACATGGCACCTGGAAGGGTTCTCAGATATGCTGCTGTTCTGTGTACAATCTCTCACTGCACGCTAATGTTACCTGTGCATGGCCAAGTGTTTACTCTAAGCTGCTATGATGCAATGGCTTTTTTATTTGATGCACTGATGTTTGTGGGCAAATAATGAAGGATTTAATGCTTTCCCACATTAGATGTATGTACAGTCCCACATTGGATGTATGTACAGTTCCACAATAATGAAATTCCCAATGAATCAAATTTTGACATACTGAGGTGTATTTGCCCAAAGTATATTTTCTTAGAGGAGACTGTGGTAGTGTAACATTGCTTTCTTTCCAATTCTATAATTACAATGGTTGTGTCTACAATAAGGAGGGTGTCTCTACATTTAAGGACACTCGATTATCTTCTAAAGACACAAACAACCATTGCAATGATTTCCTGATTTGGATATGAAGTCAGATAAAAAAAAGGCATGTTTAAAAAAAGTATTTCCACAGTGGGATGAATTACATTACTGTAAGTCTAAAGTTAATAGTGTTAATGCTCCACATGCCAGCTCTCTCCTTGCTTCTAATTTGCCATATATCTGAGTTGGTCCTTGACAAAAACCCCTTTGATATGATGCAAATTTCTGACAATTTCATGTACAAATTGTCAAATAAAATCACAATATTCCTCTAATGTTCTTTAAACAAAGCTTCCATAACTGTAATAACCATACCTATAATTTTCTTGAAAAAAACTTGCTTGTAACTCAGATGAAGTGAAATTTGCAGATCTGTAGTGACATCTATGTCACTGGATCCACTATTTCCTAATATGTACAGACTGGTAGTTGACTACAAATTCCACCTGACAGATTTTTCAAGCTAAATGGAAACTTGAGTGTTACTGTTCTGTACAAACACCCTAAAGGCAGTTTGGACCATGGTGCGAATATCCTTCAACGGAGAAATATGATTCCACGAGTAATTTACAATTCCATCTTTTCACATACTCTGCATTTGGGAACTAATTAAAAGCAAGTTGACTGATTGAGCCCTTTTTTGCTGTCTGACTTTGTGACTGTCACAGTTTCAGCCTACTGCTGTACCATCTGTAGCCTATACAATGAAATATTTTACAGAACAGACAAATCCTTGTACTACTACTTTGTGTGCCTCAATTTTAGTTGAGTGGTTTTGCAGCTCCAAATAAACTTTTATCAGAAGATGCAGCATTGCATTGTTCATATTTTTGTCTTGTTTTGACCCTTTGCACTTTCTACCTCCTGCCTCTTTATTCAGTCAGATGAGATTTGTATTATTTAATGAGTATTTTTCAATCAAACTGATGACCACAAGTCTACTTCCCCATCACCATCAAAAATCTCCACTTATTCCTTTAGAGGTGAGAGAGACAGTCATCTTATCAATATCATAGGCAACAGTTGTACATACTTTGTGCTGTTAGCCTTCATTTTTTTGACAAGCAACTCATAAAGTTAGGCTTAAGAATGTGTTTTTGGTGAAGTGGGGAGGGGGGATGACTGACTGACCTATACTGCACAGTATGCGTATCAGTTTACATGAATCCATGACCCCACTTTCCAAACACTTGCTAAATACTTATTACAAGTTTACAAGATTATACAGAAAATTCTTGAAAATTACAGCACATCATTAACTGCAATATTTAGTTTTAAGTTTGGACCAGTTCTAGCTATCAATATGCAGCAATATGAAAAGAGGTTAAGGCCGTAAGAAATACAGTACAGTATGGGACTTATGTGAGGCCAAGACTTTTTGAGGTTGATCCAGGGATGGGGTGTCATGTGAACACATACCTCCTGGTCCCCAAGATTTCCAAGACTTAACTTTTCAGGTACTAGCCACCACATTCTGACAATTAAGCTGAACTATGAAATACCCTTTGTGTACCATGGCCTTTTTCTCTCTCATGTTATCTCATCTAAACCCTACCCATCTTGCTATGGAGCTACCCTACATAATAAATAAATCTGAAAACCTGGGGACAAAAATCCTAGATTCACCCAAGACTTTTTAAATCAGATGCATACAATGTTCTCACATTTAGTAAAACAATCCTACCATCCAATGCCAAAATACTTCTTCTTTTTCTTGCCACTCAAAATATAACTGCAGTCTCCTGTTCTCTTTCTCTAGGTTGGAAAGATGCTGTTGAAGAAATAAAATCCACGATTATTCTCCATCTTTACAATATAAAAATGAATTGCACACAATTTGATTCAAATTTTATAATAGTTGGCTTACTATAAAAACACTTATCTATTTACCCCTTCAAATATCTTACACAATGAAAACTACTATAAAAACCAGCCCTGTAGTTTTCTTTTATGAATGATGTCATTTAACTTAAGATGTGGGTTACATGGATTTCTCAGAAAAGGAGGGGGTCAAATAGCTCTTCTAGGAAGAATTTAAAGAGGCAGGCACCTCTCCTCTACTGCCATTGTGCTTGATGCTCAGCATAAGCTATTAAGTAGGGAAAACAAGCCAGCGAGCCACAACTGGAAAAAGGCCGTGGCCAGCTGGACTTGAACCAAATTCAACCCATTGGTTGGAAACTGGGCCATAAAACTCCATCTTACCTACAGTAACCTACCCTTGGCAATTTAAGTGCCAACTGATACTTCCTTTGACAAAGCTTGAAACTCTCCAAAACTATCACAATCATACAATCAATAATAATTCAAACCCTCTCATCACATACAGTACATGATTCCTGATGCTCCAATTTATGTAATATTCTACTGTAACCATTGAGAATGTTTAACCTCAATCTATGCCCCACCCATCTAACAGATCTAAACAAATTGTACTTCTGTGTAATTCTTCTCTTCATCAAAACTGCAGTACAGCTGGCAGATCATCTAACTGCATGTTATGGGTAGTCATGGTGTTGTACAGTAAGTCATGTAGAGACTGATGAGGGTTACAAATTTCAAATAACTGGCTGACTGATTCTGACCTCAGCATCAGAGAATTCAAAGTATTATGGCCTGTTTATGTTCTTCCTTCACACGCTTTTTCAAATGACCAAACAAAACTTGTTTCAAACAGCTGCATGGTCAGGTGGTTAGAGCATCAGACTTGGAGGTTTGGAGTACGAGTCCTAGACAGCTGCCACAGTGCTTGTGCTCAGCAATGGAGTAGGGAAAACAAGCCAGTGAGCTACAACTGAAAAAAAGGCTGTGACCGGCTCAACTTTAACCAGTTGGTTAGAAACTGGGCTGTATAACTCCATCTAACATAACCTAACCTTCCTTCCAACACTTCATTAAACGACCATAGAGTACAGTGCCTTTTTGTTTTTACACTAAAGTAAAATAGATGAACACTAGGATTTTTCGACTAAAAAAGTCCACGAGTTGGTAAGGGAGATGTTAGAGATGGGGATACAACAAACAACTTTTTTCAGACAATATGTAATTGAAAATAGTTTGCTTTTTTTGAGGTGCCACTAATTGATTGACAATTCTCTTTGTTTCTTTTGTTTGATCTCTTGTCACTAAGTCCTTTTAATGACATCTCCTCTATTTTTTCCAAGTAATCTGTAAACAAAGGCTATTGCCTACATATGCTTTGTGTTTTGTTTTGTTTATTTTTTTTAACACTTCATGCATAAATGAAAGTTGTCTCAGATAGCATCAAAAGACATGAAAAGTAAATTTCACCATTTTTGCATGAGGCTGGCAACAAAGGTTCAACAAGCTGAATGTAACGAATGTAACTCTTCATTGCACTTTCGATAATGCATAACTAACTCTGGTTGATTGAAGCATTGAGATAAGAATTTGGGGGATAAAGGGAAGATTACCATACGTAACATACACTATTTACTTTTCAATTCAGGACAGTAGAGCAACAGGACAAAGAGTTTAACACATGCAAAAGCGGTGTCCCATCCTGGCTGTCCATCTGCATCAGGTTTGAAGATGATGGTACATGAGAAATTACTACCAAAACCAATGAAACCTCCTGTTTCAAGACCGAATGTTAACTCGGCCAACAACTGTTCTTAAAACCAACAGGTTGGAGTGATTTTCGCTTCAGCCCATGCTCAGTCTCGTTTTTTGCTGTGCGTTCTGTCCTCTTTGTCTACCGTCCTTAAACCTGAAGCTTCTAGTAATGTCTCAAAGAGACTGTAGAACATTGTTTCTCCCCTAAGATGGAATTTTAATGACATGACAACATGAATGTGTTATACAGTAGTCAGCTGGGAAAAAAAACAATCCTTTCAACAATGATATTTAAGTTCTTCAATTCAACTTAAATTGCTACAGCTGGAAAAATAGCCATGGTCAGCCTGCAATTGGTTACAAACTGAGGCATAAAACTTCATTTAACTACCTATCGGTACTGAGTTATATCAAGGCAGGAAGAGCTTACACAAATGGAAAACCACTGTACCTTCTGTAACTCTGCTTCAAATCTGAGAACAAACACATCTGCTGGTGACAAATGAAGCCCATCCTTAGAGAAACTAACTCCCTCAGTTGATGAATGGATTTTGTGGACTAAACGGATGATTTCTAGCTGCTTCCAGTGAAGTTGCTTACTGGCCATTTGACATCTGCCGATATCCCAGATCAACCGGTTCAATTTGCCTTCCAAATTTACAGCCTGAGGAGAATCTCTTATAGCTTTAATACAGTAGATACCTTCCTCTAATTTCTGAGTAACATCAGGGTAGAACGGAAGTCTGTGCATGTCTTTCAAAACCATTCTTTTCAAAAGATCTTCGGTTGCAATCAGCCAGCCTACTGCTAGAAGCAGTTCCTGACTGCTGTGACATCTTGAATTAACCAAGTCTAGACTGTTATAAAAGTTTTGTCTTGTGTACTGCTTGGCTAGCAGCTTGGAATGCAAAGAGTAAATGAAGTTATTCTGGCAGTATGGGGAATTCTTTCTAAGATCTGAGGTAGTTGAAAATTCCAGCAGCTCTTGAAGTAGAATGAGCATTGAACCAGCCTACACAAAAAGAAGTTGTTATACGAAATGTTAGCGGATGAGAGGTATTAGAATTTACAAAGTATCATTGTAACAATTTGAAAACTTTCCGTTCAACCTTTTACCACTGATAAACAATTATTTACTGTACTTACTCAATTTAATTCCTTGACAGTCATATCATGTGAACGTTTTCATTTGTTCTTGGTGAGTGCACTGCGACTGACAAATTTTGTAACTTCATTCCCCTTTCCCATTTATTAAATTATGTGTGTTGGAATTAAAAACTTGCGCTAAATGCACTCTACAGTACTGTACATACTGTACAGTATCAATTTTATTCATAGTAAAGTCAAGAAGGAAATTCCGTTGACCAAAGTTCCACACAAAAGTTGCAAAAAAAAGATACATATCTTAATATTACAGCATGAAGCATAACCAGCTGCTTCAGTTTCAGTCCAGTTTCAATTTTTTCCCTCTATCATACCTCTGCCAGGGTATTTGAACCACCATCACCATCACCATACAAAGTCAATAATTAATAAAGGAGTACAGGCCTAGAGTAAATGTTTATTCCCTAGGAAGGGAGTAAAATTTCTGACAATTCTTTCCATATTTTCACATACAGAAAAAGAAAATATCCTTCCAATTGTCGAAATTTCCATAAAATGCCCAAATTACCCAGGAAGGAGCCTCCCAGATTCCCAAATTTTCCACCACTGGCACTAAAGAACAAAAATACTTATCCCTACTTTAAATACTGTTAACACACTCACAGTAAATGAATTTTTCTGTTAAAATTATCTCAATGAGATCATTAATACTATATACACAAATCCAGACAGCAAGTGATGGTCTGATTTTGGTCCACTGGGGTGAATCACCTATGAATGTTGCAATTTTTTGCTGACCTGTATCATGGATGCTTTCTAAACAAATCTGTATGTTGATTCACTCAATTCCACTGAATGTGAGGGTTTGCAATTCATGTAGACAATAAATGAAGATGATTAAAGGCTGATGGATCCCACTAATGGTTGCCTACATACACTAAAAACAAGTGCTTATCGGATTAGTCTGTGCATACAAAGTAATGTAATGACAAGAAGAGACAATGCTTACGGCTTCTTCCTTGTTGAATTTTGCCTGCCGAAATGTTTCAGGTGATAGATTGGTAAAGCCACTAAGGGTCAGGAATTTGCATAATGATCCTATTGCATCTTTAATTTTGGACGATGATACTTTTACTGGCTGGGATGACATTTTTCTTTGTGATGTTCTACTTGTGGTAGTGAAAGAATCATAGGTCACATACTTGCATCAACTTGAGAAATAAAAGAAAGATCAAAACTAGTCATTATAATGCAGGAAAAAGACAGGCATGCAGTGGGGTACTGTGTAATCTTTCCTGAACAGTTCGTTAATTAGTTAGATGGGGCTTAATGACACACCAACATGAATGTGTTATATGTCACCAAGTAAGAAAAAGTAACGATGTTGGGGTAAAACTACATAAAAAGGAAAAAGTAAAAAGATAGAATGGTTGATCAATTTTTCTTAAAGATAGCATATAAGCAGGAGCCATGTCAGAAATGTCTATAGAGTTTACTTTCCTTCAGAAAGCCAAGAATACAAGAAGAATCTATTTGTTCAAATAAGGTTTTAAGGTTGGGCACAGTGTAGTACTTCTGGCCGATATGGGAGTATTCATAACAGTCGATGAGAATGTGGCTGACGGTAATAGCACAGTCACAGGGTACACAGTATGGTCTTTCTTCCCCTTGAAGTAAATAGGCATGGGTAAGGTAAGTGTGACTGATGCGGGCCGAATCATCCAAATCATCTCTCCGTTTACATGTACTTGGGACTCGGTTTCACCCAGCTCCAGACGCATACAGTACTCTATACTACTGTATCTAGGAAACTGATCCACAAAATATTAAGTCTATGGAACTAAATTGGCCTGCCGTACTATGATCCACCAACTATCATCCTGCATGAATTTCTATGCAGTTTTACTATTACCGTGCAGGCCACACTACACTAAAGTGATGTTGGATCGAATAAGGATGCAACTTTAATGAGTATTAGTTGAGATCTGAGGTCTGGTTGGATTAAACCATGTCATAGCCAGTATCCATCACTGTAACATCACCCTTTTCAGAAAAGAGCCTGAAAACTTTGTTCAAAGCAATTTTACATGGCCTAATAAAATGGGCACAAAGCAGAATTGGAAACTTTTCAGGTGACATAATGTTACCCAAGAGACTGCAAAATGGTTAGAATGCAAAAATTTGCAATAGTTTATGCATCACAAGACAAAAATTAAATTCGTTCCAAATTATTTTGTGACATCACACCAAATATATGGATGTACTGTACAGTAGGCTACTGGATCTGGAAATTTATGTGTATCATACAGACAAATCTAGACCATTAAGAGATGGTCTGAGTGGAGTCCACTATCTTCAATGGTCAATTTCCTTGCTTACTGCACCTGCATCATGGATTGTATTGTAAACCCTGAATTGAATAGTGGTTCACTCGATTTTACTGAATATGAGGGTTTGAATTCGTGAAGACCACCAGAAAGCCCAAAGGCTTAGTGATTCCTTGCCACTGAAATTTAAGCCTATCAATTTTTTTCAAATTGACAGTGCTTCGTTATGCTTAATACATAAAGGAGAATGCAAAAATTCATTGAGGTTTTGATGATACATAAGTGTACTGTTTCAAATTTGCCATCATGCACCATTATCTTCGCACTCAAATGTTATACTACCATGTTCAAAAGATAGTTTTGTTATTCGAGATGCCCATTTGACCTCAACAAAAGCAATGCATAGATAGATAGACATCTTGAGATAATCTTTTTTGACAAGATTTTCAGACTTTGACCCCTAGGGACCCCAGATGACCTTTGACCTCCGCAAAAACAATAGGGACCATATCCAGACCATAATGCATCTACATACCGAATACGAAATCTATCCAAGTTTCTATCTGGTGATATCATGTTTAAAACAATATTTTCCGACTTTGACCCCATTGACCCCAGATGACCTTTGAACTCCATCAAAAACAAAAGGCACCAACCCCTGACCATAACCCATCCACATACCAAATATAAAATCTATCCAAGTTTCCTATCTTGAGATATCGTGTTAATGAGATTTTCAGACTTTGACCCCGGGTGACCCCAAACGACCTTTGATCTCCATGAAATAACAATAGGGACCATCTCATGGCCATACCACATCAACATACCCAAATATGAAATCTACACAAGCTTTCTATCTTGAAATATCGTGTTAACAAGATTTTCAGATTTTGATCCCTGTGACCCCAAATGACCTTTGATCTCCACTAAAAGCAATAGGGTTCTTCCTCTCAATATGGGGCATCTATGTAGCAACTTTGAGAACTGTCTGAGTTTCCCTTCTTAAGATATGGTGTTAATCAGCGAAGTGTCACAAACACACACACACACATACTGGTTCAGGGTGCCTACTGGGGATACTAGATTTTTAGAAGTGAAGTGGGGATAAAATTTCTGCGGAGCTAGAGCCAAAACATTATTGGATTGGAATTGTAATGGCTATGCCATAGCTGTAGATATCTTGTCTTGAGATACTGTAACTCTTTTTAAGATTCTATCTACTTGGACTGCCAGCTATGGAAATGGGGGTGGGAGGGGCATATTTCACACACTACCAAAATTAGGGAACCGTGGATAACTACTCTCCATTGAAATATCCCCAGTTCACCTGCTCAGCGCATGGTCATGTGTGAAAAAGGGGCATGGTTTCCACACACAAAAACCAGGGATAATTTCACAAGCGAGTGTATGGCATTCAACCAAAGCTAAAAATACAGGCATGTTACACACAAACCTGCACTGAGCAGGTGAACTGTGGAACTTGCTTGAAACTGTATGATATGCAGAGGATGTACATGTACTACTTCGACTCCCAAAGGCACATTAGAAGTGAAACTAAAATCAGGGATATCCCCGATTTTCACATACCTCCCAGGTTCCGAGAGGCTAGAGGCGGGTCCATCTGATTTGTCCATTGGTGGATCGCCGACCTGGGGGAGGGGTATAAGGGGTGTCCCCCTCCCCTTTTTGAAAATTTTTGAATTTTAGAGGTGTCTACATGCAAAATGGTGGCACTTTTTTGGCAAATCAGTCAACACAATGTCTCTAGGTCACCACCAAAAAAGTTCAGTACAGTACTGAATTTTTTGCCGTAACCTAGAAAAATATTGTTTTGAGAGATTTGCCAAAATAATATTATGCAGATACTTACAAATGCCCAATGACTAAAACCTCTCCTAGTCACAATATTCAATCATTATTTTTGAGGTAAATTTCAGTGCGGTACCGACACAGTTTGCAAACGTCAACTCTGTATGTCACCGGTGGTCATACCGTACGTGCGGCAGTGATTTCCAATGTTTCCTTACATCTGGCATGGCATTCTAGCCATGGAAAAATAAGCCAAGTCTATTGAATGCATCATTGCACGACGTTATTACACTATTTTTGCAGTGACAGAAATATATTCCATACCTGCTGCGAAGGTTAGCTGATAACAATGTTGCCACAGCAAACATAGTTCTGTACGTACCTAGCCTATGCATTGTATAGCACCCCAAGCAGTTGAATGTGCTGTGAGATATGATTTACTGAATTTGTTGTTATTGGTGATATTGGTAATTTGTTTGGTTCTCTAACTAGGAATACTTCGGGGATTTGAAATGCGGGTTTTTCAGAGAGCTTGGCGGGTCAGCAGGTTTGGGTGTCCAAATGCGGGTCGAACCCGCAAAATGGGGGTCACTTGGGAGGTATGTTTTCGTCATGTCTCCAGTTCACGTCTTAAGGACCTGTGTGTGTCCAAGATAGGTGCGAATTACAAAGGCACACACTCATGCACATACTAACGCACATGCACACATACATACACACATACGCCATCGTGAATGCACAAGTTTCTCTTTCATCCAAACCAAAAAGACAAGGTAGGACAGATCACCATACGCCGAAGCAGGGCTTTGCCCAAATACTGAATATTAATTATTTTTCACCTTATACTAGATTTTAGTCTTTAAAATCTCTCTTCACAGTCTTTTAAAAATATTCACTGTGTGTTGGAGCATTGGGCAATTCATACTTTCCTAGAACCATATCCAGTTGGAACAAGCTCCCCGGACAGAGCCCAACTGGAAAATGAGACCACCTTCAAGAGGGCAATTAACAAAGTTCTGTTTTCAACACCAATTAACCCGGCCTGAACACCAACTATCCTCCATTGAATGCCTTATTTGGATGCATTGGAGTATCAGAAAGAAGAAGAAGAAGAGAACATTTTCTACATGTTTCTCTGATGAAACAAAACAAATGGTCAAGTTGTCTTGAACAAAAAACCTCACATCAAATGCAAAAAATCTTCTCATCCTATTCAGTGTTACCAACCAGCTTGATAGCTTGTCTTTAAATTCATGACCTCACATCAAGTAATGGGAATTGCCCTGTAATTTGTAAAGTACGAATCCAGTTCCCCATTAGTTCTGGTTTCAATATGACATATTTACACAGCAAACTTTAATGACTTCAACCAACTGCACAGACCCGCACAACTAGACGACACTTATCTTTACATTGTTGACAGATTTTAAAGGCATATTTTCATCATCCCAAACAGTTCCAATTCTCCCAACCTACTTACTTCTAGCCCCTCCCACATTTATCTTAAACTCATCTTCATCCAGACACAATCCTAGTTTATTGCTTCATGGCTTGTCCCAGTGGCCATACTGTACAAGTCCATAATGTGTAATCGAGACACACTCAGTGCCCATGCTGTGTAATTTAGCTGAATGTGATGCCATTCAAAGACCTGTACCAATTGAGAGTTTTGATATATGCACACTGAAACTGTAGTTTGGGGTGACGAATGACTGCCTTTAAAGCAGACTATCCAATGGGAGATTGGGATTGACAGTAGGACAACCAGTGGGAAAAATAAGCCAGTGACTGAGCGAGCAACAACTGGAAAAAATGGCGTGGCCAACTTGACTTAGTCACTGAACGTGACCGTATAATCCGTTCCTTGTAGTCACTCCTTACTACGGTCACTGGCCTACATGTACAAAGGTAACGACGTTTTAAGCCAAAACAACAAACTGAGCTCTAATTACGATGGTATGGTTCATGGAACAGATTTGAGTTAACATAATGATTTTGAGCATTCTTAAATACCACTAACATCTTCTGGAATGTTTAATACCAGCGAATTCATAGCAAAAGGCAGGAAAAATGTGGTGCCATCCTTCCCAGCAACATCGACATCTTGACAGCTTGATCGTCTGCTACTGTGTTGCATGATGGGAAGGCCTTCCGCTCAACAAGCTATCGAAGACCAATTAGTAAGCGCGGCTAGTCAATACTTGTACGTCATATAGTAAGCTCTCTGTACATTACGAAATTGTACAGTCACTGCGTAGGTTCCCCGTTTTATATGAGATCACATGACAAACACTGACTTCTTCACTGAAAAATTACTCTGCACAGGCTTAACGTTACTCGCAGAACTATCCTGCCAAAATTTCCCTTTTAAAGGTCTTATTTCGTTAGCAGACTTGTGTGGAAGGTGAATGTGATGACAAAGATCATCTGTGGAAAGTTTGGTGAGAAAACGTATCTTTTTGGGGACGTGAGGGATGCCTACTCACGCGTGAGTAGGCAAATGAGCTGTATTTTTGTGTATACCGGGCAAGGGCCCAGAAATGAAGTGTATAGCATAGGAACGTAATGCTGGGTCCTGTTCAAGGGCTAACTTGACTTGAACCAACTGGTTGGAAACTGGGTCATAAAAATCTATACAACTGACTTATTGTAGGCTTTAACATAAAGTACCATTAGTGACCATGAATGGCTTAAGATTCCCTGAAATTGCTAACTACAGATTTGACAGGCGAGTAAGCAGTTCGCATTGCGAGTGCGATATTTCGTGGACTTGCTACCTACGAACTAGGCCTACATTCATTTCAAAAGTCCTGCGGTAAACCATGGCCAACCTAGGTTATTTCTTCTTGGCAAGAGAGCAGATGTTTCGTTTCTTTTATGAGTATAACTATAGATCGGTAATTCACATAATCGATAAGCAAAATTTTACAAACTTAACTACTTACTTTGTGGCAACTATCGTTTCAGCCACAAGTTTGTCCCTTCAGCACTTTGTTGCTGGTGCATCGTACACTAACTAATAGGGGTCCAGAAATGTAGCCCGGCTAGCTCGCCTGTCTCGCCCCTCTCGCCCGTACTACCTAAATGTAGCCCGGCTATACAATTTGTACGTACACTTTTTGCCATTGCTAATGATATACAATACAGCAGTATTGTTGAAGGTCGCTTTGTGCTCTTTGGGGGCTTTGGCATTAGCATTAGTAGTTACCAAATTGAATAGAGGCATGATCACACTTGTGGTAATCCGCGATGTTTCGGTTATCCTGATGAGATTATGGAATTAGGCCTACTGTCAATTGCAACTAACACATTTCAAAACACTAAAGCGTCTCGGTGTAAGATAATTGCTCCGAGTCTTTACAAGTGATACAAATCGGATCTTATGAGAGTTTTTATGTATTGCATGCATAATAGTATATAACTGATTTTTCTTAGCTTTGGAGAAAATTTATTGTGAGACTCGAGGACACTGGATGTCGTGTACTGTTGGATTCGAACCAAATACCAGAAAACCAATAAAAACATAATAGTAACAACAACGGCGACCATTTTTCTGTGTGAGTGGTGTCGTCAATCGTAAGGCAACAAGCGGGGAGTTGTCAGAGCTGACAATAACTCCCTGCTGGAAGTGGCAAAGGCAGAGAATGGGGGGGGGGGGGAGAGATCCTGGAGGTGGGGAGAGGGTAGGGACATATTCCCCATGAAAAAACCTTAGAGATTTGGAAACTATGTAGAAAAATTCAAGTATGCTACAATGAAAACTTCTTCAATAGAACAAAAAACTAAAAAATTACAAAAATCCGCTTTTTTAAAAATGAAACATAATAACCGTTTCTCTAAAAACAGAGGGGAAAGTATGAATACGGTTTGACAGTTCTGTACACCCTCCCATGGACTAACTAAAACATGAAAATTTAACACATATACACCACTATCCTCAATCGCCTTCCACCTTCGAAAGTGATCATCCATCAGTTTATATTTCTGCTTGAAATAGAAGGTAAATATCCATCTCTTACATATATAGTCTGATAAAGTGACTTTAACTGGGGTGAAAGAATATTTAATATTTAAATGCCTTAAAAATCAGATCTTACGAGAGTTTTTGATTAATCGGGTTAGACGATTGATTTTTCTAAGCTTTGGAAAAAAATTATCAATAATTCGATCATTTCCAATATTAATATCATAGTGGAGTAGACGAGAGGCAACTGGAAGCAGGCAAGGGAGATGAGAACTTCGGAGGACACTGGATGCTGTTCACAAATTGTAGTCATCAAAATGAAAAGTTAAAGATTTTTAAAAAATGAAATTGGATGTGTACTAAGCAGGCAACAAAAGCATAATTTAACTACCCTTCTTTTAATTAATTTGCAATTTTTTGAGGTATGCGCGACTGTTCGGAAAAATAGCAATTAAAAGACAGTAAAAATTGTTTTACGTTTTCCTGCTTTTTCCAAGTTACCCAAGCTTCATTGAGATGCCCTTCTTCTACTCGTTTCTCCATCCATGAACACATGCATTTCTGAATGCAGTCATCAGAAAAACTGCTCAAGGCAAGAATGATCATGTGGGTGAGCGAAGCCCGCCCAAAAGCATTGTTGAAGTCATTTACGTTTATAAGGCTAATGATTCGCTTCATGTCTCAACATTTAGATATCATCAATTTGATAACCGATTTAACTAACTTAAACCATACTCGAAAATAAATTTACAGTTTGAACTTTTTATCGAGTTGACTGACACTCGTGTTTGTGCGTCGTTAAATCTCATCTAACTAACTCATAGGCGGCGGAAGATGTTTTTATTGGGAGGGGGGCACAAGTTTTAATGGTGACATAATGGTGATGCCGTAAGGCGTTTGGTTTTGGGCGTACCACAAAACCCTATCGGCGTGGGGTCCAGGGGCCCGCTTAAGCACACCTTGTGGGGTTTCAGGGGCAAAGCCCTGGTAGGGTCAAGGGCAGATATCCGATTTTAACCATTGTCGGTATTTGGCTCTAGAGCAGGATAGATGTCAAACTTTGGGGCAACTGAACACCCCCCGTCTATCCGTAATTGGCAATTTAAAACGTCCTAGCATTTTTTAACCTTTGCCCGAATATTTTACAATTTCGGGCAATTTTTTGCAAAACTACAGTGTGGAGTTGGGATGATGAAACCCTTGTTTTCACACTACCCAAACATGTCGCAGATCTTTTTTATTTTCCATGAAAATTGAACTTTAAATATAGCGTCTTCGATTTTTCGGCAAAGATTTGAAGCTATTAAAATAATCGGCCAATTCGGGTATTGTGTTACACAAGAAAAACAGGTTCAAGAATAATTGTTTCTTTTAAACCCCCACTTCCCAAATGTGTCGCGATTTTTTATCTCTTTAATTTTTCGTAACTATGTTACCCTTACTACGATACTTTTCCAATTTCGGGCAAATGCTTGGAAGAATTTGGAGGAAGAAGCATGCCAGATGCTAGGAGCACACATCAATCCACACCTAGGTAGCCAATTTCAGCCACTCAAAATCTGTTAGAAAATTATCCATCCAGAAACCCGACGAGTAAAAAGTCAAGCGATTCCGAAGATATGAAGCTTGTCACAGTCTACCTGAATTTATTCCGAAATTCAGAGTGGGGCACAATTGCAGAATCCTCTGCGACTGTTTGATGGGCGTAAATAAACTCTTTTAGAGGTTATCGTTAATGTGGGGGTCCAGGGGGAATCCCCTGGAAGCTTTGCAACTTTTGCGCTCTGAGAAGTTATCTTTTAGACAAAGAATATAGCCGAAATGTAATACAAGCAACTTAAATTTGTTTAATTACTTTTTAAAAATTTATTTTGCGACATTCAGTCTTGGGGGAGGGGCTATTCCCCCCAAAAAATCTCATAAAAAATATCGGGAGGCAGGTCCCCCTCCACCCGCTTCCGCCGCCTACGTAAGTAACTAACAAACTGAGGGTCATAGAGTGTTGGTCGCACTGGAGTAATTTCAAATAGGATAAGTATACAGTCTGATTTCTTTTATGAGTTTGGTTGAAATTTCATTCAAATTCAAAAAGAGCAAAAATTTGCCAGTCTGTGTAAATGTATGATTTATAAGAGAGGACTACGAAAAAGTAGAATAACTTTTTCGTGTCATCAGATCTACAGAAAACGTTTTCCGGCGGGCATACACCCCTTCAAAAATCGAATTGATTTTTGAGCACTGTATCGTTCTGTGCAACGATATAAGTTACATTTAATGGTAGCAGGACAGTTTATCGTGAGACATTAACATCGATATAGCATGGACATCTTACAACAAAGTCTGAATAAAAACAATTGGTCCGGTTAAGAAAAATTCCGACCAAATCGCTGAGGTGCCAACCCGCCCTGTAGGCACATTTAGTGATTTTGACGTAAACCCCAACTACTCCCTCTTCATCCACTTCGTGTGTGCCTCGTATGTAGGTTATTACAACTGGCATTGTCTTAGACACATACACAACTCTGAACCAAGGGAACCTTGGTATTTGATTTTATTTAAGCGATTGCCAATCCTCCGCCGTTGAGTGTTTTTATAGCCTTCTGATGTTATTAACATGTGCAATGATGCAGTGGCACGTTCAGAGAGGAACTTAAAAGTTTGATATCACTCAGATAAATGATATGATGCTCCTTTTGATAACTTGCTTCGTTTCCCGGACTAATTGGCTCCTCTTCATATGGAATAATATTGCCGCCCTTGTGATCAGGGCAGCGCCGTCTAAGCTGAGATCATCATGAGTCCAGTGCAATTTTTCTTCTCTTCTCACATTTCCTTGCAAATTTATCGGACAGTCACCCCTGTCATTGTCCCTGCGCAACAATACAGCATGCGACACCTAATAAACTAGCAAAAAATCAATTCAGAGACACTTCCATTGAAAACTCCTGTACAGACATTGGGGGTATCGGCCTTTCAACAATTACATTGTATGAAATATTTCAAAAGTGAAAACGTAATTCATGATATACAAAACGAAGACTTGGATTTTCAGCCCTTTTCTAGTTAAGAAACATAAGAGAACGATAGAGGAAAGGGGCATATTTCGGCCGGGTCTTGATTCTCAAAACGAATGCAACAACAGGGGCGGTGCCAGAGTATTTTTATAGGGGGTCAAAGAATGATCTGAATGCTTCTTCTCATTCTTTTCCGGCGTCTTTCGTGTTTTCATATTGTCTTGCTTACATAGGAGACGGTCCCCAACTCCACCTTTCCATACTAGTAGTCCCTGCATGTGCAAAAAAAAAAAAAAAAAAAACCCCTCGTAAGCACCCTTTTATTGTGATTGCGAAAACGCATATGGAACTATCAAACTTTCATTTCAGAGATGTTTTTATGAATTCAGAACACCTTTTCAGACATTGGGAGTGTTTGCCTTACTTACAAAATATTACATTAAGGCGTGGTTTCATGGAACCTTTCAATGTGAAAACGCACATCCTGATATACAAAACGAAGCCCGACTTGGAATTTTCAGCCATTTCACAGAAACGAAACACAGTACAATATTTCCTGCGATTGGTATTCCGTTTAAATTATGCTAAGGATCAAATAAGAGGTATTACAATTTATGTCAATCTGAGATTCTACGACGAATAGTACCGAAGGAAAACATCAATGAAAGGGGTACATTTTGTTGGTCAGACTGCAGCAAGCCATCTGCTGGGAAGTGACCATTTTTTATAATTATAATTTCTCAAAGACTTTTTTCAAAGGTTATGTGGTTTCTTCCGGGTAGTTAGACATAGGCCAAGTTTTCATATGAAAGATACACAAAAGTTCGCTTGGTATACAACGCATCCTTGATGTTGCTATTACTATTAGTGCACTAAAGACACAATTGTGAGTACGCCCTCTAATTGAGACTACACACATCGCATAGCCGGGCTACATTTAGGTAGTACGGGCGAGCCGGGCTACTTTTAGTATGACCGACTGTGAGTGATTGAAAAGAGGGTGCTTCAAAACTTTTTTGTTCAATTAATTTTAACATAACAGGTTGAAGCGCAAACTCCCCATTACCCAGCAAGGTGCAAGCAAGACCGGTTAATGGCCCCAACTGGGTTTCAGTTGGGAAGCTTGGGCTTAATTGGGCTTGGGCTGAGACCGGTTGGTATTGTGATCAGGTCCCAATTGATCCCAACTGGACTTGCCAGAGAGATGGGAGAGATGTTCAGTGTAAACTCTGTAGGGCCAAGTTGGGACCCAGTGGGGCTTTAACAAGGCTAAGTTATTTTACATCAAATACCAAATTTTGTTATATTCATTTCACATGACCTTTCAAGTGCGCCGAAATTTTTCCCATTTGCAAACAAATGTTTGAAAATATGAAACTTGTATTGCGGGAAAGTTTGGACTCTGGATTTCTTGTAAAGATACTCCGCTGCTATAAACATTCAAATTTGATCTCTCGAGAACGGTAAAATATCTTTTCACAATTTCAACAAAATTTTACCTTGGTAAATCTAGCTTCTTAAAGTGCCAAGATAGTCAGAGCACTTTGCTGGCATATCGCCATACCTCTATGGTCATACTATATATTTTGCAAGTTTACAATCGTTTGGAAGCTCCGTTGTTCCTATAAGTGCTTATATATATAACATGCACGTGACGTCAGCGCGTTTCACTGGATGAAAATGATCAAACGGAGGCAGATTTCTGTGCTACAGAGACGCGAGCACAACAGGACCTTGGTAACAATTGTTGTAAAACGGACTTCTGGATGGAAAAGCAGAGAGATGCTGAAAGCAGTGACGTAGGTGCATAAGTCCTATAGCATAATGATAGCTCGAGTGAATTAACCTACCCCTATATCACAGATGACGCCACTCATCCGGAACAGTATTCACAGTAAGAATAATGGCGACTGTTTACCTCTTTTTCTCCTCATCAGAAAAATAATGGCGATGTTTTGTGTTTTCCCTTTTCTTTTTTGTTCTGTTATATGGGCCTTAAGTTATGTAATTTGTAAGCAGCGTCCATAAGGATGCAAGACAACGGTACGCTAAAATCCTAAAAGGTTGACTGACAGGCGATTTGGCAAAAAAGTGTCGGTCGAGGGGGGGGGGGGGTATTGACAATAGACACCCAAATGAAATATTGGGAAAAAAGATATCCTATTACTGGAGGCAGATTAATAAACACGCAGAAGAAACTAAACATCGCATTGTGGTAAACAATACTGTAGGAGTGCGATATTTTCAGGGTATGTGTGTTTCAAAATGGGTGTGTGTGTGTTTGTTTGTTTATAATGTGTGTATGAGTGTTCGTATGGGTGGATTGCATATAGATGATTCTGTGTCCAGAACACGATCCAGGGTTCGACTGGCTGTTGGATTTTTCCCCTAATCAACAAACCATAATTAAACATCTGCGGTTTTGGTCCATGGGGGTCGTCCTGACCATATTGCAGTTTCGCCATGGCATTAACGATCGGTCTATCTCCCATAGTCTTCTATCCTCCAGGTCAATTACCCTTTCCATTTCTGAACGTCATTCTCATGGCACTTCCCACCAGTGTTGTGGTGCTCGAGACCGGTTTTTCCTGGTTTCGGTCTCGGTCTCGACACCCTGTGGTCTCGGTCTCGGGTCTAGGACCCTTGCGGTCTCAAAAATTGTCCTGGTCTCGCCTCGAGACCGGCCAAAATTTGTTGTATGTTTTGTTTAAATGAGATAAATAATGTCTAAAAATAAAAAATTGAAGCTGCCTACCTACATTGCAAGCAAAATGCATAGCTTACTTATGTATTTATTCAATTTTAAGTGAGTCCTTTCTGTTCATTGTTAGCGCAACCCACAAGGTGTGGGTAGAGCTTATACTGTAGAGGGGCAAAATGTCTGTCTCACTAAGAATGCCTGTCGCTCACTTTTTGAAAGGTTTCAGCCTGAGTAATTGCCAGTGGATTTTTCTAAAATTTGTTGTTCATGTGTCATATAAGCAGGGCAAGACATTTCCTTCATAGCAACATGAGAAATTACAGAAAAGTGGTAATTTTGGCCATTTGTATCATTTTTGCTACAAGGCAAAAGTCTACATAAAACAAAATTCCACTGGAGAGGCATTTTTTGCTTATAGGCATTTTTTGTAATTGTCTGTGCCCAATGTGTACACACCATGAGTTCACATTCAGCTAATTGCTTCAGTAATTTTGTATTTTTTACACAAGTCTCTCCTTGCTGTGTGAGGACACTTGCATACAGTGGGGTCTCACAGACCAAAATTGCTATTTGGCTCATCACTACAAGTTTGTTTCCCCGGTCAAGCTAAAGCGGTGGTGAAGAGATTTGATCTCTGCCCACACAAGGCATGTTAGAATTTTGAATAATGCCAGTTTTTAAAGCTGATTTTGACAAATCAGCATTCCCTATCAAATGAATGGTGTAGTAAAGTTTCTTCCAGTCCTTCGCGTCTTTCAGATTTCATGGAGGAGTGCAGTTCGGGAGGGAGGGAGACGAAAGCTGATGGAAGGGATGGGAAGGGAGAGAGATATTGAGAGAGAGGGAGGAAAGACGTCTGGTATCTACTTTCCCTAAATTGCTCATGCTACTATTCTACACGAACTGGTCACATTTATGATACACCATGACTTTAAAGTATCTGATTCCTGTCCCATAGGCAGCATTTTTAAGGGGATGACCAGGCTGTAGATATTTATCCCTGACACCGTCCAACTGCTATTTGAACCATTTTTACATGCTGGCCAGCCGGAGTCGCCTGAGTATGTGTTAAGTGTACACCATGATTTTGTTCAAGGTAATGTAAATGCTAAACTGGAAACATCAGAAGGGTTGAGGGTCAGTAGCTATGCTACTGTAATTATTTTTATAATGAACGTCAATAAATTTTATCTAACCCCACCAGTGAAGTACCCAGGGAGGGGCATTGGGCCATGTCACCCACCCCTTAATCACAGAAGGTAGCATATGTGGCACCAGATTGCATGTAAGGACACCATCTTACAAAAAAATTCAAAAGGGAAGGGACAATCTCTTAGGCTCGTTCCCCAACCGGCAAAGACGTATGAGAAACGGGAGTTGAGGATGTTCAGGTGCTGTGAGCAATAGTTTTACATTTATTTATCATGCAATAGGTATTAAGAGTAAAACCAGTTATTGTCGGAAGTTCGGACAGTTACATACACAACTGCATCAATTCAGCGGATCTTGAATTTAGCCAAGAGTTGTAATAGGAAAACATTAAAATATTTTCAACTCCTTTGGTTTCCCCTGAAGATTAAATATCATTTCATCTAATGTTATGGTACATTTTGTGATAAATTTCTGATCTCTTAGCAAGTTGCTGGTTTTTTATTATTGCAAAGGAAAGCTAAAAATAAAGATTATTTATAAATACTTTTTAAAGCATGATAACACAGTTTTCGGCCATCTGAGCATTAGGGATTTTTCAAAATATTCTTTTCTCTCCACACCAACTGATGTTGGCGCTCAACTTAGATAGTATTGTATTTATGGTATAATTACTTTTTTCGTGCATAAAAATAAAAACCTGGCATGCTCCCGTGCCCTTGAGCCGATTGCTGATGCTCTTTTATTTTGTCTCCTAAAAGTATTTGAATTTAAAAACAAATTTTACTTCGAAAAGGCACTGGTGGCGTACATGACATCTGATTGCATGTAAAGACATAAAATGTTCAATTTTACCCCATTAACCACCACAATTCAACTTTCAGGACTATTCCTTTAAAATTTAAAACCTTGTACCATTTTGCATTTAAAGGGGCTCATTGAGTTGATATCAATACCTCAATGAGAGTGTAAAAGAGTGCTACCACATGGCAATGCTTACAGTTAGCATAACAAGTCAATTTTCATATCCAATAGTTACGAAAAAAAGTTAAAATTTTCAGTTTTGTTGTGTCCGGACTTGTAACGGTTTGGGGCATAATTTGAAAAAGTGTCTAGTCACGAATTTTTTAAAACCGAATTGAACCGTTAGTTACTCACTCATAAAACAGTTATTTGTATGTAGGAATTGGTGATTGTCTAAGTTTGACCATTTGTCATTGATATGTGAAGAAAACTTAACAGGTTTGAAAAAATTTGTTGGATTTCACGAACCAACTCAATGAGCCGCTTTAAGCCCTTATAGATGGAGTGTGTGGACTCATTACATGAATACGTACTTTTTTCCTCAATGATTTGCCTATTTTTCAAAGCAATTGGCGTTTTTGAAAGTTAAACTCAGTCTATGAGTTTATAAAGGTAAGGTCAAGGTTAGGTTCAACGAAGTAAGCAATTTTTCTCTGAAGGGGGAGGGGGCAGGCAGTATGTTGAGTGATTGCCGTTAGGGGGAGGGGTCTGTCTAAGAGAGAGGATTTCCCTTTCCCCTTTGAAAATTCTTGAACTTTTCACGGAGCTTTAAAGGCCCAAATCTTTCACCAATTCTCCTAACTTCTTATTTATGCCCCTCCCACAACTGTCTTAAATTTCAGTCGCAATCTCATTTCATCGCTTCAGGGAGACTACAGGTATATAAGAGCAACGTGTACAAATCAAAACACTCACAGTACAGTTCATGCTGTGTAATATAAGATTTAATACTCTGCATTGTTTGAACTAGCTGCCAAAAAAGAACTGAGCTAATAGGTATTTTTTGTAGACTACTACGATAATTGTAGTTTGGGGTGAGAGGACAGACCTTTCATCTTTATTCTGTGAGTTAAGACCTGTAGAACTCACTGGCTTTGATTTGATGGATCACATGGGCCGTTCTGGATGGGGGCCGGGTAGGCGGTTGCCACCCCACAAATGGCCATTACCTTCCTGAATCGGGCGGACTTTGGTCCCTCTGTTGGGCAGACTTTATGCTCTGGTTGGACACCTGGAGTCGGGAAAAAGTCACCTCCTCCTGTGAGAAAGAGTTCTGTGCCGCAATGATGGCAACATTAGGAAAAAAAAACTTGGATTAGTGTTTAAAAGTTTCTTATTCTGTTTGGTCAGGCAACTGGAAGCTCCCTGTTTTGGCATATGACCATAACCATAAGGGACTCTTTTTCTCAAGGGCGGTGACCTTTTGCACTTTTCCAGATCCCCAACTAGGGCATGATTTTTTGCCCCACCAACTGAGGCACTGAGGTCTACCCAATTCATCAAGCAATGTCTTGGCCAATAAGGGTCACGGCCCCTGGCCTCCCGTCACATGCAATGATAAAACATGTACAAAATCAATGGTGATGCACTTTTGGTGCTACATGTCATTTTAGAGCATAAAGTAACTTAGGTTACATTAGGGAGTAAAAAGGTTTTCAAAATTTTTGAGAGCTTATTTTCCCATGCAACATGTACATGCGGTCTGGGTCTCAGACCTTGTCGGTCTCGGTCTCGAATTTTACCCCTGGCCTCGGTCTCGATCTTGGTCTCGACACCCTCTGGTCTCGGTCTCGGTCTCGGATATGTCGGTCTCGACTACAACACTGCTTCCTACCTGAACAATTCCGACTTTGGACAAAACTCCCAGTTTCGTCGAGTACTAGGTGTTTGTCTGGAGTATCAGAATTCTACGAAGGAAGGGACGTCCAATAAATGGCTGTTTGAAAACCGCATTAGCCTGGAAGGGGTGTCGTCGGGGATGTATAGATCATGCATAACTAAAAAAGACGAAAAGAAAATTTTTTGAATTAAAATAACATGTGGTTTTGTGAACAGAAATCCGTTTTGCAAGAAATCGCCTTATTATTTAATGTAGGAAAAACATACGGTTTAGGAAACATTAATGAGGGAGGAAACTTTGACAGATGACTTGTTAGTTTAAATTTCGTCGATTAAGGTGAACTGAATACATTTTAAGAAGTTTGAAGTAAATATCTGGACTCGTTTCCCATTGGGTATTCTAATCTGTCATTTATATATCTGTCGAGTGTTTCCGTCATATCGCACGAGTAAGCATATAGCCAACGAATCAATGGAAAACATGGCAGACAGATAATGTGTAACGATTTCAAAGAGAAATGTGATCGATATCAGCCACTTTATCACATCTGATCCTAACAGTGAAACAAAAAGGCCTAATGGAATATAGATTTTTTCCATTATTGTATAAATTGTGTGTAACATTTAAAATATGAGAAACAAACGTGCCAAAATCGTCAATGACGACGGTAAACGCCAAAGATGAGCAGAGTTTCTTAATATTCAAACGACAATATAAGGAGATTAAATAATTGTGTGACACGAATTTGATTGACATAAATATTTACCATTTTCTCTGTTTAAAGAAAGTGCTGGTTAATCTTTTGAATAATTTTATTAGCTATACACTTGGAGAAGTTAGCGATGATGTCGATTTCTCGATTCTTTTTATGCACCATCAGTTTGTCGACTTACGTTTCTGGTTCTTGCGAATGCTTGAGACCGTGGATACGTTACAAACAGTTCTGCTACCTATTCGTTGGGAAGGGTAGTACTTTCTTCGACGCTGAAACTATTTGTTACGAAAAGTCGGATGAATTCGGTGAAAGTCATCTTGTATCTATTCATGACGAAGAAGAACGTTTATTCATAACGGAAAATTGCTTGAGACTCTGGGAAACCCCCGGTATCTGGATCGGATTGAATGACGTTGAGGAGGAGGGAAACTTTGTATGGACTGACGGCTCACCGGTTAATTTTACATATTTCACAAAGGGTGAACCGAATAATTTAGGTGGGATAGAACATTGCGTGCATGTTTGGGGATCCAATACCAAATGGAACGATCGTCCATGTTCTGCATGGTCCTACTTCTTTGTTTGCAAAAAAGTCTCAATGGGAATGGACTAACTACGTGTGACGTAATGTTGTCCTACTTAGAGCAAAATAATATGTGAAAAATATATACATTACTATAAGATATTGTCGGATCTTCGCCCAACCCTCTGCGTATTGCTTACTTAAACAGATATGCTTGTATGACCCATTACCGGAGGAAAAAAATGTTGAATATAGAGGCTTTGCAATTGCGTCACGGAACCGCCATGCTGGAGGACAGTCATGCCAAATACACGTGGCTTTGTGCCGAACGCACTGCACAGTGTGTACTGTGATATGCACGGTGTGTAAAAATTCAACGAGCAAGCGCGTCCCGTATGGTTTACTACGTAGTTACATGTACTCCAACATGGACGACGGTGAGTATTATGACGTCATGTGAAAAGCCTCTATTGCAAATTGGGTGCAGTCTGGTACAACTAATACGAAAGAGTATTTCCCAGTTCCTTTAAACAAGTGACCGGTTTCTTCATACTTGGATTATTATATATTTTTCTGAAAAGATTTAAGGAATTTCTGGAACGTTGAATTCTGATAAAGTTTAACTTGACTTTTTGATCAGTTTGTGTGTTTATGACGTCATAATTGGAGTGCGTGTTAACGGTTGTTCAAGACCGTTGCTAAAGCAAGTGGGAATGCTGAAACTGATTCGCTTGTACGATGTTTGAGTTATCAAAAGCGCCTTTTTCATGGACTTTTACTTGGAGTATTTTAGGAGATTTCCCCTTCATTTAATTAAGGTGGCAAGAGTCATACACAGCAAAGTTCACGATATTTTGTAAAATATGTCAAGGAACTTTTATCAGTACTGATAACAAACTATGACCAGAGGAGATTTTATTTAGAACTATTGGTGTAAACAAAAGTGCAAAAGGTTGTCCAAACAGTCCAACACTCAAGCACTTAGCTCCAGACGGCAGGGGTAGTTACCCTTTCCCTGGAATGATTTCCAAAACGTAAATGAAAGTTTAGCTGTAGAAAATTACTAATTAAATGCTGAAAATTTAACCAGTCCTAACTATGTTTTAAAGTCAGAAAAGCATGGCAAATTGAATCGAAGAGGTTTTTCCAAGTTGTCATAGGGCTAGGACCCCACCATAGTTGTTCTAATGTATTGGGTTTTTCTTCCTTGTATTTTCTTTCTTTTATGTACATGAATAAGAGATAAAATAGCAGGTTATTAGTACCTATGTATCATATGCTTCTCCTTAGCTGTCCTTTTTGTATAGACGTGATCTTACTTTTTTTCTCTCTTCTGGTAGATCTGCCTTGTATAAGCTTTGCTTTTCAGATCTTCCACACTTTCCTGTTGTAATAATTATTTGTATATGCAATTTGCTTAAGTGTTATGAAAGTGAAAATAAACGAAACGAAACAAAGTCAAGCGTTAAAGCGTTAAGTAAGTAATAATTTATTTGAAACGAATTTTGTCTTCAAAGCGTAATATTTAAAAAACTGAAGACTCTGGAGTTAGTTAAGTACAACTTTTAAGTTCTAAAAACTTTAATTTCCGCCATCGGGCAATTAGACCAAACAACACTCTGAAAAAGTGTTTTGCAACTAAACATTAATTTTGCTCCAAAATTTGTATGCAAGTTTAAATTCTAAACATGTTTAGCCATTCAACACAAAACGTTTAGCAATTATCATTTTTAAAAGCGAAATTTTTAGGAATTAAACACGTGTGTTAAGCATATGTTTTCAAAGTGGAGGAAAGTGTTTAGGACAAACGTTTAATTCCTAACAAGACTGATTTTTGTGCCTGTAGGTTGTATGTTACTGGTTACTATCGAAGGCTTCGCGTCGACCCATGATGGCTTCTAAAATGGCATTGAATGTAAGGATGTCACACATCATTACCACATGCAGCCAAAAACATCAGTACGTAAGTAAGCATTAAATTATGGAACTTATTTTTGTCTAATGGCAGGCGGTTTTGGATATGGAAAACCTGATGAACGAGAAATACTTTCTCAAAGAAAGTTGTCATTCCTCATTCCACCAATTCTGGTTCGATTACTCCCAACCAGAAAAAAGAAAAATTTGAGGCTAAATAATGAGGATTCCCCAATATATACCGGTATTGATAATTAAGTGATCGCTTAGTTAAACGATTTACCAAACCAACTTGGGAGTTCAACAAGAAATTTCCCAACTGGTTAATCATCGAATTAATTCCTAACCTATCCATACGATACAAAAGCAACATCCAATTAAGAAATTCCATATCAAACATGCACATCACTAATTGGTAGTTTGCATTCAAGCTACACAATTTCTGAAAGAGTGTAGGTGCACATGCTTCGTTCTCTTACGCCTCTTGTTTTTAAACTAAACTGCTTATCATAAAACAGGAAAAACAAGAGAAAATGACGAAAATTTGTAACACATATCATCATGATTGGTTCAAAGCTCTCCATCGATGATATTATTTTGTAACAATATTTATCTATTTATTTATATATGTAGGATTTGATTGCAGTTGAATTGGTTTTGTAGATGGTGTTTTTATTCGTGTGTGTATTCACAGTGCTGCTTTCTTGTCCCAGAGCCTGACGCACGTTCTTATTTTTTATGTTCTGTTACATTACACTGACTGGTTTTTAAATTACAATTGAAATTTAATGAATGTTTTAAGAAATTTCTTGTAGAACTAGCTGTAAGCACTTTGAATATAAAATTTTAGCAACCTTGGTAAGATAAAAGCAATGTAACACTACCCTTAAATTTAGTTGACGAAGTGTGGTAAAAAAAAAGGAACAAGACGTTTTATCTGACCGGACGGTTCCAAATGGCTCGAATTCCGTTGAGGACAACAATGATTTTTTAGTCAAATTTGTTTTAAACTAGACAAATTCAAATCTCATAAACAAAATTTACCAATAAATACTTGTATGATACATGCTTTTGTACTAATATTGGTAATGCCTGGTACCTGTAAACTTACTGTAGAGAAGGAGCTGGCTAAATTATGTTCCCTTTTGTGAAGTCAGTCGTAAGTTAGTTAGCAAGTCAGTTAGTCAGTCAATCAATCAATCAGCCAGTCAGTCAGTCAGTCAGTCAGTCAGTCGATCAGTCAGTCAGTCATTCAGTCAGTCAGTCAGTCATTCATTCAGTCAGTTAGTCAGTCATTCATTCAGTCAGTTAGTCAGTCATTCAGTCAGTCAGTCAGTTAGTTAGTCAGTCAGTCAGTCAGATGAGGTTTTATGGTTCAGTTTCTAACCAATTGATTTATTCGGGCCGGCTACGGTCTGTCCAGTTGTGGTTCGTCTTTCCTTATGCCATTGCATATGCAGAGCATTATAAGAAGCAAATTGTGTAGAAAATAGTTCTTAACCAGTTAAAGGGGAGACTAATGCAATATGATGTGTCCTGGAAGTAACGCATATTTTTTTTTTTTGAAAGAATAGTGCAGACCCAAATTATTTGACGCAAGCAGACGCGCTGTCATGGTCTTACTTTAAGTGCACTTTATTTTAGAAAATGTGTACACTTCAACTGGTAATATCTTAACAAATGAACGTGAGACTGAATGAAAATTGCACCAGAATATTTTGAATGTCTTCTTCTTTAACATGTTAAGCATAATTTGGTTCTGGTCCTTTATTTTATGTAGGCAATGAAAAGAATGGCAGTATCGTCTAAATCTTTCATATGAGACAAAATCTAGCATTAATTGAGGTCAATTGCTTTGAACGGTGATTGACTTTTTTATTAAAGTGTGATGGATGGAAATTCAGGCTCTTATCGCAAAAAAAATGACTTTTTGAATAAAATATTATGCCGAAGCAGAATCAGATATTGAAGTGACGGACAAAGGCTTCAATGAAAATTTGGTACCAGTGATTGGTTTTTAAAAATCAATGCCATTAAGAAAAGAGTAACATTGTCGTAGAAAAAAGTAAACTAAATTTCCTTTGACAACACACTATTGTAACTAGCGGAAGAGGAAGTTCCTTTTCAAAGTCCTGATCTGACATGACGGTGATCAAACTTAGTTTGTTATTCAATTGTGATGAATGGAAATTCAGACTCTTATCGCGAAAAAAATTGATTTTGAATAAAATCCTATGCTGAAGGAGAATCAGATGTTTAAGTGACGGACTATGGCTTCAATGCAAATTTGCTACCAGTGGTTGCTTTTTACAGACTGAAAAAATCAATGCCATTAAGAAAAAAGTGACATTGTCGTAGAAAAAAATTAACTAAATTTCCTTTGACAATACACTGTTTTAACTAGCGGAAAAGGAAGTTCCTTTTCAAAGTCGCATGAACTGATAATTGTCATTGTGTGCTTGTCTACTTTAATTTTTAAAGAAGGCTTTTGTATTGCATTTATCTTAGTATAATTACAATCAGTTGGTTGACCAGCAGTATAATCCGACAATTAAATTCGCGAGCATATATCGGTAAAACGAAGTTTGGGCAGAGCTGCAAGAACCTTGTACAGTCACAATCCATTTCTAAACGGTTGATGTTCGGCTGTGTTGAGAAAAATGCTGGTGAGAACATGAATTGTATGAAGTTAGTAGACAGCTCTGTATCGATAAAATAGCTATACCCATCGTATTAACAAACTGGAGCGACTAATTACAGAAATCTATTCACGGTGACGGAAAGCTTAAAAAATGTTATATTTTAAACTTCTTTTCACGGCATCATTGGCAAGCCTCGTCTCTGGATCTTGTCTTTGCCCGAGACCGTGGATACCTTACAAGCAATTCTGTTACCTGTTTGGGGAAAAAAGTACTGATTTTTTCACGGCAGAAGCTATCTGTAACGAAAAGTCAGATGGATTCGGTGAGAGTCATCTTGTATCTATTCATGACGAAGAAGAACGTTTATTCATAAAGGACAATTGCTTGAGACTCTGGGAAACCCCGGCTATATGGATCGGATTGAATGACGTTAAGGAGGAAGGCAACTTTGAATGGACAGACGGTTCAACGGTAAACTTCACGTACTATAGTAAAGGTGAGCCAAATAATTTGAATGGGAGAGAACATTGTATACATATAAAGGAATCTAGCGAGTGGAATGATCGCCGCTGTACCTCTCCGCTTTATTTGTTCGTTTGCAAGAAATCACAGTGGGACTGGGCAAGTTTCTGTCCAAAATGACTGTTTCCTTTGCTTAAGAAATTTAATCGCTTTAACAGTTATGCAAAAGACAAATGCAACAGTATTGAAGAATAACATACTACAAACCTATTGTAAATTGCCTTTGGGTCTGTTTTTTCTTGCTGTAGCATACACGTGTCAATCGGGCAAATTTAGAAGAGAACATGGGCGTTAATTGTCGGATGAATATTTGTTTGTTGGAGTTTTACGCTTCACCGTCTAACAGTATCTGGTTCAATCTAGCGACGCCGGGGGATTTTTTCCAAGTGTTTGTGAGGAGGGGCTACTGGGTTGTTTCCCCTACTTCGTTTTTCATGCGAATAACTACGCACAATAATGGCGAGTACCGTTTTTAAGTCTTTGGTATGACGTGAGGTCGAACCCGGATCTGACGGATGAGAGACCACATACCTCCGTCCGACATTACTAATGACTTAATGAATGTTGAAAGTGCACTGGACGGTATACCGTGGATAATGCTTTCGATTTTTAAAAAAAAAAAGTGGAGCGGACAGTGCTTCCCATGGATAGAACTTGTTAACAAAACAATAATGTTTCATTTAAATGGTTTGACGCGATAAGTATAAGTGTTTCTTCCACAACTTCTCCATTGCATACAATGCTCCAGTTGCAGTGATCCACTATTAAGCTTGTATAAGTCGGAGTGTCCTGGTTTATTAAATTTCCAGGTTAATTTTGATTTTCTAGAGCTGCATAAATCAAGTCAAACTAAACTCCTCTCACCGACATGTCATTGACAGAGTCTTTGATTTCGATGTAACCAGAGCAGGCGCGTAGCCAGGATTGTGTCATTGGGATGGTTTTGGTGTCTTGGAGGGCACGATATGAGGGAAAAGTCTAGGGATAGAGAGAAAGAACCGCTATATTAGGTTTTTTGCATTGCAAAGTTTGGTTATCGAAGGGGAGTTCTAACCCCCAAAACCCTCCCCGTGGATACGCCACTGAACCAGATGGAGCAGGTGGAAGAGTGCCACTCACAGAAATTTGGGGGATGGTGAAAAATCAAAACGAGAAAACAAACAAAAACAACAACAAAGATAAAAAAAACGGCGCGACGACGCGGGAGTGTAAGTTGGTGGCCCGTTGTGAGATTGGGAATCAAAAAGTGTAGTGTTTTCATGTTAGTGGAAACATGAGACGAAACAGGGAAACAAAACACTATTAACCTATATAGTTCGGTAATTCATTGGCGGATGGAATTGTGGGACACAGCGGGTGATACACAAACCAAGATCAGCAGATGGTGTACGACGTTTCCTTGTTTTCTCGCAGTACGTGCATACAACACTAGGTATAAATCTGACTAGTCAATCTGAACGAAAATAGGGACTCAACAGTACTCTACGACAAACAGATCCACACTTATATCTTATGCCATTGGTTGGATTAAGAAAGAATGATGTTACCAAATTTTCATGTAAACTCAAATTTTGGAGCACATGTTGTGAGTGCGATGTTGGTTTGTTTATCCCAACTATTTGGAGGATGTGCGCATAGACACCAAAACGAATTACCGAAATTGCTTGACACAAAAAGACCGGGACATTGTAGATTTATCGCTGATTGGCAAAAAAAAAAAAAAATGAATAAATGGCGCAAGGAATGGATTGAAAGTTGGTTGGGTGAAGTGGAATGTTCGGTTCTAGAGATAATATCAATTGAGTTTGACATGTTTTCAATAAAAAGTGAACTACTAGCAAGCAGGTGTGATGTCATGGATTCACATTGTTGGCTAATGTTTTGTTTTTCTTTATTTTTCATTCGTCCGATTAGTTTTAACTTGAATTGATAGGGATGCTTTTTACCCAAAAGTCATATAAAGTTTTTAAAAATGCTATTGTTCAGGATGTACCTATAATATTAATATAGGCCTATCAACGTTCAGTTGCGTTCACCCCAATGGTAAATTATAAATGAAAACTAAGCCTTGGCCAACAATGCTTGTTTCAAGTCTCTTCTATGTAGAAAATTTGCCACATTCAATCGCTAATATCTGAAAAATTGCACACAGGAAACAAATAAAAATTTTCACCGGAACGCTTAGAATATGTTCTTCTTTAACATGTAAAAATATATTTTGCTCCGGACTTTTCTTCTAAGCATATCAAGGGACCCAGCCACAGGAGAGGGGAACCAGTATAAAAAAAAAAATCAGAGCATAAACACCACAACTAACCTTCATGTCAGCCTGTCAGCCTGTTGAAATTTCGCACCTTATTAAAGCGGTAAAAATCTTCCAAGAAGAGGAAGACTACCCCTTGGCCAGTACAACGTCTAAATGCAGGTACGTAGTACCAAATTGGTTACCGGTAATCTTGTTATGACCCGAGTATATCGATATATGTATTGTAGGAAAATAATAAAACGATAGAACGACATTTCCAGGGCATGAATCTAGTGTTTAGAGGGAAAATATAGCAATAGCACCATTTGCATCTAAGCCCTACACGGGCACACCGTCACGCTTTTAAAGAAGAATGGAGACGATGAGAGGATTTTGTCACCTCATACGACCTGTTCTGAAATTTTGGATAGCAGAATATGTGGGCAATTGCAAACATCTCTTTTCTCTTGGAAAGGCAGCATTCGAGGGAACCCTGTTTAATGATAATGTTTTCAGGTATAAAGCGTATGAAGTTATTAGGGTATCTCCATTCAAGCAAACAGTGACTATGTAGAGCTGATTAGGAGCTACAACCGTCGACTTTTTTGTGACCAATGCAGTTCGACGACCTCACATTTTCCCCTGTGACCATATTTTCCTTAAATTCTTATTTTGACGAGTATTTATGATGCAAAAGTGATCAATTTATCAATATCCCACATTAAAATCATAAGAGAGCATTTCCCTTTTCCGCTTCAGGAAATAGCACATATGGCCTATTTAATGTTATTCATATTTAAACCTGTCGGTATGTAGGTAGTCCTCGGGCGGACGAATTTTTTCGTCCAGCTCATCGCTACAACACAAATTGAGGGACGGCAGCCTAAAGGGGGCTGCAGCCACAGAGGCGCTTGGCAGGCTAGTATGCAGGAGGAATTTTCCGTATTTGACGCCCTATCTGTGGATTGGGCATTGCTCACCCCAGTCCACGAACCGTGGATCATCTTTTAAATGATACTGTATGACAGGAGCTAAGACATTGTGACCATGGCTTTATACCTGAGGATTTTATTACGTCAACAAAAGTTTTTTCGTAAAACTAGCCATAAATGAAATATTTGTATGTTATATGTCGTATGTGTGTCTTTCTATACGTACTTCTAGCTGACTATAGCGTGTGTGACATGTGGAAACACCTTTTGCTGGAGAAGTAATTACTTCTTTGAAAACACCTATCATGAAAGCTTCCTGTTTGCTGGTAAAATCTTATTGCAACAGGCTCGTTGAAGTTCAGTAATCAATTATACAAAATCTTCCCCCAATTTGTCTGAGTCTAAATTGTAGTACAATCGACTATACAACGCATTTTGTTCTCTTGTCTGAGATCGATATTCTGTATGTTGCATGTCATACTAAAATAAAGGAAAACACTCGTGTCCATCTTGTAAACAGTCAGTGACTCTTGTTTAATATAGTTATCGATTCCATTCTACTGCAATGACTTTGCTGTAAATTTTATGAAGATGAATATGTTTCAAAATTAAACGATCAAAATTAAAGATTCATCGCATGGGAGATTGAAAAATACGGATTTACTGTTATTGTTCTAAAAAATGTGATGTTCATGAAATCGAGGTTTTTCCTCTTGTAAAAAGCGAAAATGTATTATTTGAAGTTGAGTGGTCTAATGATCAGAAAATTCTTTAAAAGCCCAGGACTTGATGTTGTTTTTATTTTATATAAGGATACAGAAGAGTAAAATATGGTTAAAGTGAAACTCCTTGTGGAAATATAATCAAGGAACATTAACACAGGTTGTATCATTAGGGCAGCTAGATTTACATACAGCTGAAAGTAAATTACGGTATGATTCAATTCTACCGACACCATATTTTAAAAAAACAAACTAAGTATTTCAAAACAATAAGGAAAATAATATGTCTCCACTTTTCAAACTACTTATTATACTATCTTCAAGTTGTGGTCTGTCTGTTGCTTTGTGTCTTTGTCCAAGACCTTGTTCAGACAGTATTGCGACCTATTCGTAAATGTTGTTAAAATTTTAACGAAAGCCGAAAATACATGTAAATTTTATTCTTATGGAGATAGAGATTGTCATCTTGCATCGATTTGTGACGAAGAAGAAAACCTTTTCTTGAAAAACGTTCGAGATGAAGCCTTCGGTGACACTGTTTCATGGATCGGTCTTCAAGTTAATTACCAGAAGAATTATCTTACATGGACCGATAGATTCGCGTGTAATAACACTGAATTCAATAAGGGCCAGCCTAGTCGCTATAGTAGAAATGATAGCGATAGAAGCTGCATTCGCATGTGCACCTTTTAAGTAAATAAGGAGATGTCTCCTGCAATATTGGGTAAAATTTCCTTTGCAAGAAATTGCAAATGGAGGAGCAACTGTTTTCAGAACTAAGCCGTTAAGGTTTGCAGATTTACATTTAGATTATTTATATAATATTTTCAAAAAAAAATGGTTGTACATTTCATTTTGCAAAAACATGGCAACGATGATAGAGCTAAACTGTGAGTCGTTTTGCAATGATGAGAATTTTTTCATAAAGGAAATGATTTGATTTTCCTCTCAGCTAACTCAGTTACCTAAGCTCTATAAACCAATCGACATGTGTGGCTGGCTAAGGTGGACATATAGACAGAATGAATAAATGGAAAATGGGCCAATGAAATCACCGGATGATCGGTAATACGATTAAGCAGTGAGACAGACCTGCTGTTATGCGATCTCTTTAAAACAGAGAGTGGAACGATTCTCTTCAAGTGCAGTACCATGGTTAATATATTAAAGGCAGTCTTTCGTCACCCCAAACTACCAGTATATTTTCTTAAGAAGTCCACAGAAATTTTCAATAGGCACAGCCAACCGATGCAGATTAGTTCATATGCCTTTTACATAGCCCGCGGAGAGGACAAAGTCTTTTCGTTCAGCTCATCGCTAGATTTGAGGGCGGCTGCACCAGAGGCCCTACGCAGACTGTCTTTTACACAGCATGTACTGAGACTGTCCTGATTACACATTAAGGTATTTTCATGCATGTATACTCACCAGAGTATTCCCTGAAGCAGTAATCTAGGGTTGTGTCTGGATGAGGTTGAGATTTAGTCAGCTGTGAGAGGACTAGAAGTATGAGGACGTTGCTGGACTTGGAACTTTCTGAGTTAGAGTATAGGTACAGCTGCCAAGAATGCATTTTCGTACTATTTCCTGCCTAATGCGACACCACATCAAGTAATACCGGTCAGATGCAGTGCGGTTTTCCCAACTTTTCCGAATTCTAACAAATGAAAATGTTTGTAATCATATGATTAGTCAAGTTTCATATCCAATAGTTGGCGGGAAGAGTTAATTTTTTTAATTTTGTGGTGTCCTGACTTGTAACGCTTTTGTGCATATATATATATATATATATATATATATATATATATATATATATATATATATATATATATATATATATATATATATATATATATATTTATATATATATATATATATATATATATATATATATATATATATATATATATATATATATATATATATATATATATATATATATATATACAAACAATACGGTACCGAAAGGGCTTCAAATTAAAGTCCCTACCGGCTAACCACTCTCCGACAGTGGAAGCTACGCCAACTGGAAAGGTATACTCAGAAAAACGTCTCTCAGACTGATGGAAGTACAAATTGGAAATTGTCGGAGAACCATCAATGAACTCAATCACCAAATTGATTCCAAAACCAGGAAGCTAAAAAGAGAGCTTCCCAAATCCGAGCTTCAAAACAAGTTTCGGTTCATCTCCCAGGACTGTCTCCGACTCCCTCGTACTCTAAATTCTAGGCAACAACGCAAGTTTCAAAGAGATCATGTCACTTCAAACCATGTGACTGTCACTTCAAATCAAGTGATTTCAAATTTTCAGAAAAGCAGGTCTCGCAGATTTATTCGTAAACCGGTTACCGAGCCTTCCACCGCCACCACCGTGGTTGTAAGCATATCGTGCCAGCTTTCTGAAGGAGAAACTAAAATTCTCTCGAAGGGACTCAATTTCTGCCCCAAACCAAGGCAGACTGACACGCAGAAATTATCGCTAGACATGAAAGCGTTTATCCGAAGCTTGCGCCTTCGGGAGTATTTTGCTGACGAAGACGGCCTAAATTCTCGACTGGACAACGATATATCGTATCAATTTAAACCAAAAAGCACCTGGAACCCACCAAAGGGGCGTTGTCCGCAACTGGAATCATTAATTTCGGCCATTGAAGAGGATGTGAAAAACCACACCCCTTCCCCAGATTTCCGCGACAATCTCACAAAAAGTGAACGTCAGGCCATTCGAAGTCTACGGCATCGTGATGATATTGTTATCAAGCCGGCGGACAAAGGCTCTGCGATTGTTGCAATGGGGACTCAATTTTACAGGGAGGAAGCCCTCAGATTACTTGGCAATCCCGACCACTACAGACGTCTAGACTCAGATCCCACTTCGGAAATTGCTAAAAAAGTGGAGGCGGCCATCAAAAAGATGTGGTGTGCAGTATGTCGGAGAATCTAAAAATACTCTTCGAATGAGAATGACACAGCACAGGTGGTAAGGTATATATATATATATATATATATATATATATATATATATATATATATATATATATATATATATATATATATATATATATATATATATATATATATATATATATATATATATATATATATATATAAATATATATATAAATATATACGTGTATATATATATATATATATATATATATATATATTGTAATCTGATTGAAAGAGGGTATCCCACGAGTATTGTTACAGAGAAGGTGAATAAAGCCTGTACTGTTCCGAGAAGGACGCTTCTCAACCGTGACCGTTCCATTTGTGCTAGGAGGATTTTTAATGCCCCCCTGGTTGTTATCCGTAACCCAAGGTTACCTCCCCTAAACAATATTATTAAGAAACATTTTCATATTCTTAAATCGTCCCCCACCTTTAATAAAAGTTTTTCTAACCCGCCTCCAGTAGTTTACAGACAACCTCCTAACTTAAAATCTTTACTGGTAAGAGCTAAAATACGTCATAATGCAGAGAATAGAGGTTGTTTTAAGACACACGATAAAAGGTGTGTCACCTGTAGTGTCTTACGTGAAACTTCTTTCGTTCAAACCTGTACTACCAAAGGCGTAATCTACTTGATTAATTGTTTGGATTGCCATAAGCAGTATGTGGGTGAAACGGAATTAGAGCTTAGAAGTAGACATAGGGGTCACCGACAGGAGTTTAGAAAAGGTCAAACTCCCATTGGTAAGCATTTTAAGGTGTGTAAAAATTTCGAATTAATAGGTATCGAAAAGCTACGTAACAATAATAAGAAAACTAGGGAGGAGGTTGAATTGAAATGGATTTACCGGTTGAATACTCTTGCCCCTATAGGTCTTAACGTAAAAGATGTAAGCCTCAATAGAGCATTGCCTAATAGCTAGTACTTTTCCCATTACTGTTATTTCTTAGCACGTGAGCAAGGGGAGTGTATCTCCCCGAAACGTAGTGGTGCGTTTTTAACATCTGAGCTTTGCCGTTTTAAAACTTTTAAGTTTTGAACTCTTTACCGTTTTTAATATCTTGTTGCCTCAGAAGATTTGACACGATCTTTGTCTTCAGTGTTTTATTAAAATTTCAGATCGTTTTAACAGTATGCCGTGTGTTTTGTGCATGTTTCTTGTTATCGTTTATATATATATATATATATATATATATATATATATATATATATATATATATATATATATATATATATATATATATATATATATATATATATATATATATATATATATATATATATATATATATATATATATATATATATATATATATATATATATATATATATATATATATATATATATATATATATATAACTGTAATAAAGGCAAATAGTAGGTGCCTGGTTGACATTGCAAAGTACAGAGATATAATATAATATTGGAAATTTTCAATCCCACCTGGGATCTTCTTCAGCCAGTAATGGTATACGAAGTGAAATACTTGAAACTAAAACGAAATAGAAACGGTAAAGGGTAAGTCAAGCTACAGATGCTTATGAAAAGTGTAATGGTTCAGCGGTCCTAAGTCCCTATTAAGCCCATTTATGTGCGTCTGAAATCTTAGGATAAACTTAATCTCGGATATTTTTCTTTGTGAATGTGTCTAAAAATTTGAGGCTAGCAAGAGGCATTTGAGATTAAGAAGGGAGTGATTTGGGAGGTTGATTTGGGACGTTTTAATAACCATAAGAAGTCCATACGTGACAATAGCAAGGGCTTTCCAGTGGCAGAATACTTCAACCTCCCACTAGAAAGCGGGAGGTCCCGAGTTCGAATCCCGGTGGAGTCAACATCGTTTTTTCACCTCAGCCAGATTTTCCAGCTTTACCAGTTTGATTTATTTATTCCACGCAGTTGTCGTCAGCGTTTATATTCATTTCATCTCTGCTCTCACAGGTTTCTGTATCTCTTCGAGATCCGCTGGCGAATAAACAATTGTGTTCAGCTGGATGGCATCAACTTTGATCTTTGGTTAGGGCTTGCGTCAAACGAGAACTAGTGCTGTTCCCAAAAATTAGGCGCCTGCTCAGGAGGTGAATTGCGAGTTGCTTCATCTGTTATTTGAACAAAGGCCAAACCAACTTGGCTTCATGGCTCAGTGGTTAGAGCGTCCGCACTAGAAAGCGGGAGGTCCCGAGTTCGAATCCCGGTGGAGTCAACATCGTTTTTTCACCTCAGCCAGATTTTCCAGCTTTACCAATTTGATTTATATATATATATATATATATATATATATATATATATATATATATATATATATGTATATATATATATATATATTTATATATACCCAACCCTGGTAGGCCTATCGTTTCTTCACACAGCTGCCCCACTGTTCTTATTTCTGAGTATGTAGATTCCGTGCTCTCCCCCTTTAGTTTCAGCCTTGCCGTCGTTTGTTCAAGACACACCACATTTCTTGAGACTTATTCGTGACTTTGAGTTTCCTGAAAATTGCGGTGAACGTCTTTTACTCACCATGGATGTGTCCAGCCTCTACACGTCCCTTCCTCAAGATGCGGCCTTTACAGCTATCCGTTACTACCTAGAAAAACGGTGTAATCCCCTAATACCGACTGACACCTTCCTACGTCTGACGGAACTTGTTCTCACACAAAATTGTTTTCAGTTTAATGGGCGTTTTTTGCGCCAAGTTAAAGGAGTGGCTATGGGAACCAAAATGGGTCCTTCTGTTGCCTGTTTGACCATGGGTCACTTTGAAGAACAACTATTTTCTCAGTATACCGGACCCCGACCTATACTTTACAAAAGGTATATTGATGATATTGTAGGAGTTGCTACTGGATCCCGCCGTGATTTAGAAACCTTTATCGACTTTGTTAATTCCTTTTGCCCTTTTTTGAAATTTACCCATTGTATCTCGGACTCATCTGTTGTATTTCTCGACCTTAAACTGTCCATTAACAACCGTACAATTACCTCAAACCTACACTTTAAGCCAACCGACTCGCATAACTACCTATTGTACCCATCCAACCATCCCAAATCCTGCACTAAATCTATCCCTTATTCTCAGCTCCTGCGAGCCAGGCGAATATGTTCGGAGGATACTGATTTCTCCTCTGCCTCTGAACAAATTTTATCTTTTTTTGAAAAGAGCCAGTACCCTGCCAAAATCCTCTTTAATTCAAGGAACCAGCAGAGAGGAAGCCTTGGAGAAAAAGAACAAATCTGGTTGAAATCTACGTATTCCTTTGGTTATTTCATATCACCCTTCGGTCCGTCCTATTTTACGCGCTATCTACAAAAATGTAACCGTCCGGGATGTTATACATGCCCAGTTGTTGGCAAACACGACCTCGTCAACATTTCAGGCCTCAACGGCAATAGCTTCATTGTCAAACAAAGATTCTCCTGCATTTCCTCTAATGTAGTTTATATTTTAGCTTGTGGGAGATGTAACTCGTTGTATGTGGGAGAGACCAAGCGCCGCCTCGCGGATCGAGTCACCGAGCACCTTAGGTCCATCAAACAGAATCTCCATGGATACCCGGTGGCTGCACATTTCAATCCCCCTTCGCCTTGTTTAATACAGCATTTAACCGTTACGGCAGTTGTAATGTGCCGTGGCTCCGATCGTGACCGCCTTAGTGCTGAAAACCGACTGATCATGATACTAGGTACTCTCGCTCCACACGGCCTTAACGTTAGAATTGACCTTTTGTAATATTCACCCCCTTTTTTGGACCAGTTTTTTACTCCTTTTACTCTTACCCGTTCGTGCTCGTTTTTTTACTGTGTAGGCCTTATTATTTTTTCCGGACCTAGTTTTTGTCTACTTTTTCCCTTTTTTATTCCGACCATGTTCGATTTTTACGTGCACTTTTTCATCCAGGACGCTCTTTTTCTTTTTTTGATTTTTGTTTCATCCTTCGCACTCATGTTTCTGACAGTCACTTCCGTCCGGTTCTGTTTTAACAGCGATCGCTTCGGATTTAATGTTTGTCGTGTCCAATTGTAACTGTTGGTTGTTCCATTTGGTTTTTGCCACCTGATGAAGGGTTTATACCCGAAACGTCGTGGAGTCTTCTAAATATATATATATATATATATATATATATATATATATATATATATATATATATATATATATATATATATATATATATATATATATATATATATATATATATATATATATATATATATATATATATATATATATATATATATATATATATATATATATATATATATATATATAAATCAAATTGGTAAAGCTGAAAAATCTGGCTGAGGTGAAAAAACGATGTTGACTCCACCGGGATTCGAACTCGGCACCTCCCGCTTTCTAGTGCGGACGCTCTAACCACTGAGCCATGAAGCCAAGTTGGTTTGGCCTTTGTTCTCGTTTGACGCAAGCCCAACCAGAGATCAAAGTTGATGCCATCCAGCTGAACACAATTGTTTAATCGCCAGCGGATCTCCGAAGAGATACAGAAACCTGTGGGAGCAGAGATGAAGTGAAAATAAACGCTGACGACAACTGCGTGGAATATATAAATCAAATTGGTAAAGCTGAAAAATCTGACTGAGGTGAAAAAACGATGTTGACTCCACCGGGAGTATATATATATATATTTCATAAATACTTTTTGAGAATGCTGGCTTGTGATTGGTCAGTTACCCATGTTCTAATCCAGTGTAGAGACATAGGGTGTATGGAGAGAAAGTTTTTGATCAACATGACCATAAACACAGCTTTGCTGACACAAGGTATATGTAGGCTTGACTACATAGTTTTAGGTCACATACATAGCACACATACTAGCCCAACTACTTCATAATGGTGTCTGACGTTTTAAGCAATTAAGACATACGACTGTAATTTACCCCATAACTGTCCAACTTAAAATGTAAACATATTTGGTTGACCGCAATGTTGTGTGTACATTGAAACGAATAAATTAGGTCCTAATCAGATTTCAGACCTTTAATTCAGAGAATATTATGTGAAGGTCTTGTTAGTGTTTCAAAGTCCACAAAGGGCCTAGGCCTAGGCTAGGCTTAGACCCCGATCGTGTAAATATTGATATGGTACGCTGTTGATGAGAAAAAGACATATAAGTAGGACTACATGACTTCCTAGGCCTAGGCCTACCTCAGTTAGACTCGAAACCTCAGGCCTCTCTGGGGCGATGAAAAAAAGCAGTTTTGAAATGAGTGTCCGAGTATAACGTTACTCACTAACCTTAAAAGCCCATCTCGCATATTCCATACATAAGGCTTGGTCAAGTATTCTGTGCACCATTAGCTAGGCCTATGTTAGGAAATTTAGCACCAGAATCGCCAAAGGAAATGCAGATGTGATAATATTAAGAAGAGCCTCAGCCGGCCCAAGTAGCCCGCTTACTGCATCGACAACGTCATCAAGATTGTGATAGATTCTCTCTGCAATGAAAACTTTAGGAATAGCGACAGCCACCGTTAGTAAAGGCAAGTATTTCTGGTTCCATAAAGTTCCACTCAAAAAGGTCAAGCTAGTTTACTGACTCGGCCTCATTTCGAAAACAACGTAACCCTAAGTTGAAAGGCTAGGTCTAACGTTATGTTAGCCTAACGTTAGTTGTTTAGTCAGTGTTCAACAACGTATAGCAGGACGTTGTCAAAGTCAAACGTCACAGTGAGCAATATAAACCAAACCACAGATCCTCGAGCTAGTAATAGTAGTATATAATTTTAGTGGAACTATTCACGACTATAGTCCCAAATCCAAGAGATAAATCGTTCCAAATATGACCTCGTTCAAGACTTCCAGAATATAACTTATTAGTCAAATAGACGGCAAAAGGAAGGCCTATGACTGTATCATTGTATGACTATGAGTCATGACTGTGTACATACGGTACGTACAAGCGACGAAGGTAGCGTGTAGCTAGCTAGCTACTCTACTGTGCATTGCAGTAATATTAATACAGCTTCTCGCTACGCTATTCAATGTCAATGTCATGGTAACGTACACCTGTACGAGCACTTCGTGAAACTTAAGCCAAATTAAGGAGAATAATTGATGATCAATGGAAAATTCATAAAAAAGAAAGCCTTTTCCCTTCTAAACTTCTCGAAATTAAAGTATTTATGAATGGGAATAAAGTCATGGTACCCATGTCTCTACATCATATTCGAACAGGCTATGACGTCACGCATATAGGCAGAGACCCTCGGCTTCGCCTCGGGTCTCTCAGCCCATATGCGTGACGTCATAGCCTGTTCGAATCTGATGTAGAGACATGGGCACCATTGACTTTATTCCCTAAATATATATATATATATATATATATATATATATATATATATATATATATATATATATATATATATATATATATATATATTTCCTTTTTAAGAACATGTTCGATTTTTACGTGCATTTTTTCATCCAGGACGCTCTTTCTCTTTTTTTTGATTTGTGTTTCATCCTTCGCACTCATGTTTTCTGACAGTCACTTTCGTCCGGTTCTGTTTTTACAGCGATCGCTTCGGATTTGATGTTTGTCGTGTCCAATTGTTACTGTTGGTTGTTCAGTTTGGTTTTTGCCACCTGATGAAGGGTTTATACCCGAAACGTCGTGGAGTTTTCCGCAAACTTTTAAGCACTTTTTACTACCTCTTTTCGACCTACACATTTCAACAGTGCTCCGCAGCATTTCGACCTTATATATATATATATATATATATATATATATATATATATATATATATATATATATATATATATATATATATATATATATATATATATATATATATATATATATATATATATATATATATATATATATATATATATATATCCTTTTTTATAAAAAAAAAAGAGTGGCCACGAATTTTTGAAAGCCGAATTTAACCAGGAAGTGCTCACTCATATAATAGTTTGAAGGTAGGATTTGTGGATTGGGATTGTCAAGTTTGAACCTTTTGTCATTGGTGTGTGAAGTAAATTTAACAGGTTTAGGAAAATTTGTTGAATGTCATGAACCAACTCAATGAGCCATTACTAGCATACCTTGCCTATGACCATGAAGTTGAATATACTTGACTCAGAAGTTTTCACTATAACTCCACCTCATACTGAACTTACTGTCACTATGCTTGGTGCTCAGCATAAGCATTGTAATAGGGAAAACAAGCCAGTGAGCCACAACTGGGAAAAGGGCCATCCATGGCCGTCTCGACTGAAACTAATTGGTTTAGTTTTTAGATGAAATAGTCACGGTGGTCAAATTAATTAGTTTGCGGTTTATGTTGAGTTACATTTTGACCGGATTAAACTTGGAACCCTACACCGACAAAGCTAACATATCACCAAATTGCAGATATTTACTGTAGTTTTGGTGCTGTCATTCAATTTACGCATAATCTTTAATGCATGAAAGATTCGGTAGTGTAACCAGGAATTTTTATAGGACCGCTCCCTCGGCGGAGTTCAATCTTCTTCTCGCGTGTGGCCTGATACCATATTCCACAAAACCAGTAAAGTTATCATTTGCGTTAGGACGTTCCAGATTTCGCCTTGATTAAAAGAGTGACGCATTGTGCCCAATGATTGCAAAATGAGTGAGAAAGGCTAATGCACACTTACTGTAAACAAACCGACAGTGCGAGCTTTTTAAAACTGAAATCAACTCAACAGACCGTGTTTACTTTCAGTTGAGCTTATAAAGCAGTGTTCCTTCAAAAGCTTATTGAATCAATGATGTTATTGAACATAGTGGATACTTGGACCAAGCAGGCCATTACTTTAAACACAAATTTGCTCCGCATACAGGAAAGGGTAATTGGACTAAAAACAAAGAAATGAAAGGATTGGACCAAAAACAAAAAATGTTAAGAGTGTTGGTGGTCAGGATATTGGCAGAAATATAATAGGACATCTGAATAGCTGAGACGAGCGTTCGATCTATAGAGACGAGAGAACTTCAAAAACACAGGATCTTTTATAAAAGAAGTTTAAATTTGTAATGAGAAGAAAGTAGTAGTAATGACCGCAAGTCTGTTTACCCTGCATTTGAAGGCAGCTAGCTAAGAGAAGGGCTCTGTGATGACAAAACTCTGTACGGAACGCAACTCTGGGACATTACTGACTGTTTATTTCAAGCTAGTCGCAACGACATTTGAGTTCCATTAATTTAATAATTTGCCATGGGCCTATTTGCCAACACTTTTAGAAACTGAAGTGAACCTGTGAACCAAGAATAATGACACAGCATGTGATATGCTTGATTCTACTCATTCGTCATTTTGTAGTCTCATTAATGGGCCATGCCTTTGCCCTAAACCTTGGAGACCGTTCTGACAATATTGCTACCTCTTTGTTAATGATCTTAAAAACTTTACGGAATCCGAAATTAATTGTAATATTTTTACAGATGGAAATTGCGAATGTAATCTAGCATCAATTTGTTACGAAGAAGAAAACTTTTTCATGAAAAACGCTTGAGATGAACTTTTAGGTGAAAGTTGTTCTTGGATCGGTCTAGGATTCGATAATGTAAAGAGAAATTATACGTGGACAGATGGGTCCACGTATAACTATTTTAACTTTGCGACTTTTTTTAGCAAAAGGGTGCAGTGGCTGTGGTCAATTAACTGTTACAAACACAACACCAAAAAAATTTTGGGGGCGTAGCCAGGATTTTCTTGTGGGGGGCAAAGTCGACTCATTGTCCCCAATCTTGACCGGCAGGACTATCTAAGCGGAGCGCCACCATCGGTTGGCGCGGAACGTACAAGAAAATTTTTGGTTTTAGAAACCCCTCAGATGGCCGGAAACGGCACTTCCCGAGTGTTTTATGCTGCATGTTCCCAGCCTGGAAATATGGATCTCATTTCTGAAATTTCTCAATTAATGCAAAAAACAAAAAAAAAAATCAATCTATGAAAAATGTTAATACATGTTTCTAAGTGGAACTCTACCTTCGATTGGCGCGGAGCGTGCCAGGAAATGTTTGGCTGTACAAACCCCTCAGATGACCGGAAACTGCACTTCCCGAGTGTTTCTAAGCAAGAATATGTTCAGCCCATCTTCAAAATTCTCCCCGCTTCTTAACTGGAGCACTTGACAAATATTGAGGGGCTGAACATACCTTTAGCCCCCACTTTTTCATTTTTCATCGCCGCCACTAGGCTTCGGCATTTTCTTGAGGGAGTGAGGCGCCCAAGGAGTCGAGAGACCGAACGGGGAGAGAGTGGGGTTCTCCCCTCCTACCCCAAGGAGATTTTGCAATTTTACATCAAAATTGAGCGATCTGGTGAACACCTAAGCTGGAATTTTTGGACATTTTCAGTCTTGTATCAATGTTTTCCTTATTCCCTCGAGAGTTAGTGTGTGGCTGTAAGAGGGTTACTGTGCGAGTCAATGGGGCCCTAGGGAATTGTGTTGCACTGAAACAAAACAGCTACTCATAAGGCTTACATTGGCCAAACCAGCGGAATTGACATTTTGCCCTGAAAAACACCAAAACTCCATTTAAATAAAAAAAAGTTTAGGTCTGGGCGGGAGTAAGTGCGAACCCCCTGAACCCCCTGGCTATGGGCCTGTCTCCCTGGGTGTTCTCCCTTGGCGCCAGGATTTGCCTGGCTAAGAGCCACTCTCCGAACGGGGGAGGGGTTGGGTGGGTAGCGACCCCAAGCCCCGACAGCCAGGATGCCGTCGATGAGTTGGTGAGGGAGATTTGAAGAAAACCTGTGCACTATACCTGCCATTGCGAGTCATATACGACATAAAACTTGTATATGTTAGAGGAAGATATTTCCGCACTGATTTAACCGTGGAAAAGTGGGCGAAAACTTTTTGGGTTAGCCTACACTAAAAAGAATCTGTACTTATTTAAAGCTTATATAGGTCAATTGTCCGGGCATTTGGGCCCTGTCGGGCATTACTTGTATTGTACTTCCTTCTTCGAGTCCGTACCGCACGACTGACACAAGAGATTATTAACTAAGTTTAGCGAAATGAGATGAAATTCCCGACATGTACATTAATCCATTCATTCTACTTATTAATTTACTTGAAAAGATGGGAAGGGTTTGTACTTTATTAGCTCTAGGTAACGGAACTGAGGAAGAGTGTGCAAAGCGTACCGAACATTTTGGGTTTTATCGCAGAAATAACTCTTTTGAAAGCCAAAATAACTAAACCTACCATAGGAAGGCGACAGATTATTCCCGACAGGGGGACTGCCATGCCATCGACCACAAGTTCCGACAGCCCCTATGTCGAGGGGTGGTGAGAAGGGGATATGAAGGAGCCTAACTATCACATGCCATTGCAGCCTGGGGCACATTTTGCTCAATATTACTTAATATTTTAAAAGCCGAATTGCGCATTGATAGTGTTCTTTTACGTCTGAATCGCGAGCTCGCGCGAAAATTTTTGGTAGGCTTACAAAAATAACATAGCCTATGTAATCATTAAGAACAAAAAGAAAAAATATAAACTGTAGGGGTTGTAGACCGTATCGGGGATAACCTACATTGTGTCGAAACTACCTGAAATACCCAATAAAATAGCCAAACTATGCTCCGTGAGTCGCTCACCAACTGACCTATCGCATGACACACACAAGAGAACAGCAACTAGGCTTTGTTGTATGGGATGAAATTCACCACCTCTGCATAACCTGTGTACTCTGCCTACCTGTTACTTGGTAAGGTTGACACTCTCTAGATATGTGGAATGTAACTATTGAAAAAAACTGGAGTGAATCTACAGCGCGCGTAGCGCGCCGAAAATTTAGGGTTCTTATTAGGGAAATTGTCCCTTGAGAGCAAAAAACAGGTAAACCATCGGGGAGACTAGTCGCCGTCGAGGACTGCATACTTTATCGTAACGACTAAAAGCCCCCCCCCCCCCGAAAAACTGTAAAAAATGCCCCCGATTCCCTCCCTCCTCTTGCCGTTTATCTTTTTTATTTATTTATTTATTTGGGGGGGGCTCTCCTTAATTTTTTCAACATCGCCCATCGCGTCCCCAAAATTTCTGTGGGGGGCACTCTGCCCCCTGCCCCCCGCTGGCTACGCCAGTGCCAAAAATGTTTTGTTAAGAAATTGAATTTTTCTGACAAAAAGTAACAGTGTTGAAATGAGTTTATGTAGTGAATAGAACACAAATTGATCACAATGTGAGTTCCTTTAGTTTTTACTGACATGAACTAAACTTTCTTCAATTAGGTGTGCCTAACACTGCCGATGGTCCACTGATAACGTGTCACATGGAGGTCTTGCATTCTGGTTGACAGGTAGTTGCTTGTCTACCCAACATCTTACAACATAGTTATTACTCCTGAGACGTTAAAGTAATTTCATCAACCACTCCAGGGATTCCAGAACATGTTTTCTGCTGGTTGTGACATATGGTGATAGAAAATTTTAGTTCTTATAACTAAAAGCAATGTCGCCTTTTTAGATTCTTGTGGAGACAGCATATATCCTTGACCACATGTTCTTCTGAATGAGACTACGGGGTCGCGGTTAAATTTTCATGATTGAAAAATAAAAAGGATTCCAAACGAAACGCAAAAGCTATTATTTGCGAGTTTTACGTTACAGTCTTTAACAACTCAATGATCTCAATGGTCAAATATCCAAATTCTTTAAGCATTTGCCAAAAATAGAAAATAACTATAGTTAGTGTTACATATTTATGGAAAATCAAAGAGATAAAAAACTCGCGGAAGATTCGGGAAGTCTAAAAAGAAAAAAATCATACTCCGGCTTGTTTTAAATTTTGTGGAACAAGATGACCGAAATGACCGGTTTTTAATCTTTTCCCGAGAAACAGAAAACGCAATGTTCAATTTTCATGGAAAATAAATAAAATTGAATGCAAAGATTTGCGACATATGCGGGTAGCTTGTGAAAAACAACCGTTTTCCTCGGTCCCACTTCGTTGTGCATTGTCTTGCAAAAACGTTGCCTGTAAAATGTTCCGGCAAAGGTTGAAAAATGCTGGGACGTTTTCAATTGCCAAATTAATTTAATGTACAGAAGGTTGGGTGTTCAGGTGCAGTCCCCAATAGTTTGCTATCCATCCTGCCACTAGATCCAAATTCGGACAATTGTTATGAAAATTGGGTAAATAGTTTTTCAATACTATGATGATTCAGTGTAAGGATTTCTCCTCATTAGCATGTAAATTCATTAAAACCCAACTTGTAACGTGCCATTTTTCAACATGTTGAAAAGGTGTTACTAATAGAAGTAAAATCATTTACAGTCAGGAGTTCGTGCAGTCGCAAAGACCATTTATTCAATTCAGTTTACATTGAATTTATGCAAGGGCAGTAAAATACATCAGAATGTTTTCGTTTGCATTTTACAGTTTTCCCCCGAAAAGATGCAAGGCCATTTCCTCCAATGACATTGGTACATAGTATCTGGAAATTTTCTGATCATAGTGGCCACTGCCTAGATCCTACTCATAAGCCTGGGAAATGTCATTCACTTCAACTCTCTGTGAGGTCCTATTTTTGTTCTCTGTACGCTAAGCACCAACAAATGGTGGCGTTCCATTTAAATAGTCTTTCCTGCTGAAGTAGGGTTAAAATGCAAGTGTTTCTCGAAAACTCAAAACAGCCACTGCTTGGATCTTCTTTGAAATCCTGGGAAATGTCCCTTCAGGCGGTCTTAGTGGTCCGATTTTTCAAAATTATTTGTACACGCCGCAACAACCAATGGTGACGCTCCGCGTAGGTAGTCTTTCGGGTAGAGTTGCATTTTCGAGCAAAATGTCTTTCACTCCCAAACTAAAACGCCTATGGTATTATACCATTTCAAACCATATGACCAGAGTATATTTTTGATGTTGTACGGTTACTTCATTAACAGTTTGGTTCATGTGTGTAGAAGCCCTAGATACAAACTCCTTAGCATCCATTCTAGTGCTATATACAAACATTCCCTTGACTAAAGGCTGGATATGCGGTTTCATCATGTCCTAGTTTTGGGTCGGTACCTAGTTTTGGGTAGGTATATAATCAGTCATATCTTGTACTGTCCCTTTAAAAGTTTTCCCATGTTTTTGAACTACAGGCAGTAAAATTACAATTACTTTCGAAGTCGGTTGTTGGACTTATACCGTTATCAAGTCCATGTTGATAATTCAATGGCATTGTTGCTGCTTTAAAAATTTCAGTCATACTCTGAGAAGGTTGCAGAGGATTTGTTGTCGTGTTAGGTGACAAATGCGTGAAAATGGTCTTGTCCTATTTACGTTTTAAACTTTCCCATCTTCAACCCGAGTCCTCCCGTCAAACTGAATAATGAGCAAATTGCATCCATCAGCACAATCTGCATTAAGTTCACAAAAACCAATAAACTTTTGTTCAGGAGCAATGGTGCCAATCCCATAGCTTTGCTTTGCATACGAAAGTTTTTTCATTTTCGCAAGAATGATCGTTCCAGCCACCGGTGGCGTCGCGATAGACACAGTCCTCGTTGTTTTCATTGTTTGGTTCGCCATCATCGTAAAACGTGTAATTATAAACCGAGCTATCCGTCCAAATATATTCTCCCTCTGTGACAATATCTGAAAGACCAATCCATACTTGCTGATAAGTTCCCGGGGGTACAAAAGCATCTACAAATTGTCTCTCAAGATCGTCCAGAATGGAGACAAGATGAGCCTCCCAGTTTCCGGTAGGAAGCTTAGCACAGTTAAACTCGGCATTTGTGAAGTTGGCAAGAGTGGGGATATAAACATAGCAATGATCCCTAAAATGTCTCCAAGGTCGTGGGCAAAACCAGTTAGCAGATGTTGTGTTTGAAACCAGTGTCAGAAAAAGAACTACTAAGGTCATAAACTTTGTAGAATGACCCATTACCAGATTACAGCGACTGTACATATTTAATAGATATAAAAAGCGTACAAGTAAAATTTTCATTGCTGAAATAGAAACAGACTTAAAGAGCTAGAGTCCTCCACAGAAAATTGCGAAATGAAAAAATCGTGTACGGAAACGTTTTTACGTAGAAATAATATTATCCTTACTGGATACCGTTTGTAAACTCATGCCTTTTTTGTTGGAGCCAAGTTTGTTACCATGGTTACAGTACACTTATACATGCAGTAGTGAGATTTCACTTGCGTTTAGCGGGTATTATTGATCCACCCGACCATTATATTACGGGAGATTCACTGCATTTCTACTCAGAAACATTTCCTGGCTCTAATGGTTGCCTTATGTTTATATTGACAAAACGAAACAAAGCATAAACACAGTACTGCTCTTAGGTATGGTTTTGTAAATAGTGGAAATTTGCCTAATAGTACTTTCCATCAGACAATTTTTAACTGGTTCATAAAACTGAAGACAAAGACAAAGACTACACTGTGTCCATCCAGTCATTCTGCCGCACTGGGGAACTAAGTAACCATCGGTGTTCAGTTCCTTTCATCACAAGAGTCGAATCTTACTTCGAAAATATATATATATATATATATATATATATATATATATATATATATATATATATATATATATATATATATATATATATATATATATATATATATATATATATATATATATATATATATATATATATATATATATATATATATATATGCCAGTAGATCGTGCAGTTCATAAGAAATACGGTTCAAGTGGGGAATTGACACGGTCATCTAAACTGATGAATTGACGATTGTACCGCCGGAACGTATCTGAGAATGTGGAAACTGAAAATATATCGATAATTTTTAAGTGCTCCTCGTGGCTGACGGTTTCACTGCAGTCGGTATGGTTTTGCTAAGATGCACGTTTTTGTCTTGAAATCTGAATTACCGTAGAGCCATTCTAAATGAAGGTCACGGTCTGCGGTTTCCCGACTGAAGATTGGCTTACTGTAGGCCTATGCAGTCTCCTGAGACCCGATGAGTGGCATGATCAAACGGAGCGTAGGCTAAATAAGGTTCGCGCACTTGTGGTGTTGATGGTGATTTCAGTATTTGAAGCCCATGGTACTTTATGTCATTTTTATTATGCGTCTGACAGGCCCTCACCGGCTTCCACCATTTAGATTTATCGCGAAGCTAGCAACTGTCTTAACTGAAAAAGTTGCTTCGCCCCCGTCGCAGGGGCGTAGCCAGGATTTTCTTGTGGGGGGGCAAAGTCGACTCATCGTCCCCAATCTTGACCGGCAGGACTATCTAAGCGGAGCGCCACCATCGGTTGGCGCGGAGCGTACAAGAAAATTTTTGGTTTTAGAAACCCCTCAGATGGCAGGAAACGGCACTTCCCGAGTGTTTTATGCTGCATGTTCCCAACCTGGAAATGGATCTCATTTCTGAAATTTCTCAATTAATGCAAAAAAAAAAAAAAAAAAACAATCTATAAAAAATGTCAATACATGTTTCTAAGCGGAGCTCTACCATCGATTGGTGCGGAGCGAACCAGGAAATTTTTAGTTTTACAAACCCCTCAGATGGCCGGAAACGGCTCTTCCCGAGTGTTCAGAGCAAGAATATGTTCAGCCCAACTTTGAAATCCTCCCCGCTTCTTAATTGGAGCACTTCACAAATATTGAGGGGCTGCACATACCTTTAGCCCAAACTTTTTCATTTTTCATCGCCGCCACTGGGGTGTGGCATTTTCTTGAAAGAGCGAAGCGCCCAAGTGAGGAGCCCAGCATCCGAACGGGGAGAGGGTGTGGTTCTCCCACTCCTACTTCAAGGAGATGTTGCAATTTTACATCAAAATTGAGCGATCTGGTGAACACCTTAGCTGGAATTTTTGGACATTTTCAATCTTGTATCAATGTTTTCCTTATTCCCTCGAGAGTTAGTGTGTGCCTGTAAGAGGGTTACTGTACGAGTCAATGGGGCCCTAGGAAATTGTGTTGCACTGGAACAAAACAGCTACTCATAAGACTTACATTGGCTAAACCAGCGGAATTGACATTTTACCTTGAAAAACGCCAAAACTCCATTTAAATAGAAAAAAATAATAAAAAAATAGGTATGGGCGGGAGTAAGTGCGAACCCCCTGGCTACGGGCCTGTCTTCCTTCCTGGGTGTCCCCCTCCCCTTTTGGAATTTTTTGCTGTCTCGAAGAGCTTAGATGCAACATGGTGCTATATTTTGTTCTTTTTATACCAGATTCTAGTGTTCTCCACAGGGGGGTTTTACAGGGGCGACACGCCCTCCTAGTGAAATTGGCCGCCCCTCCAAAATAGTTGCCGCTCTCCAAAAAATGCAGCTTCCATCTTTAGTTCATTGCTTCATTACACATATACAAGTCATAACTGGAAAATGTGTCTTCCCTCCAGGCTTGGCGCCAGGATTTTCCCGACGAAGGGCCACTCTCCGAACGGGGGAGGGGTAGGGTGGGTAGCGACCCCAATCCCCGACAGCCAGGATGCCGTCGATGAGTTGGTGAGGGAGATTTGAAGAAAACCTGTGCACTATACCTGCCATTGGGAGTCATAAACGACATAAAATTTGTATATGCTAGAGGAAGATATTTCCGCACTGATTTAACCGTGGAAAAGCGGGCGAAATTTTTTGGGGTTAGCCTACACTAAAAAGAATCTGTACTTATTTAAAGCTTATATAGATCAATTGTCACGGCCTTTTGGCCCTATCGGGCACAACTTATATTGTACTTCCCTCTTCGAGTCCGTACCGCACGACTGACACAAGAGATCACACCTCCCTGGTTTAGCGAAATGAGATGAAATTCCCGACATGTTCATTAATACATTTATTCTACATATTAATTTACTTGAAAAGATGGGAAGGGTTTGTAATTTATTAGCTCTAGGTAACGGAACTGAGGAAGAGTGTGAAAAGCATTCTGAACATTTTGGGTTTTATCGCAGAAATAACTCTTTTGAAAGCCAAAATAATTAAACCGACCATGGGAAGGCGACAGATTATTCCCGACAGGGGGCGGGCCATGTCAGCAACCACAAGTTCCGACGGCCCCTATGTCGAGGGGGTGGTGAGAAGGGGATATGAAGGAGCCTAACTATCCCATGTTATTGAACCCCTTGGCACATCTTGCACAATATCACTTAATATTTTAAAAGCCGAGTTGCGCACTGATAGTGTTCTGTTGAGTCTGAATCGTGAAATTGCAAAGCGCGCGAACCGCGCGAAAATTTTTGGTAGACTTACAAAAATAACATAGCCTATGTAATCATTAAAAACAAAAAGAAAAAAGTAGAAACTGTGGGGGTTGTAGACCGTATCGGGGATAACATACATTGCGTCGAAAACACCTGGAATACCCGATAAAATAACCAAACTATGCTTCGTCTGTCCGTGAGTCGCTCACCAACTGACCTATCGCATGACACACACAAGAGAACAGCAACTAGGCTTTGTGATATGGGATGAAATGTAAGACCTCTAAATAACCTGTGTACTCTGCCTCCCCGTTTCTTGGTAAGGTTGACAGGACTTACACTCTCTAGATATGTGGAATGGAAGTATTAAAAAAAACTGGAGTGAATCTACAGCGCGCGTAGCGCGCCGAAAATTTGGGGTTCTTTTTAGGGAAATTGTCCCTTAAGAGCAAAAAACAGGTAAACCATCGGGGACACTAGCCGCCGTCGGGGACTGCATACTTTATCGTAACGACTTAGAGCTTCCCTCCCCCCCCTCGAAAAACTGTAAAAAATGCCCCCGATTCCCTCCCTCCTCTTGCCGTTTATCTTTTTTTATTTATTTATTTATTTATTTTTTTGCTCTCTTTCATTTTTTCAACATCGCCCATCGCGTCCCCAAAATTTCTGTGGGGGGGCACTCTGCCCCCCCTGCCCCCCCCCCGCTGGCTACGCTAGTGCCCCGTCGTGTGTGTGTGTGTGGGTGTATGTGTGAGGGTGTGTGTTTGTGTGCGTGTGTGTGTGTGTAGGTGAGTGTGTAGTTTATGGGTGTGTATATGTGTGGGGTGGGATTCTGATATGCTCGGAAACAGTTGTAGGATGCAGAGGAAGTTTAACAAGTGGAATCCAATCGTTTTTGTTTTGCTTGCCTATGGTGCAACATTTCTTAAAGTTCTTAACATTTCATCGCATCTTTTAGTAATAAAACTACCGAGTCTTCGGAGCATCAGTCAAAATGGAATCATGTCAATACAGAACTTAGTCTTTGACGAGCAAGCATTGTCATATCCATTTAAGGTCGTTAGGTAAGATTGATCAAGTAAAATACCAGGACATACAGAAAGCAAAGTATCCAAGATCCGGAATCTTCTAAGTTTTGGAAAATGTAAAAAGAGAGGTAAGATTTGTGAGCGAAAACTTTCAGTCAAATGAAGGTTCACTCTTATACCCCTCCCTAGGATGGCGATCAAAAAAGGGGGAGGTCGGGTCGGCTGTACTACTCTCCACAACAAAGCTTGGATATCCAAGTTTCTGAGGTAGCCTAGCTATATAAAAAAACAGTTCCAGTGAAAGCCGAGTGAGCTTTCTTCGCACTCCATTACATCCATGTAATAGTTGTACACTATATTACATCAGTTGAGACACCCGATCCCACCCATTGATCTTGCTCAATTCGATATCAATTACCGGTACCCCCCGCCACCATTAAAAGGACCCTCAGAGGCCTGGCATACTGACTGGTGCACACCTTTATTATCGCCGATGCGGTGACCAGCTTTTGCCGTGTTAATGTGAACAGATATGCCGGATTGCCGTTACAGTTACCGTTGCCACTAACGGCAACGGACTGTGTGAACGTTCTGTACCTTAAGCCTCGCGAAGATCGCATTTCTTAAGAGCAAGACTAAAACTTAGTCCATTTCGCATTTTCCTTGTTATGAGCAGCGGTGGTGCCAGCGGGGGCCGGAGGCCATGGTCCCCCGTCGGGGAACCCTGCCCCCCTCCCATCGTCGGGGAAGGTCGGCGGTTTCGTCGGGGAGGCCTAAAAAATTAAAAAAAAATTAATAAAAACCCCACAGTGACTGAAGTTGCTGGATGGACGATCCAGAACATATATTTTGTTTTGTAATTCTTTTTGACTACATATCGTAATTTTAAATTTTAAATCCCTTCTTAACTCTGTTAAACCTCATTCTAAGTACCTTTTCCTATCTCTTCCCCCGTCTGGGAGGGACGGCAAATTTTTCGGGGGGGGGGGGACCTAAACATGAAGAACGTAAAGGACTGAAGTTACTGGATGGATGACCATGATTTTTTTTTTTCTTTTTGAACTTTTTTTTTTGAAACGCTATTTTAATGCATATCTGAATCGGTTTTAATGACTTCTTACTAGCTCTTCTATCCCCCATCCCATCTCCAATCCGTGCGCGCAAGATCATGCCTCCGTTTAAGACGGGCTACCAATCCCCTGTTGTTGAGAAAAGCCAATTTCGTCGGGGAGCCTTCATCTTCAGACCCACGATAAAAGACGTGTTTCTGCAGTCACTCCGACGACCTTCTTGCTCTTGTTTACTAGAAGACCATTTTCTTCAAGGAAACTCACAATTCCGAATTTTCCTTACAAAAACGGACGTGCGTGCAGTACCCAACGGTTTGCCATCTGGCTTGCCCCAACAGCCGAATTCTCACAAAAGTAATGAATATCGGCCATGTCGTTTTCAGCTGCACATAATGATAAACAGTGGTGTGAGAAAATCTCCCATAAATCCGACTGAGAATTTATCTGAAGGAACCTTGTAACGCGACATATTTTCAAATACGTTGGGAGTAAAACCATTTATTTTCAGGAGTTCACGTTAAAAATTTCATCTATTTAGTTGACATTGCAATTGAAGTCAACGAGTATTCTTAATATAATCAAAAACAGTATGTTCTTAATTCCGTTTCATGGTAGTTTCCCCCGAAAAGAGACAAGGCCATTACATCTAACTGTAGCAATACCTTTCATCTGGTACTTTTCTGATCATTGGCAAGTAGGGGTTTTTTCTCTATTGAAGTGAAACTATCATTTTAAAGGGAAGCTCAAAATTGAGACTGCTTCATTGCTAGTTACAAGTCTGGGAAATGCCATTCCGGCCATCTTAGGGGTTAGATTTTTGACAATTTTCTGAACGCTCTGTGCTAACTGATTGTGGCGCTCCGCATAGATAGTGTCTTAGTCGAATAGATAACTGAATAGAACAATACCTGTTTGTAAATTATTCTACGTTTGGGGGCAGTATTATGAAGTGAAAATATTTTTATTGCGAAAGAAACCTGAAAGGAAGGACTTCTTTCATTCTACTTACGAGCCCAGAAAATGCCATTTCCTGCTGTCCGGGGTTCTCGATTTTCAAAAAATTCTGTGCGTTCGACTAAGATAATCTTTCGGGCAGGATTACATTTTTTTTGGACAAAAGACAATTTTGCCCCCTCCCAAACTGACACGCTCCCGTACGCCTATGGCAATAAATAAAATATAAAACTTCAAATATATGGGAAGCCAATTTTTTTTCCTCGGGAGAATGCTCCAATATAGTCCGAGGGCCTAAATCTGCATGATGATATTCAGTAACCTTAAAACCACAAAACTACAGATCCCCCCCCCCCCCACTTGATTTTCCTTATGAGAACGTCATTCCCCCATAAAACCCCCAAACTGTTATAAAATTATAATTTTTTCACCAGTATTAGCTTAAGATTGTTAACAGTGGCAAAATTTTCCAATTTCGATGGATAATCCGTACAATAAATAAGCAAGGCCAACTCTGTTAATCACCGGGCATACTACCTAATTTTGCTCCTGAAAGGCATATCACTTCATAGAAGAAACCAAATTTTTCATGATAACCTTGCCAAAAACCAAATTAAAGTCCAAAGTTTCTCCATTATAATAAGCTCTTAATTTTCAAAGATAAGTTCAAAGTAGACGAAAACTTCCCGGACAAACTTCTCGTCTCGTCTCGAAGCCTTAGTTCGTAGGTCTTGTGCGATTAAATTAATTCGTAAGCCCAAAAGAATTTCAGCTGTCGCCCATATAACGTTTTTGAGTTTTCCCTTATGAAGCACCGATTTTTCTTAAACACCCAAAATTTTTATAATACCAACAAAAGCCAAATTTCTTACAAAAGTTTCAATTTTTACTTTAAATAAACGCCAGATTTTTAAGCATTTGTTAAAAAGAAGGCCCAAAATTTCCGAGCTCCGCGCGCATCACATTCTGCCAAGTCAGGTTCCACCGGGACATAACATCGCTTTTGTCGGGGCCTTGAAATTCTGGACCCCCACCCCACCCCCTGGTCAGGGAGTTTTTCCCCCCTGTCGGGTAAATCCTGGCGCCAGCCCTGGTTATGAGCAAAATCACTGATTAACAAGCGCAAAACTCCATGTACTGCCCTCTATCATTTGTGAAATTAATACTGTTTCTGTAATGCAGCATACTATATATAAATAGCGACCCCTTTTGAGTACAGTCAGCGAATGGCGTGACAGCTACTAAGCTTTACTTAGCCAAAAAAAAAACTCGAATTTTGGCAGTCAGTAAAATTTTACTGTGGACTTATGCATGAAAATAAAGGAGGGAAGGTCTACTCGTGGCTTTTGAATAGTTGTAGGGAACTGTGGAGGTTCTCAAGGTAGACGGATTGATTCGTAATAATTCCTAGGAAGGCTGACCCTTTAATGCACATCCGCCGGACCGCGGGCCTCGCGGTACGGGGGATCAATTTTTGCGAACTAAGACCATATTGGTCTCATCCTACCGGACAGGCCTAACTATAAAGGGCCTAAGGTCGCGGTCACAATTCTTGATGAAAATCTTCCCCATCTCTGGTCGGAAAGAACCCGAATTTTTCCAGCCTATAAATCAATTTGTTTGTGTCTTCACCCCATAGGGCGTGTGTTAGCGTACCCTACGCAACGAAAACGCGTTCCGCAAAAAACACTACGGTTACGGAGTTTTGGATCGTCAGTGTTCTGCTCCTTACAAAAATTGCAATGACGTTTCATTCAGTTTTCCGAGAAACTATGTCTTATTTTTCGAATGATTTAAAACAAGATAGACACACATAGGACCGTACTTAAAGGGCCAAACCTCTCACCCCAAATTACAGTTTTGGCACGGGGGTACCGAAATTCTCAATTGGCTCAGCTCTTTGATTTACAGCTAATTCAAACAATGCAGAGTACCAAAGCGGCACAGCGTGAACGGTACTGAGAGTGTTTTGATTATATAAATTGAGTTTTTTTTATACTCACCTTGAAGCAATAAACTGAGATTATATCTGGTTGAGGATGAATTTCAGACAGTTGTGGGAGGGGCTTAAGTAAGAAGTTTAGGAGAATTGGTACTGTTTGGGTGAGAGAACTGGGCCTTTAATTTTTACAAAGGGACCAGGGTAGATTTCAAAGGCTTCTTTTTGGTAAGCAAATGCAATGAAATTTGAACCTACTGCTGTTTGTACACACAAACACGAATCGTCGCATGCTGGATTGCTTATAACATAAATTCCCTATGGTAACTTGTGTGTTCCAAATTTCAACTCCCACCCATAGCGACCAGGCCAAACTACATACAAACAACCACATTTGCATAAGTCTAATAGTCAGTAAAGTTGAAGGAATCAAGAGAAAATAAAGTGTACGACTCCCTGTTACAACCATCCATGGCGCAGGTAAGCAAAAAAATTGAGAGATTAAAGGGCAGGAGCAGTCATCCCAAATTGAAGAAGTGTAGTAAACTGTCCAGTTTCATGATTGGCTGTTAGGAGTCATGTGACAATGTTTTTTCTCCTCAGATATGAAATTTACCAGAAGTAACTGCTTGGTTTACCTTAAATATGCAATAGTAGAGTCATAAAATGTATTTAAAGATACTTTGAAGAGAAATAAGATGAAAATTGTGTTATTAAGCTTTTTCTCCAATATATATATATATATATATATATATATATATATATATATATATATATATATATATATATATATATATATATATATATATATATATATATATATATATATATTTTGGGGGGGGGGGGCTGCCCTTTACCTTTAACGGTGATAGACTCCCAGTTATGGCCAACTGAAATCAGACCCGCGTCACTTGCTGTCCGGATATGTCTGTGAGACGAGTGTCTGATAAAAGCTGTCTGCTGGTGTGACGTCACGAAAAAAATCACTTACTACTTAATATCCGTAGACATATATGATGAAAATCATTTACTTACACCAGTTTGCAAAAGAGGGGGAACTCCAACCGTTATCTTAGAACCTGTGTATCATTTTTTTTTTTGCTTATTTTTAGTGAAATCAATGTTGTGGAAAAAGTCGCTCTTCCCAATCAGTAGTCTTTTCTTTACAACCTCGTTACGCAACACAACACATATATACCAAAATCTGCGTCCAATAAATTCGACAAAAAAGCGTAAAATTCTTTTGACTTGAAACAGTGAGTTGAAGGGCCATCCCTGCTTGAAAGAGGAGAAACACTGGCGGTAATGTTGCGAGAGAAGATCCGTTCTAGCTGAATACGATTGAAAAGGTTCTGATCTAGCTTGACGGGACTTCCATTCATATAATTGTGTGTCATGACGTCATTACTTCCGACATTCACGACAAGTTACTAAACAATGCACAGTGATGATCATCTCTTATCTCACGTACACATATAGAACACCCGCACTTAACTGTACGTTCTCATCAGTGTTCCTATTTTTCTATTGACACACACGTACAGTATATATGTGTACCGTACCGTGTAAATTCTTCTATAACAACTGTACTTCCAGGACGTCGCGTCGCGTCCGCGATCGGCTCGGGTTAATGGGCAAAGTATTGAAAGCTTGTGGGAAAGATATGGTGTCAAGTCTGGTCGTATCATAAAGAAAGGTGACATTCGCCCGTGACTTGTCAGAGATCGTTACGTTGTCTTGAAAACTGGAAGTAACCAAGCAGCAAGGAGAAATACTTTACATAATGTGATTCTTAGCTACACAATTTCGTTGGAGTTTGGTAAGAACTGGCCTATGTTATTGTGACGTGTTTCAGTGGTTATTGTAAACGAATCCATACTACACTGTGTATACGGTACATGTTAAAGGTCTACATGTCCAAACATGTTGGAATGAAAGATCCGATCGTAATGTACTATAGTCTACCTGTAATTTCACTCTGGAATTTTTAAAAGACTGGTCGTTAACATAGCTTTAGTGGGTTAACAGTTCTGCCTGACATTTTATTTACGGTATCCCAAGAAACAACTTTACATCTTGGTTGAGCATACTCTGCTGTGTAAACGTTACTTGAATCAGGGAGCTGTAACCCAAACATACAGAATGGCCAAGCGAAACCAAAGTTTGCAATATTCCAAGAAGCGATCGCACTCATCTCCAGAACTGCAGATAAATTCCTCATCCAGTGAATCTGCAGATGAACGTGTTCAAATGATTTTGAATGAGCTTTCTGGCTTGAGGAAAGATCAAAATGAAAGTTCCTCTCGACCAATTCCAAACTCACACAAAACAGGAGAAGTTGGATCAAACAGTGCAACATCTAGTTCAAGTGAAATTGAAACATTGCATGAAAATCACTGTAGTACCAATAACACCAGAGACTCCCCATCCAGAAGAAGAACCTTATTCAAAGGGTTTCAAAAGCTTACTTCTTTTCTTGGTGGGAAGACTGATCATCAAAGACAAAATAGTAGTAGAAACTGCACAGAATCAGTGACAATTTCCCACCCTGCTAACTCTAGTCATTCAGCAGAAAATAGTCTAAATGACTCTTGTCCAGGAGCTCGTTGGAAGCACCAAAGATCCAAGTCAGTGTGCTCCACCATTCTCAGAAAAATCAAAAGAGGTCAAAAACCTACAAATGGATGTTCCAGCTCTGATGAAAGTGATACTGATATTGGTGAACTAAATTTGAGCAGAAGTGACCAAAGTGTGAAAGTGACCAGGAGGAAAGGGAGAGGACAAAAAGACAGGGCTAGGAAAACAATGTCTGTAGGTGCCATAAAGAAAAGTATTTTCGGGTATCCTGTGTCAGATGATGAGACTGTTGATAATCAAACCTCAGGTAAGGTGTGCACAGATGACTTGTTGCCCCCAGCATGTGAGGTGGATCCAGCCATTTCCAGGATTACAGACAGTGCTACAAACAGTTCAAATGCCATGGTCCTTGTCAATAATGAAATACCAGTGGTGCCTGTTCCAACTCTTGGAGTAGGGAGAATTCCAATAACTCTGGCTGATATGTTCAGGAACCAGCAAGAACTTGTTGCGCAGAGATCAGCTCAAATTGCCGGTGATAATGACATTCCAAATGCAACAGCACCATTCCAGCAAGTTGTAACCACCACTCCATCGCAGTCACAAACAACTCAAAATATTTACGCACATTATGAATCCCTGATGGAGAATGGAACTTTCTCTCATCGCACTGTTCATACTCAGATTGATTATATGCATTGCCTAGTCCCAGATCAGTGGAGTATCATTAATGCTCCATACTACTGGGGACAAATAGACCGTTTTCAAGCAGATGCCCTCCTTGCAAATCGTCCAGAGGGTACCTTTGTGCTGAGGGACAGCTCCCAAGAAGAGTTTCTATTTTCTGTCAGCTTTCGTAGGTATGGGCGCACTCTACATGCAAGAATCGAGCAATGGAACCACAAATTTACCTTTGATGCACATGATCCTGGTGTTCACTCTTCCAAAACTATTTGTGGGCTTCTACAGCATTACAACGAACCTGCTCTGTGCATGTTTTTTGAGCCCATGCTTACTGCCCCATTGAAGAAGAGAAATGCTCAGTCCCTCCAAGAGCTTTGTCGGGCCCGTATTTGCTCCCACATTAGTTATAATGATATTGGCACCTTAAAACTGCCCCTTGCAATGAGGGAGTACCTAAGAGTGTACCATTACAAGCAGCGGTTACGTGTCAAGAGAATGGAGGTTGACCGATGTGTTGTTGAAGAGAGCCAACCAACAGTTGTAACAAATACATGTTTGTCAGCTGTGCATTCCATTGTTTTATAAAACCATTGCTTTCATCCTGACCCAATGGTTCTTGCTTTGATTTTTGTAATAATTTAATTATTTTTAAGAGGTACAGTACATTCATTAAATGAAATTCCCATTAGCCAGTATTTACAGTAAAAACCTAAACCACAACTGAGCCTCTTAACTTTGTGCAGCTCATTTTCAGGCAAGACAAGTTTCATCTTGGCTCCTGAAAACTATTTTGTTGAAGCTCATCCATGATACATGATGACACACTGAGAAGCCGTGATGGGCCCTGCCCCCAACAAATCCCTTGCAATGCCATTGACAGATTGGGTAGGACTAAGTTGTGGGGAATACCTGTCATGCATGTTTGCTCTATTGAATATATTGAGGCATTTTGGGGACATTGCATCAGTAATTAAGTAATGAAAGTCTTTTCCAATCAACCCCCTCCAGGGCCCTCCCCCATCCCACACCCTCCCCCCCCCCTCCATCTTTCATAGAGAAACTGAGTTTCAGCATCCTAAGGAAAATTTTATTATATTGCAACTGTAAGCTTTCTGCAGTATGTTTGTGTGAAAGCAAGTTCAGTTTTTGCATGCTTGGATCTTGCTTGATGTTATTAATTATTATCAGTATTGAACATGTACCATATTCTCAGCTTTCTACAGTACTTTTTGCACCTAAAACTGCCAATTTATGAACAACATCCTGCTTTGCTATGTAGTAAACCCAGGGAATGTGTGGGATGGACATATGGTGGGTCAGGAAAGTAAACACACAAGACTTCTTAAGGCCCAGTACTGTATCAAACACTAAAAATTGCACTTCATGCAAAAAAGGGGGTTTTGTGACTCAAGAACAATTTTCATGTTTTAATCTCTGTGATATTTAAAATATTAGCAATAGTAGTCACAACCTGCATTAAGTGACTGGAGCTTTAGCACTGCCATGGATTGTTTTGTTTTCATGTACACTTTATACCACTGCCTAAATGTAGTTCAAACATACAGTATTAAATTAGGACACACATTATTGACCTTCTTTAGTCCATTAATTTTAAAGAAATAAGGTGGCCTGTTGATGCTTCAAATGGAGATGGTGATCAAAAGTACAATTTTCATGTTTTCATGTTCTTTGCATGAGTAAGGAACCAGTAGTCAGTTCATTATGTTTAGGTAAAGAGCAGTCCTCTCAAACTTGTTTGGAAAAAAAAGCTAAATAACTCACTTTTTGTCTTATTTCTCTTCAAGGGATCTTTAATTACATTTTATGACTGTACTATTGCATATTCAAGGTAAACCAAGCATTTGTTTCTGGTAAATTTCACATTTGAAGAGAAAAAACATTGTCACATGACTCCCAACAGCCAATCCTGAAACTAGACAGTCTACTACACTTGTTCAATTTGGGATGACTGCTCCTGCCCTTTAACTAAACTCTTTGAGAGGTGAAAAAGCATGTATACATGCACTTGAACTAATGTACACTGTTGTACAGTGTAATACAAGTAAAGAGTCTGTCCAGCTCCAAGCATTTGCTAGCTGCATGTGATGGTTTTTAGATGTGGTTACTTGCATTTAGTGAAAGGAGCTTCCATACTCTGTTGCCTAATAAAGTAATGAAATATGACAGTCCTGAACATATTTCAAAAGTCAGTACAATGTACAAATTTATTCTGCATTGAACAATGATGTCTAGAATAAAGTTGTTGATGTGTATGGTGTGTCAGAGAAGGTGTTGGGCATTATTGCTTCAGTTCTGTAAAATACGAAAATGAAAATGGAAAATTTTTTGTAGATTAGTCGCCAGCAGTGTTTATGCAAGGATTTCTGATTTTCAATACTGAAATATGGAGGTGATAGGAGATTGCATCTCTGCAGCCCCAAATTATGACGGCTGGATATATTTTTTTTTTTTTGCTCTTTGATAACTTGACTCAAAGGCACCAAAATTTGCAAATTTGCTGGTACAGTATACTACAGACATTCTTAATTGGTACAGCTCTTTGGTTAACTTGCAATTAAAATAAAGTAGCTCACATTACAGTACACAGCATGCACTGAGAGTGATCTGATAACACTTAAGGACCTTGTATGCTCATTATGAATATTCCAAACTATTGGATTTTGTGTGGATGAGTTGAAGGTTTTAGACAGTTGTGGGAGGGGCTAGATTACCGACTAGGTGACTGACACTGATTAATTGGCCAAGGTGAAGTGGCTGTTGAGAGGTCTGCATTTGATCATGGAAGTACTACCTCGGACTTCCATGGTTTGATACAGTAGATTATGAACCACTTCTGCAAAATGTTTTTGAATCATATTGCACTTAAATGTACGGAAGGCTGAAAAGCAACCTGAAGTTTCTGAAAAAAGACATATTAGAAGGATGTTTTAACCGTGGGTCTTGCCTGGGTTTAGGACTTCACGCTGTCTGGACTGTTGTCACCCTTTTAATTATGCCAAGTCACGTTCTATTAATCTCCAACCACGTATTACAGATAAATTGGCTTATTTATGAAGAGACACTGTTTGAATAAAGTGTGTTAAATTTTTATTAAATTGCACTCGATGCGATACCAAAATAGGGACCACCCAAACTCTTTTTGTTTGCGGTTTTGACTGCTTTCTTTTCTCTTTACAGTAGCCTCCTCCACAATCGTTTTAAATCATTGAGCTGTAACGCTAAACAGTTTTCACACTTTGAATTGCAAAACGGTGTCGGTAAAGTATATCGTAATAATTTAATTGCCAAATCATCTCTGTTCTGTTAAAAAGGAAAAAAGTCCCCGTTCCTTAGCAATGGAATATAAATATGCATGTAAAGCCATGATATGATTTGTATTTTCATGGCTGTAAGAAGTTAACAGATGTGAGTTTCATTTCATTATTGGGATAGGCGTACGAGGCGGGTTTGCGGGCACTCGCCCTCCCAGTTCGGGCAAAAATAGTTGGTCCATTCGGGCAAAACATGATAAATGATGCCTTTACCCAACACCCCCCCCCCCCCCCTCCCTTACAGAGTTAACCTCGCGAACGCCTATTATTATTGGGATGCTAGAGAACTGTAATATGTTGACATAATTGCATTGTTACTCTCACAGCTCGATTCTCATATTGTCGATACATTATTTTCATTATACGTTTTCTGCAGTACCATTGTTGTTTCAGTGCAATGCATAACCTTAACATTTGTTTGTTGCACCTCAATTACCTGGTACGTGAATCCACAAGTTGAATTTGATTAAGTCCGACAACTTACAAAGAAATCACTTACATCTCTACTCAGCTGTTGCTTGCGCATGACTCCCACGAAATCCCCAATATCCATAATTAAGCCACTTCCTGTTGTGCGCTCTTATATTGAGAGTTTAATTTGCCAAAGTTAATGGAGACGGAAAACGTTTTACGCCTTTTATATTGATGGAACATGTTGTCATTACTGTAAGGACAGATTTTTGAAACGGTTCCAATGTATCTGTCTTGAAAAAAAAAAACAGTTTACAAGAATTTATTCCTTCACGTGACCTGTAACGAAACAACAGTTTATTGCATGCACCTTTCAAGTGATTCCTTTTTTATATACTCGAGGAAATTATTTTGCGGTACTAAACGGTCGTAGGGAAGATTATTTTCAAGTAAAGGTTAATTACTTGGGTAACGTGATAATAATTTTCTCGTTCCCATGGTAACTGACACTCATTGCATCGAACTCATCTTTCTTGCATACGTATTCTATCAGCGACTGATTTATTTTACTAAGTTGAGACAGTTGAGAAGTACAATATTCACTGCCAGCTTTTGAAAACATGTTGATTGAAGTTACCGTATACTGTAGGTGCTCTCTCGTTAGCTATTTCCCGGCATTAATGCAAGTACGTGTGTATCATCTTTGCTATTCACTTTATGTGTTCACCTTGAAAGCTCACTTTTCTCTCAATTTTTCAAACACATAGGAAGACGAGACGAGAATTCCCTAAAATTATCTATGAGAGAGAGAGGAAAAAAGAAATTAGATTTTGCAAGCAAAAACGATAAGAGGTTCGAATATAGATCCATAAATTTCCACGAATAAAATTAATTTTCCTTAAATGTTATTAATTCATCGATTATACTGTACGGTGTAAAACGGTCCAATATTCACTTGATTATAAGTAATCACCGGCATTCAAATAGGTCATGGTGATATTGGTGAATTATGGCCACTTATACGGGTATAAGCCATTTTAAGGCTTGAAAAGGAACAAATCGTCAACTTCTTCAAAGAAAATGAAATAAGTCACCAGTGAGTGGCGGCTAGAGGAAGCGTTAAAATGTGCGTAATGTTGACACCATTGCTACTTTGCATCCACTGTACAGGGCGACCTACATGACGCATTTGAACATAATTATTTAATGATTTATGGGTTAAAAGTGATATGTTGAAGGTTAAACGATGGTTAATGTAATGCAAAGGTAAATATACATTCATTTACCTTCTTATTATTGGATCAAACCGGAATGCTGAATTAACGTTACTTTCATTCACGACTTCAATATGTATTTGTAAATAAGATTCATATGACTGTAAAATGGAATGCTGAACATGCAGAAGTCTATAAAAGCCTTTGTATTATAAGTAGGCTTGTAGATACATTGGTATTCAGATTTGTAATTTGTACACCTCTTTATCTATAAAAAATGATGTATTTAATTATAGTTTAGTATCCAGATGTATGCATTTAGTACCTTATATAGTATTGGAAATAAACCACCTAAGTTGTTCTCTATACCGAGATGGTAAAGTAAGTTGTATGTGACGTTATTTAAAAGTGATGTTGTAGTTCGCTTCTCGTGCGGAGGCGCGGGCTCGATTTCTAGGTCGAGTTATACCAATTTCAAAGACTTGCATGATGCTCCGCATAAGCAATAGAGTAGGGAAAACAATTCAGTGCGCTACAACTAAACACTGGAATATATTTGCGGTAGAATTTAAAGCGGCTTATTGAGTTGGTTCGTGAAATCCAACAAACTTTTCCAAACCTGTCAAGTTTTCTTCACATACCATGACAAATGGTCAAACTTAGACAATCCCTGTGTCCTACATACAAAGAACTGTTTTATGAGTGAGTAATTAACGGTTCAATTCTGTTTTCAAAAATTCGTGACCAGGCTCTTTTTCAAATTATGCACAAAACCGTTACAAGTCTGGGCACAACAAAACTCAAAATGTTAACTTTTTCTGTAACTATTGGATATGAAAATTGACTTGTTATGCTAACTGTAAGCATTGTCTTTTGGTAATGACCATTAAACACTCTCATTAAGGTATCGATATCAACTCAATGAGCCTCTTTAACATTTTAAATGCTGTCGGACAGGAATGCTGTCGGACAGTCGGTGGAGTCACGTCACTAATGACCTCGTGTTGGGTCATGAAAGAAGCTTAGTAGCCTTCGTGTCACTTGTGGCCCCCCCCCCCCCTTTTTCACAGCAATGAGCAATGAGAAAAAATTTCGTCCGTCATGGTGGCCACTGTATGCACGTGTGCACAGCGTCCAAATCGTTGTGATAAACAAACCAATCCCTATACCTACAACACGTGTTCCAAATTCGAGTTTATATGAAAATTTCGGGAAATCATTCTTTCTTAATCCATACATACATAAAAAGGAGTGATCTCAAGTGTTGTTTTGTGCAGTAGATGTCTCACTTGAATTCTTGGTGTAAAAATTTGCTTTTTAGTCTGCGGAAAAGTGGGACTTCGGACCGCGGTGCTCATTATACCTTCGTTCGGGTTGTCTCATACGCTTGGCCTTGTGTGCACTTACTGACGAAAACAATGAAACACCGTACATTATGTGTCGAGCTCGGTTTGTGTATTCCTCTCTGTGTGCAATTCCAGGCAACAACGAATTACTGAACTGCTTATTCATGCATGATAACTTTGTTAACTTTTTTTAGGAATCCCCCTCCCATTGACTTCGGATCCGAATAGACCCGTCGTCGCGTTTGCATATAAATAACACATATATATCCGTATTACATCTTTACAAAACAGAGTCCCTTAACAGGTCGGCATGCCCTGCTACATAATTTTACAGTTTTACATATTTCCTGGAGGATTCACGGCTTATATACTCTATCTGGCTTTGAATATTTGTATCTTTTTTAGTGTCCTCATTTATGACTGCAGGCTGATACGTGCCAATAGTATTTACGAGGTTTTATTGCAACAACTCTAAAAGCAGTCCCTATTTGACGTCAGAGACCAGCAACTCTGGTGTAGAGCATGTGACAATGGCACTCTGCCGGGTATGACGTCAACTAAGCGAATATAGGATTTTGTACCAATTGCGAAATTGTGACTTTCAGTGCTTGTATTGCTAATTGTATAATGCATAGCCTGTATTCTGTCACTTTCCTCACGCGATTTGTTATAGCACAAACAGATCAGAATATTGTCATTGTAGAATAGCTCTTATGTCTCTTCAACCATATTCCAAGGTTTTTCCTTTGTCACGTTAATCCTTAGTGGTTAGAAACATACTGGTATACATTTTAGAGCTATAATTTGATCACGCACAATGCGTTAAAAATGCTATGGAACCAAATAAAGTTGGTATGGTGGAGAACAAATGATTTTGTTAGAAGGAAACATTTTGTAACAAAAACTAAAAATTTTACTGCTTTGATGAGAAAGGAGACATGTGACACGTGACATGCGAAATAAAGGTACAGACGTGTAAGTTCTTGTATATACTCTATATTTCGGAGAATTGTTATCTTGCATCATGCACTTTGGGCGTCCAAATACGAGGATGCTCATGTATGATCTGAGTTTGCCTAAAAGCTGCCTCACATTACACAAGTCTGTAGGCGTCAATCATTCGACGGTGCAGCAGGTAAAAGACAAATCGTGGCCTACATCTAGCCCAAATTTACCAGTATTGTCAAACAAATGTGATTTACGCGCGTATTTTCACCGCGATACCGATTAAACATGTACAACAGCTGTTGTACTGGAATATAATGCACACTGTTCTGGTGATCTGTTATGCTTTTAGTTTGTTAGGTAGTTCCAAGTAGTGGGCGGTGTCCTCAGGCATGCATTATAAGTACAAACCTACAGTATCAAGCGGCACTCCCAGACCTATACGTTAGAAACCTAATGGTTTTTCCGTCTTCTTTTCTCTCTCTCTCTCTCTTTGTTTGTTAGAAGAAATTACTTCATCAAGGCATTAGTTCATCAAGGCAAACTTGAAATGCTCGAAGAGGTGGTTGGGAAAGGTGCTCACACTGAAAACATGGATATTTTCAATAAGCGATTTCGGTTAACCGTTTTGATGGCTATGCACATGCGCAGATCCTCCAAATCGTCAGCCGGAGATATACAAACCAACCTCGCACCTATAAAACACGTGTCCCAAAAAATTGAGTTTATATGGAAACTTGGTGACATTTTTTCTTAATCCAACCATAACATTAGGAGGAATCTGGGTGATGTAGTTCTGTGTAATGGACTTGACCTACAGTTTATTCTGGGCTTTACAATATGCATTTTAATTTGCTGTAAATTTGGGTTGATACCCTATTTTCGTTCGGACAGGCTATTTGGATTAATGCTTGGTGTATGGTGTTAAATGCACGAACTGCATGAAGACAAGGGAACGTCTATCCTGCGTATCGCCTTTGTGGCTCCCGCCCCTCTGGTTTTTCGTAGCGATGAGCTGAACGAAAGAGAACGCCGTGCATTCTGTGCTGAGTTCTATTTGCGTATATACGCTGTGCCCCACAATTCAATGCGCGAACGAATTACCGACCTAACTTATATTCTACTAGACGTAACAGACCTCAGCGATATTTTTAGTTCAGTTCATATTTTCGTAGTTTCTACATCCATCTGAATGTCGACTGCAGTGGACAACCAACTGACCAACTTTCAAAGCAGGTACGAGCATCCGCCTCTCACGCGGAAGGGGTGGGTTCTATTTCCAGGTCGAGTCATACCACAGTCTCTGAAAATGGAAACTACTGCCGTTGTGTGTGATGCTCCGTATAAGCAATGGAGAAGAGGAAACAAGCCAGTGAACCACAACTGGAAAAAAGGCTGTGGCTGGCTCGACTTGAATCAATAGGTTGGAAACTGGGCCGTAAAACTCCATCTATCTAACTAACTAACTCTCCTGAACCTGCTCTTTGAATCTTTCAAATCGCCTTACTCTGTACACCCTAAACATAAGATGAGACCAAATATTCACTCGTTAGAAGAGTCAATGTAAAAAAAAAAGCAGTTTCACTCTTGAAAGAGTGTCTCCAGGGACCACTCTTACAGAGAAAGAAAAAACAGTGAAAAAACAGTGATCCTTGGAGGCACTCTTAACTTGAAACTTAAGGAGTGCATTTTCACTCAATCTTGGAGTGAAATTCACTATTCTTGGAGTGAATTAACGCTTTCATGGGGCTGAATGCGCACATTTCACTCCATTTGAGTGAGTAAGATGGATCATGGAGTTTTACGGCCCAGTTCCCAACCTACTACCACTCTATTTGAGAGTGAAGTTCACTCTTTCGTTTTTTGCGTGTACCTTAGCCACATCGTCCTTTGTTGGCTAAAAGCAGGTGAATCATGAAATTTTCTTGTAACTTTCACTTTTAAACTTTTTGTCAGCATCGCATCTGACTTTCTTCGTTGCCTCAGTAGATTCTATATGCCATGAATGATATTGCAATGTTCATTGAAAATCTATTAGTGATGACCATAAAAAACCAGTAAATCACTTTTCATTTATCTGTTTATAGTGGGAAAGCCATAATTCCGAGTATATTGCACCCACGGGGATTTCAATTTCAGGCATATAAACGAGCGGAAGGCAAAGCATAAGAAAATAAACTAGTATTACGAACTTGGAATATTGCTTTACTTTCCTTTAAATGTCGTTCAAAATAGCCAATTTTTACCAGCAAGCTAGACAAATTGACCTCGACTTTTCGTTTCCTGTCACATGTTACAGCTCAACGCTTCACCCTCCATCCGTTCATTGCAGATATGATTGATAGCTTTTACGGGGCGGTAACATGTGAGATTTGGATTTGAAAACATTGAACCAAAGTACAATACTAGTTACTACATTAACGGTTAAATCATGGTTTCGCAGAAAAGGATGTTTCCGGAAGGTAATATATGTGACATTAACTTAGCTTACCAAAGAGCACAGTGTTCCAGCAGTTCTGGTTAGCTCATGGAAGTATACCAACTGAAGGTAGTACTTCCGTGGTCTGATGCACTCTAAAAAAATGTTGTGTAGAATTTACACAACGTTGTGTGACTAGTCCACTAATCAACAAATGTGTAGAAAGCCGTACACATGGTTGTGTAATAAATTTACACAACATGTGTATAAATTACACAGTATTGTGTAAATTCTACACATGTTGTGTAATTTTTTTAAAACAACCATGTGTACTTTCTACACATTTGTTGATTGATGGACTAGTCACACAACAATATGTAAATTCTATACAACATTTTAGAGTGTGGTGAGACCAGAGAGTTGTCAGGGGTGAGACCAACAGAATAGACTCTCGAAGTGAAACACTGTAGACTAGACAGACTTATATTATTGTTTCTGTGAAGCTGACGAACAGTTTGCCCGACATGCTCAGATTCGAAGGCAAGACGTTAAAGGGAAATACTGCGTTTGTTTTGCAAGAAAAATTATCCTTTTAAAACTAATATTTATTTACACATGTTGTAGGTTATCAAAAATAAGGCAGTATGGTAGCCTTCTTTTCAACAAGTAAGTGCCCCAGAGATAGAAATTCAGTTGTTTGAATTGTTGCTCAGGAATAATTTGTTCACCCAAACTCCCAATATTTCAAATGATGCAACGTCCAGGGCTCTTCTTGCTCATAGTGAAGAGGGAAGAGATATAGCTATTGCTGCCAGTTTATGATTAAGACTGAATTGCTGGATAGTGTCTGAGTCATTTTCTTTGTCGGGGCATTTTAAACACAATATTTCCTTTAAAGGCTTAGGCATAATCCTCTCACCCAAAACAGTTCCAATTCTCCTAAATCCTCCCAGAACTATCTAAAACTCATTCTCATGCAGACACTTGAGTTTTCTTCTGGGTGCGTACGGAATATCAAAACACTCTCAGTAGAACAGTACAGTACATGCAGTATAATATGAGCTGCAGTACTGTGCTTTTTTTTAACTTGCTTTCAATCAAAGAGTTCGGTGCGCCAATGGAGAATTTCTGTAGACTACTTAAAAAATTGTAGTGTGATGTAAGCGTTGACTGCCTTTAGGAAAAGGCATTGCGGCTAGAAAACTTGATGAGATCGGAGGAATTAAAAGCAATTTACTTTATTGGCAGAGTAACGAACGGTTTGCTCCTGAATTGTAAATTGATAAACTAACCGATCTTTAACGATTAAAGTGTATAGGCCTAATGGTTAGTCATTTCACTTATCAGATTACAGTTCCCTCGTTATTCTAAAACTTAAGGTCCGTTATTGTGTAGGTCTGCTACACAATGTGTCATGGCCGGTTTCAATGTGTGTGTTTGGGGGGGGGGGGTGGCGGTAAGGTTTCCACACAAATCTCGAGCCCATGTTCCCGGTAAATACTTAAATAATGGAAAATATACCACCTCCGTCGTGATTAAAGACTTTAAAAATCGCATAGGGAACCCCTAAAGCCCCCATGAAGCATACTTTAGCTATAGCTAGGGTAGTACGCAGTTTGACTTCATGGCATTTTTATGTAAATAAGCTTTTCAAAATACGGTACTTATGTCGCAAAATGACAATGATTCTTCTCTAAATGTTTATTTGAACCCGATACTGTTTTTTCCGTAGCCTGTGGTGTAACTGTAAACATCCGTTGCCATGTAATTAACTCTACCTATATAAAAAGCACCACTATGGCACAAAGCTATCTCTGAAACATTTTACTTTCCACTTAACCCGCTAATTTAGCTTTCAGCTTACACTGTCAGACTGTCGGAATTCAAGTTTAGGTATGTACATGCACACCGGCTGCGGAAGTCTACCAACCACCCACACCGCATTCTTGTCCAAAGGTTACTGAGTATGGAGGGTATTCACCCAGCATGACATGAATGGGGAACCACCTGGAATGTCGACATCACGTTTAACTTTCTGACGTCATTGTGGTTCAATTATTTGCATGCGTAGTGGTGTCGCATAGCTGCAGTAGTATGGAGCAGTTTCACGGGCTATAAATAATTGCATGTAGTTATTTCGAACCACGGAGCAAAGTTTATTGTGCACCAGCACTCCATTTAGACTACATTCAACCGTGACACACAACTCTCATCATGGATGTTTAAACGAGTTACAACTTCATTAAGCGTGTATTGTCACGTCTGATTTATGCGTAAAGTGTGCATGGTGTATGTAGATCGGGAGGGGGCGGGGAAACTTCTTCTTACTCCTGGAAATATATACAACTCGGTGGCCTGGGCAGTTACAGTACTTTATGCCTCTCAACTTTTCTCTTTATAAGTGTACCCCGAGCAGTGTGGCTCCGAGAAAGGCATCACGGTTTAAAAACTTTGTATAACCTCTCTCAGGTTGTATGATTCTTCTGGCTAGTACGTTTAGTTTAGCTCGTCGACCAATTTAAAAGAAAATGGGAATAGGAACACTGCAACATGTATTAAAGAAAGTATACATATATTTCTATGTAGAGTATGAAAAAACGCGCCTGTTGGGAGAACTCGACCCTTGTGCGAAAAACCGTTTCGCCTTAACGTTTTACACAGTTTTACATGGGAATGCGTAAATCTATTCGCGAGTCCGATTTACCACATAATGTCTATGCAATTACTTACGTACATCTATCCGTTCACACTAAGGACTTACGGGCCATTGGAATAACGTGCATGTATATCTCAGAACCAAAAGGGGAAATGTAATCTTATGTATTTTATTCTTATTTATTTTCTCCGGTTGTACTGGCGGTATATGATTGGACAAAGATCCACTGGCATCTCTTTGATTTGTTGGATACCATAACATTCCCCTTAAGACGCCGACTGGCGTTCAAAAACAAGGCCAAACGTTGCTGTTCAACTACAAGTGCTGATTACATGGGTTTTCTCCCCGGGCACTCCGGGCTAGTGTTTTACCGGCCACGTAGCTAATGCAAGGCAAAGCTTAAAGGCAGTCATCCGTCACCCTAAACTACAGTTTCAGTATGCATATATCAAAACTCTCAATTGGTACAGCTCTTTGATTGGCATCATATTCAAACAATGCATCATAGTTAAATTACACGGCATGTGCACTGAGAGTGTCTTGATTACACATTATGGACTTGTATGGCCACTGGGACAAGCCATGAAGCAATAAACTAGGATTGTGTCTGGATAAAGATGAGTTTTAGATAAATGTGGGAGGGGCTAGAAGTAGGTAGGTTGGGAGAATTGAAACTGTTTGGGATGATGAAAATATGCCTTTAACCTAAGCGCGTTCCTTCGGATGAATTCAGGCTTTCAGTAGACTAGCCTGGAAAATATCTCCTTTTCAAAAACTTGTCGGTTACTAGTTAGCCCGCGGAGCGCACGAATTTTCTTTGTCCAGCTCATCGCTACGAAAAAAATCATGAGGGGCGTCGTCCTAAAGGGGGCTGCCACAGAGACGCTACGCAGGCTGGTTACTAGTAAGTTCCATAGTGTTAAACGACAAACCAACACGAATGTGTTATATCAGCCGGAAAACAACGCAATGATGGGTCAACTATAAAAAAGACAAAAGTATTGAGTAAAATCCGTCTGAAATTCCTGGCCAAAAGCAAACAAGGGAATACCGTAATGGCAAAATTTCCTGTAAAGGTCAGCTTTTTAAATTATTTACAAGTATTTACATATGGGTTCATTTAGCCCCAAAATATTACAATTGCATTTTAACATTTTAAAAGTGGATAACTTATTATTTTTCTTCAAAATGCTAAATTGATGACATATGGTAAGTGCAATGATTGTGTGCTAGTCGTCATTTTTCTGCACAATGCTAAATTGATGAGATCCGATCAATAAGTAACTCATCATTTTTCTGCATTAAATGTTAAATTGATGATCACTTGTGTGTGATAAGAGAGTAATTCATTAATTTTATGCAAAATGTTAAATTGTTGAGATCTGACAAGTGAGTACTAATTCATCAATTTTCTACAAATTGTCAAATTGTGGAGATCCGGAAAGTATGCAATTCATCAATTTCCTGCAAAGTGTTAGGATAATTTATGAACGTTTCATCATTTTGTTCCAAAATGTTAAGATAGTGTAGTGACTACATAATTTAACGGCACCTGACCATTTCCGCTCAATAAGGTCTCTAATCACTGTGGAGTATCAGTAGTAGGCATGGTTAAAGGCATATTTTCATCATCCCAAACAGTTCCAATTCTCCCATCCTACTTACTTCTAGTCCCTCCCACATTTATCTAAAATTCATCTTTATTCAGACACAATCCTATAGTTTATTGCTTCATGGCTTGTCCTAGTGATCATACAAGTCCATAATATGTAATCAAGACACTCTCAGTGCCCATGTTGTGTAATTTAGCTATGATGCATTGTTTGAATGTGATGCCAATCAAAGAGCTGTACCAATTGAGAGTTTTGATATATGTATACTGAAACTGTAGTTTGGGGTGACGAATGACTGCCTTTAAGATAAATGTGACCAATGCGATCTTCGCAAGTCAAAAGAAAAAAGGGTCCTAGCTTCCTCTTACTGGTTGATACATTATCCGCCAAGTCCCCCCCCCCCCCATTAAAACATTGTCTGGGTAGGGCTAGATTGTATATTGTTTCGAAAAAAAAAACAAACAAATTTGGGTAGTTCTAAATAAAACGCAGGGAGTCTGACTAAATAAATTTAGCTGCGGCTTGGGAGTTACTACCAGCTGCTGAAATCATCAAGATCCGTCACTGTTTATCTCGCCATGTTGGATTCTAATTATCTGATCATCGAGTGATTGGATGGTGAATATAACCCCCTCTAATATTAGCTTTGCCTTCGAGCGATATTCGCAACTTTTCTACCTGTGTTGCGGTAATATGGTGGTCTGGTAGCCTACGCGGCGCCAAGACTGTGGCTACCGGCCGTCCAACTATGATACGCTGCAACCTTCTTTTTCAGTTTTTGGCAGCGATGACTGAATGAGTTCAAAAACACTCCGCTATGTGGGTTAGTTGTCTGTTGGCAACCGTCCCTGGTTTAATTGCTTTACCAGGGAGTTGACCCTGGTGTAAAAGGGCTGGGGATAAGAAATACTGGGATAATGCAATAATTCTTCCATCTCATATTGAACAGAAGGGAAAAGGGCTGTAAATTTATCGATTCAACATGAAACGTTTGTTTTCACAACATTCTTGTTTACGATCCCAAGAGACTGCACCTCCGAAGGCTAACTATCGCGCATCAGCGCAAATCTAGTTCCATGTCTATCGATTGGCGACTGATGGTCGCATGTGCGAACTTGAATTTTGTCCACAGAATCAAATCAAATTATGAAGAAAAGCCGTATGGAAATAAACTATTACGAACGGAGGGTAAGAGATGTGATGCGCGGGGAGCACTGTTGGACCCAGCAAGTGAGGATAGCAGTATTACAATGGGGTGTTAAAAATACCAGAAGAGGGCACTGCAATTAGCAGATAAAAAACCCGTTTATGGAAGTTTCTCCGTTTCGTTGGCATTTGTACTTTTTCTAGACTCAGGCTCTAGACTGATTGACTTTTTACAACGGTTGTCATCAACATTCTTATCTGACCAGCCATTAAAAAATGGAAGTCTGCAGGAAAATGATTTCCAACTACCTGAGTCTGGTGAAGAATCAAGAGCAAAACCAAGGAAGTCCGAGATTCCTCTCCAAATGATAATTGCAGAGGCATTGTCGTGTACATAACTTAGTTTTCTACCTAGGCTAAATTCAATCTGGCAGTACTGCAGTAGCCTATTACAATGCTCATTTTTCATCGTATCGTGATTTATATCAGGTTACACGGCAGTCATGATCCCCAATTGTAAATACAGCTTCGTCAGTTCGTGTACCTAAACCCAAATAGAGATTATTAGGGGTGAAAGCCTTATAGATAAACGCCCAAGAATCCTGCAAAATGGATTGATACCATAGGCTATTTAAGTAGCCTATATGGCGTGTATCGGGGTCACATAACTTGCAAGTTTATGTTGATCTTTTAACGTGGCGACGAAAATCGATCTTGTACCATGGCGCTCAGTCCTAATTTGACGGGTAGATACATGAAAGTGCGCAAAAGTAGCATAGGTGACTGATAGGAATTCCACAAAATATGCTAATATTAGAGCCTGTATAGGAGCCGAGCTCAATCGCCCAATAAATAAAGGTTTGTACCGTCACTCTTTGCAAAAGTTCTCAATTGGTATGGATGAATTAATACATAAAGCCTTACGATAAATTATTTATTTTGTCGCGAAAAAGTATATATTGCATCACTCCTAACCGGCGGAAAAGTATATGTAGGCGTACGCTGGATAAATACCGGCATCTATAATGGCCGTGTTAAGTTGACATGTCACACTACCTTTTTAAGGCGATCATCATACTGCTTTTATGTCTACAGTATGATATAGCGGGACTTGACTATATTACCTGATTACCGGAACATTTTTGCGTTTTGCAGAATGTTTCCATCAAGATCAAAAGCGGAAATATTAGTTCACAACAAACCGTGTCATAAACACACAGACATATTTAAAATACCGTTAGTTTAGACAAACTTTTCATCGAAAATGGTCAAATGTAGCTTATTACAGATATTACTCACTTCCACCTTTGTAATCGCGGTAACAACTGGCATGGACGAGTGTCGATAAATGAATTCCGTCATGCTATGTTTGTCTCGGTACGTTATTATGTGTGGTCGTTGAGTCATATTTCAAGGTCACAGGTAAGCGAAAAACGGGTCAGAATATGACTCAGCCGTTTGAACATATAGGCCTTTATACACTCTTAAAAAGTTGAGAAAATTTTTGACCAGCACTGGGCAGCTAAGTATGTGTTCAACCAACTATTGGTTATAAAACTGCCCATTGGTTGGTTTCTGAAAGACACCCAAACCAATTCTTGGTCAAAAAGTACCCAAAAGTATGATCAAAAAGCACGGCGCAGTTTCAGAGACCAATGTTTGGGCAATTTTTTAACCAACAGTTGGTTGGGCACATATAGGTAGTAGGTACCCACTACAGTGTTGGTCAAAAGTTCGCCCAACTTTTTTAAAAGAGTAGGCTACAGTGAGTTCAACGGTTTCTGAGAGGAACGTTATGACGCCTTCTGCCCAACAGCCATCTTGAGTATGGGATGAACTTTGACCTGCTGAAGCCACATAGTTGTTTTTGGGCCCCTATAGTGGCAATCAAAATGCACTGTATCTTTGTTTTTAGAAGTCGATCCGCCATCGGCTACCCAAGCTAGTAACTCAATTATCTCCATTTTATTCGGTATTTTGTCTTAGGCTGAAAAAATGTTAGGTCTTAGTTATGCCAAACAGGTGACATTTACGAGTCTGCTGATTGTTCAAGATGACTGCGCGAAACCCATAATTATGAGACAGCTGATAAGGAATCGAAATGGAGGCGTCAACTAAATATCTCATGTAAAGCCGGTGGAGGCCTATTTTGCAAGATTTATTACGACGCCGCTTTCCGTGTCGAATATTTCCGATCATCAAAATGCCTTGGAACAAAATCATCAAAACACATGAAAAGTGTATACAAGAGTGACTGTAAAAAAATCGACTGTCTCCGGCAATTCTTCGTGAAACGCCTGTCAACCATCTCATTGCACTTCTTTCCTGTGCTTTCTGTCTCTCCTTCGCTTCATCCGACTGGCTTAATTGGATTCTTCTTCCGGCATGGAGTGCCCGTAATCTATTTTGTCATGTAAAACAGATCAGAACAAACTGAACAAGCGAAAGAATCTGTTACTTATCATCCTTGGATAAGCATCGAGCTAATTTAAAGTATAATCTGCTACATGAGAAAGGTGCTTCACCTGTAAAGGTTTGTTAAGCACTACGTGCACCGCATCTACTAAATATTCACCACCACATGGTGGAGCCTGCCAGCATGGTGAGTCATCTTTCAGGTTTGGTGGAGCGCAGACCAATTTGACAAAGTGGTCATATGTCTTCATGACTCAACAGACCGTCCGTTCTGACAGAGGATACACTTTTAGTGGAAATGAAAAAGTGGGATAAATGACCATGTATGTTTGGGATATGCTTTTTGGAAAAAGAGCATCCTACTTATGGAGTTTATTTTATTCAGCAATTCTGCAATGTGTTAATGCGGAATGGCGAATTGCATTTCAATGTGCAGTTGCCTCAAGAGAGGTTCTATCGGGTAACATGCATGTTTTGCCATCCAGTTAGTGTAGTGTACCGGCCGGGGCGGGAAGAACCGTTCGTCTGGAATGAAGTACAGGCCTAAAATATCAGTGGCATAACCAGGCCGGGCGGCATTGGACCAGCCCCGTCACAGTCACTGATGACAATTTGAAAGTGCACCTCAAGTCAAAATATTCAAAAAGAAATATTTAGTAGCATGAAAAATGAATTCTAACTTTCCAACTACAATCATTCCTAGGCCAAGATATAAAATGTCGAAGTTATTTCACTCAGATTTAAATGGTAGCCTTACTTTGCGCAACTTGATTTTGTGATGCCATTGTTGTAATACACACATTTCATCTACTACTTTGTTTTCTGAAAGTTGCTGCACCTTGTATCAAAGTATGATAGTACTCTTAACCTTATGACAGTTATTTTCTAACTGAATCTAATATTTTCCAGTAATTGGTAGGCCTACTTGAAATATTTCACCTCGTTGCTATGGCAGCTCTACCCCATCAACAAAACGCGGGGTACGTGAAAACACAGACACGGGGTTAACCTGCGGTTTTGTCTTATCATAAACAAGAGGTAACACCGAGTGATGCGGGGTACGTGAGACCAACCCTTAAAGGACATGCGCAGTAGTCGCAAACTAGATTTAGAGCTTCAGTTCAAGCTTCGCAATGCACGACATGCCATGGGTAAATATTGGAATTTGAATGTCGCATATCGTTTATATGTGTGCCAGTAACAAAATGTGAAATTTTTAACATCATATCACAGAAGTCGAGTGATTACCTTGTATTACAAAATTATAAATGCAAGCTACTGCGACAAAATATATCCAAGTTTGTAGTTTTGCATTGGATGCAGCTATGCCCGCATAGAACAAAAGAAATGAGGAGATCCTCCACACCATCACTTGTTTGGCATTCATGTGCGCGCAGATACCCTTATATACTGACGATCAAGTTCCTAACGGAACTCGTTAAACGACTCATATGTCTATATAAACACAATGGGAGCTGTTGATTAGAATCAGCATGAGATGTAGCATGCCTGACATTAATCATACTACGTCTATATACCAGTGTACCGAAAAGGGTTTGACATGTTGCCGGAAATGATTTTTTATGGATGGGCTTCCAGGCGTATGAATCATAAAATGTTTGAATGGGAAGCCGGCTGAGCATGACGATTTCATCGCTTTGTACGTTTGTGTTCCCATCTGTGGTTTGTAAACTGAGACAAATAAGAGGCACAAATTTTGAGAACAAGTGAAAAATCATCCACATGAAAATGTCGATTCATACTCTCCTTGACAAGAATAAAATATTAACTTTTATTTAATACATTTAATGCGTTTTTTCCTTCAACATGAATAACAGCTGAAACAGAATTGCTGAATTGTGTTCATTTTCGCAGAAAAATCGATCAGTCGGTACTGCACTTACCTAGTCATCCTACTGTTATTACTAATTATGTAAGAACATTGCCCGTCTGCTTTAATCCCTTGTATTTGTTTTATAGTTCTGCAGCTAATGCCGCTAGCGGGTGAAGTCGAAAAGAATTTATAATACAAGAATTATTGAAAAGACAGAAACAAAACATTCTATATAGTTGGACGGGGGCATCCCACCAGACCGAAAATTTAAATGAAAAGGTCCGCGAAACCCGGCCGAATGTAAGAAGAAGTTCGCGAGACCAAACACGTGAAGGGTTCGCGAAACCGAAAATGAGAATAGGCCAGTGAGCCAGACAATGAAGACAGGCCAGCGGCTTTTAAATGTCAGTCACCGCGAACCTTTCTCATACCTGCATATTCGGTCTCTTGAACCCGGCTATTTTCTTTTCGGTCTCGCGGACCTTCGGCTCCCTGGTCCTTCGGTCTGGCGGGCTGTAACCCCCGAAAAGGCCAATTTGGAATTGGTTTCTTTCAACCATGACGGATATAACTCCTTTATACTTAATTTTTTAAATTAGGGGAGAAAAATTCGTAAAATTATACTTTTTGTTTGTTATACTAATGTACAATCAGACTTTGATAAGGCAAATTTACAAAAAAACAAATGTAGGGATATTTTAGGAAATTTTAAAGAAAATGTTGTTTTCTCTTAGCGATTTTAGGACGACTGCGCATGGCTTTCGTCGTAGAATTTTCACTCAAGGAGGATGGGACAATATGGAAGACCATTTTCCTTCAGCGGCTCCAATGCAATGACAATAATTTTTCAAGAAAGTAAGTTAGTGCATATATACCACGCTCTTTTTTGTAAAATAAAGCTTAACTTTATCATCAAAAGTTACAATATGTGACTCATCAGCGATCATCCTACAAGAACTTGATGGATAAACATATTTAGTTGCCTCAAATCCATGTACGTAGCCTATATTACACACTGCACGTTGCCTCAAATCACGTGATCAAAATATAAGCTTTGACAGAATGTGCGCATGCGTGTATTTACCTCACATTCATTGAATTATCAAAACGTAAAACTGCACCCTTACTGAGACACGAGACAGAAAGGGAAGTGAACAATTGGACAAACGAATTGGAAATATGTACTGTATGACTCATTGATCAATTAATAATTTATTAATAGGCAATGTGACAATAACAGCAAGACTTTGACACGAATTGTTGACATATTTTAGTCAAAGCAATGGCGTTAAATTGGATGATAACTATGCTAGAAAACAAGGTGTACCTTTCATTCATGGATTAAGTATGTAGCCCTAGATACCAAACATCATTGCATAGTATGGGGCATGTGGGCGATGTAAGATATGTTTGCATGCTCAGCCTACACACATAACAATTTCTGTTATAATTATATCTCCAAAAGATGACGAAGGACTTCAGTTAAAGGCCGAGGGCAAATAATTTATAACTGATCACCAATGACATTATCTTGAAGTATTTAAAGGATCAGAATAAAAAACCAACTGTAGTCTACTGTATTTCATAATGGCCGACAGAGGTCGTACACGTGACGTCAGCCTTGCAAGTTTCAACAGGGCATATTGGATGTCACTAATAATGCGCAGTAGGTGTGTCACCGATATTTGCGCACAACAACAGCTGAGTAACCACTGTTGTGCAATGGACGTCTGAACTGCAAAATATAGAGACGTGCGTGCAACGCCGTGACATCGGCGCACGACTTCTATATATTCATATCGTACTCTTATTTAATTTCAATAAAAGTGTCTTCTGAAACGTCTGATTTGAATATCTTTATTAACAATGTCATTTGAATAATGTAAATTTTTATCAGTTTTTATTGTTCGTCATGTAGGCCTAGACGTTTGGCCAGAAAGGATATGCAATGACTTTCCAACCAAAATTGTATACTACCTCACTATTGAGGGAAGCATGTAGAAATTCAATCAAAATTGTGTAACTTCGGGGACAATTGGGTATAACCTGATAACGTCAGGTAAGATTTGGCTGAGAAAGTATTTGTGCAGCCCCTAAAAATAAGAAAAAAGTTTAACCACCATACGTTTGTGGTGTTAGTATGTGGGTGAATGAAGAAGGCAACAACTGACTGCACCCGGGTTGCTCGCCGGGAGAACAAATATGTGATGATTACTGTATGTACATTGGATGTAGTATATACCGTATAAGAATGTGTAGTCCATCGTATACCTATTCGATTCCTGTGGGCTTCGGAGTAACCACGCACGCGGTACCGCAATTATCTTATCATACAAATGTAACAACTACTAAGCTCAAGAATGCATGTGCCCGGCGCAAACTATTCCAAAAGCGGGGATCATAACTAGTTTGAAATTCAAAACGTAGGCTATGTTTCGATGAATTGGACGGTCCTAAATTCTATAGTCATACCACGAGTACAATAATTATTTCTTTTTCTTATAGAGAAGTATCCAATCACTTTATGACATTACGTCATTTAGTTCAAGTATATACAGACTGACGGTGAAAGTTTTTGTTTGGAAATGAGCTTATTAAGGACCATGAATCCATGACATCACACCTGCTTGTTTTAAGTTCAATTTTGATAGAAAATGTGTCAACTACAATTGCTAATATATCGAGCACCGTACATGGGAAATGAATGAACTTTTCATCAGAATGCTCAGAATATGCTTGTCTGTAACATACCATACTTGGTTCGGGGATATTCTTTTTAAGTTCGTCGGTTAATATTCACATTTTAGGTTTCCCTTTCATTCGTAACGGGCTGTGACGTTTGCATAAGCCCTTAGTTTTTTAACCTACCCACACCTACTGACCTATGTAGGCTTTCCGTAATATATACACGTACCAAAAAGTCGTATCTGATTATCATCTTTTCGGCAGTAAAAATTATGTGGGTTTTGTGGTATCTCCTTCTACAAGTATCTCACCGGAATGGTTTGTGACGAGATCGGCTTGTTACGAGGTCGACCTCTTTGACGCCCCGACTTTCGAAACCCAAAGGTCCTAAATTATATTGATCTTTGAGAATGTCATTTTCATTTACATAATGATGACTCACTCTATCTGTCAATGCAGCTTCATTTTACCGTAATAATAGTACCGTATAGTCTGTTTTGACGGTGGATATAGCACTGCGTAGGCATATGTTTACTTTCCTTTTTCAAATAGGTTAATACATTCCTTTTGCTTACATCATACTGTTTGGAATCATAATCCAATGGTTCACTCAGCGACCGTGCCCAATGTACTATTTGAATAGAAGGAGTGACAGCCTTGCCCGGAACGGGAAAAGGGAGTTCCGACCGAGTTCCGAAACAGAAATATTTCATGCAGTCGAGCGCGCACCCACGGTGGGAGGGGAAAAGCTGGAAACCACCCCAATCCCTTGAGCAAAATTGTGGACGTGTCCCCCTCCCCGAAGAATTGGCACCCACGCCAGAATGCCTGAAGGATCCATGAGCTTGCAAGAGGAATCACATCAAACAGACGAGTGATCAAAAGCTAAATCATTTGAAACTTCAGTGCTGTAACTTTTTTATCTTGACAAATTTTCAAATCCTGGGCCTAGGGAATGATCGATAATGACAGAACGCCTGAGCATTTCTATAGAACATCTATTCAGAAAGGTGCTGGTTCATTCTGTTCACATTGGTGGCCACAGAGGTGTGTACATCGAACTGGTAGGGATGGTCGGTTGGAGGTCTACAAAACAAAATTCTCGCATCGGCACTGGCATCTTAAAGGGACAAACCTCTCACCCCAAATTACAATTTTGGTACTGGAGAACCGAAATTCTCAATTGGCTCAGCTCTTTGATTGACAGCTAATTCAAACAATGCAGAGTACCAAAGCTTGTTTTACACAGCATGAACGGTACTGAGAGTGTTTTGATTATGTAAATTAAGTTTTCTATACTCACCTTGAAGCAATAAACTGAGATTGTATCCGGATGAGGATGAATTTCAGACAATTGTGACGGGCTTAAGTAAGAAGGTTAGGTGAATTCAGTGGTAGTACTGTTTGGGGTGAGAAAACTAGCTGGGCCTTTAAGAAAGGATATCCAGTCATAAGAAGCAAGGCTGTCGATCCTGAGTGGTGGGATAAATATATTAGGGAAATATTCTTACTATGTCCCAAGTAAGGCAGTGCACAGGAACTGTGAAGTAGGAGGTGGGAGATGGTTAATTCCCCGAGTGTCGTCGTTAGGGGGGTACCGGAAAATTTTGCCATCGAAACCGAATGAAAGCAAAACTGGCACCTATACTAATGACCATGTATGGAGGTAGATGGTGTACTGGAGGATGTCCGGAACCCGTTGCTTGTTTGTTGTTCTTCCAATCGAAAAGAAAAGTAGGCAGATAGGTTAGTTTATTTGTTACGATACAGGTTTCGCAAGTGTCATTATGTTGTGAAGAGATCCTAAGCCTGGAAGTACTTCTCCCTAAGTTGGTAATTTCTTGGTGTTATTTTTACAATATTTTGAAGCATTTATAAACACGCATGACGACTAATAGGGGGCGCTTATGTGGCTCGGCTAGACTAGAGTTCCTCGAGATTTCCCAGAATTTTTCTCAGAGGTTGATTGCATACGCTACCCTTTGCCTCCTTTTTGATTCCGGGGACATGGTACAAATGCACACCCCTAATTTTCGTCACCTCAAGATACCTTCAAATGGTTGTCAGACTTTGGTGGTACAGAATTGAAACGTTACGGGATGAAATTAACCAAAACCGACAAACGTCTACCCTGTAAGAAGCTCCCTGTAAAATTTACAGTAAATTACTGGCAGTTGAGCAGTATAGAGACGACTGTAGTATATAACTGTAAGAGAATGCCGTAAATTACTGTAAAAATTGCTGCATTTTTTTACAGTGTAAATAGGCTATGCACATTACGTACGTCGTTCCAACTTTGCATTCTGGATGGTACTAATCATGCTGATGTGTTGCCTAAACGTGTCTACTACAGAACCTTCGCAATGACGCTGTTGTTTAGCCCCTATACTCTATTTTTGTGCGCAAGCAACTACTATGGAATATCCATGTAGGCCTAAATGAAACCTGATTTGACACTTCTTAAGACAGAATAGAAATACAACCTCAAGGTTTTTTTTTCCTTACAAGGTTCGTAATTCCCGAGGTTCGATGTTCCCCGAAGTACTAATGCTCCCGAGATTCGGGAACGTTGAACCTCGGGAACAGCGAACCTTGGGAACATTGACATAGCCCCACGAGGAGGAGTGGGGCTGCGACAATGCGGTTCAAATAAGAACAGTGGACACTGCAAAATTGGCCACAAAGAGTCAAATAACATTCAAGTCGTGCGGATTGTGAGTGAAATTTTACAAAACCCATACTCCGCAGGTTTCTCTTTAGAGAGACCCATATTCACTTGGTTTTTGTATAAAAGGGGGATATTGACAGAGACCTCCCTGGTAAAATGGTTAATCGGAACACGTCTTTATCAAGTCTTATACGGTCTAGTACACTCCAGTAAATCAATACCAAGTAGGACTACAATTGGATTTACTGCGGATGGTTCAACTGTTCAATAGTCGTATGCCTTGAAGGTAAATAGCCCATGATTAAAACTGGTCGAGTCAAGCATTTTCGTTAGTCCTCATCATGTTTTCATTGAGTACAAGCAGCCATGACTTGTGAACAAAGAGTCACATCAAATGCAGTCATGCATACTCCTCATTCATACGTTACAAAACATATTATGACGTACAGATTGGCATGAAGGTTGTTCGATGCTTAGAACAAGTGATCAGTCATGGTCATACTTTAATGAAGGGAATACTGTTTTACCAGGCAGCAGCTATACGAAGCTGATCATTAATTAAAAAAGAAATGAATTTTACTGAGTTTCCTTCCTTCCCTCCTTCGAAGTCAAATAAACCAGCGGATGTATTTTGACAACTTACAATGGAAATTACATTATTTTACACTTGTAAGCAAAGCTTTGAACACTGAGCGTTTTGAACAATATTTAGAGGGCGGCTTGACCAGCGCCATTTATTTAGAAATACATGGCTCCGAGCCAAGGGCGGCACCAAGGGGGGGGATGCCCCCAGTCAGAGCCTTTTCCCCCCAGTTGCGCCCCCCCCCCCCCCACTCAGCTCCTGAAGTATAGTGTCCTTTGAAGTATAGTGTCCTTTCAGGAGTTTTCAAGGCAAAATAATTTACAAACAATTGCTAACAAGTAGCTTTTAAACATAATGTCACTTTCCAACTTTTCATGTTGTCAGCTAAGGAGAGTAATAGCCAAATAAGCCTAGCTTGCATTAAAATCATTTGGAATCTTTGCTTTAGATGATGCATTAAGGACCAAAATACACCTATCCTGAGACTTAATTTTTTACCAGGTAATTTGCTAAAACCTCAGAGCTTCCCCTGAACCCCACCAGGTGCCCTAGGGCGGGCCCCTGGACCCCACCCGGTAAGTCTCGCGCTTCGCGATCGATTTCGAGCTGCGCGCGAAAATTTTTTGCCCCAACATTTTCTTTTGCCCTCCATTTGCCCCGTCCCCACTTTTCAAATCCTGGTGCCGCCACTGCTCTGAGCTTGACCAACTTAAAGTGCTATAGCCTGATAGCTTGAACAGAACAGAGCTTGCCCATCAGTCTGTCAGTTCAGAGGATGGGAATAATGCATGGCTATACGACTTAGCAGATATATCAATGTAAGTATCCACCAACCGAAGCAGAAAGAACTTCAAAATCATTTTCTCTTGTCGTACTTCCCCGGAAGTCACCTTATAAGTTTTCTGTTTGTGCGAAACCTGCGTCTTATTTCCTTCAGTTTTCGGTCAACAAAAAGAACTTCTAGAGCTGACTCTCAAAACAGGAAATCGGTAATTATCTCTTGTTAAGAAATGGGATTTCTGGCTATAAGAGTATTACTGACAGCGATCAAAACATTCAGAGTATATGCCTACGTGACATTTTTGAACAGAATCAGACTGGAAAAAGAGAAATACGAACCTTTACACAAGAGAAAAGAACGTCAAACACTGACCTTGAGACAACAATACCCAATCGATTAGAGGTTGGTCAGAGTCATAGCTGCTAATCTATGGTCTGAAACTTGTGTCTGTCACTAGAGAACTTTCCTTTATTAGTTCCTCCATAACAATCGCCAAGGGGAAGGGTGCGGGAAGGCGCACGTTCCCTCTGAAAAAATAGTGTGCTTCCCCACCCGTGTGCCCCCAACTGAGATTTGAGATTTTCAAAAAACGATCTGTCTTCTGTAGTCAGAGTAACTAAATTGTTTAAGATTCGTTTCTTCTTTTATCAGGAAAGGGCAGTAATGTTCATATATTTCAACTGAAAGTATCCCAAAAATACATGGAAAGTGCCATTTACGGCTGTCTGGGGACGCTTTTTTTTTCAAAATTTACTGCACACTTCCGACTACGCCCGTTGAAGGTGGCTCAAAGGTCAGATAACCGTTCAAGCAGGATAAGGCATACATTTTTCTTTAAGAAGATCACATCTAACTGCACATCAACTGCTTTCTCTTTCTTTTTCTAGTTCAGCTCCCCTTTTTCAAAATGTCAGCCGGATCCGCTCTTGGTAGTAGTTTCACCAGTTTTGTTACCAACAAAATCTTACTTGAAGTTACCCTGGAAGCAATTTTTAGGCCAGTGTAAAGACAATCGAATTACCCGTAAATTACGACCGTAATACCTTACAAACCTCTTTAAACTCACTAGCTTCACGGGAATTCGTCCCTGGACCCCCACCGGGCGTTGCCCCTGGAACCTACCCATTGACGTTGCGCGGTGGGCCCTAAGGCGCCATTAGTGGTGTCTAACAGTGTCCCTGCAAAATTGCTGTGCCCCCAGTGCCACTGTACCTTAAACTACAAAAATGATTAAATACATAGCATCTTAAATTTTCGCCTTTGCATACTGGAGGTCTGAATCAGACCAATTAGGCCGTCTCCGGTCCTGTTGCATTCCCTCTTCAGTGCACGTTCGATCATAATAGGTGAACCAGTCGCTGTAGACTACTATGCTGTGACAATGCGTCATAAAAATGGCTAACCATGCAACTTCATTATGTTGCAAAGTAACGGTCACACCTGGACATTCACGGCCAATAAGTAGCCAGGACAAACAGTAAATAGACAACGTAAAGTGAAATTACACGATCATTACTATTAACTTCACGATAATTATTTTTACGCTTACATCATTTTGACCCCTGTCGGCTGGGGGTTGTAAAACTTGCCCTCCATATCCCCGCCTGTTGTAAGAGGATATTAAAGGGGGGGGGGGACTTGATCGGTTTAGAACACTGCTTGAAGATGTACAAGTTGGGCTGTATTTGAAACCGTACCTGACGCTTTGTGACACATTCTAACTGGAAGGATTTCTATATTAGCAACTGAAGAAGATTTATGTACCCGGCACCCTGCCTGGTAGACACGCACACAAACGTACACACCTGATCTCGCTCTTTCATTAAATCTCATCTAACTCTCGATAAATCACACGTTCGCTGATATACATTTCTATATGATCAGAGTATGTTCACTTCTCACTCTTCACCTCCTTCATTATAAAAACCGAGTCTTCCATACTTTGGCAAACCTTTAGGAGGCATCTTTCTTCGCCGAATATTTTAAAATACCAGCACAGTTATGTGAAAAGAAACTTTGACAGATACCTTTGCTGTTTAATGAAGCGGAGGTCGATTTCCGCCGGGTTGGCCAATTTTCAAGTTGAAATTCACATCGATGTCATGTTTACGTTGAGGGAAAACGCTTCATGAGACATAACACGATACATAAATTTGGGTAATGCTGGAAGTCGGTTTTCCAGGAAAGTGTTCAAGATACGAATATCAAAAATATGTGTCCTTCCTGGGTCGATTGAAACGCTAAGTGTTTGGTTACGTGTTGTCCTAAGGTCGACGTAATAGCTTCTTCGGGAAGCAGTCAATAGTTTGGTTTCGCCGAACGGCCCTTTGCCAGAGGGTCGGGAGGACTTTAAAAAAGAGTAAACCCTATAAATCGAAGTACGGTAGTTCACATAGGTCATATGTTGACAGGAAATGGTGTACATATTTATTTACCTCTCATCCATTTCTGGCACAGTGTTGGGACACATGAAAGAAAGAAAGTATACCGAGCCCAAATATTTTTTGTAACCTGGGTCTATCATGTCACAGATCCCTTTCGTAGAATATGCAAGAATGAGTTGAAAGACAATCAGACAATTGACTGAAACAGGCGCGTAGCCAGGATTGTGTCATGGGGAGGGTTTTGATGTCATACTGGAGGGGGGGGGGGGGTTGGGGCACGATATGAGGGAAAAGTTTAAGGATAGGGAGAAAACGCTATTTTAGGTGTATTTTGCATTGCAAGGTTGTGTCATGGGAGGGGGTTCTAACCCCCAAACCCTCCCCGTGGCTACGCCACTGGACTGGAAGGAAAAGATATGACTTTCAAAAGTTAGAAAGCTACAGTCTCTTGAGTTTAAAAAAACTCACATTTTACAAATCTCCTCCGTAGAAGGGTAATTACCGAGGAACTTGGAGGATGGGGGAACGCCCATCAAATTGTCCCCCTCCGGAAATTCATGACGATCTTAACGACTGAAAGAGTTGCGGCGCAGTATGCGTGGCAGTCACAGCAGCACATGACATAAAAATGCAATGAAAATAAAAAAAATGTAAAATAAAAGTATGTGATATCATTAAATAAATTTATTATCTTTTGTACTGCTGTAGGCACATTGTCTTGATAACTCTAGCCTTGACTTTAATGAAACGAAAGAAAACTCGTCCATAACTTTCAAGTTTGGAACGTGACATGATTTTCCCAACTTTTCCTAGTATCAAATAGTAGCGGAATGGCCGCTGCTAAATTTTACAGGGCATTTTCATGAGCTCAAAATAGCTACCGTAATTTATATTTAAAGAACGAAATGTGGGGCATGGCATATTTATTCAAGATAATTCTGCATTGAATGTAAATAGGCGTATGAAACGTCAATATCGAAACTCGAAGCCCTCATCTCTCTGTAGTGCAATTCATGAAAACTGATGCGGGACACGAACTGTGGTTGAACCAAAAATACATTGTGCAGCATTAAAAATCACGGTCAAAATAACTAATGATCACCACATAGTATATCATTTCAGAGGTTCAGATTTTGTGAATATGTTCAAATCAGTGCTGATACTTTTGGCGGTAATTTTAAAAATTTGTGTGGAATTATTTTAAAAAAATGTCACCATTTTGCGTGAAGACACTTTTACAATTTAAATAATTTAAGGGTGAAAGCCTTCACTCATCCCCAAGTCAAAGTTCCTCCAAAGGACACGTCGGTGTTGGACCCGAATCTTGGTTCTTGGGGCTTTGGAACATAGCAGATGTCACATGACGACCATGATGATATGCTTCATCATTGTCAGTGCACGACCGTCTGCCAGGTTTGTCAGAGAATTTTTTTCTCTCTTGAAAAGGGGAACTCTTTCAAATAAAAGTTTCAATACCAAAAGTTAATAATTGCAGTATTCAATTTCCGGGAAGCACTTCCTGTAATCTAGAGATACATTGCCGCAAGGCGTTCTCCGACTGTAAAATTTTCTTCACCTCTTTCTCCAGCCTCTCTACATAATCCTGCGCACTTTGCAATTGCAAAAGGGTAGGATATTCACCTCGAGCAAACCCTCAAGTTCTTAGATGTTTTAAATTGTGTGATAACACCAGCAGACGAAAGAATGTACATTCGCATAAACTGAGTGCCCAAAATATAACCCGGAAAATGGTAGTGGTACATCTTCTCTGGTAATACGTTATCATCATTTTGCAATTTGCTAATTTTATTGAAGTGAACATTTCATTGCAAACGACAGCTCCAAATAACGACTATGCAGACTGTTCGGTACTGCTCACAAGCCGGAGAAATTCCATTTACGTCTGCCTGAAGGTCTCGATTCTCTAAAATATTTTGTACACTCCTCGCGAACAAATGGTGGCGCTTCGCTTCGTTAATTAGTTAGTTAGTAATTTAGTTAGTCAGTCAGTCAGTCAGTCAGTCAGCCAGCCAGCCAGCCAGCCAGCCAGCCAGCGGCCGGTCGGTCGGTCGGTCGGTCGGTCGGCCGAAACGCATTGCAAAAAATGAACGTTTGTTTTTTGGCACTCATCGATTCGAGAGAAAGAAATAGGTCAACATTATGCAGAGCGAACCGCTACAGTCGCTTCAGTTCGCTTGCTCGCTCGCGGTTTTGAAATCATTGAGCGATTGACAATTTTTTTCAATTACATATTTGGGACGCTCAGTTCGCTTCGCTTCGCTGGCGGTCTGAAAGCTCCTTTAGAATGTCTACTTATCATGCTTTTCTTAATAAAGTCATTGTTAATTGAAATTGATTTTAACCAATTGAAGGAATTGCACGTCAGTTACGCTAGTGGTGAAGCGGTTAGAAAAATGCATCAAAGTGAGTCCTTTTTGAAAGCCATTCCTGCACAAATCAAATCGTTTTCGAAGAACAGTACGTAGCGCACTTGTGCACACTTTATTGCTTTTAACCAAGGAGCCGTTCTTAGCTCTCTTCCTGCTTCAACAATGGAGACCGAAGCCTGCTTAGGCTTTTACAGTAAAGTCCCACGCTTAAAAGAAATCGTAAACACATCTGGGGTCGTGACCTTACATTTTGAAGAAACCTTTTCCCTGGTTTCGGTATTCTTACAGTGATCCTTATGTCTCCAGCGTTTTATTACGGAATGTAATCCATCATAAATCAATGAAGTTTAAGGGCAAGAGCAGTGACCCCAACTTGAAGTAGTGTAGTAGACTGTCCTGTTCCATGATTGGCTGTTGAGAGTCATGTGACAACATTGTTTCACTTCAAGTGTGAAATTTACATGCAATATTGAAGTCTGAAAATATGAAGATACTTTGAGGAGAAATAAGAAGGAAATCGTGATATAGTTGTTGCTTCAAAATGAGCTGGGGGCTGCTCTTGACCTTAGAAATTTGAAATATCGAAGTCAATACATAATTGACATTTAAGAGGATTCTGTTTGTACGGTCTCGTTCGGGTTATTGTTTGCATAGGCCTAGCAAATCTGCAATTGCTTACATCTATACTTGTAATCCGGCCTTAGTTTGTGATTTAAATAAGACAAACAGTATTGAAAATTTAGACTACAAAACCTGAGTATATATGGTCACCGTCAGTGACCCCGATGTGGTTGAAACGATCATCTAGCCCTCTTCTGACTGCCATGATGGTAAGATGTCAATTTCAGAGAAACTCGTCTCGAAATATCTTACATCTTCAAGTTGGAGTGTCAAATATCCCGAGCTCAACGTTGAAATCATGCTATGTGTTTTTCGACAAAACAAGGCCGGCCCAATTATGAATTTCTGACGTAAATGATAACCTTTAATGATCGAATATTAGCCTTCCCTAAACTTAACCATTTCAAAGAAAAGCTAGTTAATCTATCTTGAACTTTTAAATACTCTATGGTTTATCAAATCATCGATCCTACAGACACAATTTTTCCGCTCTTGACGTTTTTGTAATCCTTGAATTTTATTACCAAACAAAACCCACTGGTATATCCGGAAAACAATGTGTTTATTCCATTCCGGATGGTCTTGACAGCATAGCTTGTCACAAAATCTCCTAATTTCATTAGGTGATACTTTACTAACAGTGGAAATCAGATAATATGGGATACCCCCTAGAATGAGTCACTGTGTGCATGCGGTGCGAAGCGATATTATTTTTTTTTATTATTATTTCTGCTTAGTGTAGGTTAACACGCCTAAAGGTGTTATGTTCTTGCAATGATATTTTCTTAAGCTGCCGTGTCAATATAGGAAAGATGTGCTTTGAAAAGAATTGCTACAGTCTGAGACGGTGTGCATAAGGAACTGGACAGTATGGAACCCTGTCAAGTCAGTTAACCACATACCCGGCATATCAAACTTTTGGAGGGTGACCCTTGATTAGTATCAATTACGAAATGTATCTGTAAGTCACCCAAGCATAGGCGCAGACACTGAAGTAAACAGCACTTATGAAATAGTTACCGCGTGTTTGGTGTAACGGTAAGAGCATCCGCCTCTCACGCGGAAGGCCCGCATTCGCTTCACAGGTCAAGTCATACCAAAGACTCTAAAAATGGAACCCACTGCCATTGTGTGTGATGCTCCGTTGAGTGGGGAAAACAAGCCAGTAAGCCTCAACTGGCTCGACTTGAACCACTAATTACTAACTAACTCAGGAAATAGTTGGGCTAGTTGAGCTTTGTACTTCCTCTGTGATATTTTTATGTAGCTTGACATCAACTTCTCTAGTTGAACGGGGTGGCCGGGAAGGGACTTCGATGTAGGCTTTGACAAAATCAGAGTCCTGTATTACCATCGACTGCCCATTGCATGCCACTGAACTGATTGATGGGAATTTCACGATGCTGGTGTAGGCTATTTCCTCAGAAATGCTCACATTAAATTGTTTAACAAGTACTTGTTACGTGAAAGCTCCATGCATGAATAATAACATTTGTCAGAAGAAGGGGTGGACTGAGTGGGGTCCCGTAAACACAATTTACCTAGACTTTCAATACTGAAAACGACGAACATTGCCCCTTCACATTTTGTCAATAGTTAGTGTTAGTACTTGCCTATTATTCGCACTAACATAGAATTTACTTGGCGTTTTTGGTTTCCCGAAAGGGAAAAACCTACGGACTCACGCAGACAAGACTTTTTTTTAAACATGTGAAGAATCGTGCATTTCAGTTTTGACGTATTCTATGGTTCACCAACTTTTTAACATTGGTGCACAAGTACTACGCGGTTAGGGTTTAGGCTATCGTTATCCAGTAAGGAAATTTCTTGTTAATCAGTGCTCATCGCCCCCTACACGACTACATATTCTTCACTGTCTGAAGCCAAACCCTGTTTTATCGAAAATTGGTTTTGATAACTCAGCCAGACGAGACCATTTTCACATGGGCAATTGTGTGTCCTCTTTCTACAAAAATAGTATTGTTTGGAATTGAAAAAGGCACTTTTTATTCTGTTTGATTCGTTTTATACATTTTATGTTAACTATATTTTTTTCATAGTTTTAACTTGGAGGAACAGCAACTTTTGACGCGAGAAATATTTTTATCTCCTTGGAAATGCTTCTAACCACTATTGGGCGTTGAGTTACGTGATAGGTATCTATCGAGTTTCAAATGAGATTGAGAACGTATGAAAGTCGAGAAAAGGCTTACAAAAAAGCTTACAGAAGAAAGGCATATGCATGGGGGAAGACATTCCCTTAGCAGATATTTAAAGGGAAGGTTTAAGCAAAAATTTAATTTTCATATGTGACAGAGGAACCAACACTACACAGTGTGCTGAAAGTTGATTCAAATCTGACATGTAGTTGTCGAGATATCAGTAAATGAAGTTAGAAGTTTGTGTTCCAAAGTGATTTTGAGGGCAGCAGAACTTATATCACTCCCTCACATTAACAAGGAATGCTTTGTTTCCCTTTGTTTTGTTAGACTGTTGTGTTGACCTTGGAGTTAAATGGAATAGAACCTCCCTGTGGGGGATGCAAAGTTTGTAAAGTTCTCATGCCCCTTAGGCAATCACATTTTAATTATGTGGGGTTTTTGAGGAGAAAATCAACTCTAAATTTTAAAGAAAAACAAAAGACTGTGCACTAATGTGGGGATATGATGTCATATGTGCTTGCTTCAAGTTCACTTTTTGTTGAAAATGTGAAAACTTTACGTACTCATATCTTTAGAACTACACATCGGATTTCAATGCAAATTTCACCAAAATGCTTGGAATAAGTACCCCTCAGACATACCAAATCGTGTAATGACCTTAAACCCTTCTTTTACAGGTCTTCTGGTGGCCTTACACCAGGATTTTGTGAAGAAAAAAATCCACACCGTGTCCTTCAAACCCTGTGGAAATTCATTTTTCTAACTCAAGACATCTCATTTTAAAGACTGGTTATTTTTGTTAAAAAATTCCTCTGCTTTTCGACAAAGCCACAAAAAGTTATGTAATATGGGCACATTGTCTCTAATTCCTTTTGTTTTTCTTAATAAGTTAAAGTCCTTTTTGTCCTTGACATTTGATGCTGTTGGGATGTTTAATCGGTTTAATTATCTTTGCCTTTAGATCATATAACCTTCACCACACGTAGAGTACAACCATCACTGTTGCCTAATATTGCATGCAACAACATCAAAATCACAAATAAATTGAATGAAATGTCAAATTGCTATGCCGCGATGAAATCACAGATTTTCCATAGTGCACCGAATCAAAAGCAAAAAAATGCATTACTTTATAATAAATTTGTATCTTCCGAACGCTACATGCTGTCGAGATGCAGCTTTCGCCTCCTAAAAAAATTTCTGCACATCTTTAACTTTAAGAATTTTGTCTCCAGAAAATACCTTAATTGTCCTTTTATTAAACGTTTCATAATTCAGTTTTAATTTTTTAATTGTATGGTACTTCCGGCAAACACCTTGTTGAACTGTTCATATATCTATCTGTAAGTACTCCATAACAATAGTGCTACTATTTGAACTTATTTCTGGAAAACTCCAATTCTATACATAAACCAACAAGAACGATGTTGCGAATGATATCTCCGGAAACAATGATAATTGATATTTCTTTTCATGATAAAAAGTGGGACAACTTTATTTCAAAACTGCTTCCGTAAAATGAACTGGGACAGATGCTTAGTACGATGCTTTTGGAGTTTGAACAGGGAGTTGCTATTAGCATTTTTGACAGCAACTTCCTGGTTTGATCTTCCGTTTTTCCCATTGACTCGTAATTATCTCTTTCGTAAGAGTTCAACAAATTTTATCAGCTGCGCCGTCCCAAGGCGGCCTTGCCCGCGTTGAGGTCCGACGCTTCAAACTTATATTTGACTACGTGGGCTGACTGAGTAGTGCTGTAGGAAATGATCCGTTACAAACTCTACGCTTCCAACTTCTGGTAAACGTAGACCACATAAGCAGGGAGGTATATACTTTCATACTGCGCTTTCATAAGCAGCTTCATACTAACAGAGACAGGATTACATCGGAAATATTTTTATAAACATGTCATACTTAAGTCACAAATTAGAAAGTCGTAAACACATCCGCTTGTTTGTTCGTAAGAACATTGCAAACCTCCCCAGGCAAGTAAAAACTCAAGTTTAAAGGGCAAGAGCAGTCGCCCGAAACTTACTTTGAAACAACAGCCAGGTCCCATAGATTTCTTCATACAGTATTTCTTTTAATCTTACATGATTTTTTCATGACTTTGGCGTTGCATGTTCGAAGTAAACCAATATTGTACTCTCCTTAATTTCATAATTTAGTGAGAAAATTACCGTCACATGACTTTCAAGAGCCAATCACGAACTTCACGACCGAATACTACACTAATCTAAATTGGGAGACTGCTCTTGCCCTCTAAGGTTGGAAGTGATTGCACATAAACACAGTTTAACTGAATTGGCTTACCATTCTGTAAGGAAGGATTTTAACCAACAGTATGCGTTTACCTTTCAGTTTTAACACGTGTATGAATAAGAGTACGTTTCTTTCCGGTCACAAGCATATGTGCGCCATGTTTGATAGCCTATATGTGTGCTTGTAAGTGTGTCAAGGGAAGGGATGGGGTGAGGAGAAGCTTCCTTCAATCACATTTTGACCGAAAAATAGTTTTAGACCTACTTGAAAATGAATATTAGAGATATTTTGTAAGGAGTCTGATGAGATGTAAATAAACGGAAAATCAATCAAAACAGGCTCGAAAACACCATATCCAGGGATTGTGGGGTGTTCCGGTACGCTCCTTGCTAGTGATGGTGGCCCTCCGCTCAGACAGTCTTCCCAAAAGTTTGAGTGGAGCGGGAACTTTAATCCACGGTGTAGGCCCTACAAGTTTCTGTACGTAATCATTCTTGAACACAGATCAACCCGACTACCCGAATCAAGTTATAAAAATGTCACGTACGACTTTTCCTTACGTTGGTTTCATTTTCCAAGGACAAGGTACACCATTGTATATGTAATTATGTAATAAACAACAGTTCAGCAGTAGGTCTAGGCTAGTTTGGTGGAAATATACGGTCATGCTTTGATACCGGCTTCACAGACGCAAATAAAGGAAGTACGTAAATCTGTAACTTTTTCTTTTTTCCACAAAGCACCAGTCACTTTCACTTTCTTTCTAATCCGTCGAGACCACGGACTTATATACATAGACAGAGCATGTAACGTGTACGTCGTATCCGTAGATGGTCGTCACCGGCGGTGACAAAAAAGACGCACCAAGATGGCCACCGTGAACCTGTAAATCGTCTGATTTGACAAAAACTCTGACATATTTTAAACACAAATTAAACGTGAATGGAAAACAATATCATATTCCTGCAAAAGGTGTAGTGATTTTGACCTTACCTTGCCATATTTCAAAAATATTTCAACTTTCTTGCAAAATATTGGGATATACTTGAGCAAGTCCAAACTTCCACACAAAACCATAGCAGACGGCTATCCTGGTGCATATACCCTGCAGTATGCTCTGTCCATGTATATGAAGTCCGTGGTTGAGACATTCCGACTGATGAACAAGAATACAAAACTACAAGAGAAACGGCTGTCTGGAGAAACGTAATACCAGTACGTTAATTTAAGCTATTTTTTTATATTTATGACAATTCATAAGTGAAAGAACTAAGTTGCCAGCTTTCATCTGCTGAGGAAAGTTTGTTTAAATTTGTGTGAATGTGGGGGGGAGGGGGCAAAATAGTCAATGAATGAATGAGCTAGAAGTGGCAGGTCCTCTAAGGACATTCAGTAGGAAGTAGATATATGCTATAGCGTCCATCCCTACATTAGGCTTCCGTCAAACTTATTTTTACCGATGGCAAGTTTAATTTCAAACACCCCCACACACCCACGAACTTCCACAGGTTCCCCTTCGGTAAGTAACTTAGAAAATTGCCATGCTTAGAATTGAAATGTCCACAACAAGAAGTGGATTGAAGCTAGTGGAATGAAATTTAGAAATAAAAACAGTTGCGAGCCTGGGGGATTTTGAGAGGATTTTCATTGACAGGAAATTATTTTCACCCTAGCCCCTTTAGAGGAAGAAAGCTTTTTTCTTTGCCATAGCTAGAGCAATTGTGTGAATCCATTAAATCTTTCTCAACACTAAATCAGTCAGCACCCCCTATAATGGGCCAACATTTACAAGAGATTTGATAATGCAAAAGGTGAAAACGGCGACCAGTATAAAGCCACCAATCTGACACTTATCATTCTTGGAGTTTGTCCAGTTAAATGGGTCTTACCGTGCAAGTGCAGTACCTAGATCGTCTAGGATTTGGACCTTTTGTCATCACTTAACCGATTGTCTTAACATCAGATGCAGATGAAACCATGGCGTTACACAATGAGCTGCTATTGAGCACAAGAGCGCCAATGGCCATGACTTAACCGGACTCATTCTCTCAGGGGCGGTGACTTTTGCCCTACTACAGATCCCCAACCAGTGGCATAATCTCTGCCTCACTGAGACACTGACGTGTGGACGATTCAGCGAGGATTTGGCAAATCGGGTAATGTAGTCCCAGGTCCGTACGGCCATGTCAATGGTTTCTCGACAGTGTATGTGGGATGGGAAGGAGCATATTACACTTCCCCAAACCTTTTTCGAGGGCGTCGCAAATCCCTAAGAGCAAACGATGTGAGGCTCATTTATCGACCCTGGAAAATTTGAAAGCCACGCGCCAACCCTGCGCTGTACTCTGTGGCCCTTTCCACCATTATAACCCATCAAATAGCTGTTTCAACCACGCGATTATGATTTAATTTGATCCGCTGTACTGCGAACTATGAAACGGATCATGGGCTATTGTTTTGTTGTGGTTCTGGTACAGTTGCGACATTCTCATTTCCGTTTAAAAAGTCAGGGGAGGGGGTGTGGCATCTAGTGAAATCCACAAATCTGTTCATAGTTAAGTAAAATATTTTACGAACAGATATTGAAAGTGGGGTATTTCTCTTCAGCTTATATAACCTTCCCTGCCCCCTTTTCGTCTACTAAGGACTTGAACATTGAAATATCTTTACAATCTCTACAAAATGAATAAGCTTGACAATGGGTTAACAACTTACTGGGAAATGATTTCTTATACTTTTCAAACATACAACACCAGAATCGGAGTGCTTGGTTAATCCCTTTACTCATATTTGTAATGGCGTGTGATCAATTACTCAGAAAACATTAGTCATTACTAATGTCTGCAATGTTTCCTCAGTTTTCCTAGTGACAAGTTTTCATATTGTAACTTCAGTTAAGTGGGTCGTGACACACTGTTTCACTTCATATCTCGGTATCACAATTATCAGAGAATGAACCAATTTTGAAACTTTTCGGCAGCTTTAGCTAAAGAGAAAGACGATAACTGTATTGATGAACTATCATATGGAAGCCATTAATATATCTTTAAATGAACTTGACCGATTCCCGATAGTAGCGTTACTCCATTGACCTACTTGGCAAAAGTTTTTCACATTCCAAAGATCTATAAGAATGACTATTGTTCGTCTGTCCTACCCGTTCACGAGTGTTTTGATTCCCCATATTAAGAACCCAATCAAGAGCTTGAAAAAACACTGAACGCGAAAATGTCCACTATTACAGGATATTCCAGTTTCAATTACCTTAAACTTCCAGGATCACTCTTTTTTTAGTCCATCCTGTTTAAAGAACAGCGTCGGTGAGACGTAAATGTTAGGGATGTTTCCTTCCAAAACAAAAGTCAAATGTCCTCGTTCTGTCGTCAAGGAAGTCTTAACATCACGACGACATACTTACCTCAAGGGAGGGAAAACCAGACACCACGTGAACCTGAAGAAACATTTAAATAACAAACTTGTCCAATTATGACCCTTACAACAGTATTATGCACAACTGGCCTGAGAATGAGGCAAAAGTTTGGCTTCGAATTTTTAGTGTGAGTCATTGTATATCAACGTTTGTTCATATCAGTTGAACTGATTATGTAATTACATCTTTAAAACTATGTAAATATGTGTTGTACATCACCAGATCTTTCATTGCAATATGAAACTATATGTTACAATGGTATCTGCATGACTACCTAGTAACTGTTTTCACATGAACTATTTACTCAAAGTGTCCATCATGTAAAAACTTACAAGAAGCAAGCTAGTTTGAGAGTCCATCACTTTGTCAAATTTATTTGTTTATTTTTTTTTTTGATGACAGACTAAAATATATTTCAATTGAGCTGGGCAAATATGAAATGAATAAACACAAATAAAATGAAACAGACTGCTTGTATTCCTTGGTAGGTTGGAAACTTTATTTCTTTGATATTTTTTGATATCTTAAAATCAATTTCATTGATATCTCTTGAAAAGCAAAAAGGAATCAACTATTTGAAATCATCTACATTATACCATCAGGAACAACACCCCATGCATGATAAAAAGTAGCTGATTCATGGTTCAGTTTTGAAGTAAACAGATGTTCAAGCTCTTAGTTAAACAGATTTGTCCAAAACAGGTTTCATTTGTCTGAAGTTGTCTACAAAAATATTTCCAGCTGAGAATTTACTGGTCAAAACAGTTACTTCTGCTCAGTTATTTCTCAGCAGTGGAAGCAACTGGCTCTGATAAAGAAAATAAAGAGATAGGTATACATGATTTAACTAGCCTCAAAATAATACAGAACAAAAACTACACCAACAGGACTTTTCTACATCTACAAACCCCAAGTTCAGGAACCTTTAAGTGTGAATTAAAGAGGCTCATTGAGTTCATATCGATAACTTAATGAGAGTCTCAAAGGGTCACTACCACATAACAATGCTTATAGTTAGCATAACAAGCCAAGTTTCAAGTCCAGGAGTCAAACAAAACGTTTAAATTTTGTATTTTCTAGTTTCCTGACTTAGCGGTTTTGTACATAATTTGAAAAAGTGTCTGGTTACGAATTTTTAAAAACTGACTTCAACCATTTAGTACTCACTCATAAGACAGTAATTTGTATGTAGAGTATGGGGATTTTCTAATATTGACCATTTGTCATTGGTATGTGAAGGAAACTTAACAGGTTTGGAAAAATTTGTTGATTTTCATGAACCAACTCAATGAGCCGCTTTAAGTAGTATTTTCTGAGAATGTTTATTTCCCATGCTGACTTCAATATTCATTTATGACACAATTTTTACAGAGCAGGGGGCAACAGAGATACAACTAAAATAGAAATTTTCATGCTTGGTAAATTGAGTAATATACCCATCCATAATTTTTAAGATGACATAATTTAAGTAACATATAATCATTTGAGAGTGCAATGATTTAACATAATGGCATGCATATTCAATCAATCCTATCCATTAACTGAGCCTCATTTCTCGTCGTATCTTGTGCATTTTGTAGTGAGCAAACTCATAGTTGTGACCATTTATCTCCATTCACTTGTAGGACTTTCCTCGTAAGTTATGTTAAACTGCTGGATTACATCACGCAGCAAAGCAAAATCTAGAAAGCAGATTATAAAACAGCAGCATCATCTGATGCCATTTATATCACCAAGATGCAGGCCTAGTACTTAAGTGGAGGGACAAAGTCAGGTTTTTCAAGAGTTTATTTATGCACAGGCATGGCAACCTGGGCCTTTTGGTGAGATACATCTTCTTCTTTCCATAGTTGTGTCACTGTCTTGACTTGCGTGTAAAATTGGATGCCTTGCTTGCCATAAAAGTTTGTATCTCCTCGGAATGATCCCCTGGAACCAGTGAATGAAAACATTGGCAATGGCACTGGAATAGGCACATTAACTCCAACCTGTCAATAATAATGAAATTGAAAAATTCTTTCACAAAAGCTCTTCTTAAATTTTAACGATAAAGGCCTCTCCCAGAGTGTTTACAAGACAGCTTAAAGCAGAGGTCCTTAAATATTATTTAAGGTTTTAAGTTAACTGAAGAAAAGCATAAATTCACGATGTAGAATCAAAATACACTTGACTCAGGCTTCCTTTGGCAGTGGTTTTTCCAGAAAGTTTCATACATAACAAATTCTGTTTTTCATGAGTCAATCATTTAAATGATTTTAAGGTCAAATAACATACAGAAGCAAGACTAACTTTGCTAACATAATGACAGGAATCATACCTGACCAGAAGAAAAATACTCTCTTATCATATGAGAGAAGACAGACCTGTGTCGCTGCATACATGAATCATTTTAGTGATGAAATACACAAACAATTCAAGAATGCTTCTAAATCACGATTTTTTTTTACATAAAAGATCAACAGCCCTGCCACACTACCTAGTTTAAGTACAGATATTTGCCATTACACATTGAATTAAAAATTTAAGAAACATATTGAGTAAATATCGATGACTCAACAACAGCATTGCAGAGTACTTCCACACAACACTGTTTATTATTAACATAGTTAGAAGTTTCACATAAAAAATTCATGCAAAATGTCCTGGCTTGTAATGACTTTGTGCATAATATGTGTACGAGAAGGGATTGTCTAAGTGTGACCATTTGTCATCAGTACATGAAGAAAACTTTACAGGTTTGACAAAATTTTACAAACCTTACAAAAAATTTTATGAATTTACAAATGAGTCACTTTCATATCTAGTAAAGATAGTACGATAATTTGATACTAAGTTTTCAATCAAGGGTTTTATTTTCAAACTTAAGTGCTGTAGTACCAGTGAAAACAGACATTGCCCAACACTGATAAACACAGAGGTACAAAGTAAAAGCTAAAACCACCCACTGACCTGTCCAACATCGATCTTCTCTGTGAATTTTTTGGCAGTGGCACCATTAGTGGTGAAGATAGCTGTACCATTCCCATAGGGGTTACTGTTGATGAGATTGATAGCATCATCTAAAGTGTCAGCATGGAGGATGATCAAGACAGGACCAAAGATTTCCTCTTTGTAACATGTCATGTCATTCTGAAAGAAAATGAACAGTCTCCAATATGAATGAATGGAATATGTACAAAGTTGTTCCATCAACAAAATAGGAACTACTGTTACAGAAATCAGAATATTCACCAAAGGATTACAACTTTCAAAAGGGAGGCAAGATGTTGGTGAGGTCATATTCAAGTTGTAATTTTGTAGTGGATGGCAAAACAGAGGCAGAATTAAATTGTTATTGAAAATGATTTTCAAGGACACAATTTTAACTTCCTTTTACAAAACCCTTGGGGAATAGTACTTAATGAGTACAACTGTCCTTGAAAAAGGGTTAAAAAACAAAGAATAATACAAGCCATACTTGAGTGTTTCTCTCTTGCAATCACAATCTTACAAATTCAGCTCATGTTTTATTCATGATTCAAGCGCAAAACAAAAATTACCCTATAAGACATGTGACAATGTATGGACTTTTATAGAAATTGTGACGACATCCTAGATTTTAAAGAGGCTCATTGAGTTGAAATCAATAATTAATGAAAGTCTCAAAGGGTCACTACCACATGGCAATGCAATGCCTGGTAACAAATTTTTGAAAACTGACTTCAACCATTAAATACCCACTCATAAAACATTTATTTGTATGCAGGGTATGGGGTTTGTCTAAGATTGACCATTTGTCATTGGTATGTGAAGAAACTTAACAGGTTTGGAAAAATTTGTTGAATTCAAGAACCAACTCAATGAGCCGCTTTGTCCAACTATGTCCTTTCCAGTCACCTGACATTTAAGAAATCCATATCAACCTGATGGTCAACAGAAATCCACAAATCAGTGAAAATAAAAAGAGTAGCGATTTGAAAATTTTCAAAAAACAGTTAATTTCATCCTATTTTCCTAGCCAACAAATTGGCAAATATTCACATTATTGCCTTGGTCTTGTAGGGGCTAATAGCTATCTGGCTTCTTGCTGACAATCATGTTTAGTAGATCTGTTCTTTTCATTCTGTCTAGTATGGATCCAGGCATGACAACAGACCCTTGATGGAGATTAGTCTCCAGGTCCAGAGGATGGTCAGTTAAACTTGCTGTCCTTTGTTGGATACTGTTTCCTTGAGAAATGAACACCTTCTGGAGATATAATTTCATTTTTCACCCCTCGGCTTTTCACCAAAGAGGGATATTTAGAAAAAAGGTATGGCTAACTGTTCCTGCCTCGAGAAATTTTAACAAACCAACTTGGCAGCCCCCGCATACACCACATGTTGACACATACCAAAATATTCAACAGGGACACCTACTCAAGTTAATAGTGAAACCAGATGAACAATGTATGCAAAAGAGAACAAGAGCTCCCAACATTACCACATTAACAACAGAGGATCACATGTCTACACAAACCCTTACGAACCCACATATTTATAACAAAATTTTATTGCACAGCCCCCTGATTCATATTCAAATACACTTGTATGGTAAGAACTTAGAAAATTAGTTTGCACCCTAAGAACAAATAGGATTGAGATATCTGTGTAGATCAAATGTCAGACTTTTGTTTACTTTACAGCTGCAAGGAAAGAGACAAACTACAGTGACATTTCATTTCTGTCAGATAGGGGTGCCAAATAGTAAACTTGGATGTAGGATAGCAACAATGAGAGCACCCGGTCTTTTTAACCTAAGTTTTGCAAAAGAGAAGTCTCACAAGAGTTTATTCACCATCAACCTGGCATAGCATCCTTGAAGAACAAAAGGAGCTTCCTGGCCCTGATTATGTTTAACCATCTTTTGTGGAAATAACTTTTTTGTGAAACAGGGCGCTCTATGTATTCTCAAGAGATGTGCCTTTAACTCCTTCCACCAGACTTTAAATGGCAAGAGCAGTTGCCCCAACTTGAAGAAGTGTAGTACACCATCCTGTATAATGATTGGCTCTTGACTGGCTCTGCAGAGTCATGTGACAGGATTTTTTTCTAAAAGTCCCCTAGACTCTCTGGCGAAGAGCCAAGGGGTGAAAACCAAACGATTACTCCCGGAGGAGTTCTGCTCCCTTAAGGAGCTAAACGTCCCAAATTGGCAAGTAGGCCCTCCAAAGGTCAAACATGTGTGGTCCTGCTCTACACTGGCTGAATAGAACAGCAGCCACAACCTGAATGCAGTTTAATGTCATGCTGGTTACAGGAACTCTTTGAACTCTTTTCAACTGAAATGTGAAATTTACTGGGAGTCACTGCTCAATCAAAACCTTCCATATGCAATATTGGAGTGCTAAAATATTAACAAAGATACTTTGATGAGAAAATAAAAGAAAACAAGAGCCCAATGGGCACTGTGGTTCCTTGCTGGATATTATAAGAATATACAGCTAGTCTCTGAAATAGAGCTAAGCAAAAGCTAATACTCAATGTTTGCAACATCTTCACAAGGGATATTTTATTACTTATATTACATGATTGTGGTCTTACTAACCTTCAACTTTTGTAATGCTTGGTGATCCTTCAAAATTATTTCCTCATTTCCATATGTACAGTATTTATGCTTGTAATCAAACTTGATATTATCATCAATAAACAATACACAATGTGGTCAGAGAGAGAAAAACACCCCTTGTATTTCTCTCACAATTTATTTTTACCTGCTCTCAAATGAAATTTGCTATTACTTTAAGACAATCTACCATTTGTCCTGTTTGCTACCTCTACACAGAAAACACTGTTTATTCAGCAGTTAAGCAGAAAGCAAGTGGTTAATGGGGTGTGATAATAGAATGAGGATTAGGTTACCCCCACAGAGCACAGCAGTATTAAAGAGACATACTGTATAATCCATGCATTGCTTCCACTAACAGAGAGACCAGTTTAATGCAGAGTGACCTGTGTTCAGTGAAATCTACAGATTTCAGTTATTGCCATCTTAAAACTTTGAATGATCCAAAATATGTGTACAACCCAAAGGAATCATTATTGAACAAACCCAAAGGCCAAATTTCTAAGGTGTTTGGGTGTATAAGCATGCAAAACCAGGTGAGATAAAAAATCTATTGAACCTATCTTTATCTAGCTTACAAGATTTTCTAAATAACATTTCCAGTGGTTGACCTCCAGTGACCTTGATGACCTTTGACCTTAACCAAACACAGATTGATTTGATATATGTCCTTTCTACCTTAAAATACTGTGTTAAAACTTTTTTCAGTGAATGACCCCTGGTGACCCCAGATGACCCCTTGACCTTCACCAATCATATCCAATTTCATCCTTATACCATAACACATCCACACACCAAGTATAACATTTATCCAAGTTTCCTATCTAGAGATATCGTGTTGAGAAGGTTTTTAGTTTTTGACCTCTGGCGACCCCAAATGACCTCTGACCTCCACCAAAAACGATAGGGAACACCTCCCTATGACGAATCTATGTGCCAAATCAAAGTTCCATCCAACCTTCCCTTGTTGAGTTAGAGCGTACCAAAGCAAGTGTCACACACACACACACATACATGTTTTGACCGTCAATCGGGGACACATTTTTTTAACCATGAAAATGTGGATATCCCCACTTTGGGTGTATCGCCACTTGACTAGGGGGAAAAAAGCTCATGTCCCCGATTTACTGGTATTACACAGATACACACACACCCATGCACCAGCCCATGGATTGTCACCCAATGTTAGGTCCATCACATGGAAATTGGGGAAAACTCCAAAATGCTTCAAACTTGTTGTGGTACGTCCTTGAAACGTGAAAAATTCAATTTCATGGCTAATTTTGAATTTGGCAAGTGCGAATATCCCCACTTGCCCGGGGAAAAAAAGGCTCATGTCCCCGTTTCACACCAAAAACATACGCACACACACACACACACACACACACACACACACACCTATACACACATACACACGCCAACCTGACTACATAGGTTCCTTTGCTACCGCAAGGAACCAAAAACTGTGAGATAAAGCTGTTGTTTCAAAACAAATATGGGAACTGCTCTTGCTCTTTAAATGATCAAAATTACCCTTATCAACTTGTCTTATTAATAGAACTAGCAGGAATGACATGATATTACCACAAATATAAAGAGGGAGTTGAATTTATCGTCAAATTTTTTATCCACTTTCGTATATATGCCAATAAGAGGCATGACAAGCACTGCAATTCAGCCAACCTGATACCATTCAAAACAATTCATCCCATCAATACCCATCTTTATTTTTCCAATATGTTGACCACTTTGTACTGAAAGTGAAAAAAGTGTCATTCATGATGCTCGGATTCAGTAATTGTTTTCCAAATTTTGACTAAATTTTGGTCTGCATCTCTTTGTTAATACTCCTCTTTATGAAACTACAGAATAATATCAAAGCACTTCAAGTAGAATTGATATCAATACCTTCACATCAGTCAAAATTGTTGGGCCAACAAAGTTTCCCTTTTCGTAACCCTTTACAACAACATCTCTCCCATCAAGAACCAGACTAGCGCCCTCATCTACACCAGACTGGACAAGGCTGAGGACTCTTTCTTTTGCTTGAGGCGAAATGAGAGGTCCAAGGTCTGTACCAGGTTGGTCACCTGAAAAATGAAGAGTAACCATGCCAACAATATCTATGATAAAACTAACTCTTGACATAGAATCCCCAGAGTTACCTGGTTGGGAGTCTATGGGTGCCAAAGACAGAATGATGCATCATGATGTTGCAGTAAACTTACAAGATACAACAAGGGCCCTCTGTACTTGAAGTCTATGCCTAGAGAGTTGAAGACAATAACCAAGTCCCACAATGAAATTTTGGGGCTACACACATGAGCACAAAAACCGGTTCCACACTTACATGAAGCATTTTAAAATTTGAGATCACTTACAAAATTCTCTTGGATCAGCCTTTCTTAATCAATCCTTCTTTTTTAATACATCCATAATATACGAAGCGGTATTAAGTATGGTTTGTCACAGTGGACTGTATCCAATTTTTTTTTGTGTGTAAAAAATTTGCACATTTTACTCTGCCATAAAGCCCATATTTCTTTCCTTTGCACTAGATACTTAAGATTATTGCTTGAGGTAGCATGCACATACTCCACGACACTAGGGAACGCACTGGTGTTAGGCTTAATTTGTGTATCCCACACACTGTGCCCCATAATTCAATGCTGCAACAACTAACAAATAACCACACTTGATTTCCAGGGAAAATATGTAAATACAAGGTAAGGAGGAGTAAAAGAGACACCACATCTCTAACTAAATAGAGACTAAATGAACACAAGCATCAGCTTTTCCTTTGCCTGTCCAAAAATATCCAGAAGAATTGAAAGCGACAATATAAATTTTATTTTTTTGCATAAATAACACAATATTTTTCCAAACGATATGACACTTGGAAATTTTCTACAATATCACTGCAGCACATTATGCCAGGATATTTGTGGGGGATTTCAGAGATATAGAGAAGCATATTCACATTATTTACCACCAAGGTAGGAGCAATTAAGTCTTTCAAGTCCTTGCAAAGAAACAACAAGTTTCTCCCCAATGATATCTTCATGAAATTTAAGGAAAATTTTGATGTGATATAGTCACCAAAGTTATTACCAGAACCATTGTGTGATAGGAAACTAAAACTGCACTCAACTTTTATGGCTACTGTATTATTGTTGAAGCTTAAGCTCCATTTACTTGACAGGCGTATTGTTAAACGCTGAACGCCGAATGTGGAAAGGATCTGCATGCCCAATAAACACCCCACACAGATCGTTCTGTTAAAGTAAAACCAATTCACTGGTTCAATTCCAGTAAACGACATTCTACTGCCTGAGCTTTGGATCATTTAGCAGCTTTTCATGGATGACTATAGCCCAGTGGATAAAGATATGAAACTGATAGACATACTTCTTATTGACTGGAAGTTATAGGTTCATAGCACTTAAGTTTCAATCATTTTTCCATTGTTGTGATAAGTTATCACAATAAAATATCAAAAAATCTGCCAAAGTTCCCGTTTTATCAGTATATGGTATGACGTAGTATGTGAAGTCCTGGGAATGTGGAGAAATCCTACTGGAAGCTATACACAGTGTCCATGTGGTCACCAATATGCGCGTGGAAGGCAGAAAGAATTGGACAAGGAGAATTCAATACGCAGCCCGCCAACCGCATGTGATTGTTCCGCAATCCGCGTTCCGTGTGCCCAATACACAGGTCATTGGAAAAACAAAAAAGAACTCTTTCCACCTTACACATTCCGTGTGTCAAGTAAACACAGCTTTAGTCAATTGCCTGATTCTGGCCTGCATCTTAAACAATAATTCTTTCCCCAAGTAAGTCCTCTTAAGCATTGGAAGTGGTCACCATGAATCCATTAAACTTGATATCATGTCAACTGACAATATTTTGAGTTGGGAATTGGTTTTGAGAATCTGCACATCACAATTTTATAACGGTAGTTTCTATTTATTCATGATGTATGTGATAAATAGCATTTGTCAAAATTTGATGGATTCTAAAAGGAACTGGATTTTTTTACTTTTCTATTCCCTTTTTTGGTTTTTTTTTTTTAATGTTTAACACTTTCCATACCAACCAAACAGGTATGGGGCAAAACCAACTGACACATCCACAGATGTTTAAAAGCAATGACTAAACTTAACATACCTGCATTGACTTTAAGATTCTTTGACCTTTCTACAAGGTCAGGGATCCAGTCCTTTGAATCTCCAACAAATATGGCAGTGGAGAGGGCCATGCATCTTTGACCAGCAGCTCCAAAAGCAGCCCCAACAAGCTGGAAAAGGCAAACCAAAGAGAAAATAATTACAAAAGATACATGGAACTTTACTTCACTGCTTCCACGACCACAAACTCTAAATATAAATTTCATAAGGAAGATTACCAAATTCTCTCAAAATTTGACCTTTCTTTAAACTTTCATAAATTGATCTCTGCATACCACTTGTTATCATTTTCTCATTATATGAAATTTGGCAACCAAAGAGCCACATTACATGTAACAAAAGGAAACTAGGGGAAGGGTTGCTGGTTTAGAAAGGGCTAAACATATTTAACTATCTCAAAATTTACCAAATTTATTTTTCTTCACAAAAATCTAAATTTCATGCATTTTGGGAAAATTTGTGTAAAAGTTGAATCTTTGAATACTGATGTCACCTCAAGAGAACTACTACAACATACTCTTACAACTCGTACACAATAGAGATATCCTCCTAGCATTTATGGATCAACGAAGAGGAGAGGTTGAATGTAAAGATGAGAAAAACATTTGCACAATTTTATTCAGACCATTTCATTTTTTAATTCCAGCATTACAACACCCCAACTAAAATTTTAATGTCTGTGCAACTTACAAAAGGTTTCCTTTTAAAACAATATATGCATCCTGCTGATAAGTTCCAAATAGTCATTAATGGTTTTGTCACTGGTTGGCATTGCTTGGCACAGAGGATCCTTAGAAACATATACATGCATGCATATTACATTTTGCTCATGCAGTGATCTTGGGATTGCATGCCAAATGTAGACAAATTAGAACTGTATTTCATTGTGACCAAAATGTAAGTGCACCTCATCAACCCTGTTGTCAAGCAACCATTATGCCATTTGCTTTTAAACATGAATGGGTCTGTTACACAGACTTCCTATGCAGGGACAGAGCATACTGCACGTTTAAACTGTCCCTACCGTACAAGTGAGAAAAGTGCACCAAGATAGCTGTCTGCTATGGTTTTGTGTAAATGTTTGGACTTGCTCAAGTAAATCAACAGATTTTGCAAGAAAGTTAAAATATTTTTGAAACATGGCAAGGTAAGGTCAAAATCACTTCATGTATTGCAGGAATATGATATTGTTTTCCATTCTAGTTTCACTTTTGTTTAAAATATAACAGAGTTGGCATCAAATCAGAGGATATATAGCTTCACGGAGGCCATCTTGGTGTGCCTTTTTTGTCCCAGTCGGTGGTGACAATCTATGGATAGGATGGAGAAGTTACATGCTCTGTCCATGTATATAGGAAGTCTGTGGTCTATTATAATTAATGTTTACCATACCTGATTAAGAGTATTTTCTTTGTTAGCATCTGGCATAATAACACCATGGTTTTTTGCTCCCATGTTACACTGAACCCTCTTTCCATTCCTGCTTGCTCTTTCATGGATGTATGATCCAGCTTGGTCTGATCCCACAAATGAAATTGCTCTAATATCAGGATGGTCACAGATGAAATTCACAGCTATCAGAAAACAAATGTAGAGATTATTCAAAAGAAGAATCCTTCAAACATGGTCCCCAATCAAGATCATTACAAAACTCTGTAAAAAGTCGTTTCGCAAAGCGTCTTGGCTTGTATCACAAAATTACAAGACAAGTTGAGATCAGTTATTGTCAGCTTTGCCCCATCCAATCTTAACTACAGGAATTTCAAGAGTCAACACTTGGATCTACATGGGAACCTTAGTGATCCAGAGTCATTGTTCATTGTTTGCCAAAATCTTAAAAGCAGTTATCCATCACCCCAGAAAGTAGGGTTGTGCAGTATACCAGTACTAGCGTAAATACGAGGTACAGGTAATGAAAATACCGAACATATTTGGTGTGTTACTTAAACTGGCTCTTGAAAAAATACTGGTACTTGAAAAAAATTACCGGTACTCATTATATTTGCCAACAAAAAAACTGTTAGGATATGTGGATAATTAAAACATTTACAAAAACATTTAGAGCAAAGGTTCCTGCATGGTAATTAACCCAATCAAACACCCAGATGCATTACTGTGCAGGATAACATGGGGGCCATGGATGGCTTAGGTTCCTTCCTACCTGACTTCCCTACCTGAGAGTTGAAAACTAGTACTGTCCCAATACCAGTTCTGTGTGTTTAACAATACCGGTACCAATATTTTCAAGGTACTGCCCAACCCTACAAGATAATTACAATACTCCCAACCTACATACTTCTAGCCCCTCCCACAAATGTTTTAAAAAAATTTTCATCAAGACAAAGTCCCAGTTTATTGCTTCTGGGCAAACCATAGTGAACATAAAAGGCCCTAATGTGTTACCAAAACACTCTCAGTACATGATGTGCGATGTGAGCTTCTCTGCAATTTTTGCATTTGATGTCAATCAAATAGCTTTGCCACTGGAGAATTTACTGTAGACTGCTCGTAAAATTGTAATTGGGGTGATGAGTGACTCCCTTTAAAAATGCCAAGTCTCATTGGCTTCTACAACATGTCCAAGTATAGCTGAATCATTCCAGCATGTTCCTCATGATTGAACAAAACTGAAAATGTCATTAATAACACCCCACCAGTTCCCCCACCTTTCCATAAAATTTATTTACTGGTTATTAAAACTTTTGTTGCAGAGAGTGGAAATTACTTCCTGTAATAACCTTCTACAACAAAATGGGAATTTGCCAACAACATATTTTTTGCTTTTCACATAATGGAAACACGACACAGATGAATGTTTTCCTATTGGGTAAGAGACATTTGAAACTGCTCTGTGCTAAGGAAAAACTTACTAAACGAGGCTTCAATTTAAAGTAAATTACATCCCTTTTCTTAAAACTTCCCACAAAATCCCTACCAATTTCTCAAAAGTGCAGAAAACCTACAAGGAAGACAACACAATACATTTTTCAAATGAAAAATGTTTTGTGATTATTCTGCATATAACTCACAATCGTGTTGCCCATGGATGACATTAACTACACCAGGAGGAACTCCAGCTTTTTGGGCCATCTCAACCAGCATCATACTGGCCCCTGGATCACGTTCTGATGGTTTCAGTATGAATGTATTGCCACATACAGCAGCAACAGGGAACATCCACAGTGGAATCATAGCAGGGAAATTGAATCTATAGAAAGGAGAATTAATTTATTAGTTCAAATGAAATATTTAAATAATGAAACTATACAGACAAAACTTGACATTGACACAAACTCGATCTGTCTACTAAGAAGTTTGCAAAAATGTTTGTTTGTTTTAGCTGCCTCTAGGACCTTACAGTAGCTTACAGTACCCTTTGAGTTTCATGCCAGTAACTTGTTAGAAATTAACTTGTAAATATACATGCTTGCAGTAAAAATGCTCTAAGGAAAACTTGAGTTTAATTGATAGGCTCATAAACTTAAGCTATTCATATTCCACCATTACATCCTGTGTACATGACAGTGAGCGGTTCGACTTTACATAAGTTAAAATCATAATTTACCTAATGGATTGAACTACTTCACTCTGTGTGTGCATAAAAGGTCTTCATACCTGGCTTCATGTAGTGAACAGTTCTGTATTGGCTGTGAGGGTCACAAGAAGGGAACCTACAACCTCATATCTACCCACTGAAACTTGAGTCTATGATGCTTTAGTGAGGTCATCTATTATTTACAGTCTCTCTCATATTGAACTTGAGCCACTGCTGTTAAATATTGATATTTTGTGTTGAGTGTCAGTACTTTGGTTGGATCAGTATTCTAGCAGATAATACAATACAGGAATTAATTCTCTTTTTGTAGATTTTACAATGCACTGATATTTTTGCCAAACAATATCGATGTTATTACTAAGGTGGAAGTACCGACTAATACCAGTAATATTGATATTATGCTTCTGCTTCAGATGATGAGGTAAAAATGTAAAAAGAGTTAAGAACCAAGTTACCAAAGAGGTGACTTACGGAGTAATGCCTGCACAAACCCCAAGAGGAACTCTCATCGTGTACGTCTCCATGTCTTTTGCAATACCAGGAAGTGTTTCACCAAGTTGTAATGATGTAATACTACATAAGTGTTCCACAACCTCTGCAATAATAAAAGACACAACTGGACATTAAACCAATGCAAAATGCACTCATGATTTCAATGAGTAATACATTTAGAGTGTTTTCACTGACATTACTACCTGCAGAAAGGGCTCATTTTTTTCTCAGTTCCTCAACTTTCAAACCCACCATCCAACAAAGGGAACAGGAATGCATCCAATTTTGGAGGCAAATTTCATTAACATAATATGAATTACTCATGTACTCTCTCAATGCAGTGGGTATTACCATGGCATGAGTACTACAATGAAATACTTGTGGGTGGCATTCGCTACTGCATTATTTCAATGGGAACAGATGTTGCTTTCTTACAAATATTCACTAACATTCAACCTTTCTCAATGCACATCTGTGAATTTCTATGAATATCCAAAAGAATTTTTTGGTATTCACTTTGACAGGCAGTAGGGCAGGTGGTGCATAGCCAGGAATGTGTCATGGGGGAGGGGGGAGGTTGAGGCACAAATGAGGGAAAAGTCTAAGGATAGAGAGAAACCAGAAAGCCAAAAGGCTTGGTGATTTCTTGCCGCTGAAATGTAAGGCCTTTTTTCACACTGACATTGACAACAGGGTTCCATAATGTGCCCACAAAGTACACATGCAAGGCATCCAATCTTCCTACACTGAGATCCCCTTGCCTGTGGTGAACCCGAACGACATTTGACCTCCACCAAAAACTTCTGGGACCATGTATTCACTATGTGCCATCTACATGACAAGTTACAGGACCCTGCAAGTGACCTTTCTTGAAAGACTGTGCAGGAAAGCTTGTCAGGCTTTGACCATGCTGACTCCAAATGAACTTTGACCTATGGGAAAATCAATGGGGATCACCTACTCAATATGACCAATCCACACACTAAATATGAGCACTGTCACATGTACTGTTCTTGAGATATCCTGTTTACGGGGTTTGACCTTTTGACCTCTCATGACCCCAAATGACCTTTGACCTCCACCAAAAACAATACGGATCATCTACTTAATATGGCAAACACACTCACCAAATAGAGCACAGTCACATGTACCATTCTTGAGATATCATGTTTACAATGTTTTGACCTTTTGAACTCTCATGACCCCAAATGACCTTTGACCTCCAACAAAATCAATAGGGATCATTTCCTCAATATGGCTAACACACTCACTAAATATGAGCATAGTGACATGTACCATTTTTGAGATATCATGTGTACAAAGTTTTGACCTCTCCTTACCCCAAATGACCTTTGATCTCCACAAAAACAATAGGGATCATAAAATCGATATGGCTCACACACTCACTAAATATAAGCATAGTGACATGTACCATTTTTGAGATATCATGTTTACAAAGTTTTGACCTCTCGTTACCCCAAATGACCTTTGATCTCCACAAAAAACAATAAGGATCATCTACTCAATATGGCCAATGCACACACCAAATATGAGATTAGTCACACTTACTCTTCTTGAGATACCGTGATTACAAGCAATTTCTAAGGAATTTACTTACTGAACTCTCGTGACCCCAAATGACCTTTGACCTCCACAAAAAATGGATAGGGATCATCTACTCGATATGACCAACCCACACACCAAATATGAGCATAGTCACATGTACCGTTCTTGAGATTTTGTGTTTACGAAGTTTTGACCTTTTGACCTCTCGTGACCCCAAATGACGTTTGATCTCCACCAAAAACAATAGGGATCATCTACTCAATATGACCAACCCACACACTGAATATGAGCATAGTCACATGTACCATTCTCCAGATATCGTGTTTACAAGCAATTTCTAAGGAATTTACCTATTGACCTCTCATGACCCCAAATGACCTTTGACCTCCACGAAATTCGATAGTGATCATCAATTCAATATGACCAACCCACACACCAACTATGAGCATAGTCACATGTACTGTTCTCGAGATATCGTGTTTACAAGGTTTTGACTTTTTGACCTCTCATGACCCCAGATGACCTTTGATCTCCACCAAAAACAATAGGGATCATCTACTTGATATGACCAATGCAAACACCAAATATGAGATTAGTCACACTTACTCTTCTTGAGATATCGTGTTTACAAGCAATTTCTAAGGAATTTACCTATTGACCTCTCATGACCCTAAATGACCTTCGACCTCCACGAAAATCGATAGGGATCATCTACTCAATATGAACAACTCACACAATAAGTATGAGCATAGTCACATGTACCGTTCTCGAGATATCGTGTTTACAAGGTTTTGACCTTTTGACCTCTCGTGACCCCAAATGACCTTTAATCTCCACCAAAAACAATAGGGATCGTCTACTCAATATGACCAACCAACACACTACATATGAGGTTAGTCACACTTACCCTTCTCGAGATATCGTGTTTACAAGGTTTTGACCTTTTGACCTCTCGTGACCCCAAATGACCTTTAATCTCCACCCAAAAACAATAGGGATCATCTACTCAATATGACCAACCAACACACTACATATGAGGTTAGTCACACTTACCCTTCTTGAGATATATCGTGTTTACAAGCCAAAGCGTCACATACACACACACACACACACACACACACACACGCACATACACACAACATCACCATCGCATGGATTCCTTGCCTGCCTTCGGCAAGGAATCAAAAACCACTACTTTAGGTGTTTTTTGCATTGCAAGGCTGGGTCAGGGGGGGGTTTCTGACCCCCCACCCCAATGGCTACGCCATTGCGTTAGGGATATGACTGAAAGAGGAATATACTGTACAGCCTACTATAAAGGTAATGACATCCTAGCCCTTTCTTGACTGCCAGTCACACATTATAGTGTAGTACATAAATTTAGCTAGCTGGAGAAGCAGCTGACAGGATGACATGATGACTGTTCATTTCTTGCATGGCAGTGAGTGTGGCTAAACAATTAGGAAGGAAAACGAAAACACTCTACACATTTTTTAATCCCAAATAATGGGAAAGATGCCTGGACCAAACACAGTTCTGATAAAAGTTTAGAAACACAGGGCTCAAAAGTTTTGGTATGAGTTCCATGGAATGGGTACCAAGAGAATCTGCTAAAACATTTTGCTAAATATTATGAAACAGCAAACACAATTTGAGAAAACATGCTAAAAGACTCTTTGATTACTTTCTGTAACTGATGACAAACAATTTTGTAGACTTCTTGAAAGAGAGATTTGAGAGAACTTCCAGCCTGTCATCTCCAGAACTGCCAATACACTCTCAAACTTGTGGATGTGATGCAACTCAGGTAAATCTGTCATACCATATTGGAAGATGTCTCTGAGACAAAATATCAAAATTGATAAAAACTTGAAGGATACAAGCATGAAGGACTTACGTAAGCCTCTTATGACATCACCCTCAGCATCAACTAAGGTTTTGCCCTGTTCAAGGGTTATATTTTTGGCAATTTCTTTCTGTCATAGGAAAGGAAAGAGAGAATGCAGACTGAAATGTTATTTTCCCAACTGCAGGTCACATAATGAACACATGCCCCCTTCACTTGGATAAAATCAATTTTGATCATATGCTCTGTGCCAATCAATTAATGCAGCAATTGTCAATTGAATGACTTTTATCATAAGTGGATTATTTCTTATAAGTGAATTATTTTTACCATACAACAGGTCAGCAAAATAATGTCCAGGTTTGTTTGTACCTTAGATAATCTGCTCTGTAGGATCTGAAGAGGTCTTAGATATGACACTTGAGCTGTGCCATAAATTTCAAAAAGAGTAACCCTTAAGCTATAACAGAGAAAGATATACTGAACTTAACAAGAAATTTGCAGAGATCATTGTTGGTGCTATTTATTAGGAACAGCAAGGGTCCAAGTAGGGATCCTCTTAACATGGGTAGCCATATTAAAGCTGTCAGAGTAAGCATTATTGCATGTTGTCTTCTGTTGTGTAAACAGCTACTGTAGCCACCAGATAATACCTTACCTTTCCAAGCATACCATAGTGATGTAATACATCTATGAGAATATTTATTTAAGGTCAACCATAACAAAATCATAATAAAAAACATAATAAGAAAAATAAATAAAAAACAATATTTTATTACAAAAATCTAGTTAAGATTGAATGGTGCAGTACTGTTATTAACAGTTTGCAACATGGAATGGGTTGTTTAAAAACTTTCTGTTAAACCAAACTGGCAATAGTAGAAGACAAACACTCTTTATACTGCTTTATGCAAGAAATTACAAGAAATTGCCTTTTGATAACTGTCTCCAGAAGTTAACTAAACAAGGTAATTTGTTTTTGATTCATTCATGGTCATAAAATGTAAATCAATGATTTGGACTAAAATTTTGGTTGAGAGTTGGGTCACATTTTTCAATAGGGGGATAACTTTGGAAACTTTATAATAGTGCCTCAGCATGGATTCCACTTTGAATAATAACATTATAGAGATATGGACAAATGTGGGAATTAAAACATAGCTCGCAGACTTAATGAGCTTTATTGAATGGTTTCATATGCTATGTCCCTGGTTCACAGAACTTTCAATCCACGTGCACTCTCCATCCCCTTCCCCACCCCCGCCCACCTCTCCACCCCCATTTACTTGACCACCTTGTAGAACAAATCTAAACATTAGAGGTATATTCTTCATGTTGCATCTGTAGTCATAATTTGTCATATAAACTCAGTTCCACCTACCACAGCAATTAACTACAAGACATAAACTTACACCACCTAGTACGTGTGCAGTGATTTGAAATATTGTGTGCATATCAATTCAATAAAACTGTTTTAAAGTGTAGTGATTTAAATTGCGACCTTCTTCAAAAGCTTCCTAAGCAGCATAAATATCTAAATACGCATCTTAACCCTTTACCGCTGTGCTCCGATCAGGGCATATTTGCACGCCTCGGGATTGGGCGGAAAAGCGGACGTAGCCCGCTCCACATCGACTTCCGTAGGCCATTGACCCCGTAACCTTGAACTATTGTCTCTCTCGCTCTTGTGGCCGAATTTTCGGGTAGCTACTCGCAGTTTCGAGCTCCGCGTGAAACAGTAAAGATGTGTGACAGCCGAGCTCTCCGCATGGGTCCAAAAGGACCCAAACAACGGTAAAGGGTTAAACTAAGCCTGTGGAGTGTGATTACTGCAAAGCTGATGCCACTGTCTCTGCATGTGTGCACGAAAACCTTTAGCCGAGTGGTGCAGATATTTTAGCTTAACCCTTTACCGCTGTGCTCCGACCGGGGCATATTTGCGCGCCTCGGGATTGGGTGGAAAAGCGGACGTAGCCCGCCCCGCATCGGCTTCCGTAGGCCATTGACCCCGTGACCTTGAACTATTGTCTCTCTCGCTCTTGTGGCCGAATTTTTGGGTAGCTACTCGCAGTTTCGAGCTCCGCGTGAAACAGTAAAGATGTGTGACAGCCGCGCTCTCCGCATGGGTCCAAAAGGACCCAAACAACGGTAAAGGGTTAAGTTTATATTTTTCACATCTGGATACACATGCCTAGATAAACAAATTGCATGACAAACAGTCAACTCATCAAAAGCTACTTGCAAAACCTCTTTGATAAAAGCTGTTATACTATGTTTAAACACTTAACATGCTTTTTTTTCAAAATTACACATGGATGTCTTCAAATGCAGGGTTTTCCCTGGGCCTTTTGAACGTCGCGCCCCGCGACTTTCAAGCTTCAAAATCAAAGAGGCTGCGACGTTCAAAAAACGGCCGCAATGTTCAAAATTGCTGCCAGCTAGTCTCCATAATTTTTCTTCTTTCTGTCAACGATTGCTTGTGTTGTTAATACAATAAACGACAAAATCATTGACTTATTTATAAAACTGGAACTAACTTTTTATAACTTCCATTCACATACTACTGCATGTGAGTCGGAGCTCTGTATGTGTATCCCATTGGGCCTACTACTGAACAAGTAACACCACAGTATTACTAGCCTGCACTTGCCCTTGTAGGCTCCTATCAGGAAACTGTTGTTCTCACTCTGGAGCGCAGTAGCTACGTGGCACAACACGACTTGCACGACCAAAACACAAACGCCCGTTTTGCAGGTCAGAGGCGGGGCTAATGTCTCAGATTTGGGAAATTATCAATCAAACGAACGAGCCATGTCATTGTATCTTTACGATGAAATCCCACATATTTCCTGTAACTTCGTTCTTAAAACTTACGCCGAAATTCAGAAAATTGGAAAATAAAGTTGTGCAAACGTACACTGCAGTCTAACCCTCTCCCCCTCCCCTCAGTAAATACTCTATCTCTGAACTGTTTTGCCGGACTACAACCAAAGTTTGGGAAATTTAATCGTAGCACAAATGCAATGGGAGTATTAGAATTCTATGTGAAGATTATTGGTTTCTACACGTAATTCCTACACAGTAAAACTGCATTGACGATGTCCCCAGTATGATTGGCTGATCAAAAGCAATAATGAACCAATCACGATGTTATGATGTTTCTTACGTAGAGGTAACTTAAAATAAGTGCAATGGAACTTATGTGAATGATTTGATAGAACCCTTGTTTTCCCAACATGTTTTCATGAAAGATTGGTACGCACACAATCTGTAATTAATGCTTGCAGCATTGTGCTCCATTGCTTCTATAAATTCTGGCATTCACTCAATCATTACCACCGATTAGGCTATTTGCAAACTGCAGAGGGGGCTAAAATATACTTGAAACTTGCCCTTAGCTTTGTAAAATTCCCGTAAACTCAATCCTTCAACTTCCCGCCAAAACAGGATGCATTGATAATCACAAAATATTTTCCGCTGTAACCCTGTAGTATTACATGGAATTAGATTTAGATTGGATTTATTGAGATTTGCATTCAATGTGTTTTCTTTGCTTTCTCACAGAAAGGGCCGCGAAAGTTGCTTTACAAACTGTTCTGCACAAAACAAATTGTACAGACTATCCAGCTGCAGTGTTTCACCTTTTTTCAAATCCCCAAGCTTAGCATACATGTCTGTGCACGTTTTGCACACGTAGCTCCTAGAATCTTGTGAAGTTCGGTGCTTATTATCTTGCATAAATTAAGTCATTTCTAGCATTCCTTCCGTAATGTTATTTACAGTAGGACTTTTGCAATGTTGTCAGGCGACGTCATTGCAAACAAAAACAGTGATGCACGTGGTCCCGTGCAGCAAACTTCTTGGCCCACGCACGCAGTAGACTTACGTGCGTGTCCGTTTATTCCGCCAAACAAGACGTCATGTTTTGCTTAATGACATCATATGCATACGATCCATTTCAAAATTTAAATTGGTCCCTGCATCGTGATTGGTTCAATTTCGTTGATTCTAGCCAGCCAATCACAACTCCTGCCTTCGCCTATGTGATTTAGTGTGTGAAAATACTCGGTCTCGAGACAAGTTTTCCCGTTGAGTTAGTGTTACGACGATCGCCGGCTAGCGCAGCCGGACAAGCCCCGTGCCAAATTCACCATGAGACGGCATCACAAATCTCTGCGTACGTGGATTTTTTCGGGGATCTGACTAAAGTGCATTTCAGTTGCAGATTCTTTTTGAACAAGACGTAAGTTTTGAACTAGAACTGCTTAAAATGTACGGGGATATTTATATCCGAAAGGAACCACAAGATACGTTAATTGGGTGCAATTGTTTTGCTACCCAGAACTGCTAAGGTTATCATGAATGATTGCTCTACATGGGGTTCGGTAAAGCAGGAGAGAAGCTACAGTACATTAACGCAACTACTCAGTGCAGTGAAAGAATGCAAATGTTCTGACATAATTGGGGGATGAAAACTAGACAGAGCACGAAGTTGGCCTAAGAAATAAATTATCAAAGGGCATGTTCCATCGACTACAAACAATTCTACAGTACTGTATTTAACGGTTGTTTTGTATCTCCACTTTTGAAGTGAAAATATTACGCCTACAAAAATGGTATCCAGTTCGTATCCCCAAAATTTTCTATCCAGAGCTGGTACAGTAGTATTGCAAGCTGACCCGGACCCAATCATGTCAATTTTGGTGAGCTACGGGTGCGAAATAACGGCCAACCGGGGGTAAAAAATCGTCCGGTGCCAGCCCTCAGTAAAAGCCATGCCGATGAACCAAAACTTTTGAAGCAGAAATTACGGTGATATAAAGCCAATGTGACCGCTATCATTAGATCAAAATTTGTACAAATGTAAGTTTCAGTGCTAATATTTTTGCGTCAACTTACAGAAATGGTGTTGACGAATTTGCCTCAAAAGTGTCACCATTTTGCGTCTAGAGACTTGCATAAGTCACAAAATTTCCAAAAGGGGAGGGGGACACCCCCTCCCCTTATACCCCTCCCCCAGGCCGGGGATCCACCTATGGACACATCAGATGCACGACAATCAATTCTAAACCCAGAGAAAAACCTGAAATGTGTGCAATATTTTACAAATGAAAGAGGTTTCTTTACACCACAAAGGTAGTCTACATTTGATTTTTACAATACACTTTATGTACGGACAGAGTAACATGGGAATAGATCTCTCTCCACCATTTAAACAAGAAAGGCATATAAAGATGACTGCTATATGGCTGTAGTTTGCCTGATTTGATGAAGCATCTGGAACATTTAAAACAAACTCCAAGCTCCAATGGAAAAAAATACCACATTCTTTTCATTTCTTAAATTCATTTTGATCTGAGCTTGCATAATTCAAAAATATTACACACAGGTTCGCCAAATCTGTCTGAGGAGAAAATACATTTTAAGTGGCTGTGCTATATACGACAATTTGTACAGAAAGTAAAGTACTGTACTAACCAGGTTTTCTTTAATGAGTGCTTGGTAGTTGAACATGACTTGTTGCCTGGTCAAGATGGTTTCTTTAGACCAACCATCAAATGCTGCCTTTGCAGCAGCGACAGCTGCTTCCATCTCATCATTGGTAGACTTAGGAACTCTTGTCACTACTTCATTTGTGGCCTGTATGTAACAAGAAAAAAAAAACAGTACAGGAGCTCAAAGAGATGGAGATTGCTTGCTCAAATCTGTCAGAGAATGTTCACTTGAAAGTAATTTAATCTTCTTCAAGGAATGTAATTTGATTGACAGGTCACTTTGTTTCCTTTGTTTGACTTTTGTCAACTCTTCTTTTCAATGCGAATCCCCTTATCTCATAGTCCAGTAATCCTGTACCAACAATCATTGTCAAAGTACAGTACTACTTTCCTGTTTATATGCTTATCCCACATAAGTGAAATGTTGTCAGTGTTTTCTGCAAAACAACTGTTGAGTCACTTTTAAGTAACCCAATTCCATTTTTATTTTAATTTATTCATTAAGGAAAAGAGTGCACCCGTTTAAATTTCTACAGGAATCTAAATATGTGTGTTGCTTTTTCAAACACTTCCTGTTTGTTCCTGAAATAGCAACAAGGGTATTTTCGCTTAAGAAATAGTAAAGAAACACGCTGTACCAATTTTAAAACTGACACCTAGTGGCACAATGTTCAAATAATTTTGCTCTGTAACAGCTGGCAATGTGATGCTAAGGAAGGAAATAATCATCTCTGATGTCTTTCAGTTGTAGCAGACGACCAGAATCATTGCCTCTAATCTATAGTCTCTATTAGTTCAAAGAAATTTCAGGAATCAGATAATGAGAGACTTAAGTTGCAGCTAAGTAAGTAGTACAAAAAAAAGAGCAAAGCAAGCAATCTCTTCCAACTCCCTGCTTACAATTATGCCTACACATCTTTTAATCACCAATTTTAAAAGAAAATATCATTCCATTATCATTTTATAATTTGAGCAGATTGAGCAACAGGTTCTTATGAAATTCATTCACTTGTAAATTTGTTTATGGAGCATACCATACCACAACCCTTTACAAACCAATGCAGCTATAATGACTGCCTACTATATATGGTTGGGAAGGATATTTAGAAAAATAAAACCAACCTGTAGGCTGTCATTCCATTAATAATGGCAGTGATTGATATGTTAAAGAAACTAACATTTGCACCTATTCTAGTCCAATTTCCTGGAAGTGCAACTGTTGTTTAATAGCTTTCAGGAGTTTTATTTGAACTCCCCCCCCCCCCCTCCTATATTTAATGATATATTTGAACTCCCTCCCCCCCCCCTCTTTTTAATGGAATACTTTCAAAGTTACTACATCACTGCACTGTGTATCAAAAGTACTTTGTTTTTGCAAATATATTTAACACCGATTTACATGCACTATGTCAAAGGTCACATATAGCAACCTTGAAACTGTCAGTGACATCCTCTTTTCTCATTCATGAGCTTCAGTTAAATTAAGTTCATCAAAATTGTAAAAGTTTGACAATACCTTCCAAATACAAAGAAATAATAAATATTCTGCAATGATTCATCAAATTTGTCCCAGTAATATCTTTCCAGACTGCATGGCCCTATAGAATCATAACCAGATATGTTATTTACTTCAATATTTATAGAGCCTTTAACCAATATAAAGTGAACACTTGGCAGCCACCCTTCACATTCTCTTAAGGGCTTTAATAATCTGCAAGACCCAGAAGAATGTGACTTGTCCCAAACTGTGCTAACTACTCCAAAATAACATAACACTCTCTTTTACTCTGTACTTTACAAATCTACCAATCTCTATAGAGCAAAGTGTGGAACACATACTGTACCATTTACTAGACAACCAATTCATTGTACAGCACATGTAGAATGTATTCCAAAAAGAGTTGTTCAAACAAAACTCCTCTACTATTGTTAACAGTTTCAAACATACTGTACCAATCTGTAAAGGGTATTTTTACAGGAGACAAGCAAACCATCTAACAGTAACCATACAATTTGAGTGCACTTTTTTAACTGGCTATATGATCTCTGTACATTATGCCTAGAACAGGTTTCAGATTATGTACAATACCCCAAATTTTCAGGGCTACAGTATGGAATCAGAGAAAATGAGTAGTGACGTGATCTTGACTGCCATTGATCTTGCAGGGATTAAACCATTGCACTTCATCTTAAGATTGCTGTTAGATCCTCCCTTTTTAGACCACAAATCAAAATCTTGAGATCTGAATGTTGCCATGTAACACCAAAAAATAAGAAAGAAGGCTCGTCGGAAGTTTTTCATTTCTTGTTTCTTTTAGGAACTTGTTTCACAGTCATATGTGATTCCCAAGATTGTTGTTCTGTGAAAACTTAATTGAGCTACAACAGACACAATACACCTTCTCTTTGTACTGTACTTTAATGGCAATGATTCGCGTAAAGCTTTTTGGTTAAGGGCTTGGCTTGGACAATAGCCAGGTGGATTACCTATTGTCCATAGATTGGCTAACACATGATTGGAATGCAAGGAAGCTACGATAGCCTAGACCAGGCTTCCTTAATTAGATTTTTTGTGAAGTAGCAAGTTGCTAAATGTTGCTGAAGTAATGCGCCACTGATCGCTGTCCTGCGGGAGGGGTAAAAAGGGAGGGGACCTTTATGAAAATTTTTTGCATTTCAGAAGGGGCTTCCATGCAAAATTTGTTCAATTTTCCCTTCCAAAATTTTTCACACACTTTACAACTTTTGCGGATTCACCCGTAACAGTGAATTGACAAAGCCATGGCTCTAATAAACGTAAGCAGTGTCAGTGATTTTTCTTTCATGTGAGAACAAATTCTATTATATCCTTTACAGAATGTGACGTCGGTCTGTGGGAAGTATTAGATTTATTTACAGTACCTATTTCTGAGACATGATAATTCTTGTCAAAAAGGTTATGAAAAAGTTAAATTTTTCACTTTTCTCCCAGTAATTTTTTGCTTCACTTCAAACCACGTCACGCGCTACTAGTGGAGCGTGTGCAGCTATTTGAGGAAGCCTGGCCTAGACTAAAGAAACTTCCATTACACTGAATTTACTCTGCAATTTTGACATTGAAGCATGGAATGATCTGACCATCAACAAAAGATTTGATCTGTGTAAAATTTTAAACTTGTAAATTTTGAAAGTACATAAAACATTAAAAACAGTTTTTATCATAGAAATAGACTTTCTGTACTTCTGAATAACTTACAGGATTGTGAACATCAATCCATTCTGTTGTTTTGGATTCTACAAACTCTCCATTGATGAAGTTCTTTGTGGTTGGCTGTCAAGAGGTAAAATGTTAATAAATAATGTAAAAGGTTTTCTCCAAAGCTTTGTCTTGACCCAAGAACAATACTGCATGTTCAAAGTCTTACATTTTCCTCCTCTGTTGCCTTTTCTCAAAGCAGGCATCATGCTTCAGCTTTCAAGGAGCTAGGCCATTTGGCCTTCGTTCAGCTTACATCGAGACCACAAGCCAGGGCATTAAGGCCATTCTCATTTCTGAACAATGGCTACTACAGGTAGGCCATTTGAAAAAGAAAATTGCAGGATTAGAATATTAGCAAACAACAAAATTATACACTGTATACTTAAAACAGTGAATAAGGCACTGAAGGCATTGACAGCAACTTTGGCCCCAACTTTTAGTTTTTTTAATCAGGGCATTGCTGCAAACTGGGAATTTGGGAGATGGCCACTGTTACATTCTAGGCCTGCTATAGAACATTAGAAAATGGTGAAAGTTTATTTAACTGAATGAACAGTTCTTTTGAATACACAATAGTAAAACATATCACCTTCAGTTTCTTGAAATATTCATTATAAACTTTTCAAACAAAACCAAAACAAAGATTAATGATAAATAAGTTTTTCTGCATAGGTATACAGTATAGTGGGAAACAAAGTTATTGCCAAAAGATTATAAATGGCCATTTATACAATAAGATACTCAGATATACTGTTTCATGCTAAACAATTGTTTCTTTAAAGTGTGTATGAATCTAGATTTGTTCCTTACCAAACAAACATCACACAGAAAGACATCATATTTTGAACTGTTTCACAAAATATATGGTAAGTCCCTTTAGTACTGGTTGTGGGTGATGCTGCACATAAGCAATGGAGTAGGAAAAACAAGCCAGTGAGCCACAACTGGAAAAAAGGCTGTGGCTGGCTCGACTTGAACCAACAGGTTGGAAACTGGGCCGTAAACTCCATCTAACTAACTAACTGACCCTTTGGTACTATCCAGTATCTTTATTGTGTGTTGATGCTCAAGTAAATAGGCAATATGGTTCTATGGTCTGTCTGACCAACCCACTCGCCTAAAACAATACAACCATATCAAGTAAGTGCTTGCTTGGACTGAGAGATGCATACAAAAATAGTCTTTCATTTCATATACAGTAGGCCTAAAATATGATCTGTGGGGTTGGCATTTGATTTTTTTGTTTTATAACATGTTACATATAACTTCTCAAATTTTACACCTACATGTATCTGACTTGAGCAAGTCATAAAAATGAGAATTAAATTAAGGATTTAGATGAGTTTAAAATAAAAAAAAAAAAGACACAAAATTGTCACTTACAGCATGATGGTGATGACAGAAGGCTCTGGCTGCAACTGCAGTAGTCTGAAACTGCCAAAATAAAATGTTAAAGGTTAAAGATGCTTCTAATACAGCAATGGTCAAAATCATGCATTCTTTTTAATTGACAAACAAGTGTCCTCCACCATCCCACTTATCACACACCATCCCATTTCAAACTACTGTAATAAATTACAGTCTAGGGTGTGTAAAATGGTCAGGTAAGTCCCTCGTGAACATTGCTAATTATTAATGAGCTACATGAACATTAACAGCTTTTTTTCCTTTAAATTTCTTCTGAAGTAAGAGTTTTTGCTGATGATTGGTGATGTAGGCTATAGACAAATAAGGAATACTGTACCTCTGACCAGGTTCAACTCCAAAATGATCCTAACACCCTCTTCAGACATAATTGGCAAATGCATTTTAACATCAATAAGTGCTTTTCTATGAGGATAACTCACTCAAGTAAATCCTAAACTTTATGTGTACACTTTGGGTAATGATATTTTGGCATCCACTGACTGCCACTCTTTACCTTGGATTTGATATTTCTAATACCCTTACCTGGAATAAGCACACTAACCATAAAACCTCATCTGATCATAGGTCCTAAAGTTTCATTAAAAGGGATCTTGATTCTTGTCCCAAGAGTACTAAGACTAGTGCCTATCTAAATCTAGTATATGTCCCTTACTTGAGTATTCTTCATCTGTCTAGGGTCTTTATGCCACCTCCCTAATTAACAAAATTGAGCAAGTTCAGCATAGGGCCACAATACTTGTCTGTATTGACTATTCCTCCCAAAGTAGTGTTACTGAAATGTTGAAAGGCATTGGGCGGGATAGTCTCAAAGCCAAAAGATCTGCTACTGGGCTTGCTACTCTTCATAAAGCTAGACTGGGCCTCCTTGCCTTGCCTCTTGCCATCCTCTCACAACCAGTCTGAAGGCCTTCTAGATACCACCACTTGTAAAGTTATTCCATTATCTCAACTGCTAGAGCTTCTTCTCCACTTCTCAACTGCTTCAGCTTCTTCCCTCATACTGTCAAAGACTGGAACCTATTGTACTTCCCTGGCAGGTACAGTAACAGATCTTGAGGATCACAAGCAATTCAAGAACTCCACCTTGAGGATTCTGAGACAGGAGGATTGATTTTCCAGGGTAATACCAAACCCTACTTGCTTGAATCCACCTGGAGTGTTGTGTAGCAATTATCCATGTCCAGATAGACCTTATGTATTGATGACACACTGGCATCATCCTTAGGGCAAAACAATGGACCACATGGTCACAGGCAAAAGAATTCACCCTGCTCATGTAGCAGAAAATTCACTTATAGGACTGGTTGGCAAATCAGTAGTCTGCATGCCCGTGTTGGTTTTGTTTTACCCCCAAAGGAGAGTGTGTTTTCAGCTCTGTGACATCATTATGCATAAGGTCTATTGGGAGAACTGCAGATTTGTATCCCTTCAACAGCTTCACTAAGGCATCATCAGGACAGGACTGACAAAAATGTTTATTCCTCAGAAAGAGAGTAACATTATCTCCCACGGAGGGAGTGAAATTTTTCCCCAAATTCTCCCAATGTTTTCATGTGCACTCATTTAATGCAATAAATATTCTTCTACAAGTCTTACAGGAGCACCAAAACACTTTTTAATTACTCAAATTTTCTGGCAAGAATCAGAACTTTTGAATGTAATCAGCAACCTTTTAACACAGTAGAATTTACTTCTTTTTAATTTCATAGGTGACCATGGAACTTGGTATAAAACAGTATGCTGGTAAGTGTAACTATTGCGTCACTGTGGACTTACCACAGGCATTTATGTGGACGGCAAGCATAAAACATTTGGTATCATAATCTATGCATGAACTTGAAGTCTTCTACTGTAAACAAAAAGTTCAAACGCAACAATTATTTTACGTAAGTTGATGGTTTTATTCCAAATTTTTTAACCTTTTCAGAGCTTTCAAGACACCAAAAATAGTTGCAATATAGTTGAACAAGATTTGGAAAAGGTATTTTACATTACATTAAGATTTTATGTCTTAACTTTGCTATACGAAGGAAGTCAATTTTGTCCGGCTGAGGACTGGTCGAAGACCCACAACTGCAAAATCACAGGAGTGTGCTAGCCTAGGCTATGTATAGTAGTAGGGTGCAGGTACACCACTGTCCATAGTCCTTCATAGGCTAGGTCTACACCTAGTCCTTTACTAAGGACTAAAAGTTACAGTTAGCCTTGAGCTAGGCCTAATCAGACTAACAACAACATCAGGCCTTGACCTAACAATAGTCAATACCACACTACGCGGTGTCAGTCCACCCATCTTCTTTGGGATCACAGTGACACATCCAAAGGACATTACTACACCGCACACGCATCAGGGGTGCCTTAATCTCTAATAAAACTAGTAATGTATTGGGCAGGGTCCTTGTGACTACCCATACCATCTACCAGAGTGGCAGGAAGATTATTCCAATCTTTCAAGTATTGGGGAGGAAACTATATTTAAAACAATTAGACCGAGGATAAAGTTGACAAAAGTGATGATTGTGCATCCCCTGAGTTTTCCAGATTGGGTGTCTAAGTCTATCCATTGGAATATTAGCGTTTCCTAAAAAACCTTTCGAGAAAAGAAGGAGTCTATTCTACTTGCGTGGGGAGATCTAGGTCTTTCAGGATAGCTGTCATCGACTCTGGCTCACAAGAAAAATTGGAACTTATTAAATGACACGATCTCCTCTGGATGTTTTCTAGCTTATCACGTAAGTAGGACTGATGTGGATCCCACACACAGCAAGCACACTCCAAAAATAGGCTGAAGGAGACCGTTATATGCAGCTAGCTTCACATCCCGGCACATCCCAGCAGAAAGATAGGTTTCTACGGAGAATTCCCAAAATCTTATTGCCTTTTTTGCAGATAGACTGAATGTGCCTATCCCAGTTTAGGTCGTGAGATATCGTGACCCCAAGGTTCTTTATAGAGTCAACCTTAGCTAGCTTGACATCACTAAGGACATAGTCTAATTTGACTGGTTTTTTTCCTGGCCAAGGTAATGATGTTACACTTGGACGGCTGGAATCTCATACCCCAAGTCTTGGCCCAAATACCAAGGTTATGTCATTTTGGAGCAGGAAACAAGCATTGACATTCTCAATGACCCGATAACAGGTACAGGTCAGCAAAAAGTCTTATATTAGAGAAAGCACCGTTTACAATGTCATTAATATGCACAAGAAAAAGAATGTGTCCTAGATCAGATCCTTGGGGAACACCAGAAACAACATCATCAAAAGGGGACCTAGTGCCATTCACTACAACAGCTGGCTTGAGATCAAAGACAGAAAGTCGTCAACCCACTGGAGAACCTGTTTGGAAACGCCAAGGCTGAACAATTTAATTTTTAGTAGCTCATGAGGCATGGTGTCAAAGGCCTTTTGGAAGTCAAGGATAAAGAATTGACTTGCTCTAGCGAATCCAAAGATGAAGCCCAGTCCATTTAACTAATGTTAAATGATTCTAAAACTGAAGTGGTCTTCATCACCTCCTGCTTTGTGAAAAGTATGCCTCTGCCTGACATCACAATTTGTGATTCAATCGTCCAAATTTCAAGTTAAGTGAGGAACCTTGGTGTTATTTTCAACAATGTATTGGACATGAAAGAGCATGTCAGAAGCAGCTTCCTTTGCCATCTACAAAATTGGCCGTTTGCAAAAGTATCTCGACAGTACATCCACAGAGCGTCTTGTTCATGCTTTCGTGTCATCATGCCTGGTTTATTGTAAAAACCTCCTCTATGGGCTCCCATCAAACGAGATCGATAAATTACAACGTATTCAAAACTCAGCTGCCCGGCTGGAAACTTGTAGGAAAAAATGTGTACACATCAAAGCAGTCCGTCAAGAACTACTTTGGTTACCTGTGCGAGAGCGTATAATTTATAAAATCACACTGCTCACTTACAAAGCTCTACATGGCATGGCACCTTCTTACATTGCTGATCTTTTATCAGAATACAAACCTTCCCACTCTCTTTGCTCATCTTTCCAGTGCTTTCTTCAACATCCACAATCTGTCTGTACCTCATACTATGGTGACCGATCATTTTCTGTAGCAGTCCTAACAGTGTGGAATAACTTGTCCCATCATATTCGAACTGCATCTTCAGTGAATTCTTTGAAATCAAATCTGAAAACCTTCCTGTTCTGACTCTTATTTGTTAACTTTTGTGAAGCAATTTGAGATTGTTATATGTAAGGGGCTTTATAAATCTATTGTATTTTATTATTATACTAGTTGGGTGTCACAACTATGCATCTTTCTACAAAAAGCATGTTTCTTTGTTGACAGGGTATTGTTTGACTCAAAAAAAGGTCAATTAAGTTGGAACTTATAATATGCTTTAACAATTTACAACAGAAACAAGTGAGCGAAACAGGTCGATAGTTTCTAGAGGGAGATCTTTAATTCTTTTTGTAAACAGGGCATACATTTGCCCTTTTCCAGTCGACAGGTAATCTTCCACTAGAAAGGGATTGCTGATACAAATAACTCAGCACAAGAGCAAAATCTGAGGCAGTTTCTCTAAGGACCAAAGGGTGGATGTTTTCAGGTCCAACAGCTTTATTTTTATTGAGGCCTAACTTAGCCCTAGGCCTCATAACAACTTTTCAACACCATGGGTAGATATGGTAGTACCAGCCATTCTATTCTTCTTCTTCTTCTTTGAGGCTTTGAGGTACTCCATAGCACCCCAGAAAAAGAGGCATTCGTTGGAGGATAGTTGGTGTGCAGGGTGGGTTATTGGTGTTGAAACCAGTTGCTTATTGCCCTCTTGAAGGTGTCTCATCCAGTTGGGCTTTGTCTGGGGGGAGCTTATTCCAACTGGATATGGTTCTTGCAAAGTAGGAATTGCCAAATGCACCCATACTGAAGGTAATATTTTCAAAAGACTGTGAATTTGACCTACTGTAGTATGACTGGAATGGGGAACAAAAATGTTCTAAGTGGGGACAGCCAATTTGTTATGTAAGATCTTGCGACAAGTAAAGAGGTCAGTAATATCATGTCTACATTCAAGAGTGGGCCAATTTAGAGAGGACATGATATGAGTGATACTTTCAGTTCTTTTGAAGCATCTAGTGACAAACTTACCTGCCCTAGATTGGATATTTTTGAGTTTCTTTTTCCCTGTGGTAGTTTGAGGAGACCAAACTTGAGAGCCGTACTCAGGTTGAGGACGCACATGAATGAAGTAGGCCTTTTCTTTTACACGGGAAGGACAGCCATACAGGATGCAGGATAAAAAATTTAGAGACCTGAGGCCCATTCCACAAAGAGTTACGCACAATCTTAAGTTTGATTCCCCATACCTATGTCAACAGTAAATCATAAGATTGTGCGTAACTCTTTGTGGAACGGGCCCCAGGTTGCCTTAGTGTAACAGCCTGGGTTTGGGGTAATTCAGTTTTTATTTGCTGCCCTCTATTTTGTTAAGTAAGTTAGGTAAGAGCAACTTGCAACTTGCGTGACTCAACGACCACTGAGCTATTTTCGATTTTCCAAGAAAGTGAATCACCATTGCTTCTCTTTGTTTGGACCTCTCGATCGTCCCTCTTTTGACACGTTAGTCGTGGGCTGTATGCAGAGCTGTGCACACGTAAAAGCCACGGCTACAGCATTGTTGTGTCATCAATGCGGTGTATTAACTTTTCACTGTAAAGAGGAAACCCACCGCGCGTGTCGTCCACCTGTGTGTTTACAGTAGCAACATTAATTAATATGAGGAATAAAAGAAAAGTTGCAGTCCAAGATAACTCCAAGGTAACAGGATGATTTGACACACTCAAGATTATGTACTGCCAGTTGATAGGTAAATTTAAGGGGTTTTGTTTTTTTAAGGTGGTGGAAAGAACATCACATAACATCACATCAACTTCGATGTTGCTGGCCAAAGGCCAATTCATTGCTCCAAAAGAAAGGAAAACCAATCCATATAGTGACAATAACTACTGCTTAGAAATTAATACTTATAATAAAACAATCCAAACAATACTCAAAATTAAACATAACATTTATTTGGATTGAATTCCATATACCAGTCATTTGACCACTTAAATGAGGAATCAAGGTCAGACTGAAGAACATTTTGATCAAGTGAAGATTCTATCTGCTGATAAAAAAGATCATTGTCAGCAAAGATCCTGATATGGGAGGCTTTAGTTGGAGGTTTGCCCATCAATTGGTACACTGGAGATAAGACTTAGTAACTCAATTTAGGTAGTTTTTTTTTTCTCTTTTCTTTTTGCCATCATTTTGTCTATGTTTGTATGGTCACTAGCCTTGATAAACTGTATTGTTTTTCTAGTGCCCATCATATTTACTTTGTTTTTAGTATTTGTTAAATTATACCTCTGTTGATGATATTGTTCATCATCATCAACATCATCAAGACAGACATTGTTGGCCAGCGGCCATTTCGTCACTAGGTAATCCATTTGCTAAATCTCAGCTTTATGGTCAAAATAAATGTTGCTTTGACGCTACACTTTGTCGAAGCTTGACTTGAACCAGTTTAGAGACGGTGCCATAACGACGTGCGCTGGAAGCGAGTTCCAAATGTCAATACCACGTTGGAAGAAAGATCTTTGCCTAATGCTTTTGATACAACGTGTTGTACATATGAGAAATGAATTGAATTGCCTCTCAAACCATAAAAACTCAATTTGTGAAAAGATGTTTGTGAGATACCTTATCAAAGGCCTTTGAGAAATCCAAAAGGATGCCATATTTGGCTGGGAATGATTGTCAAGGTCGCAAAGTCATTACATACCAGCAAAAGTTGAGTAATAGTTGATCTGTGCTTATGAAACCCATGTTATTGTTGGTATGGGATGAGAATGTTATTTGATTCTAGATATTGCAAGTTGGTCTGCAGATCCTACATGTAGGCCTATGCTACACCATGTTTAATTCCACGTCGGGGTCAGTGTAAATGATTTCATCAATGCAGACTACTACTAAGGCCTAGCCTAGCCCTAGGCCTAGGCCTAGTTAGGCTTGGCACACCGCACAGTTGTAATGTAAAGTAGGGTAAGGCCAATGCGTTCCCATGCAAATCAACTGAAGTAAAAACAGAACCCCTTTCACCTATGTCACCAAAAAAAAACAACTGGTTTCACAGAGAGCTGATGGGAAATATTACCTTTGGAAATGAGCTTTTTCCCAATCGAAGAAGCAAGGTATTCATCGTGTCTTTGTTGATTTGGGTCTCAGCTGGAGCCTGATGGCCTGTGTATGTTGTTACGTTACAAACTTAAAATTGCTACCGTCGCGTTCGACGCGACGTGACTGGCATGGGCTAGGCGGCTGGCTATACATACCCACCAACATACGCAAAGTATTATGTCACATACAGCGTTACGATAATAGCCGTATGCCCTGGAATAGTGCAGCGTGCACGTTGCATGCTCAAAGCCTAAGGACGTGTACACGTAACATACACTGATATTGTTACAGGACAGTTTTTGCATGCAGCCTTGAGATAGCCAAGTCAAGGGTTAATAGTAAGGGAGCTTATACAAAGCTGTTCCTGGTTGTACAGGCAAGGAGGACCTGCTTGAATGTATAATCAATTATGAAAGATTACTTTGGAGAGAGCAATATCATGATAAAAATTTTATCTTACTTTTGTAACATCTCCCTCCACTGCCTGATTACCTTTCATCGTTTCAGGGACGAAATGAAGCTCACTACACTCACACCTCATTCGACCAGACAGGTTTCACATAGTAACAGATATATTTATGAGGCCCAATTTTCTCATCCCAAACAGTACCAATTCTCCTGACACAATACGAGGAAGTTACATTTGGGGTTAGCTAACAAGCCAGTCAAACCTGTGCTGGTCGCTTTCCATGCAGTGTGAACACAATGAAAGAAGTTGCTCATTCGAGGGCACAGATCATGTAACTAACTCACTGGCAGATACCAGTTCCAGCCTGTGATCTACTGGGTTGTTGGTTGCTTTCTCAATTAGACGAAATGTCACAGCATAATGAAGAAAACGGTACGTGTCGTTAAGCCCCACCTCACCCCCCCCCCCCCAAAATGGGGGTGACTGTTTCCGCCCTCACCCAATTAATTCAACACATTACTGGGTTAATGTATAAAAGCTAGTCACCCCTTCCTTTCCTTTTACTAGCCGGCAAAATAAAAAAGTTTAATCAGACGGAAGCAGGCTCAGCAACATAGCATTTTCATACTCCTGGCCGTCTTACAAAGATGCACATACATCGAGGAAGGAGATCTCGAGGAAGGAAATTACCCTGAGCTTTTTCTCAGACGGGCTTTGGAATAATCGATGTAAGAATGTTTGGCTAATTTAGAGTGGATGCGCTCGAAATCTCAGTTTCAAACTTTTAGCGCTTTAGGGAAATTCCTGGCAAGGCAGTGAGGGTGGGTGATCTAACGTCTCTGTACAGATTACTCAAATGCCACGTACCGGTACCGTATCTTGCAAATAACATCTCAACAATCATTTGTTTTAATTTTAAATGCAAATTATTTTAAAAAAAATACACTGTTCGATGAGGAGGCCTATTCGATTTGAAAAGGCTGTAAGGGAAGGCTGAACATGCATCCCCCTTTGGTCGTGTTCAGTTATGGAGCATTGTTCCTTTCAGTGATAATACAACACTGTGTGGAAGATTTGCAAACCAGTCTACATGAAATAGCCTCTTTGAAAACGGTATATACGGCGTTTGGGACAATTTGTTGTATATAGTAATGTTTTCTTCCATTTAAATTGTGGTAATTTTATTGCGTATGAACATTTTCGTCCATCCTTCTTCAGTTGCCATGCCCTTTCTTTCCATTGAACAAACCAGAGGAGAAGATGGGAACCTTTAAAGGCCCAATTTTCTCACCCCAAACACTACTAATTCTCCTAACCTTCTTAATTGAAGCCCCTCCCACAATTGTCTGAAATTCACCCTCATCCAGACACAATCTCATTTTTATTGCTCCAGGCCGGGTGAATATAGAAAGCTCAATGTGTATAATCAAAACACTATCAGAACAGTTCGTGCTGTGTAATATAAGTTTTGATACTCTGCATTGTTTGAATTAGCAGTCAATCAAAAAGCTGAACCAATTGAGAGTTTCTGTTACCCTATACTAGAAGTGTAGTTTGGGGTGAGAGGATTGTCCCTTTAAGATATCCTTCTCAAACATTCTGCTTTCCTCAGGTGTAGTATCATGAAATGACAAATTATTTATCATGATCCCAACTTGATGTCAGTAATGAACTGTTGCTGGGCTGTTGGTGGTTTACTGTTAAATGGGAAAGAAGAGGGTTTTAGTGAGAGTTTGGGGAATAGTCGTTTACTCAAGTTTTACACACAGGAAGCAATAACGTATTCGTTGTTATAGACAAATCTGGACAGCAAGTGATATAGTATGATTTCAGTCGGCCATATAACTGGAGTCCGGCATCTTTTGATCTTTCCATTTCCTTGCTTACCTTCTCATGGGTGGTTTTACACAAAATTGTATCTCGATTCCTTTAATGTCACTGATCATAAGGGTTTGAAATTCCTGTAGACAATAAATGAAGATGACTTTAGGCTGATGGACCCCACTAATGGCTGCCAACAGACTAAACACGAGCTGGTCGGATTCGTTTATAGGTCTATTAGACTATTTGGGGATAATACAACATGCAGTTCACATGTACATGCTTGTTACATGCGCTTGTTACCTGCATTCTATACTTCAGGACTCATGCAAAATTCGTTGATTTTCCAGAATTTCTACTTTCTATACCTGAACAGGGTTTGGGAATTTGTTTGCAAGGAACATGGTTCAATATCGTCGAACATAGCACTTTCGTTGACCATATTTTAGATATTCAATTTACAAAAGCGTGGTGTATGTATAAGAAAAGATATTTCACATTGCCAGACATAAACAGTCTGTGGAGTCAGTGGCGTAGCTACAGGGGGAAGGGGGAGATTGCCCCACTGGCTCTAAAAAGTGAAAATTTCTGAAATTTGCCTTATAGGTTAGTTACAGTGCACTTTCCTCCATATTTGTAATTATTTGTTTAAATGAAGCAAAATTTTCCGCGGGCTTCGCGAACCTCAAATTGCAATCTCTTCTTCAGTAAGTGCACATTCATAAATCAGTCCTGTACATTAGTTGGCCACTTGAATGGTGCCAGGGCTTTGACCTTCAATCTAGCAGTGCAATGACGTATTTTTGTGGTTAACCTTTAGATATTGGGCATCTACTTTCAAAAAAAGATGGATTTCTATGATGTATCATTTAACTAGAATCGAATTCAGTGGCTAAATTAGTTACCACATGAATCTCGAACTATAAAAATTGAATAAAGTTTTGTGAAGCTATGCTCGAGAATGAAATTAAAAAATGCGGGAATGAAATTAAAACTTCCGGACCAATATTTCAAATGATTGTTATTTGAAACGAAAAACAAATCAAATGCGTACCTCATGTTCCAAAATTAACGAAAAGCGTAGTTATAGTAATTGCAAACGAGCATTGTTTCATGATATTTTCAGTAGTAAGATATACCCCTAGTCATTGTTTGATAGAAATTTCGAGTTCAGTGGGTAATTTGCGGTTTTTTATCGAAAAAAAATCGGCCAAGTCATGACGCAGTTTCAATGGAATGTATTTCTCATGAAAATATTTCTAGCCATAGCAGTGACCTTTTCCTAGATTTTTTTCAATGTGGGCTCTGTTTTTGAAATATTTTGTTCAAAAGGGCATCAGAGTTTCGGAAACTTTTTAAATAACGCCGGAAAGTCCCAGTCCGCATGACTCACATATAACATTCTGTAACAACAACGATCTTCAGTCGCCATGCAATCATACATGTAGCCTATGCAAATAGTAAAAACAGATTCTTCTATATTCCTCCAAAATTTCAGATTCCTTTACAGGTTACCCAGAATCTAAAATTTTCTTTTCTACAAGGTTCATATTTACAAATATTTGTTTAAAGAAGCCATATTTTGGCCACTTGCCTGCCTCGAGTCAAATTACGTCCCTAACTACAGTTGTGCCCACACATTAAAAAAAAATGGAAAATTTGGATGCTCGTCCCACCCCACCCCCCTAAAAAATAAAATAAAATATCTTACTTCGCCACTGCGTGTAGTGCTCGTGAAGTTTGCCGCGCTAAAAAAAAAACCCTGTCTAGCATTTGTTTTACGTATGAAATTTTACCAGTAACATTGCAAAATTAACTATAAATTAGATAAACAATTGCTGTTTCTCGTTATGATTTTTCTGATGTTACTTTCTTCCCTTCATTTTGTTTTCAGTTATTTTTCTTTGTTAGGCTCTGGAAATGTGGGGAAAAGTGTTTCCTCGCACTCACCCTCTTGTAATCCCGCCAATGCCAGGAGAGTTGAAAAGGGTTTTGAGTTCACTTCCAATAAAATGTTATCACTTCAACGACCGTCTTGAACTTCCGTAGTAAACTGAGCTTCCGGTAAACGCTTTGGTGTTTACCTGCGGGTTATCTCCTTCATTTAGTTATACAGGGATTAAGAATAAAATTATCATCTATACCAGGGAACTGTTAGATAAATAATTGCTTCCTGGTACTGCATGCTTTGATCAATTACATAAAGTCCTATCAGGGATCTTAGTATTGCGTTATAGTTTCCTTCATCATGATGCGTATAAAAATGGAGCTCCTTGGTATGACAGCCTCAGCTGTCTGTGAACGAAGGCGTGAAAGAGGCGTGGAAAGCAATAACCAATGAAATCCATCAAATTAATGTTGTGGCGTAACCACCTATTTTAATTTGATCATAACGATAGCAAACGCCATTGGTACTCTTGCCATTTTCCTCCGTTTTTCCTTTCGACCTTGGAAAAAACCAGGAACCTGTTCTAATATTCTAATAAAGAATGGGGTGGTGCCTGCAGAATTTTTGTTTGGGGTTCACTGCCAGATCACACTCAGGAATTGAGAGCTGAAGCACTGCAAGGAGTTACCCCTAGTAACGTGATTAGAAGTCTATCTGGGCACCGAAAGTTTTCGCCATCGGAACTAGCTCGACTCAACATGGAATTTACTATATAATGAATAATTCAAAGATTTTAAGGTAAATTACATGGTGCACATTTGATGCCAGGAACTGCTGTATGTTTCGTGGTTACCAATTAAAAAGGAACGTATCTGGCTATGGAATTTTCAATAGACGGTTGACAAGGTTTGAAAAATCACTGTCTAAATCTAAGGATGGGGTTTCTTTTGGAAAATTTTTGCTTTTTAGGGAGGGGCGAAAAGGAAATGGTTCCATTCTTGGATCAATTAAGCATATTTTAATACGCATGACGGACAATAGCCGAAGACAGAAAACTCGAAGGTTCTGAAGGGGGGGGGGGGGGAGATTTCAAGGGTGATTGGAAAACTTCATTCAGGAAACGAAAATTTGTCCAGGGCTGACTTCTTCCCCTTTATCCCCCTCCTCAGACTGGCTACTCCAGAATAGCCTATCGCGCTCCTGTTGCTCAGTCTAGAGACCCTGTAGTGGGAGGACCTTTACTCGGCCAGACTCAGAAAACTTCCAAGTGATTTCTCCCTACATGGATGATTTCCCCCTGCTGCTTTCGGAGATGAGGGCAACTCGCACCCCAGCTATTTTACATGCTACTGGATTCACCCATTGTACTGACAGGAGTTACGCCAACTGAATGACGTGATCCCAGTGTGGTGTACGAGTTTCAATATCAATATTGTGACGTGAAGCAGGAGTGAGATTTCTGCAAAAGAACGCAATTAATCGATTTTCAATTGAAAAAACAAACTAGACAAACTCGACTTTGATGGGAAGTTATTGACACACAGTCATATCATATCATATCATATCATATCATATCATATCATATCATATCATATCATATCATATCATATCATATCATATCATATCATATCATATCATATCATATCATATCATATCATATCATATCATATCATATCATATCATATCATATCATATCATATCATATCATATCATATCATATCATATCATATCATATCATATCATATCATATCATATCATATCATATCATATCATATCATATCATATCATATCATATCATATCATATCATATCATATCATATCATATCATATCATATCATATCATATCAAATCATATCATATCATACCACAAAAGTTGAATTGCCAGATATGGTCCAAGTTACAAAGGGCTCTATGTAAACTGGAAAATCAACCATTGTGCTCTTACCATGGCTACTAACACGGATCCATACTATTGCACCGCCCAGGGTCGTCACAAGGTCTAATGGTTGGGGAACCTATCGCCAATTACGTCTATGATCTGATGATAGCACACAATACTATCTACATTCGCCTAACTCAGGTTTTCATTATCGAAGACAGGCTAGGCTAACTGCGAGGACTAGGGGTATGAGGTCAAAGGATCAGGGTTGTCCCCTTCCCCCTTGATAAAACTTATGAACGTTTAAAAGTGTACATAAAGTCTAAATTTTTAAACATATGTATTAACGAGCACTGAAAAAATTAATTCAAACAAAATTGATTGATTGATTGATTGATTCGGTACTGAGGCATAAAACAGCACAATAGGAAAACAAAGAAATAAAAACAATAAAAGAAGACTAAAGACAAACAGGAGTACAAAACGGGGTACCTGGAATAAAAAGCCTTAAAAAAGCTTATTTGCATTAGAATCTCCAAAGAGAGGACGAGACGGCCGAGCCAGCAGAAAATTGCACATATGGAAGAAGCTGAAAAAGGTATACTAAAATGAGGTCAAATAACAATCTAGTTCCCATTTTCATGGGACGTTCTTGAGCTGAGATAAAAAATGTTGAACTTTGTTCACTCACCATGTTGCCATTGTTGTACTTCTCGTATTGCAGCCTTTCCATAGTTACTGCACCTGTACCACCAATATTAAACAGCACGCTTATAGGGTGATGGAATTTTAAGCCCTCTGCGGCATGCTATGCAAGCAAAAAGGGAGTGTTCAAGGTCACAAAACATTTTTCGATTGTCGAACAACAAAAAAGTAATAAATTAATGTGCAATGAACTTCTTCTTTTAAGTGAAAAAGTTCACACTACCTTATTGGGTAAAAACACCTCGCAGCTGATCACCAAAAATTGCATTTTTTGCCAATTTAAATTGAATTCTTTATGTATATTGACAACCTTTTCTACTCCACATATCAAAATATGAGAGGGGACACGTGCCACCTTTCCCCAATAAGGCTAAAGGATGGTTCTTTTTCTTAAGGTAGCGTGTTTGGCCCAACGGTAGAGCATCCGCCTCTTACTCGGGAGGCCCGGTTCGATTCCCAGGTCAAGTCATACCAAAGACGTACTGAAGTTTTGCGTGGGTCTCCGCATAAGCAATTGAGTAGGGAAAACAAGCCAGCTAGCCACTACTGGAAAAAGACCGTGGCCGACTCGACTGAACCAATAGGTTGAAAACTCTAACTAGCTGACTAAGCAACTTAAGGTATTGGACCACAAGTTCCAATACTCGTACCTGGGAAAATGATTACTGACAGACAAAGTGCCTTAAAAATTATGGAATGTTGTTTCTGACTGTGTTAATCATTAACTTTGATCAATTTTATTTTGATTTTGTAGGCAATGAGTTGAAAAACAGAAAAATATTTTTCTGTATTTCAACTCATTGCATACAAATTCTTTTTTTTTTGCACATGAGACCGTTTTTACTCATCCCAAGACTACTCAAACAAATGATGGTGATCAGAAATATTTTTGTGGGGAGTGCAAGAACAAATTTTGCCCGAATAATGGCACCTTTTATCTATTTTGCTCGAGTCCCCCCCCCCCCCCCCCCCCGGCACCACCGCCTAGCTCGTATCTGTATCTGTCCTTTAACGTACAATCACCACAACGAAAGGTTTTCGCGTATATAAACATACGCCTATAATGGTGATATTTGTTGACCATGAATCGCGTGAATGAATTTTCGTTCAGCTCATCGCTAAGAAATCTAAGGGCGGTAGCCACAGAGGCGCTACGTTGAAGTGGGATCCGGTGCCCATGGTACATGTTAGCTACCGTAGAGAGAACAACCAGGGCAGAAGAATTGAACGGACCTCTTGCTTGCTAGCTAGCTAGATAGCTGACATGACTAACTTATAGTGCTAACAACTGAACAACGGTTTTTTCACCGTGGTAGTGTATTTGGTGCGAAGTCTTTGCAAACCCCAATTATGGCGTCCGAGGAACCAGCTGATGGAGTAATCATCAATGATGTTGACAAATGGATTGAAGAAAATCAGAAGTTCTTTCTGCCACCAGTGTGTAACAAAATGATGTAAAGTGGTGGTTTTTACCTTGAAGCGAAGCAGTCATAAGCGTAACTACTAGCCTAGGCTAGGCTCTAACCACAGGCGTTCGAAGCGTTCTAACAGTTATAGATACTATACTAATATATAGGGTGCGTTTGGGTATTGTCGGACAGTTGACGGTTTTATCTTTATAGCTTCCAACACACTTGCACTACACTGATGCTAACCTGATACATCGACAGGCACAACTGTACTAATGTGCCCCAGATATGTATTGGATCTACGCATACGTACAGAGACCGAACACAGCACTTAGAAAATGTTATGTGTATGTTGGGTATTGTTGGACACTGTCGGGTGTTCTCGGACACTTTACTATTTCAATAATATTATTACTAAATATAAGAAAATACACATCAAATGATAGAGAAATTATCCATTTAATCTTTGTTAAATGTCCCAACACAAAATTTAGTCCGAAAAAATTGAGTTAAGTTTTCTTAAGAACCATTTCATATCGTCATTCTTTTCCACCACGCATACACATATAGGCATACGTATGCGTACATATTAGTGTGGACATGTATGTAGGTTTGTGTACTGTCCGAAAACACCCAACAGAGACAGCACTAGTTGAACCGTGCTGTAAATCCATGTGAAGGCATATAGCACAGTATTGTGCTTACTAACGTTTTAACGAAACTTGTGGCAATTAAAAAAACCATATTTCTCATAACATGAATTTTTCTACAAGAATTTACAGCCCGGCATGAAAATTTCTAAGGTCTTGCACACTTGGAAATGTGCCAAGGAATTTTCAAACTGAAATTTATTGCTGCAATCAGGTTCCATTTTCTTGAAAATGAGAAGGCTTCATGATCTACAGATGTGACTGTGCAGACTGCATACAGATATCTATGAAACAACTGCGTGGTGTGAAAAATCAATCAAACTATCGTTAGTCAGTGAATTAAATTATATACCACCGTCCGAGAACACCCGACGTCCGAGAATACCCAAAGTGACCCCTATATACTAACAAGGTCGGACACTCCACACATGAAACCTACACACATAAGGCACTCCTTGGCCTATTTCGACATTTTTAGCCTTGCTGCAAACCTTCAAAGACTTCGTGAGTCCACGTCAGAAGTTCAAGTTGAACCTCAAACAGCATGTACCTGTTCCTCGAATACACTTTTCCCCTTAATATCACTTTGAAATGGTAAAAATTACCATGAAAACTTTTTTTGGAGGGTTCTGGGTCAACGTTTCTCAATCCCCTCTCGCAAGTACTCTCCAGCACTTCCACAATGAGGTCTAAGTTTACGAAGTGCGTTAAACTATTTCCTTGAATACAACCACAGGCCGTCCCAGCGTTATATAGTATATTCCTTTTTATATATATATACGATATATACTTTATTAGTATATAACGCTAGGACGACGTGTGAATACAACGTACAATAGTTTAGGGGTAATTAATTTGCAAATAAGGTTTATTTTTCATCTAAATCCCAATTTTCTTACATATTTTCACGAAACTGTCGAACATTAGCACAGTTTCTAGATAAGCTGGACATTTGGAATTACTATAACTGGAAAGCATAACTGTTACAAACCAAGCGATAATAACCTGCGCAGCTGTTGATGCATTCTTTTTCGCTCTATTTATGCGATGATACGTAAAATATACCAAGGAGGTACGAAGGTGCAGGGTGTAGGCGTATAACGGACCTCTGGTTCCTAATAGCCTTTTTTTCCACTTATTCCGAAGTGTCTATTGGAGGAACTTTGCTGAATGATGCTCGACAGTTTCGGTAAACAAGTTAGAAAATCTGGATTTAAATGAAAAATAGACACTCATATCAAATTCGTTACTCATGAAAAACATTGATCCGGTTAATTAGGAAAACTATCATTGGATGCCAGGAAATTGTTAAACGTAATCCGTAAAATACGACCTCAGTGTGGAAGTGCTGGAGAGTACTATTGAGAGTGGATTGAGAAACGTTGACCCAGAACCCTCCAAAAAAAGTTTCTGTAGTAATTTTTATCGTTTCTAAGTGACATCAAGGGAAAAATTGTCTCCGAGGAACAGGTAGATGCTGTTTGAGGTTCACCTTGAACTTCTGAAGTGGACTAACGAAGTCTTTTGAGGATTGCAGGAAGGCTAAAAATGTCAATGTGTGTAGGTTGTAGGTGTGTAGGTTTCATGTGTGGAGTGTCCGACCTTGTTAGTATATATATATTAGTATAGTATATGAATAGAACGCTTCGAACGCCTGTGGCTCTAACTAGGGCCTAGGCCTAAGTTAGTCTAACAGTAGACAATAGAGTTAACATTAACGTTAGAATGAAAAAATGTATTGTTGCTTCCCTAGTGGGATTGAGGCAATGATTACAGCCTACAGATAAACATAACTTAAGGTTACATAGCCTATTCTAGGCTTAACTCAGATCACAGGAGGTTGGACCACAGGCACTTGGTATGAACTTTATGCACATTGACAAGTTACGGTTGGCATTAACATGGAAAGGTATTACATAAATTGTGGTCTTGGGCAAAGGTTCTTTTTTCTGCCTCATACTGTGTGCAAATGCTGCCAAGAGTCGTTATCTAGCACAGGTCAGTGTGGAAGGGAAGTTATAGGCTAACAAAAGTTTCAAGTGGGCATCATACACTATGTTTTGAAGACTAACAACATTGGAAAGGCTAGATTTAAAAGAGTAAATGGCTCTGATTTAGAATCAGTGACCAGAAGCTAATCCTAGGCTAGCTACAATCCCCGACAAAAGAAATGAAACAAATCACCTTCCCGGATCTCCCTTTCAATGTTGGCTACAACCTTTCAACTATCAGCTAGGACACAACAGTGAAAGGGGGAAGGGGGGGGGGGATTCAAGGAAATTTTGAGAGTGTGAGTGCATTTCGTTACTGTACCAACGATTTTGTTTCATTTATTTTGTCGGGGATTGTCTGAACACCTGTACAAATTTCGGGAAAGACACGTGTGAACGTGAATATCAGCGTGAAAGCAAAAAGCGGGCAAATGGAAACTTCGTTTGAAGAGTGTGTGTGTGTTGGGGGGGGGGTGGAAAATGTTACAGAATTGATCTTCAACAGGTGTCAAAGGAAATGTACAATTACTGGAAAGGTACAACTGAGTATCATAAATGCTAAAATGCATACCTAACTTCTTCATCCTAGCGCAGGCCTAAGAGGGAGTTGAATAGACAGTTATTCCATATCTGGTTTTCTTTTTTATTTTGGCCAATCTATAATGTTTGGCGTTAATGGGCCATATTCGAGACACGTTCTTTACAGGAAAACCACATAAAATTTTACCTTAATGCTGCATAATGATATAGTTACAATATATTTGCAAGTTATTGAGGTAAATTTAGTAACGTAAATGATATTAATGTTTTGGCAAATGCTTGCATCTTGAATTGTCTTTGGCCCTGATCAAATGACTTGGGACACCTCATTAGTAGATAGGTTTTGTTTTTTGTTTTTATTTTGCTTTTGTTTTCTGCATGCTCTTCATTTGAGACACCTTCGTTCTTGCAGAATTTCATGCATACATTGCTTTTCCTTTACCTTTTTGTTCACCGTACAAACAGCATTGCTTTCAATGGAGGGTTTTACTTAACTGTCCGGTACAGAAAATGACAACGCAAGCATGTTCTTCTTGTAAAGAGGAGTTATTGTGTAAATTCAGTAGTCTTAATTTTGTAAGACTCCTGAGAAAAAAGCCAGGGAAAATGGGAAACATAAAAGTTCAGTAACGAGCAGGTCGTGTAAAGAGATGCCAATCTGAGCGAACTTAAATGCGTTTCAAAAAATGTACATAAGATGAAATAACTGGCTTTCTCAAACGAGTAACTTTCACTCTTAAAATGTGTCATGCATATGATTCGGCCAAAAATGTTGAGAAAAAAAAGAATATCCAACCTGCTACTCGACCAGGCAAATGAACATCATAACATTTTGTACTTTACTCCAAGAACCTGAGAAATTTGTTTACAACGGATCAACTGGCAGCTCTGTCTTCACAACTCTCATATTAACCTGTCCCGCCCTCATTTTGTAGCAAGTCAGTCGTACCAAATGAACACCCCTCTCCATACCGCAGCCTCATTCCCCATCCCTTGTGGTGCCTCGAGACCAAATACAAATTAAATGTTTCAGACATGTACCTTCAGCATGAATAAGTTTTCTTTAATATTCTTCTTGTCATAGTTTCAATAATTTCATCGTTGTGGGTGTGGCTCTTAATATTTAAACCACACGTGGCAGAAAGAGCTGAAACCCCTTCCCCCACAAAAATATTTTTAGAGCCTTTCTTTGGAACCTACAATGCACTCTGCAATTATTTATCGTGCCCCTCCCCTTTCTCCATTTTTTGCAGCATGTGCAGTTAAACTTTACTGTCTTCCCATATACTCTCTTTAATAGCCATATGTACCAGAGACAATCCCCGACAAAAGTAAATGAAACAAATCACCTTCCCCGAGCCCCCTTCCAATGTTGGCTACAACCTTTCAACTATCAGCTAGGACACAACATTGAAAGGGGGAAGGGGTGGATTCAAGGAAAGTTTGAGAGTGTGAGTGCATTTCGTTACCGTACCAATGATTTTGTTTCATTTATTTTGTCGGGGATTGTAGGCCTAGCTATTTCATTTGTGGATACATGCATGTAAAAGTACATACATACACATATGAATGCACCAGAAAGTTAGGGTGGGCTATAGGCCTATGCACACATGGGAATGTATAGGCAGGTGTATATTCCTTAGATCTAAGTATAAATATGCATATGTATGCTTACCAGTAGCTGACAAACCAACGAGTAGCCCTGAAGAAGGGTACCATTCATCGGTATGGCCCAACTTATCTCCAGAGGGGGCTTGGTGTGCGTGGGATTGTCCGCGGGACTCGGGCGGTGGCCTTGGCTTTCCCTTTGTCTACTTTTCCTTTCCAAGGTTACCAGGTCGGGATGTGGGGCTGTTGCTGACGGTTTTGTGCTCACTGATCATGGGGGTTGGTGTGTTTTTGACTCATTTTTTCCGGCCCTTTGGGCCATCTGAAGTACCTCCGGGTGGACCAGAAAACACGAGTCTTCAGAATTTCAGAATTTACCAGTAGCTTTGTAGGCCTACATAGGCCTATGTGTTTATAATAACTTGGTTGTAGGTATACAGTAAGTTTATATGTAGGCCTATACCAATATTTCCATATAGCAGATAGAAAACTGTTATATATACCAGTGGCATAGCCAGGATTGTGTCATGGGGGGGGGGATCACAACATGAGGGAAAAGTTTAAAGGTAAAGAGCCGTCCCCCAAAACTTATTTTGAAGAAAAAGCTCAAAAGCACAAATTTGATCTTATTTCTCTTCAGAGTATCTTTCATTACATTTTATGACTCCACTGTTGCATATTCAAGGTAAACCAAGCAGTTATTTCTGGTAAATTTCACATTTGAAGAGAAAAAACATTGTCACATGACTCCCAACAGCCAACCATGAAACTGGACAGTTCACCCCACTTCTTCAGTTCAGTATGACTGCTCCTGCCCTTTAAGGGGAGAGAGAAAAAGCCCTCTTTTATGGGTTTTTGGTTCCTTACCGAAGGCAGGCTAGGAATCTATGTGTTGGTGATGTCATGTGTGTGTTTGTGTGTGTGTGTACATTGTCTGACGCTCTCATGAAAACACGATATCTCAAGATTGCCCACATTAAATAAATGATCCCTTTCATTTTTGGTGGAGGTCAAAGATTATTTGGGGTCACCAGAGGTCAAATGGTATACCTTGGATATTGCTTGTACGATATCTCCAGAAGGAAAAATGTGAGTGATCTCATACTTACCATGTGGATTGCCCATATTGAGTAGATAATCCCTATTGTTTTTGATGGAGGTCAAAAGTCTATTGGGGTCACCAGAGGTAAAAAGGTCAAAGCCTTGTAAACACTGTATCTCAAGAAGAGTAATTGTGAGGGATCTCATACTTATCATGTGGATTGTCCATATTAAGAAGATGGTCCCTATTGTTTTTGGTAGAGTTCAAAGGTCATCTGGGGTTACCAGAGGTCAAAACACCAAGACCTTGTAAACACTGTATCTCAATGAAGGGTAACTGAGGGATCTTATACTTACCATGTGGATTGCCTGAATTGTGTAGATGACCCTAATGTTTTGGTGGAGGTCAAAAGGTCATTTACGGTCACCAGAGGTCAAAACATCAAAACCCTTTAAACAAGTTATATCTCAAAATGGGTAACTGTGAGGGATATTTTGCTTAGATATACTGATTTTGCCACAAGTATGAACAGATTTTCATGAAACTTAGTTCTTACCATTAAATGGAAGTTCCTGTAGTATCTGTGTCGGAAGCATGCAGCCCTTTCAAACAAGATATTGGCTACGGCAAAAAAATTGCGGAAGAAAAAAGGACTGACTTCGACAAAAATACACTTTACCTCAGCATTATTATTATTATTAGGTAACTTATCAATGCAAACAACAGTTAAAATCATGCATGTTTATGGCAAGTTAATGATAATTGTTTGCACACTTGGTATGGCACACTGGTGAGTAGATCAGTGGGTATTGGATGGCACTAAACTGTACGTGAACGTTATTTGTTTCAGAAGTTCTGGAATTGTAATGATAAAACCAACACAGCCACTTTATGTATCAAAATGTTAAAATGGCTGGTCCTTTAATCTAAAGGTCATTCTCTACTGTGTGCAGTAATCACTTGTCGACAGTGGTGAGTTACATACGTTCTGTAAATACCGATCGTAGTGAACTTTTTCAATCAAGAATTTCCATTAATACTTGAAAAATTGCAGCTATGTTTTGTTTGTAAAGAAATAATTCTGAAAACATTTGCTCAAATTTCTTTCACAAAGGAAATTTTTATCATAAAAAGACTTCTTTTTAAATCATTTCTGAAAGCTGAGGCCTAATTTTAAGCAGTGTATTGTGCAACTTTTGTACGGTTACGTTCCCGTACAATGTCACACAATTTATTGCCAATGTCGAATTGATTTGCCTCGCGATTTACTTCGGCATTGCCAAATGCTGAGGCTATTTGCAAGGGTTGAACATGTGAGTTCAAACAAAGACTGTATGATGGTCATTTGGGGCCATACTGTTGTTTGAAAATACTGGAGAATGCTTCTGTGCACACAAAGCAGAGGACTGTTCTAACTTTGTAAGTGTAAACTTTGAACAGATCAACTGATTTGTATGATGCACAAGAATTTCTTTTAAAACATACCAACATTGTCTCTTTGATGACCTAAAAGAAAACATGAAGACACCATCAAATTTAGTATTAAAGATTATGATTTGGCAAACCTAGCTGTCCTCATAAGGACATGTGAGCATGCATAAACTGGAAATTGGAATTGAAATTACATAGCCTATACCACAGGTTATAAGTTTTATAAAAGGAACTTAATTACTGATCATTGGATCAAATACCCTTGAGGGTGCATGAACTGTGTTTGCTTAATTGAATAAATCAAATTGTAACTGACCCACCTCTATTCAAATTGGTCACTGTTATCTGACATAATTTATCACAGTTGACTGCAAGTACAAACCACAGTGTCTGGACAAAATAAATCACACAGCCTGTTGAACCAGGTGCTCAATGGACTTAACCATTTACAGTACTGTGTCTTCCACTGTGTAGTCCTCTGAGCAAAGCTCATATAAAAGTAGTTCAGGTAATCAAAGCAAGCTTTATACTAATGCATACTGTGTATCAAACCAGGGAAACTCATACTTAGCTTGTGAATTGTTCATAGTTAGCATGTTGATGGCCATATGCAGTAAGTTAGGTGATCCCTATTGTTTTAAGTAGAGGTGAAAGTTCATTTGGGTTACAAGATTTCAAAGGTTTTGACCTTGCTAACATGGTATCTCAAAAAGGATAACTGCGATTCATGTTTGTTACAATCATATGGCAAGGAATCACTAAGCCTTTTGGCTTTCTAGTTTGCATTTCAAGGTTGGGACATGTCTAATGCAGAGGCTATGCCGCTGTGTTAGACATTTCTTACATTATCTGAAACTACTTGACCAGCAACGGCACTTGTAGCTCAGTGGGCATGTGCGCTGATCTTCATTCTATACCAGTAGAGTCTAGGTTTCAAATACAGGTTCTAACATTGCTTTTCCTACTTCCACATCACTAACCATTCACTTCTCTCCAGTCTCCACTGCAAATTTGCATATACTGATCTTCCCGAGTAGAGAAAAAAACGTTCAATAATGAATTTTGCTTGGATAAAACAAGTTTTGTAGGCAGTTTCCTATACATCCTTACAGTCTTTTAGAAAATTTGCTTAATATGATGGGACCAGGAAAGATCACTACTAATTTTGACTCTTAAATAAGGTTGATGATTAACAATTGTAGAATCTTCCCACTCTTGGAGTAGTTTTTAGTAATGGATTGCTTTCTATAAGAAATGTGCACAGAGTAGCACTTTGAGACTTAAAAAGACTTTTTCCACATGGATTCCCAATTACTTAAATTCTGTAGAATATCACTGTCCTTAAATGAATTAATCTGTCTGTATAATAAGGGTTTTTTTGTTTTGTGCATAATTGTCCATTTTCAAAAAAAAAAAAACTTGGGAGTTATTTACCCCAAATAAATTGCACAGTGACATTTTTCTGGTTCATAGCTATGTAGTTGTTGATTTTGTAGGAACTCTTCAACTCTTCTTTAAATGTTTCAAGCAATTTTACCTACTTCTAGGGTCACTTTTGTTCTAGGTCTCAGACCTATGTTAGATGAAAAGGATGCCTTCCATATAGGCTAGGTAGCCTTAGTATAAATTTCTGAAATTTATGAAAGCTAGATTGGTTGCCAGGTCTGTCTGGTATATTTTGTTGTGAATCATAATTTTTCCATTAGATATTAATTCACCTTCCCCTTGTTTTAAGCTCCTCACATGATGTAAGCAGATTTCTCTTGAAATGTGTACTGTTATATTTCCTCTAGCTACATTAGTTTTGCACTGCTTGGCCAAGTGCTTTGAGCATCGGATTTGCACTCAGGAGGTCAGGAGTTCAAGTCTTAGCTGGGTCATACCTAAGACTATAAAAATGGCACCTGCAGGCCATTTTGCTTGGTGCTCAGTATATAGCAATTTAGTAGGGAAAAGGAGCCACTACTGTGGGAAAGGCCTTTTCCCTGGCCAGAAACTGGGCTGTAAAACTCCACCCAAATAACATTAATACTGTAGCTTGCACTTCCAGATTTTTTTAATTATGTGAAAACAATGTTACATATGATTTAACTTACCTCAAACATGGAAATTTTAGTTTGTGCTTGGGATTTAGATATTAATTCACATATGTGGAATCCATTGCATACTTGGGAATGCTGATTTCTCACATGGCATTTAAATTCATCAAATCTGATTTCATGTATGAGTAGTATTTTTGTTTCACTGGTGGGATTTAATAGGTTACATACATGAAAACATGTATGAAAATTTAATTCCACATGTGAAAATTATGACATTTAGTTGATCACGTATGAAAATTTTGTTTACACAATGGAATTCAGGTTTCTCTACATAGAATCATACTGTACATAAGTCACATATGGAATATGTACTTTCCCTTTAATACAGGATATTAGCCTTTAAGGAGATCCGTCATGGCTACCACAGTTTTTAGGGAAAAACTGCGGTCCTCAATTATAGAACCCTACCACTGGTTCATTACTCCTATTAGCTGCTTCAATGAGCAGCAGATTTGATTACCATTTTGGCACAATAGAAGCCCAACAACTTTGGGGTTCAAATAAACAAATTACAACAAATCCTGAAATAAGTGCTGGCAAAAAGGGAATCAAATTACTTAAAGTGCACTGAAGGGCTACATCCCCTTTCAGCTTATTCTGAGATAAAGTGCTATATCAAATGTCAACTTTCATGGTCATTTTCAAATGCTTAAATGGGCATATAATTAGTACTGAGAACAGTTCCTGACGAGATTGTTCGGAGGATATTTTTTCAGAAATGCATACAGGAATGCTGGTTTAATCCCAGATGTGTTTTGAATATTTTCTACATGAATTGTTTGTATCATACAGTATATGAAATATTCCTCTTTCATATGTGAAATATGTAAATTTTTTGTAAGGGTTCCACTTGGAGATATGCACAGTCATTTACACTACCATGCTTTCATTATTTTAGTGAACTACTGATGACCTAAAAACATTTTTCTACCTGGATGGCTATGAAATTCTTTTTTCATAGCTGAAAAAGTAAAGGCCATTATGGACTTGGAGTTTAGCCTTTGATTGTTTTCTGTTTTGGGTAAAGTTTGGTGCCCTGCAAAATTGCATACTTTTCAATGCCACCTTAGCTTTGTGTCTCATCCAGCAAAGTACAACCAAACTCATGCCAGATTTCACATTCTGTTTGCCTGTTGAGATTCATTAAAAGAATAGTCCAAAGCCATTTGGCAGGGGCACAGCATGTTTGAAAGAACTCATACATTAAGCTCCAATTTTTCTCTGAAGGAAAATCGGCCTTGCAGACTTGAAAAAAGGCGAAAGACCTAGCCAATTTTGTACTTCAAAACAAATGAGTCTGCCTCATTAATATTTATGAGGCTTTTTCTCTGACGTCATGGGTTCACTTTGTTTTCTAAACTATGTTCATGGACTTTTGTATAGCAGTCCCTGCGTGTGCTGCATTAGCATTGGAAACATGCCTAGGTACCACATGCGACTAGGGAGAGGTCTTCACCTTATGTAATATTCTTATTTGAGTTTTGCTGCACAAGTGTAGATTCATTGATTGGAAATCATTCGCTGTTATGGGAAAGTGGCTCTGTGTATGCACCTCAGTCGCGACTATTAACAGTTACCGATGTATACCTAGCGGCTTGGAGGCTATTATTACTCCAAACTTTATGGTACACAATGTGCCCAAAATAGAAAATGAAGTAAGGTGGCGTTCTCTCCTTAGCTGCCCATCATATCTGCCAAGTGCCAAGCTTACTGCTTACTAAGTTCTGCATGAGCTACGGCTGTTAAAACATCCCTTCAAAATTGCCTGAAAGGAGTTCTTTACAGTGCCACATTCACATAAGGAAACAGAAAGATACAGGGCATGGCTTTATTTTTTTGCCACAGACAAATCAGAGCAATATCCGTGTTGTTTTTGGGGATCACTTTGGTGACTTGCTTCGAACGTGACTGTAAGTAGTGATACAGTAGGCCTAAGTTAGGCCTACTGTATACACTATTACTAGTAAGAAGGTACTAAAACTAAAAGCTCACGAAGTTACGGCACGCTGTTCCAACTATCTTCGTTTACGAAAATGCACTGCTATCACAATCTAGTCTAGTATGTGCTGTGAGGTATGCAGCTCATGAAAGTGCAAAAGAAACATCTAGCTAGAACAGATCACTTTAAGAAAGTGAATCCATGATGTAATGGCCTCATCGAACAACTCAGATAAAATTCAAAGTTTTCTTTTTGTTTTCTCCAAGTTCAAAACATTTTGAACCTAATGCTGCTGCCATGGCGTTGTTTCACAATATTTTCAACATCCTGAAATAGTTTTCATAAGCTTTTGTATTGTGTAATATGACCTTGCTGTCAAGTTGAGTCATATGACGTGATTTTTGTTATTTATGTCAGGCGTGCACTGTATATTTAAAATTTAAGGTTTCTCATACAGTTGGTGGCAAGTATTAATATAATAAAGTGTCTTTTATTTGATATCAGGCATAACAGAGGCCAGATGAAGGCTTTTTTTGTTGGTGGACCAAACCAGAGAAAAGACTACCATATTGAAGAAGGAGAAGAGGTATTTATATTATTTTCTTTGACTGAACTTGCATAATTTTGTTTGTAGAACTTGGCATCTTTTATTGTTGATATTAATGTATTGATAAAAAATTAAGTTAGTTTTTAGTTCACCTGAACCCTGTGTTTGGTCTAACAGTAGAGCATGTGCTCCCCACAGGGAAGGCCCGGGTTCGCTTCTCAGGTAGAGTCGTACCAAAGACTCTAAAAATGGAACCTACTGCCATTGTGAATGATGCTCTGCATGAGCAAAGGAGTAAGGAAAACAAGCCAGTGAGCCACACAACTGGAAAAAAGGCAGTGGCCGGCTCGACTTGAACCAATTGGTTGAAAACTGGGCTGTAAAACTCTTGTCTAACTAACTTACTAACTGAACCGTGTTAAATGCAGCACCAGTAACACAGACAAACCTATTTCTCCCGTTCATTTCCAACATATGGTGTTTGTCTTCTATGTAGATTTCCCTTCTAGTAATATTGTGGCCATGTAAATGAGCTTCTTGTTGATCATTGTTTTATCATATGGGTCTGGTTATTATGTTATGCAGTGGATAATCATCAACAATGTTTTCCCTTTCTCATTTGTTTCACAGCTCTTTTATATGTTGAAAGGTGACATGTGTCTTAAAGTGGTAGAACAAGGCAAGCATAAAGACATCCCAATCAAGGAAGGAGAGGTACAGATGGCGCACTTTATTGCTTGTTTATTTCAGTATTGTGCAGGCCTTGAGTTTTGAAACTTGCTGGCGAGCTGAAAATAGAGCAACTCAAAAAGACTAGGTGTACAAACAATTGGACTCCTTGATGCATTTTAGGTGGGTGATTTGAGCGTAGTACTACAGTAGCATGCTCAGCATGCATAAAAGTTACATGCAGCCTTGTACAAGCTAAGCCTAGGAGTGTGCCCATGAGACTGAGCTATTCTTACCTCTGTTCTCAAATGCCATTACCTCTTTGGTACTCAGATACTAGTGTCACCATGTCATTGCAATGACATAGCTTTTTGCCTCGTCCAAATGCTAGCCCGATCAACTTACGGTAGAAGATGCTACCTCTGTTAATTAGCAATGAAGTAGGGAAAATAGGCCAGTGAGCTACAACTGGAAAAAAGGCCATGGCCGGCTGAACTTGAACCATTAAAGGGGAAGTTTAAGCACAAATTTAATTTTCATATGTAAAAGAGGAACAAAATTTACACAGTGTGGTGAAAGTTCCATTCAAATCAGACACATATTTCTTGAGATATCAGTTAGTGAAGACAGTAGGTTTGTGTTCAAAAGTGAGTTTTAGGGCAGCAGAGCTTATATCCCTTCCTCACATTGACAAAGAATTCTTTGTTTCCCTTTGTTTTATCAGACTCTTGTGTTGATCTTGAAGTTAATAGTAGTATGACCTACCTGTGGGGGACGCAAAGTTTGTAAAATTTTCATGCCACTTATGCAATCACATTTTAATAATATGGGATTGTTGATGAAAAAATGGAGTGTAAACTTTCAAGAAAAAACAAAAGACTGCCCATTAATGGGGGGATGTGATGTCACATGTGCTTGCTTCAAGTTCACTTTTTGTTGAAAATGTGAAAACTTTACCTGTTCATATCTTGAGAACCACAAATCAGATTTCAATGCAAATTTCACCAAAATGCTTAGAATAAGCACCTCTCTAACATACCAAATCCTGTTGTGACCTTAAACCCTTCTTTTAAGCTGGAAATTGGGCCATATAACTCCATCTACAGTAGCTAATAAATAACTAACTATATATCAACACACAAGGATTTAAAAGTATCCCTCAAAGAAATGCTTTCAAATATATAAACTACTTTTGAACACTTGCAATTACTGTACTTTGTTAGATGGTATAGTATGTGTGTAGCAAAGGTGCATTGGTCACTTTTAGCAGAACATACTTTGCTTGTTGTACTCTAACTGTATTGGAAATCCCCTTTTAAGTTAACTACATGAGGGAAAATTCACACAGTAAAATTCCATTGCCTCAATCGTGGGATTAAAAGATATTCAACCTACTTAATGTTCAATACAGACATGTAATTTATTGTGATACAATGCATGAGTCACTGATAGGTTATTACACAGTTTGTACAGTTCTGCAGCAGCTATATGTGTATACCTTTTCAAAGCATATAACAAGCATGTAGAAGAAAATTTAAGCAGTTCTGATTTAGCCCTTTACCGTTGTGCTCTGATCGGGGCATATTTGCGCGCCTCGGGACTGGGCGGAAAAGCGGCCGTAGCCCGCCCCGCATCCGCTTCCGTAGGCCATTGACCCCGTGACCTTAAACTATTGTCTGTCTCGTTGTTGTGACCGAATTTTCGGGTAACTACTCGCAGTTTTGAGCTCCGCGTGAAACAGTAAAGATGGGTGACAGCCGAGCTCTCCGCATGGGTCCAAAAGGACCAAAACAACAGTAAAGGGTTAAAATAAGCCTGTGGAGTGTGTTTACTGCAAAGCTGATGCCAATGTCTCTGCGTGTGTGCACGTAACCCTTTAGCCGAGTGGTGCAGATTTTTTAGATTAACCCTTTACCGTTGTGCTCCGATCGGGGCATATTTGCGCGCCTCGGGACTAGGCGGAAAAGCGGCCGTAGTCCGCCCCGCATCGGCGCCCGTAGGCCATTGACCCTGTGACCTTAAACTATTGTCTCTCTCGTTGTTGTGACTGAATTTTCGGGTAGCTACTCGCAGTTTGGAGTTCTGTGTGAAACAGTAAAGATGGGTGACAGCCGAGCTCTCCGCATGGGTCCAAAAGGATCCAAACAACAGTAAAGGGTTAGGCAGTACCGATTATCTGCTGCATATAGCAGTGTTTACCTTGTTATGCAAAGGGAGTGTACAGACATTTTCAAAGGCATTCCATTAATAAATCACTGTCATGTGTCCAGGTCAGGTGTGTGATTTCTTTCTCATGCCTCATATATTAAGGCCTGATAATAAGCTTACTATAAGGTTATGTGATTTAGCAGTGTTTACAGTATATATTCATCTATTTGTTACTAGTAGTTTAGAAATTCCTTGAGTTTGTCCTTGAATGGACTGTGATGAAACTGGACACAACGATCTTTAGGTTCTGAGTTGTCCACTCTGTACAGAAATGAATGTCAAGGTCACCCAAGGGTCATTAAACATTTCTTGAAATGTTTCTTCTAGAAGTAGCAGTGGCTCTTCTTGAAACTGTGCCAAAGGAAACCAGACCTGTCAGCTTTTCTGTTTTCTCAGGATTTGTTCCAACCAGTCTTATTTTGGAGTGTTCATAGTAAAAGCTTGTACCCTTTAGATTTTCACAACCCAACTACTTAAAATGGATCAAGAAGTCCCCTTTCAAGATTTGAAACATGATGGCATGACTATGAGACTGTAGTTTGACATTGCTCCTCAGATAGATTGAAGTCTTGTTTATAATTTAGGTTATTGAATTATATGCACAGAGCAAGATATAAGAGTTCCCAAGATCAGACTGACTGCATGGTCAAGTGGTTAGAGCATCAGACTAGCAGTCTGGAGGTTGGGAGTTCAAGTCTTGGCCAGGTCATACAGAAGGCTTTAAAAAAATGGAACCTTCTGCCATTGTACTTTGTGCTCGGCATAAGTGATGGTGTAGGAAAAACAAGCCACAACTGGGAAAAAGGCTGTGGCTGGCTTGACTTGAACCGATTGGTTGGAAACTGGGCAATAAAACTCCATCTAACCTAACCTAGATCAGACAACTGTAGTAAAAAAGAGAATGCAGGGGATGGCCTAATGGTTACATGTTATCCGTAACAAAGATGGAATTTCACAACTGTTGTAAGCTACAATATTTTAACTATCCACAGTGTCAGTGTGAAGGTAGGTCAATAGATAGTTCTCATGTGATGTTATAGGTAGAGCTTTTCACATGGAGTATTTTGGCCATCTCAGAGGGCAATCCTGGCATAAACAATTTATGTAGGCTTGCTCTTTATCATTGAGGTTGCTAACCCCTAGCTGGGATGTCACTGGGCACTACAGTTTGTATACTGCCATCGCTCATTAAAGGGACAATCAGTATATTTTCACAATTTGTTTTGCACAACACCCTATGTTTAGTAAAGTAATTAGCAAAAAATAATTTGTTGTGATTACAATGTAACATGGTAATTAAGGGTGTCTTTTCTTGTATATAAACATGGAATTGTTTACCAGGAAAGAGAAAAATTTTTTTTTCAACAAAAATTTAAAAGGTTATTGATTTCTTCTTGCTTGAAGGACCTTTTCAATGTCTCGACAATCTTGGACAAGACAATTGAAACGCCTTCCGCCATTGTATGTCATGTGTAATGATGTACACGATTTAGGAAGCCCTTTTTCATTCTCTGTGGAACAAGTACAGTCCACCACCTCCCCCACACCCCCTGTAAAAATGCTCTGTCCCAGCAAAAATGAATTGACCTTATTATCCCCAACATTGTGTTGGAGGGTAGGGATGAAGATGGTGTCTGACAAGTTTTGTCCAAAACTGGTATTTGGGAAACAATTGCTGTTTGGAAAATATCCCAAACATTAGCTTGTAAAGAACAGTCATCATTACCAGCAACATGCCCTTCCAAGCATTTGAAAATAGCCTTGAAGGGTGACATTTGATATCAGTTTCCCTCAGATAAAACTGGAAGGGGGTCTAACCCTTTATTGCACCATGATTAGTTAGGACCCATTTTTGCCAGAGTTTATTTCTCAAAATTTCTTCTTTATTTGTTACTTAAATCTCTAAGTCGTTGGGCTTGTATTGTACCATTGGAAGAGGTCAAAGGTCATTTGAGGTCACCTGTGGTTAAATTGCGAAAACTTCGAAAATGGCTTGTAAACACGATATCTTCAGATAAGAGTGACCAATACTCTTCATATTTGGTATATAGATTTGTCATGGTTAGAGAAAGAAGCCTATTGTTTTTGTTAGAGTTTAAGGTCATTTGAGGTCACCAGAGGTTAAACTACAAAAGCTCTCAAATGGCTAGTTAACACCATCAGAACCTTCTTGTTTTTTGATACAGACTGGAGGTCACGTCAGGTATTCAGAGGTCGTGAGAGAACCAAAGACCCTTTTGGTTGAGGTCAAAGGTCATCTGGGAGGACTTGGGGTCAGTGTTTGTTGGGATTTGTAGGTTATCAACATGATATAAGTGTGTTTTAGTCTTTGTTAAATGACTATTCCACATTCTGTGTCTAAATTGTAAAAAAAAAATCTATCAAACACTGCCAATTTGAAGGAAAGAAGGCATTTCATGGCAAGGAATCACTAAGCCTTTTGGCCTTCTGGCTTGTTATTTAAATCTCTAAGTTGTTGGGCTTCTGTTGTATCAGAATGGTAATCAAAACTGTTCTTAATTGAAACTGATAGTAAGAGTAATAAACCAATGGTTGGGGTAAATTAATTGGGAACTGTTGTAAGCAATGACAGATTTTCTTAAAGCCAAATATTTTGTCATGTTGAAAGGAAAATGGTGGTGCTGGATTTAAAGGTCAATATTCTCTGTTAAGGGGAGTGAGTGCCATTCATCTAACTGGCCAGTATGGGCAAGTGGGCAAAAGGAAATATATATTAGTGACTTGGCCATAATGGCCAATTAGATAATTGACTCTGCCCTTAAATATGATTGCCCCTTTAGCAGCAATAGAACTGAATCCATATAGGATAAAGAAATTCCTAAATAAAAGATTAGTTAGTTCAATGAGGTGTAACTACACCCCAACCCAAATGTGTCATTAGTTTCAACTAGATAAAAAGGTCAAAGTTAAATATGGTGTCCAATATGGCACAAGTTGAAGTTAGTTTCAAACACAGTACAAACACAGTGCAAATCCTTCCCTTCTAGTGGCCTCATACGAATAATAGAGAAATACCATGAGCATATTGTACAAAAGATGTGTTAGAATTTAACGCTGTTTCTTTGGACACAGCATTTCCTCAATTATTTGATGTAAACCTAGCATCTTTTCATCGTTCTTTTCAGATATTTCTCTTGCGTGGCAGTACGCCTCATTCTCCTCAAAGGTATGAAGAGACAGTTGGACTGGTTCTAGAGCGAGAGCGTGACCTAAGTGAAAAAGATGGTCTGAGGTTAGGAACTGTTTTATGTTTATAGGACAGTAGTCATGACAATTTGATTGATGATTTATACTTAGAAATAGAAAAAAAGAAAGAAATATGTTTTTAATCTCTCATTCTTTCAATGTTAAAGGGTTATCCTCATATTCTCCTTCCCAGTGAGCCACGACTGGAAAAAAGGCCTTGGCCAGCTCCAGTTGAACCAATTGGTTGGAAACTGGGCTGTTAAACTCCATCTAACCTCATTATTTTAAACTAACCCAGACAGTTCAAATTGTCCCAATTCTGCAGTTTGTAGCACCTCCCAAAGTGGCCTGCTTTAAGCAGGCTATTGTGTGTGCATTTCATTGGATTCTACTTAATCATTCAAAAATCAAAAATTCCACCTTCGCTACTGTAAATAATGCTATGACTCCTTTCAACTGCTTCACTGCTGAGCAGACGACATTCCAACTACAGTATACACTCGCCTGCCAACTTTGTATCGAATCTCATTACAGCCATTAAGAGTGACGTCACTACAAAAATCAAAATTCCTGAATATTCATCAAACGTTATCAATTATATCTTGTATAATGGGTAATATGCATTGAACGTACGGCCTGGTACACATATTTAATGTGCAAATGTTAACTTTTAAAACAATGCTCACTGATCATTAATGAAGGAGAAAAGAACTAATACAGCAAGTGCCTTGAAGGAACAATCAGTTTGTTTTTACAAGTTCTCCATAACTTTATTGCTGCACCACAATCATACATTGAGTTGTGGAGTGGTAACCATATGAATGAGGCTGTCTAGTCTTGAATGTGTGTTAAATTTTGTAACCAAACAAAGTTGCCTTTCAATAGTAATTAAAATAGACCTAACTTTTCTTCTCACTTGAAAGACTTCTTCAGTGTCTTTTGATTGTGGTTAATAATCAGTTAAAAAGGAAAAACAAAATGGTGGAACGAAAGGTTAATATTCGTTGTCAGACTCTGATTGCCCCTTTATGAATTACAACATTATTATCGTTGCGTGGCCAACTCAACATTTCTTTTAAAAGGCCAGTTCTTGTGGGAAAAGGGGCAAGTGTGTAGCTAAGAATTTGTTAAGGAGGCGGCGAAACCTGTAAACAGTCTGTCTTAGAGTAGCATGGCGCCACCATGATGGAGGAGTTCGCATCAAGCTGACAACAAAATAAGGGGAAAATACCTTGCATAACGCTGGAAGTGGCACTTTCCAGGCGTTGAAAGTTGCATTTAGGCACATTAATATGTCATGAAATGCTAGCCATATCATAAAAACCAACTGAGCAAAAATACCAAAAACATTCTCAAAGATGGGTATGTTCCTCCTTTGCCCCCTCCTTGGCTACCCACCTGAAAACAGTAGTTGGTATAAGATGAAAAATCCATTTTACTTTGACTGGGTCCTGCATGATGGTACCTTCCAAAAGCTGACCTTCATTGTTTTAAAGACAACTGCCTTAATCCACTTGACCAAGTGCTGTGGTCAGCTTGTCATCTGCAAGAAAGTGAAGGAACAAGTGTAAAGATGTTTTCGTAGTGACGAAACCATCTTTTGTTTTGGCAGGTACTACATTGATGGAACAACTGAACCACTGTACGAAGAATGGTTTCATTGCACTGATCTTGGTGTTCAGTTAGCACCCGTCATTAAGCGTTTCTTTGCATCTGAGCAGTGTAAGACAGGGAAACCCATTCCAGGTATGTTGGTTTTGTTGTTCTTAACATTTATCAGCTAAAACAGTTGAGAGAAATAACTTGAAAGAAATAGAAATAATTTGAAAGAAAACAAAATAAGGGGAACCTATAGCAAATGTTTGAACTGAACCTTACAGTAGTGCTGGGACCTAATTTGGTTTCAAAAATTGCTCATGTTAATACTTGCAGAAAGGTCCTTCATCTAAAAAGGCACCAATAAGGAATCAGTTGTTTGTTATTGTACACTATAAATAAACTGTTCTTGCAAGTTACCAATCATAAAACTTTTACTTTGCCTCTAGATGTATCAAAGAAACTGCTGCCAGCAGCAGCTGCTGCAAACACGGGGGATGTCTATTGATTTTCTACTGTACATGCCATAGTAGACTCAAATGCATATTAACGGTGTCCCACATTGTGATTGACTGATTAGCTACCACTAATTTTGTGAAGCATGTTAATTATTAACCATCCACAAATACTTTGCAAGTGACAGTTTAGAAAATTTGCAAACTGGTCCAAGCACTGCCCTACAATTCCAAGTTGCATACAGTAAGCAAGGTGGTCTTTCAGATGTTATTTTGTTAAAACCTGACAGTTGTTGTATAGATTTTCAGGTTTTGATGTTTGAAAGAAAATACATGAAATATTTACATCAATTATCCATGGTTTTGTTTTATTTTTACAGGAACAATACCAGAAAAGTGTCCTGTGACTATCGACACCAAGAGCACTTTAGAGTCACCATTTCTCTTGAAGGACTGGATTGAGAAAAACAAAGATGAGATTAAGAAGAATGGGAAGAAACCCTTGTATGGGGATGAATATCAGTTCAGTGTAAGTACAAGACATTATGTTAGAAGATGTGGGCTCTTCCCAGCAGTACTTGATCATTTGAGGCCCAGAAGCATTTAAACAGATGCTGGCCTACTGTCCTACTTTTTGCTCTTGGAACTCCAAAGAGTTAGTCAGAACGACAGTTGTGCACACGCTCTGAGTAGGGATGTCACATCAATCACCTCGGGGCATCACTGAACACAGCCAACATTTCTGGTAGTTACTTGCATAACTGTTGGTTCATCAGTAGAGAGGTGCATGAGGGCTGGTCTCCTGCATGGCAGGGATGCAGATAACTTTTGTCACCCATACCCATCTCATCTATGCATTTGTTCATTTGTTTTTGATTTTCGTGACTGAAAAAAGGGAAGAAAAGCAACACAATAGCTACAGCAGAAAAGCAAAGCTTACACAAAGCAGACCTACTAAGAAAAAGTACAAAAGAGAAGGAAAGGACAAAACAAATATGGAACAGATTAGAAGAAATTTGAAAAAGAAAGAAACAAAATTTCTAAGAAAGAGGATAAGAAAGGAAGAGGATGAAAGGAGTGAAAGCACATTTTCAGCATAGACGTAAAGATTGAAGGGGTAGTAGATGGCCCCAGTCTATTTATCAAGTGTAATAGAAGGTCTCCATATATGAACAAAGGTTTTGGGATTGTTTCTTGATATTAAAGTGGCTCATTGAGTTGGTTCATGAAATGGAGCAAATCTTTCCAAACCTGTTAAGTTTTCACATATCAATGACAAATGGTCATGCTCAGACAATCCCCACATTCTACACACCAATAACTGTTTTATGTGTGAGTACATAATTGTTTGATACGATTTTTCAAGAATTCCTGACCAGACATTGTTTCAAATTGTGCCCAAACTTTACTTGTCAGAACACCACAATATTTCAAAATTTTGGAAATTGACAAAACATGAAATTTGACTTATTGTGCTAACTATAAGCATTGTCATGTGGTAATGTTATCAATATCAATTCAATGAGCTCCTACAAAGCGGCTCATTTTTCCCAAACCAACTGAGTTTGCTTTACATACCAATGACAAATGTTCAGGCTTGGACAATCCCCATACCCTACACACAAATAACTGTTTTATGAGTGCATGCTTAGGGATGCAAGTCGGTTTTCAAAAATTTGTGACCAGACACTTTTTCAAATTATGTACAAAACGGTTAAAATTCAGGACACAGGAAAATTCCAAATTTTAGCATTTTCTGTGACCTTTGAACGTGAAACTTGACTTGCTATGCTAACTATTAGCATTGTTATGTGATAGAGCCCCTTTGAGACTCTCATTAAGTTATCGATATCAACTCAATGAGCCTCTTTAAGTCTATTCCACAGTAAAGCTCCAGATTTTCCAGCAGATATGATATTCTTTTCTCTGCCCCTGTCAGCTGGAGGTTTTAGAATGTGCCCAAAGTATTTTATGCTTTTTGTAGGAGGTGGCTAAAGGAAAGGACTTGCACCTCATTCAAACTGTATTCATAAACACCTCTTTTGATTTCCTGCATTCTGATTGGCCAGAACAATTTGAGACCGGTGTTACATTTAGGAGTATTTTAATACCCTGCGCATGGTTTGAATGTGAAATACATTTCCTAAAGGTTTTTCCGGAGTAGGCGTGCTCTTCATATTAATGGAAACTAATGCAGTCTGTGAAAGGGAACAGGTCTCTCACAACTCCTGGCATATGTGCAGCAATTCCCCCATACAATACTGTGTGCCTCTGCATGCATAGCTGACTACTGTAACTGTGTAAGTTGGGTATTGTGTATAATTTGCAGTTGTACCCTGTGTTTGCTTGTACTGATCCATTTCAATTTGGCCCTTAAGGTAAGTGATGTAAGACAGAAAAGCACATTCAGCAAAGACATTGCATTTTTTATATCAAATACCCCCTGTGGACTGGGGATTGTAGAATATGCTCACAATATTTCATGCCTGGTACATTGGGAGACTTGAACGGAAGAATGTAAATGGTGTTTGAACTGGATTTGAAACAGAATTTGAACTTGAAACATACATGAAACCATATTAAAACTACTTTTTTTTTCTAGTTGGCACTGTATGACACATTCTTGTTGGCATGTCATTAAACCTCATTCACCTACAGGGTTCGTAGCGGTCCTTGAAAACCTTGAAAAGTCCTTGAATTTTTGTGAGCCTTGAAAAGTCCTGGAAATGTCCTTAAATTTAAAAATGAGGTCATGAAGTCCTGAAAATGTCCTTGAAAAAAGTTTTGGAGTGTAAAATTTGTCTATGTATGTTTTATTTCTTACAAGATTTCATAATTAATAGCCGTAATTTTGATCAATCAGGTTTGCTAAAGTCTTAGCCGTTTGCTTGTGGCAGAAGTATCATTGCGGCAGGCAGAACCAGCTTCTTCCATCGGCCGTTCAGCCTATCATATTGTTAATCCCTGCTTTGTGTCATAACCATTTGGCAAATGTTAACCTTAGGTCCTTAATGTTACGAGATTACGACAGGACGTAATCCATGTACTGCAATATTGTATTGCGCAGTGCTCGAACATAACATGTCAACTGATATGACAACTTTCACATTTGCATGATTTTGATGATGCAGGAAATCGATAGAACTCTGAAGTAATTTGGGGGAGGGGGGAGGATAAATGCCTGCATGAGCTGTAACCCATCCCAACATAAACAAAATTCATGTCAACTAGTCGAAAAGAAAACATTTATATCACAGCGGCTGGAATATTGGGCCTCCAGTGGAATACAATAGGCACTCCAGGGCCTCTAGCCGCCGCATTCGGTATGGGTACCGTAAGATTAGTATGTTGAGCACTAAAAACTGAGGCCAAACGTACGTAAACGGTACTAGGTTCAAACACCATGGCTCGTACTTCCAGGTGAGATGTAGTGTTCGACCGATCATCGGTTAAATAATCGGCATCGGGCCGATTATTGAAACTTGCTCTTAATTTCGTTAAAATTCCCGTAAATACCCAATCCTTTAACTTCCCGCTAAAACAGGATGCATTGATAATCACAACCGTATAAATTTTACCCCTGCCATGGGAATAATCGTTTGATGTTTAAGTTTTCTGCTATAACCTGGTAGTATTACTTGGAATTCGATTTAGAAGTGCATTCAAGGTTTTTTCCCTCTCTTGCAGAAAGCACCGCGTAAGTTGCGGTACCAACTGTTCAGCAAAAAATACATAGTATAGACTATCTAGCTGCAGTGTTTTGCCGTTTCAGTTTTCCAATCCACAAGCTTTGCATACATATCTGTGCACGTTTTGTACACTTCGCACCTAGAATCTTGTGAAGTTCGGTGGTTATTATCTTGCATAAATTAAGTCATTCCCAGCATTCCTTCGGTAATGTTATTTATAGTAGGACTTAAGCAATGTTGTCATACGACGTCATTGCAAACGAAAACAGTAATTGCACGTGGTCTCTTGCAGGCCTACGCATGCACTACACTTACGTGCGTGTCCGTTTTTACCGCCAAATAAGGCATCATATTTTGCTCGGTGACATCATATGCATAAGATCCATTGCAAAATTTAAATAAGCCCCTGCTTCGTGATTGGTTCAATTGCGTTGATTCTAGGTAGCCAATCACAACTTGCGCCTTCGCCTATGTGATGTAGTGTGTGAAAATACTCGGTCTTGAGACGAATTTTCCCGTTTAGTTTGTGTTATGACGATCGCGCTTGTAATACCGGTTAGCGAAGTCGGGCGAGCCCCGTGCTAAATTCACCTAGAAACGGCTTCACAAATCTCTCTGAACGTGGATTCTTCGGGGATCGGACTTATGTTCATTTCAGTTGCAGATTCTCTATAAAACAAGACGGAAGTTTTGGACAAGAACTGCTAAAAATATACGGGGATATTTATATCGGAAAAGAACCATGAGATACGTTCTACGGGTGCCCAGAACTGCTAAGATTATCATGATTGCTTTACATGGGGTTCGTTAAAACAGGAGAGTAGCTACAGTGCATTAACGCAACTACAACCCAGTACAGTAAAAGAATGCAATTTTCCGACATGATTGGGGGAGGAAAACTAGACAGAGCATGATGCTGGCATTAGAACTAAATTATCAATGGGCATGTGATATCTACTGCAAACAATTGTACTGTATTAAGGGTGGATTTGTATCTCCACTTTTAAAGTGAAAATATTTCGCCTACAAAAATGATATCCAGAAATATTTCCAATATTTTCCATCCTGAACTGGTTATGATAATACGATATGCAAGAAGCAAGGGGCACGTGCTAAAGTGACAAACATGTTACTTCCCTCTTTCCAATAATCGGGGATCTGTAACTGGGAATCAGGTCCGATTGTTAAATTGAATAATCGGGTATTATCAATTATAGCATAATCTGTCGAACACTAGTGAGATGCTCTGCATGGCAGGCAAATGTTACTCGTACACAACACTAGTTGGCTACTTCGTAGGCTTGTGTTTGCATCAGCTTGCCATGCACATACGATGCGGCACGTCTGGTACAAAACCAGCTATACAGTCTGAGGCTATTTTCATTTTATGAAATCGGAATTTTCCATTATTCATACTAGCTGAAGAGAAAAAATCAAAGGGACTCGTAATTGAAAAAATGCAAACAGAATATTTCAAAGGGAATTTTACCTTAATAATTACAGCTGATACCTGGAAGTACGAGTTTAGATGCACATGCGCTTGATTGATCTCAGTGAAATTTCCGAGTGAAAGTCGCTCTATATAGTACTTGAAAAGTTTTTAAGAGGTCTTGAAAAGTCCTTGAATTTTGAATCCATGAAGGGCTACGAACCCTGACCTAACTGATGATTGAGTTTTAAATGAATTTGTTTGAAAAAAGTGAAAATATTTGCATGGTTTTCCCCTTGTCTTTTGGCTTGAGTTGTTTGCCACCATCTCCAGGAACTAAACATGACTTCATAACAGAGCCTCAACTAAGCTGGGAGACTTATAATGTGATATGTGAAATTTTGTGGATATTTCAATGTTTTGTCGATTCCTACCAGCCTCTGTGATGACATCATTGGGGGACACTCGCATTTATCCCCAGATTGGAAACTGAGCTTGAACATGAACTGTTTCTTAAGTTTACATGTTTGTCTTGTTGACACTGTTTAACACATCCATCTAGATGTGTCATTAAATCTTAAGATTAATCAATATTAAGTGATGGTGGTTTACAGAGTAAAACTACCATGGAAATAAGTGTTTTCTTTTAAGAAGTTGGTGAAGACTGGTGGAAGAATGCCACAAAAATATTGAAAGACAAATAGCTGTAAGTGATATTTCAAAGATTGCCAAAATTTGTAATTCAGTTAATAAAGGTGCAGGACAGTGTTTATGCTAAGCTGCTATGATGCTGCTTGACACAATGAGTTGTCACTGTGCACTGATGCTTGTGGACAAAATGTAAAAAGAGGGTGTAATTTTTTCCCAGATATGATGTGTATAAAGTTTCACAAAACAAGTTTCCAATTTCAAGTTTTCAATTTTCTCATACCTTGTGTATTGACCCAATGTAAAATTTCTGAGAGGAATAAATGGTGCAGTATGATCAAGGTAACAAGAGCTGGGTATAAGTTGTATCAATTTTGTTTGCTGCAAAATACTCGATTCAGGAATACAAAATCTGTATTGCCCCAAAGAATATTACAAAAAGATACATGAGGATTAGCCAGTGTCTAATACAATGACTTCAAGACATTCTGTGGAACAGAAAATTCAATATTGTGAAGAATACCAATATTGCTAGCAATGTTAGTGCATATATTAAAAAGGGACTTCCAATGTAAATGCTGGGTTGGTGTTAGTTAGTTAGATGGAGTTTTACGGTCCAGCTTCCAACCTATTGGTTCAGTTGAAGCCAACGCTGGGTTGTAGCACCTTGAGAGAGACACAAGAACCACCTTGGGAAAGGGATGTAGTTATATGGGGTTGTTAACTACACACCAACATCATTGTGTTATATAGTATCATTTAGATGGAAAGTTTAAGATGGTTTCAATTACAGGGGGGGGGGGGGGGGAGATATGGGCTTTTTCTACAACTCGAGCTCACAGGGTGCCTTGGGATGACAAATGACTTGTGAACTTCTAAATTATTCATCTGTCTCTGTTATAAGTAATCATTTCCCCTCATCACACTTGGTATATGGCCTTGCCAGTACTTAAACCAGAATAATTTGAAAGGTACCATACTGCTTCACTCATGTGTTTTTACAGCTGAAAAAGTTATTTAATAAAGACACTAGTAGTTACTCTAGTTCATCTTCATCCTACATACAGGTGGTTATGTGGGGACCAGGGGAAGAGAAGGACGGTGGATGTGAGGCAGCTGAAGTTTGGATGTGGCAGTTTGTGAGTATAACTGTAGTTTTTCGTTTTTCCTGAGTTCTTTTACTTTTCTGATTACAAGAGGGTACTAAATATTCTCAAAAAACTTTCTGAAACCTCGGTGCTCTTTTGAAAGGACGTAAAGTTCTAGACGATTCCATTGTAATGTATTACATTGATTACATTTGCCCAACCATTTTTGTCATAGAGCTTTTAGCATACCTGACTTTTCATTTTCTGAGAGGAGATGAAGAAATGAAAGAGATAGCAGCAAAGTTCTTTAGATGCAGTGAAATGAGAAGGGAGAGGATTCATAGATTACTTCTCTTGAACTCATGTAGGAAGGGATTTAGTTTTCAGGGTTGCTCCTCAGTAGGGAAAGGAAGAGTCTGGGAAGATTGTCACTGCTTTGTATGGCTTTGAAAATTCTTTATTTTAGAATATTATGTGAAGAAAACTTCCCATTAACTGGGAGCTTTTTAACCCTTTACTGTTTTTTGGGGTCCTTCTGGACCCAGACGGAGAGTGCTGCTGTCAACCATCTTTACTGTTTCACGCGGAGCTCAAAACTGCGAGTAGCTACCGGAAAATTCAGCAACAACAAGGAGAGAGACAATAGTTTAAGGTCACAGGGTCAATAGCCTACGGAAAGCTGATGCGGGGCGTGCCACATCTGCTTTTCTGCCCACTCCTGAGGCCTGCAAATATGCCCCGATTGGAGCACAACGGTAAAGGGTTAAACATATAGGGCTTCATTTGGCCACAATGTGTAGGTGCATTAAAGGGGTTACACTCTCTCTCCCTTTGTTTCAAAAACATAAACTGCTCACTGTGTTGTCTTGCAAATAATTCATACAATGTTCAGTTAAAAATGTCAAAAGTATATGTCACTGGGTATTTGTGAGGAAGTGATGATTTGCTTTCTGCATAGAAATTGTGCTGGAGTGCTTATATGACTGCTTTACACGAACATGTTGTAAAATGCCCAGAAGCCTACAGTCCTGAGCAGTCCGGCATATTGCTTGTAGAAGTCGTTTTTGTGATTTTTAGTGGATTTCACTTTTTTTGGTTTTGGTCCTCAAGTTGTATCATCACAATCATTCTCAGTCCAGAAATATGATCCATCCTGGCGAGCACTAGTGTATCCACTCACTGGAACTACTTAAACCCTGAAGTCATTATTTGCTTGAGTCCACACTGCGCTGATAGAACTAGGGGTTTAGTACCTTGTGTTTTGATGAAAGTGAGAAAATGTGGTCAGCTTCTACATGACTCAGGGCTAAAGGGACTTTGGTGTCAAATATATGTCGTGAATACTAGCAGCTACCGTAACTGGCTATGGAAATCTGAAACATCTGTGCATTAAAATCCTTAAGTCTGATTTTGTTCACTGGTGGTATGAATGTTTTATGAATGAATGATAATTCTTCACACAAATTCATCATTACTGCAACCTTTGAAAAAGACAGCAGAGGCAGTGCACAAAAATTGTAACAGAAGTTGTTAAGAAAGCATTTCACTTGCAAATAATCCATTTTGCTTTGTTCTAGGAGGGGAAGTCAACACTAGCTGTCGGTGAGAGCAAGAAGACCAAGTATGAGTTAACAAAGAATCAGTGTATATTGATTCCAAAAGGAGAGAAGTAAGTGTTCATGATATTGTTCAAGGGTAAACCTTGTATCATGGGTTAATGTAATCCAGAGTTGAAGGCAGTACTGACTCATGTCACTTATTTTCAGATGGGGAAAAGGCACAAGGAATTGTGTCATGGTGTTCTTTGTACAAATAACATAATTACTCATGTCACCTACTTGACTCCAACCACATTTAGAAGTGCTGAATGACTCAACTGGACTACAAAATTGAGTGACTCATTTAAACTCTGGTATAATCACCAAACTCAGGAAGCAAGTGCCATTGAGGAAAGAGAAATGCCTTATTTTGGTTTTCCAAAGAGAAAGCCTGAGTAGTCACTAGTTAGCTTAACATACCTGAAATCCTTGCAGAACATAAAACCATAGATAGGTCTGCCGTACAAATTGTGGTTCCCAGTGGGCTGCAGTCCCCCAAATGTCCAAAACCTTGCTGAATTGGGCAAACTTTGGTATGTGCCTTGGTTGGGTAGAGATTATGCCCTGTTAGGGGATCTGGATTCGGCAGAAAGGCATGCCCCTCCCCTTGAGGGAAAGAGTACTGCAAAGCCCTGTGGATAGGACACACATTTAGATTACTTGCAAAGTACTAGTTAGGTCATTGAAACATGTAAGAGCAGGGTTCCCCTACTTTTTCTTAAGTTAAGACAACCTCATTTCAGGAAACACCATTAGATCACAACCCTACTAATGTACCAGAAAATAGAATCACAAAGTCACCTCCACATTTTTGTTTTCTAGCATTGTAGTGGTTGCATTTGACTATACTGAGTCTAGCAGGAAGTGTGATTATTTTGTGTCTCGTGAAGTATGTCATCTTCATTTGGTGCCAGACATGAGAAAATCTGTCCGCTTGAAGAACGGCAGAACAAAGTGGCCGATCAGGGGACAAACTGGCCGATTTTTTGACGTCATTTAACCACAAGAGATTGTTTGCTTAGTCGGCGCAAATATTTACCCTTTACGAAAGACAAAAACTGACCATTGTTCTGTTACAGTTTTGGTGCTAAAATTTTTCTATAATTCCACTAAACCTGAACCGATTTTTCTGGTTTAAAATTGGTTTTAGTGTCAACTTATCCATGAAGTTCAGTTTTAGGGAATAATTCTCTATAACTCCGAAAATTACGTCATTATGCTTCGAGCCACTTTTTGTCCACTACAAGTGAGTTAACCCCAAAAATGTGACATCTGGAGATATGATCCCTAAAGCAGGCGAAGGCAATTTTGTCTTTACTTCAAGGGGACGAAATCTGTAATGGAACCATATATTAGAACTGCAACCACTTGTTCTCTTTAAAAGGGGAAGTTAAAGCAAAAATTAAATTTTCATATGTGAGAGAGGAATCAAATCTACACGGTGTGATGAAATTTCCATTCATATCGGGGAAATATTTCTGGAGATATCAGTAAATGAAGTTACAAGATGTGTGCTCTGAAGTGAGCTTGAGGGCAGCAAAAGTTATATCACTTCCTCTCTTTGACAAAGAAGTGCTTTGTTTCTCTTTGTTGATTCCTTGCCATAGGCAAGCAAGGAATCTATGCGATGGTGATGTCGTGTGTGTGTGTGTGTGTGTTTGTGACACTTGCTTTTAAACACGATATCTTAAGATAGGAATGTCCGACACTTTTCATATTTGGTTTATAGATTTATCATGTTGAGAGGAAGAACCCTATTGTTTTTAGTAGAGGTCAAAAGTCATTTGAGGTCACCAGCGGTAAAATGGCGACAACTTCGAAAATAGCTTGTAAACACGTAAACACGGTATCTTCAGAAAGGAGTGACAGACACTTTTCATACTTGGTATAAAGATTTGTCATGTTGAGAAGAAGAACCCTATTGTTTTTGGTAGAGGTCAAAGGTCATTTGAGGTCACCAGCGGTAAAATTGCGAAAACGCCGAAAATGGCTTGTAAACACGATATCTTCAGGTAGGAGTGACCAACACTCTTCATATTTAGTATATAGATTTTTCATGTTGAGAGAGGGAAGCCTATTGTTTTTGGTAGAGGTTAAAGGTCATTTGAGGTCACTAGCAGTAAAATTGCCAAAACTTCGAAAATGGCTTGTAAACATGATATCTTCAGATAGGAGTGACTGACACTTCTCATACTTGGTATATAGATTTATCATGTTGAGAGGAAGAAACCTATTGTTTTTGGTTGAGGTCAAAGGTCATTTGAGGTCGCCAGTGGTAAAATTGCGAAAATGCTGAAAATGGCTTGTAAACAAGATATCTTCAAAAAGGAGTGACTTACACTTCTCATACTTGGTATATAGATTTGTCATGTTGAGAGAAAGAAGCCTATTGCTTTTGGTTGAGGTCAAAGGTCATTTGAGGTCACTAGCGGTAAAATTGGGAAAATGCTGAAAATGGCTTTTAAACATGATTTCTTCAGATAGGAGTGACCGAAACTTCTCATACTTGGTATATAGAGTTGTCATGTTGAGAGGAAGAAGTCTATTGTTTTGGGCTGAGGTCAAAGGTCATTTGAGGTCATCAGCGGTAAAAATGCGAAAACACCGAAAATGGCTTGTAAACATGATATCTTCAGATAGGAGTGACCGATACTCTTTATATTTGGTATATAGATTTGTCATGTTGAGAGAAAGAAGCCTATTGCTTTTGGTAGAGGTCAAAGGTCATTTGAGGTCACCAGCAGTAAAATTGCCAAAACTTCGAAAATGGTTTGTAAACACAATATCTCCAGATAAGAGTAACAAATACTTTTCATATTTGGTATATGGATTTGTCATGTTGATAGAAAGAAACCTATTGTTTTTGGTAGAGGTCAAAGGTCATTTGAGGTCACCAGCGGTAAAATTGCGAAAATTCTGTGCCTAAAATGTAAAGAAAAATCTATCAAGCACTGTTAATTTGAAAGCAGGTAAGGTATTTGATGGCAAGGAATCACTAAGCCTTTTGGCTTTCTGGTTTTTCAGACTGTTGTGTTGACCTTGAAGTTAATAGAAATAGGACCTACTTGTGGGGAATGCTAAGTTAGTAGTTGCCACTTAATGTGATCAAATTCTGATAATATGGGACTGGTTTGGAGAAAATAGACTGTGATGCTTACAGAAAATCAAAAGACTATCCATTAATGTGAGGATATGATGTCATATGTGCTTGCTTCAAGTTCACTTTTTATCAAAAATATGTCAACTTTGCTTGTTCATATCTTGAGAACCTCAGATTGGAATTCAATGCAAATTTCACAGAAATGCTTAGAATATAAGTACCTAACATATCAAAACTTGACATGATATTTAACCCTTCTTTTACGAAACTGCAACATAAGTCAGCAAAATAAAGGAAATTTAGGAAACAATTTGTTACAAAATAAAAACTTTGATCATTTCCACAGGTACACTGCAAGTCGGGATGAGGACTCGCTCTGCCTTGTCTGTTTTCAAGACCCAAGGAAAAAGAAACCCGTTGTGAATTAAATCCTCAGAATTGTCTGAAAAGATGATCTTTCATTATTGGCTGAAATGAGTAAAATTAAATATTTTTGAAAAAACAATACATTCCTTGTATGCAATGAGACTGTTTAAATTATAACGTCGCATAATAATCAACTATAAAAGAAAATGTTACAAGTTTCACCAAGGGCTCTTTTTTGTTTCCTTATCAACTGAAATTTTGTACTTTTTAGCCAGCTGCCTATATGTAAGCCAAAAAATGCATTCCGTTATTGTAATTATGAGTGAGTCACTTTGTTTATCATGTCCGCTTCAGCTCAATCATATATATACCACTATTGTAAGTGGCGTGTCAAAAATTAGGGGGCTGGAATGAAAATAAGTTAAATGTACTGACAGCAAAACTCAATGTATGGACACTTGTCAAAAGGGGAAACCCTTCACAAGTTTTTGCTTCATCTGAGTGGCCATGACCCCACCCATCCACCCACCCCCAACAGACCTTTTTCACAGCATTCTTTTTGGGTAGTTGGTCTTCTATAACTGGCACCATGTGATAACCACTTCTCTGGAACCATGTTCTCAAGCCTGCCACAGATAGTTTAACCAGTGTCAGCTGTATTCGATGCACGGGGAGCGCACCAAAATTTCTCTGTTCTGGTTAAAATCTACACTTCTCTTGCAAGAATGGACATGATAAGTCTCCGAAAGAGAATGAACCAAGGCAATAATTATGATGCTATGCAAACTAGCACAGGTAGTAGGTTTGTACTTGAATGGCCAGACGAACTACTACTTACTTTAACTCAGGCTTATTGTGGTCCAGAATGATTTTGGTTACATACAAAGAGAAATTCCCTGAATATGTGATTAATGGGAACACTAGCATGGAAGTTTTATCAGTACTATGAATTACAGTGAGAATTTAGATGGTAATTGTCTGTATTTTCATTTTGAAGGGATTTTTCATGTCAAGAAAAGCTTAATTGCTTAATGAATTTGTGGTATGGGTGAAGTTAGCTTCAAATTTATGTAAGCTTATAGTCACAATGTTAAGCATGTTAATGGCGGGTTTAGGTTGCTCTAGGAAACCCTTTGATGATGCACAACAACTAACTTTGAGACTTTCCTTAGCTTTGGCTATAGTTCAGTGGAACTTTAATTCTTAAACTGCTTATAGATTTTTCAAATTCAAACATGACTGTAACCCTTGAACTGTTGGCAACTTATAGTTAATAGGAAATTTTTCCGAAATCAAGAAACCTTAAAAACAGTCTTAGCAAAGTATAGTGAAAGGATATACCCGATTAAGAGGCCAAGCTTCCATTTAGGATTCAGTAACCCAAAGCCAAAAGTGGCGTTTTGTCTAATGATGCTGAAAAATTAGGGATTATGATAGAAAAAAAGGAAAAATGCCTGGTTCATGAGAAGGATTGTTAGGAAAGTGGAATTTTATGGAAGAAGGTTCCCTTTCTTATCCCAGCCCTTTCAGTTTTTCCAAGTAACTTATCCCAGGTCCTTTAAACTGTCTGGTAGCCTTCTCTGTTCAAATGCAAACCACAATGCTCATTCATATCCTGAACTTGCATTGCATAAAAGGTTGTAATGTTTAATAAGAATGCTCTCAGTGCATGTCGTATAGTGTTAGCTAGTACATGATACCTTATGGCTTTGATGCCAAAATCAAAGGTATAAAGTGGGTAAGTCCCTTCCACTCATGGCTGGAAAAAGTTGGGAAACTGGGAGGCTCCTTCCTGGGAAATTAAGGCATCAGGAGGGAAATTTCCTATGTCTGTACATGAAAATATATGGAGAATTGTGGGAAATAGTACTCCCTTCCTGGGAAATATACTACTCCCTTTCTGGGAAATAAATTTTTTCCAGCCCTGATTCCACTACCTTGGACTCAGTATGGAGATGTAATGTTTTACAAGCAATATGATGCATTATGAATCTTAAACCTTGTCCACACTATGCGACACAACTTATTGCAACAAGACTGTCTTATCATGGTGAGCGACTGATGACTAACTTGTTTTAAGAGCACAGTGTCCACATTATGCAACAAGTCACTGGTCCATGAAGCTATTCACACAAAATTCTAAGGTTTAGCAAACTCTTTTTTTGTTACAGTGAAGAGACTGGGCTTTACTTTACACATAGTAACAAAAATAGAACAGAAGTTGATACCATGTCCATTACATGTCAGTCAGAATGCCATCAATACAAAAGAACAGTACTATAATAGTGGAACCTATACCCTTTTACAACCAACATGTCTGAAATGGGCATTTACCTTTGAGCAAAGTTCAACTGAAAATTAACTGTAAAATGCACAAAATTTTTGCATTTTTTTTTATATATATTCATGAACTACCATCAAATTCAGGGTGTGCCTCTTGAAGTATTCTTCTAAAGTCCACCTCACGCAGATGCAATGACAAAATTAGTCAATGTGCCAACAAAATATCCCAAATGCTCAAGGGAGGGGGTGCACCCTTGCCCCCCTTACTTTATGCCAGTGGTACCTATAGCATTCTGTGTAAATGCATTGGGAACAATATATTGTTGTGACAGCAGCTCAGTGGATAGTAAATTGTTATATTTAATAGCTGCATTTATCACATGGTTTGCTCATAGAATGAGACCATTTTGTCAATGTTTTACCTATTCATGTAAATTGTTTTCAAGTTAAATGTTATATAAATTTTGCTCCCTTCAATGAGTATGAAGCATTTCAATTTGCTATTAAAATTAGTTTAAAGTGCCTATCGGTAATATCACACATTAGTTTACAATTTCTTGACTTTTGACTTTTTTTGGAGGGGGGGGGTTATCACTGTGATGTGCTGGAAACTTAAATGTCCATTAAGTTTGTATTCATAAGTCTATGCTGAAAAATCATAGCATTACATTTTGACATGCTTATCAAGAATTGTCAGAAATTGGCTGATAACATTTTAGTGCTAGTATCTTCCACATCTAAGAACCTTACAGATTTATAAGATTATGTTAGTGAGTGTTATCCCTGGAGAATAATGTCCATTTGTAAAATGTGTTTAGTATAAATGGAATATTAGCTTGAGGTTTTAAGTCTATTTTAGTTATTCTTAAATAGAGAAAAACGATTTTTTTTTTACGTTTAAATTTTTTTAAATGAAATTTTTTGATAATATTCTTAATACCATGTTCATAAAATGTGTCCTTTCTGGACAGTCTTGTCTTCCATCTATGAATAAAATAAGTCCATTCCTGCATTTGTAGTTTCCTGTTTTTATGTATGATTTTTGTTTAAAACAGAAATTCAACTAGAACAAGTCTACTGTGTTCAATAAACTGCTGACACCTAGGCAAAGTTATTCGGAAGGAGTTTGTGTGTGGGTGGGGGAGGGATGGCAGGGACGCTCGCCAGTGGTGCAATTGACAAGTGAACAAAACAGCAGTAGAATCATATTGATGCTTTTTTAGCAACATGTCAATTTTTGACAAAGAATTTTCCACGGGATAAGAAAAAGAGGGTAGAATTTTGAATTGATGCAATTTTGTATCTCCCTGGAAGAAAACCTTCGTCAACGATCAAATAGCTATGGAGATCGTATCATTGAAATGAAGCTAATGTGAAATATGAAATTATATGGTAATTACTCTTTAAAGCTAAAACTTATCGTATGCAATTTGTGGCTAGGGTGCAACTGTGGCTGCGGAAAGGATAAATATGTGGGGCGAAAGTCAGCAGGACTAAGTGGGGCACTACCGTGGTTGGCACGGAGCATACAAGAAAATTTTTTATTTTACGAACCCCCAGATGGCCGGAAACGGCACTTTCCCGAATGAGAATTATATGAAAAATGGTGCAAACATTTTTGTTGACTGCATGACTACATAAAACTAAATAGTGATGTCACATTTTGAGACTAGCACTTACAGTTGTCGCTAGGTCTAAAAGTGAAGTATGTTTGATTTGTATAATGCACACGTCTCAGATATTGAAAGCTATGTTACGAATGATGCCATAAGAGGTGAACACAGGCCTAGGGATTTGGACGAGAGCATTGCAGTGAGTAGGGGGTGGGGTGGGAGTCGATTCTCTGCGCAGAAAATGCAAAAGTGCCTAAAAGACTAAGCGGAGCGCTTTGAACAGAAGGTGCGAAATGTTGCAAGTTTTGAAAAATCGCGACCCCTCAGAAAGCGGGAAATACCATTTCCTTGGACTTGTAAGCAGAAAATTTAGAAAAATCTTTTCTCTTTTCCCACAGACTGTCGAAAATGACATTTCTCAGACTAATGAGGGGATTTAAACAGACGCTATTTTGAGTTTTCGTTTGCCAAAAAAAAGTTTACTTGACCCCAAAATTCTGAGGGAGACCTTCTAAGCGGAGCACCACCATTGGCTGGCTCGGAGCGTACGGAAAGTTTTTGAAATTGGAACCTCGGACAGCCGGAAATCACATTTTCCGGGCTAAGAAGGAAGATCTAAGTATTTGCTATTTTGATTAGAAAATTACCAGGTAAAATTTACCATTGGATGAGATGTTCTTATTTCTTTTCGGGGGAAAACTATAAGATGGAATTAGGAACATGCTGGTGTATTTTACTCCTTTGCGAATCTTAGTTAAATTCAATATGTATGAAATTGATGAATTTGTCAATATAACTGCCCGAGATCCCGACGATAAATGATTTTACTTCTTTCAGTAACATCATTCTGAAAAAAAAATATCACGTATACGAGATGGGTTTAAACGGACTTTAAGGGAAACTTATGAGAAAACATTCTTACACTTTATCATTAGCCTATGAAATTGAAAAACAACCTATAGATCCGAATTTCATTATACCGATTAAAGTTGCCAGAGTTTCGCCTGTATGGGTAGGATAGATTGCAAACAAGTAGACACTGCAACTGAACGCCCCGTCCCCCACGTCTGTCAGTATAATTAATTTGGCAACTGGAAACATCCTAGAACTGTTTTCAACCTTCTCCCGAGCACTTTACGATTCGGGCAAAGATTAAGCAAGATTACAGTATGAAGCGGAACTGAGGAAAAACTTTTTTACAAGCTGCCAGAATGTGTCGCAAATCTTTGTTCTTTTTTTTATTTTTCATGATTATTTTTTTTTTGAACATAGCGTTTACTGTTTTTCGGGCAAAGATTTTAAAGTAAAATAATCGGCTATTTCGGGCACTATGTACTCGGTTTAAAAACAAAAACAGGCCGAAGAATAATTGTTTCTATATAACGACATGCTTCCCAAATGTGTCGCGATTTTTTTTATCTCTTTGTTTTTTGATTCCTTGCTGAAGGCAGGCAAGGAATCTATGCTATGGTGATGCCGTGTGTGTGTGTATGTGTGCGTGTGTGACGCCTTTGGCTTGTTTACACGATATGTCAAGAAGGGTAGGTGTGACTAATCTCATATTTGGTGTGTGGGTTGGTCATATTGAGTAGATGATCCATCGTATTTTGGGGTGGAGGTCAAAGGTCATTTGGGGTCACGAGAGGTCAAAATATTATTGTAAACATGATTTCTCAGGAACGGTACATGTGACTATGCTTATATTTGGTGTGTAGGTTGTTCATATTGAGTAGGTGATCCTTATCAATTTTCGTGGAGGTCAAATGTTATGTGGGGTCACAGGAGGTCAAACAGTTAATTCCTAAGTGATAGCTTGTTTACACGATATCTCAAGGAGGGTAGGTGTGACTAATCTTAAATTTAGTGTGTGGGTTGGCCATATTGAGTAGATGATCCCTGTTGTTTTTGAGTGGAGTTCAAAGGTCATGTGGGGTCACGAGAGGTCAAAAGGTCAAAATATTGTAAACATGATATCTCAGGAACGGTACATCTTACTATGCTCATATTTGAGTGTGTAGGTTGGTCCTATTGAGTAATTGATCCCTACTGATTTTCGTCTAGAACAAAGGTCATTTGGGGTCATGAGAGGTCAAATGGCAAATTCCTTAGAAAAAGCTTGTTTACACGATATCTCAAAAAGGGTTAAGTGTGACTTATCTCATATTTGGTGTGTGGGTTGGTCATATTGAATAGATGATCCCTATTGTTTTTGGTGGAAGTAAAGGTCATTTGGCGTCACGGGAGGTCAAGTAGTAAATTCCTTAGTGATAGCTTATTTACACGACATCTCAAGAAGGGTAAGTGTGACTAATTTCATTTGGTGAATGGGTTGGCCATATTGAGTAGATAATCCCTATTTTTTGGTGGAGGTCAAAGGTCATTTGTGGTCATGAGAGGTCAAAGTCTCAATGTCATGTTTACACAATTTCTCATGGCTGGAGTCTTGGATACTGCAAAGTTTCACACAAAGTTTGTGGATGTGATATAGTGAGCAGAACCCTAGTTCTAGGTTTTCAAAGGTCATCCAGGGTCTTAATGTGGGAAGCTTCGATTGCTTCCATGTATACTTTGTGGGTACATTATGGAATACTTGTCAATTTGAAAAACATAACAGAGCACTGTCAATTTGAAAAAAGGGCTTACATTTCAGCGGCAAGGAATCACTTAGGCTTTTGGCTTTCTGGTTTTTAAATATGTTATTCTGGCTATGATACTTTTCTATTTTCGAGCAAATGCTTAACAGAATATGTATATTCGACCATTTCCGCCATTGTGCTAGGAAAGACTGAAGAAAAAACCAAATTTGTAGCGATTTTTTTAAATCTGATTGATTTTTCGTGAAAATTTCACCGCGGTTATGACATTTGTTCTTTTTTCGGGCATATCTTTTTAAGATTTCAGGCATGCTTGGGAATTTTCTGAAAAACGATTTCTGGAAACTCAAGGGACGATGCGAGTTTTTTGCTCAAATTCCTGCCCAAATTTTAGATTTTGCTGAAATTTTTGGGGAAGTCTGCCCCCTGTCACCCGCCTCCTACACCTATGCCTGAAAGACTTTCTTAGCCGAGAGCCACCATTAGTTTGCGCGGAGCGTTAGGAAAGTTTTGGAAATTGCAACCCATCAGACTGTCGGAAATGACTTTCCCCGTGACTTGTAAGCAGATTTTAAGCAGTCGTTATTTTCAGCTTAAATTTCTTTTGCCAAGTGCTAAATGATCAAAAATTTGCCAAACAAACTGCAAGGATTCTTTGGTGTGAGGAAGGGGGAAAAGTCGAAGGATGTAAGGGGAGAGGTGTCATTAAAGAAATATTACACATCCTATAGACCGATTTTAGTTGAAATAGGGCCTTGCTTTTGCTTTATGGAGTAAAAAATTCCACCTTTTGGAAGGGGCGCCCCCCCTAAATCCGCCCTGGCTAACAATTGAAAAGTTACTCTGTATACTTACAAGCCCTGAAAATGTCATTTCCGGCTGTCTGAACGGTCGCGGTTTGCTTAGACTGTTTTGACATTTGTCCTTAGCCAAAACTGCCGCCATGTTTTCAAACCATATTCATGAACCAGAGACGAACCAGAGGTCGAACTCCACGTATTGACTGGGAAAATCGATTTTGCATGCCGGTCATCGGCCGTTGATGTCCCTAACAGGAAATGCAGGATCCCTTTTGGGGCTCACGCTCCAAGAAGAGGAGTACCCATAATTCTAGGCATTGATGTAAACTTCTTCCAAGAGTATGCAGTAATATTCTTGGAGACATGTCACCACTGTTCACAGGGTGTACTTTTTCGATTTTCCAAAGGGCACTGGAGTTTGCATGAGTAGGGGACATCTGTCAAGTGGGAAGGGGCAAAATGAAAATATCTTTTAGAATTCAATTTAGTTTTCAGATTTGGCCTAACTGTAAAGTTTGTCTCCCCACGGTTCCTTGGATTTACTTAATCACCTCTCGTGATATAATTGTTATCCAAATGGCCTTATCGGCGACCAAATTATAATAACTCGGATGAAATAACGATCGATTTGAAGACTTCAGGTGCCTTGTCAGCTGGGTAACTAAGTAGCATCAAAAAGTTTTTATCTCATCGCTCCGTGAGGAGGATGAGATATTGTAGTCACTTTGCCTATTGGGCTATATATGGCAATGCCAGCTTAAATCGCAATGGTTGCCATGGTAACGGTAAATTTTCCCAGGTTACTAGTCTCGAGGTCTAACCCATGGTGAGGTACCCCGGGGTGACTGAAGGTCCATGGCTGAGAGAGGGGTCAAAACCTGTCCGTGTGTGTGTGTGTGTGTTGGTGGGTGCGCGCGCTCGTGTGTGTGTGTGTGTGTGTGTGTCCAATTTTGTTTTCTTAATATCTTGTAAACGGCTGGGCCGATTTTCTTCAAACTTGGTAGGATGGTACCTCAGGTGGAACAATTGCATTTTGATACACAACCGGAAGTGAAGGTCAAAGGTTACAGGTCAAAGGTCATATTCGGTGAAAATCACATTTTCTACTATATTCCAAAAACGAAACGTTCCCCTGACACGAAACTTCACACATACGCTGATTGAATCTAGACCTACCAAAATATGTGGTTGCCATAGCAACAGATGTCAAAGGTCAAGTGGTAGAATGGACCAAAAAATTTTCAAGTGATAATTTGTTCGTATAACAACGTTTTTGTCCCTCAAACTCCTCCTAGTGGGCTGGACCGATTCTTTTCAAAATTTGTAGGTGGGTACCCCAGGGTGGGAACTTGTGTCTCCCAGACCCTCGGAAGAAAGGGTCAAAGGTCAGAGGTCAAAGGTCACATTTTGCAAAAAAAAACACTTTTTTTTCCTATTTTGTACTAAAACTTCAAAAGAAAACCTTCATTTTACATGAAACTTCACAAGTATAATAGGGTAGACTAGTCCTACCAAAATATGTAGTTTCCATGGCAACCAATGTCAAAGGTCACGTGACAGGGGGTCACATACTTTTTATTGTATTCACTTTAACTCTTAACGGACGCATCCCACAAATCTGAAAGTTTAAGTGTAATAGCCTAGGCATGATACTGTAAGTTGTACCGATATGTGAGGTTGTCATGGCAACCAAGGACATAGTTCACGTTACAGATTGTCAACGGTTAAAGTGAGCATGACACGGCCATAAAAATTTTTGTGTATTGCAAGATTAGATACAGTATTTTACAAATATCATCTCACACCCCATTAAAAAACCCGTACAATTCGGCATAAATATATTCGAAGGAAAACTGCGTTCAAAATACAATTTCGAAAAATGCCGCCTGACTTTTATGACGCAATTGGCGGCACAAACCCTGCCCTACGGCGCGCATCTAGATGTGGAACTAATGTAACGTTCGGTTAAGTTATGTTATCTTAGCAACCTCATGAAAACGATTGCATCACAATACAGAGTCCAACATACAGAGTGGAAGGCGCAGACCATGGTGGGGATTCGGAGCAAATCATTGGCCAATATGTTCGTGTGTTTGTGCGCACGTATAAAAATAGTTCTGTTTTATTGCAAGAAAGACGCGGTTCGGTCGTTATAAAGAACAGCAATGAATATGTGTGGGCAGACCAAAACAAGCGCGTCCCCACTACGAGCGCGTCTTTACCGTATGAGCTGTTTGATGAAGATGCTATTGCGAATACTAAGCAGTCACCGCGCAATGCACAATTCACAATGTAGTCAGCGGCCACGCTCACTGCTATTGTAGCAGCGGTGTTTGCAATTATGTATGCACTAACACGCGTTACCATGCACATGATTCGATGATTGTGAGCTCCCTGGTACCCATTTTTGAGACGCGTTCACATACGTTTTTTCGCATTAGTTCGAATTTCAAATGGGCTGAGCCTGGCCTGTAATTAGGGGATAAATGCGAGGTGGCCCGGTCTTAAATGTGATTTAAGACCGACGATGACGTCATCATAGAGGCTGAGCGGACCGAGGCGATAGCCGAGGTCCGCTGCCTCTGTGATGACGGCATCGGAGGTCTTAAATCACATTTAAGACCGGGGCACCCTGCTTTTATCCCCATTCATAAATACTTTGAGAAAAATGGGTGAAAAACATGAAAAGATTAAAAAAATTGGTCAAATTTTAGAGATCAAGTTTAAATTCTCCTCAGTTTTTTAGCCCCCATTGTGACGTATCGATATCTTGAACTTGAATTGATGCTAGCAAGACGAACATTCTGAACTGCATGTCGCGACCGATACGCTCAGTATCATCTTTAATTTGCTACATTTTCGAGAACTATATCGGCTATTTTACAAGCAAATGTTGTTAACAGAAAGACATTGATCACGGTACCGCATCGTTTTGGAGATGAGGTTGAGCGAAAAGTCAAGGAAAGTTACTAACTTCTCGTTACCTGTGTTTACAGTTGTGCGAAGAGCTAACGTTACATACTATATATGCAGTACACAGTAAGAGTGAGTGACTGTGCAGCTATACTAGCGCTGTGTGTGGTTAGCAGATCATACTGCGGGAAGGACATGCAGACGTAGCCTAGTTGATGTTATGGGTCAGACACGGTGATAGAAATTCTTTGTAAGAGATGGAAGCAATTTTAAAATGCGCTTTAGCCTTTAAAGAGACTGAGCAATGATTCCTAAGCCTAGGCTAACCTATGTCTTTATCACTGCCAGTTATTATTCTTTGGAATGGTAACTCAGAAGACTAGGGTATCAACTTTACACAGTGTACAGTGTCCCAGTGTTACTGTTTATCTTGCTAACATGTACTTGGCTTACTGTATGACATTACAGTAGGCCTACATGTGCTGTGCAAAACTATGGGGTGAATATGGCATGTTGCTATGGCAACCTAGCATGGGCTTAAAATATTGTACACAGTAAGTATAGTGATCACATTCAATTCAATTCTCCTTACTTCTTGAAAACCATTCGAGACCAGTCTCGAATGCGATTCGAGACTGGTCTCGAATGGTTTTCAGCCAATCAGAATGCAGGAAATCAATACAAGTATTTATGAATTGGGAATTCAAAACGTCGTATGTCGGTATTTATGGACATAAGTTAGAAGGGAAATCATTCACTTTATGTCAAGGTGTACCCAAAGAACAGTTACCGAGGAACTTACTTTAGAAGATTTTCGGCCGACGCATTAATCTTTTCTGCGTACTGGCCTGTGGCGAATCCTAGCCCGTGGCAAGGAATAACCCAAGATATGAAACTGTGGGTGACTAACATTAGGTTAGGCATAGGGCCTACCTATCTTACATATTAGTGCCCTGAAAACTTGGCTGTTTTGAAGCATCGCTAAAAAAAGGTACGTGACAAATTCCTTGCCACGGGCTAGGATTCGCCACCGGCCAGTGCGCAGAAAAGGTTTGTGCGTCGGCCGGAAATCTTCTAACGCCACGCGTTCAACATGGCGCACACACCCAGTTTTTTAATTGAGACGCACATGATGCGCATATCAGCGATCCGGGGCACACGTGAAGTTTGCCGTCGCGTCAAGATGGAGAATACGCTCATACAGCTAGTGCCTGAATAATAACAATTACACACTTGTCTGAAGCGTCCGCGAAAGCGTCTTACTTTTTATATCGTTGCTTTCATATCCGTATCAGTTATGTGTAACAGTCAAGCTAGTTTTCTTTAGAGTGTTGCAAGGGGATACCAACATCTGAAAAATAAATTTGTTCCAAAATCTTAGATAGGCATACTGGATTAAAAGGGCAACCGTTACAAAGATTGGGTAGCCCTTCTCCAGTTCTTTTATAATCCGGTGTCAGAATTTAAATATCCAAATGATGTTTTTTGTTTTTGAATAAGGGGTGCGCCTATAGTTCCAAGAACTTGATTGGTCTGTGCCATATTCTGTGGCTATCTTACGAAAAAAAAAACTTCCGTCCCTTGGAACGAAAAAAAAAATCGATTCCCAAATGGACTTCAAATAGGAATTTCAAAGGATTGTGGCATGCAGCTTTAGTATGGTATTTTTCGTCAATGAAATTCTACTGTAGCATAAAAACAGCACAGATAAATCTTCTAGCACATAAATAGTTCAAGTTCTGTAACCAACTTGCGCACATGTTAGCGATGAGATATGCAACTCCGTGGATTGCCCTCTTGTTTTTTTTTCAGAGGGACTACAAAATTTCCTCAAAGAGATTTTCGAGACATTTTAGAGGAGCACTTCAATCATCAGAGGGGACAGGGGTTGTACAAAAAACAATGGCCAAATACCTCCAAAATTACAGAAAAGACACCTCTAATACGTAGCTTGTACCTAATATTCTTGCATATTGCTGTTTTCTTTCTATGTCCTCTTCTACTTTTCTTTCTTTTTGTTTTAAGACTTCAGGTATGTTCACACTTGTACGGTAACGGTAACGGCAAAAACTGCGGCAATGGCAAAAATTTCACTCATTTGGAAAAAAGGGTTGGTTCACACTGATAAGGCAACGGCAATGCGGCCATCCGGAAATTGATGAATACCGCATCCGGCAAAAATTGAATCGGTCGCGGAGAGGTTTATTGATGGTTTACAGATGGTATCCATGCAAATTACCCCTAGCAACAATGTAACCTCAAAGCCTTATTCTCAAAATATCGGGCACCCACCATTTTCTCTTTTTCCTCTCTTTCTTTCGATTTATTTGGTGCGTTATTGCCATTAAGAAAACCAGCCCCTCAACAATGTCTGCCATGTTCCATAATGGAACAAACGTTTCAGATGCAAATTCCCGTCAGTATCATCCGATAAAATTTTTACCATAATTATGCGGCAATAATTTTTGCCGTCATATGTAAACAGCTGTGCCGGATTACCGTTGCCGTTACCGCTTCCGGTATATGTGAACGCACATTTCCTGTGTATTCCTTGACTTCCCTCAAATAACATTGCAAAAGCTATCCATTATGTACAAATTCAATCTCAGCTAATATCTCTTTTCTTCATACATTAGGCCTCATCAAATTCTGACATCAAATCCGATCCCGTGACAACGCAATCAGGAACGTCACTACCGGGGGACATCCAGTGGCGTAGCCACGGGGGGGGGGGGGGGTGGGGGGCTAGGCCCCCCAGATTTTCTTCAGGCCCCCCAGATTTTTTGCGTCCTGATAAAGTAATTAAAAAAAATAAAATGTTTGGACGGAAATAAACTTTGAAGTATATCCTTCAAAGCAGTAAATAAGTAAAATGTGTAAAAATTAAAAAAAAAAAAACATGGATGAATGTGTGTAAAACACATTTTGTGCGCACATATGAAATCAAGTAATAACTTCAAAATGCCTACTTTCACTAAATTGGATACCGTTTGTGATCTGCGCTGTCGTTTATTGCATTTCACTTCGAAGATGAAACGAAAGTCTCGACGATAAACTTTAATGTGACTTTGTTAGGTTAAGACCCTTTCTGCCTTTCGAATTGCTGATTGATTTACTGAAAATAAGGCAATCGTACACTGGAGACCACTCTTACACGACCATTCCTATACTTTATCATACACAAAATATGCTGTAAGCAGGTAAGGGTACGGTACTGCCTTCGGATAATTCTTCCCTTCCATCCTTAAAATGTAGGCCTAAGTCGTACCTCACTCCTGCCCATGACAAGTGCCACTGTATAGACGATTTTTTCGACAAGTCCTCTTTTTACTAGTTGGCACTGGCGTCCGGGGGATTTGTAAAATGTCCACAAGGTCCGGATTTCATGTGTTTCCTTTTGCTTTGCGGTTGAATTGTTCTGAGAGATTTATTCGTAGTATTTTAATTTTGACTATGTAATGTACCGATGAACAAATACTGCACCATTTTGCACATTGTTTCTTTGGCAGTATGTATGTCTCTTGTAAAATCTCTACAAAAACTAAAAATATTTTGATATTTTTCATGCTTCCCAAAAAGGGAAAATCCTAAAACTTGGGCCTGTAATCAGTTCGAAGTTTTGCCAAACATAGCACCATTTTGCATCTATAAAGAAAGTTTCTCAGAGGGGGACACAACTACTTTTGGTTTTCCTGTTAAAGGGTAAGGTACTGCCTGAGGTAAGCTGAGATCCATTCAAATATTGGCGCATTTGCGGCTGGGTACATCCAGTTTAAAACACGTGGGAAGTGCCGTTTCCGGTCATTTGGAGGGGTTTTAAAGCCCAAAATTTTCCCATACGCTCCGCGCCAACTAATGGTGGCGCTCCACTTAGATTCAAATATTGCCGCATTTGCGATCTACGTCCTGAATTTTACAATTTTCCCAAAAGAAAGGGAGATACCGGTTCTTTTCAGTCTCATCCCCCAGGCCACAGATCAGAAGTGCCCAGTTTCGGGGGCCCTAAAAAGTGTATGTATTACCATTTTTCATAGATTGATTTTTTATTCTCATTATTTGAGAAGTCGCAGACATGAGATTCGTATTTCAAGGCTGGATACATCCAGCTTAAAACACATGGGAAGTGCCGTTTTCGGCCATCTGGAGGGATTTTAAAGCCCAAAATTTTCTTGTACGCTCCGCGCCAACTGATGGTGGCGCTCCGTTTAGATAGTCTTGCCGTGTCTGACCCTCGGAGGTACCAGGCCCCCCCCCCCCCACTTGTTACCTAGGCACCCCAAAAAATCGCAACCTGGTTACGCCACTGGGGACATCCAAGACATTTTCAAAGCGAAGTTTGTTGGGAAAGTTTATCGTCTGTTAAGACAGACTTAAAACTTTCTTCCGCAAAGTATTGCATTTGGGACACCTGCAGAAAATGTCCAGAATGATGTTGTCCAACTTTCTCCTCTATCAAAAGGTTATCTGAAATTAAGGCAGGCCGAGATCTGCCTGTCTCTTCGCCCCAAATTTGCCATCCCTAATGCAGTAATTGGCAATCCTTAATCAGACTGACAAACTTTATAGAGCTCTGGAAATGCGAATAATCGGAAACTCACCATACGCATGTGACATCACATCATTAAGTGACACCGACAACCAAAATGCTGTTTTCCTAAATTGTATTCCAAATTCCAATTTTTCCTCAATGTAAGATCTTAATTTTTTATTCCTCGCCTAGGTAGGCAAAGAATATATGGGATACTGATGTCGTGTGTGCGTGCAAGTGTGTTTGTAACGGTGCTTGTGAACATGATATCTTGAGATACCGGTAAAGTTCCACATTTTTATTTTTGGTCTTTGGATTAAACATGTTGAGAGACAGGATCCTTTTGTTTTTGGTTGCGGTCAATGGTAATTACAGGTCACCAGGAATTAAAGCCTGAATTGTAAACACGATATTTCAACTCCTCAAATTAGGAGTGACCTATGCTTTTCATATGTTGTGTATAGATTTGTCACATCAAGAGGGAGAATGCTATTGTTTGTGGTGAAAGTCAGTAGTCATTTGAGGTCATCGGCGGTGAAACTGCGAAAACCTCGAAATGGCTTTTAAACACAGCATCTCAAGAAAGCAATTACTTGTAGGCTACTATCTTTTTATCTGGATTATAAAAGATTTGTAACTTTGAGAGGAAAAATCCCATTGCTTTTTGGTAGATTTTAAAGATCATCTGAGATCGGCATCATGTTTCGAAAACCTTAAATAATATAGCTTCTGGTAGGAAACTTAGAAAAATGTCATATTTAGTATGTGGATGCATAACTGTTGAAAAAAAACCCCAATGTTTTGGGTGGGACAAAGGTTATGTAGGGTCACCGACCGTAAAAATGCAAAATTTCCTACGAATTTCTTGTATTATCTTCCGGGTCGTCAGAGTTTTAAAAGCAAACATTTTCAAGTTTTCTTTTGTCAAGGAATCACTAAGTCGTTGAGCTTTGCCTGAGATATGTCTAACAAGGCAAGAATGTTTCGGACACTCTTTAAATGTTGTTTGAGCACGGAGTTGTCAGAGGCAGCTCCCTGCTCCGACTGCTGGTCGGAGAGCCTCAATCCGCATGCCTAATGAAAACAACGGTCTGCACTCGCAACCTCATATTTGCTAAAGGAGGTGCAGGTTCATTAATAATCATCAAGCTTTTCAAATCTCCTTTCATCAAGCTTTTCAAATCTCCTTTCAGGAAACCCATGCAAACTTTTGTGCAATACATGCTCCATATTGTCAACAAAGAGCAAAATTTTGGCCTCTGCTTGGGACGCAAATTATGGCCCTTAAGCAGTGGTATTAACACTTAAGAAAAAATATCGTAAAATTTTGATGCTTGCCTCTGAAAAAAACTCTAGCTACGCCACTGATTACAGCCATTGAGAATGAGCTGGGTCAAAATAACAAGAGGTTTAAGTTCTTCACGTAACATAAGCATAGGCCCTGTCATCAGTCTGCGAGGTTGCCATTTTTTAGAATTCCGTGGTCCGTAGGGCAACTGATGGTGGTCTGGGTTAATATATTCTTTTTACAAAATTCCTACGACTGCCAGTCTCAAGTTGTCTAATGCGAATATGTAGGTATTGTTGCCTAGAAAACTCGACATGCTGCTCTATCAGCCCACTTGCCATTACAATCAGGTTGAAATCGTTAGCCCGTATTTTCATGATAATGGTTTTATTTTCGCTCTCTCTCTCTTTCGAATCTTGTAGTAAAAAGTTTTGTGTGTACTATTTACAAAGATTATATTTTACAGGGGTTGAAGGTTTACATAATTGGTCGGAAATTTGTACACCATGCAGTTAGTAGAAGTTTCAGCCCTTTTCACTGACCCGCTGATCGGACCCTATAGGGAAGTCTCTTCACACAACCGCGCTTATTTTCCATATACGATGTGGCGTAATTGCCTCCAGACATTACAACTTTAAGTGTAACGTTTGACAGTGAAGATAAAGATTTAGCCGGTAACTGCCTTCCTCCCTTTACCATACTCCGGACCTTGTTCTGCGTCCTTTCAGTGTTAACCCTTACACATGCATCTGTCTGCGCTTTATCCTAGTCGCTCGCGTTCCTTCCTGAATAGCTTAACAAGTCAAACAGCGTTCCAGTAACCAACTAATCTAACCCATGTAAAATGGTACGTGCAAAATTTTTAACCTTGAACTATTTAAAGGCAGTGTACTCTCACCCCACACTCATAAAATATTTAGTCAAATGGGGAACGAACTGGAATCTTGCCAAATATTTAAAAAGATTCGTTTGAAAGGTGACTAGAAATGGTTCCGGGACAACATTCTGGTTGGTGTCGCATTTCACTAAATGTATTTTTAGAGTGTAGCTTGCCACATCTGGGCCGTAAAACTTCATCTAACCTAACCTAACCATTTAGCTTGCCACATGCTCACAATGGAGCAATAAACTATACCGAGCCTTGTGTCTGGATGAAGATGAGTTTCAAACACACTGTTAAAAGCACACGTAAAATTACAGTAAAAAAAGAAATACATGAGATTTCCTGCTGCGATGGTTCACATGAATTTCTTTCAAGTTGTATTTTCTACTGTAATTTTACAGTGTTACCGGTGCTCTTGGACTCTTTGCAGACGAAATCAGATGCACAAAAGCTGGAAGAGGTAGCCTTCGGTGTGCAGTGTGCAGACTAAAGCTCTATTTTGATTGGTTCACCGTGACTGAGCGTTCCCTAAATGTTGCAATCCGACATCTATTGTTTTTAAAATGCCACTCTAAACATGGGTGATAAGATGAAAAATTATGGCAATTGCTAGAAACGTGTGGATCATGTAAATTTTCTGGTGGTTCACTCAGTGGCCGATGCCGCTTATAGTGATTCGCCCATGGCCGTTGGCGGTCCGCTGTAGATTTTGTTAACTGGGTATAGTCAACTGTTCAAGTCCCTGAACTTTCCGAAATTTGCTGATATTTTTATCACCAAAATTTCCACAACCACGTAGCCTTCAACCGATCGTTACAAGACCCGGTGCCCAGTCACTTTTCAAATCTTTTTTCATACAACTTTCAGTTCATGATCACAACCTGGCGCGTAGCCAAGATTGTGTCATGGGGGGGGGGGTGGTGTCGGGTGGGGTTTTGGGGCACGACATGAGGGAAAAGTCTAAGGATAGAGGGAAAACTGCTATTTTAGGTGTTTTTTGCATATTGAAAGGTTGGGTCATGGAAGGTTTCTGACCCCACCCCCCCCCCCCCACCGTGGATACGACACTGATCACAACACGCCCCATTTTACATTCTTATATCTGGACCCTAATCAAAATTCTTTACAAAACAATTCGCTTTGTAGTTATCGGTTCATATTGAAACCTTCATGCTGTTTCCGTTTTGCTCAACAAATCGGCCATGAAACGAGCTAAATTGGAACAAGCTTATAAATCTTGCCGCGTCACTTTGCATGAAGGACTGCTCTATCAGTGGCATGAAGTCCGGACTAACTCGAACGGAAAACGAAAGAGGACAAATTGTTAAAAGCAATGCGATTGGTCTAACAAGAGACCGTCACTTTTACGATCCAATCAAATTTAGTTTTCTAAAATTGAATGTGACGTGCTGTATCTTAACCTCGGTAACACGCTCTACATACATACACTGTACAAATGGCAGCTCCCTGGTATAATCCGAATTGTTTGCACTGACAGCAATTCGTAGCTACCGCAAAGCATCCTGTGTGTGCAGCAGCATTTATTTCTCCCGTACGGACCAATTTTTGAAAAAAAAAAGTTTCCCTATGAGCCCCTGGACCTCCCTCCTCCTCTTATAGTTCAGGGGCGGATCTAGGATTTTCCGTTAGGGGGGAGCCCTGACGGTCGATCATCTGCCCGAACGAGTATCTAAGCGGAGCGCCACCATCAGTTGGCGCGGAGCGTACAGAAAATTTTGAAAAATCGCGACCCCTCAGATAGCCTGAAATGGCATTTCCCAGGCTTGTAAGTAGAACCTAAGCAGCCGTGACTTTGAGTTTTTGTGTGCCAAAAATATTCCCCTTAATTAAAAGTGAGAAAATTGCAAAAACTTGCTCCATGAACTAAACCAAAATTTATTAGGCCTAGATCTTGATTTAAGCTAAGATCACTCTTTAAACACTTTTGATAAAACATCTTTCCAAAAATATTTCTTAATGTTATAGGTCCGGAAAAAATGGTCTAAGGATAAGGGGATCCTCAAAGAAGGTAAAGGGGGGAGAATCTTTCCTTTTAAATTTTGAATAAAATTTCGTTACAACCTATAATTCTATGAAAGTAAAACAACTAAATGATTGAAAAATGTAACATTGCAAGGTGTGTTTTAATTTTCAAGCAGACTTATGAGAAGACATTCTCACTCTGCATCATTAAAGTATTGAAAAACAAATTACCCGATTTTCGTTTCCTTTGCCCGTATTTGAACACCCTCCTGTCTGTGCATTGAATTAATTTGGCAATTGAAAACGTCCCAGCATTTATTAACGTTTGCCCGAATATTTGACCATTTCGGGCATTTTTTGAAAGGCTACAGTAGGAAGTGGAGATGATGAAAACCTTTTTCACATTCTGCCCAAATGTGTCACAGATCATTGTTATTTTTCATGAAAATTTTACTTTAAATATAGCGTTTTTTTTTCGGCAAAGACTTGAAGCTATTAATATAATTTAGGGTATTGTATGTTTTACACAGGATTTAAAAGCAGGCTCAAGAACTGTTTTAGCCACAGGCTTTCCAAATGTGTGGCGACTTTTTTATCTGTTTGATTTTTCGTTACTATGCTACCCTAACTATGATACTTTTCCAATTTGGGGCAAATGCTTGAAAGAATTTGTATTTTCGACAATTTCGGGCATTGTGTTGTGATTATCTGTGAAGTACTAAAAGTCACGAAAAATATAGCTTTCTGCGCTGCCCGAAGGTGTGGCAATTTATTTGAATCTTGACTTGGTTTTTCATGAAAATATTATTGCGACTAAATGACGTTTCTCTCCTTTTTAAGGCATATCTTTTCAAGATTTCGGTCACATTTAGGAATATTCCGAAAAACCATCCCATTTTAACAAAATTTAAGGGCTGTCCGAATTTTTTTTCCAAATTCCTGCCCGAATTTTTCCCAAATTCCCGTCCGATTTTGCGGAAATTTCGGACAGTCTTCCCCCTGCCTCGTCTCGTACGCCACTGGGTATGTCCACTCTACCCAAGATCTAAGTGAGGTCCAGTGAGGTAAAAGTGGTAAGGTTGCAACCCTTGAGACTGCATTCACCCAACATGGGTTTGGTTGTTGCACTGGCCAATGACTGGCAGCAATGACCGTGCAAAGTGCAAATTCCTTCCAACAATATTTGACAATGATTTTGGAACAAATTTGTGAACCCTCGGGAACTGAAAAAAATCCTACAGTTGGATAGAAACAGGCCAGATGCTAGGAGCACACTGATCCACACCAAGGTAGCCAATTTCAGCCACTCCAAGTCTGCTAGAAAATTATTTATCCAGAAACCCGACGAGTAAAAATTCAAGAGATTCCGAAGATATGAAGCTTGTTACAATCTTCCGAAATTCAGAATGGGGCACAATTGCAGAATACTCTGCAACTGCGTGGATCTATCGCAAGTGCAGGTATGTCATATAGTCGGGTAGTCCGGATTGAATATTATCATCGACCAGTGTGAACATAATTTTTTTTCCAGGTCGCCAGTGGGGGGGGGGGTGCTGGGGGCTGGGCGATTCAGTGGAAACTCCATCCCCCAAGCCCCCTTACGTAGCTACGCCACTGTATCTGACCAAGAATAAGATGCACTGCTGTAAGCTGGTTCACATTTGAGATCGCAGTAGCTTTCAAAAGTCTTTCGCTTGATGAACTTTAATGGCACTTTATTGCCATGTGCATGATAGATAAACATTGTTAAACGCTTTGTGTTATCATTGATTTCATTAGTGGCATTGAGATTCAGTCTCTACTCCCCGGGGATAGCAGAATTTTTCCATAATATAATGTGAAAGGAAAAATACTAGTTAAATTACATTTATGGTAGAAAACATTCTAATATGCGCTCAGTCAGCGACTCTCTCATTAAAAATATGATTTTGTCACAATTAATTCTACATTTCCCGAAATTGACCAATCATAATTCCTCGTAATTACCTGGAAAGGAATGGGATTGCAACTGATAACATAATTTACATAGTACATATTTGAACTTCCATTATCGATGGTGCGTAGTCTATGGACATTTTCACGGTTCTTTTGTCTTTCCATGACGAGTCATACACATTAAAAAGGGTTTCCGTTGATTAAAAATCTTCACATCTGATGAACCCAAATAGCAGATCGATTGTAAGAAAAAGTTTAGTGTTCTACAAAAAGCGTGGTGAGAAATAGGGTTGAGACCTTTGATATCACTCTACTGACATCTAAAGTACTCACCAGATGAACTACCTGATAAGTTTTGTTCCCTTTTTTCCGATAAGATAGTTAAGATCCGTAAGACAATCACCGTTTCTGAGGAAACAAATACTATTAACAAGTATACTGAGTGTCTGCCCCTCACTGAAAAAGTCTTATCATCTTTCCAGCTTCCTTCAGAAGGTGAAATTCATAAGATTATTGTTTAAGCATCTTCATCTGCTTGCAGTCTTGACCCAGTCCCAACATGGCTGCTCAAGGAACGCTTGCCACATCAGTTCCTTCCTACAATTACTAATATCATTACCATGTCCATGGAACAAGCCAACGTTCCTTCACAATTCAAGGAAGCACTGATTGTACCCATTCTCAAGAAATAATCGCTGGATCCAAATGACTTGGCTAACTATCGGCCAATTTCCAATCTGAGTTTTGTATCTGGTATTAGAAAGAGTTGTTGCAGATAGAACTGTGAACAACCTCTTAGACCCTTTCCAAAGTGCGTATAGGTCATTCCATTCCACTGAATCTGCACTTCTATGTGTTCATAATGATATTGCTCTAGCTCTTAACGATCGTAAAATGGTTCTTCTTGCTCTTCTTGACATGAGCGCTGCCTTTGATACCATTGACCACAACATTTTGTTAGATCGTCTCAAAAATCGCTTTTTTATTCAAGGAAATGTACTCAAGTGGATTGAATCTTATCTCACTAACCGCTCTCAAAAAGTTTATATCAATGGCAAGTTTTCAAATCCTGGTACTGTACTATTAAGTTTGGAGTTCCTCAAGGTTCTGTATTAGGCCCCATTCTTTTTTCTATGTAAGTTCACATATGTCTGAGATAGCTAAGCAACACAAAATTGATTATCACTTTTGCGCTGATGACACCCAGCTCTACATTGCTTTTGATCCAGTTAAAACTCCCGCGGCAGATCTTGAGGTTTGCATCCTTGATTTGCAAAATTGGCTATCCACCAATTTTCTGAAACTCAATCCAAAGAAGACTGAACTTGCATTATTTGTTTCCTCACACAATATTTTGCAAGGATAAGCACCTTATCTCTCAATATTGAAAATGTTACTATCAAAACTGTCGACAAAGTCAAAAATCTTGGTATGTATCTTGACTCCACTTTATTTATGGAAAGGTTTGTCAATGAAAAAGTCAAATGCTGTTCTTTTTATCTTAGAAACATTACTCGTATTCGTCATTATCTTGCCCCCCCCCCCCCTTGCCCATACCTGCGGACGCCCATGCTTTATACTACTGTGTTTTTGTGGGTTTCACGTGGGGTGCTTTAAATTTCTTCTCTTTTTTCGTTGTTCTTGCATGACCACTTGCATAATTTACTGTAGAAACGAGGCAGTAAGGTCGATTGCTTTTTTTCACGATTTTGTTTTTTCTCTATACTGGAGTGCATGCACTTTCCCTGAAAGTCTCAAAGTTTTTTGTGTAGGCCTATACTTCCTTTTGCTTGTGTAGATTCCTATTTAAAAGTGATCCTCATTTTTATAGAAGGCCTATGTATTATATGTAAAGGAAAAAACGATAAACAAAACGACAACGAAACAAAACTGAACGAAACCCTTCCCACCGTGGATACGTCGGGCAAGCCCATGGCCCCACTTGCCATTACCTATCGGGCACTGTCCAACCCCATTGATTCCGAGAAAGACAAATCCGATCAGTGATTTTGTTTAGTGACTGTAGGCTAGGCAGCCATTTGTGAGTCCATCGTCTTCTTTATATTATATTTTTATTATAATTTCAAACCCTCATATTCCGTGAAATGAAAAGAATCATCAAGATAAAATTTAGCGTACGTCCATCCATGACAGGAATTTGAACCATTCAAAGCTGATATACCCTATGCAGTATGGCCGACAGAAATGAGACCATCACTTGCTGTCCCGGGCCCATTGTCAATGATTATCTTCCTACGATGATCATGTCGCAAACATTCCCTTCATTGTACTTTCAGTTTCAGTGATGGTAAACATGTGTTAGCCTTGCCTAGCACATAGTAGACGACGCCGCGGAGACCGATCGCGATTGGAATCCTTGCACGCATGCATGATGCAGTACAGTGTACTTTACTACTGTACTTTATTAGAATCACAATTTACTTTGTGTAGGCCTATACTTCCTTTTGCTTGTGTAGATTCCTATTTAAAAGTGATCCTCATTTTTATAGAAGGCCTATGTATTATATGTAAAGGAAAAAACGATAAACAAAACGACAACGAAACAAAACTGAACGAAACCCTTCCCACCGTGGATACGTCGGGCAAGCCCATGTTTGTATGAGATCTTGCTCGTGAGAGCGAGCAGCGGCTACTATTGGAAATTTGGTCTGCAGCTCGAGTCTACATAGTCTACATAGTCGTTGACAACGGAATTTTACAGTACATTTCACGTCCAAACGAAAATCCATAACATTCTGGCAATGAGCGAGCTGGTATCATGGTGAGTTGGACACATTTTCTTTATTATCGGTTACAATATCAATTATTATTCGCAATACCGTGAGCAGCTGCAGTATGGTCACTGGATTGATATATTGATAGATTTGTATGAGATCTTGCTCGTGAGAGCGAGCAGCGGCTACTATTGGAAATTTGGTCTGCAGCTCGAGTCTACATAGTCTACATAGTCGTTGACAACGGAATTTTACAGTACATTTCACGTCCAAACGAAAATCCATAACATTCTGGCAATGAGCGAGCTGGTATCATGGTGAGTTGGACACATTTTCTTTATTATCGGTTACAATATCAATTATTATTCGCAATACCGTGAGCAGCTGCAGTATGGTCACTGGATTGATAATGTTAGCTAGGCCTAGGCCTAGGCCTAGCCTAACGTTTAGGCCCTAATTAATTGCATTTTGCAGCGTGGTGTTGATATTTTGCTCAGGCTGCGTGTGTACTGTGAATGTGAGCGTAACATACGCTTACGCTAGCGTCCATCGATCATTGTCTCTTGTTGTAGCCTAGGCTAAGGTCTAACGTGAAGTCTTTAAGTTGCATACTATGGGCTAGGCTAAGTTTGAGTTTTGTCAACATGTAGCCAATAGCATACTGCTTGAGTGGGTGGGGGGGGGGGGGGGGTGGGTGCTGTGAAAATATTGGTACCAGCCTGTTGTAAAATACACAGAACCTGTATTGTGGCCATACCAGTTCTCAACTCTGGGGTTGGGAAGTTAAGTGGGAAGGATGCGAAGCCAGGCACAGCCCCCATGTTAATTATCCTAGGTAACCAGTCGAAACGTCCCCAGTCCAAAACTTCCCCACTTTTTTGCAACCAAAACGTCCCTGCTTTTTACCAAACATCTCCGTGATTTGGTATACCAATTTAAAACTTCTCTGCCTAAAGAGTTTGAATGTGCAATTGAAATTTGCAAGTTGGTAAGTTAACGTAAGATGGAAACGTGACTCAGAGAGATGAATAAGAAATATTAATAAAGGTGAAAGGATGAATTAAGGGATACTCTTTTCAATTGTGACGAGTGCTTAGATGAATTAAATTGTAATTGAGCCGTGCTTAGTAGGACCTGAGAATTGAGATGAGTCAAATTGTTATTGGATGATTACATGCAGTGGGAAAATAGGGAAGAAAGGCTATTGCAAAGGTTGGATAATTGATGTACCTTTTGATAAGACTTCTCTTCTCTTATACATTTTGATGCATAGGCTTCATGTGAAATAAATATTTACAGTAACCTATGATCAATGGCATACAAAAGATAGGCTATAGCCTAGGCCTAAGCAATCTTTTTTGTTTTCGATGTTATATAAACATTTCAAAAAATAATTTACGTTCAAGTTTTTACCGAATTTACAAAAAACAACTTAATCGTTTCAACTAAACTAAAAAGCTCAGTTCATTTTACAACATACAACGGGGTCGTTTTGACGCAGGGACTTTTTGATCTGAGGACGTTTTGACCAATGGCGGGGACGTTTTGGTATGGGGATGTTTTGGTCTGGGTCTGGTAACTTTATCCTGCACATGTATAATGCAGCTGGGTGTTTGATTGGGTTAATTACCTTGCAAGGACCTCTGCTCTGACATCATTTATACCACATTTCTTTGCAATCATGCACATTCTAAAAGGGCCAAAACTCTCTCCCCAAACTTCAATTTTGGGACCTGGATACCAAAATCCTCAATTGGCTCAGCTCTTTGATTGAAGGCTTGAATTGAATTCAAACAATGCAGAGTGCCAAAGCTTATCTTACACAGCATGAACAGTACTGAGAGTGTTTTCTTTTTTCTTGACATCAAATAGATCCATATTTTTGGGTGACTTTAATTCAAATCAATCGTGGCTCGGAACCAAGCCCAATCCTTTTCTTGGATATGTTGAATACATTGTCGCTACATCAGTTTGTTAAAGGTCCAACCCATGTGTCTGGTAACACTCTTGACTTGATTTTGATTCGGGAAAGCAGTTACTTTTCGATCACAAATGTCAGGAACAACTTCTTCCTCTCTGATCATAGGTTTATAGCTACTCTATCAACAAGTTGCCCGATACTACAGTAGTGCGGAAACAAGTTCAGTTTCGCAGATTAAATTCAATTGATCAAGAGAGTCTTAGATCAGACCTTAAATATGGAATGGAAAAAATCCAAAAACTTGAATCTCTTGATGTCATGGTTACTGCTTACAACGATCTACGTGTAGCCAGGACGATGCTAAACAAACATGCACCTGTTAAACCAAGCAAATAACTGTCTGCCATGGCATTCCCTGGTTTGATAATGTTGCATCACAATTAAAAACTAAGACGAGAAATGCCGAGAGGAGTTGGTTGAAACACCCAAACCCGGAAAATCATGCCTTATTTCGTTCACTTCGGGGTTCCTATAAAAACCATGTCGAAAAAAGCCTCATTCGACAGGCGTTTGAGTCAAGTGGCAATGATACTTGGCAACTTTTTGATAATCTTGCCAAGATTACTGGCACAAAGAATTCTATCCCTTTACCAGAAGGTGTGACAGATGACCAACTAGCCAACGATTTTGCTAACTACTTTTATACAAGGTAGATGTTCTAAGGAGAGACCTTGAGCAACATCCTTTATTTATTCCACCTGAGGTCGAAGTCCCTGCTCTAAGTTCATTCTCTAATTTGGATGTTACAACAGTTTAAAAACTTATTCAAAATGCCAAGCCAACCACTTGCACCCCCGATCCTCTACCGTCGTCTTTAGTTAAAACTCATAGCGATATATTCGCACCGATATTCTGCAAAATCATTAATACATCTCTTGAAACTGGCGAATTTTATTCTAACTGGAAACAGGCTATAGTCAAACCTCTTCTATAAAATAAAAGTAATATCGATCACATAAAAAAGAATTATTGTCCGGTGAGCAATCTTTCTTTCCTGTCTAAACTGGTTGAAAAGGCTTCTCTAATTAGTTTTACAAAACACATGGATAGTTATGGCCTCCTTCCTTCATATCAAAGCGCATATAGGGCTAACCACAGCACAGAGACTTTGTTGGTAAAATTACAAAACGACATTTTGTGCAACATGTTAAGTTTAGTAACTCCATTGGTTGCAATGGATCTAAGTGCAGTGTTTGACACAGTCAATCACCAACTGTTACTGAATATTCTTGAAAGATGTTTTGGTGTTTGTGATGTTGCAAAAGATTGGATATCATCTTATTTGTCGGATAGGCAGCTCAAAGTCTGTATAAATAATTCGTTTTCTGCGCCACTAAACATTGACTTCTCGGTACCTCAAGGCAGTATTAATGGCCCAGTGTATTTCACTTGTTACTCAAGTACGATGAATACTTGTGTCACTGATGACCAATCCCTCATTGGTTATGCTGATGACCACAGCATTTACACTAGTTTCAGAGTAGGAGACATTTCTTCTGAAGTGGATTCCATTAAAAAACTCTCTTCGTCGCTAGGAAAAGTGAAAGACTGGATGCAGTGTAACCATCTTAAAATGAATGACGAAAAGTGTGAATTTATCATTTTTGGAAGTTAGGCCCAATTGACAAAATGTATAGCAAATGTTATTTCTATTGGTGACATACCCATTCGTAGGTCTGAGAAAATTAAATTACTTGGTGTGTTTCTGGATGAATCCCTTAATCTCAAGTATCACATATCTATGAAAGCAAGGGCATCCGCCCTCTCTATGTATAATTTGAAGAAGATCCGTAATTATCTAGACAGAGCAAGTTGTCTTAAATATGCTAATGCTCTGATCTTTTTACAAATGGATTATTGTAATAGCCTGTTCATTAACCTTCTGGACTCTACGTTACATCCACTTCAAAGAATTCAAAACCTTACTGCTAAGTTAATCCTTGGTAGATCCAAATTTGACAGTGCCTCTGTGGCTTTGAAAGAGCTACACATTCTGCCCATCAAAGCTCGTATTTAGTATAAGATTCTTCTCCTTGTGTTTAAATGTCTCCACAATTTAGCACCAACTTATTTATCAGGGTTGATTGAACTCAAAGTGTCCTTTTATGCTACTAGATCTTCAAAAGGTTTACTTCTTAAGGTTCCTTTCACCACTCGCAGTTCTTTTGCGGATCGTTCTTTTATGGTCGCTGGCCCGAAGCTTTGGAATGCCTTCCCGATTCACATTCGGCAGTAATTGCCTTGTATTAATTCTTTTAAGGATGCTTTGAAAACTTATCTTTTTAGGAAATCTTTTTCTTGATTTTTTGTTCTTTGTAAAGCGTCATTGAGTGTGTTTCATCACACTAATGTGCGCTATATCAAGTTTTGCAACCTTAACCTTATATAAATTGAGTTTTTCCATACTCACCTTGAAGCTAATAAACTGAGATTGTATCTGGATGAGGATGAATTTGGGGTAGGGCTGTGACCGTGTAGCGATTAATCGCTAAACGATCGCATGTGGAATAAACGTTTAGTTCAAAGCTACTGGCGATTAATCGCAAAACCCATTTTTCGTCCGATATTCTTCCCAATGTCCTATGAATTTTTGCCCACCTTTCCTTCTACACAATTCACACAGATCGATCGTCTTGTGAATTTCCCTATGTAAACTTTTCCGGCGCTGTAAGCAGCCTAGACGTAAACTGCTGCCTAGCCGTACAACGGAGCAACTCGTAGTACTCCCCGCGGATTGCGGAACGGAGGTTGTACAACCTGTGTTATAGCCTCGATGTGCCGCGCGGCCTACATCTTACAACATTCATTCAATGCGTATTTAAAAGCTGCACAGAGTAGTCATTGCAACACTTAACAGTTTTGAGTACAATGCACACTGCTTGTTTACTTTGCGTGAGTCGACCATGCAGGCAACAGTGAACTAGTTCGATCCGGTGCTCAAGCGACCACGTGCGTCAGTATATCATGTACTTACGTAGTGTAATGAAGAGTGCAATGTTTATTGTCTCGATTTCGTACGTACGGTGTCACTTGCGATGAGCACGGAATTACTGTCGTAATAAATATGTTCCGAGTTCACTGGCAGTTGCAGAATAGTTTAACCAGGGAGTTGCCACTAGAGGCAACTCCCTGGTTTAACCGCAGTTGCTTTGAATCAAATCCGATATAAGTAGTACAGGATGGGACGTAAAACAAGCGTGGTGTGGGATTGTTTCGATGTTGATAAAGCTGACAAGATTGCTAAATGTCGCATATGTAGTGCCAAATTAAAATACATCGATAGGTCTACTGGGAGCATGATGAACACAATATAGTTGTAAGCATGTTGACTTCGTGAGGTTAATTAATCGCGATTAACCGCTAAACGATCGCAAATTTTTGCGATTAAACGTTTAGTTAAAATGCTACACGTTCACAGCCCTAATTTGGGGTTTGAGAACTGGGCCTTCAATTGAGTAATACTCCAGTATCCCATCTCAACCTTTGCAAAAAACAAAAAAAAAAACTCAATCAAACTATCAGCTCCACCAAAATAGCCTAGATATCAATCCATTTCTAGTTTGATCGATTCTAATGTTTTGAACATATCTATCACCTTAACTTTTGAAAATGTACACCTCTCTTGCTAGACCAATGTGTCTATTCCCCCCCCCCCCCCCCCCCAGAACAAACACTGCTGTTCCATTCATTGGCTTCTACCATGGAAGTACTTACCTCTTACTTCCATGCTTCTGCTGCCCAAATAAGGTGAAATAACGTTACAGGTTGTTCCCACAATTCCTGGAAAACTTACGGTGTCTTATTCTGTCGGTCCAAAGAATGTCACATCCTGTGCGAAGAGTCAATCATGAGACCTGTACCCCAAGCACCCCGTACTTTTGCATTTGCCTGACATAATTGGCATAATTTCTGAGATTTCTCTGCAACCTTGCTCACAACAAACTTTGCCTGTTATGCCCAAAATAGTGTATTGTAAGGCTCTGGTAGTAGCATACGTGCACTGTACCCACTGCCAAACTGTCGTTGTTTTCACTCCAGCTGAATTTTTCGTGACCTAGGTCACGCAAAAGCCTGGATATTGGACCGACAGAATAAACACACCCTGGATTAAAACATAGATAATGTGTATGCATTGTAACATGCTGCTGTGTTATGTACAGTCGAGCATTTATTGCTCATGCATTTCAGGCATCCGCACCTTTGTCTGCAAAGCCAAATTAAAGAAAGATTCAAATCTTGCAATTCACAACTTTCACTGTACACAGACACTGACAACTGTGTGAATATTAGCATACAAAGAATTAACCACCAGCACTTGGCAGATACTGCACATGTACATGTGTGTGAACAGGGATCTAGCCCTAGTGACAGCCCTGGGGTTACTTATTCCATTTACTGTACAGTACTGTATAAACAGCAGAACAACAGCAACGTTAGGCCTACCGTAGGGCTAGCAAAGCACCGTAATATTAATCAGTTTCAGTAGCTGAATTCAAAGTGGCAATTCCCTAAGCAAGTCTCGTACTTAGTGTACCTGTAACCTCTGTTGTTAAATAAGCACATTTTAAAATTGCTACCATCCCTTCAAAGAATTTATATCGCAGTGTCTGACCCATTACTGTATCTGCATGTCTGTCCCATTTGCTAAATGATAAGGTACGTCACACAGCACAGTCACATACTACAGTACTTCAGTAAGGCTACTTTAACTGCATATATGTACATATATATAGCTGTTAATGTTAGCTCTTGGCACAACTGTTAACAGAGATAACTAGAGGTAGTAAAGTTCTTTCCTTGACTTTTTGCTCAACCTAATCTCAAGAACGATGTGATATTGTGATCAGTGTTTCTGTAAACAACATCTGCTTTTAAAAAAGCGGATATAGTTCTTGAAAATAAAGCAAATTAAAACTGATACTGAGAGTATTGGTCAGGACATGTAGTTCAAAATGTTCCATTTTGCTCGCAATGATTCAAGTTCAAGATATGGCTATCTCACAATGGGGGCTAAAAAACTGATAGAAATTAAGATTAATCTCTAAAATTGAACCAAAATTTTTATTTCTTTTATGTTTTTCACCCATTTTTGGTTCCTTGCCGAAGACAGGCAAGGAATCTATGCGATGGTGATGTCATGTGTGTGTGAGAGCTTGTAAACGATACCTTGCCAGGTACAAGTCGCTCGCGAGAGCTGAGGCCTCGCACGTCTTTCCTCGCCTAGGCGAAGCTCGTAACTGGCATAGGTACCCGAAAATTCAGACAATGCAATGAGCTCTGTCACGTGATATGCAAGAGCCCGCCCTCGCTTGTGGCTTTCAAGTGCTGCGTGACATAAACGGCTAAAGGGGAATTCCGACCATTTCCTTACGGGGAACAGTTCTGTGTACCCCATAAGGCATTGAATACAGGTATGCCCTGAGATAGAGATCAAAGAAGGTCCAGAACCTTGTAATCGCGATATTTTGAGGTAGTGTAAGAGAATCTCCAACATAGCCTACTGTATGTGATGTTTGGTGTCCAGCATGCAGGGATCCTAGGGTTTTTGTCAAACCTGCTAGATGACAAGTTTATTTAGTGGGCTCCCATGGTCGTTGAGTATGAAGACCTAAGACCATGCTAGACAAGGAGAAATTACACTGCTGAGTTTCAAGAAAATTGATAACACTGGCAACTAGAGTATAAACGAAAATACATTTACAGAAAACTGATATAAGGTATGAACTCACATGACAACCTGGATAAGCACAGAGCAATATATGCCTTAAAACATTGTGCTATCAAATGTAAGATCTACAAAACAAGTGACTGATGTCAAATGGCCAAATGACTCTTAATTTAAGAGAAATAAATAGTATAACATAGGCCTAGTGTGCGCACAAAAAAAAGAAATATCTTATCTGTACGTTGGCGACATCTGACATCTAGTGGTTCCTTGGGTTGGTAGGGGTACAGGCCACAGCATCTGCTAAGCATCGGATGTCTGACGCCTCTCAGTGGGGTATCAGGCATACAAAAATTACAAACTGAAATCACACTCCTTCACAAAAATGAAATTACACTCCTTCACACTGTGATTTCTGGTACTGTCCAGGAAAAGTCTCACATAATGAACACAGAATTGATATATCATTAACTCTGGTGCAAAAGAGGTTCCTTGGGTACAGTCTCTCGTACTGGATATTATTTCTACGTTCAATCTCAAGTCAGAGGTTAACTAACATGAATGAATTTTGCAATGAAGTACTGTATCATGCACCAATGGGATATCCAGTGTCCAAATGTAAAGTGGGTAGTAATTGAGGATGTAATTTGGTACTCAATAAATCGGCAATTGCCTACCCCACTCGTACTACCAATGTAAAAGTTGGCGAATGTTAGGACTTTTTACTAAAGTGGGTCGGCAAAATGCTTTTATGGATCACATTCTCAGCTGTAATCCATTATTACCAATCATTGTTCCATGTAATCCTTTCTCCTAATTCTAGCAGCTTTCATAGCCTTTTAATGAGAGCAGTAGATATTCTTATGTACCTTTCTATTGTTATTTCTTACGTTCTTAGAGTTATTTATATGCCCAGTTACTAACAGTTAAGCCTAACGTTTATCTTTCAACTCAGCTCTTTACTAGTGTGCCTTTGAAAGGCGCGCCGTACAATGGTGTTCATGCAGTCAATGTTGTACGCGTTTCCACAGTTGTCTGTGACGTAATATTGGTATGAGTAATGTAATTAGGTCACAGAGGATTCCCTTTCAGAGCGTTTATTTATATGCTGCGTCTGTGCAATGGAATTATTATTTTACTTTTAAAACTGGAGATGCGAGTTTGTTGTTCAGATTTTTAAAAAGACAGAGGAGAGCTGTATCTGAATGAGGACAGACATCGGTAGCGTGTAGTACGTGTGATGTGTTTGATTGCGAGCGTGACTAGGAGTTGCTAAAGGAAAGAGATCAGTTAATTTAATGTTACAAAGTTCGCATTTTTACATCAGATGCCAGATTGAATAATTTGACCAATAAAATAATTAATATATTGAGTCTTAGAGTTAGAATTAATTTGTACAGGAAGGACCTGTGTTATTAAATCATTCGAAACGTAGAAAGAATTGTCCTTTTATTATTTTGTCAATTTGCTCCCAATTAAATTATCCACCTTTGAATCCTCATATTCTAAGGACGGAATAAACGCATTTTGCCGACCCACTTTAGTAAAAAGTCCTAACATTCGCCGACTTTTACACATATTAAGATAAAAGAAATATTCCAGTTCTTTTCCAGTTCAGTATAACAAGGCAATAATATGAATAATGGAGTTGCACAAAAAATAATTCTACAGCTTCTGTCTGTCTTACATGGTGCCAGACAAGACCCAGGTATATGCAAAGGTTGAAAATAAGATTTAAAACATACAGATCATTCCTTAAGGTGGTTCCATTTCAAGAGAAAATAGTCAAATCTCTTTTAAGAGGCTCTGGGTACAGTAGCTCACATACTAATTTTTGACAAAGATGTCTTTCCTGTCTAAAATGCAAGATAAATTATATTTACAGATTTACACCATGGATGAGAGGTACTGTATAAAGTCACTACACTGTATCACCCATAAAAACTTTAAATATTTCCTCCTTTGAAGCCATAGCAAAGTTTCCACAGTACAGGTCAATAAAGTATAAGATTATTGGATAATTGAAAGATCTCCCATTTTGCTTGCAACCTCTCAGTATCAAAGCTCAAGTCTCTCTCCCCTTCTCGTAAAACCATGAGGGAAGCTCTCAATCTCTGATCAAGTCATTGGACCCTTAAAATTGCAACCATTGGCTATTCCTAGCCCTAGCTACCAAGGATGGCACCCTGAACCAATCGAAACAGTTAAAAAGCCTGCCCAGTTGGACCTCATTTACATGTCATAAAAATTGTCTACCCTCCAAAGCCATGTGGAGAACATGAGCTCCAACAGGACAGAGGCAGGATACACATCATAAAAACAAGGTTACACAAAAACAAAAGAAAACTAAAAGAAGTTACTATGTGGTGACACTAAGGGAAACAGATGCAGTATGTACAAGGACAAGAGTAGTTATCATACCCTAGCTTTGCCTTAACAAGCTATTATAATAAAAATAGAAAGTGACCAGGTTGTGATCCTTACATTAGGAATGACTGACACTTTTCATATTTGGTACATAGATTTGCCATGTTTAGAGGAAGAACCCTATTGTTTTTGGTGGAGGTCAAAGGTCATTTGAGGTCACCATTTTCAGTAGTTTATGAGGACAATAAAGCACCCCTTTTCGGCAAGGTACAGTATCACTAAGCCTTTTGGCTTTCTGGTTCACGAAGTATTTATGAATGGGGATTAAAGCAGGGTCAGGGAATAATTTAGTACAGAAATTTTGCATAGCATTTTTGCGATACAAGTTCCATTTTGTGTAGCAATTTTCAAAATTTGCATAGCAATTTTCACTGTCATACTTTTCTTCTGTTATGCAGTACTCTGATTCACACACAGATGCTATTCCCCCCTTTGATACTGTGTTCAGTTATATGCTGAAACTAAACCCAAACATTGACTTAATGTGACAGCACTGTTCCACGAAAAGTCCTATCTGCAATAATTCTTTATGGATCTGCAGAAACAAGGCACAAAATTCTGAGTTCAATTCCATATCGGACTGAATCAGCTCCTTGCTTTGCTGTAGCCTGCCTACAGTGTAGGGTCCTCCAGAAAGCCAGTCAAAAACATTCCCTCAACAAGCTTGATGCACTGCAGGCTAACAAACTGGAACAGGGCCAGAAGACAGTCAGTAACCTTATTGTTTTTCTTATACCATGATAATAAGCAGTTTGCATGTTTCTTAAAATCCTGGGACTTTTCCTAAATTTCGAGCTTTCAATCCCGTTTCTGAGTGTGTTCTCAAACTTCTCATATGTATAACATACAAGGCCTACTATGGGTATTGCTACAGCCTCATTCAGGGTAGTCAGAAAGATGTCAATTTGAAAGATGCCATACTGGATAAATTATTCCCTGAGGGTACCATGGTCTTGAATGTGATTTAAGACCTGCAATGCCATCATTACAGAGACAGTGGACTGAGGCAATAGTGCCTCTGTGGTGGTGATGGTAAAGGAGGTCTTAAATTACATTTAAGACTGGGCAGGCCTTGATTTTGAGAAAAATTTATGGTTGTCCATCAGGCAACCATTTCACTAATGTTATCTGTCCACAAGTAAAATTTGGTTGTCTGAAACAAAACATTTATTGTGTTCATGCACTTGTAGTTTTTAAGAATAAAACAGATGTGATGTTTGAGAGACAGTTCCAAACACTTGAAGTCTGAAATATGGTACGATGCAATAAGTCGAAACAGGTCAGGCAGCAGAATTCTTTTACAGTTCTAGAGAAAAATGGTTGTCCATCGGACAACCAACCTTTAACTTTTGGTTGTCCATATGAAATATTAGTTGTCCCGGACACTTTTGGTTGCCCAAATGAAATTTTAGTTGTCCTGAACACTGGACAGTCCGACAGCCATGAAATTCAAGCCCTGCCGTGGCACCCTCACATTTATCCCCAAATTACAGTATGTGGATGACTCATGAGATGAGGCCAATTCTTCATACTTCAGCTAATTTTGCGTGACTCCCTGCTGTACCAAATTGGACCCTACCCCTACCTTGGTGTTGAATATTTAAAAGATCATTCTCGATCTACAGTAAGAATATAATATCCCAGAACGTACAGTGCACTAACAAAGTCCTTGGTTTATTGAATAGGAATTTACAGAATTGTTCTCTTTCTAATTGCATGCAAATCTCTAGTCTGGCCAAAATACAGTAGAATGTGCTGGTTCCATCTTTGATCCTTACTGCATGTCCCATATAAACTGATTCTATTGAAAACAGTTTACAGCCCATTATCCTTAAACCTTTACCGTTGTTTGGGTCCTTTTGGACCCATACAGAGAGCGCGGCTGTCACCCATCTTTACTGTTTCACGAGGGGCTCGAAACTGCGAGTAGCTACCCGAAAATTCGGCCACAACAACGAGAGGGACAATAGTTTATGGTCACAGGGTCAATAACCTACGGAAGCTGATGCGGGGGGTGCTACATCCGCTTTTCCGCCCACTCCCGAGGCACACAAATATGCCCTGATTGGAGCACAACGGTAAAGTGTTAAGCAGGTGTGACATGCAAATAAGTTGTAGAGGTAGAAGTTTCATTTATAATACTGTGCAGTTTGCCCTTGGGCACTTTCAGTATTGAACAAGAATGCTGAAAATGTTCTTACTGCCTTTAGGCATATGTATATCAAAGTTCTCCATAATTTCAAGTTGGCAAATTAGACCAAAGTCATTGCTACAGTAGTGTATTTCCCCCTTTTCATTTCAGATAAACTCTCATGCTGTTAGATCCAGTACATTGATTTTTCATCTGAAGTAAGTTATTCTTCAAAAAGTTTTCTGCCATGGATGCAAGCAGGCCCAACCAGCAAGGAGAGACAGAGTCACAGAGTCAGACATGTTTGACATTTTCCGTGATCCTGGTCATAACTATATGTCTAGCTGTACCACATCTTGTCTTTGGGGTTGCCAGTGTTCTTATTGGGTTGACTCTTGTCAGCAGAGCTCCTGTTGTCCTAGCCAATACAATTGCACCTATCTGGAGTGGTGGTATTGTAAGTAAAAAAAATGTCAATAGCATGTGTTGTGCCGTCTTTTTGACTGAACAAACTTTCAGTGGTTTTGTAGGTTACTAAGCAATACTAATGGAGAAGCCATTGGCTTAGGAATTACAACTTCATGGCAACTGACCAATACTAATGTGGTATTTTTTGAAGGACAAGTTCAGGGAAAACCATAGATTTTTCCTGAATGAAAAACCCATCTTACTTTGACCTGGCCTGCAGGAATCGAGCTCCAGACCTCCCAGTTGCTAAGCTTTATTGCTTCCAATGCCACCGCCTTTATCCCCTGGCCACAGCACGTACTATCATAGAGCAAGCATATACTGTTAATACTGTGATTGAATTTAGCTGAGTCTGAAGTTTAAAAATAATGTATGGTACAAATGAGCTACTGTAGGTTCTTTCATACATGTACAGTACTGTACAGTACAGTAGTACCACAGACTTATATACAGTACGTGGACAGAGCATGTGATTTGTACGTCCTATCCATAGATTGTTCCCACCAACTGGGACAGAAAAGATGGTTGCTGTGGAGCTATAAATTGTCTGATTTGAGGGTAACTCTGTAATTTTTTAAACAATCTTAAGTTAAACATGAATGGGAAACATCATATTCCTGCAACACGTGAGTGATTTTAACCTTATCTTGAGATATTTCTAAAATATTTCAACTTTCGTGCAAAATCTGGTAATGTGACTTGAGCAAGTCCAAACTTTTACAAAGCATTTGAGACAGTCATCTTGGTGCCCTTTTTCTCACATGTACAATGGGCCAGCAACAATCTCCCATGCAGTATGCTCTGTCCATGTATAGGAAGTCTGTGAGTACTAGTACTCACTTTCATGTTTATTTTGGTTTGAGCAGTGCACTTTGTGAAGTATCATTGACAGGATTATACACTGTGTTGCAATACCTGGTGTGCAAATTAAGGGTTGTTAATGTTTTCATGAAAACAGAGTAGGTTTATTTCAATCCAGTGTACCAATGAGAATTGATTTTTCTGATCATTTCTTTTGTATATTTCCCAGTATATTGTCACAAGTCTCTTTGGATTTTATGCTGCAAAGAGGAAGACATCTTACATGGTTAGTATTTAATCTTTAAGTGTGTTATTTGTGTTTTGATTCCTTGACGTAGAAAGAGGAAATGACCAGATAAGATGACATGCCACCTCTGATAAAGGTCAGAGATCATTGGAGGTCATTGGAGGTCTGAATGTTAAAACATTGTGAACATGGTATCTCAAGAAGACAGTCTGAATGAATCTTATACTTCATTTGTCTTTTACTTGGGGCTTGATTTGGATATTGTTTGTGAAGGAAGTCAAAAAGGTCAAAATAACAATACTGTAGCCCATTGGCCTGATTCCCTTAGAAATTTGCCTAGACTAGTAGCTTGTACAGAAAAAGGGGTCAGTTGACTCCTAAATTATTCAAGCCTAATTGGTCAGTCTACATGAGCCTCTTGAATTTATGCATTGCACAGCCTCTGTGTGTATTGTGCATCACATCAGATTTACAAGAAACTGTTGACAGAAAACTTTAGTGTAAACTTTTTTTTTTTCATTAAAGTATACTGTATGTACTGTATAATATGCAGTTATTAAGTTCCCTATTGATCTAAAGAGGTGTGAAACTGAGGACTGATTTTTGTGTAGAGTACTATATCATTGCTTTTCTGAGTATTTTTGGCCCCTAGCTTTCATGAACTAGGAGTCCAATTGATTCCCAAAGTTTGAACCTACATTTTGACCCCTGTCAAAAATTAATTTCTAGCGTGGCTGCCAGAGGTCAGTCTGCTTAAAAAACATAAAGTGAATTTTCAAGAACAATATTTTTGGACCTTGTACATGTTTGTAATTTATCATCCAGCAAAAGAGCTGGATTCATATGCCCATATTCTCATGATGTGAAATATGTTTCAAATTAAATTTTAAACATTGATGCCTTGTACTAAATATTTTTGATCATGGACAAATGCATCCACAAGTTTTTGGTGCAATGCATTGCAAGCAACTGAATTTTATTGAGATACAGTGTCAAAAAGATTTGGTCATAGGTGTGGCATTCGGTTAGCCTGGTGAGAATGCTTGACAAGTAGAGTAATCTTTTAAAGCATGAAATATATTTTTCTTACTTCTTTTGACAGATGTGCTGTTTCGGTGGATTTTCAGTGGTCAGTCTCATGGTGGGAACTATAAGCCTACAGCTTCTTAGAATGGGGTTGGTGGACCTCACCAACAATGGACAGGTGTACATGAAGGTAATTTGTATTTCTTGGAACCATATTTATCAGACTATTGGCTTTAATAATGATAAATGGCCTACACTAGGTGTGATAAATATAATTACAAAGGAACATAACAGACCTGATGCATTGATTGCACGATTGACATCATGCATTTCATGGTTGGATAAAAAACAATACACACTTGGCCACATCAATGAACTTTGTTAAGGACGTACAGATTACCAATTTATGGACTGTGGAATTGACCCCACAGGTGTAGAAGACTTGCTTGTGTATCTGACCCGTTGACCATCAACTATCTGCATTGTTGGTCTTGGTTTGTTATTCCCCTAAAGGAGGGTGTGCCTTTTGCATATAGTGACATCATATGCATAAGGTATGTTATATTTCATCTTACCTTTGGTTTTTGATTCCTTGCCGAAGGCAGGCAAGGAATCTATGCGATGGTGATGTCGTGTGTGTGTATGTGTGTGTGTGTGTGTGTGTGTGTGTGTGTATGTGTGTGTGTGACGCCTGCTTGTAAACACGATATCTCAAGAATGGTTACCCCCAGGGATCTCAAACTTGGCATGTAGATTGTCCACATTGAGTAGATGGTCCCTATTTTTTTTGGTAGAGGTCAAATGTCATTTGGGGTCACCAGAGGTCAAAATGTAAATACCTTGGAAATTGCTTGTAAACACGATATCTCCAGAAGGAAAAATGTGAGCAATCTCATACTTACCATGTTGATTGTCCATATTGAGTAGATGGTCCCTATTGTTTTTGATGGAGGTCAAAGGTCATTTGGGGTCACCAGAGGGAAAAAGGTCAAAACCTTGTAAACACTGTATCTCAAGAAGGGCAAATGTGAGGGATCTCATACATAGCAGGTGGATTGCCCATATTAAGTAGGTGATCACTATTATTTTTGGTGGAGGTCAAAGGTCATTTGGGGTCATCAGAGATGAAAAGCTCAAAAACTTGTAAACACCATATGTCAAGAAAGGTAACTGCCAGGAATCTCATATTTACTAAGTGGATTGTCCATATTGAGTAGATGACCCCTATTGTTTTTATTGGATGTCAAAGGTCATTTGGGGTCATCAGAGTTCAAAACATCTAAACCTTGCAAACACTACATCTCAAAAGAGTATATAACTGTTGAAGTGAATATCCATGAGTGGTTAGGGTGAAAGGGTAAGAATAATTTGGCATGGGTAATGTAATAGGCATAGGGTATATAATTTTTTTGGAACAGTTTATTAACTTCACTATGTAAATTCTTTAGTGAGGTAATTTTGAAAATGTATTTGTAAAGTACTGAAGCAAACTCATAGGAAGAAGGTCTAAGGTGCACAAAAAGGCACATCACATGGTAGTTACTGTACAGTATGTTGATTCTGGCATGAAATTGTGCCCTGTTATTACATTAAGTTCCAAGTATTAATACATGAAAAAGTGGGCAGAGAAAAATATAAAATCTTAAAAGGCAAAATCTGTTCATCAGGCTGGCATACATGCTTCAATGCTCATGGGTATGCTGATTTTGCAGCCACAAGTAAATAGAATTTCATGAAACTGATGTGGAACATGTGAGTTTAAACAGTCTGTATAAGGGTCATTTAGGGACATAGTCTGAAAATATTAGAAGATGCTTCTGTGCACACTAAGTAGATGACTGATGTGGAACTTCATAAGTATAAACTTTTAACAGAGAGTACTCTGTGATGCACAAGAATCTCTTTTATAGCACACCTACATTGCTTTTTCAATAACCTTAAAGAAAACCTGAAGAAAACATTAAATTTAGTGGCAAAAAGTGCTAATATTTGACAAACCTTGTGCCTACTGTCCTCATGAGGACATGTGCATGCAAGCATGCATTAATTGGAAGTGGGAATTGATTAATTAGATATACCACAGTTAATTAGTTTTACAAAAAAGAACCTAATTTACACTGATCATTTGGTATCAAATACCCTTCAGCGCACATGAACTGTCATTGCCTAATAGAGTGAATCAAATTGTGACTGACCCATTCTTTGCCATTTGGTCACAGTTATCTGGCCCAATTTTTCACAGTTGACTGCCAGTTATCCCCACAGTGTCCTGAAGGATTACCTCATACAAACATACAGCTCAATTGACTTAAGCTTTTTACTGTATAAGTGGTGTTAATTGACTCTTATAAACCCTCTGAAGAAAGCTTATTTTTATCTCAGTACATAACCATGACAGCCCATTGTTTGTATATACTCCTATTTCCTGCCATTCCCTGCAGGCATTCAGTGCTCTATTTGTGGTCAAAATGTCAGACCTCCATGAAAGTCACACTTCTGCCAAATCCAGCATAAAATAACTGTCCACATTATCTTGTCTCATCTGACCACAAATAAAAGTTGTTTGCCTAGCCATTGTCTGGAGATGGAGAAGTTCATGTACACTGATCAAGTTTCTAAACTGAAAGTCATCTTAGAAATACTGTAGATTGACGCCCTTCAGAAATTAGTGTCCTTTACATAGAAGCTGGTGGAATTGAACAAATAGTGTGTTTGTATGAGGAATTTTGTTGAACACAACTTTAAACTTTGGTGTCTGTCTAGATTGGTGTTTCTGCTTTACAGTTTCAATATGCTCTACAGTGATTATTTGTCACTTAGTTTCATTCTAGAATTTGTTTTAAATTTTTGATAGCATAAGATGTATCAGCATACTACTTGCCTCATCTCTGCTTATATCTGGATAACCGCACCAAAAAAGTAACCCCTGTGTGAAGGATTATATAGTTATGTCAAATATCATCATCGAGTGGGAATTCTTGTCTCACATTTCATTTTTATCCATGTCACTATCCCCCCTTCCCCCCCCCCCCCCCCCAAAAAAAGTGTACCATAAAGCTTAATGCATAGAACCATTGCTTCAAGATTACCCTTTATGACACTTTTCAAAAGTATTAAGATTTTATTTTGCATTGCTGCTGTTATTTAAAAGTAGTTCAGGTAATAAGAGCAAGTATAATGTTGTATACTCTGTATCAAACAAGGAAAACTTGTACTGTATGTTATGCTGTACCTACAGTATAAGTAGACAAAAGGCGAATTAAAAGTCTTGTTAAATTATGGATTAATAGGAATATCTGCTTTTGATAATTTGCAAAGAATACCATTGACAATGGGTGGGGCATTTCCCCCATAAAGCAAAAATTGTCGTCAGTAATAGCCAAGGTTACACATCTCTGTTCAGATGTCTCTTTAGGCTTGGTCTCACATACCCATAACACCCAGTGTTAACTCGTGTTTACAATCAGACAAAACCACAGGCTAACCCCGTGTTTTCCAGTCTGTGTTCTCACGTACCCAGTGTTTCGTTGATTGGATAGTGTTACCATAGTAACGAGGCCAAATATTTCACACACCTATTACAGCAAAATGTAAGAAAATACCTGTCATCAGTGCCATAAATACCTGTGACCTTGCTTGATTAAAACAAACAGGATGTTTAAAACTGCTTAACCCTGTGATTTGAGGTGGATCGAAATTTAAACTCCGACCCTGCGTTAACCCGCGTTCCCACATTACTCGAGCGTGAGGTGATACAGTGTTACCTCGAGCGTGGGGTATGTGAGAACAGTATTTGATCCAATGCTTGTAGGAGAGTGTGTCGATGAGGGCTTGTTTAAACACTAACCTCAATGAAGACTATTAGAAACATAGAGGCATCGGAACATAGAGACTTCAGAATGGAGAGCTGTCCTCATTGACCAAACTTTTGATAAAAATGGTTTCAAAATACCGCTTTATCAAGTAATGAGACAGTTTTCTGGAATATTAAAGCTGTGTGAGAAATTCCTCTTGTGTGTAGAGATCAAAGGTTTGGGGTGACAATTAGATCAAACTTTGTAGACATAATATTTTTAGGGGGATAACTGTGAGGGATCTCATACCATGGTGGTAGTACTTCCATACTCATTCTGTACTAAGCTTAATTTTGAATTACTCATGTTGATGGACATGTTGGTAAGGTGATCACTATTGTTTTTAAGGGGTCGAAAGGTCATTTTGGGTCACATGAGGTCAAAAAGTTTTGACCTTACTAGTATTATATCTCAATTAAGTAGGATAATTGTATGGGTTCTCATGCATGTCATGTTTGTTTCCATGTTTGCTATGATATATCATACGGCAAGGAATCACTAAGCCTGTTGGCTTTCTAGTTATGTCCTTAATTTCACAGGAGGTGATTGATGAGTTTACAGTAATAGGGGTTGCCCTAGCTGGAGCTGAGTGCATCATTAGCTTTGTAAGTGCTGTTGCTGGGTTCATGCTGGCAAATATCTTGAGGAAAAGGTCTGGCATGGATGAACCTTCAGAACCAACCAAAGAGCAACTTATGGCAGAGAGGCAGGAGGAGATACGCAAGGTTAGTGTATTAAAAAGCAGTTGTCCCAAACTTATTTTCTTTGTATTTCTCTTTCAGGTATCTTGCTTGATATTTCAGAATTAAAATAGTATATCCATATTGATAGTGTATATATACATATTGAAGGTAAACCAAGAAGTAACCTGTTAGTAATAAATTTTGAAATTGAGGAGGAAATAGTGATCAAATAATTCTTAAAAGCCTTTCAAGAAACAAGATAGTCTCTTATACTCATTTAAGTTGTGCTAATTGCACATTCCTTTCATGGAGATTAAACATGTAGGCATATACATTGATGAGGATAAAACTGATCAGCTGCAACTTTGGGCTTTGTTCATGAAGAATGATGTTTCTTTGCCCCAAAATGTCAAATAAGCTTAGGTATGAAGATACTTTTTTGTCAGAGAGCAGTTTAAGTTGCAGTTTAGTCATGCTGTTGAGAAAGTCTTGAAATGATCCATCGGCCAGATGGAGGGGTATCATGTCTTTGTATGGTAGAATACATCAACTCAACACCAATTGGTTTTATCTCCTAGCTGGAAGAGAAGATTTGCTTGTTTATGCAATGCCAATATAGGTGTAGGATCAACAAATAGACTTACCTAATATCTTGCATCATTATGTCATTATTCACTATAAGTAATGAGATAAAGTCTGTTTGCCCAGCATGAGCAGACTTGGACCATAAATAAGCCTCCTTCATTTTAGTATCAAAGTTGTGTCATACTTATACAGTGGGTGGGAGTGGGGATATATTTTCGCAAATTGTAGGAAGGTAAGTTTAAGCAAAATGATACTTTAAGTATATCGTATGAGGAACCTTACCTTCACATTCTGGTTAAGCATTCTCAATGCCAAGAGGTTATTGTTGAGATATTACTAGATTCAATTTCTTATAATGTTAGCAATCTAAAGTGAATGTCAAACAAACTGGAGTGTACACATCACCTTCCTTACACTTAGCAGCAACACTTTGTCTTCTTTGTTTTGCAAGTTATTGTTTTGACCTGAAAATAGTAAAAGATATAGTTACATACTGTGGGGTGTCATGAATTGAGTTTAAGATTGGCCAGGTGTGGTGCTTCAAATCATACTCTGCAGTAAGTTATGGAGTGTGGTAGGTGTGCTGTTTTAATTAAACTTGAATAGATAAATATGAGTTCCAAATGGTCATCTAGGTGTGCAAAATATACACACTTCTCATAGTTGTTTAAGGTGAATAATGATGTACAATGGCACTCACACAGTTCAAAATTTTAGGCCTGTGGTATTGAAACCTTTATAGCATTTCCTTGCCGAACTCTACTGCTCAAACACTGTGAAATTATGGGTGGATTTGTGAATGAGTAAAAAGAATGATTTAAATACAGTAATAAAATGGAGGTTGTCATATCACACATCTGCATGGTTCAAGATCATTTGAGGTTGAAAATGTGATGATATCTCTTATCAACTTATATCTTCAAGATCTCACATTCATTTGCCAAGTGAAACTTTCACCAGAATGAATATATTTAGCTTCTCACTCACAGATCAAAAACAATTAGGTCTTTTAAATTTCCTATGAATGATACCAACAGCAGCTGGTTTTGTGTAAGAGGCATTGATGAGCTTTATTTCCAAGGTGATTATGATAAGCATTACAAACCTCTTTTGGAAACGTTAGACCTTGGTTGTACTGTACTTGTCACATATAATCCTTTTTCTCTGTTTATCTCCGTCACAAAATATTGTTTCAACAGGAAAAGCTGCTGGAGGTAAAAGACTAATAGTTAAGCATTTGGAAAAACAGCTTGTTTTCTCCCACCCTTTAACAAAACTAACCTGAACTGATCTCAAAAAGAAATAAACTTTTTTTTTTTGATTTTCATTTAATAGCATCAATCTGTTCTTTTCTTGAAAAATGTCCTCTGAACTTGACCTTGAAGTTAGAGACTAAGTGAACATTGAAAGTCCCAGGATTTGAAGTGAGAATCTTTGCAGGTTTGAGCTAAACAAGTACTAAACCTAACACATGTGGAGCCCATGCAAAGGTCAGTTAGATGAGTTTCTAGGCTCAGTTTATAAGCAGTTGGTTTCAGTGGGGTTGGCCACAGCTTTTTTTCCAGTTGTGGCTCACTGGCTTGTTTTCCCTATTCTGTTGCTTCATGCTGAGCACCAAGCACAATGGCAGTAGGTTTCATTTTTAAAGTCTTTGGTATGACCTGTCCAGGAGTCAAAACTCCAGACCTCCTGGCTGCAAGTCAGATGCTCTAACCACTTGACCAGGCAGTTGGTCACATGCAAGGGATTGCAAGGGTACCCTTGTAAATAATTATAACTACTGTACATATAAAAGTACTTGTACTCTTAGTATATGTTACATGCTGTGCTACATTTTGCAAAATTTTTTTCATTTGAATAAGTGTCCAGCTACAGTATGCTGATGGTTGTTGTATTGGTTACAGTGGATTCCATTCACATAAAGTGGAAAAATGATTCTGGGATGGCGTTGCCTTGTTAGTACTTTGATATTTGCTATGATACTTTGAAACGTGATGGTTATTTTGCTTTATGTATTTGAAAAGGAAAAATTGTTTTAAGTTTGAGAAAGATTTGCTTTAAGTGGAGTTCAGAGTATTGAGAGAGTTTGATAAATTGAGTAACACTTGCAATTTTTGGAGGCTAGGGGTAAAATAAGCTGAAGGCATATAGCTTGAAATATACGTACTTTGTGGTGATATATAACACAAAACTTCATACCAAAGGCTTAACGACAGCTTATATGCCATGAAGAACAAAAATCATACCAGTGCCCTTCCTTTATTTGCAATACAGTAGATCTAAACAAAGCGTGATTTGACAATTTTCAAAACATAAACTCAGTTGTAAGAAGTGCCATATCTGTAAGCAATGTAATAAGTATCCCAAAGATTTTGAGGAAGTGCACAAATATGTAGTCACATTTAATATTAAAAGGAATGAATAAATGACTCGTAACTTTTTAAAGGCTGAGTAGAATTTTGAAGCATTTTATCTGACTCAATTTGCTCAAATTCAATTTAAATTTATCAGCGTATTGGTGTAGTTGCCAGAGCCAGCTGATGTATGTGCTAGCTTTTGTGTTGTTAGCTTTACGAGTACGTGTACTCTTAAATAGCTTTCAGTTTATCTCCAGCTGTCTGGAGTGCTATAATGAGGTCACCAGTACTTTAGTGATCTAGATATGGTTGTCAGTGCTGAACTTATTTCTTGTGCAGCTTGTCTGGATTATTCCAAGCTGAAAGGAAAGTGTAGAGGGAAACGCCTGTAGCCACTGACAGGAAAAATATCCCTTTATTTGCAATTACTAATGTTTTAATTTCTCTAGTATTTGGAAGGATGCTCTCAGAGTTTGTGTCTGGGAAACTAAGTTCAAATGACTGGTCGTTTAGATGAGGCAATTAACAACATACCAACACACTGTGTCAACAAGATAAAAATGTTAAGGTAAAATACGGTTTTGAATGAAGTACAAGTTCAAAGTTCAGTTTCAAATACAATTCAAACACTGAGCGCAAGTCCTTTCCATTAGTCGCATCTTGCAACAGTCGGTAAAACTGTGCACATATTCTACAACCTCCTCCACGTACAGGGTGATAGTCTTAAATGAAAAATTTGTTAGTAAAAATTGTACTTCTAAGGGGATGTTTACAAGTTGTCATATGATTTTGAAAAAATTTAACCCAGCAGATATGGTTATCATATGTCTCATTATGTTTTTACCTTAAAATTTCTCCCAGTTCAAGATTAAATCACACAATGTTATCTTTGGCATTGAAAATATCTGGTCTTCATTTTCAGTGTTGCTTGAGGAAAATGACCTGCTTTTGCTAAATTTTAGTGTCACTTGTTTATTTTATGGATGTGACATTATTATTGAGGTTTCCAAAATGGTATTTAAGGCCCAATTCTCTCAGCCCAAACAGTACCAATTCTCCTAACATTCTCACTTAAGCCCCTCCCACAATTGTGTAAAAGTCACTGTCACCCATCTGACACAATCTCAGTTTATGTTGCTTCAGGGTGAGTACAGAAAAGTGCAATGTGTATAATCAAAATGCTCTCAGTACACTAGTTCATGTTGTGTTATACAGTATAAGATTTGGTACTCTGCATTGTTTGAATATTAAAGCAGTCAGTCAAAAACCTGAGCCAATTGAGAGTTTCTGTTACCCTCTACAAGAAGTGTAGTTTGGGGTGAGAGGCTCGGCCCTTTAAGTACTGTATGTCAATCACCAGGGAATGCAATTTCCTGCCAATATGGGTCTATGTGTATGTAGCAAACAAATTTCTCCATTCTTCAATTCCAACAATAGTTTAATTACTCAAGTTGTTGGGTGGGAGTTTAGATGAGCAGTGTATGGAATAAAAGTTTTAGCAAGCAATGATAGAAAATGCTTTATGGTATAGAAATAGTGAATTCTATCTATGCTGAACTTCATCAGGAGTTTTTATCAGTAACAACTGACCAGTCTGAAGTTTCTTCTGAGAGCAGTATTGCACAATAGATCAAAAGTTTAAGGGTAACACTTTTACTACTGTACACATAGCTGGAGCAGTATTCATATGTTTCTTACCTGTTGAGCTGAATGGAAAGCATGCCTTGAGTTTTAGCATTTCTGATAAGCTACAAATCATGATGAAAGGTTCCTTCTTACTTTTTGTTACATCCTCCTTCCCTTCCTGATTACCTCTTATCGCTTCAGTGAGGAAATAAAGTGTTACAACATGCACACTTGATATATTCACATAACACATTTGATTAATTGATTGACAGTAACAGGTGTATTAAAATACCCTAAAAGTTACATAACATTTGGCGTTAATTAGCTAACAGGCCAGTCGAGCATGTGTTAATTGCTTTTCATCCAGTGTGAACACAGTGAAAGCATAGCTCATTGGAGGACACAAGATCATGTGACAAACTCAAATATCAGTAACACCCCACACAGCATTTGATGTACTGCTGTGTCTATGTTGCTTTTTCAAGAAGCAAAGTCACAGCATGTTACACTCCTCAGGAAATAAAGGAGAGTGGTTGATGTGCTGTTTTATCAAACTTCAACAGATTTATATGAGCTGACATTCTTCATTTAGATATGCAAAAAATCACACTCCTAACAGTAATTTGAGGTGAATGATGGTGTGCGATAGCACTTGCAACTGCAACCATCAAAATTCAAGGCCTGAGAAAGATCACTGTTAATGCATGTGTAGAGGTGACCTTCGAACTTCTATCTATGAGATGCTCATTCAAGCATTATTTTTTCACCAAGATTGACATTTCATAGTGGGAGATTTCAGTTTAATCTTTGATAAATTATGCAGACACCTTGAAATCAACTTTGGCACTTAACTAGAACTAGATGTTTTGTACCATTTTCTGCAGAGTAGTTTTCAGTAATGTTCAACTTCATATACTGCCCTAACAGCAATGTGTTGAAGCTGCCAATAGAGCCAGAAGGATTCTGGGTAATGGTTTGTTGTAATTGAATGAGGGTGAAGTGGTCATGAAGCTGTCAAACAGGGAGATGTTAGTAAGGAGATACAATACACAAATTCATCAGACAGTATGTAGTTGGAAATGAATAATTTATAAATGCCTTTCTGGCATAGCCATTTTATTGTTCCCAATGTTGCCAAGCCCTTTTTAGTAATCTTAAGACAAAAGTCATTGTTTGTTCATGCTTAAATAAAGATGAGATTATGGCTCACTTTCTAACAAACTGGATCAAGTTGGACTGGCCACAAGTTTTCATTTGTGGCTAACTGGCTTGTCTTCCCAACTCCAATTGCTTAAGCTGAGGATCAAGCACAAAGGCATAACATTATGCTCATCTTTTGAGAGGATGTTAATTGGTTTCTGCCAATGACCAAACTTTAATTAAGATTATCTATTTAACAATTGGCAACAAACATTTACTTCAATTCTTTCAATTAGAACACATCACATACTAAACGTATTTTTTAAAATCAATAGATGTCCCTCATTTTTGTCAAAGTTCCCCATTTTTAATAAATCAAATAATGATATACAGTCATAATTTAAATGTTCTTTGCTGATTAAAGTTAATTATTTGCAACACGTAACCAGGAAAGGTTACAAAATTTTTATATCTGCATGGGGGTTGGAAGATGAAAAGTTAAAGAACAAAGGGTAAAAGGTGTGTTCTCATTGGCAGTTTGAGAAATTAATGCATTACAAATCCTAGTGGATCCATTAGGCATAAGGTTGCCTCTATACAATTTATACCTGACACCCCACTTTTGGTTTAAAAAGTGATGTTACAGCAAGGTCAACTCGACTTCCTAATCCTATTATCAGCTTTCTGCCAATAGTAGCTGCCATGTCCAGCACTATGTAAACAAAGAGTCCCACTGAAAACCTCAATCATAAAGGCAGAGACTGTTTATTCAGTGCAAGGCAAGTTTGCAACCAGAGCTGCATTAACAGACCAGTACAATAAGCTTATCTCTTTGGACACATGTAGGCTGGTTGTGCTGGCACTGAAGTGTGATGAATTGTGTAAATAACACATGTCTAGACTGCAAAGAGGTAGCCTATGCTTAATGTCAAGGCATTTAGGCCAGATTTTTGAGAATGAAAAGGGAAATTACCATCAGAAGTGAACTTTGGGTTAAGACTGCCGCATGTTGTATCTCCTTCCTCATACCTCTCTTGTCAAAAAATTTGTTTACACCTTGATCTTTAGTGTGCTGTGTAGCATGACACCACTTTATGTACTGGGTTGTTGTGAAGAAAAGTGAATTGCAGTTTCTTTTGTGTGTTGAGGAAATACAGGTATGTTCCCAGAACCCCCAAAAGGTGATGGATGGGTGGGGGGAGAGGGGGGGAGAGGGGGAGGATTAATAACTGCCAATCCCAAGTCCAAATTGATGCTGATCTTTGCCAAAGATGCTGGTAGGTTCAGGGGGAAAGGTGCAGGTGTGAAGGGTTTTAAATTTAAATGCAAGTTTGCAGATTGCTGCAAAGGTGTCTTCATTATATAAGAAACCAAGATACTGGCATTCTCTTATTTTTTTATAGAAATTAAAATGTTTTATAGAAATGAAAATGTTACTCTGGGAGGGAGGAGGCAGACCAAATCCTTGACCCCCCTTAAAAACACTCTGGAATATGTTCCAAAGCTGCTCTGAATGATTGTAAATTGGGGCTGTGATTTTTTGTGTATTGAAGTATAATATCTTGTGTGGAGCGAAATTGTTATTAGAACACTGCAAGATTGTAAATTGCTCAGATCATCATGTTTAAAACTTGCTCTGAATGAGAAGGCTATAAATACTCCTGTATCTTCTCATTAAAGCTAAGTTATCCTACTGTACTGATTATCATTTTACATTGCTTTGTGCACAGCCTGGATATGAATATTTTTTTATTTTTAATTGCACTCTTTTTAGCAGAGCTCTGTGATTACTCTCATAAACAAGACCATTCACAGGCCTGCACGTGGAAGAAGTGATGTGTCTCCTTACAAAGCAATAATATGTTTCCATTTATCTTGTATTAGCTCTTGAGACTAGCCATATCTATTTGCTTCTTGAAATTGAGGCTATAGGTAGGGGTGCACCGGATATCCGGTTCCGGCCAGATTTTTTTTAAATCCGGCCGGATTTTTCTGTAAACTTGGGTAGCATTATGTACATGATCTGAGTTAAAACAAACATGAACACTGCAGTAACTGTCACAGGATTAATTTAAAGTTCATAAATGATAGCTTATCATTGCATGTTATAACATTCTGAACACCTTTATTTAGCCCTTAAAAATGACTGAACCAAACAGACAACAAAGTTATAAAAGTAACTGATTTCCATGTACATGTAACAAATATGACTTCAAATTCCTCCAACTGTGTGAAATAAACTGAATGGATGAAAAGACCTTTCGTGCAATTTGAATAAATCTACTGCAGTGCACAGTAGTATTGTACAAAATGGATAATCCATATTACAGTTGTACCTGAGTCACATCATTCAAGGCAGTGTTTCAGTTTAATTGCATTGGGTTGTCTATAAATGCACACTTAAACAATTCACTTTTCTTTACTTTTTAACACATACTTGCCCATTAACATTGTGTAGTACAAGCAGGAAATGTGTTTTATCTTGAATTTCAGAAGACATTACTACAAATTCAAGTTGCCTACAGTATGGGGTCACTATCAATGTTGTCTGTCCCTAATAATTAATCACACACACTTAAGTATACACAGTATGATGTTATCAAACATAATACCTTATGTCAGAATGTGTGATAAATCTCTGCCAAAAAAAAATTATTGATGACAAATGTGCTTCAGTTTTTAGATATCATGGCATGTTTAAATGGTGTATAAAACAATGGTGCTGTGCATAGTTAAAAACCTGAACCATAGAGTCGTTTTACAGTACATATGAGCAGTCCATTCAGTAATCACTATCCAAGGACTCTCTTTGCCAAGTACTGCTGGTCTACATAATTTGTACAATTTTTTTGAACAAGTGGTGATGTACTGTAGTTCAAAAAGAACAAACTGATATGCAAAACAACTTTCAAGATTTCCTCAGGAGTTTCTCTACAAATACTCACTTACCTGTAGGGAGGGAATACAAAGAGCTCTCACTTGCCCCCCTATGCTACAGTTTTGCTGTACTTCTGCAGGAACCAGAGTTGTTGACTCGAGTCAATGACTTGCGACTCGAGTTGACTCGAGTCGCCTTTCTGTTGACTTGTGACTCGACTTTGACTTGAAGGTTTGTTGACTTGACTTGACTTGTCAGATTTCGAAAATGATTGACTCGTGACTTGACTTGACTTGCCGAGTAATGACTCGTGACTTGACTTGACTTGAGCATATTTGACTTGCCGACATTGGCGATTTTTTCCTCCCGATTGTGCCCGAAAATGCAAAACTTGAAGTATCGCCGCGTGGAATACGAGAGACGCAACATCATCTGTACCATACCATGCACGTGAGTCGCGCGTGCCAGTCGGTCCCTATAGACAAATACGATTAGCACTTGTTTTTAGTGACTGTTGGCCGCTATTGGTGAGATCCATCAGCCTAAAATCGTCTTTATTCATTGTTTACACATTCATATTTAGTGAAATTTGAGAATTTAAGATACAAATTAGTGTACAACCATCCATGATAGAGGTGAGTAAGGAAACAAAAGATTTAAAGGTGACGGACCCCAGCTATGGCCGACTGAAATCAGTCCATCACTTGCTGTCCGGATTCGTGTATATATCAACATGTGGAATAAGTGAACAGACAGAGTGACTCCATTAACGAATCTCACAATGGTTTACAAGTTATGTGACCGCGCTATTAGAACCCAACTTCTGCACTGTGATACTCGAATATGTTACTCCGTTTAAGAACTGCATTTAAGTACTGCCAGTACATACGTACCTGACATGGTCCAATTTTCCCAGTTAAAGGAAATGATTCTATCATTTATTTTAATCATCAGTCCAATTACTTGGAACTAAAAATATATTGAGCTCTGGTCATGAAGATTTTCGATTTTTCATCGATTCAAATGGCTGTCAATTGTCAAAGCTTGTCATATTCACGGTGAAACTCAAACTCATCGTAGTATTCCGTAACAATCGGCACATCATGGAAGTAAGTACTTCCATGGGCACATCATGATGAACGGTAACCTCGCCATCACATTCCAACATGTCTCACGTCCCAAAAGTTGTATTGATGGAAAAAATGACGGAAGTTGTTGGATGTGGTCTTCATTCATCCCAACACATTCCCAGGTCACCAGAATTCATTTGAAGTCAGAATCATGTTAATTAGGTACCAAGTGTTATTGTCATATCTCTTGGAGCACTTAGATAGATCATGTGCTCTGTGGCATATATGTAGGAACCCATGTTAACAGTAAACCTGATTGCATTTTAGCCAGAAGTAATAATTAATTACTTGAGGTTTTTTATCAAAGTTGGTCCTGAAGTGTAGAACAAATTGTATCATTTGAAAATAGGATCTGAGTGACTGAGGTGGGAGAAAAGTGCTCGTTAGCAAAATCGGTCACCTAGATTGGTGTGTTTTGGCACACAGTAGTAGAAAATAAGTGTAGATCAACTGATTAATTTAATTAGTGTAAGTTTGTCAAGTGTTTTGGGCAAATTTTCTGACAGCCTTAGAAATTTAAAGATATTCGTACACATCCTTGTGCATTCTTTGGCTAGTTTTTGTTGTATATGGTTGTAAATAGAACTATATGTCCAGTATTTTTGTTCATCATTTGAATTACGTATTGTATTGGGGTCCATCGCACACCCTGTCAATGCAGCCACACCTCATTCGAAACACTTGGAAAAATGAAATTTGAGTTCGGTCCTTCATAATTTATTTATTTTAATATTGAACTGATCCAGTATTTAGAGAGGCCATGGATTAATGTTAATTCCCTAGTGAAGTGTTACAACCCTTCTCAATTGCATGGAGCTGACTCAGCATAGTGAGAGATATTTTTCGGGATGCCCATTTTGGTTGGTGTAGGGACAATCCCACAGTTCAGCATGCTGGGTCTCACCCAACCTTTACAGACCCCGAACCCAGCATCAAAGAGAGGCAATCTATCCAATGCAAAGGTCAATTTTGGTACTAACAAAGACCCAAAGAGTCGCCGAAGGACAACTGACCATTCAGTCAGGGGATACCATTCATCTAATCAGGCATTACAGGGGATGAATGCTATTTGGAATCCCGACATGGGGTTCTTAAGCTCAGCATGCTGGGTCATGCTGTTGTATCGTGTTCAGTGGGCTCTTGTGTGCTGAATTGCAGCTGTAGCTGAAAGGATCTGTCACGCCGTTGTGGGGAAGAAACCAGTCATCATCTCTGGAACATTGATTGGGATCCTGTGTCAGGAACAGACATCAAAACAGCTTGAACAACATGTTGTATTCAAGTTGAGCTAAAATGACTTGACTTGACTTGCAACGATTTGACTTGTGACTTGACTTGACTTGCCAGAAAATTAAGTGACTTGTGACTTGACTTGACCCGGGAATTGGATGACTTGTGACTTGACTTGTCAATGAATGACTTGTTACTTGACTTGACTTGGAGAAAAGTGACTTGAATACAACTCTGGCAGGAACACAGTTTTACATGCCTTTTTTCTATTATACTGCAATTTTTGGTTAAAAAATTAGGTAAATACACTTGTTCAACACTTGAAGACAATTTTATAGACATTTCCCATTAGTCCTTCACAAACATTACATTACAAAGCAGTAAACTCCTGTTCCAGAGTTTCTCTGCTTTTCTGAATTTCACTTTATTCATCTGCATTGCAAAAATCCGGTTGCGGCCGGATTTCAAGTTGGTTCCGGCACAATCCAGTTCCGGCCGGATCCAAAATTTTGGATCCGGTGCATCCCTAGCTATAGGAGCTATTTCACTCAGAAAAAGGAGCTAGAAGTTTGCTGTTAAGACTGATAATTAGGTGATGATGCTCATGTGATGTCTTACTCCAAAGGATATACCTTATGCCACAATGGGTCAAGCCCAGGGAATAATTTATCCAGTGTCACATCCCAATTTGCTACACAAACAGACCAAGTTGCTACACAAGTGAAAAATTGTGTAGCAATTTTTTGTGTGCATAACCCTTGCATTTTCACAAACAATGTGTGAAAGACCTAAAAAAAATCTTCAAAACTGCTGTGACATTAGCCTTTCAAGCACTCTCAGGAGTGTTGAGGATGATGGTGACTAATATTCAGATTAGCTTGTAGCCAAGATTTTTTTTTTGCTAAATATGAAGTCAAAGTCATGTTTTTTATGGAGGTCAAATGGCAAAGATCATCTTAGGTAGCAAAATGTTGAACCTTTTACCCTGTATAAAATTAATGCAGTATAATGTTACTGTAGGTACACCATAGTGACCATAAGTACCTTGCATATGAATTCTTCAAACACAAAATGGCCGAATGTATTTTTTGAAGTGGTCAAAGAAGGAGTTAAAATTGTCTTGGAATCTTCTTCTTTTAGAGGTACAGTACGTAGCATCATTTGATTTATTATATTATGCCAGTTATATGCCAATCACAAATGAAGCAAATCAGCAAAGTGGTTGAAGCTAGAACTGGAAATGTGTGTATGAGTATGCCTTCTAACGCAGTTGTTTGTCGTGCTGTTTTTTGTTTTTTCTTTCTAACCAAAAAGCGCCATACTGAAATCCTCTGTCTGGTATAGAGTTTCACAGTCATTTGTACTTAAATTTTAGCAGTGCTGTTTTAAGCTTAGTGCAGTGAATCTACCGTAGGTAGGTTTAAACTGTGGAGTGAAAGCATAGATTACAATGTGCATTAATGGCACTAATACTGTAGCATATTAGGCATGAATGATGTGGAATTTTCATGCGGCCAGCTGTTTACTGATAAAGTGAATGGTTTAGTGTTATTACATGAACTGTTTGTGAGAGTTGCTAAAATTCTGAAAAAAAAAAGAATGAAATAACATGATTTCATTACTATAGTGACATCAGTTGCATACCTCCAAGCTTGTGACATCACCTTGACAGTCTTTTTAGGCTCGTTGGTTTTGTTCGAAAGAAAAACAAAGATTCCAGATCGTGTCCTCCAAACCCATAGCAGTACCCTTTTCCTAACTTAAAAACTTAGCTTCTTTGCTAGAAATACCATACCCCCTTTTTTCAACAAAGTCACAGAATGTTATATGTACCATGGGCACATTGCCTCATTTTTTTTCTTTACTTTATAATGAAATGCCCTATTAGCCCTTGACATATGACACTGGTGGGGTGCTTGAATATATTTTACTGTAGATCTGGCATAACCCTCCACCACATCAGTGTTGATTACATTAACATGCCGGATTTCGCAATTCCCACAATCAATTCACAAGTCCCGCAAAGAAAATATTTGTCTGCGGGAAATTACGACACCTTTGTACCATCTGAAATCAGCCCCCAAAACTTGTGGAGGGAACGAAATTCCAGCCCCTTATTTTTTTCAGGCCTAGTGTAAACACTGCACCACATGAAGGGTACAGTTTAGCAAACAATGTTGCTGAGAGGGCCAAACCTCTCACCCCAAACTACAATTTTGGTACGGGGGTACCGAGATTCTCAATTGGCTGAGCTCTTTGATTGACAGCTAATTCAAACAATGCAGAGTACCAAAGCTTATGTTACACAGCATGAACGGTAAGAGTGTTTTGATTATAAGCTGAGTTTTTCTATACTCACCTTGAAGCAATAAACTGAGATTTTATCTGGATGAGGATGAATTTCAGACAATTGTGGGAGGGGCTCCAGTAAGAAGGTTAGGAGAATTGGTACCGTTTGGGGTGAGAGAACTGGGCTTTTAATATTCCCTGCAGTGACATCGAATTTGAATGCAGTGTCAAATTAATGTGCTATAATGACCACACTGATTTCCATAATACACTTTATCACAAGAAAAATTGCATTCCTTTGAAAATAAGTATCTTCTGAACACTACATTCTATTGAGATACAGTTTTCATCCCTTGAAGGAAAAATTCTGCATATGTACTTTGAAGTCAATGAATCTTGTCTCTGCATGGCAGTGATGCCTGCAGAGACCATGATGATGTGACTGATTTTTTCTCAGGCTACTGATGTAATATATGCTCAGGCATAGAATACTGCATTTCTGTATTGCCTACGCTACCAAAGAGCTCTGCTTTCTTAATTTGCACATGGACCCAAGGGCAACACTTTTTCTCAGTATTGGGGGTTGTGGTGAGATTACTTCATTTTCCCAAAAAAATGATGAGAAAAAATCAAATTCAATAGGCGATCTCTGGGAGATGCAAGCGTGCATTCAGACTGCTAATCATTAAAGGGAAAGAGTAGGTCACCCCAACTTGAAATACTGTACTGTAGTAGACTGTTGCCCTGTTTTATGATCAGCTCTTAAAGATCATGTGACAATATTTTCCTCTTGAAATGTGAAATTACTGTACCTGGTTTGATTTGAACACTGCAATATTGAAGTTCTAAAATATTATGACTAAAGGTACCCTACTTTGAATAGAAATGAGAAGAAAATTGTTAGAGTTTGCTGTTGCTTCAAAACAAATTTGGGGTGACTGCTCTTGCCCTTTAAACATTTTAAGACTTACTGGTACTTAACCAGTAGCTTCTTGAGTAGAGCTGTTAGTGAATGGCATCAGGTTCCGTTGTCTTAGGGGATATGTTGTATGCAAGAGCATCAGAAGGTAGTAACGGCCTTATTTACCATGTGTGCTCAGGGTTTTTTCTGGCATTCATTTTGTGAGATGGTCACCTTAATACAGATTTTGGCTACTTGCACTTTACAGAAAACTGCTTCATTGTCACTTCACTGTATTAGCTATTGCAAAAGGGATAGTCTCCCCTTGCAGCCAGTGTCAAAACTGGCATTATTTTGAATTGGTCATAGACTAGTACCATCTCATAGCCACTAACACTTTGGGGAGACCCTGATTGCTTCAAGATGGTGGCATCTTTTCATATTTAAAATAGACTCACGATGCTTAAAGGCCCAATTTTCTCATCCCAAACAGTACCAATTCTCCTAACCTTCTTAATTAAGCCCCTCCCACAATTGTCTGAAATTCACCCTCATCCAGACACAATCTCATTTAATTGCTTCAGGGTGAATATAGAAAGCTCAATGTGTATAATCAAAACACTATCAGAACAGTTCCTGCAGTGTAATATAAGTTTTGATACTCTGCATTGTTTGAATTAGCAGTCAATCAAAAAGCTGAATGAATTGTGAGTTTCTGTTACCCTATACTAGAAGTGTTGTTTGGGATGAGAGGATTGTCCCTTTAGAGTGACTGGTGTTCATGTATGATGTTGACAACAATATAGTTTTTGTCTGGTTGGGCAATGATGTAATTTTTATCCAGTTGTACAGTATTTGTACTGAATTAAAAGTGCAGTTGTGTGTCAATATGACCTTGAGCAGTTTTGACTCAGTATGGGCTACTGTGGTCATGCCATGGAGGTGTACTATAGACAGATGCGACAAGGAGTAAATTTAGTAGGGGAGCTTCTTCTTTGTCGGGTGAGAACCTTCTACTTCCAAGCATCCATGTTTTATACCAGACTGTTGACATTTTTCACTGGGTTCTTATTTGATCTTTTTTTTTAGTTATAATTAAATTACTAACATACAGTAAAATGTTCACGTCTGTGGGTTGTGATCTCTTTTACAGTAGTTTATGTACTGTGTTTTTAACATTTGTGATGGTGTGACTGAATTGGTAAAGAATTGCAGTGAGTGTTGTGACTTTAAATTATTGCGTTTTGAAATTTGACGGTGTCATCTGCTGTTTTAATTTTATCATATTAACACCTTATTAAAATACAGATACACTCAAACGTTCAAAGTATGTTGTGATTTTACGGACTGTGCGATTGCAGTGTTCATGGTTTATAAATTGAGCTTTAACTTCAGAGAAAAGAAAATAGTTGCAAAAATAGTAATGAAAGGGTTACTTAAGCACTTCCTCTGCCCCTTACACCAAAGCCAGGATTGATATCGGGTTATATCTGACTGAATACAGCCTTTACATGGCCATATCAAGCGATATGTACATTCAGACATAGGTGCATTGTTTCATTATTTTTATATGGTCATATCAAGCCAGATATCAGTTGATATAATGCAATTCCAGATATATAAAATTTTTAAGGGCTATATCAAGGCAGATATAACTTGGTGGAATGTCTTCCCAGATATGCAAATAAGGTTATATATGGCCATATCAAGCCAGAAATAAGTAATAAAATTTCATTCCAAATGTGTAAATTAAGTTTTATTTGGCCATATCAATCAAGCCAGACGTCATTTGATTAAAGGGGCTCATTGAGTCGATATTGATTACTTGATGGAAGTGTTACAGGATTCCTACTACATGAAAATGCTTTAGCCTGATTGGTCAGGTTTCATGTCCAATAGTTACTGAAAAAGTTAAAAGATTAAGAAAAAATTGTGAAGGTTTTTCTCCGTCCTCAATCCACTGCGCTCTGGAACAGATAATGCAGGTAGTCAAATGCTAATCCTGTAAGGACTCAAGCTCATTATTCAATATCCGTAGCTCATCTCTTACAGATTCACAATTAAGATATGGAGCTTCAGGTCTGTGGATCTCCTTCAATAATAACAAAGGCCGTTCTTTTCTAATTCTTGTCTAACATGCAGAATAAGAAATAGTTTTCCCACATATCATACAAAGCAAAGTTTCAAAGACCAGCTGATCATGCATTGATAACAAACTGATTGTCAGCTTGTCGAACAAAATTAATGTTATCACGGTTACTGAAAAAGTTAAAATTTTGAATTTTGTGGGTGTTCTGTGACTTGCAATGGTTTTTTGCATGAACTGAAAAATCCAACCTGTCACAAATTTTTGAAAAGTTCCCCTTGGCTAGTTTGCTTCGTCCTTAAACTTGAAGATTATGAAATGTGTCTAAAATCAATTGGTAACTGGACTTTGGTTAACTCATAGTAGTTTTATTTACCTGGTGAGTCAATAATGACCTGTGTAGACAGGTGTTTTCTCAATTAAACCCAAACACAGTAGTGTGCTGATATGGCCTTGTGAAGTCCAAAACAAAGTGATGGTAGACAAATGTTCAGACTGAGTGCCTGCTTTTGGCAGGTGTGGATATTTAAAATGGATGAAAGGTTAGAAGTTCAGGAGAATTTTCCTGCCCATGGCTCCACTTATGCACCTCATTAAGAATTCTCCATAGTACCATTGGCATCATAAAGTTTGTCGCCAGGGGTAAACATGCTTATAACTGGCCATGCTTCTTCAATAGATCACAGAAGTATTTTTTCCATGAGTAAATTGATCCTTTCCCTACCATATTCATGGAAGTAGTAACATTGTAAGCTCAAATAACAGGGAGCTGCCACTCTAGCGTTAAAGTGGCAGCTCCCTGGAAATACATTCCCAAGCAAAGCACAGAAAATTGCAGATGTAATCTCTATACCATTTTATCCATGTTGCAGCACTTTTGAAGGGGGAGATTTGCGAACATGATGTCAGAGTCAGCAGATGAGGTTTGTTCATAGGATAATCTTTGAGGGGGGTCAAAATTTAACCCAACTTACCAAAAAATTAAAAACAAAACAAAAAGAAACAAAAAAAACGAGAGAAGAAAAGTACATAATCATAATTAACAGTTTCTATAGTTTTGCAATAGAGGTGTGATAAAATCTTCAGTTGTATGGGCACTAATGTGGTCATGAGATGACATTCTGCTTTGTCAACATGTTGTTTGGGTTTTCATGTCAATTTATTATAAACTCAGTTGATTTTGTTTTGAATTTGTTGCAGCAAAAACAACAAGAGAAGAGACTGATGCAGAAAGCTCGACTAGCAAGAAGTTACCAAAAAATATGAGTAATGACCCATACAACTCCTCTGCAGTAGTTAAAGCTTGTTATAATATGTTTCGATATCATGAGTAGATGTGGTCTGTCAGGAAGTGTTTTATTGAAAATCAATGGACGCAACCCATTACAACATTGCAGACTTGTAGTATGAGTTAGCTAGCATAAATGTACTACATTACCACATCAATTAAATATATACTTATACTAAAAATGATCAGAAATAGTGCAATTAATTAGGAGTTGGCAAAATAAATTAAATCTCTGCATACACCTAAGTGTTTTCCACATGTAATGTGAACATGTACAGAGGATGAGAGGAGTTTCACCCCCTGAATCCCACTTGAAGGTCAAGAGCTGGGGCCCGTTTCACAAAGAGTTACGCACGATCTTAAGTTTGATTTACTGTTGGCTTAAGTATGGTGAATCAAACTTAAGATCGTGCTTAACTCTTTTGTTTGACAGATACATGATGATTAGCTAATTGCTGAGCCATGAGCAGTCAAAGGACAGCTATTTTAATGGAAGGGATGAAGAAAACTAAATGAATGGTCAATCATTCTTCTAACTTCTCTTCTCCTGCTTAATATCACTACTCAGAGGTTGTTTATCACAAGTTTTAGCAATACAACATAAGAGGAATAGATTGAAATGAAAGCATTGATTAATATGCAAAGTCATTCTATCAATAGTAACATTATAGGAAATAGCTTGGAGAGGTCACTAGTTAGACTTGTAAGTCCTTTGCTACCCCTTGACTCATATACTTCCCTTGAACTGACAAATTAAAATTTTCACTACTTTCAAAAGATGCACAATTATTATTTTTTGTGTTTAATATTATGTTTTAAGCTTTGAAGCAGTTTTCATATGCTACTATATCAAGAGTTTTTCCTTTGTTCAAGTGCTAGTTTTAGCAGCGGTTGACTGCTGCATAATTCAACTTATGAATCACATTTGCTGACAAAATGTGTAATCTGTGAAGTGTGATCAAGTGAGTGTGCTTAATATTAGCCAATAGTGGAATGCAACACCTTCCTAGTGTGGTATGTATCTGCAGCAATTGCCATACTCTTAATCAGACTGAAGACTCCTGAGGTCACAAGTTACGTGTTGCAAAATATGTTGGAGTCGGTCATGACCTTTCTTCTGTAAGTATCGATGTAATGTTGATACATTTATAAATAAGAAGGACAGGAAGATTGAAGTTACCACCAAAAATGAGATTTTCAAGACTATGTTAGCATTGTAATGTATGAACATGCATTTCAATTTTAAAGGTTATCAGTTAAGACAAATTTATCAAGAATTTAATGTGCAATTGATTTGCCTTCAAACAGTGGTTTAGCCTGTTGTTCTTTTCGTTAATATGTAAAAATGTAGCTCCATGGTCATTCTTGACAGATCCTGCATATACAGTATTACACGGTATGGTACAGAAGAATTATTTGACATGAATTTAAAAATGCATTTTATTAAAATTGTCACATGACTTTAATAGCATATTACTCCCAGCTTAAAATGTACAGAAAAAATATAATAGCGTATATTTTCCCTTTGGTGTATCTCACCAGGTAAATCTAATTAAATATCACTGTGTTTACTGCTATAGTCACAGTATCTATCAGTGAAGCTGAAGTTACAACAGTTGCTTGGTTGCGCTCACAGATGAATGTGTCAATACAATGGGTTTAAGTGGTACTGCACTCAGTATAAAATAGCTGTTACTGCCTGTCGAGTCCATGGTGTAGAAATCAATTTATATTATTGACTGTGTGTATATGCAGATGTTATGCTTATTGTAGCTATCAAATGGAGCTGCTTCTCACACACACTTAGTAATGTACATGTCATGCAGATTTAATAAATTGTGAATTTTTATCCGGGTAATAATTGGATAATGTAGAATGATGATTAATTATATTGTATTTAGTCATAGACTTTTTTTTCACTACATATTAGAAACTAGCTAGTAGGTGCTCCCATGTTTGTTATTGACAAATATAATGAAAAAGCTTGAATTTTTTATTCATCAGAAAAATAGCTACTAGCAATTGTACTACACAAAGTGAACTCAGAAAATTAAAATACAACTCTGTTTGAAAAGGAAAATCTACAAAGGTCTACATGAATAATTTTGAAAAGAAAACCCTAAAAGTAAAAATTGAAAATAATTAAAGATTCTTTGGTTAAAAATATTTTATTTGCTTATAATTATAAGAGGAGATTTATGGTTATATGTAAATTTTCAGATCCTATTTTTGTGTTGAATAAAATTTTGCACTTACCTATGTTAAGTTTCATTTTGTGGCAGATCCACAGAGTTGCTACTTGCAGTGCATTATTGTTAGAGGTGATGCTCTTTACAGAAGGAAAAATCTAATTTTGAGTCTCCATTTAATATAATGCCGAAGTTGACACTTACATTAAGTTTGGTTGATTGTTAAGTGAACAAAGCTTCCATGCTGAAGGGGAAATGTGGAAAAGACAGGAACATTGCATTAAATCCTAGTCATGAAAGTCCTTAAAGTTTGGGTGTTTGGCCTAAAAAATTGTCAATTTCATGGCCTTTAAATATGAAACTTTACTCTTCACATAGTTTGGGTCATGTTTTGTATGCATCAATGCAGGGTAAATATGTAAAAAAAATGCAATTTTGTAATAAATTCTTGGTTTCCTTTATTGAATATTCTCGGTTTAGTTTTCAGAGAATCTTCAATTTAAGTATTTTTAAAAAGGTAGGAACCTTGGATGAAATTGCTATGATCTACAGTAGCTTTAAGACTTAAAACTTGATTTTTCTACATTTGATTATTCATATGATGGTATTACAGTACTTGTATGCTTTCACAGTGAATTAAGTTGTTAGCAATTACTTGAATGAGTGCATTTTGTCTTCCTTGGCATGGACTCTGCCAGAAACACAAAAAGGGGGATAAATTCTGAACCCCCAAAGTCCAAATTGATGCAGTACTTGGGAAAAAATTATGAGTGGACTCAGGGGAACAAAAGCCTGCTTGCTTCAGTGCCCCTCCTGTAAGGTGCAAATTTAGGAGTTTTATAGGCCGATATGCAAGTTCGAACATTGCTGCAAAAGTGACCTCTTGTTGAGCAAGGAACCAAAATATTGACAGTTTTTTAATTTTTACAAAGATGAAAGGGTATTTTACCCACCTTTTTTAGAAAATGGGGTGGGGTGGGTAGTGGGGATGGGGAGTGGGGAAAATTACCCCTTTCCCCCCAGAGGTGGAAACGCTGCTCACTTGGTACAGTACTGTAGTTGCTAAGGTTTGGACTTGATGGAAGGTTTGGAGTTTTATAAAAATTTCAAAAGTTTGAAAGTTTTGTTTATAGCAGTCTCCTTTCTTGTTCCGTGTTGATTGGATAATATAATGAAGGATTTACTTAAGTTGTGCAAAGGTTCTATTTGAGGCTGAGTAAGGTGCAATATGGAGAAATAAGCATTTTGAACTGAATTATCATTGGACAAAAATTGAGAACCAACTGGAAAACAGGGTATTACAAGTGGGCAATATATACAACATGGTGTCTTCACCTATACATTCTGATATTGGTTACTAGGTTTGAGTATTTAAAAAAACAAATTTGGTATAAGAAATTATATTGCAACAGTCACTTCATGTCTACTGGCAGTAGAAAGGAAGGTTTGGTATTTCTTCAGTAAAGGGACAATCAGAGTTTGATCAGGCAGAGAATATTATCCTAATTGTCCCAGCACCTCATTTTTTGCCTCTGAAATAATTGCTTTGTTGACCAGAATAAAGAAATATTGAAGAGGTCTTTCATGTTAGAAGAACTTGGAATTTTGTATTAGTTATTAATGTTGAATGAAAATTTTGGAATGTTTGTCAGGTAATGAAGATGCAAGACTTAGAACACTTCACATTGTATACACCAATCATCAAGAATCATTTGTTGTAAGTTTTAAAGGGAAATATTGTGTTTGAAATGCCCTAACAAAGGGTACAAAGGAAACGTTTCAGACACTATCCAACAATTCAGTCTTAATCATAAACCCCAGCAATATAGCAACATCTCTTCAAAATACTGTGCCCAAGAAAGAGCTGTGAACGCTGCATCATTTGAAATGTTGAAAGTTTGGGTGAACAAATTATTCTTGAGCAACAAACAATTGAATTTCTATCTGTGAGAAACTTATTCCTTGAAAAGAAGGCTACCCTGCTACCTTATTTTTGATTATCTATCACCCTGTACCAATTAATATTAGGTTTAAAAGGATGAATTTTTCTTGCAAAACAAACGCAGTATTTCCCTTTAAGTCAGTGTATCAATGTAATGCAGAATTAAAGTTGTGGAGAGGTGATGAAAACAAACTCTGATTGTTTCTTTAACTGATAATCAGCTGCAGGGTATAAGATAATAGTAATTTTTATTTTCTTCATAAAATTAAAAAAGTACCATTGATGAAGTGGTCAGGAATTTTCAATTTTATTTGCTGCATTTTTTTTAATTGCAGTCATGCACCTATTTATTTACACCTTACTAATATATTGTAAAGTTGAAATCCTCATAACAAATTTCATGTTCATGCTATTTCTTTGCCATATAATGCAGTTTTCTGGGTACAGCTCTTTGTTCTGACATCTCTTTGTTCTCACAAGCCTCTCTCTCTATTCCAATAAAATATAATCAATTAGAGGTCACTGCAAGAACAAAGGGCAAGTCACAACTCAGCAAGTTTGAATCCAAAAATTGAGCTGAAGTTTTCAACTGTAAATCAAACCAGTTATTTGTCCTTCCTTTTTGCTCTATTGGATGATCATACTTAGATTCCACTTTGCCATACAATAAACTTTTCTGTTATGTTGCTCAACAGAGCAATATTTGTGTAAAAACCGATCAGGTTTTTGTGCTAATCAAAACACTATTTGTCGATATGACATAATGGAATGAGTAGTTTAGATTTCATTTTAGGAGTCCTCTGATTCAAACCATATATTTAGAGAGGTTGGCAAATTTTCAGCTCTTTAAGTTTCTGACCAGAGGTGGAGATGTTTTAATCTACAAATCACAAAAAAGAGACTGATCTTACAATTTTTGAAATCATTGCAATGTGAACAGCTCTTAATGGTTAGTTTGGAAGAGTATATGCAACTTCCATCCTAACATTAAATTCAGTGTATAGACTTGTATGATTATTAAAGGGAAGTCGGAACAAAGCGCTGATGTCAGAACAGATGTGTACTCTATCTCTCCAATTTTATCATCAAGAACAGTTAATTCTTATTCCTTCTGTCCTAACCACAAAGCTTTCAGTGTTTGTTTTTTTTTATTTATTTGTATATATATATAGCTGTTCCAACTTGATAGATTGTTAAGACAATATCACTAGAAAAGATGCTTAAAGATGCTTCAATAACAGTTGATGTAGTGCAGTATGTGCCAATGAAATGTGTGAAATATTGTGTACATCCTCCTGTGAAAATGAAGTACGGTAGGTATTAATTTGCTTGAAACCAAAGTTGTAGCAGCTGTGAGTATAACAATGAATTTGTGGAGTCTGTATTTCTGAATTTACCTATAATTGAAGCAAGAGTAAAACTTTTGCAGTCTGCTATGTGAAGTTATTTATCTCCAGTGCAATACATGTCAGGTTATTGATTTGTTTTTATATAGAATAACAACACATTTCGTATTTTTCTCTCATAGTCATACAAAACTGCCAGATTCAAATATTGTTTGTACATATTCATGTAATTATGTACCTTGTAATAGAATGAAACACATGTATGGAAGATGATTGTGTAGAAGAATAAACACGACAGGATAAACAGAACAATGTTGTAATTGTGGTGATTTAATATCTTGCCTACAGATAAAATATTAGGATAGATTTTAGGGGTGGTTAATCACTCTGAAAATTATTTGGAGTTTGATCACATAGCACAAGACAAGTCAGAGTTATATAAGGGTGGGCTTTCATAGAAATTTAAGTGTAACATGGTACACCATGTGTAGAAGACTTTTAAAAACATAACCCACTGCTTATTGTGTGCTCGGGGTTGTTGTTTTTTTATTTTAAACAAAAAAAAAAAATTGGATTTTAATGATTTCAATCAGATTGTTTTGATTTTTTTAAATTTCCAAAATGTATGATGTCACAAAATTTTCTGGATGTTAGTATGTACTCCTAAACTTACAAAGATAAGCTTTCAGCATCCCCAAATGCCTATGTAGGTCTTTCTTTTGCAAACAAAAACAAACAAAAAAATATGGCAAAACAATGAAAAAATTATTCAGGCTAGCAGAGTAAACCCAGAACATTGAAGGTGACCTGCAGTACCTGGTAATAAGAGGAGACACATGGCCAAAGTATTTTGCTGTACATGCAAATGTTGTCCATAAAGTGAGGGACTTCAAATGAAGAAAATTTGGAGAAAACAACAATATGTTCCAAAAGAAAGTGTTAACTAAACAATTCACAGCAGCAGTCCTTTAAGAATGGGATTGAGTAGGCTATAGGCATACTGTATGTTGAACTAGGAAATCGTAACTACTCCCTGGTTAAAACAATGAATGAATACTCCCACTATCCCCCTTTACTGATCTTGTTGCACAATGATTTTGCAGATTAACTAGCAATTGATTACACTATGTGGAACTTCATGGTGCATATGTTTAATACAATGTACCTGGTGTAAATATTTAACAATATTTCTAGTACTTGGACTTGGTAAGATTTCATTGGGCTTGGTGTGGGTCCTGACATGGAGATGGGTAAAATGCACTACAATATTAATAATTGAATCCCATGTCTTGTTTACAGAGTAATTTTTTTTTAAGCATGCTGTCTTTGAATAACCATAGAATGAGCAAAATACACCACACATTTGGCACATTATTACTAAAATACTGAAATTTTCAACTAGTGGCCAGGACAGTGTTGGTATGGAAGTTGGCATGGTGTAGTTTTACTGTGGAATACTTAACAGTTCTATTTGAGGGTCCCACTGTTCTGAACCAACTTCATGTAAAAGGGTCATGACTGATTTTTTTTTAAATGAAATATATCTCACTTTTAACTGTAATATTGACAGTCCATGGAGTCAATACTGATACATCTTAAATTAGGAGTGCATAACATGTTTAATCATTCTAAACTGTGTTATTTGATCAAATAAGTTAAACCAGTGAATAAGCCAACTACAAGTAACTTTTTCTGACCATAAATACAATTTTTCCAATTGGGTGATTTTAATCAGTAATTTTTTGAAAAAAAAAAATCATTTGATTAAAATCGTGATTTAAATCAGTGCGATTAAAATCAAACAACCCTGAATGGAGTAGGAAAAACAAGCCAGTGAGCCACAACTGGAAAAAAAGCTGTGGCAGGCTCGACTCGAACCAATAGGCTGGAAACTGGGCTGTAAAACTCCACCTAACCTAACTTAACCAAGGGTAGAAAAGTTGGGAAACTTTGAGGCAACTTCGTGGGAAATTTGGGCTTCTGGAGGGAAGTCAACTGGAGGAAAATTTCCTGTCTTGTGCATGAAAATTTCCAGTTGAAAGAATTGTGAACAATTTTAAGTCCCTTCCTGGGAAGTCTACATTTTTTCCAACCCTGTGTGTGACATTTCCAAGATAGGGGATAGAAATAAGCATTTACTCAATATTTCATTTTATGCAATGGAAGTTCGTGCAAGTTTTATTGACACGACGAGGTAAATTCAAACTGGGCCACCAAATGATTTGTAGCAAGTCAGTTAATAAACTACAGTCAGGTTTACTATTTCAATCAGGGAAATACTAAGTTTTCTAGACCATTTTTTTGACTTGCTTAGTTTTGGAAGATTCAAGATTTTAACAAAAACTCATGAAAATGGGATCCCAATCCGATCCAAATTCATTGCAGTGTGACTGCGGGCAAAGAGCCAGGCAAATGAGGAAAAGATGAAGATTTCTTCTTAAACTGTACAAAAGTATAAAATAAAACACAAAGCAAACTTTTCTCATTTGACAGCTTTTGTCAGTTGTATTTCTTGCAAATTATAGAGCAAACATTGGCCACCTGCATCCTTAAGATATTAACCTTTAAATAGTTGAGAACAAGTGATAATAAAATTCCTACAGAATCCTCAGTGAAAAAAAAAAACGAAAGAGAAAGGAAGTTAAATGAATAAATGACACTTGTCACACCCATTCCCTCATTATTAGTCAATATGGGCTGCAATGGCTTCTTTAATAACCTGGTCAACAGTAACATTTAACAAGAATATTCAATTACAGAAGGGCTGAGGATCCATTTCTGCTACCAAAGCACATCTTGCATAAATTTACAGCTAACATTGCCAGAGTCCACACAATTTAATCACACCTTTCACCAACACCACATATGCATCTTCACCTACTTTGCTCACAACCACCAAACCATTTCAAAACTAGAACAAACAAAAGCCTTTGTTCCTCAATCATACTAGCTCTCTGATAATAAATCTCTTAAAACACAAAGGTGATATTATCTTGTGCACTGAATGCTGAGGTGGCTTCCTTCAACATAACACCACAAGGAAATGTACTTTTGGTCAAAACATGCACAATCTTTTAAACCAAGTATGTGCAATGTTAACCACTAGTTGAATAAAATCCCAACAAACAATAAAAAACTTGTCCTATGGAAACATCTCATTCTCAATCAATATGATACTTGATTCTTTCAATGACAATAAGTTGGTTTTATTATACTGAGCTTAAGTGACAAGCAAATTGTATGATACTGAACTAAGTTATTCTTAACTCTGTACTAGAACTGCTTGATGCCTTGTAAAATTAAACCAGTGTTTTACACAGTTAAGGAACAACTGATTTTGTAATTCAAAATCAACATTTAGTCTTGCCTACCACCAGACAGATTGGTTAATTCCTGTCACAAGAGGTTGTGAAAATTTCTTAGCTTGAATGTTGTATTTAATCTATAACAAACAAAGGATTGCACTTCAAAGATACGAAATAAACTCCCTTAAGAGGACATTTCAACTTGTAGGCATGCATGCTGTTTGAATACACAGCAACAATGTACCATCATTACATGTTATGCAGAATAATTAAAGAGACTACTGATTATTCATGAACGGTGTTCACTATACACTGAAAAAACAAAAGAACTTAGGTTTAATAATAATTTCTTATCACATAATGAAAACAAGAAGACTTCATTGACATATGCACTGCCATTTTCTTCAACACAAAGTGAATGTATTGGAAAAAGTATAAAACTAATGACTGCTAATGGTAAATTTAAGGCACAAACATTAATAACAATACATGTTTTTTCTAGCATGTAAGGTCTTCCCTTTGAAATGCACACAGCAAGTCCCAAAATAATTGTCAACACTGTTAGAGACTTGGGGCCAGGAAAGCCATAACATTATGAGCCACTCATGCAGAGTTCATAATATGGTGAACCATTCTGTGTTTCTTGCATTCAACTCACAGGCCTTTTAAAAGAAAATATTTGTCTACAGACAATTCCTGCATGGTTTCCTGCATACCATCTGTCATGAACTTTGTCTTTGCTAAGGGATCTACCAACACATGGGGAATCATCCATAATTACATGTTCAGACCACTTGCTCTTCAGATTTAAAACAAATCAAAGCACAAATGTTACTTGGCAAACCCTGTAGGCCAAGGGACGGGTTAGAGCTGCAAGACGGTAAGGCAAAGAAATCGTGGAAGGGAAGACTTTCCCTCATATATATCTTAAACCCTAGGGTAAACACTGTATTTAAGTGAAACGATAACTTTGTAATGAGCTTCTTCAGCATTCAGAAGTTGACATCGGTTGCATATAGAGTGGCTGTATACCAATGGAATATGTGTACTCTCTAAAAATGTCGAACAAATATTACAATGCAGCTTTGTTAGCCTTTAAATCATGCATTGAATAGAGAAATATTTCCACACAAGTATCCCTATCTTTTACATTCCATCACCTGTACGTGAATACAGATCACACCGAATGACAACGATAGTATATAACTGCATTTGGTACTGTACATGAGCTTTGGGAGCAGATGATACCAGTTAATACGCATAAGTTCAAGGGAATGAAATTTGTCATGCATTTAATATTTCTGTGTTTGACTATGTTACTGTGCAAATACGAATAAACTTTATCACTATATATATATTACATAAAAGTGGTACCTGGGTTGTGTTGCACAGATACGTTCATCCGCTACACTGAGGGTCACATTTCCTGTTGCTAGGGGTAACACAATCCAATATAACAAGGCACATGCACAATTTCCACTTTGTGACAATGATACACAGAATTTTGTCTCTCATGCATTTGTTCTTCTCTATGGGCATTTTCTTGCCTCTTGCCCATTGTCCCTTACAAATGAAACATGAAATGAACAAGAAGGGTGACAATCATGCAAGACTGGGTGTAATGGATACCCCTGCATTTCCCCTTCCTTAAACTCAAAATATGCTGACAGTGCTGTAATTCAGTTAAGATGAAACCCTTTTTCACGTGTTGCACCTAACAGTCGTTGTTTCATAATTTCCTCTGTTGAATATTCAGGTAACTTCAAATAATGGACGCATGTATTGACTGAAGGATAGGTGTTGTCGTTAGCATCGATCTTACGGACAACTGTCAGTCTAGGATGTAGATTAGCCAGACCACCTGGAGGTAGTGATGAGCACCCTGTTGTAAACTGTAGAAGTGATTTCCTTTCATCCCCATTCAATGAGCAAAGAACATTCACAAACTTCTGGAAACCAGGGCTGCAACAAATGGGTAAAAAAAGAATGATACTAACATCCCAAAAGTGAAATTCCCTTTATTTTCTTCCCTTGGAGTTCCAATTTAGATGTGTGGAGGTGGTGGGTGGGGGCTATGTATAATGGTTTGCAGTACTAAAAAACCTGCTTTGATCTGTTATAAATACTGATAGGTTTTCACCTGTTTGGAACTTAATCTACAGATTTACATTACACACCTTCAGTAACTCATGTTAAAAGGGCTCATTGAGTTGATATTGATAACTCAATGAGAGTGATAAATGGTCACTACAACATGACAATGCTTATAGATAGCATTATTAGTCTGGTTTCATATCCAATAGTTATGGGAAAAGCTAAAATTTTGGATTTTGTAATGTCCTGACTTGTAACGGTTTGGTGCACAATTTGAAAAAGTGTCTGGTCACGAATTTTTGAAAACGGAATTGAACCGTTAAGTACTCACATATAAAACAGTTATTTGTATGTAGGATATGGGGGTTGTCTAAGATTGACCATTTGTTATTGGTATTTGAAGAAAACTTAATAGGTTTGGAAAAAATTGTTAAATTTCATGAACCAACTCAATGAGTCACTTTAATACTATAATGTCTGATGTGTACAGATGATAAGTTTTGGGCAGGTTACCCAAACCTGCTTCAGGTCACAGAAGTGCTTTTCTACTTTTGTTGAAATGGTAACTCCATAGTCCAAAATCTTAAGAAATACCATCTATTTTGGAGTTAGCAGTCATGTTATTTCAAAATTTCAATACATCACACAACACCACTGGTCAGTTTAATTGCTTAATCGATTTAACCACACATCTTCCCTGTCGTTGGGAAGTTCATTTCCTCACATGGAGGAGATGTCTTATTGAAAAGTTTGCAGTGTGAGCTAATGGTGTTTAAATACTTATTGACTATCACGTAGCAACCAGTCTACAGCTCTTGAGGCAAGAACTCAAGTATGTTACCACAATTTCCACAAGACACACTTGAGACAAGAACTCAAGTATGTTACCACAATTTCCACAAGACACACTTGAGACAAGAACTCAAGTATGTTACCACAATTTCCACATAAAATCATAAAGTTCAAGTATTTCAAGGCAATCAAAATGAATAATGCAAGTTCAAGATCTCAAAAGATTGAAGGCCACACAGCATGACTGATTACTATCCAACAGAACTGGATATGTGAAATGTGAATGAAACAGTCCCTCACCTCTCCCTGGTATAGCCTAGCTTTGGCTCTGTGTAATTAAGAATATCTTCACGAGTCCAGTTCGGGGCTTGATCTCCACACATAAGAGTCTGCAGTTCATTAGCACTGAAACTTTGTAGTTTATCCATCGGGAAGACTTCATTAAAACCAGCTAAAAAGAAGAAGATTACATTTAAGTTACATCATAATCTAAACCAGGTGAATCCAACATTTTTTAAATCACAATACATCAGTAGTACACTTGATCCATGTATGTAATGTTAAAGGCCTAATCTTCTCACCCCAAATAATTCTTATTCCCCTAATCTACTTACTTAAGTCCCTCCCACAACTGTCTAAAATTCATCCTCATCCAGACAAGTCTCAGTTTATTGCTTCAGGGTGAGTATACAAGACCAAAATGTGTATCCATAACACTCTCAGTACAGTACATGCTGTCCAATATGAGCTACCTGCATGTTTTTTTTAACTTGCTGTCAATCTAATTGATGAATTGAACCAACTGATAATTTCTGTAGACAACTACATAAATTGTAGTTTGGAGTGGGAGTTGACTGCCTTCAAAGGGCAAGAGCAGTCACCCCTACCTTAATTTTACACAACAGCTAGTTCACACTTATCTTATCTTATTCTCATCTAAGTACATTTCAATTTACTTTCAAACTTGAAATATTGCATATCCACTGTAAAGTAATGAGTTTCTTCTCATAAATTTCCTAAAAGTCAGAGAGGAAAGTATTGTCGCATGATTCTCAAGTGTGATCAATGAAATAGGATAGACCTACCAGACTAAATTTTATATTGAGATCGTTGAATTTTCCCTTTAAACAAACAGGTATTATATTGCATGATACAGCATTGCCACTAACCTTTCTTCATTTGTGCATACAACAAGTGATCATTGTATTGTTTTGCCATTAATCTTCGGTGCAAATATGACAAGGAAATGAACATAACCTAATGGTTTGTTGATCACAAACAGTACCTTCCCTTTACCCAACAAAGTCACGCAAATTTGGAAAGAATGTTTCATGTAACCTTGGAAAGATCCTGTGTAACCTTGGGGATATAAATACCCCATAAAAAATTCCAACATCGAAACCATGCAAGGAAATTCACTGCTCCATTCAACATTAGTTACAAGTGACAGTAGTTAACCAAAGAAAGGCAGTAAAATAACAGGGCCTCCCAGCATTCCAAGAAAAAAAATTCCATGATATTTCCATGACTCTTCCAGTATTTTTTTTTTTAAATTCAATGATTTTCCAAGTTTTCCAGGTAAAGGTGGGAACCCTGAATCACAAAAGGTTTTCTTAATATGAAACCACTTACAAATCATTTCAGAAAAGATGATTCCAATTCATCTGAATTTTATTTCAAGTTAAGAAATTTCTTTTGAAGAGGACAGAGAGGGTTGATAAAATTTACAAACAAAGATAAATACAACAAACTTTGGACCTCAACAGTGACTAAGGGATTGAAGGGAAAGACCTTACCCCATGCCCTAAGGGGAGGGGGTTGTAAGCAAGCACAAACCATCCTTACCCTTGAAGGCTTCCATCTGCTTCTTAATTCCAGCATGCAAACAGAAATCAGTAACAAGCTTGATATACTCTTCTGCATTTTCAATTGTCACTGGTATATCTGCACCATTTGGCTTCAGGTTATGTGTAGTATAGCCATACACAGAGGACGGAGGGTTGTAGCAGAATGTCAAGCTGCAAAATCAAAACAATAAGCTTTCAAACAACTGCTGTCAAGTAGAGAAGAATTTTCCCTTTTTATTAAGTACCTGAACTACACTGGAAATAAAAATAATTTGAACTTAACAAGAAGCTTCTACCACACTGATATAATTCAAAAGGTCTCACCTCAAGTCTTCCAATCGGATTGGCAGTCCTGATGGATTGTCCAGTGCCAAGTTTTGAATAGCATTTTTCTTAGCTTCCTCAGTCAACTGTTTGTCTTTAAGGATCAGTTTCTTCCGGTCGACCAAGTCTTGCAACTGTCGCAAGAAGTGAGCTCGATGAGGATCGATCAACTCCAGGTCCTCCCAGGTAAGGATACCATAAAACCAACCTCGGCTCCTGGGTTTTGGTGGATCTTCAGCGTATGCATCTAATTTCTCCTCATTTGATTCTAAACTAAGGTCAGATATAAGTTCAGGGATATCTTCCAGTGATGCGTGAAATGGTAGGTCCATTGGAATGATATCAGAGTCTTTAGAAGATGATTCTGGGGAGCATGGCCCAGAACCACTACTTGGGTCCATCTCTGTGGAGCACATCAACTTTAAAAATGGTTGAGAAAGAGGCAGGTCCACCATACGAGTGTCTTGGAGACATTTAGCCAGGAATATTCCCAGGAAGTGAAACAATTGCACTATTCTATCAATGTTCTCTGCATCCTGTATTAGAGGAGCTGGGAACAGACCACACGACCTTTGAATGTAGAAACCAGGAGGTCTGATGCCTTCACCTAGGTCAACCTGTGACAAAATACGAAAAGATTAACTTCTATTGAACTGAGAAAGCATGTGGTGGATATCTGGGTCAAAATAAGAGTAAAACCTGTCACTTCACCTTTCACAACTACCATATACTAGGCTGGTAATAATTTGAATTGGATCAAAGCTATGCATGGAAAATTCACAAATGATTGTCAGGTAAGGGGAAGGGAGATGGGACCTGGTCAGTGCAGGGAACTTAGTAGATATTTCTGTATTCTGTTTACACCAACTATTGCTTAAAGTCTTTCATATGCCAAGGACCTAAGACTGAGTATATGTGAGCTTCCTCACAGCCTTGCTACTAGCATAAATCAACATACCATTCACTATGAGCCAATAATATCTGAGAACTAACTAAATGATTTTATACATCTGCTAAGGAGGAAAATGACAAAGATAAATCCCTGTTTAACCTCTGCCTCTCTATTTAAAAACTAATTCCTCTATAAAACACACTAAACACAGCATTATGATCATACAACCATCACCTGATTTAAGATCAGATTAGGATGCTTCCAGTTCTACTTATATCATAAAACCTATTGAAAATTTTTTAATAGTTATATAACTAACCTCTCGGGCAAAATCTTCCTGGAAGTCATCTTCACACAGCCACATTCCCAACAATTTTTTCTGTAGTTCTGCAGCCACTAGGGCATAAAACTCCAGGGTTGGACCAAGGCCGGTACCTTCTTCTCCTAAAAACTCAACCTGCAACACACAAAAATAACCCTTTTAAGTGTACCTCTTCCGACAGGAAAAAAAATTCATCTACATGATTTGGTACTCTTTAAAACTTACCACTTCACAGGCCCATGGTTTGCTAGCAACATCAATGATTGTAGGATATTGCAGGGATCTGCCTGCTCTGAATTATAACTTAACAAACTAGCCAAGGAACTTTTTCATGAATCAATCACAACGGAAAGTAAACAAATGATAGTGGGGAATCTATGAAATGTCAGCCAATTTTGGAACAGATGAATTAATATTTAAATTTGAAGGGCAGGGATTTCTGCCAGAAACACAAAAAAGGAGGGGGGTTCTTACTGCTACACCTAAAGTCCAGAGTGATGCTGTTCTAGGCTAAATTTATGAGTGGGTTTAGGGGGACAAAAAGTTTGCTTCAAGCTATAAGGTGCAATTTGAAGGTTTTAAAGGCCATATATTTATGTAACTTGAAATACTGTGGCAAAAGTGTCTTCCTTTAAAGATGCCAAGATACTGATAATTTTTTTAATTTTTATGGAAATGAAAAGGGGATATTTTACCTACCTTCTTCTGGAAAGGGGAGAACAAATCCCCCCTAACCCCCTCTTGCATAAAACACTGACGGGTATTATCCACAAAACTATAAATTTCATAAAACATTGTCACACATCCCACAATCATCCTAGCATTTCTAATCTTCACTATAGAGGGAAACACAAAATGTAAACACTGTGTGAAAATACACCATCATCACCTGAAATGATGAATACATCTTCCAACTTCTTAATTTTACTTCTTGCAAATCAATACTCTTGAGACATCAGTTATATGTTAGGCAACACCACAGATTGTATCAAATGTCACTTACAGGCCACATTAGGTCTGACGGGCCAGTGAAAGGGGTAGAATGAAAACTTTCATTAGCTGTGAAATTCCTTCATAGACAACTTTCAGACGTATTTGAAAGAATGGTTTTAAAAGTCTCAAGACTTATTACCATGCAATTACAAATGGAGTGACCTTGTTAAAATATACAACATAACTGACATATCCATCTGAATTTTCACTAACCTCCAGTATTGACTTCCTCCTGCTATGAATTTCCATCACTCTAACAGCCCATTCCAACAGCTGCTCACCCCTTGGTACTTTGACCCTCTCGTGCTTCAGGCGACCAACCTGGAATTCAGGCTGTTCTTCCCTTCTGGTACTGGGTGTGCGGACTCTCTCCGTTGTGGCCTCACGTTTGCCTTGAAGCCACACAATGGCTCTGAAAATGTTAAGTGATTTAAAGTTATCACAAACCAAAGGTTGTCTTAGTGTAGTAAAATACTGTGATGAAATAATTTTTGTTACTTCTGCATGGAATCAACGGCTCTTGCTAAGAGCTCAGGAACAACAACAGAAAATGCCAGAGCTAATTCTTTGGACCTAGAGAGGTTATCTGGCAGAAAATGTTACTGGATTCCTTAATGGTTGTTTAGTTGAGACAGACTGACAGATCAATTTATCCCAACCTACATATTCACATACAGCAGTTAGTCTTTCTGCACCAAATCTTTGTGACTCATCCCACTCTATGCTGGCAATTTTGTTAATCCACATCTCTGACATACCCATTCCCTCAAGTCATGTACATCACAGTGGTGGATCAGGCTGACACACAACATGTGCACACCCCTCTTCTGAGGGACAATATGTGTCCATATAGTACCTTTATATCTCAGCCCTCTCCCAAAAAGCAACAGTTTTCCAAAGGAGTGGGGACTGTCCCTTCTCTTGAGTCCCTCCCCCTCATGAACACAATCACTCAAACCTTGCACCATTCTGAAAATGAGGAGTTCCCCCTAAAGTTGCTGCAAGTTAAGAGACTCACCTTGAGACACCAAATGCTGTGCAATTGAAGTAGAGTTGTCTTGTTTCAAATGGAAACAGCATAGGACACCGGTGGGTCAACTTCTCACACCATGGGGGTAATGCAAGACTTGAAAGAACTAGAGGATCCTGTAGGCCAAACATAAGATGGCATGTAAGTAGTAATGTACAATTTAAAAATTTTAACTTGAGCAGTAGGATTTCAAAATTTGTTCATTAATGATCTTGATATGACATAGATCTATTAGTTGGCCAATTGTCACCAAATATTTATACTCTTAGCTTTTCTGCATCGCAACAGTGAAGAGCCCCTTTTTCAAATGACAATTACAAAAAAGTTGGACAAAGCTTTGGTATGCATCATTTTTCCCCACAGCAAAATGACATTGACAAAAACAGAGAGTGCATAACATCTGTCCCACACTCCTTTGTAACTGCTATTTGGGAAATGGTTTAAGCCCAAGCCCTTTAGATCTGTGGGTACACAATGACACTGCTGTAGGTACGACACATGGCAATTTATGGGTCTTAATAAGAAGATCCTTTTTAAAAAAAATGGAAATTTCATGAAGTTCTCTCTCACCTGTGTATTTCTTTTTGTGTGTGTGTGTGTGTGTGCGTTTTGAATAGTATGTATGGCACTGTTTAAGTCTGACATATTGTCTTCCATCATTTCCCAAATTGAATATTCTAGTTTGGCTTTGTGTACATGCCATGTAACCAATTACTGAAACAGCAAAAACTTGCAATCTACACACTAGCAAATTGGTATGCATCCCTTCTTGATATTCCCAGTTTAAGACTGCTTCCTTTCTGAGGCACAAATACACACTAACCTGTATTTGTCTGAGGCACAAATACACACTAACCTGTATTTGCTGCACTAGTTTGTTGTTTATCTTCTTGCTGTAAAATTCATCGTTAGGAACACTGAACTCTGGAGTGTCAAAATCTGTAAAGGAAAAGTGGATTTATTGATTAAGTTAAGCAAGTTTATCTATGATGTCAGAAAAATTTTCTTTTGAGTACTGCACAGGACTTGAAATAATGTTCTTGATATGAATTCAAGTAAATGTTATTGGCATGTCAATAAGAAGATATCATCTTGACTAAAATGTGCACTATTTGCAAGTTCATGGTTGCAGTCGAGCAACTACTTTGAATAGTTCCAAACAATTTTTACAATCAAACAAAAACACAGTTAATCTTTTGAAGTTTCTTGGGTTATCACATTTTATGTATCCTTTAAAGAATTGAAAGAGGCCAGCACACAGATGACCTTGACTATTGTTTTCCAGAATGTACATAAGAAGTAACAAACAATGGGGTGAAAGAGAAACAAAAGGAAAGAGGCAAGGAAACCATTCATTACCACTGACCAATGGAAAATGACCAGCCAATGTAATATAACATATTGAACCCAATTACAAAAAAAAATCAAAGTATAAGAGCACTAAAACAGCTGAATTGGTTACAGCACCACTGCCTTCCTTCTGGTTCTATTCTGGGAAAAGATGAAAAAGATCAGAGCAAAAACCAAAAAAGAAGAAAAAAATTAAATAATGAATACTTTATAAGAATAGCAGATTTATTATCAATCTATGAAGCAGATATTACCTGGTTTCTTATCAAAATCCCTGAAGTCATAAGCAATCACATGTAGTACCCTCAATAGTTGTAAGACATCATCAACAGAGCAAGCTACATGCTCTTTCTTGCCACTTCCTGAGTGCTCAGAAGATTTTTTGGCAAAACCAAGGTGAACAAATTCCTGTGAAAAAGAAAATAGTCTCTTTTAACTACTCAGTTTCTCCAAGATGAACCCAAATCCAGACACACAAAATATATCTTCTGTTGTATACTACAGATACAGTAGAACCATTGCTAGGGTGAACCCACATGTGAAAATGTTTCAGCATAAGGAATGGGTAAAACACCAAACACAATGCAATGTTTAAGTTGATCAAGTATGTTGAGGTAAAAAAGCTCAATAATTGGAAATTCAGATTTGAGAAGTAGCCCAGTAGAAAAAAGGTATGATTCCTTTCATTCTTTTATCCAAAAGCAATCTACCCTCAGTAAAAAAGATTCAAAGCTAAAATGCTTACAAATGTAACCAATCAAAGAAGTTCTCAGAAGCTCTTGCCAATTTTTAACATTCATATTCACTAAACATTATAATATGACTGTCTTTCTAGGATTGAAAAACATACAGATCTACTAACTTTTCAAGTTCACTTTAACAAGTTTGAGATATACTATGTGCCTAATGTAAGGTTCCACATGGAGCTAATACTTTGGCAGGGGAAGAAACTTTTCAAATCCCTTTGAATGTATGATTTTACAGCAAAGATCAAACTGATTTATGTATTTGACACCACATATCCTTTTTCTTTGAACCTCACTCACCATTCAATAGGATTAAAGGGTGTTAGGAACCATGCACATTGTTTCATGTTGTCTGCTACGACTTGAAGTACACACCTGTGAATTTTCCCCATCCCTTCAGCATTACCAGTTGCTCTAAATTAATTTGCTCTTTTTGCAGAGTATTGTCTCTTATGCAAAAAAGTTCCTTTGATTCCTTGTTAAATGCCAAAGATATGCATGTCCTTTGCATATGTGTGAAATAATGGGCATATTAATTCAAATTCCAGCTCTATAATATAGAGTTGCAACTAATGAGACAATTCACATAATTTTTTTATTATACTCAGCATGGCTTCATAGTGCCAGTATTTACTCTTACAAAATGCTAACCAGTTGTTTCGATTTATCTTCAATTTCTTACTGGTTGTCAGTAATTTCCTTCTTATCAAACGACTGTTCTATTTAATCCATTTGTTAAGGTAGTAAGTAGACCCGAATGAAAAGAAGTGTGTATCTTAAACATCAGACTAAAGAAGTGAATACTCATTAAGTTTTATTACTGCTCATTAACTGATTATATCCTTGAGCATGTCTGTGACTGATTGGTATAAATTAAATTCAAAGTTTCTGCTCCCGTCAAGGTAATGGCTTTGAGGATTCCAACTTACCTTGTATGCTGCCACTAGTTTAGCACAGTTACGACTTCTTCTTACACTTCTTGCATTTCCAATGAGTTTCCATCTTCTCAAAAATGGAAAGTCTGCGTGTTGCTGCATCATGGAGATAACCTCAGACTTGGGTAACCTCTCTGTGCCAAGGTGACGTTCTACATATGCTACAGTCCATGGACCCTACAATCAATCATTAATGCAACTTTCAAGTACACATTAAGAGATAGGGATTCAGAGTAACACTTATTTTTTATAATTCTTCATCCCTAAACCTTTACCACACCTTGGCCCCTGAACTTTTAAGAAGCTCACCATTTTATGTAAATGATCTGGGGGCCTTTCCACAAAGAGTTACGCACAATCTTAAGTTTGATTCACCATACCTAAGCCAACAGTAAATCATACTTAAGATCGTGCGTAACTCTTTGTGGAACAGGCCTCTGTTCAGCTCTCACTACACAACAGACACTTTTCCAAACAGCCATTACAAAGTAACTTGGGATAGGATTTTGGGATGCCTTTGTGATAACAGTAAAATGCCACAGACAAGAGCACTATAAACCAAAACTCTGCCCCAGAATCCTTTGTAACTGCCATTTTAATAGGTATAACTAAAGAAAAATTGGCCGAAAGAACTTAAAGTCCCTTGTCCTAGTAAAATGTGTATAAATTGTAATGAACAAGTGCAAAGGATAACAATATTGATTACACACTGATATCACAAAAATTATAGTTTCAAGTAACATATCTATGGAACCTACAGCTTTGCACTGCCTAGTGATGTTTTGAGCTCATAAGAAGGAAGGAATAAAACAAACAGAATTTTCAAGTTCAAATTCCATTAAAAATATGCAGTTTATTTTCATTTCATGCTCACTTCATTTCTATTTAGAAAAGCTGTCATTTATATTTGACACCAAGTCCATAAACAAATATTTCAAGAAGGTCAATTTCCTGTTTTTCAATGTGACTAGATGGAGCTGAAATAATCACTAACCTCTACATTTTCATCTTCTGTAGGAGAGCTATCTTCTTTTCTTTCACCATAGATTACACTGGATAAAAAGCAAAGGAAAGGAAAAATTTTCATATTTACATGAAAGGAAATTATGTCTTTTGCATGGCTGACAGACACAAGACAAGGCAAGGCAGAAATCAACCCTATCTACTGAAATAGGTAATGATGAAAGTATAAATGATAATTAACAAAGAAACTGATCAAACACTTTTTAGAGACTGTCGTGAAGTAAAATATCACTACAATGATTTATAATGATGAAAACAGAATGGTCATGAGGGGAAAAAGCTTGGTTAACAGGAGCTTCCTTCCTGGAAAATTTGGCCATCTGGAGGGAAATTTGGGCAAATGGAAGAATTTTCTTTTTCTGTTCATGAAAATATAGGGAGAATTGTAAGAAATTTTACTCCCTCCCTGGGAAATAATTTACTCCTTTTCCCGGAATTAAGTTTGTTTTCCAGCCCTGAGAATCATACCCACACATTTTCATACCATATATAACAGTTCAAAAGCAACAAGATGAGGAAAAATGCCAATCGAATTATGTTTTTCCATCACCCATTCATTGTAAGTGTGAAAGAATAACAGTTAAACATCAAAAGGTCTGCAAATCTGGACAATGAAGGACATACATTTCATTCAATCCATCGTTCATGTTTTTAATTTCTTCCCTCTACAGTGGAAGGAGTGCATTTCTCAAAATGGCACTACACTTAAATTATTTTTCTGTTTTGTTTTTTCTTTTGTTCTTTGTGTTATGAAAAGAGGAAGTTTGACAGAAAAGCTTAAAAAGTATGACATTTTTTATGTGGGCTGCAGGAAAAAAAATTTAAATTTTTGACAATGGTTTCAAATATTAACACAGGTGAAACAATGTAACACTATTGTATAATTCAACATCTGGCATCTTACGTGTATGTGGGTTCCCAAATCCTTCTCAGTCTATCTTGTTTGACTCCAGAAGTGGACTGCTGATATAAGTTCTGGACATATCTGAATATTGTCGAGCCCATCTCGTCACACAATACTTGGGTATCTGTCGTCTGTGAATGAAAACAAACTTTATGATTAATTGATAAAAAATAGCTGAACAGTGTTTTGGGAAAAGTGGTAACTCTTTCCTGACCCTCCAACTGATCCTGTTGCAAAAAAACAAAATATATCATTTTGTTCACACCACAAACAAAATCATCTTTTCTCTTGTGTTCATTTCTGACATAGCAACAGTGACTGAATTTCCCAAACTACCCCCTTCTTTGATACATTGCATTAGCAAAAGTTCTAGCAGATACCTGATATGCTTGTTATATGATTCCTACCCTGTTTTCTCTAAGGACATAACTTATTGCATAAAGGTGCATACAGTATTGTAACTAAATGTCAGTTCCCCATTTAACTCTTCTCTGATTATTTTGCAGCCATTTTTCCTCAATGACCTAGTAATTCATGCTGCACTGCAACTTAAAGGTAAAAAAGTTACCTTTTGTGAAACATCAAGTAATGTAGGGATTTGTTGGGTTTTGTGGTTTGTTCTTCTGCCACTTTGTCAAATCTGTTTTTGTTTCCATATAAACTCCTTTAATTTAAAAAATTGTACAATGTAGTGGGGAAACAAGTAAAATGAACTAAAATGAAATGCTACTTCTACACATGCCATATTTAAACAATTAGATTTGTTCCATGAACATGACATTAATTGCAAGCATGGTGTAACAAATTTTCAAGCTCTGCTACAAGTCTAACATCATTTCTTGAATCATTTAAGTATTCATTTATTATTGACATACACTCACCCCAGCTAATCCTGGTCCCTTCAAGTATAATGACAGTTTTGGTGTAGGACTGGAATCTGTTTCTTCCTGCAATGTTGTTTCTGGGGTACCTGGTGCAGGAATCTCCAAATCTGTAGTCTGTTGTACATTAGTCCTTCCAGGTCTGGGATCAAATGCTGGTACCAGGGCTGAGAACTGCCGTCTCAAGACATGTTCATCATCCCATGCTTTGCGCCCTCTACCTCTGCTCTCAACTTCATCCTCCTCCTGTTGAAATAAATTAAGGAGTTAACTGGAAATAGATACTATTGTTCCCAATAAAGCAAAGCAATAGGTAAAATCTGGGTTCCAGTCCTGGCATTCTATGTTTATGTAGATGCTTTCTCATTCAGTAACAATATACACTTTCCCCAGACACCCAGAATGACCTTTTTAATTTATCAGATTACACATTTGCGATAATGTTGAAAAAACCCTTCATGGTAGATCACAGTATAACTGGTTGGAATAGAACACGTGAACCAACATGTTTGTACATGCATGCCTTAGCCAGTCTACCTGATGGAGTAAAGTACATGAATATAAATTTTCTATTGACAACAATATAACCATTCTTCATCAAACCTTTCGTTAATCAGCTGTGAGATCAATTAATTTTCAGTTTATGCCATCTAATATTAGGTTGTACTACATATGCTCTTGCCCACAATTCTGCCTGCAAAGCATCATAAAAGTCCTAAATATTACTTACTGTGAATTCATCATATTCATCACCACTATCATCCTCATTTTCATCATCAAGGTCCTCAGGATCTCCGCAGAAGTCTTCATCTTCCAACTCAGCCAGGAGAGAACTGGCTCGACAGGTCTCCAGGAATTCATTGTCACTCTCACTAGAAGTTGAAGTCAAGCTTGTAGCCAAGGCAGAGCTAAGGGTTCCTGTTGCTACTGTACTTTGGTGGGTGGTGTTGGTTGTAACTGATGGAGGAGGTGTGGTAGTCACTGCAGACGGCAGATTGGGGGCACTCTGAGCACTGCTAAGGAAGTTGCCAGCTGTGTACACAAACAGAACATGAAATGAAAGATTCACTCCCAGAGACATACTAAGGTCACTTTAGGAAAAGTTAGGTATTCTAGAGTTTTATAACTTATCTACATCATATTTTAACTTGGCATACCCATTAAACAAGAAAATAATGCTAGCAGCCTAATTGTGATGTCAGAACATATAAACCCAGTCCAGCTGACCAACAAAAAAATCAACCCCCCCCCCCCAAGGTTGGTACTCTTGTCTGGGACAAGTTTTCAAGTTCTAATATACCCCTGACATGGAATGTTAGCACTGAATGTTGCATGACTCATGCTGAGAACATTTTGTCTTTAGTTTGCAAGCTTTAAGAACTTAAAAGGCAAATGAACAAATCATAGCACAACACATCTAGATCTAAGTCCATGCTGCATACTAGGCAATAAGTCGGCACAACACAAAACATGGCCATTTACTATGTTGCATTAAGCTAGTCTGCAATGCCAACAACGATGGCAATATTCCTGAAGCTTAAAATAATAAATGCAGAGCATCAAATTATGCTCTCTTTGTCTTAACCTAAAACATGTTTAATCTTGTTTACCCTAATTTTCTGCAAGTTTAGTTTAAGTAGGGAAATGAAGTGAACCAGTTGCAGGTCACACTAAGATAAATAAAACACAGATGAATTTCTAAGATTCAGGATATTCTACCAGTATCAAACATTGGTTTTTGAGAATCCTGTGCACTGACTAGTTAAACACTGACTGGTTACTTGGCTACACACTGTTAGTAATTTTCAAACTCTTCAAACAGGTAAAATTGATGTTTTCCAAAATTTCTTTTTGGGTGGTAGAATAGAAATAATCCACATCTGACAAAATATTGTTGGCTTATACACTGCCTTGACTCCAAATTTGTCAGATGACAAGATCAGCCTTGCCTCATCCACTATTTCACCAAATTTGGAGTCTTCACCTTCATTCACCAATATTTTCAGCCACATAGTTCATGCATTCATTTTTTTTTTTCTTTTTGATAGGTGACTACTTACGATCAGAAAGAGTTGATGCCAGGGTTGGAAACCTGACAAAGGTAGACTGGAGGGTATTACTCCGATTTGACAGGACACTGTTGCTACTACCCACACTCCCTCGACTGTGTCTCCTCAGTGATGGCAGGGTATCAGCCAAGGTGGATACCCCGTCTTTGGCGCTACTCAGGTTTGGTACACTAACACTCATGCTACTTGTGCTGGGGACAATGGGAGCATCTGTAATAAACAAGACATATGCTGCAATTTTACAGCTGGCACACACAGCTAGCTGAAACACAACTGCTGGCAGAAACATGCTCTGACATTATGACATATGAATTACTTGCATTAATTTTGTTAAGTACAGGACAAAAAGGAAGGGACAACTGGTACTCCAGGGGCTTTGTTTGGGGCAAAAGAATTAAACCAAACGACCTCTCTCACCTTTTTTGAAGAATAAAAACCAGTTATGCACCACCTCTGTGAAATGTTTTCAAGAAAATTCATTGAAGCATTAAACTTCATCTGAGAAATCTGGTGTCCTCACACTTTTTTTTTTCTTTTTGAAAAGGGAATAGCCCCTCTTCTTATAAGAAATAAATTTCTATAGTGTGCATCTCATTTCCTAAGACAAGATGATCAAACTGCTGCACAAATTACAAATTTATGTGACGCTTTTTGTATGTAATACATGATAGTTGTTGTCACTGGTTTTGGGGGTAAAACAAAGGAAGCAGGTACACTGCTATAAAAAAAAAAATTGAATGCTGAATTATTCCCTGTATCAGTCCTGCCTCCACTATGAGAATGGCTTTCTGTATGTATCATACAAAACTTTTGTTACTGGATAACATATATCATGCACAGTGACCTTACATTCTTACATGTAATGAGCAATATTTTGTGAAACATAAGTAACAATACTTCTAAGGGAATGAAAGAGGAGATGAGATTTGTACAGATTGAGCTCATAAATTATATCTTCAAGTGGGTAATTGCTATTTTAATTACATTATATTCTATGGTACAAATGATATATTTCCATATCTGCTTGAAACCAAGGTTAATGGACAAATCTGAAACAATCAGCAAGAAAGTACCTTGAAAGAAAGTGAAAGCTACATAACAAAAAATTGACTAATGCATATGATGACCTTTTTCAGAACTAGGTTCATTGTAATTAACTTTCTGGTAAAAGACAATAAACCAATGACATCATATCATCCTCACAATGTTTAACAAGACCTATGGCTATCTAAAATGGGATTTGTAATCATGCACTTACATTTTTAAGATGGGATGAGAATTGTTAATAAGCATGGAAGTCAACTGAAATGCCTGTGCATTTGAAGCCATGCAATTTTGTTTAATTAATACAGTTGCTGATGGCAATATACATGCACTGATACAGGAAATGTGGTTATGAAATAACAGTATTCCTAAAACTTCCTCATTTACACCTCCTATTACACTTGTAATCCCACCTGAGAAAGTATTAATAAAACTACTTTCTACAATGGAGCAAAGATTAAGAGGTTATGGCCTTGGTTACACTTAGATTTGTTTAGACATTCTGAAAGAGCAGGGTCCTTTATCTAACTGGCATTGCCAGGTCACTTATGTATTTCCTATGCTCAGCTGCCCAAACTGGCTGGTTAGATAAATGACTCTCCCCTAAACACCACCACCAAAGGCCATAATGCCCTAAATAGTGGGACATTTTGCTATAGTTCAATGACCCAGATGTTCACAGTTTGGTTTTAATTTGTGTTTTACTACACCTTCATTACCTAACCATTACTTTTTACCTGGCTTTTTTCTTTAGTTTTTAAGTCCTGCTATACACTTAAATATTAAGAAGTGCTGAACCTTTGGAGCAGCATTGCAAGCAACACCATCCATTCAACTACCATAGCTTCAATATCCTATCAAATATCCTATCAAATGGTACCAAGCATTACCTGATTTAGCTTCAGCTAACAAATTACCACCTTCAGTTTTGGCCTCTGGTTCCATAGTCTTAGTTTCTGCTTGTCCTTCACTAATACCCTCTGCTCCTCCGGAAAGAGCATTTTCCATCACAGCAGCAAAAGGAAGTACCGACCTGGACAGGTCAGAGGTCGATGCATGGTCACGGTCTAAAACAGAGAAATGAAAAAACATTTAAACAAAAGAAATTACACAAAATTGCCCAATTTAAGGGTGACTTTTTACAACTGAGTATACTTGATGGCTTTCCCTTCATTTCCTCTATCTGAAAAGACCTTGTGCATATGATGTCACAGAGTGGAAAATACGCCCTTCATTTTGGCAAAACATACCAACACAGACAAATGCAGACTAATTTGTCCACCAGTCGCATACGCATATAGTCTACTACAAATGGAAGGCAAATTCTTATTCCTGTGGCCACATGTTCCATTAGTGTACTGCCCAAAGGATGACATTCGTGTGTTGTCATTGCACAAGATCTATGCATTTATAATTTGCATTTACATGTCTCTGTATTTGCATTTCTCAAATGGTAAATAATGCTTTTGTGATTCAAACTTCATTTCTTTAAACTCATTTCTTCATTTCCTTAAAAGGCAACTGAAACAATTCCTTTATATCAATGTCAGTTTTGCTGAAACCACCATTCTGAATATTCCAGTTATGCATAATCCTGGGTAAAAGTAGTAGGGAAAGTTTTCAACTAATATCATTAAAATCTCCTCTTTATTTCTTCTCTATTGCCAACTTGCAACTCATGCTACCTCTCTGTTGCATCATGCCCAATTTACTAACAAGTTAGCAAGTCCATGAATAAAATTGTGATCACTGATGGCACCTAATTTTTGTCCACACTCACGAAAAGTTTTACCTTGATGTTGACTATAAATGAAATCACCCAGATAAAACAAATAATTCCAATATGTCCTCAGAATTCCTGCCTCAAACCAGAAAATAATACACTTGTTTTACAATTTTGAGATTAGAACTCAGATTGGATCTTATGGACTTGGACTTGAGAAAACTGGACTCTGACACAGGCTTGGACTCGAGTCCCTCAGACTTTATGGACCTGGACCCTCACTTGGACTTGAGCTTGTTTGACTTAACCAAAGTCCTATTTTTAAGCACTGAAAACTACAAAACAGTGCAGAAGAAGACAATTTAAATTTAAGTTTATTTCCAGCATTATGTAAAAATGCAGAGCGAATATTACTTAGCATGGAAAACTGCACCTTGTAGCATACTCTTGAAGCATAATAACATAACATTATCCTAACTAAAATTGTACTAGCTGAAATCATTGACTTACCCGCTGCTTTATTCTCAGCCTCTTGTGTAGCACTCAGACTTGGAGTAGAACTGCTTTTACTTCTTCCAAATACTGGTGGATGAACCTGCTGCTGCTGTGGTTGCTGCGGTTGGCGCTGATGATGATGGTGCTGCCAAGTGGATGATGAGGATGATGATGATACGTGTGGCTGCTTGTTGCTGGAGGCAGCAGAAAGGGTCTTATTAACCAGTGATGTAACAGACTCACTGGTCCTGGTGCTGTCACTCTGTGTAGCTGCTTTCAGCACAGCGGCAAAAAATGCAGCTGTGGAAAAAAGAAAGACAAAAGACTGTTATCAAAATATTGGTAGGGTAATTGATCAACCATTCACAAAAGAAAAAAAGATGTAACACACATCAGGCATTTAATTAACTTTCTAAAATCACATCACATTTTGCAACAAAAACTGATTCAGTGACCAAAAGCATTATCTTAAAATAATTTACAATAACCGTTCTCTCTCTAAATACAATTGGTAACTGCATTCTGATGACAGACTGGAGTTTTTTGTTTCGCAAAATTAGAAAATGGAATTTGGTGTTTTGACGTTAACACTATTGTATGGAAGTTTGAGCAAAATAACATTACAAAAGATGTTATGGCTTTTAGGAAAACGAGAATTCCTGCCTCTATCTTTGATTGACATTAATTTGTACAGAAGTTTCACTCTGGTAGAATGGTGACAGATGGCTTGTGCAATAAATTGTGTTTTCAAGCTCACACACAGTATGATTGTGTGATTTTGGTCTTGTGCAAGTTGAGTTGTCACTTCAATTTAGCTGGTTAAGTTTTTGGTCTTCATACTTCTACCACACAGTAGTACAACATTCATGTAAATGTGTTTTCAATAAGCTCCTGTTGTTGTGAAACTAGTGAAACACGACCGCTCCACAAATGAAAGCCTTTTTTTTGAGATGCTCCATTTATATATTATGTTAATTTTTAAAACATTTTCTTTTCTAAAATTTTTAGAACTTTTATGACAAGTAGATCAGGCAAACAAAGAAACTTCATTTTCTTGAAGGCAGTAACAACAAAACTTTCTTATGTACACATTGACTCAGATCCCCAGAAATAGATCTGTATTGAACCTTATGTTATGCATTGAGCCTGCAACAGTGGACCATATCTACGTGTAGTGGTTCATATCTACCCAAATTAGGGCTGCCACGATAACCATTTTTCATTTATCGATGTCGCCAGCATTTCCGCGACGATATCTCGATATCGCGCTTTAGTCTAACCATTTTACATCAGCGTCAAGGAAGCAAAACAGCTGTTTATTGCATGCAGCCACTACTGATTTCATACCAAAAGTGAGGGCAGATTGATTATGCGTGCATGCAGCAATATTGATTGTGCAGAACTCTTCACAAGTCTAGAACGTATGTGAGCTGTTACAGTATTCATTGTATGCATTTTGAAACAGCTTCCGATTTTTTATCATGTTTCTTGTGGTGGGTTAAGTGCAGATTTCATTTCTTGTGACATCATAAATTATGATCATTTTAGGTTACTGACTTAAGACAATAAAAATAGGGATTTCACAGTGGTTTAGTCATTTATTTGATTTGTTGCAATATCACATCTTGACAAAACATTGGTCGATATCGTCGGGGCAAAACTGTATCGACGATTTCGCGATATCGCAATATCGTGGCAGCCCTAACCCAAATCAATACCTACTCCACTTCTTGCACCCTATCTTTCCAAGGAGGGGAGAAGAGAGGGAGGAAGGGAGGTCAACTTACATTCTCTTTCACTTGAAGATTCTTGTCCAGGTTCTCCCATCAGTTCACACCACTTCCAGTCTTTGCCTTTACCCATCACCATTTGTCTCAGCATCTGAGACCTGACCAGTCGTTGCTGTTTACGGAGACTAGGAGAAGGTTCCTTCAATGGTTTAGCTGAAAAGATGAAACCAGTAAATGTTATAATAACTCACAATGAGTTTTGCTTTTGCATAACACTCATGTTTAAATCTGACCCCAGCAGATAAATGTTCAACCTCTTTTCACTCTACCTACCCTCCCTTTTCCAGATCCAACTTGGACTGAAGTTACAAAAAGCGGGAGACAGATAAAGTTATTCCTTTTGACTGCTGAAGAACAGTTAGGAACATTTGACCACTAAAGTGGCTTGAAAGTTCTTCTCAGAATATTTCGCCTCTTCGATGAAGATATGGATGTAAAATGTGGACTAAGAGTTACATCCCGCACCCCTCCAAAATGATTAAACTTACTAAGTTGTTCTTCTATCACTCCTGTGACAGTTCCATAGATTTCAAAACCTGAGAGTGATAGATAATGCGTTTGACCACTAGCATTCTTGCCATTCTGTTGCAGTCGAACATATCGCCATCCTTTCTTCTCTGATGCAACTGGTTCCAAGGGCCATGTAGCTGTAGAGCTGCAAAATGGATCAGACGGAATCAGTTTGCAAACAGCATTCATCAGAGGATCTTACAATGCAACAGTTGGTGAGTGAAATTATCTTCGCAAACTTCTTTCAAAGCTGCGGTTTCAATCTCATAATTTCTCTTAGTTCTAGTTCAATGACTTACATCAAGTATTCCTTCCAATGAACCCATACTACTCATTAAACAAGGGTACAATTTCCTTTGAACAATGTAACATAGGTCAAACTCGAATGATTTACAAACCAGCACTCATCAGGAAATCACAGTCACAGAAAGTGAGTGAATTATGTCCACAAATTTTTTTACAAGCTCATGGTTTCACATTCATTATTCTCTTTGGTCTTCATTTACATCAACCATTGTTTCCAACGAACTTACTATTGAGAATGCAAGTTTCTGCAACTCCTTTAAAAGAATATCTGTTTCTAAATTTTTAACAGGTATGTTCCTTTTCTGATGTGACTTAACAAAGTGAAGCCTGTCATCAAGAACTAAATGTACAAAAATTTCTAAATCTGCAAAATAAGATGTACTTTACTCCAGAAAAAAATATGCTACCATATTTTCACATTCCAAAGTCAAGCGATATTTTTTTGTGGCAAAGAGCCTAAAATTACCTACCCTGGTTCATTGAGTGATGAGTCATCACTATGTTCTAAAAGACTGGTCCATGTCTGTCCATCCTTGGACACCTGGAAGATCCAGTTTCTGAGGGCTGATCTACCATAACCCCTAGCATGGCGAAGGGTATACGCTGATGGGATTAGCCAGACCCCTAGGTCCATGGTAAACCAAGCTTTCCTGGAAATAAGCAAAGGTTGAAGGTATTTAACATTTCCATACTGTTATGTAGTTGTATCCTTATCAATTAAAATGTTCCATTAAAAAGGTTGAACATGAGACATAAAAATTAAAACAGGAACTCAAAGAATAAAAAATCTCATAAAAAATTATTTCAGTCTATAGCACCATAGCTAAACTTTACAACCCATATCTCTTTCTTGGAGGCTTCTGCCCAACTAACTCTTCATTCTTTCCTGCCTCTCCATCCAGCACACTCCACATAATCCAACATGCTGCATCCCCCCCCCTATTCATTTACTACAATAGCTCTTATGTAATCTGACATTCTGTGCCCACACAGCTGTTACTATAATTCCAATACCACACATACGTATTTAAAGAATAGATGAAAGCAATGCTTGTGCTTAAACAAGAAGCATTTCTCAAAACATTCACTTCCGTATAAATTGATATTTTGAGTTCAGTTCCAAAAACTGTTCACATGTGTCATAATTCAATTTGTTTGAATCACACAATGTAAAACTTGAAGTAAAAATCATTCCAAAAGACAATATTTTCAAGCATTCCTTGGCAAAATTGTCTTCCCTGTATGCATTTAAGCATTTTAATGATTCTCTTTTAGAGCTTAGACTCTCCTACTGACCAGGCACAGCACAACTTTGCACATGGAAATAAAATTCTACTAACTTGTCATCGTTGGTGTGGCAGTTAAGTGCAGAGGGATCCCTACTTAGGACATCTTCAAGACGGCCATAGGGAAGAGTTCTCCCTTCAGATGATGATACATATACAAGGTTGTAGGCAGCAGGATTTACCCACTCAAAGGCAGTCCTATAAGAAAAAAATAAATCGTTAGTTAGAATCTTCAATTTCAGAGCTAAAAAGCACACAAACACTAGTTCATCACAAGCGAGAATTTTCAAAAGAGACAGCTATTTGAAAGTATTTTTACTTTGGAAAGGAATAACACAGGCAAAGAGAAAGAGTGTTGACAGACAATCTTACCTCTCAGTCTTTTTGGCAGTTCCTTCAGTTATTTTAACCTTATGCATTTTTACTACTGATGAACACTAAAAAGGTTGACAAATGTCACAAAAACACTCAGAAATTCATAAAAAAAAAACACTCTGAAATGACTTAAAGCACTGTAAATTTCATCTTTGATGGAAAAACATTTTAAGATGGGGGAACAATACTTTCACAAGAGATTGAAGCAAGAATATAAGAACAATGGTACCAGGTCACTTTAATGCAGTCCAGTGCTTCATGCTACGAACTCAAAAAAAAACCAGAAAGCCAAAAGGCTTAGTGATTCCTTGCCGCTGAAATGTAAGGCCTTTTTTCACACTGACATTGCTTGGCAATGTTTTTCAATTAACAGGGCTCCATAATGTGCCCACAAAGTACACATGCAAGACATCCAATCTTCCTACATTGAGATCCCCCTTGCCCGTTGTGAACCCAAATGACATTTGACCTCCACCAAAAACTTCTGGGACCATGTATTCACTATGTGCCATCTACAGGACAAGTTACAGGACCCTACAAGTGACATTTCTTGAAAGACTGTGCAGGAAAGCTTGTCAGGCTTTGAACATGCTGACTCCAAATGACCTTTCAGAGAATCAATAGGGATCATCTACTCAATATGACCAATCCACACACTAAATATGAGCACAGTCACATGTACCGTTCTTGAGATATCGTGTTTACGAAGTTTTGAAATTTTGACCTCTCATGACCCCAAATGACCTTTGACCTCCACCAAAAACGATAGGGATCATCTAATCAATATGGCCAACCTACACACCAAATATGAGTATAGTCACATGTACTGTTCTCGAGATATCGTGTTTATGAAGTTTTGACCTTTTGACCTCTCGTGACCCCAAATGACCTTTGACCTCCACCAAAAACAATATGGATCATCTACTCGATATGACCAACCTGCAAAGCAAATATGAGTATAGTCACATGTACCGTTCTCGAGATATCGTGTTTACAAAGTTTTGACCTTTTGACCTCTCGTGACCCCAAATGACCTTTGACCTCCACCAAAAACAATATGGATCATCTACTCGATATGACCAACCTACACACCAAATTTGAGTATAGTCACATGTACTGTTCTCCAGATATCGTGTTTACGAAGTTTTGACCTTTTGACCTCTAGTGACCCCAAATGACCTTTGATCTACACCAAAAACAATAGGGATCATCTACTCAATATGGCCAATACACACACTAAATATGAGATTAGTCACACTTACCCTTCTTGAGATACCGTGTTTACAAGCAATTTCTAAGGAATTTACCCATTGACCTCTCGTGACCCCAAATGACCTTTGACCTCCAAGAAAATCGATAGGGATCATCTACTCAATATGACCAACCCACACACCAAATATGAGCATAGTCACATGTACCGTTCTCGAGATATCGTGTTTACAAGATTTTGACCTTTTGACCTCTCGTGACCCCAAGTGACCTTTGACGTCCACCAAAAACAATAGGGATCATCTACTCAATATGGGCAATCCACATGCCAAGTATGAGATCCCTCAGACTTACCCTTCTTGAGATATCGTGTTTACAAGCCAAAGCGTCACATACGCACACACACACACACACACACACACACACACACACACACACACACACACACACACACACATACACACGACATCACCATCGCATAGATTCCTTGCCTGCCTACGGCAAGGAATCAAAAACCAAGAGCATAAAATTACTGACTTACTTTCCATTGGTACCAATCCAGTAGATTAATCCATTTTCATCAAAATCATGGCTGTGTCTAAAAATGAGAGGTGGGCCCTCCTTGATTCTCTTTACATATGCAAATGTTGTCCTTTCATAATCGTACCACTGGAAGGAAACCTGAAGATAAAATAAAGCAGAGAAGAATTAACATTTAAAGTTCCATACAAACACGCATGTTTGGTCTGACGGTAAGGGCATCCGCCTCTCACACGGACGGCCCAGGTTCGCTTCCCATGTCAGGTCATACCAGACACTGGGCCATTAAACTCTATCTAATCCATACAAGCAGTTATTTCCAAACAGTTACATCCAACCCAGATACAGGGATGGCCGAAAATGGGGAAAAAGCCCATCTCAACCTATAAAATTGATGATCACAATTCCCTTAGGAGGGGCAATTTCCTCCCTCCCAACCCCACACACCCAACCTGATTTTTTCCTGAATATAATACTCTGAGTAATTAAACAGTTGATGATTGTTTCATACGGCAAGCTGTCGCATCTACTAGGTGGTAAGCCCTAACTCCCTCCTCCTTCTGAACTACTTTGAGTTTCCTATAACTTGGAGTCACCTTACTTGAAAGCAAACACCAAACTACCCAATGGAGACAATTAAATTGAATGTCAATCTTGATCTGAGAATAAATTCAATAAATGTGTAATATTGACCAACCATTTTCTGAAGGTATCGCTCCAGGCTGTTGACTGTGGCCAAGGGTTCCATTTTCATAGTTCTACCTGTTCTATCAATAAGAGCTGTTTCACCAGGGGCTCTCTCCAGGCGGAAACGCAGACGTCGTGTCAGTACCTAGATACAAGTTAAAAATAGCAATCATGATTAACATACTTTTCTCTGTTCACCTGCAGGGTAGCTCAGAACTCTGGGTTATGTTACACATAAATATTTTCTAATAAAATGAGCGAAGTTTTTAAGACAAAGCATTCTACTGATATAGAGGTTACAAATTGAATGTCAAATACAAATATTATTGCTTGGTATAATTTCTCCTCAGTGTGACTTCAAAATAACACCCCCATAACTTACACAGGCTAATCCATTTTTTACATTAAAGACATGAATCATGCAGAAGGTAGTTTGGAAAGAAAATCTTTTATATGAACGATACATTTTAAAATCAATCTATTTTAAGTATAAATAAGTATGCATCTTACTTGTAGACCACAAGCCGAGCCAGCACCATCATAGAGGAAAAGAGGCAACTTCTCAATAGATTCTAAAACAGCAATTAGTTTACGGACCAAGACAATTGCAGAAGAAGAGTCACTGTTGATGTAAAAAGAGAATGATTCCAAGTTTGTAAACAATATATAGTTATACTTTCCAAAATACTGCCTCACAAATGAAACCAATTAGAAAATGAGCCGTAAAACCTCATGAAACTAACTAACCAACAGCATTACATGGATGTTTTCACTAGTTTTGCTTAAACAGCACTTTTTTTTTTTATTTTCTTTGGTGGGAGGGGTGCTTGAAATCAAGTTATGTGCAGAACATTAAAATGTAAAGCATGGAGCATTTACAAAAACCTTTTCAATAATCAAAAGATGTAAACATATAAAGCAGTGCTTTTCTTAGTGATCACTTTTCATTGACATTTAGGGTTAACTTTGTGCTTAAAACTACAAGTCCACCCCACAAAAAGGTGATGTATGCCAGAAAACGTGTTCTTTAAACAAATTTACCTGATTAACTCAATAAACATATATTTCTCAACAGTGCAGGAAATAATAACCATTCAATACTTGGCTTTTAGATCAAGAATGGTCAGATAAAAAATGCCAGTGCCAACAAATATTCCGTCTTGTTTAAAAGAAAAGAATTGTTTTCACGCAAACTTCAACGTGATCAAGAATTCAATTTAAAATCACATCAGCATAAAGCAATTACTATGGAGCATCGATGTAAACCAAATTTGAGATATACTGAAAAACAGCCTTCTTTTACTTTAGAGTAAACAAAATTGAATTAGATAAACTACTTACACATCAGACTAGAAGAAAACAACCTTTCATATCAATTGAAATAACCAATTAACGACACAGAAAGGCATATTTACAGATGCGAAGATATTTGAGACAAAGGACATGTGAAAGGTATTTGAGACAAAGACATTCATCATATTAACAAGAATATTAAATCATTGAATAAATTATCAATGGCATTACTCACTCATCATCAATAGAACTGGTTTTGAAAGCAGCCTTGAAGACACTGATTCTTTCCTTCAAGTGTCTGTCATGCTGAGCTACATGATCATAGCCCTGTGTATAAAAAAATGAATTTGTTTTAACCAACAGTTATTGGGTACAAATATTGTCTTCTTCATTTTTCTGAATCTAAATTACAGAACAGGAGGTGTATACATACATGCAAACTTCTATAAAAATCAAATTCCATATGATTAATGCATTAAGAAACCAAGAAAATAATACCAGCAAAACACAATCAACTTAATAAGTAAGACTTAAGCTGTTTTTGAACAGTGCACAGTATGGAAAAGTATGGAAAAGTTTACACACTTACAAATTTTACACAAAGAGAAAAAGGAAAATGCAAAGTATGTATCCTTGGTCAGATTCAATGCTTCCTTGAGGAGATTCAATGGTCAAACCAAAGACTGGTAATTTCCCAAACATTGAAAGGAAGAGAGATATTTCAGTGAGACTGCTAGGTCATCCATCTTGCCTTTCACTTCAGTATAAATCATTTGCCCATTTGGAACCTTCTGAGATGTACACGTCAAGTTTTGGATCAGTTTGCTTGAGATCCATGCCTTGACTTATAATCTCCTGTTTTTACCTAGCAGTAGCCACACCCTTTTTTTCCAGGAGTGGGTCACTGGACTGTTCTCCCAACTCCACTGTACATGTCAGGTTTGGATCAGTTTGATTGAGTTACATGCCTTGACTTACAACCTCCTATTCTAACCTAGCAGTGCCAACAACCTTTTTTCCAGGAGTGGGTCACTAGATTGTTTTGCCAACTCCACTGCAAGCCTTGAGTTTTAAATATTCCAGGCGTGCTACAAAAGACACTCCTCAGGAAATTATGGAATGTGGTAGGGATGCTGTTTTATTAAACTTTCATACATTTATATGAATCTAGGTGTGCAAAAAATTGCACTCCTCATAATGATTTTAGGCAAGTGGTGGCATGCAATCATACAAGCATGCCTCAGAATTCAAGGCCTGCCACTGTACATGTCAGGAAACATTATCTTAAAGTGCAGCTGCTCACAAGTGTTCAATGTAGAGAGTCACTCCAAGTTGTATGTTTTTTTTTAATTTGAGCTTCATTTTAACAACCATAGTAGCCAGCATTCACTGAAGACCATGTTTTCTTATCAATATTCTGCTCTCCTTTTGACTAATACACATGGTTGAGTTTTAGGAAGAACCAAAGAAATATACATAGAAAAGTAAAAATAACTGAAAAGTTACAATTGATACACAATCTCCATACATATGGACATGCCCTTCTACCTTTATTTTTTCTGCTAAAACAACATATTTCTTCCACTTTTTCAAGGCTATTCCACAACTTACTATAAAGATTATACAAGTCTTTCTCAACTTTTCTACCACCTCCCAAAAAATTTCATGTACTCCCTAATTTCTAAGTATGAGATGACAACTAGACTCAACTTGACTTTAAAATGACATGAAAATTTCCATAACCAATAAGAACATTGACAGAAGAAACACAAGTAACTAAAAGTTGTTTTGCCATTTAGAAAAAAAGGAACTTACATCATTGAGGCAGTTGAGGAGGACTTGCACTAGGCCACTGCTATGCAACTCATATGCAGATATACTATTTTCATCTTTTAAAAGGTTTGTCATTGAAAGCAGGGCAGAATTAAGGATTTCACTCCATGAACTGTCCCCTTCTACAGGCTGAAAAAAAATAAAGGCAGAAATTGAAAGAAATTGGTATAAAGAAATTCGATGCCATTCCTTTATGTGACAAACAACCTTACTCTAAAGATGACTATCTGTTTATCTTGTAATGCATGCACCAATAAGAAACTATACATAGCTCAACCTAGGCTTAACCATTTCCTGGCTTTAGGTTTCCCTCCCCATTGAGGTTCCCTGCTCATACCTTTTAATATTAACCAGTTGATGCACGAAATATTTTCCTTCCATTTTTTTTATTCTTTCAGTTATTACTCTCGTGTTGTTTCATTGCAGTTTTTCAAAAGTTTTAGGCTAAGGGGGGAAGCTTTCATGAATGCTATAAACAGCAGCATACTCATGTAAAACTCCCAACACCCACACACACTAAGAAAAATATGAAGATAAATCCAGGTTACATCAAGACCTCTTGAAACATAAGAATTATTCTGAATGTGATGAATATTCATACTGAAAGCTGCAATCAACATCCAACTGGGTAAAAACAGGTGTTATATTAACAAAAGAGTGTATTTTCACTCACTCACAAAGAAACACACTATTTACTACAGGTGTTCATGCATACAAAAGGTTTTGTTACAAACGAACAAATGAGCTAAATGTAAAAGTCTGTGCTGTACAATTTATCTATTGTGCTTGCTTTTCAATGCATTCAGAGTAAATACGTCAAAGTATTAAAAGCTGCTCCCTTGCCAAAGTCATAACAAGGGTACTATTTTACGAAAGAGAGAGAAAAAGAATGCTCAAGGCAAGCACTAGTTCTGCCTCAATGACCACATTTGAGGTGTGTTCTATTTTTTTCTAACATAAGGACATAAGAAATGTTCAATTCCACCTTCCAGCTATACAGCCAGGATTTCCACTGACCCAGGTTCTCAGTCTCACATTAAGTCTATCTGGACACTTGGTAAAAATTCTTGTGCATGAGTGAGACACATGAGCTCCAGCTATTCATGTAAAACATGTTGGCATGAAATTTCACCTCTGGCCAAGGCTAAAATTAATATTGGCCCAATGCTTTTTTGAGACTCTTGAAGAAGGTATGAGGCCCATCAACTTTTCATCAAGGGAAATGTGAGGAGTCCCAGAAACCTTGGGTATTGAGCCATTATTAAAACACGAATATTTGAACATTAACTTACCTTGATTACTTCATTGTGCAAATCACAGGCATGTTCAACCATTTCAACAATCTGGTGAAGCTTGGCAACCACATCCCTAGGATGAGATTCAGCAGCCTTGAAGTAGACATGGTATAACTCATGCGCTAGAGACTTCACCTACAAGGTAAATGTACATTTGTAAGTTACTTTCCTTTCAAAATTTGATAAAATATCTTAGTATGGTCTCAACTTCATCCAGTAACTTCATTTATTCATTCGTTTTTCCACATTGTCAAAATAATACAGATGGAAGAAACATGAAAAGTAATTGTGGATGGTAGTGAAAATTAAAACCTTTAAGGGCTTAACAACGAAGATCACTCCTGTAAAAAGAAAACCTAATTTAAAACAAAGGTTACAAAAGATTACACAATACCTTTCCCACTTGCTCCATCCATTCCCAATCCTCCCATACAATTAAAATTTAAAGTCCACCCTCTGATTGTACTGATTGAAATTCAACATTTATTTCCATGGAAAATGCAAGAATGGAGTAAGAATTGTCCTTAAGTCGTTTCTAGTTACAGGGTAGCTCTCTAAGAGTTTAAAAATACGTTTTTTGTAAGTCCAGTTAGGTATAAATCGTTACATTCATGCATTCACTTTTGGTGTTACATGTGTGATGGCATGCTATGCTACATATTTCTAAAACTGCCTGATTGTATCTGTGAACTGCATTTTATACTTTCTAAAATTTTCTTAAAATAACATTTCTTACAAATTTTTACATAAAGATTAAACTCTATTTATTTTACCTTTTGTTGAACCTGTTCTGCCTTTGATCTCAACCGTTTGCCCTTCTTACCAGTCCAACCTGTAGAAAATTCTGGTCCTAGAGATGTTTCGGCTGTAAATGAGTGCTTTGTGCCTCGGTTGGATTCAAATATGAAACCTGCCAAGTCTTCCTTGAGGATAGTAGCCTGCTGTAAATAGAAGATTTGGAGTGACATGAATATCAAGTCCTGGGTTTGCACTTTAAACTGCATCTGGTTGTGGAGTGTGTTTGATATAAGGGGAAAATGAGGCTACCCTTTGTCACAACTACCTCCAGCGCATTTTGAGCAAGGTCAAATTGTATTGGACAAGTACGTTTGTGATGTTTCTCCCCATGTGTTTGGGGTTACAGAATATGCCAAAGGTATTTCCTGCCTGTCATAAGAAGTGTCTAAAGGACTTTAACTTATTTGTAACATGTTTGAAACCAGACTTTGACTTGAACTGTATTTGAAAACATATTTGAAACCTTTACCTTCTTATCAAGCTGACACCATGCAACACGTTCATGTTGGTGTGAAGTCAAATAATTCAAAATAAATATTTATGAGCTGGAAAAATGAATTCTATCAGCCCAACCCCCATCTTCATAGCACATTCACTTGAAAGCGAGTCCTGTATGCTTCAGATGCATCATTTAATTTCTACCTTGGCTTAAGTCAACTTCTGCTGAATAAAGACTTTAGTACCTGGCCATCCCTTTTTACAAATAACCTTCAGCGTAAATGAGAAATCTTACCTGTTGACCATCAGAATTATGTATAATTAACTCTCCTTCCTTCACACACTGCAGAGACCAGTTACCAACCACTAACTTAGTAGGACCCTTTGATGTAAGAATCGGTTGACTTGGGACACCAGGCCTGACTTGATTTCGAGCTCTTTGGAGTTTTTCCACAAATTCGCTTCTGCTCTCTGAAGCAAAAGGGAGATATTACAAATTGGAGATACTTTCATTTACAAGTGAAATGGTTGACAAGTCACTTCCTCAAATTTTCATATCAACATGCATATACAATGGGTGGCTATATATTGAGACATATAGACTCCACAACTTGTATCACCAGGGCTCAAAAATTTTCATATCAAGCTTAAAACGAAGGAACATAAAATTACAGTAGAAATAGATCATTCTGAGGGCACAGAAGCAACATATAATAATGAGAGAATAGGTTTTTAATAGACTCATGTTTCCTTCAGATGGGGTTATGTATTGAGAACTTTCAGATTTTCAATTGCCCTATGGTTAAATCAAGTGAATAAAGTAATTTAAAAATGCTAGTTTCTAATACCCATGTTGTAACACTTACAGTAAAGAGTGATGTTTTGGGTTACGTTAGGTTATAGGTTAGGGTGTAGGTTAGGTTAGGTTAGGTTATAGGTTAGGTTAGGTTATAGGTTAGGTTAGGTTATAGGTTAGGTTAGGTTATAGGTTAGGTTAGGTTATGGGTTGGATTGGGTTGGGTTAGGTTAGACAGATTTTATGGCCCAGTTTTCAACCAATTGGTTCAAGTTCATGTCAAGCTGGCCACAGCCTTTTTTCCAGTAGTGATGTCTATGGAACTGTAAGTGGTTGTAATGTGATGACTCACCAGAACTGTCAGAACCACCCTCAGGACTGCCACTCGAGTACATAGTTGCAAGTTTGCCATCAAGAATGAACCGGAACCACCCGTTGCTTCCGTTGGAAAGTTCAAGGGCAGCTGCATCACTCCAGACATACAAGCAATCTCTGCCTCTAGCCAGACACCAGTCTTTCCAGTGATAAGGTCTGCTAGTCATTATCTCTTTGGCATCATCCAATTCAGATACAACAAGGTCCTGTACAAACAGCACAAAGCAAAAGATGAAAACTCCTGATGGAATCACTTAAACAAGGATGGCAAAATATAAAAGATTAGATTTCACAATAGAAACCAAGATGACTTTGAAATGGGAAAACACAAGATTGGATAGTGTCAGATGGAACCAACAACAAACAAATTTTTCTTGGTGATGAGGTAGTGGGTACCTGTTCACCAAAGTCAAGAGTAGGATTTATGGAGTTCTTTGAGTTCTATATTTACTTTCCAAATAGCAACTGCATTGGAATTAATTTAACATCCTTGACAATTCCATTTCTATAGGGATTTTGTGGCAGCTCTTTCAATACAGTAAAATAGGAGGTTCTAACATAGACCCTTTGCCAAAAAGCTATTGCAAAGGATTGTGGGATGGTATGTTAGTGTGTGTCAATTGATCATCTCTAGGCTGACAATAATCTTAACAATGCGTAGGTAATGAAAAAGTCCATGTTGGAACCAAAGTAAAAGCTGAATGTTTTCTTCAATAAGACCAGTTTAAGAAATTTCTGCAACATCTAAAAACTGATGGCATGGTCTGCAAATTTGAACATATTTGTTACAATTACGTAGTACTCACCATATTTCCATTTGTATAACAAATCATAGAACATTTAACAAGTAAAATGCAAAGAATTATGGGAAAAAGTGTTAGTGTGCATTACTCACGAACTTCCAATACATGGACAGAGCATACTGCATGGCACATTGTCGCTACCGTACGTGTGAGAAAAAGCACACCAAGATGGCTGTCTGCTACGTTTTTGTGTGGAAGTTTGGACTTGCTCAAGTGGATTACCATATTTTGCAAGAAATTTGAAATATTTTTGAAATATGGCAAAGCAAGGTCAAAATCACTTTACTCATTGCAGGAATATGATATTGTTCTCCATTCAAGTTTAACATTTGCTTAAAATATTATCAAATCAGAAGATTCATAGCTTCACAGCAGCCATCTTGGTGTGTCTTTTTTGTCCCAGCCGGTGACAACCATCTACAGGTAGGACATGTACGTTACATGCTGTGTCCATGTATATAAGTCTGTGGCATTACTTTTTTGCTACAGTAAAAAAAACCATTGACATAATTAAGGCAAGCCAAAACCGTATCCCACAATCCTTTGTAATTGCTACTTGGAAAATAGACAAATTTCATTCTAATAGGTTGTACATCTTTCCATAACCCAACCAGTTTTCACAAATGACTGCTATATTTCTCACCTGTTTAGGTTCTTTGGTATCTTCAGCCATTGCACCTTCCTCTTCATATTCTTCATAACTTCCTGCTAAAGCTGAAACTTTGCTGAAAACTCCTAAGCGAGCAAAGTGGTCTAGAAAGAGGTCCTGACCTTTACTCATGAGATCCTGGATGATTTGTAAAGCTGTGAGGTGTCCCTCATCATCATCCTTCAGTAAAAATGTGCCAAGGAAGAAAATATTAAAGAATGGTTAGTAAACATTAAGATGTTTAGCATTACTTTGTGATAATCTCATAGACGAGGCTGCCTGCAAACATTTTAAATATTCAAACATCTTCATGTTAGTTCTAGTTCCTGCTCTAATGTATCTTAGACTATCTTCAATGACAAATGATGCCGTGAAATGACATGTCAATGTCAATTTATTTCCAACCGTGTTAAAGATGATATTACAAAGATCATGAAACAGCAACTGTGAATAGAAGAAGGCTCCCTTTTTTCCCTTTTTCTTTTTGGGGAAATTGAAAATTTTTGCTAATAAATCTATGTAACCTACCCACAGAGGTCAACACTTTCTAGTTTACAATGTGGAAACAGACTAATGAAATCTTTATTGAAAATTTCACTTTTGCAAAAGTACTTTGAGCCTTCGTGGGAAAAGCGCCACAAAAATATCTTTAATGTATGTATTTTTACCAAAGCATTTTTCAGTGCTCTGAACCATCAATACATGTAACATACTTGTATCCTCCCCCTCCCCCCCCACTTACAAATTAACCACTCACCTCATGATCTAGGACAGCAGCTAATACTTCAACTAAAACTGGGGTGAAGCCAGTAACGTCTGAGTTATATATATCCCCTAGTAGTTGCGAAGGTGCATAGTGTACCATCTTTCGTATAAGGGCCAGAGTAGCTTTTCTAAAAGGAACAATAAATAAAATATTTAAAGGCAACTGCCCAACTATGTACAGTAGAGACCACTTTACCAACACCACACTGTACAAACATTTGTTTTCAGTACATTGTTGCACCCCACAATGCAAAGGCATGAAAAGAGTGTTTAAGTGCACAAATCATATTTCACTGCAGATGAAGTATTTTCAACACTTGAAACCTTTAGAAAACCTTTAAAAGAATTGAACATTTAACATATATATTAACTTTCAATAATTTAATTGAAAAAGGATTTTGAGGTTTCATGAAGCCATTAATGACACAAATTGACTGGGAAAAATGAGAAAGGAAGCCAACAATCAAAGAAAGCTTACCTGACAGAAGGCATCATAGTATTGTTGTAAACCTGTGCAAATATTGGCAGTAGTGTACGTAGATAGGTGGGTACCATCTCAGGGTCGCCAGCTGGTTCTTTGTCCACTGGTTCTTCCTCTGGTTTCTCAATCTCGGATGAAATAATGGATGCCTCGGCAGCTGAGGAAACTGGTACCATCCATTCACCTGATAGGAATCCCAACAAATTAAAATTAGGTTCCCCACTTGACCATAACAAGATCAGGTAATTCACTTGCCACTTGTTAAAGACACATTCTCTGCCCCCTATGCAAGGTCCTTCAATGTTTGTTAGGAGCATCGACCATTTTTGTGAATTGCAGCACCCCTCCATCATGCAAATGACCCTGCAATTCATAGACTTTGACATGTGTCCTGCAGAATATGACACATCTATCTCTTACTGATTGGGTTGTTTTGAGACAGCATTTGAAGAACTTTATACATACCTGCATCATGACCCTGATGACCATGACATACATCTCACTGACCCCTGTCCAGAAATCAGAGGGTGCCTCTTACAATAAGTAAGTGCAGGACATCCTGAACCATGAAATAGCATCTTTTGCAAGTTGTTCAAAAATAATACAAATCTTATACAGTTTACATCACACCATAACTTTGAAGCTTTTCACCTTTGAATGAGTGATCTAAACACTTTTATGCTAAATGAGCTCTCTAAACATCACAAAATTCTCATATACACAGACACTATATTTATAATATCATTTTGACCAAAACACTTTCCAAGTGCATTTGGTGAAAAGATCTTTCTAATTTATCCAGAGATCAAAAGACCTTTTCTGAAATGACATTTCCTTTTTATAACCCACACTTTTGTGGCATGTAAACATAAGCTTACCAGGAGACTGAAGAATCTGTATGACCTCTCGATGACCTTCATCATTTCTTTCTCTTGCTTTATCAAGAGGAGTTTTGCCATCCTCGTCTCTTAGATCAGGATTAGCACCATGTCTCAATAAAGTCTGAAAAGATGAAGTAGGTACCAGTGTACGACAAATAAATCATACGACCCTTGTGAGACTAAATTTACCAATGATAAATTGGCAGCAACTACACCTTTCTACACTTTCATCTTTTGGAAACAATTGCCAGGAAAAAAGAATTCTCAAGAACATGGGGTTTTTCATCTTATAATTTTACATAGTTTGGGTGGATTGTCAGATTTTACTTCATAGTCACAACTCTTTGCCAGGTGTCAGGCAACATGACTCCACTTTCCTAGATTAGTTAGTTAGTAAGATGGAGTTTAAGGGCCCACTTTCCTGGGAGTCAGGACTCCCAATGGAATTTTTCAAATTGTAAAAACTATTTTAGAAGGTCACCTTTTGTGTGCTAAACAGTTTTAATTTTGAATGTTCTTTTGTTAATTTCATGAATTGTAAAATTAAAGAGCCCACCCTGTTTTCTTGCAGGCAAAATTACAAACGCTAAGTACTGCTTCAAATTTCCCAATTTCCGTTCAATCCAATGAAGTTTTACTGTGCACAGCAGTCCCTTTCCAGTGTCATTTGTTGTAACTGTATTCAATTCACTACTACTACTGTATTGAATAAAGTAAACTGTTAATACACTTAAACAGTATGTTTACATTGTCTAAAAGCTATAATTCCTCCTCAAAATAAAATGTTTCACATGCATAGGTGGCAGTGATGCATCATTTCACCACTACCAAGTAGGCAGGCTTCGATAAATTCATTTTTTATTACTTGTGCATCGGGCTAGGGATTCCCAGAGTCTACTTGTCCGCATGAATATGCACTGAGTCCATGTCTGATTATCTAGTACTAGCCATTGACCTCCTATCTGAAGAAAACTTCTGTGCTGCTTGCCTAGGGGGCTACAGTATTGAGCAGTTCATTTGTCCGAGTCATTTTTTACTTCTCCCGGACTGTTGGGCGGGGGATCTGTCGATGCCTGCAAATAGGAGTAACAACTAAACATGCTGTGGGTACCTAACTTCAACCTATCACAGTCATCCAAGCCAAATAATTACCAGAAAATTGTTAGCTTTTTAAACTTATGAATGAACTGTAACTAAGCAACATGGACTGTTTTTTGTAAAAATGCTGTACCTTACAACAGTGACCTGGAAATGCTGGAAAAGTTGGAGATTTGAACAAATTGTCTTCAATTTTAAAATCACTTCTCACCTTTGCAACTTGGGGTCTTCCAAAGCAAGCAGCATAATGAAGAGAAGATGATCGTTGACCTCTGTTCACATCAGCTCCGCGTTCACACAAAAATTCAACCTACAAGCACAACAGAAGAGTGTTTCCAGGAAAAGGAATTTGCTTATAGCTACAGAAAATGTTAAAACATTTACAATTCTTCTATTCTCCTTGCAATTTGAAATTCAGTCTAAGTATGCAACTCTTGCAGACTGAGTGACTGTCAGAGTAATGGCCTTAGGCCATTAGGCACTGTCACAATAAACAATAGTAATGAGGGACATGAAAACATCAGTACTTACCATTTCTTGTGTCCCGAAGGCCGAGGCCCAGTTGAGAAGGGTCTGTCCAACATCGTCCATGTAATTAACTTCCACAGCTGTAATACGGACAAAAAATATGTCATGAGCATAGCAAACTAAAGAAAAACACACCTCTGTTACAAAAGGAGGTAAATTTTTGGCAGGGCTCTATCAAATAAAAGTATTGTTGTGACTATGACAAAGATGTAAATGAAGCAGGGGTTCATGTCCTGAAACTTCTCTACTCAGAATTGTCGACCTGGGGAGGGGCTTTTGGAGAAGACTCCCCTTTGAGGAAAATTTTCAAAGAGGAGACCTGGGTGCAAAAATGGGTGCTTTTCATGTTTTTCAAGTGTGTTCATGCAGCAAATACTACATTTAAATGTGAAGATGCCAAAAACCCTAAAAAACCTCAATCCACCCTTGGCCGTTGCAATAACCATGACTATGGCCAAAAATTTTGTCTAGCAAAATGTATTTCCTGAGAAGTATGGTCATGAATTCCAATTTCCTGGTTTCAGGAAATTTACTGGACTCTTACATCTTGATCTGACTCCACAGTTTTGTGCTAATCAACACTTCTATCTAAAATGATTTTATACTTTCATGAAACTCTCCAAAATTTCACCTGCAGCTGTATGTATACACCTTATTGTATCTGCATCCATGTCTAACACTTGCAACAGACAATGGAAAGAATCTTCAGTATGTTAAGAACTACAATTACTCTTTATCTTCATAGAGCAGCTTTAAATTTTCAAGTTATGGATATTTTTTACCTAAAAGGGTTTCAATGTAACAATCCAGGCAACATTACATGAACAGGCACAACTATGCACAGACAGTTTTACATGTGACACTTTTCAGTGTGTCATGCATAGGTGACTTTAACTTGTAAGGTCTCAAAAGTCAAGATAAGGTTCATGCCTGCCTGAAAGTTGAGCTACACAGGGACAGTTGTGTTGGACTTTTTCCAAATTCTGGCTAATGGGCATTTCCTGTAATGCACATTATTAAGGGCAACCCCCAACAAATTGAGGAAGTGTTTTACAAACAGAAACAGTTGATTGTTAACACCAATGGAGTAAATCACTTAACTATGATACTGACTGGGTGAATGTAACTTAAATATCTGTTCCTAGACCAGACATGTCCAACCTTTTGGTAAAGGTGACGCCATTTCAGGCACCAGAAGGTGACCCCAATCAATAAACTACCAAAAGAAACACAAATTCACCTCTTCACTTACTGCTTCTGGCAATACTGTGATCGACTGCATTTAGCTCGAATCCACTAAGTCGTGTTAGCAGCAATGCATATAGCTCATGCCTAGTTTAGCCAGCCTGTCATTTCTTATCATACAGAACTGCTAAGTAAGTGGGTATTTTCTTTGTTTAGTAGGAAATGACAAGTTTTTAAATATTTTGGAACTCAATTTCTACCCCAGAGTGAATAACTGGGGTCATGACCCCAAGGTAGGGATTTGATGTCATAGAACTAACAATCACATCCCGTGCCTATTGCATGGGGTCAAGACGTCAAGGTTAGGAAACCATGTACTAGACTCAACACTTACATCCTGTGTCTATTGCATCAATCAAGGCATCAGTATCTTTACTTCTAATACAGTCAATGAGATGTCTATGGGTCCTTTCCCCTGCACTATCCAATCTTCTTAGGCCACTAGCACTGGTACGTAACTTTGGTGCAACAGTTGATTTTGGTAAAGCCTTGCGTCCTTCAAATAATAAAACTAGCAACAAATCAACTAGTCTCATAGTATCTAGGATGCATCTGTAGAGAAACAAAGAAAATGTAAGCTAGTTAGATAAGGATTTATACCTCATCTTATAATATTCTGCTTCAATCTAATGGTGCTCCACAGCCTTTTTCCAGTTAGAGCACTGGATTGGTTTAATCCCTACTCCATTGTTTAGGTCAGAGCATTATGCAGCAATGCAATAGGCTCCACTTTTTACATCTTTGGTATGACTCAGTCAGTCAATAGAACCCAGACATCACGCATAGGAAACAGATGCTTTAATACTAGACAAAACGTGAAATTATCGTTAAATGCCCAATTCTCTCACCCCAAACAGTACCGATTCTCTTGACCTTCCTACTTAAGCCCCTCCCACAATTGTCTGAAAGTCATCCTCACCCAGACACAATCTCAGTTTTTATTGCTTCAGGGTGAGTATACAAAAGCTAATGGTGTAAAGCAAAAACACTCTCAGATATTTGTGCTGCATAATATAAGCTTTGGTACTCGGCATTGTTTGAATCAGCAGTAAATCAAACAGCTGAGCCAGTGGAGTTTCTGTTACCCCTACAAAAATTGTAGTTTAGGGTGGAAGGATTGGCCCTTCAACATATTTTTCCAGCTAACAACATTGGCCATCTTCACATTTTCATGGACAATACAAACTTCTCTGATTTACACTTTTCAGGTATATTCAAATATCTTCCTGAAATTCTGTATAGGTTTTATAGCATAATCTAAGTAGAAATCAGCTTTTCCACCACCCACAATGAACCATCTTTTTTCCATTCACTGAAGTCTGCCTGACATTTTTATTTAATGAGATGGAACCTTCCACCATGTTAAGTTCATTAAAAGTATGAGACTGTTTACCTTTCATCACCTAGTAAAGCTTTTTCAATAGCCTGAGGCAGCTGTGCTCGTAGAAGATCCTATAAAGAAAGCAAAATAATGATAAGATTGAACAGAGAAGAATATGTAGCATTTCTACCAAAATATCTTTTTGAAACTTTGACCCAGATAGGGAACAACTTCTCAATGAAACAGCTGCACTGCCTGGGGTATCAATGTTTATTTAAAATATATACAATTAATGAATATTTGACATTCTGCACCTGAAAAATGTTTCCTAGCCTAAAAATAAACCCCAGGTGGTAGTACATAAGGGTACATATACTTTGCCAATCAAATGAAAAAAAAAAAGCAATGATAAATTCCATTTTTTGGGCTCTTAAACACAGACAACGTATTTGACGAAGTAAAATCAGTATTTGTTTATCCTGTGAATAATGGCTTGATTCATACTTGCAACAGAAACTTTTATTCATGTGATCTTCAAGGGAAATGAATATTTCAATATTTAAAATGCACCAATATAGCATTCAAAAAAGATAGTTTTATCCCAATTGAACCTGTGAATTTCACCGATAAACAACAGCAAATAACTTCCTCTCTTTAAATTATCATGCATTTCAAGAATTATGAGAGTTGCATCATTCAAAAGTTTGAGTGACCAAATTATTCTTGAGCAATAAATAACTGAATTTCTAACTGTAGGAACTTCTTCCTTGAAAAGAGGTCTATCACACTGCATTATTTTGAGTAACCTATCACTCTGCATCCATAAATATTGGTTTTTAAATATATATGTTTTTCTCTTTATGGAACACAATGTTTCCCTTTTACTTACATGCGTCACACTAGGTGATCCCCTACATAATGTTGACAATAAACTAATGACTGTAGAAACATTGGCATTTCCTTTGGCATCAGGGGTGCTCCCTGCAGCACCACGAGGTGTAGCTCCTTGTGCAGCAGTTGGTGTGGCTGATGACAGCCCACAGTTGGATAGTCTTTCAAGTAATTCTTCTGTCAGTCCATGCTTTGCTAATGGTGCTGGGTCTACACCTCTGCGGGTGAATCTGTCTGCAAGCGATGCAAAACATCTAAGAGCTCCATCTGATACCTTCAAAAAGAAAAAAAAAGAATGCCAGAAAAGGGTGAAACAATTGATTTTAATACAAAGAAAGAAGGAAAAGCTATAAAAACAAAGAAATCCTAGCAGCCTACATTGACTTTTGACAAGGTTTCAGAGCATGATAAATAATGTACAGCCCTTAAAAGTATGCAACAAAGAAGTAAAATACACAGAGACCTTTATCATGTTTGATGCCAATGAAATAACTTATGCACAATAATTACTTGACATTTTTCCAGCTAAGATTAGCTTTTCAGAATCTTTCTGATATCTTCAATGGGTCACTGACATTCATTTCACAGATCACAATAAAATGTTTTCATAAAGGTTTGATAAACAGAAGAGGATCATTTAAAACTGAAGAATTGAAGAGAGATACTTACATGATTGTCTTCATGTTTCAATAAGGTAGACAAAGATTCTACACAGGTTTCAAGGGAGGGATCGCTTGGCTCCATTTTGCCACATAATCTTGAGACCACTGCCATTGCAGAGTGTAGGGTATCTTTGTGAATCATGTGACCACTATCTCTTATAAAAGAGAGAACACACTGCAGGCCACCAGCTTCAAATATAGCACCTGACTCCCTTGTGCACATGAACTCTAATACCTAGTAAAAGACACAAAGGAATAAAAGTAGATTGATTAATCCAAGAAACAAACTAATATGAGTAGATCGAACAATATGAGGCATGATGTGAATATTTGAATTGATTTGATCTGGTTAGAGACAAGCAGAGGGAGAGAAAAACCCAGCTTGTTTAATATGCGGTTGACATGGCAGTAAAATAGGTAGAAACCTGTGTAATTAATAACCCATGCCATGGTCCCATTAATTGATTATTACTCAACAGTACTACATCGGGCCAGCCATTGGTGTTACAGGTGAAATGCTATGTTGTAGTAAAAGGACTGCACATTCCAGAATCCAACTGCTTGTGAAGTCCTACGAAGTACTGATGAAATAAATCCTACCTCGGCTGTTTCAAAAGCAAAGCAACCTGCTATGGACAAAAGGCTGCGATTTAAATTATAGTTTTAACTAGAAATTTTTGCTATAGAATAGTGAATCAGAGAGTATGCCCCCTAGTATACTGAGGTTTAGTTCAATAAGGGTGGGTGAACAGATTTGTCAGTTGTTACAGAAAGGCTAAATTTTACTTGCTATAAATCAGTGCTAATTGGGTAGGAATTTTTTCTTAGTTACCTCTCTCTCTCATCCCACTATATCTATTGTATGTACAATAAATTAGCAAGTCTGACAAATGCATTATTTCCCTGTAATTTGTGCAGCAAGCCAGGTGGGTTCTCAAGTGTAATTTATGGCAAAATTAATGCAGGAATCTTTCTGGTGTATCCAAAACTTGGAGATTACTCAGAATAATTTAAATGAAAATTTATCACTTTCATCTTATCTTTCAACAAGAAGACAAGCCCATTGTTAATGCACACACATGCATCCCCAACAATTTGTTTTTGTTTAAATCTAGTCATGCCAAGTTTCAAGTGGCAATTTACACATTTCAAACTGTCTGTGGGAAGTATGTGTCATGTACAATCAGTAATGACTCACTCTGACCACACCAGTTACAAACATGAGCATAAATTGCAGACTATGCAACATGAAAAGTCATTGTCAAACACTTGGTTAAGGTTTATCTATTACTTAACATTTTATAAAGCAAAGTAAAACAGGTTCTCAGAGGTTTTCCTCGTTCAGATATTAATTCAATGACACCTACTGTTATTGATGCAGTGATAGCTATTGCACCTTGTAGATCTGTATGAGTGCAATTAACTTGAAGTAATATGACTCAATCCATTTGTTCCTGGGTAAACATATCACAAATACTCTACTGGGAAATGTTAGCTGCCCCAGGGGAAGCTTTCCCATTTCCCAAGAATGCTTGTACCCTGAATTGTACTGATGAAGAGCCTTCTGCTAGGCAGCCGTATATCGGAATGTAAGTTTGAATCCTGCATGGGTGAACAGCACACTAGGATTGTATCACACAATATTTTACAGAGAAAGAGCCTCCATTAGATGTAGTCATCTCATTGAATACAGTATATTTGAGAATGATTGTGTATATGAAGAAGCAAATAAGGAAAACATCAAACAAAATTTTACTTGTAGCAAGAAAAATCCTTCTACTGAAGGAAGTCAGCCTACCATATTTTAATTGAATATAAATATTAGTTCTGTATGGGTGCCAATGTAAATGACACAATGTCACACTTCAGACACTCGGCCAGTATAGACAGAGGCAAATTGGAAGTGACAATGCAATGAGAAAACAGATCTGAACAATCCAGTTTTCATGATAAAATGAAATAGGAAATGTCAGCAATCTTTACATCAAATACTGTAAAGGCCAATGGCAAACCATTTTTCTTTCCAATATCTTGGCTATCAACAATACTGCACTGTATTGAGCTATAATGCTGTTTATGTACACTAAATCATAATCACCTCTAGGAAAACTTTTCACTCAACTGTGCAAAATCTCATTAATTTTTTTTTAATATACCAAGACTTAAATACAGTTTTCATGATGTAATATCACATTTTGTATGGCAAGCCAGTTAAGTTGAAGGAAAAAAAAAGAAGTATAGATCTGTCTTTTGATTATGAATGTCTGTAAGTTTTCAATTTACAATTGACTTTCAATTACCTGAAAAAAAAATTTATGCACAAGTGATGAAGACAGATTTTCTCTCATGTGACATTCTGAACAGACAGTACAGATTAGGGAGATATTGTGAACATGGATTGTCCCTCTACAGTAGGGATCAATGTCTACGAGGAAAGATCTAGAGGGGTTTGTCCTCTCTTTTGACACTTTTTCAATTTTCAAGGATGCCTAGGTGCAAAATGGTGAAATATTAAAAGCAAAATCAGGAAGAACCTGTTAAATAATGTGAGAAATACATGAAATCCAGACATTCTGGAAAATTTTACAAGCCTTTACTACCAACAACAAAAGCCAGTTAAAGAAGGACATGTGGTAGTAAATTTGGACATCTGGTAACCCTATATTCAACACCAACTAGAGATATTTTTCATAAATACTGATCACCCTTTAAAAACACTTCATATTTTGCCAAACTTAATGATGGAAAATGTACACTCAAAATGTATCCCTTTTCATATGGTAACACAGACAGAAGCCAAGATATCCAAAAGATACTTCTTAGATTAAAGGCAGTCAACTCTCACCCCAGACAACAATTTTTGCAGTAATCTACATAAATTCTCAATTGGCCCAGCTCTTTGGTCAACAGCAAGTTCAAAATTACAGAGTACTGTAGCTCATATAACACAGCATGCACTGTACTGAAGAAGTTTTGATTACACATTGAGGTCTTGTATAGTCACCCTAAAGCAAAAAACTGAGAATGTGTCTTGATGAGGGCAAGTTTTAGACAGTTGTGGCAGGGGCTTAAGTAAGTTTAGGTTAGGCGAACGGGAGGGGTTTGGGGTGAGAGGATTAGGCCATAAAAATTAAAAGGGAAACACAAAGTGGTTTCTAAGAATTATTAAAGCTTGAGTCCTACCCTGGCCTGAGCATGTGGGAAATAAGAATGAGAATGAAGCAGAAAGAGAATAAATTGAACACAACTCCTGGCTTACCTTGATACACTGCTCAGCTAAATCTTTGCTAGTCCTATTCTCTGGCTCGACAACTACTAATCTGTTACAAAGAGCTTTAACAGCGCCCTCTACAGCTATGATTCTCCTCGTGCATTCTGCTGATACATCCAAATAGTATGTTATAGCCCTTGCTGTTACTTCAAGTACATTGTTAGGAGCATGCTCATCCAAAAATATCTTACAGAGAGCTGGTAGGAAAGTCCTAGGTGGGCAGCTGAAAAGATATTAGGGGAGAAATGGTTGCCAGATATACTGTATGACAGATGTAAACATGAAATATTAGTAGCACACAGTGAACAGAGTATGGCATCTAATCAACAATCCAACGTTGTCTACTTTTACACTGTTCAAAGTCACACAGGGAGTTGCTAGAGAAGGAGAAACAACATTTTATTGTCTAATTGAGACAGCGTTGGTTTCCAACAGCAATCTGGCTTTTACGTGCCAAATTCTTATAATCTCAATGCCACTGGTTGACCAGGATTAGTGACACATCATAAATTCCAATGAAGAGATCATTTCACACAATCTACTTGTGAAAAATTTGTTGCTATTCATCATGCAAAATTGTAAAATTTAAGTCATTCAATGCTATTGGAGATAAGATGTACCATTTCATTTCATTTCAAGGGAGAAACATTTTCTTTACAAATCACTTTAACAACTGTGCTCATCAAGGATGACAACATTGTGTAAATCTTAGTGAAATATATAGACTTGAAAAATGCTTTCATCCAAAGATGGCAGATCATGTTTGAGGCATACAGTTTAAACATTTATTTCCATTTGTCCTGATAAATAGTTTCTATAGTGTTACTATTCACAGGGACAAATCTCCAACTCAAAGTATGACAATAAGCTTTGTTTAAGGATTACTTCAATAAGAATGGAGGAGATTGTCATTAGGACTTACAGGTAGTCATAAGAGAAACAAAGCCACCTGTCAATCAAACAGTGGCACATTAAAAGACACAAACCATTTTCAAGTACATATTGTCTGAAAAAATTTGTTCATTGTATCTCCTTCTCAAAAACTCCCTGGTCGGCCACACCAAGGCATAAGACAGATCAGCAAATCTATAGTCTGCTTGCAACAAGTCTGACCGAGAGGCTATGCTACTTTAAAGTAACACAGCCTCTGACATTAGACTTTTTCACTTCTATAGAAGTGAAAAATAGAACCCTTCAATCCATGTTTAAGGCTTCATGGTACAGCTCATTTGAAATACAATTACATACATACTTGTACTATTTTGTATACAGGTAGGTAGGACATAAAAAACATTTGTCTGTATACCATATTTTAGACCAATTTAGTAACAACTGACCAAATGTAACAACTTGGTCCAAAACATAACAACTCTCTGCTTAAAATTTAACATTGGCACAGTTGTCACAAAATGGATTGCAACATACTACTTAGAAGTGCTCCCCCACAGAGTGTAGTACTAGTTGTGTAACCATCTGCAAAGTTGCCAAGTCATTTAAGGGCAAGGGCAGTCTTCCCAAACTTATTTTGAAGCAACATATAAATCTCACAATTTTTTTCTTATAACTCTTCAAAATATTTTCCATACTATTTTAGGATGTCATTACTGACTATTCAAGGTAAACGAAGCAGTTCCTCTTTGTAAATTTAACATTCGAGGAGAAGAAATATTGTAAGATGACCTTCAAGAGCCAATCAAGAAAAAGGACAGGAAATGCAATTGTCTTGTATTTCAAATGCCAAGAACTTAATTACCCTTCTAGCTAAATTACATCAAGTTTCATAATTATGCAAGGTTAGGTTATTAAGGATTCGTTTGTGGTAATTTATATCTTTCTGTTTTGTTGGGTTTCATGAGAAAAGTGCAACCAACATCTATCTATTACAGTAGCTGCTCTTACTGCACACAGAGCAAGCACTCAAGCAATATGACATTTTGTGAGCATTAAGCCATTAACATTTAGATTTAAAGGAATCTCCATTTCTGAGAAATGCCACCAAGAAGTTGTTTATCTTGGCAGTAAAAGAAATGTCCCCCAAATGATGGTCTATTCAAATTATGGACTCCCACATTAACGATAACTTACAGGAGGGTATACTATGTAAGCCTGGGAAGTGTGATCGTCATAACGTAAACTCAATGGGGAAATTCGTTCCAAGGTCTGGTATTTTCACACACTAAATCCCATTGGCGATAGCGCGAGTTGTGATTGGCTGGCTTAGAACCAACGTATTTAAACCAATCACAATGCAGAGGCAATTCAAATTTTGCAATAGATCGTGTGCATATGATGTCACCAAGCAAAACATGGTCCCTTGTTTTGTGGTAAAAACGCAAGTCTACTGCATGCATGGGACCACGTGCATCATTGTTTTTGTTCATAACGACATCATATGATAACATTCCATAAGTCCTACTGTAAATTACTTAACGGTAGGAATGCTGGGAATTCCTTAATTTATGCAGGATAATTGGTTGTGCTATTTGCGGCTGGTGGACCGTTTACAGTGCAATTGTACAGATTGCTACTGTGACAAACACGTGAGTGCTGTACATGTATTGAACACTGCATTGCAACCAAGCTGCATCAAAATAGTGGTGTGGGAGTGTTTCATAAAGTAACTGGCAATATTACATAGGACCAGGCGGGAAAATGCAACAGTTGGTGGAATGTTAAAAAGTGCACAGGGTGTGAAGAAAGCTTCGGTAAATGCGGGATGGGTTTTTACTATGAAAATATGATATTTATAAACTCAGCGCAAAATACCAACATTTTTGCCACATACAGTACTTACATCGGCGAACATGACTTCCGGCGCCATTTTTAGACTTGTACTTTCCTGTACAAAAGTGATGGCGCTCTTTGGAAATGTTGACTTTTTGTTGTTGTGTGAACATTACGTCATTTTCGGTTAAACGCCGGTTGATAAAATCGGTTAAACAGATAGTGAATTAACCGAAAATGCACAGCCCTAATACTTTCACCCTTCAAACAGTTTAACAAAACTTTTTGCAACTATCTTTCTTCTTCAAATTTATCTTTCTTCTCAAATCAGGGCCTTTCAAACAAACTGAGCCTGGGCCATGTCCCCAGTCCACATGGCCCTAATGACACACATTTGCCCCAGTAATAATGTCCCTTTTTAGGATTGTTGGTAATACCTACTCAAAAGAACTTTTTTGCTTCCATTAAGCCCCCTAAAAGCTTAAAATTTCAGAGATTCCAGGGATCCTGTTACACTCCCCTTGACCCCATGCATATTGCCCAGGGATTTTAAATAAAACTCCCTCTTGATAGAATGTCCCAAAACACTTTGGATCTCTTAAAAATGACCTCTCTCAAATTATAAATCCCATATTCACTTGTGAGTAGCTTCAACATTTTGGCTTTGCCCCCTAAAATTACCACAAAGTATGTTCCTCCTCAATCAAATGCCATAGTACTTCCCGATTCCATTCTCGTCCCTTACCTTATCCCAAATCACTAAAATGGCCGAGCTTCTTTTTTTCTACATGCACTGGTGCATGTAGGTAAAAAAATCTACATGCACTGCAAAATTTCTACATGCACCAAATAATCTGAGAATTAAAAAAAAGCCTACAAAAAACACCTTTGCTTTACGCCTAGGAAGAGTCTAAAAGCACAATTTGCATTTTTTCTATTTTGAGTAAAAACAAATGTGCAGATTTTTATTGGACCCTTTTCTTACGTGGCATGTTCCACCAGCCTGTTCCATCAGCAAAACTGACGCTCGATCACACACCGCGAGCAATGTCAATGGGCGTAAGTATGTGTTTTAGTCCGCTTCAAGAGCAAAATTTCCCCATTACCTCACTCTGTGAAAGGATCTTAGGAGCCAGAATTAGGGCCAGCTCAAAAATTTCAGGGGAGTACTACCCCCTTGGTTTAAAATTTTGAATCTGGGGGGGGGGGCTGGGAGACTTGCGCAAAGTCAAATCTCAGAAAAAAAATGACATAGCTATTCCTAGGCATAAACCAAAAGTGTTGTAACCCATGCATACCCCCACCCTCCCCCACCTGTTCCTACTGCATGTACAATTCCAAGATAGCCAGTTTGACCTTTTCACCATTTACTAGTAATCGTCACAAGTTTATAACCAGACCTTGTCTATCAGCTCTGATTCTGAAGGTAAGCTCATGTTTTCTGCATAGACTATATTTAGCAGAGCTAAGCTTGAAGATACATTGGGCCGACACAAGGGAGCAAGTACCCAAATAAGCCCAGGCTGTATACTGTACTTGAGGTCCCAAGCCTAGAGTTTGCATCAACTATCGCCAAAAATCCATTATAAGATACAGTACAGCTAAAATTTTACACAATCTTCAAGTTATTCAACTCTTTTTTTTAAGGTTGATTATAAGGTTTCGCCAACTAAAATTCTGACATTGTGGTTTAAAAAGTTAAAGTCTCCCATCATCCACATCCTTTCAAATTTCAATGCCACTGTGATACACACTAAATTTGAAACTGAAAGGCTGCAGTCTTCGAAGCAAACCACATCGTGAATATTACAGGATGCCAAAATTATGTTGTTGGCATTTATTTCTCAAAACATGTGTGAGGCATGTGTAAAATACTTTTAATTTGTCCTTACCACCATTTTCAAAACTTTTACTATGCTACTTTTAATGTACCATACTTTTTTCTTTAGAGGTACTGCATGGCACCAGCTCACACATCATCCTAACGCATTGTATACTTGGAAAGCCTAGCCTGTAACGTTAAAGTCACCTTCAAGTTGGAAGCAGCCACATGCAAACTGTACACAGAGTTTACGTTGTACCACCATTGTCAAGCTCTCTCAGTACAATGTTACTAGTGCATGCAAGAAGCGTTCTTGGGATATACGTACGGAACGTACATCCATTAATAAGTACAGTGCATTAATGCACGGACTTAGGAGCGTGCATTTGAGCTTGACTATTCTGAATATGGAATTCAGCTGCTAATGCAAACCCTGGTAGGAGGCTAGGAGCAACATTACTTGGAGAAACACATGTGCGGAGTGATTATCCTTGACACTGATGTTGCGGTACGAAAGGAGACATGCTCAAAATTTGTTGAAGAAATGTCTGCTTGTCTAACTGACAGTATTCAAGAAATAACGATGCAAGGGACAATAAGGACAGCAATATTAGGATTTCTTTGTGCTGCAACTTGACTTGTAACATGTATTTGATCATGAAGTTTGTAAGCTAGATCTGAAGTCTGCATGCACAAAGTGCATGTAAGGCTCCACAGTTACATGCAAGTAGGAAATTCTACATGCACCTGTGCACGTGTGCACCCGGGTAAATCGAACCCTGTCTGGGGGCTTCGCAGTATACACATTTTAAGGGCACCACCATCATGGATGGCTGGGAGAGGGAGGAATCTCCCCTCCCCTTCCCACCTTTTGAAAATTACAGACGTTCACTCAAGACAAGACTACACAGTACATTTTTTATGAAAACCATCATGTCACTTGCCTAAAACAACCCCCCCCCCCCCCCCGGACCCAACACAATGTTTGTGTGCAAATTGAACCCTACGAACACATCACAAAATTTACATAGCCTTCAGTATGCCCGTGAATGTTTTTAGAAGGCTAACACTTCTTGTGGGGCAACTACCCTCCCCTTACTACACGGCCTCCCAAAGGGTAGCTCCTACATAAGAAGAAAGATTCTGTGTACTATATATATGTCAACAGTCATGTCATATGGATTAAAATAATTTTGTCCTTCTTCCTTTGGCAAATAAAAAATTATTTTCCTATTTTCCTCTTTCAATACATTTGTATAGATCCACTTGATGCTGTACACTCTATAAAAATGTTGGTCCATTTACAGGATTGAACATAAAGACAATTAATGATTACTGGTACAGAAAAGTTCAGGAAACTCATCACCAAAACTTTTCTGCAGTTGAACATTTCTTTTGTTTTAGTTCAATAGTTTTACAGCAATTCTGAGCCATTTTTTAACAATGTGGTTTGTACTCAACAGAACAGTGTCACACAGTTTTGACTAACTTTCATTTGTACACATGTACAGTATGCAGACCGCATCAGTGCTGCTTAACAATGCTCATACATATGTGTAAATAATGCTACATAATAAAATGCTCAATAACAAAGGTTTTACCACTGGCCCACTGTCTATAGTACAGCACAGATGATACCCATAGTGTAGTCTGATAGATGTAAAACTGAAAGTTCATGTGCAGTATGGTTGCACTGATATGTTAAAGTACTGGAATAATATAGCCTGTACTGTCTGCAGGGGCTGTGAACAGTACACTGTTGATGCATCTATGACCCTCTGTGGTATCTGTGCCAAACACATTGTACTGCAGGCTACAGCAGAAAGTCATTGGTCATGCAAGGAATAACGCAGGAGGCAATTCCTTGCTATAAAAACTCAACACAGTATTACAAGTGCATGTACTGTATAGTACAGTATAGACAACAAATGCTTGGCTGCACATGTGTAAGGTCAATGTCATGTGTGTACAGTTATGTGACCAAGCTTTAAAGTTGCCTGAGTTCTGTGTGAGTAGTTGATTTAGTCTTCACAGCAATTGATCCCTTGTACAAAACAAAATTCTGTGCAGTGAACTGTGCATCATTTGTAGAGCAATAGATCACAATTAATGGTTGTAAAAATATAGGTTTTGAATCTACATGAATATTTTCTGTCCTCTCCTTACAGTCAGAATGTCTGTCTGGCAGAAGAGTTAAATTGTCTCAACCTTGTTATAATTTCCACCTGCATGAAAATGCGCTAATTATCAATATTTGTTTCTCGCTATGTTAATTCATTAAGACTGAGATTATTTCACTGTGGGCTATGACAAACAGAATTGGCTGCAGCCATTGCAAAAAGCTCAGAGTACAGTTTGCTTGTTCAGTTGTACCATAGGCCTGTTCTGTGCATGTCAATAAACACCATGTACAGTAGTCTTTCAAATATGTGCAGCAACAGAAGGAAATCATGCATTGCATGAACATTCATAAAATCGTTGCATGACTGGCCAATTATTCAAAACCCTGTATGCATATTTGGGCCTGTTTTAAAAACCATGAGGTACAGTTAGTAGCAGTATTAAACCATATCCTTCTAAATGTTACAGTGTGCTCACTGATAGGAATGATGTACTTGGTTGCGACACTCAAAGCAGTAATGTGCTGACTTCCTGCTGTAGGCTTTTGTTTTTAAAGGCTTCTGTGGCACTGAGGAAGTACAAAACATCACATGTACAACCACAGTATCTGCTACACAGAGACAACTCGGTGCTGTGTACAGTACTATACTGACTGTACATAGGAACAAGCATCTACAGTAAATCTCTGGTACTCAATTTTGCAGAGCAGATCTATGTAAAGTTTACATAGGTTTGTTTGATTTCTATTACTATAGGCTTTCAGGGTACTGGCAACACTTAGCTGAAAAACAGTGCAATGAGGTCAACAGGTCTAAGGCTAGATATAACATGAATGATCCAAAAAAGATAATGAATTAGTCATACTATGGTACACTTTGTCCCCAAAGTGGATGCAATCTTCTTCTTTTAGGTAAACATTTGTGTGGGAAGGAAGAAAACAAAGACCAGTCAATGCACATGCATAAAGGTATGGTGCACAACAGCTTGTGCTGTATTGTCTTGTTTTCCAATATCCACATCCACATCAATAGACTTAATTGCATACATGGTGTCACAATGCAAAAAAGTACACTCTCCTTCAAAGGAATAACAAACCAACATCCACAGGTGCAAACAGCTGATTTTTCAACTTATCAGGTTTGTGCATATCCCTGTACCCAGTAGGCTAACTGTTGTGGGGCGAATTGTTATGTCCAGTACGTTGTCAATGTTTAAGGCCAAGATGTAAACAAAAGACTGTACATTCCAGGAATTTCAGTCAAATCACATTTATACCAGAAACAACATACTGTATGCATAGCAGCAGAGGAAATGACACCAAAACCCTTCTTCCTACTGCCAATGAGTACACATTTTCTGTGTAACAATATTCAAGTCATAACATTAACTACGAGAATGGTTCTTTATAGTTTAAATGTGTTCATAGTTTTTAACCCATTGCCCAAGAACAATTTTCCAAATTGCAGAAACACAAAAGATTGTGAATTGGAATTTGCTGTGCATCATTTTTTTACTACAGTAAACTGCCATTGACAAAAACAATGTGTACCAATTACACAATCCTTTGTAATTGCAAAATTTGGAAAAGGGTCTTCACAAATAATGACGTAATACACTGTGGGTGCATGACGTAAAAAAAAATCCTCTCTTAATTTCCCAGCCAGTTTTCCAGTTTGATGAGTGAAACTGTTCATTTTAAAGGGAAAGAGCAGTCGTTCCAACATGAAGTAGTGTAGCAGACTGTCTTGTTCCATGATTGGTCGTTGAGAGTCATGTGACAACATTTTTCCTCCTCAAATGTGAAATTTACTGGAAGTAACTGCTTGGTTTATCTTGAATTGCAAATAACTATGTCATAAAATGCAGGGCTCGATTTTCATGGTTGTCCAATTGTCCCAGACAACTAAAATTCAATATGGACATGTCCAAAAGTTGAAAGTTGGTTGTCTGATGGACAGCCATTTTTCTCTCACAATAAATTAAGAGTCAAGCAGCTTGCTTTCATCTGATTGAAGAAATACTGTTGACTGACCAACTCTTTCAACTTTTTCCATCATACAATTTCAGACTTCAAGTATTTTTGTCTTGGAAAAATCATGTTTTTATTCTTCAAGACAATTATACATTAGCACAATTACTGTTTTGTACTGCAGTTGTGCGCCATATGTTTCGGAAAACCATAAAATCTTTCTGAAATCAAGGCCTGAAATATGACTTTGAAGAGAAATAAGAGGAATTATTGTAAGATTTAGCTTTTGCTTAGAATAAGTTTGGGAGACTGAGCTCTTGACCTTAAAGTAAAAGATTTCAAATCTAATAATGCTTTTTGACATCTGTAATTCTGTAATATAGCATATACTGTTTCTGTGATTGTAAAATATTTTGAATAACCACATACAGTAAATGAAATAAAAAATTCTTTAAAAGACTGTTTTTTTAATACTATTCCATTAATGACTGGTTATTCCAAACTGTAAGGGTTAACGACAAAAAGCGACAACTTCCGTCACTCATTACGGGTCCAGACCACTGTACAGACTGATTATGGTCATCTGGCATAGTCTGCACATTTAAAACACACATATCAAGATCACAAAGAGAGCAAGTAGGCTGATATTCTCACAAAAGATCAGTAATGTACAATGGTGCCATGCCATCTAAAGCTAAATCTATCATACTACAGGTAAGCAATGAAATTTCATTCATTCTGGTGAAGGCAGCCATTCAGTATACCAATACTCAATAATTTGGTTCCTCGGAGGAAGAACATTCCTTGGCATGCGAACAAAGTTGAAATTAACAGTCAACTCTACTACCTCTTACAAATCCTTCTCATGTCTAAAAGTGTTAAGGAAAATAAGCCTTTACAGCCTGCTCAAATGCAGTTTATTGAGGTCATTCTTGATGTCAAGTTTTTACAACCCTTTGTGTGTTAAAGTTGAGAACAAAGAATCATGCTATCACTTGCTTACTTGGTTCACAGGGTACACACACTTTAAAGGCCCAGTTCTCTCACCCCAAACAGTACTAATTCTCCTAACCTTCTTACTTAAGCCCCTCCCACAATTGTCTGAAATTAATCCTCATCCAGATACAATCTCAGTTTATTGCTTCAAGGTGAGTACGGAAAAACTCAATTTATATAATCAAAACACTCTCAGTACCGTTCATGCTGTGTAATATAAGCTTTGGTACCCTGCACTGTTTGAATTAGCTGTCAATCAAAGAGCTGAGCCAATTGAGAATTTCAGTACGCTCGTACCAAAATTGTAGTTTGGGGTGAGAGGTTTGGCCCTTTAAACTGTTGAGATTCAGGACTTTTTCCAGACTTTCTGAAGGTTAAATGCAATTTTGTATCAAAAATTAAAGAATTGAGCAAAAAATGGAGTTTGATGCCTTTTACCATCACTCGGACTCAAACTAAAGCAAGATTGCAATAACTGAGGGTACAGGTATCAATAAGGTTGCAAAAGTCAAGACCATCAGGTTTCCATCGGGGAGGGGGATTTGTATCTCCCCCCACCTGCCAGAAGGTGGATAAAAGCGTCCATTCTGAAATGGGGTTGTTTAGCACTAATAGATGCCCCTCCCCCTTTTTTGTGTTTCTAGTAGAATCCATGACCATGAACAATTTTTTCAGACCGAACACCCAAAAAGGCCAAAATTCAAGGATTTCAAAAGCATGACCAGACTTTTCCCTTTTTCTTTCCACTTTATGTGGGTGTATACACAGTTCTCAAACAAAGTGACAATTGTTATCTGGCAAATACAGCCATCACTCACCTTTCAAAGCATCTGTCTACATTATCTGACATCAGTAGAAGCATGCAAAGTTGTTCAAGAGCTATGAGCTGCATGTCCCTTTCTTCCCCATGGCCCATTTGGAGCCATTCTAAGAGTGTCTCTGGGTCCACTTCTGCCATCTTGAGTTATTGTGGATACACCTGAAAAATTGAAGAACAAAGAGATACTTTATCAAGCATTCATCAAAATCGACACTATTGCAAGGTTTCAAAATAATTAGGAACTGGAATTTCAACTCTGTGGCAGGGTGGCAGCATTACTAGGACGGTCTTTAGTGATATTTTGTTACTTCACTGATGAAACCCAGACAAGAAGATGTTTTTATCTAGTTGACTTTTGACCTGTACCATCCTTATCTCACATTTACTCTTACTGTTTACATACTAGAAAATACCTTTAAGTTCACAGGCTGGTATTTTTATGGGGCAGACACTTGTTTGGCTGGATTGTAAACATTCTACATCAACACACTGTCTTTCTTCTTGAGGAAACCTCCCACAAAGAAACTATTCACTATTTGACTTTCATCAAGTACAATACCAATACTTTCTATTCAGTATGGGTCACGACTCACTAAAGGAGTACACTGCCCGCAGTGCCTGGGAGATGCAATGAAGCAAAGTGAATTTCTAGTTTCCAAAGATTTCAAAATTGTAAAGAGCATGCCATGTCTTTCTGTGTATTACACTGCAAATTGTATGTACACTATGTGTAATATGAGCATATAGACCTACATGTACTGTACCTTCTTGCATTTTTAAAGTCTTACAGTACTGTACTTCCTGTGTTGAACTGGGCCATTTCTCATACAGGTCAATCCACTGATGTGCCGACATTCCCTGAGCCTTGTTTGATTCAATTAGTTTCAGAAGAAACCAATGTCTTGGTTTGTCAATTATCAGGTGTAGATCTGGCTTGTGGATGATCAAAAGCAATTTTCATGCTTCATAAATCCTAGGATTTTCCCTAAATTTCGAGCATGCGATCCATTTCTAAAACTGCTTTCAAACTTCTCATATGTATTACATACAAGACCTACCAGGTCCGTGGGAACTGCTACTGCCTGAGTCAGGGTAGTCAGAACGATGTCAACTTGAAAGATGTACATTTCATGAATTATAATTATGAGGCATGTGTAGAATGCTCTGACTTAGCTCTTCATACTATTTTTGAAAGATGAACCCCTATAATTTTGCTGTATGATACATTTTTCGCTAGAGTTATTTGTGCCAGACATTGCACTATTCTAAAGAGTCTGTATGTGGAGATGTGTAAAGCTTAGGCTAGTCTTGTGTTTCTGTGGAAGAAGTAATATCCCTTTGGAAAGTGTGGGCTACTGTAAACAGTAGCAGTACAGAGTGGCTCACGAATACACAACTGCACTTGTAGGGACTCACACCGTCACCAGTGTATTTAGCCAATACATGCTCATAAAAGTTTCGTAGGCATTACCTTGATGTTTTGAACACTGCGTGAGTCTATTTATATACTTTTCAGTGCTTTTTTTTTCAGTGTTTTGTTGCTTGACAAATGTGTGTGTGTACTTAAGGAATAAATTACATAAGGCTGCCTTTTATTGGTGAATAAACCGTCTCGACCCAAAATTTGACAAAATAACGGACTCGGCTGCGCCTCGTCCGTTATTTTTCCAAATTTGGGGTCTCGACGGTTTATTCACCAATAAAAGGCAGCCTCAAATTTTGGGTCGAGACGGTTTATTCACCAATAAAAGGCAGCCTTATGTAATTTATTCCTATTCTACAACCCCAAAACTAATAAAAAGTACGAAAATGAAAGAAATTCTGATAAATTGAGTCTAAAAAAGCGATTTGCAGCAAGTACAATAACAGGCAGTGATGACAACCAATGAGCAATTACTATTTCTGACGGTTTCTATTACCACCATTCTTGTAATTTTTGCCTTTTGATGTTTCCTGGCGAACAACAAAATGGTGACCTTGACCGCCTTTATAGTAATAGACTGTGTACAGTACAGTATATGTGTCACGTACGTATATGGCTACTACTATGTATAAGCTAATTTCTTTACAATAAATTTGACAACGGCAAAATAAACATTTTATAGATACTTCAAAGTTGATTAATAGTAGAACACTTACTTCCTAATTAGTTTTATCCTGAACTTGAAAAAGAATTTGTTTACTGAACTTGAAATTGCGCAATTGTCAAAGGTCAAAGTTAAAGGTTGACGACCAAAGTGCAGAATACACTTACTGAAAGCATACTTCAACGATTATAAACAATGTAACCTGTGAAAACTGGTGAAGTGAAATAAGGTGAAACGTTTGATAAATCGACTAACTCTTGAGAAGAAAAGATATGAATGTTCACGAAGACTTATTAACAGTCACAGTTACTGGTGCACGAAAGTTGCAGCCCTGAAATATTGAGGATAAAGCTATGCTTTGTTCTTCGAACGACATTGACAGGTTGGTGTTACTGTTACTAGTGCTAGGCCTAACGTTAGGCTCCGCATCGAGGTACTCTAACGACGTTACGTTGATCCGTAGTGTTTTCGCAACTATGTAACACTAGGCTGTTGCCGGTTTGAGTGTACTCGCTAGAACTTACACACTGGGCGCTTAAATTTAAGGAATAAATTACATAAGGCTGCCTTTAATTGGTGAAAAAATCGTCGAGACCCCAAATTTGTCCACATCACATGGCTCAAATATGAGATCAAAGCAGGGAACATCCATTGTTACTGAAGGAGCCGTGGACCTTTGCATGTATACAGTTGTACTGTACACTGTGGTATGGTCCAGTGGTTCCAAACCACCACAATTCTGTTGCATAGCAACAGCAGACAGTCTTGATACCCTCCAAATAAGTAGTGTTACTATTGACTTATGCATGTTAATGAGGCTAACTGCCTGTTATTGCAAAAATAACGGATTGTTTTTAATGGTCACATGACACTGAATTAGCCAATAGGAGCTAAGAAAGTGAATAACGGATAGCTAGGGGTTGTAGAATTCTATATATTAGACAGTAGTAGGCCTACTGTATGTGCAGTATTCCCATTGTCATTTCCATTCACCGAGTACTGGAACTTTTGCTTAAAGTCCGTATCCAAAATTTTGCAACACTTAATTTTTTTATGTCTAAAATCTGCTGTTTTGCATCACATTTTGCAATGGGATAGGGGATAAATTATTCCGTTTATGAAGACTGATTTTCTATGTATTACAACACTGAATCTTGGTACACACTACTACACTACATGAACAGAGCTATTGGAGGCTGCTTTGCTTAAATACTGGTACCGAATGTATACAAACACACAATCCTGCAAGCTGCAGTGAAATGAGTACAGTAGTAATGCCTGTGTTAAACATAGCTCCAGTTCAAAGATCAATTAACTGCATGTTACACCAACTAGATGCTTTGTTGCTATTCCTTCAAATGTAGTCACTTCTATAATGTGGACTTTGTACCTACCATGACTAATCTCTTCAATTTCAACTCTTTCAATTTCCAAGTACTGTACCATGTCAGTTAGATTTTTTCCAATATCCTGAAACAGTGTAACATTCCCTGCATGACAAGACATGAGATACAGTAGAACTCTGTTTAGGCATTAACACAACAACAAAATCCATTAGAGAAGACCAGATGTCAATCTTTTCACTGTACAGCCTGCAGGGTACAGTAAAATTTTAAAGGGCCAATCCTCTCACCCTAAACTACACTTCTAGTATAGAGTAACAGAAACTCTCAATTGGCTCAGCTTTTTGATTGACTGCTAATTCAAACAATGCAGAACACCAAAGCTTATATTACACAGCATGAACTGTTCTGAGAGTGTTTTGATTATACACATTGAGCTTTTCTATACTCACCCTGAAGCAATAAACTGAGATTGTGTCTGGATGAGGGTGAATTTCAGACAATTGTTGGAGGGGCTTAATTGAGAATGTTAGGAGAATTGGTACTGTTTCGGATGTGAAAACTGGGCCTTTAAGTACTCGGCCTACCTTGTTTAATTGTTAATGTGCTCTTGATTTGATAAATGGCCAAAAAAGTTTTTACCTCAAATATTAAGATGTACTATAGCTATGAAGTTATCATTTTTATAGGCCTCCTTAAACCACTTGTTCAAGTCCAAACTGTAGACAAGACAACTTAAACTCATACGGCCATTTGGGTAAGTTTACCTTGTTCAGGCCACGCAGTGTCTGCCAAGTTCCAATGTGTGTAGACACCCATGCATCATGTCATGATCTGTGATCTCACATACCCGCGCTCGAGGTAACACCGTGTTACCTCGAGCACAAGTAATGTGAGAACATAATTTAATGCGGGGGTCTGTGTTCTGTGTTCGATCCACCACCGAACGCTGGGTTCTGCAGTTTTAAACAGTGTTTGTGTTAATCAAGCAAGGTCACAGGTGTTCATGGAGCTAATGACGTGTTTTTTCTAACATTTTATAGCAATTGGGTATGTGAAATGTTTGACCTCGTTACTATGGTAGCATTACCCAATCAACCAAACTCAGGCTACGTAAGAACAGACGCTGGAAAACATGGTGTTAACCTGCAATTTTGTCCCTTTTGTAAGTTTAGACAACACTAACCATTGCGTGGTACATGACAAAAAGCTTTTAGAGTACAGGGAACAGTAATAACTTGTTTATAAATCTACAATCTAGTATGGTTGCCAACTACATTAAACAAAATGTGTCAACTTCCTCATCCAAGATGCAACATTAGGAACTCCTCTGCTTTAAGATTTAGAAACTATTTCTGTAACCACTTCAACTGTTTATCTTTTACCTAACCCAGTTTAACTTGGTCTTGGACTTTCTTGTGGTTACCACCCACAAATTTAACTGTGTAATGGGAGAAACAACAGTTTATCTGTTGTGTAACCAGCTGGATAAGGATTTTATTACACCCGACCTCCCCTTTGTTTGTTAGGAATTCAAAACAAAATCAAAGCCTAGAATTGCAAAAAAAAAAAAATTAATGCAATACTAGGGATATTGCTTTTCATAAAACATTTCTTTTGCAAGCAAACAATCTCAGTCTCCTCAGACTAAACCTATATTTTAACATACACATCAACAATGTAGTACTGCAGCAAAAATCATGTCTATTCTACTATTTTCTAGTTACTAGGCATATTATTATTGGTATCAATGCACAAATAACATGGATGACTTCTTTGTCTGCATGGGCACACTGCCCAAACCATTATATAACACCACTATTAGTATTGCATTCAGAATATATGTACAACACACAATACAGCGGAGTACTGTGACTGTTTACATATCACTGAGTGAATCACGAGATTAATCCACCACATTCTATGGATGGCAACTGGCCAATGCCATGGTTCACTATTATTTGTTCTATAAGATTACATACAACTGTGACTTTACTCATTCTTAATGATTTCACCTAAAGGGCCCCAACACCGTGCAGATTGATATTAATAACATGTCTTGCAGATGCCAATGTACTATATCTGCAGGGAAATAATGAAACTGCTCACGAGACTGTGATGTCAAAGTGCTGCTGACAGAACTGGTCACCATTCACATATTTACCACTGATTTCAGTTTTCAGTTGTATTCCTGATCACAAATTGCTAGGTATATAAAACTGTAGAACACACCTAAATATGTATAAAATGTGCTAAAATTATGTTTTGGTTGAACACCGTTACATTTGTGATGAATTTGTCCAGTTTTCCCAGGGGTATTTTACTTCATCGGCATTCTATGTTTGAGATTAATAGACTGCAATAGCCAGACAGTCACAGACAAAATTACCCTTACCCTCTTTTCAATGAAAGAACACGGTATATCAAGCCCAGGAGACAAAGAATTGCTTATGACTTTGAAGAAGGCCTAACAAAGGCAGAGCTTTCCAATTTATATGTAACCTGTATTGCCTTATCAGTATACCATATTGACTCTGTATGTCGCATGTACAGTATTTCTGTGAGTTAACACTTAACAAGGCAAACTGCAATCATACTATAGTACAAGTATACTATACTACTTGAATCCTTGCCTTAAAATGTATATGAATAGATAGTCCTACATGTGAGTAACACAGCAATGACCACAGTGTAATGGTACAGTTTTTACACACCTTTTAGTACTTGTTTATTTCAGTTTAAACCTTCAAGAAGTCAAGTGCATTCATTTTTGAGATGCCATTTTGGAAATATATTAAAGAGAAATGATATCAAAACTTGCTTCCTTCAGGCAGATGATGCATCTTCAGCAGTTTATCAGTAAAGAACTATTTTAATACAAAGCATGACAGCATAATGCTTGGAATTTGAAGAGTCACTTGTCACCCCAAATTTGCTTTGAGGAAAACCAAATTCTCAACAATGAAAGGGCTTGCTCTTTGATCACATCAGTTTCAAAAAGAATACAGAGAAGCTAAGAATGCATTGAGTCTTCTGATTACCAGCTGGGACAAAGAGATTTGTTTTCTTTGTTGTTTTGATTCCAACTACAGGTTCTAAATGTTACTTTACAAAGTCTTCTGTTAGTTTAGTTAAATGGGAGTTAAATGACACATAAAATATGAATATGTCATATAGTGTCAGCTAGGTGTAAGTGTATGAAGTCACATAGCCATGGGGTGGCATGTGCCCCCCCCCCATTTCAAAGTATGGGTTTGAATTTTATTGCTATGGGAAAATGGAACAAGCACACAAACAACTTGAACAACCTTCCAGTACCACACATATCTTATCACACCACTGGTCATATGTTCAGGGAATTTATATCAGAAAGTCCACCATTTTGCATCTTAGCCCTCTCAGAAGGGGAGGGGGACATCCTCTCCCCTTAAACCACTCCCCCAGGATGGCAATCACTAATCCATTGTGCCCCCCCCCCCCCAAAAATGCTGAGAACTGGCTACAGCCCTGAGTGTATGAAGGCAAATACCTATCTTCCAAGTTCTAAGTATTGATCAAATTTCCCCCTCTAGTACCACCTTAAAACAGACAGTAAATAAGCAGATTCTACAACCTTCATTTAGAATATAGTGTCAGACAATTTGATAAATCAAAAACGTTACTTCAATTAAAATGGTAATTAATCAAAATGATGCCACAGCTAGCTTTTCAATTGTTTAATAAAATTTTGCAAAAACCACGTCTCTTTTTAAGCTGAATTAGTGGAAGTAATTACACATGATAACAACACTGCAATGATACTCTATAGTAGGTATCTTGATATGTCATTTCTTGACAGCCCTCAATGAAAACAAAAAAAATGTAAACATTCAGAATTCATGAGAAAGAGGAACTAAATATGTTGGACTCTAGCCTATTTCCTGTTTTTAAGTCTATTGTTTTGACCTTAAATTAATTGAGTAGAAACGGAGCTGAAACTTCCCTAAGGGGAAAAGTTTAATTCATTAAATTTGAATGCATCACTAGTATTCCCATAAAGAGAAGATGAGATTGACGAAGAACATGAGATGGTGGGCACTGCTCGAAAAATGTTTATTTCCAGCAAGATTACCAATGACAACATGATACATCTACTTTAAAAAAAAAAATACATAAACAGGCATTTGATGCCAATTTCACCATATGGTGAAAACTTAAAATTGCAGTACTCATCACAACTTTTGTATTTAAGTAGAGAATTCTATATGATTTTGTGGCTATTGAGATTCATGTGGCCAGTTTTCCTCATCAACTGTAAAATTTATAGGAAATGACTGCTTGGTTTTACTGAGAACATGCACTGTTTGAATCAATGCATATCATGAAAAACAGTTGACAGAGAATTAAGAAAGAGAAGCAAGTCGAAAAAAAGGAGTATCACCTGTAATACAATTAAATTACTTTTGGGCAACTGCTTTTGACCTTAAATTCTCCTGTAAGTCGGTTCTTTAGAAAATGAATATAAAATAGTACTTGATGAGAAATATTTGCAACATTACCTGGCATCATTTGATGGAATTATAAACAAAAAGCAGGGCTTGCATCTTATTTTATTCTACTTCTTTTTCTTAGCTACTGTATGCAAAAAGAATGACGAAAACATGATTCTTTTGTTCATACAAGCATAAATTATCTACTTCACAAAACTTTATTAAGGTTTTGCTTTTAAAATCAAAATTTTAAGTCACGCCTCCCCTTATACATCACCTTTGTAGCTATGTTTCGAAATCAATTATTAGGCTATTTGGGGTAGTAAGGAAGTATCATCAAGAACTCCTGACATACAGTAGAAGCTGAGCTTGAAAAATAAGGGTACCTAAATGCCCAAGAGTTTCTTGTCAAGAAATCTTGAAATGTGAGCACAAAGGAGGTTCAGATAAAAAATTACAACTGAGTAATAAGATTTTTGCTTCAATTTATAGCCTATCAAACGGACTAAAACAGTATACAACAAAACTTGAGTTTAGATTTTCTACGTGTGCTGCAAAATCACACTCCTCAGGGCTTTAAAAGGCAAGGGCGGTTCCCCTAACTGGAAGTAGCATAGTAGACTGTCCTATTTCATGATTGGCTCTTGAGAGTCATGTGACAACTTTTTTTTCCTCAAATGTGAAATTTACAAGAAATAACTGCTTTTTTTACCTTGAATATTCAATATTGAAGTTATGAAATGTTATGAAAGTTACTTTGAAGCGAAATGAGAAGAAAAGTTTGATTTGTAGCTGTGGCTTAAATGTAAATTAAGGGGCACTGCTCCTGACCTTTAAGGAAAGTGGGTACTGCAGGTGTGTTGTTTGGTTAAACTTAAGTAGATTTATGTGAGCTCATTCTTCACTGAAGTGTGCAAAAAATCCCACTTCTCACAGTGTTTTGAGGTGTGTGATGGTGTGCAATCAAACTTGCACACCTCAAAATTAAAGGCCTGATGCAATCAAATTTCTATTCAGTGTTCACGGCTTCTTACTCTGCAGTACTGCACAAAGCAAAAAAGTATTATTAGATTTTTGTTGAATGACTCCCACAATTGTCCCACGTATAGCTCTGGACTTCTATTTATTTAACGAGTAATTGCTTACACTGCAAAGTAAGACCTTATCTTTCAATATATCTGGCATAAATTAAATAGTTGTTTTCCAGTGTTTGCTACAGATGTCGACTATTCAGTAAAGCAATGTGGATTTTCCATCATAAGGTGTGTCCTGATAATGATAGCAGCCATCCAACAAACTAGAACATTCTACACAGTTCTATTGTAAGTTTGTAAAATATTGATCAGACACACAAAACTTTACGACATACCTACTGGAAAACTTCAGATCATTGACTTCATATCCAATAGTTGTGTGAACTTCTCAATTCTCACTCTGGGCACTGCTCCACTACAGAACCTAATACTACCATGCTGTCACTAACCACAGAAGATCATTTTGTGAATTTACACAAGGGCAAGCAGATCTCTCCCCTTCATATTCTAAAGCAGAGAATCAGTGGGGAAGAATCACCATCCGAACAATGCAGCCATCATTGCCTTTGTTAAAAATTAAAGCCTCAGCTTATTCTGGTGTCTTTGTGCTGTAGCTCTAAGCTTGTTTTGGTTCTTGATTCATATAGAAACAGGTCTATCAGTAGTTGTAGTTTATGTTGTACACAATAAATAGTTCTGGGGTTGGAATTTACTTCTCTCCTAAAGGAACTACTCACAAAAGAATGTAGCCTAATTCAGCCCTGTTTGTAAGTTTACATGATGTCCTTATTGTTTCACTAAATGCATCGTTCAGCTTTTCATATCAATGATATGTAGCCTAAACTTTATTGTGCAGGATGCGCATTTAATTTTAAAGGAAATCACCACTGCCAAACCCTGCCAAAGGAAAAGGTTTGCTACATCAAGAATCAAAATGATGTAATTTCTGAATGTAGTAAATTGTGACTCTATTTTACTCAGAAACTTTGTTTTAGACCACTTTTTAATTGCGAGTCGTAACAAATAATAACTTTTGGCACCGATTTTAAATTAGGCCTGGTAGCCTACTCATTACTTTTACTTATCCATTATGCCTAAGTCACTGGTCTTAGCCAGCTATAGTTGATTAGTTGGGTTCACCTTGATTTACCTGGATGGCCACCCCCTCATCTTCAGCTCAAAGGAGTCTTCTTAATGAGAGAATGACAAAAAGGGAAAATCCCTAGGAGAAGGGGGTCATTGACACTTGAAGATCATTCCACTAGTCTGCTGTTGAATATACTGAGCGTTGGAACGGTAACAACCTTCTCTTTTGATTTGTTCCATATTTTTCACACTCCATTGACATATATGAACTACTTCTTCTTAGCCTTATTGTCTTATTGTCTTTCTTGTCTAATTGTTGGTGGTCTTATTCCTTTTGAAATTTCCTCTGGATGATCGATCACTTTGAAACATTTGTAAGTTTAAACATAAATACTAATTAAGTAGTACTATTATGGAACCCCCCACTGCATAACCTTCTACTCCACCATGTTCATAAAACTGTGAACATCATTACTTCTTCAGAATAGCACGGGCATAACCAACATAACCACTACAAGGACATTGGTTGAACTTAGACTTTTTCCCTGAATCTAATAAAGATCAAGCATGTAAGACTACAGATGAGTTGTTCTCAAAATTATTGGTCATGTCATTTGAGTACATAGCTGCTATTAACGGTAGTGTGACATGAAAATGACAAGATTGAGTATTGGGTGTAAAAAGCATAAAAAAACATGAAAATACCCGCAATTTTCATCAAAATCCATCAAAAATTGACCATTCTACAGGACATTTTCTGATTTTCAATTAATCATTAATAAACATGAGCTCAATATGCAAATTTTGTGATGTCATGGGAGGACATACCATATGGCTAATGTTATCTTTTGTTTTTACAATCTTCATTTCAAGGACAGCTGTAACATTCCTTTGCCCTTAGGGTTTTATTTTGGAAGTTTAATTTGTGTCCTTGAAAATCATCAGTATCACTTACCAAACCACAAACTATCTGAAAAGTAATTAAGAGATAATTTATAATGGGTTAACAAAAGAAATGTCAACACTATGCAACACTCCACATCATTTTTTTTGCATAAGCAACAAGTTTCTTCAGAAATTTTCGAAATTTTAAGAGGTATATCTGGATAACCGTAAAAGATATTGAAAAAAATTCAACAGAGTTTTCCTTACAATGATTCACTCCATAAGTGCAAAGTGAAGTCAGGTCAATTTGCTTACATGTCACACTACCTTTAAATTTCAAGTGTTAGCCTGATTTTCTTGTGGTAGGGTACAGCATTAAATAATTACTCTGTAAAGTTAACTCCCTCTTTGGTCACACATTTTAGGGCAAAATATATTGTTATCAGTTTTATCTTTGTCAGGTATTGGTCAATAAACAGGGCTAACATGTTATTTCATATAGAAGCATAAACAAATTTAAGAACAAAAAAGGATATTTCCAAAAATTTGATTTAAAATTGAAGGGAGTTGAACATTGGTCACAGAATCTTTATCTGCATACTGCTGCTGCCTAGTATTCGACCCCCCAACACCTTTGAAACCAAACCATTTTTCAAAGAAGTCATGAATTGTCAAGTCATTTTGCATAATTCTGCAAAAATATTCTGTGTTTTTCAGAAAGCATCCCAAAGTCAATCATTAAGGGGCAATCTTAAATTTTTCAGATCTTTGGATAGCTTTGCAAGTACATTGAATTCTCTTTAAAGTGCCCCAGTGCTCAATCTTTCCTGTCAACAACTACCAATGTTGAACTGTTACTCAAGGGAACTTCCATCATTTTGACAACGATATGAGAAAAAAAAAAAAAAAAAAAACAGGACCAGGCCTACCGAGGAATGATGTTAAGTCTAAACATAGACAAATCTGGTCAGAAAAGTGTAGTAACTATGCCAGAATCTTCAATATCATTGTCTCAGCTGGAAAATGTGTGATTTACCTTAGGCTTTTGGTGTTATAATTTACCTGTAATCTCCACCGCCTCAAAAACTGATAGGTGGAGGCTGGCAGAGCTGGGAGCCAGTTTGCTGGCTCATATCAGCTCCCAATGTGGATGGATCCAAAAATTTATCCAGGTGGCCCTTAAAGTGAGCATGACACGGCCAAATTAATTTTCTCGGTAACTGTTCTTGGGGTACACCTTGACATAATGTGAATGATTTCCTTTCTAAATTATGTCCATAAATACCGAAATACAACGTTTTGAATTCCCAATTACAGGCCAGACTCAACCCATTTGAAATCCGAAAGAGAAAAAACATGTGGACGCATCTCAAAATGGTGACGTCATTGGAGGCACTGATAGCAACACTGTACCAGAGAGCTCACAATCATCGAATCATGTACTTGGTAACGCATGTTAGCGTGTACATAATTGCAAACTCCGGTATCGTAGTGCTACGATAACAGTGAGCGTGGCCACTGACTACATTGTGAATTGTGCATTCCGCGGTTACTGCTTAGAATGCGCAATAGCATCTTCACCAAACAGCTCATCCAGTAAAGACGCGCTTGTAGTGGGGACGCGCTTGTTGTCATAACTGTACTTTATAGGGTCCGAACCGAGTCTTTCTTGCACAAAAAAGAACTATTTTTACCCGTGAGCATACGCAAGCCAACATATTGGCCAATGATTTGCTCCGAATTCCCACCATGGTCCACGCCTTTTGCTCTGTATGTTGGACTCTGTATTCTGATGCAATCGTTTTGATGAGGTTGCTAGGATAAGATAACTTTACGGAGCATTACATTAGTTCCACATCTAGATGCGTTCGTGCCCCCAATTGCATCATAAAAGTCAGGTGACCTGTTGCGGCATTTTTCCAAATTGGATTTTGAACTTTTTCCTTCAAATATCATTTATGCCGAATTGTACGGGCTTTTAATGGGGTGTGAGATGATATTTATAAAATACTGTATCTAATCTTGCAATATACAAAAGTTTCTGTGGCCGTGTCATGCCCACTTTAAATTAACATTTATATTGTAGGGCTTATGATGTTACAACATTCTATGGGGCACCTGTGCTCGAGGCTAGGCCTAGTCTATATCAGATGTGGGGATGTTTTGACTTCCAGTACAATACATTGCACTAGCCTTTGTGTAGTGTTTGAACAGGACCATGTACTACACCTAACAGTAGATCTACTACGTACATGGTCCTTGTCCATATGCCTCATGAAATCATGAGGATGTATGAGACGAGCATAGGTTTCACTCCTCGAATCCTCACAGCTTCAAAAATGCACCTTTAATTACCATGCTTGCCATGGATGATCTTAATCACAACATTCAACTCTCCTGATTGATCTTTTTTCAAATGGAGATGAACAAGAAGGTGAAATTCAGAGAATACACTGTCAGTAACGCAGTTACTGGAATAATGAACACAGTCTGCGTGCATTGGTGGGCCCATGCAGCCACTTACATGACTGAGTGTGAGTGTAAAAAATCACATGCCAATGTTAGCTTGTTACACCAGAGTACTTCAAAAGTGATACAAAATGTCATCATCTTTGTAAGTTTTAGGACTTTGAAGGAAGTAATGAGTAAAATTGAAAAAGTCATCACCTCAACAAGGAAGGAAATGATTTTTTTTTGATCTGTTAACATGACAATGTGACAAAATTTAATGAAATTCTGAAATTTCCCAAGAAATATATTATACCCAATAAAAATTATTTAGTAAAGTAAAATTCAGATAAACTAATTCTAGGATGGAAATATAAATTACCTTCATACTTTTGTTCAGTATTTGATTGTTGAACAACTTGTTTATGCAGTTTACCGGAAATTTAACCTTGCTGTTATTTCTGTTTGTTTTTATTAGTTCAGTGGGGGCACATGACACACATTTCCTAAAAGACTCCAAATATTTTTGCAGAACTAGATGCTAAATGACTTAACAATAATAACTTCTTTGAGAAATGACCAGAAAATTTTAATATACTTCATTCACAACATCTTTGGTTCCATAAATGTACCAGGGGGTTGAATTCTGGGTAGCAGCTAAAGATAGCATCACCAATAATCAACCCTCTTCATTTTCCCTTCAAATTTTCAGTAATTTCACTGTTGTCCAAACAGGCTGTTGGATTTCAAAAATCATGGGAACCCATTTGCGGGTTCTGTCATTTTTCACCACGGTAACCCATGGTAACCCACTTTTCGGGTTCTGTTAAAAAATCATGGGGACCCATTCTGTGCATGTCGAAAATGAAGCTGGTCTTTTACAGGGGTTTAAGGGTTGGGTGTTTGTTTGGAAATACTCCACTCTCAAGCTACTCTGGGTACTAACAATTTTCAAATGCCTAAGTCTGTGAATCAAAACTTTTGTATTAAAATGAAGCTACAATTACTGAACACCTGCAATTACATTTATATAAAATTTAAGAAGTACACGTAGTGATGCTGATCAAGAACAGGTTTGCAATTTTTCTATGAACCACCGCCTAACCTTGTTAACCTTAATAATTGTCACACTTGAAGAATTTGATAAACCAAAGCACTGTTTTGTGTATCGAAAGAAATTCAGTTTTGCAGTGTTCTTCATTGTGTAGTTTATTTTTCAAGAAAAATAACATAGCAGGCCTCTTGTGCCCACAGACACTTCTCAATCACCCTCCATCACTCCCCTGCATTGGATTAACTGAATAAATCGGACTGTTCATCATTGCCAACCAGTGAGATGATACATGCCTTCCACTTAAACTCAGTTGAAGCACTGCATATGCATGCACATAGATACCATCATTACATCTAAACCCCCCACTTCCCCCCCCCCTCCCCAAAAAAAAAAAAAATGGAATTCAGGCGATTCTCATCAGAATTCTACAAAAGGTTATCCAGCTCAAAATACATCTTTTGAGCTAGCCTAGCCTAGGCCTACAGGAATTAGGATGGACCTTAATTATTCTCCAAAAGACCAAAACCATGTCAAAGGAATACTCATATTTATTAAAGAGATACACAAACATTTTACCATCTATAATGATGGCAATTCACCCCTTAAATTATCAAAATCCTTCAAAGTTACAATCCAAAAAGGACAGGCAACTTACTGAAAATCGGCAAAATTTTCTCAGTATAGGCTGCAATTTGCATGTGGAATAGTGTGTTAGGATAAGTCACTCATACTCAAAAGACTCCCACATGAAAATTTCCGAAATTTGACCATGCTTGAAATGAAATTTTATCGAATTTTAATAGTTAAAAGCAGAAATTTGAGATATTGCATGGGAATATCTGTGGCTATGACCTTTAATACTTCTCTCTTTAAACCAGGCCTTGGCTAGGCCTAGGCCTACATACCCTTGTGGAGGTACTGTAAGCATCTGAAAATGACCACTTTTTGAGAGTTTTAATCTGAACAGACTCAGATTTTTTAATCTTTTGGATGCTGGTTCCATGGTTTATGTAAAGTTGGCTGTGGGACCCTAATCGTATACGTACGTATAACTGGTATAACGTAAAGAGTAGGCATGATGCTGCTGCCTGCCAATGGCCCGTGAAAGTGAACGTGTTTGCATTGCTAGCTAGCTAGCTAAGCTCACGGCTGCATGAATCGGGAAATTCCCAGTATCACCACAGTACCAACCAAAGAGGATACTTCAAACAGCCAAAAATACAACACTTCTTCACAATGAAGAGTTTCTTTGTAGTCGATCCCATTCACCTTGTTTTAGGTAACAGTTTGTTCCCCTAACGCTAGACAATATGTCAGCCAAATCAAAATAAAATTTCTGGATAAAACGGAAAATGCCAGTCAAAGCACATTTTGAGGTATGTGATTTAATTATCCCCAAGTCACTCACCAGTACCGCTGTATGGGCTTTTGTTATGCTAGCGCAGCAGTACATACCAAAATGACTACAGATAAATCCGCAATGATATTTTGTGTTGCAAAACATTTTTTGTCACAGGTTTTTGGTTACGTAAATGCTGTTCACACTGTGCTAGAACGGATGTACATAGATATGAATGGGGATTGGCACTAGTAATATAACGTTACATTAGTTTGTCTGCTACATACAGTTGTGCTGGTCTACACTGCAGGTAAGATAATCCAGTTTATGCCTTGCATAGTGCTTCATATCGCACAACAAAAAACTTTATCAGGATTGACCTAGGTCTCCATCTTCATTGTGAAAAACCTTAGTTGTGTAAAAACTCATAAAAGTTGAAAAGATACACATGTCAGGTAATTTCCCAATTCAGACATTTCAAGATGAAATGTTTGGAGTTTGGAGATACATGAATTAAGAACAGCTTTTTTCAAAGAAATTCCCCAAATTCTTAAATATCTCTCAAAGGTATTTATCTGCCAATCAATGACACAAAGGGGGATGACAATTAGCTAAGCAGAGAAGTTATTTTCACCTTTGGAAGGCCTATTAATTTATGTGGGATGGGGCCTCAGTTCACTGAAAAGTGTGGAATTATATCTAAGGGCAGGGTTGGGTTTTTGCCAGAAAAAACCTGTTTTTTCCGGGACAGCGGTAAAAACTGGTAATAACTGGTAATAAGTGGTTATTACCGGTAAAAACTGGTAGAAACTGGAAAAAACTTCTCCGACAATTAAAAGTGTGGGGTTGCTCTAGCCCATCACACATGATGAATAATACAAATGAGACAGAGTTGTTTACATGACTTACTGTAAAGATTCTATTTTAACTTAAAAATTAAGCAATAAAACTTGCTAAAGCTAGAATGAAAACAAAAATGCCAATATTACAATGTTAGGTATAAAGCCTTAAAAATTAAAAGTGGTAAAACTTCAACTGCATACTAACAATAAAAGACTGAAAGTTAATGTTTTCTACAAAATTACTGGAATATCAAACAAGGTTTCACAACATGAGGATAAATGAAATTGTTCATGTTTATTTAAGTGGTAAGCCTTCTTTAAAATTGTAAAAGGAATGGAAGGCTGTCATTTTGGGGGAAAACAAAGGATATCTATATATGTATAGCCAAAGTGGGCAAATGCACAATGCAACATATTGCATATACACTTCTTTACAGTGATACAGTTTGTCTTAGCTCTCTCCTTGCATACAGTACTGTATATACAGTATCAGGACAGAACAGTATACAAAGCAGTTTTGAAAAGAAATTTCTTTGCCTTAATGTTTAGCTCAATACAATGTGAAAATTGATCATTTATATCACAGGTGAGAAAATAATGACGTACAGTACGATGTCAATCTTCATAACTAGATTTATACTTTATGGTACTGTATGGTGTCAGTGTAAATCTGGCAAAATGTGACACAAGTCACTAAAAATAATCCATCCAGACCCTTACATGGTAAATTTAATAGCCTAAAATGGTCAGTCTTGATGTAAAATAATGATTTTCATCCTTTAATCTTGAAAAAAGTAAGAAAAAGTTGTTACTTAAAACATTTTATTCAATGTAGCAGAATAGGTTTTTTCCGTTTTTTCCATTTTTCGGCAAAAACCTGTTTTTACCGGGACGGTTTTTACCGGTAAAAACCACTGGTAAAAACCGCCTGTGGCAAAAACTGCCAACCCTGTCTAAGGGAGTTGATTACAGGTGGGGGGGTTGAATACTGATGACTCTAGTTAGGGCCTAGGCCTAGATCTCGGACATTTGAATGGTAATTAGGCCTTGGCCTTGGCTAGTTGGTATGTAGGCTAGGCCTTGGTTGAACCTAATGCTAGGCCTAGGCTTATGTGTACTACTGTCGTTAGGCCTTATACTGTTGACCTTAGGCATACTGAGAAGTTATAGGTAGCGTGTTCGGTTTGCTTCCCCTAGTTTACTCATGCTTCAACCTTAGGGTCTGGCGGACATGGGCAGTTGGGGGAAGTAAAAGAATGCTTCCAAGGGAGACCCTGTTTTATTAGCCAATAGTCGCTGACTACTTGGTTCACAACACAAAAGCCCACAACAGTTTTGCCAGCCAGCAGGTCTAGGCCTAACGTTACATGTAGAAATTACAGCAGCCAGCTAAGCAATTTCAGAAAATGAAACCTGACAGTTGTCAGTTTTACACACTCTAAACTTGTTTGTTTGGTCAATGCTACTTTCACCACTCTTCTGTCCCTTAAAGTACTTATTCCTATCAGTGTTGTAATCACGTTCGCAGCCATGTTGTTGCTAAGGATGTTGGGATGCTTCCCTTAATAACTGGCTCAAGGGGTCCCTCACTTAGGCCTGGTGCAAGTAGGCCTAAGCGCTAATGCTGACGTCATAGGCTAATTGAACGGAGTCAGGCCAGACCTGAGTTGACTTGGGTGAGTAATCGAACACCCCACTTGTAACATAAGGCATGGCGTATTAACATGCTAGGTTGGGCTAGGCTAGATCTAGCCCTTGAACAGGGCTGTGTGTTTCGTTACATGGCCTAAGCTCATTACACTCCACATCACAGCCCTTGCCCCGCTAACACAGGGAATCCCATCACTAGGCGACCTTGGCCAGGGTCGTCATCTCTCACGTTCACAAATTCCTATGTATTCTCACCAAACTTTACACAGATGACCTCTGGCACCGCATCCACCTTTCTGCATAAGCTGTTCACCCAGATTCGATGTTGTAATGGTGTATTTTGCCTCGAAAAATTGAACGTAACACTAACTCAATGCGCCATGTTTGCAAGCTTTCGAACGACTAAGTCTTCGGTCTTCGATCCTACTAAACCACGCGCTGGCACGACTGGGTATGCCTTGTGTACCCGGGCATGCGCTGACACGCTGGATGTTAATTTAGTTAACGCTGATATTAATTTCATTAAATGCTATAGGCTTGTACGGCAGAGTGTGGAACTTGAGACAGGGCGTACCAGCGGGTGACAGCGCGCGGAACAGAATGACTTGTCGTCTTCGTGATATCCACTTTGCGGTCAAAGGTCATCAGGGTTTTCCCTGGGTTTAGAATTGAACGTCGCACATCTGATGCGTCCATTGGTGGATCGCCAGCCTGGGGGAGGGGTATAAGGGGAGGGGGTATCCCCCTCCCCTTTTGGAAATTTTGTGACTTATGCAAGTCCCTAGACGCAAAATGGTGACATTTTTGAGCCAAATTAGTCAACACAATTTTTGTAAGTTGACGCAAAAATATTAGCACCGATACTCACATTCGTACAAATTTTGATCTACTGATAGCGGTCACATTGGCTTCCATGATGTCACCGTAATTTCTGCTTCAAAAGTTTTGGTTCATTGGCATGGCCTTTATTAAGCGCTGGCACCAGAAGATTTTTACCCCCGGTCGGCCGTTATTTTGCGTCCGTTGCTCACCAAAATTTACGTGATTGGGCCGGCTTGCAATATTACCAGTTCAGGATAGGAAATATTGGGAAAATTTCCGTTCGTTTCACGAACGGGATGTCATTAATTTCGTAGGCGTAATATATTTTCACTTCAAAAGTGGAGATGTAAATCAACTGTTAATGCGATAGATTTGTTTGCAGTCGATGTCACATGCCCCAGGCTTTAATAATTTAGTTCTTAGGCCAACATCATGCTCATTCTATTTTTCATCCCCCAATCATTTCGGAACATTTGCATTCCTTTTCTGCACTGGCCGTGTGTAGTTGCTATAATATACTGAAGCGACTCTCCTGCTTTAATACGAACCCCATGTAGAGCAACCATTCATGATAATCTTAGAAGTAGAATCTTAGCAGTTCTGGGCAACCAACAATTGCACCCGATTAACGTATCTTATGGTTCCTTTCGGGTACAAACATCCCCAGAAATTTTAAGCAGTTCTTGTCCAAAACTTACGTCTTGTTTAAAAAGAATCTGCAACAGAAATGCACGTAGGTCAGATCCCCGAAAAATCCACGTACGCAGAGATTTGTGATGCCGCTTCATTGTGAATTTCGCACGGGGCTCGCCCTGCTTCGCTAGCCGGCTATATAATCATTGGCAGTGCGATCGTCGTAACACAAACTCAATGGGAAAACTGGTCTCGAGACCGAGTATTTTCACACACTAAATCACATAGGCGAAGGCGCGAATTGTGATTGGCTGGCTAGAATCAATGCAATTGAACCAATCACGATGCGGGGACCAATTTAAATTTTGAAATGGGTCGTATGCATATGATGTCACCAAACAAAACATGATGCCTTGTTTGGCGGAAAAAACGGACACGCACGGAAGTCTACTGCATGCGTGTGCCAAGAATTTGGCTTCACGAGACCACGTGCATCACGGTTTTTGTTTGCTATGACGTTGCATGACAACATTGCACAAGTCCTACTGTAAATAACATTACAGCCGGAAGGAATGCTGGGAATTACTTAATTTATGCAAGATAATAATCACCGGTCTTCACAAGATTCTATAAGCTAGGTGTACAAAACGTCCACAGACATGTATGCTAAGCTTTGGGATTAAAAAGAGGCAAAACACTGCAGCTCGATAGTCTGCTTTGTGCAGAACAGTTTGTACAGCAACTTACGCGGCGCTTTTTGCGATAAGCTAGGAAAAGATATTGAATGGAATTCTAAATCTAATTCCATGTAATACTACAGGGTTATAGCGGAAAATATCAAACGATCACTTCCATGGCAGGGGTAAGAATTTTACGTTTGTGATTATCAATGCAACCAGTTTTGACGGGAAGTTAAAGGATTGAGTTTACAGGAATTTAACGAAACTAAGGGCAAGTTTCAAGCATATTTTAACCCCTTTTTCAGTTTGCAAATAATCTTTTAAGTTACCTCTAGACATCGTGAGTGGTTCATTATTGCGTTTAATCAGCCAATCATACTTGTGACATAGTCAATGTAGTTTTACTGTGTAGGAAAAACATGTAGAAACCAACGGTCTTCGCACAAAATTCTAATACTCCCATTGCATTTTTGCTACGATTGAATTTCCCAAACTTTGGTTGTAGCCGGGCAAAACAATCGTGTCGTAAGTTTTAAGAACGAAGTAACAGGAAATATGTGGGATTACATCGTGAAGATACAATGACATGGTTCGTTCGTTGGATTGATAATTTCGCAAATCTGAGTCATTAGCCCCGCCTCTAACCTGCCAAAGGCGGGCGTATGTGTTTTGGTCACGAACGTCGTGTTATGCCACATAGCTGCTGTGCTCCGGAGTGAGCAAAACACTTTCCTGATACAAGCCTACGACGGCAAGTGCAGGCTAGTTAACTATAATAATACTGTGTTGTTACTCGTTCAATAGTAGGCCCTATATGGAATAAACATACAGAGCTCCGACTCGCATGCAGTGGTATGTGCATGGAAATTAAAAAAGTTAGTTGCAGTTTTACAAACAAGTCAATGATTTTGTCGTTTATTGTATTAACAACAAAAGCAGTCGTTGACAGAAAAAAGAAAAATTATGGAGGCTAGCTAGCAGCAATTTTGAACATCGCGGCCGTTTTTTGAACGTCGCGGCCTCCTTGGTTTTGAAACTTGAACGTCGCGGTCCGCGACGTTCAAAACGCCCAGGGAAAACCCTGGTCATACCAGGGGTTTCCACTTATTCAAAAAGTTTTCACACTTAGAGAAATTTTGACAACATTTCAACAATTTTAAAAACACTTCGAAGCTTCAAATACTAACAAACAAGAATTTTTCATATGGAATTTGCATTCATTAGGTGGAATGATCGTTAAAGTTATCGATTTGGTGAAATGGTTACAACGTTCTAGTAATGATTTTTGACTATTTGCAAGTTCATGTAGAAACACTTATTGTACGAGGGCTCATTCAAACGACGGAGTTTCTAACCAGAATCGAAGTGTCATTTTGCTGCATTTTGACCTCAGACTGTCCATGAAAGCCGATTTATTGCTAGGGTTGTCGCACGCACACAGAATTTTTCTCCAAAATTCTCGCGGAACTACTCACACCCAAACACGAAGTCGCTAAAACAGTGTGTTTAAAAACTGAATTTACGACACTCAAAATTGTCAAAATTTTGCCTGCACTGTAAAATTAGTACACTAAAGACATATTTCTACTATAATATTTCACCAAATAAGCTTAAAAATAAAAAGAAGAAAAAATATGTTACAGTTTCTAACGATCTCTTTGAAGCATCGTTGCAACGGTGACAGTCAAAAGTGCGTTTTGGTCACACGTAAAATGCCACACACAGCCATCTTTGACTTGATCGTGCATTGGGGCTGAACCTTTGACCCCTACAACCCATATATCATTAGAAAGAAGAAAAGGAACTCTACATTTTAATGGAGGGAAGCGATCGCCAAAAATAATATTTCTTTACCATTTTTTGGCTTAAAACATTGATGACATGGTTACAATGGGTTCCAGAAAAATCTGCAATTGCTTCCAGGTATCATTTTGTAGCGTTTTTTATGATCTTTCCATTTCCGAAGAAAAAAAAATGAATTTTTGCTCAGCCCCGATGCACGCTCGATTTAAATGAAACAGCCCAATGATCTCCGCCTACATCTTTTGTACTGAGCCGACATTGATATGTTTATGTATGAATCCATTGTTCAACTTAGCAACAAGGGATTTCCCGCCAATATGCTTACGTACAGTACTGCATTGTATATACCTGTACGTGCAATACCGAAGTACGTTTAGTAAATTACGTACTTGTGTACGTGTGCGTAAGCACATGTACGGATTGCTATAGCATAGACTATGTGTAAGCAGGCTATGTGCGACTTGTTAATGCATGTTACGTACACAGAACGCAAGCTATCATGACACGGACGCGTGATCACTGAGTGTCTTGCCCAGTAACGTTGCATATTCACGCCGGCACATCTGGTGTACGTAACACAGTGATGAATAATCAAAGCGTCTGAGTGAGCAGTTACGATGTTGTTTTTGACCAACTTCTGCAGGCAGATCGCAACACTGAACCATACGGCGATTTGGAGAAATCGTAAGGATTATGGAGACATAAAATCGGCTATATTTTGAAAAGTACTGGTCGGATTTTGATAAAATTTGGCATGGTTGCTTAGAAAAGGGTACCTAACAATGTAAATCAGTCAAATTCTTCAAGTTTGATATTTTTCGTGTAGTCGTATTTTTAGTGCGACAACCCTATTATTGCTAACTTTTCGATTGAAAGTCACTTGCACATCATTTTGTGGTAATATAAGTTCGATGTGTGTAATATTTACCAGTTTAGAACGTATTTTGTTCTGAAAGCCTAATGATGGGATTCCCTGTGTTAGCGGGGCAAGGGCTGTGATGTGGAGTGTAATGAGCTTAGGCCATGTAACGTAACACACAGCCCTGTTCAAGGGCTAGGCTAGATCTAACGTTACGCCTAGCACGTTACTACAACAACTAGCCTAATAATAGGCCTAACTTGAACTATCAACTATCGTTTGCATAGGCCTAACCGGGTTAGGCCTTGGCTAGGCCTACGTTAACGTTAGGCCTAGCCTAATTACTAACTAGGCCTAGACTAGGCCTATGCCTGGCCTAGCTGTCTCTTGTATTGTAAAACACAAACTTCCGTAAAGAAAAATGATCCTGTAGTTTTCGCAATTAACGACAGACCTTCTCCAAAAGAAACTTCATATCCATTAAGTGTTCACTAGGGCTGTCTTCTATCATCAGAATCTGAAAAATCGTTCCAGGAATAAGTTAGGTTGCTGAGTAAGTGTGCTTTTGTTGTGTGCTTGTTTCGTTGTTGTTAAGATCTTTCTAATGTAATGATACAATGTACAAGTGCATTGTGTGACTGTGATCTGCGCTGTATATAATAATACGCTACACCTGCATATACTGCCAGGTCACCGAGTCACCATAACCTTACCGTACCGTTATTCGCGTGATAAAAATACTGCTTATCATAGGACGATCACGATCACACATAAAGTAGCATTGTTGTACATGCCTTTAATTTGTATACTGCCCTCTACAAAATTGCAACCTATCAGAGGGAGATAATAGCGAAAACAAAAGCATGGGTTGGGAAATGCTACTGGAGAGATATGAACATTTTTGCAGAACTTTTTTAATTGAATAAATTTGGGTGTCACAGGAGAAATGTCCTAACTTACCTATAATTTTGCAGTAATTGAAGCCAAAGGGAAATCTTGGGGTGGGATTGATGTAAAGTAAGAAACGTTTAATTAATTTAGTTTAACTTTCTGAAAGTCAGGAAGCCATTTGGCTCATCGAGGACGCTATGCCTGAGTGAAAGTGTACGAACATCGGCGAACTTCGCCTTATCCTTCAGACGCGCTCAGAGCCTAAATCAGGCTTCCTCAATTAAATTTAAAAAAGGGAATATCCCCCTCCTCTTTTGAAAATTTTTGCGTTTCAGAAGGGGCTTACATGCAAAATGGTGCAAACATAATGTACATACTTGTAAATATTATACTGATTCAACTTCAGTGTTCTGTATATATATTAATATATGTTCAAGATGTAAATAAATTCCTTCCTTTCGGGCAAAAAAGGAAAAAAATGGTGAAAATTCGTTCAATTTTCCCGGCAAAAAAATTTTCACAAACTTTAAAAGTTTTGTCGGTTCACCGGTAACGGTGAATCGACAAAGCCCTGGTTGTAATGAATGTAAAGAGTCAGACAGTGACGGTGATTTAACTTATCACGTGAGAAGAAATGGGACGTTATTACATTCTTGTCGGTATGTGACGTCATTCTGTGGGAAGTATTAGATTTATGTACAGTACCTATTTTTGAGACAGAACAGTTCTTGTCAAAAAGGTTATCAAAAGTTAACTTTTTCGATATTCTCCCACTAATTTTTTGCGCCACTCCAAACCACGTCCCACGCCACAAGTGGCGCGCGTGCCGCTGTTTGAGGAAGCCTGGCATAGATTCACGAGGCAGTCTTGTACTAACAGCTCCCAGTCCTGCTCCCTGGACCGCCATTTAATGTCCCCATCTGAAGGTCGTGAACGTATTCCCAGTCATGAGTAAGCCCCCAAGCGGCGAAAAACTTCCTAAATTGGATAAGCGGATAACCAAATACCCAGTTTTGTAATTCACCAATTTTAAAAGCCCATCAGCATCACTGTGAACAGCAGGCTAGCTGAAAAGGCTTATTTTTAGACCCATTTCTAGGTGGTTCCACTGGGATTTGATACGGGCCGAACCTCCAGACAATGAGCACTAGTACGATTAACCACCAAGCCAGCTCCACCATTCTAAGGTAAGCAGATACGGTCCATGAAGGGAGTTGCCAGGGACAACACCCTGGACCATGGACTCGGATGAGCACTTTGGCAATTTACCATGTACTCTCCGAAGTCACGGTATTGTGAACTGCATTAGCACAATACGGTAAAAATGACCACTGGTCACATTAATTTGGAAAGGTTACAACTGAGAGTTTGTGAGTATCAGTGAACTGTTTCTCTTGGAGTTAACTTATAGAACTTGTGTTGACTCAATTGCTACAAATTTAAAGTGCTACCATTTTGCGTGGAGATGCTTTATCATGTAAATGATTTGGGAGAGGGATGTGGACACCCTTCTTATACCCCGAAGGCAATGAATAGCTTGTAAAATCTCACGGGTATAATTAAAGCAAAGTTTAAGTTTGCGCGACAAATTGCGCCATTACAAATATATAAGAGAGTTTTGGTAGATTTACACAAAATGTACACAAAATACTGCTTTGTTTCTACTCAGTAACAATTTTGGAAAATGCCATTCAGGCTGTCTGTTGAAGGATCCGACTTTTCAAAATTTTCTGTGCGTTCAATGCTCTTTAATGGTGGCCATGCTAAAGCCTTTCGAACAAAATTACAGTGACTTTTGGGCAAAAAAGTTCTGTCTCCAAACTGAAATGCTCCCGTACGCTTATACCTAAAGCACACTGGTGGACAGATGGTATGCTTCATATGTTCTCGGCAGGATAGGCCCACTTTGTCGAAGTAATTTTTTCTTGAAACAGAGTACCTTTTAAATTTCACTTTTCAATATCAAAAAGTTATACATGCAGCCTTCACGATCCTGGAAGTGTCATTACTTATAATCTAGAGGTATTTTGCTGCCAAAAGTTTTCAGATGGGTCACATTTCCATGAGAAAAATGAAACAGGTTACAAAAATGAAACAATCTCACTTCATAATTCTGCTCAACACTTTGTCCGAAATGGCAAAACATTCAGTTTGGATCGAAGTTTACAATTGCCAGACAACACGGGCAGACGGGGATGGACATCAATGGCGTACACAGAATTTCTCTAAAGGGGAAGGGGTGGCATGCAGTTTGTTGAGTGATCGCTGGACTGGGGGAGAGGTCCAAATGGAGGGGCTGTCTGCCATAAAGACTATCTTAGCGGAGCGCCACCACCAGTTGGCGCAAAGCGTGCAGAAAGATCTCGAAAAATAAGACCCACAGATGGTCGAAAATAGCAATATAGTCGCTTTCTTCGTTTGTCTTTTGCAATAAAATGGTAACTTCAAAATAAAATTCGCAAACCTGCAAAGTGATCGTTATTAAAAATATTTTGATCCGAAAAATGTGATTTTGCCCGAAAGACTGCCTGAGCGGAGCGCCGCCATTAGTTAAGAAAATTTTGAAAAATTGCTTCAGATGGCCGAGAATTGCGTTTTCGTGCTTACAAAGTACATCTAAACAGCCTTTATGTTTAGCTTTTGTTTGCAATTACAAAACAATCAGCAACGTGCAAAGTTACAGGAAAATTATACAACGGGATTGAAAATATGTTAAAACTTTTCTATTGGATGGCTAAAATCAAGATAAAGTTAATTGATGAAATAATCTATGACTGCCCGAACTCCCACTATGAATGATTTCACTCTTAACATCTTTAACATGATAAATGGAAAACCGCACCTGATCAACCTCCGCTCCCGTCCATGCCCCTGTCTCGTACTTTTACGCCAGTAAAGGATTCTAATGGATGGACCCCTCCCTTTTGAGAATTCTTGAAAAAAGGATTAGTCCTTGGGAGCAATGGGTGTCACAGTGACTGCCTTTTGAAGTAAATTTGAAACTTGACAAAATTTGCTTATTTTTAGAAAATTTGCTTATTTTTAGGAATTAAAGTGGCATTACCGAGGGCTTTCAGAGAGATCTTTCAGAGACAATCCTTCCCCTTTGAAAATTGTTGAGAAATTGGGTGTCCTCACATGCAGTCTGGTGCCACATCTGGTACCTTTTGAAGTAAAGTCTGTGTTTCTAAAGTACTCATTTCACTTTGTATTTTACTCGGTTACTTAGTTACGCCACGATCCCCCTATTCCCCGACCCCCCCCCCCCCCACCACCACCAAAAAAATGAATAACCTGATGTGAATGCGTAACAACAAATGTAACCGTTTGCTACTAACTGCATTTTGTAAAGTTCCTGGAAACAATTTCTTCATTTAGTCGGTCGAGTACAATAACTGGGAGTCTGGTTACTATGAGAAGACATGGTGTTTCCAGCCTAGTAGAACTTATTGTTGCACTAGTTTAAAAGCGCTGTCAGCTTGATTCCGTGGTGTAGCGGTTATCACGTCTGCCTAACACGCAGACGGTCCCCGGTTCGATCCCGGGCGGAATCAAAACATGGAAATCGTCTTTTCTATTTTTAGGCAGAAGGAGGGACTATAACTTCTTTATTTTCTAATATATTACAAAGGCTAAGTATTTTATCTGGAAATCTAGATGCATCCATATTTTTGAGTCCATTTTACAGCCATCTAATTTGATTATTAATTCAATTATTAAAAGTATTGAAAATCGTGTTAAAGTTGATAGGGAGAGGCTTAGTAGTGAACGTTTTCAGAAACTCTGGTTGGTGAGGAATTCCTTTGTAACTTTAAATAATGGGAATCTGGCATTCAAATTAAATTACCCAAAAGGTTCAAACAAGAATTAGCTGTTTACAGTCAGGACGGTAGGTACGACTGTTACTTGCGGCGTATAATTGCTCACGGATTTATAAGTTTATCTCTTCTGTTTCTTAATTTGTTTTTGTTTTGCTTCTCTCATCAATTTAACTTTACTGTGCTATGCTGTTGGTTATGAAAAGTGTCTTTGTTTTCAGTGATGTCAAAGTAGAGTGTCGAAGGTTAAAATACTTACTTTTTTTTGTGTAAGATGAACTTGTTCTGTTCATATTGTGTGCTACTTTAATTAATCTTTTGTAAATATTGTAAATTATTTATTTATTTTTCTTCTTTGTCTTCTCTATGTATTTTTGCTTTGTTAATAAAGTTATTCCTTCTATGGAGGAAAAAAAAAAAAAAAAAAAAATATATTACAAAGGCTGTTTTTGATCGGATCTGGTTTGATTTACGTGTGTATAAATTTATTATATGGATCTGCAGATGCATAAATTATTCAACTGTAAATACTTGCATATATTGTTATTTTTCATCCTCTAATTTGCTGTTTTGTATGAATATGCTGAGAATGAAAATAAAATTCTTCCTACACACAAAAAAGAACAGCAGATGCATACATGTCTTAGAGTCGGAAATTCAACCGGCCGATGCTATTATCTCGACCATTATAAAACGAATTAAAGCTGACAAGGAAAGATATAATAATGAGAATTTAAGAGGATATGGATAAATGAGGATTCATTTGTTTTCTTGAACCAGGGGAAGATTTCCTTCATTTTATAATTATGATTAATGAACTATGGAATGTATAACTAATATTATTTATGGACGTTATTCCGGGTCGGCTATTTGTGTGTTCATCCCTACGAATTATGTGTACTCGCCTGCTTGTTAGGTCATAATGACTTAACGAACCTTTATGCATCTGTAATTAAATAAAATCTAACTACGTTAGGTAATGTTTTCACCACATGATTAAGTTGTAGATTAACTTAAAAATGTTTGTGTTGTGATGTTTTCTATTATTTATTTGATTTCATAGCCTATTTCAAATTTGTAAATAGTGTAAATATGCTCATGATTGGAAATACAGTTTCCCTTCAAAGAAAAAAACTTTTTTATTTTCCAGCTTTAATTACATATAATTACGGAATAATAAATAGTTTGTAATTAAACTTAAATATCACATGTGTATATGTGCAAGACGGAATAGAAATCTTCTTGCAAAAAAAAAATACGGAATATATATATTTCCAATTTGTAAATAATGTAAATATGTTCAGGATTGGAAATACAGTTTCCCTTCCAAAAATATGTATCTTTATATGTTTATGTATTTTTGCTCAGGTTCACACAAATGAACACGGTCGAAAAAGTGAAAAGGTTTGCTGGAACGTTAAGTTTATTAAAATTTTCTGATGAAGCATTTTAGCAACTACATTAGTTGTGTGACGAACAGCTATTTCACTTTGCTTTTGAATGACCTGAAGAGTGAACCTTTATCCAAATGGCACCTTCCTTTGCTAATAGTTTGCAAATAATCTTGGAAAAACTAAAGATCGTGTGCCAAAATTAATATGGATTTTATCAAGAGCTACTGTTAGGATTTACGGTAACTGTTCAGTCATTTTTCTACTTCCTCGTTTTTTTTTATCAAGCAATGGCGCCCTCTATTACAGAAGGAATTTACAGTATAAAAGTCTAAATATACTCCAAATTCAAATTTGTCTATGAAGAGCCCCCAAAATGCTAGTGCCCCTATTAAAGTGGTTAAATGCTTTCGGGTTATTTTTTCAATCAAGCGAAGTTGCAAAGGTTCTTAAAATCATAACGAACGAAATAACTGAATGTATAATTGCCGCTGCAGTTAACAGGTAGAAAGGATTCCTCACATCGGTGTGGCGAAGTATGGAAAAGCAACTGTACCTTACTCAATACAGTTAGGAAGTTAGGAGTTCGGTTAACCAAAAAATAATATACCTCTCCAGAAACTCAATTTTTCATCTAGAGATATGCTAAAACCTCAAGGTTCCTTAGGGCTTCGCTCCTGGACCCCTACCCCTAGGAATGGGCGCCTTCGGCTCGGTTTTGTGCTGTGCCGGAAAAGTTTTGCCCCCAACACTATCCTTTACTCTTAGTTTGCCCCAAAATTTGACATTCTGGCTACAACACTGAATCTTTAATATGTTGGACAATAAAAAATAGTAATAAAAAATGTTGGACAAGAAATCAAGAACAGTGACTCGGTGACGTTTTATGTTGTATGTCAACCTTTTCTCGACATTCCTTTGCGTTCTTAATCTTCTCTTTTCGTTTTCGGGCGTTATTTGTGCAGTCGTAAACTAACTGTAAACGTTCCAGTTATGTAGCTAGAAGCTATATTTCATATAGCCTACATGATATTAAGGCAGCAGCACTACCTCACCCCTTCCGCAAAATTTGTTCTGTTTAAATTTGCAGAGGCCACGGAGCCAATTTTGAAGTGCGGGGGCTAATCATCGAAGCGGCCCAATATGTCCAATAAAATAAATGCAGTTTAAGGCGGTCCAAAATGCCCACAGCAAAAAAGTGAGGGGACTAAAGCCCCCCTAGCCCCCCCCCCCCCCCCGTCTCCGCGGTCCCTGATTGGGAATTCCTGTTTCAATATTTCCCAGTTTGAACCGTAACCGATTACAAATTACAAGAAGCAAGCGGTAAAAACGAAAGTTCTCAATTAAACCAGAAGCAGGGCTTCTAATTTGATTGAGACAGAAATGATATTAAGTTCCTAGAGCAATTTTTGTTTTTGTTTTAGGAGGAAGAGCTGTAGAATGAGTATTCGTAAAGTCTCGATTTCAAAAAGCGTCCATTTTCTATTACAATTATGCAGTGAGCCTCTTTAGGGGTTCGCGTAAGCATATTTCAACAAAAGGTTTCCATTATGCATCTTGTATGTTGAAAAAGGAACTTCAACAGTCTTCTCTAATATTTTCCTCAAGTGTTTAGCTACCATGCATAAATACGTATTCCTATAGAACTACACCTATATGTCCGCCCTACCAAAATATAATCAAGAGGGGGCATAGGGACAACTTTTGCAATATACTACCAATAAGCGAGTTCGGTAATTCCTTTTGGTGGCTATGCACACGCCCCCTTCCCCTAAATCGTGGGGATAAAAAAAGACAATCCTTCATCCACCACACGTGTTCCAAAATTTGTGTTTAAACAGTGAAAATTTGGTGGCATCAACCTTTCTTAGTAATCCAACCATAGCACCATAAGGAATCACAAGTGTGGTTTTGTGCAGTGGGATTTGTCTAAAATGCCTTTTGGTGTACAAATATGCATTTTACCTGCTGTAAAGAAGAACTTAGTCATTATTTTCGTTCGGATTGGCTTTTTCAGATTCATGTTCAGTGGTGCGTGCACGTATGCGGTATACTGTACGAAAACATGGGAACGCCGCACACTATGTTCTGAGCATGGTTTGTGAATCTCAAGCTGTGTCCCACAGTTCCATGCGCCAACGAATTACCGAACTAACTTATAGAATGTGGTCTTTTGTCAATATTGTTGGATGGTCCGAGAAAATTACATAAACAGTTAAAAGCAGTGTGACACCAAAATGACAGTTTGGTATTTGATGTTAAAAGCATTAAAACACAAGACAATCGCCGCAATTTCCGTCAAAATCGGTTAAAAATTGGCCATTTAACAGGTTTATTTCTGATTTGCACTTAATCATGCATAAGTGTGAGCTCAACATGTAAATTTTGTGGTGTCATGGGAGGGACAGACCACACATGGCTAATGTTATCCTTTGTTGTTGCAATCTTCATTTCAAGGGCAGTTGTAACAAAAGTACTTCCTGAAAGGTTTATTTTGAAAGTTTAAATTGTGTCCTTGAAAATCATCAGCATCAATCACCAAGCCATAAACAATCTGATGAGTAATTAAGAGATAGGGTTGATAAAAGAAATGTCAACACTGTGCAACACTCAGTATCACTATGTTTGAATAACCAACAAGTTGCTTCAGAAACACAAAAACTTTGAAGAGGTATATATTGAGAACGGTAAAAGATATTGACATAATTCCAACGGATTCTTCCTAGGAAGACCTTGCCTCTTAACTACCAAGTAAACTCAGGGCTTTTTGCTGACATGTCACACTACCTTTAAAAGTATTGAGAAACATCACAACGATAGTGCTGGTTTTATCTCTGTTACTTCCCGTTTTTGCGTGACGCATTGACAGAGACCGGAAGCAGTAAGTAGAAATTATATATACATGGAAGACAAGAAAAAGCAGCTGCCTGGAACAAAGAAAGAAAACTAAGGGAGTTACACTTCCCGTCTGCTGCAGACCAGACACATTCCAAATACTCAATATATTATGCAAATTAGATATAAATATTCATTGTCAATTAAATAACTTACTTATTCATTAAAAATCAAAGAGTAAATCTTACAATATTATATAAAGTAAAATAAACGAAGTATTTCTGTTGCCTCATGTGGTCCATTGATTTGTGAGGAAATGACGACAGAAGCTGGCCGATGTATACTTACCTAATTCTAACCCCGTGTACTTACGTAACTCGGTGTTGAGACCCCTGCACTCTCGCAAAAGTTTACAACTATTTCTGATATCATCATGAAAGCTGAGAAATTGGCCAAACATGGCATGACAGTGTTTACGATATTTATGAAAATTTATATATTGAGCTATTCGGAGAGAGCTGAAACGTATTTAGGGTACAACTACCCGTAGTTCTCATTAACATAACAGGGAATGCCACTTTTGGAAATAGTCTCCAATTCACCCTAAATTTTTTTAGCATTTACACTTTGACATGTTTTCTTGGAGATTCATGGGAGTTCCAATGGGGTGGGTTATTATGACACACTGATTTGCTCAAAACAAGAATAAAATTACTACTCCTTTACTACTCTTGCCTTTAATTATTCATTTGCTTTGTTGATAATGTTCGAGTCGTTATATCATACTTGGGTCAAGAACCTACATGAGCGCCGAGCAGTGCAGACTTGTTTTCGTTTTCAATGTGGATATACAAATGTATTTTTTCTTATTCACTGTAATTTCTCTTAGTAAAAGAGCGGAACCTTCTGCCATTGTGCTTGGTGCTCAACATAAGCAATGGAGAAGGGAACACAAGCCAGTGAGCCACAACTGGGAAAAAGGCAATGATCGGCTTGACTCGAACCACACTGTAAAAAAGTGCTCGAATTCGCTGTAAATTTAAAGAATAAAAAATAAAGAGAAACATAAAGATCACAGAAAAGTTCTGGAAATAAGTCACAGGACTTTTCTGTTATCCTTATTTATTTCTTTATTTTGTAGTTCTGTAAATCTACCGTAATTTTTTACAGTGCATTTGGCTGGAAACTGGGACGTTAAACTCCATCTAACCTGACCTAACCAGTGAGGGAGCACACATTCAAGGAATTCACCTTTTTGTGGAGTTGATCCATACAGTTGTAAAACAGCCACCTCATATTTAGATAATGTACGATTTATCTCTACAAATAGTGACGGTTTGCCTCGTTTGCCTCGGACTATTGTTAATATTGTGTATACTTTGTTTTTATTTGTCTCACGGAAATAGCTGAGATAACGATTAATTTAAAGAAATTTCAGCTCGAACTGGAACCAACTTGTGTTATTTTAAACAATGAAAATGTTTCAAATTCCTCATAAAAACTCCAACAATGAAAAAAGAGAAATGTTGTCATGTGTGTGTGTGGGGGGGGGGGGGGCGGGGATTGGGAGAATGGGGATATCTCCCAATAGTTAGCTAGAGAGACGGTCGATGTAATGTTCCCCGAATGTTCAGTCTACAGAGACGTGTAGGATGACATATTTTGATGGTAAGTACATTTATTCTCCACTTTAACATGATTAGTCAGTCAGTCAGTCAGTCAGTCAGTCAGTCAGTCAGTCAGTCAGTCAGTCAGTCAGTCAGTCAGTCAACCATTCAGTCAGATGATTAGGTGTAGCCTACATCTCAACTGCATGTATAAAAAATACGTTGCTGTCTAGGTACACTACTACAGAAAGTCTCCATTCTTTTTACATTTCTCAAAATCTTCTTGTTCGATTTTAATCCTCCACTGAAGTTGTAAAAGAGTTCTATGCTCATAATAGTCTTCCTAAATGTATTCATATGTCAATACCCAAGAACATAACCTCTGAAATATACCCCTTAGAGTGAGTCTTCCTGAGACTTGTAAGGCGTTAAAACCCATAAGCTTTCAGGGGCTTCTCCCTTGAACCTCCACTGGTGCTTAGCCCCTGGACTTTACTAAAGTCCTCCCGACCCCCTGGCAAAGGGCCGTTCGACGAAACCAAACAATAAACTGCTTCCCGAAGAAGCTATTATGTCCACTGAAGGACAACACATGGCCAGTCTCACCGCCTTCAGACCCCTTTCATCATTGGCATGACCCCTGAACTCCACCAGGGGCCCTAAGAAGAGAGCCTGGGTCCATCTGGGACGGGCTTCTGTTAGCTCCGTTAAAATTCAAACCATCCCCAAATGTTGAAAATTAATCTACGTCCATGAATGTCTTACATAAAATGAAATTATTCGTTACTTTCGTTAAATAAAATCGGGAAAGTGTCGTGACCTCCCACTTTTACTGGCACTAGTGGTACATGCATGTGAGAAATTACACTTTCCATAATATCGATATTTTCCATAGCGCCCTCTTTCTCCCCGTTTAGATTTTCATTTTGAATGCCACTTCTCGTACTAAAAAAGGAAACGTGATGTTTTCGACTTCCTATAGACTTTGCTGGAAAATTCCTAAAATAGAAACTTGTGATAGAAATAAATATGTTAAATGTGGAGTGAGCCATGACCCAGTGTGGTTGTTGGAGAGACTTTTATCAGGTTTTCCTTGCTGGAAATATCGGGGTCTCTATAAAACTTCTGTTTTTTTTTTCATGGTCTTCGTTTTTCTCAATATCATCTTTCAATTTTTGTAGACGTGCTTCACTAGGCTTAATCTTTTGAGATATCAATGCAATTGTAACGGATGGAAAAGTGATTAGACAAGAAGCCAAATATATTAAATTTATTGAACCAAAGGCTATAGATCTTGAAGTGGATTCTCCTGGGTCCATCGACGAATATTTACCTCAGAGACCAGTTCCCAATACATAGCCTATTTTACAGGCAAAATTTTCACAGACACAGTTTTTATTGTCATCGTGACTATATGGGTGTAATTTTGGAAGGAATAAGTTCAATGCCCGTCAATTGAAAGAAAAATCACCAACATCGTTTTCAAAGGCGTATCAATACTTAATATAACATTGACACATGAAATGAAGATGCCAGTGCTATCAGAAAACCCCCACACGTTTCTCGCAAATAAATGCCCCTCTTAAAGCCCCACACCATCACCTTATCTTTTTTTTTTTTTTTTTTTTGCAACTATTTTGCAGATAGTAGGAAAGATGAATCGATACACAAATCAATAATATCAGTATGACATTCGAACGAATTTTGAACTAAGAACAACGGTTATGTGAAAAGTTCATCGAAAGAAAATTTGGGTTGCTCAAACAATTTGTCTACCGAAATGGTGTAGTAATGCTGGACTTCACATTTTGGGATAGTGGAAGTGGTTGAGCAGGAGGTCGAAGGGAGTGGATAGCTAAGATTAACCCTTTTCATACAAACGTATGCATCATGCAAGGCATACGTAAATACATGACATTATATGCTCGCACAAGGAATTGTTAACAGAGTGGGGTGAGGTTAAGGGCAAGTCTATAGACAGACTATTCAAGCCTACCTACTGCTGTTGTGGGTGATACTCCGCATAAGCAGTGGAGTAGGGTAAACAAGCCTACAGGGACCACTCCTACATAGTGTGATCCCTGAGGGCATTTGCTAAAGATTTTGGGTTTTCACTCTTCTTGGAGTTAAGTTTTCCTCTTTTTGGAGGGCAGAGTTTCACTAATATTAGAGATAGGTAACACTCTACTGGAGTGAGTTCAAACTTTGCACTCTATTAGAGCAGAGAAGGGAAAGTAACTACTGTTTTGTGTTTAGAGTGTAATTTATGCGACACGAGCTTTAAGGCCACGTGCCATCGCCCCAGACAGTTGAACTCGAACCTACTTTGTTTACTTCTAGCGCATTTTTATCTAAACAGTAGTGACTTCAGCGCAGGCGCGTAGCCAGGGTTGTGTCATGGGGGGGGGGGTATCATGGGGGGCACGAAATGAGGGAAAAGTCCGCTATAAAAAACACTATATTAGGTGTTTTTGCATTGTAAGGTTGGGTCATGGGGGGTTTCTTACCCCGCCCCCCCCCTCCTGCCCCCCCCCCCCTGCGCCACTGCTTCAGTGCCTTGCTGAGAACAAGGATCTGTAGTTCAATTTCCCAAAGTCATAATTATTTTGTGCTCTAAAACGTTGTTAACACTCGAACATATTTTTTTTTTCACTTCATTTCAACATTTAAATATGGAGAGCCACAGAATGCCTCCTACAAACGGATCAGGATTTAAGGAATGCGACAAGACTTTTAGGTATTTGAAGGGAATCCACTCTCACTCAAAACAACAATTTTGTAGTCGTCTACAGGGATCCTAAATTAGCACAGTTCTTTGACAGACAGAAATTTTAAAGGCAGTCATTCGTCACCCCAAACTACAGTTTCAGTATACATATATCAAAACTCTCAATTGGTGCAGCTCTTTGATTGGCATCACATTCAAACAATGCATCATAGCTAAATTACACAGCATGGGCACTGAGAGTGTCTCGATTACACATTATGGATTGTATGGCCACTGGGGCAAGCCATGAAGCAATAAACTAGGATTGTATCTGGATAAAGATGAGTTTTAGATAAATGTGGGAGGGGCTAGAAGTAAGCAGGTTGGTAGAATTGGTACTGTTTGGGATGATGAAAATATGCCTTAAAGTAAGTAAATTGGCATTTTGCTTGTGTGGAGAAAAATTGTCCTGTAGGCTGTAGGCTAGTACACTGACTCAGAATCCCATTTGTGCCATTATACAAGAAAAGGGTATATAATAATGCAAGCTCTAATCTTGACCTTAACACCCAAATGGGCCAGTGGCGGAGCTGCCATATGGTCAGGGGGGTCGGTCGCCCCCCATGACGGACCAAAATCGTCTGTAAGCGCCCTTTTTAGTTTTTTAACATACTTTACTCTTGCACCATTTTTGGCAAAAGACATAATTTAATAGCTTGGTTTTAAAACCGAGATAACAAAATGCTCAAACAGCCACCAGTAACTGTACTATCTGCACTTTATTCTGATGAAAAGGGTCATTTTCTGTAATAAAGGGATAGGTTTGCCGAAACGTATCTTCATGCTTTATACGCACTAATGAATGTTATCGCTGTGCTAAGTTCATTGCTTCTACATCAAGCGTGATTATAAATACACAGACTGACATTGAGTTAACCCCCCCCCCCCCCGACCAATAAAAGATGATGCAAAGGGCGCAACAATAATTGTAGCGCAAATAGGCCTCTTGTTGTCGGGAATAATTGTCAACATAGACAATAAAAAGAGTTGATAAAGATACCAAAATAGCTTGCACAACATTTTTCAAAATCATTTGAAGAGAACATTCAAGTTAAAATAAAATAAAACTTTTATCATAGTGGTAATGGTTTTAATGAGCAGTTTCCCTTTTGCTTTTCTTCAAGTGACCATTCTCTTGATAAATGGTTATTTCTGACACTGCGCGATAATCCCATGACAATGCTTATTTCTGCACTTCCGTGGTCTCAAAAGCAGAAAATTGCATCAAATAACTTTAAGTTTAGGCGACTTTTATTTATTATGAATTCGGTACCTAGAGAGCCAAGCAGACCTTTTGTCTTGGCTATTTCTTTAAATGTACTTAATTAATGGCTATTTCAGAGTGGTCACATGATGTAAATTACGTCAATTAATGTTTCTTCTTGTACTTCTCTTGATTTCCAGTTGCCAAAAATGTACACCTAATGGTGATTAATTTCCATAACTTTTTCCCTCTGTAAGATTGCTTACTATTTAGCTCTACCAGGTTTAATCTTTATCTTCATAAAGAAGCCCATCTGCCCATTATTACATTAAAATATAAATCGAGACCTGACAATAACTCACAAAATATAATGACTGCCTTCATACTAGAATGTGAAAGAGAGGGATAGAAACATGCGCGTCCGCAGGTAGGAGCAAGAGTGGAACTTGCCCCCACCCCGGAAAATAAAAAACCTGAAAAAAACGAGGAAAACATAAAGAAAAAGATGAAGAAAAATTAACATCAATATTTCTTAACAGTTCACTCAGTGTTTCTCTATTTATATGCGGGTAAATAGGCTTTAAAAATGTCATTTCCAGCGATCTGAGAGGCATTTGGGGGCAAAATTTTCTTGCGCTCCGCGCCAACTCATGGTGGCACGGAGCTTTCCCCCTTAAAGAATTTAATCCACCCCCCCCTCCTTGAATTTTCTTCCGCGGAGGTCCATGGATAGGAAATTTAAACATTTTAATACAAACACATGCTGAGGAGAAATGTCAAAGTAGTCTTCTACCAGGTCAGTAGGTGCGGAAAATCAAATGGAAAGTCTGAAAAGCCGTGGCTTCGATCGTGCTGAGTCTCAGGGTATTTACTCCTTCGAAGCGCCCTTGCAGACCATTTTCGCCCCTCTGACCGAAATCCCTAGCTCCGCCACTGAAATGGGCCTAGAGCACAAGTAGGTGTAGGCTATAACTAGCAATTACATTTCAACAGGAACAGGCTGAGAACTAAGGCACAATTAATTCATTTGTGTAGAAATATGATTCAGTACAACAGTACGAAAATACGGTAAGTAAGAAAACTGAGAACAATGGCCCAGGCAAAATAATAAACAAAAAAATTCTGAAAATGATGGAGCTCTTGTAGGTGCGCATTCCATATAGGCCTACTCTAAGTATATTCCTCAAGTCATTTCCCTTTTGAAAATTCTTGACTTTGTCTTGTAAAACCATATGAAAGAACCAACAGGCTGGTAAAGTGTATGTGTAAATAAATATCAATTGTTTCATACAGCCTGCAATACCTGTAAGTGTAACACTAATTTGCTTATTTTGGTTCTTCATTTTCATCGTTGGTACTGTAAATTGCTCCGATTCAACTCACAAGGTGCATATGACACAATAATTGTGTGCTACAGGCCTCTTAAAAATTTTTACAAGCTTTTTTTCTGGAACGGAAACTCACTTATACAGCAAGCAAGCACTAGTAAAGTGTATCTGTATGATGATCACAGATCATCAGTACACATTCATACATTCACTATGTACCATAGCATGCAGTTTTAGCATGCATAGGCCAAGACCTAGTATATAGGCTAGGCCTGTCTGTAAAATTTTAATGTTATTTGTCAGTGGTTTAAAACCTTAAAAGGGCCTACAATATGTTAGTCGTATTAAAATTCACTTTATTACTCGGCATAATGACTAAAATAGTATCCTAGTTAGCAGCCTAGAATCAAAAGGCAATGACAATAGTTTACCATCTGTTAACCATAACGTTACCGCCTCTGCGATGCTCTACGTGGCCAAAAAGTGCAAAATTCCAACTTGCAAAAACGTTCATTGCGACTATTTTGTTGTTTTGCTCGTAGTGTAATAGGTATCAGTAGTTAGCTTTATGTCTCAAACACTCGATTTTGGAAATTTTACACCCCAATGATCCTGAATACGGTCATGTATTCGCAAAATTTGAGGCCAGTCAAAAAAAAACCCACCGAAAGTTGATTTGTTTTTGATGGAAAATTTCTCTGTGAAATTGCTAAAGAAACAATACCTCACGATGTTTTTAGTAAAGAAAAGACTTTAAGATTTCAAATTACCAAGGATACAACAACAAGGAACGCCTTTTTATGCATTATTCAGAAGCTTGAAGTTCCCCCCAGCATGTTAGGTACCTATTCTGCGAAACTCATGATTTTCTCTTGTGGGCGGAGTTGCCATTTTAGAGGATGACGTCACAAGCCTCATTAACGCTTGCAGCGAGGATTGACTGGATATGGACGCAACGATTATAAGTAAGACGCTTTCGGGGCCGGGGACGCGTTAGACAAGTGCGTAATTTTTATTATTCAGGCCCTAGCTGGGCGTATTCTCCATTTTGACGCGACGGCAAACCGTGTGTCGAGCGGATACGCACATAAAGTGCATCTCAATTAAGAAACTGGGCGTGTGCGCCATGTTTAAAGTGTGGCGTTAGAAGATTTCCGGCCGACGCAGAAACCTTTTCTGCATGCTGGCCTGTGGCGAATCCTAGCCCGTGGCAAGGAAATTGTCACGTACCTTTATTGGCGATGCTTTAGAACCGCCAAGTTTTAAGTCCACAAATATGTAAGACAGGTAGGCCCTGTTCCTAACCTAATGTTAGTCACCCACCGTTTCATATCTTGGGTTAAAACTCCAGTCTATGAATGGCGTAGGTCTAGCCATGCCTAAGACCCAGACCTAGCCTACATACCGTTAATTATGACGCATTGCTACAATAGAGGCTTTTCACATGACGTCATAATACTCTCCGGCCGCCATGTTGGAGTACAAGTAACTACGTTGTAACCCATACGGGAAGCGCTTGCTTGTTGAATTTGTATACACCGTGCATGTCACAGTGCACACTGTGCAGTGCGTTCGGCACAAACCACGTGTATTTGGCATGAATGTCCTCCAGCATGGCGGTTCCGTGACGTAATTGCAAAGCCTCTATATTTTGACGCAACTGTAATAAAGACGCGCTTGGAAATGATTACAAAAAATGTGGGACTAAAATGATAGGGAACCCCATATTTGTCAGTTTTAAGCCAGGGGAGACCCCTTTCAAATAATGGATCATGCTAATTTCGAAGATATTCCTCTCCCGGATTTCGGAACCCCCCCCCCCTTTAGGAATAAAACGCTTAAATTACCCAGAGTACTGTAGCCCATATTACACAACACGAACTGCCGGTACTGGGAGTATTCAGATTACATAGCGGGACAGATACATGACTCAGTTCAAACGGCAATAAACTGGCTTTGTGTCTGGATAAAGAACAGTGTCAAACATTTTTGGGAGGAACTTAAATAAATAAATGTTAGAAGAGAATTGGAACTGCCCTGGGGTGAGAGGATTTGGCCTTTAAATATGTTTGCCCATAGGTGGGACAAATGTGTCTTAGAAATTTTTTGCAAGTCTGATGCTGTGATTTCTTCATCAACTTACTGCTTCTTCTCAATTTACAAGTTTTCATGGGATTAATTATTTTTTATAGTGTTATAATCCGTTAAAAGCCGCCTAAATAACATTTTAAAATTGCTCAATGTACTGGATTTTCTCAGTTTACAAATTTTCTTTCAATCAATTAGTTTTAATAGTGTTATAATCCGTTAAAAACCGCCTCAATAACATTTTTAAATTGCTCCATGGTACTGGATTTGACAACAGTTCTAAAGCAAAATTTTGGCTGTAGCTCCGCTTTCCACGATGAAGTCTTAATGGTCTATTTGGCGTGTGGACTTAGGCGCATGCGCCAATCGATTTCCGATTTCCCCCAAACTCAGAAAGACGTTTCGGCAGCCTACTCCTGTATGGTCATCACTCTAAACACATCTCGTCATGTTTCACACATGAGTCGAATCTAGTCAAAGTTTTGACAAGATTCCGGTTGATGCCCCAAATTGATTAGATTTTATTCCACTTTGAATAAGACGTTTAAGAGTGTAGTGTCTTTGGCTGAATTAATACCGGTGTATTGAAATCACGTTCAGCTATTACTTGTGCTTCTCAATCTGTACCGAAAATTTTTCCTTTTCCCCTCTTTGTGTGCTTCAGACCTTTCCTCGGTGTTTTCCAATTTTCCAATACCTTAATTCTTAATTGTTCCTTTCTGACATGTGAAAAATATACAAATACCCAAGAACATTACCTTTTAAGTTTGCCACTTAAAAGTGTCTTCCTGTGGTTCGGAAACATTAAAACCCAGGAATATACGGGAATGTCACTGCGCTCACCGAACCTCTACCGGGGTTTGTTTTTGAGCCCCACGCTTCACTTTAACACCGTAGGAATTTGACATAATCTCCCTGGCCATCCTCCCGAAGTTGAAAAGAAATGTAAGCCCCTACTTGTCAGTCTTCATACCGGCTTAAAGTATTTATAGGACCTCTTTAGTCATTTCTTAAAGACTCGAGCTGTTATTGAAAATAATTTGTGTTTTACGTCACTACCGGTTTTTGGTCGGTACTTTGTCCGTTTGTGTCCATTTTCAAGCACATAACGCGTATGGCTTCAAACTGGAGTAACCTTAGTGACTTAGTTCCTTTGGGCAGTTGGGGTAATTTATTTGTCAGAGAATCTCGAAGTCATGAGAAAAAATCCACTGTCAGTGGAGTATTTTAAGAAATGGAAAATTACCGATAGTACGTTATACAAAAGACGCCTGCAATGTTTTTTTAGAGAGCGCCGGCTTACCTATTTACACTTAGCCTCAAAATGAGTGTTCTTTTAGTTATAATTTACAACTAATGCATAATAAATAAATAGATGCGTAAAACGCTGACGCACGCCATCCACTTAAAATACATGATCGTGTTTAAAACATGACTTATTTGTTCTTAAGCCTAGTCTAAGCCTACTTAGGTCCTACTTAGAGGACTTTAGGGAATTTAAATTAACTATAAAGGCCGGCCTTACATTTCGGGAGAATGTCCGGCCTATCTTTAACCTGAGTCTCTTTGCGAGGAAGAATCTTCAGTCTGACAGAGTTTTAGTCTTTACTGCTCTTGCCTTGAGGGCGATCAGTGGCCAAAGAGGGGAACTTGTAAAGAAGACAAACAAGATGACAAGAAAAATCAGGATATATATTTACAAGTTAGAAATATATTTTGTGCATTTGTATACAAACTATTTCAGGCCTGAAATCTCGCTCCCTCTCAATCCAAGAGAGTGGAATAAGGAACGGATCTAAAATAAGGACTGAATATATGTTCCCCTTAAAAGAGTGAGAATGACCTCCATTTGATTGCAATATTTCGCCCTGATCTTAGTGGGAAATATTGCTGTTGTCTTCATATCGATCATTTAAATGAGCTCATTTTAATAACAGTAAAAATAATCACGACATAGAAAGACAACTACGAGTCGGATACCATGGTAAGAAGTCTGGAAAACTCAGATTTCGATTATCCTATATAGGTAGTCAGTGGAGAATTGTCGGTAAACATTCCGACTCTGCAACTTCCGTAACTTCCCTTTATTTCGTCCTTGTCGTATTTAAATTATTTTGGGTAGTTCATCTTCGGTGATATACAGTGTGCAATATATTTTCTGGGAATAATCTGAAAGTTATCACTCAAAATATCGTTAATGGATATAGAGGTCTTAAAACCTTTAAAGTAAGATCTCTACAGCGTTGTAGTGACCCCTGCTATTTCCAAAATTGATCAATTGCCCCAGTTATGCATCCATTTTTACTTTTATCTTTCTATTTTTTCAGTATAATTACGCATGCTTTGCAGTTAACTTAATGTCAACCGCTTTAACAAATATATATGATTACCATTTTGCAGATGGCCTTTGTCGGATAACACAATATTGTCAGAAAGCTTTTCCCCATATTGCATTTTTAACCAAACTTGCTTTAAAGTGTACTTCATGTCAAGAAATTCAAAAATATGTATTAAAGAGCATGAAAAATGAATCATATCAGTCCAACTCCCATCTTCAGAGGACACTCTTGAGCTGAGATATAAAATGTTGAAGGTTATTCTATTAAAACAAATTGATCCATTGTGCAATAAAATTTGTGACTTTCCTGTTGTAAAACTTACATTACCTGCTTTGTTTTCCTTTAAAATTAATTTTTTTCATTACCTTGAACACTTCCTTTTTGCTTGCATACCATGTTGCACAGAAAGCTAATTACGCTAATTACCAAAGCGACCCAACATGTTCAGCAATATGAAGAACGATGTAAGTCGGCCAAAATATATACGGCAGAAAAAGTGGGTCCCTACAGGCCCCAGGCCCCATGTCTTCGCGGTCCCTGCATGCTGTCATTTTTCATGCAGTCACACTTCAAATTCTATTTGTGTAAATTGTGAAATGTCTTTATTCTTTGGTTTTCAGGACACTTCTCTGATTCAAAACGGATCAGCCTTCAAAACTTATCTTTTTTATTCAGCACACGTTTGAAATATATATAAAGAGTTCATAATATTTAGCGCAAATCAATCCCTTAGTCTGCACAGGGAGGTGTGATTAGTTACACCTCCCTGGTCTGAACATTTGGTTGGAGTTATTTTATCCACTGCTTTCGAGCTATTATTATTGGGGGCGCCAAAATTTCAAAATGGGGGGGGGGGGGCTGAGGGCAAAGGTAATGTTGGGGCAAAACTTTTTTTGGGGGGGGGCAGCTCGAAACCGAGCTCAAAGCGCCCGGCATTCCTGTAAGTGGGGGTTCAAGCCCCAGGAAGCTGAGGTTTAACCCTTTACCGTTGTTTGGGTCCTTTTGGACCCATGCGGAGAGCTCGGCTGTCACCCATCTTTACTGTTTCACGCGGAGCTCGAAACTGCGAGTAGCTACCCGAAAATTCGGCCACAACAACGAGAGAGACAATAGTTTAAGGTCACGGGGTCAATGGCCTACGGAAGCCGATGCGGGGCGGGCTACGTACGCTTTTCCTCCCACTCCCCAGGCGCGCAAATATGCCCCGATCGGAGCACAACGGTAAAGGGTTAAGCATATCGCTGGATGAAACTTAAGTCCCTGGAAAGGTGCAGTTTTTATTCATTTATTTAACCCAACTCCTAACTGACCTAACTTGGGGGAAAGTAGGGGAAAGGAAAAAACTGGGGGTCCCCCAAAGTCCCGTCAATGGCTTTCATCGATGATTCAGTTAAAAGTTTGAACAACGACTGATGGGGGTTAACAGAAGCGATACGTGGGGGCGGAGCTCGGATGCATTTATTCAAAGCCTTAACTCTCGAGAGTGCATTTGTCCTAATGTAGTTGTATAAACTTGTTTATTCATACACACCAATATTTTGATTTAAACGACGAAAAGGGATTAAATTCCCCCTGTAAATAATTACATTAAAACAACATAGTTCTGAGTAAATTTAAATAAGCCTTAGAAGTGTGGATTTATCCATCATATCTATTGTTTATATTGGAATAAAAAAACGATTACTTGAAAGTATTGGACCAACAGAAGTTGAAGATTATCAATAAAGGCCGTTACACAATTCCGGGCAAACACTGCGGATAAAATTCCCTGCGGACAAGCTTTACTGCCCGCAACTCTCCGCAGATAGCACGGACCTAAAGCGCAGGTAAAACTACAACGATTATCGGCGATTTTTATGAGTTTTAATTAAAACCCCCTCCATTCATTGTCGGAAAGAGCAAAAGTTTAGTTAGTTAGTTAGTTAGTTAGTTAGATGGGGTTTAAGACCCAGTTTCCAACCTATTGGTTCAAGTCGATCCGGCCTTTTTTCCAGTTGTGGCTCACTTGCTTGTTTTCCCTACTCAATTGCTATGCGGAGCATCATGCACAACTGCAGTAGGTTCCATTTTTAGAATTTTTGGTATGATTTGTATGAGAGGACCATGAAATGAAATGTGAACTAGTTATTTCGCGAGGCCATGTTGGCAAATAGCTTTAATCGGTCTACCCGTGTCAGGGAAAAAAAACTATATGTCTGCGGTGTGACGTCACGGAATAACACGCATACTTTTGATTTTCGTGGTCCAGCGGTACAAATCATATATTCCCCAGGTGAGAAAATTTTTGTTTCTTCAGTTTCCAACCAAAGACGGTGCAGGTTTAAGGTAAAACTCCCAAAAATCGGAGGTAATGCCATTCGATATCGCTGTAGTGTGATCTGCGCTTTACCGTATCTCACCCGGATCTTGCCCGTTCTCCCCCGCAGGTGCGCACGGAAATGGAAGTTGCCCGCATCCAGTTTTTGAACATGTTCAAAGCTTGTTCCGGGTGAGCTGCCGGAGTTCGCCCGCAGACGTTCCCGCAGAACACTTGGAGGATACCCGAAGCAGCCGCAAGTCACCAGCAGTTGACCCGTTTGAAGAACGTAGGTTGGTCGTGGACCGTGTGACAATTTCGCGCGAGTGCGTGTTAGACGCGGGCATGAAGTGTGCATTTTGCGGGCAAGGAACGGTGTTGGTACTGCCAACTTGCGTTCAGAGCGTCAATTCTGCTGGTATGGAGGCAGGAATGTGAGGGCCTGTTGCGGGCAAGTTACTGTCTCCCTGCTGGTAAACCGAGAGCTTGCTGCGGGCAAGTTGTTCTGTGACTACCTCTGCATATAGATTAGTCCGCAATCGGCATGCGTAAACCCGGCGTATTGCAGGCAATTCAAACTTAGGTGACACGTAATTGGCACGCAGGTAACCCGCCGTGCCCGTAAATATCCCTGAGCTAACATGGAACTCTGACGCGCGTGCCACCCAGGTCACACGGAGAACACGCAAAACCCACGCAGGTATCACGCATCAAACACACAAGTTCCACGCGAATTCTCCCGGATCTTAACTTGTCTTCAGAAATTTTCCTGCGTGCAACAAAACCGTTGCCCGCACCAAGTCCGTGTAACCTGCCTGCCCAGAATAGTGTGACAGGTGCTTCAAGGCCTGATCCTCTCACCCCAAACAGTCATAATTCTCCTAACCTACTTACTTAAGCCCCTTCCACAACTGTTTAAATTCCTTCCTCGTCCACACACAATTATCCTCAGTTGAATGTTTCAAGGTGAGAATACAAGGCCTGAATGTGTAATCAAAACACTCTCAGTACAGTACAGGCTGTATTATATAAGCTGAAGTACCGGTACTTTGGATTGTTTGAAACGTCAATCAAAGAACTGAGCTAATTGAGAATTTCTGTAAACCCCTACAAAAATTGTATTTTTGGGTGAGAGGATTTGCCCTTTATGAAATCGCTCAAATTTTGGTCAATTTAGTCAAGATGCACATAGGTGGGTAGAGAGGTGATATTAACTTAACGGTCACCGGTTCTTTCAAAATACTCAATATTTTGTTACCCCAAAATTAAATTTGTTTGTGTAAGGAGACTGAAATAGCATCGATAAGTAATAAATGAACATCAAACTGCACAGTATGGCATTTAGTAAAACATCTCTTCCCAAGAGCAAACTATACTACAACAAATTAAAAACAAATTATCCCAAGGGAAATTATTATGGTAGAAATCGACTTGGACAAGCTTAAAACTCTGTGGAGATTTTCTTTTGCTATACTATAAACATTTTGAAAATCATGTTATCAAACTGAACCTCCGGAGTTTGCGCAGTTTCGACCGCTGCCAGTGCTGTGACACACATATCACGTTTCGTTCAGTACATGCGAGATTCTCTGCGACCGTCGCCTCTTTAAGTGCTCCATATAGGAAAATCAACCTACATTCATCAGTTTTTCCAACTTTTCGTCATTGTACCAAACAAACAGTGCTTTTATTTCTTTCTAATTCCGTCGGTAGATTTGTCTTCTTGTTTTGTTGAAGACGGTCGATAACCTAAGATAAAAACAGGAGAAGTGCTGATTATCGAATGAACCGGAAGACGCATTTTTCGAAATGTTGTTCAAAAGAAAGTACTTTGCATTTAACATCACATTTTATCTTTTTAAATCTCTCATGGAAAGAGCTTCAATGGTAGCCAGGGGGCTTCGTTTGAAAATAAAAATTTTTCACCCCTACAGAAGATGAAAACTTGCCATTCCTTAATGCATTTTATGAATGTTCCCCCCCCCCCCCCGGTCCCCTTAAGTCTGGCTACAGGCCTGAATGGAAAATGAAGAAAATTGGTAAAGAATAAGAGAAGTTTTGTATATGTCTGCATAGGGGAAATTTCATGTGGGTGCATGCCGGGTGTATTTGTGCGTGAAGCAGAGATATAGCCAAGTCGTGACTTTAGTCGTTTCTTTCCAAGTCTACCTGACTTGAAAAAATTTTCAATATTAAAATAACATGTTGACTCGAGTCGATGACTTGATTCAGGTCTCTAAAATAGCCGCAGATGACTGAACTTGGAAAGAACAAACCCGAACAAAGAATACAATACTATACAATGCCAACAACCATTCAAGAAAAACCTTGCCAAACAGTGCGCATCTAAACCTAGTAGGCCGAATGACGTTGACTTTACATTTCAACGAGGTTTAGACGAATTATTTTTTGAGGATTATACATTGGAAAATTAAGTAGTCTCAGTCAAAATATTATACATATTTGACATGGGCCATGATTCTCATTAATGAGATAAAAACGCTGTCCGCTTATGACTTTATATTCTTTTATACTTGCCCATCAATCAATCGTGGTTACCTGCGTTATGAGTGGTAAAAATGTATGCTAGTTACACAGCAGGACATGTCAAATATGATATAAATGGACACTTTTATTTTAAGGGTCAGTGAAATGTTATTGTTCCTATGAAGTGACAGTAGAAGTATCTCTAGTTCAAAGCTGGTGCTCACCTTCAGACACTCTACAAAGTCAAGTGAATTTGAGTTGTCCGTATCGATTTCCTTCACAATGTCCAGAATTTGTGGCTTAGTGAACATCAGCTGACCCGAGTCGAGGATTTTCTCCAGCTCTCCGGCGTCAATTGTCTGCAAAGAGATATGTTTAATGTTTTAACTTTAAATAAAATTTAATGACACTACAAGAAGAATTTCTTGCTTTCTTGGACAGAACCTTATGTGGCCAAAAGTGTCGTCGTTCTTACGGATTCAGACCTATTAAAAACCATGTACTACCATAGACACCTTTATTTTATTCATTTCAGTAAAAGGTTTCAAAACATGCAAATTATCCTGTTGTTGATTCACCAATCATTAAATCTTTGAAAAATTCATGATGCTCTTGTCACAAAATGTCGCGAATCAGTGTGTTGCCAAAGGACAAACTTTGAGCATAGGACATTAAGCGACAGGCATCTTGGTAACGGGCTGGCGCAATGACTTTAGTGCGTGTAAACAACTCAAGGGCAGGATCTTCTCTGCATACAATAGACCTCATGTATAAGACGTCATAGAACAGAAAGAGCGCCCTCCAAAACAAATGCAGATTTCTAGTTTGCGTAAATGATCATACACGGGTAATTCTACTCGGTGAAGGTCCACTGTAAAAAAAATAAGGTAGATTTACAGACCAAATAAAATAAAGAAATAAAAAGGATTACAGAAAAGTTCTGGAAACTTATTACCGGAACTTTTCTGTAATCTTTATTTTTTCCCTTTACTTTTTATTCTGTAAAACTAAAGCGGATTTGAGCCATTTTTTACAGTGATATAGACGAATCCGGACAACAACTGATGGTCTGATTTTAGTTGGCCATAACTGGGGTCTATCACCTTCTAATCTTTCAGTTTCTTGCTTATCTGTATCATGATTGGTTGTACACTGACATGTCTCTTGATTTCCTCAATTTCACTAAATATGGGGGTTTGAAAATCATGCAGCAATAAATAAATACGGTTTAAAGCTGATGGACAGCAATAAATAAATACGGTCAAAGCTGATGAACCCCTCTAATGGCTGCCTATAGTAACTACAGTAACACCCTCGCTAATCGGATTCGTCTATAAGATTCCGAGATACATATTAAAGACCGTATGTGCATGACGTCATTCCGGATGTGAGGGCGTATCATAACATTTAAGACCCACAACAGCAGTGCATTACTGCTACGACCACCCCCCCCCCCCCCAGGGCAGATTCCCGTGACGTACTGAGCATAAAATCAATCGCAAATCTACAGGTTAAGAATTGAACCAACTTTTAAACCCGTTGGATGATCGATGTATTGATATCGCTCAATACAATTCGAATAAGTAACTGTCTGCTTCACTAGGCTGATGTAAATTCATGTTTTATTCGATGTGAAGGGTAGAAGTGCTGACTGTAACGTACGGTATTTAAGTGTCTATAAGTTCAGTTTCGATGTGATTACCTTCCATCGACAGAACTCAAACAAGAAATAACGTGTACTTCACCATGCACCTCTTCTCTCAACGTTGACGTATGAAGCTTTAAGAAATATTACCTTTTTCGTCAGTTAGGGACAGGTCCGTAGGCAGAAAAGATACTGAAGGGACGGAATAGCTTCAGTAGTGGGCGGGCAAATATTTTGAGAACCCGAACATACTAGAATACGTGATTGGATTGGTACGGTTTTACCTGGGGAGGGGGATTTGACCCCTGGCCCACCCCTTAGCCACATGATTAGTTTGGTAAGCCAGAGAAAACAGAGCAAATTGAGTTCACACAAGACTCAAAGACATTTGCATGGCGGGACAAATAAAAGTGGAAAAAATAAAATAAAAACACATTAATATTTAAACTTGAGAGTATAGTGATCATCTACTATCACTATCACAATCACTATGTATATATCAGTACAGGTGGAGGAGTAAACCACATCCTACAGGCCGGTACACGTTACTATATCATCTTTCCTTTGCAGCAATTAAAACTCAAAACTTTTTACCCCGTCGCCATTTACATCTCCTTCGATAAATTTCTTTTCCGCTTCCAGGAGGACTGACAATCGTAACAACGGATATTTCTCGGCAATTTCCTACACAGCAAAGAAAATAAAGAAATATTGGTCGACTTGTCACGAGTAGAAATTCTTTAGAAATCTTCTGACACTTGAAATAATTATAGATATTTTATAAAGTCTGAGGGGAAATTCAGGGGATGAAGCTTGCAGATGACTGTGACCTTTGAGTGTAAAGCGACTTTCTTTTGACAAAATCCCTTGGGGCAAGTATTAGAAAAAGCAAATATGGAAAAACTAAAAACATTTTTGAAGTAGCGCATGAAAATAAAACTTTTCAAGTGAATGACTATATTCCACAAGATTTCAAAGCAGGTAATATTTTGAACACATTTCTAAAACATAAAGTGGGCTGGGTGGAGAGATACTTCTTTGGTTTCCTATCGAGAGAACGTATAACCTTCGTGCCTTATGAAAGGACATTTTTTCTTAGATAGACGGTGCCTCTCACCTGATAATATTTGTAAGTATCTTTCTCTTGAGCTGGTTTTTCAGCTTCTTTGCCCTTTTTCAAGTCGACACTTGACTTGGAAATATTCTTGCGTGGGTCGGCTCTCAGTTTCTGACGTGGATTAGCGTGTTTCGCTGTTCGAGGTCGTGCTGCTCGTTGTACCTGTAATCAGGCAATGGAAAATGACAGTTTTGGAACATAGCAAAACAGTTCGAGAAAATGGAATTCAAATATGTAGATTTATCAGTGGTTGAAAAATATTCGCCATTTTATTGACAGTAAGAACACACAGATCTCCTAGAATTACAGTTATAGACTTATCCCCTGGCCCAACTCTTATTGTTTAGTTCGGTATAGGTTTTGTTCTGCAAACTCGGACGTAGCCAAATCCAGTATAATTCTTGATGCCACACTGTGTCATGCATGTATTTTATTTTGGAAAACGTCTCACCAGTGGCTGTATAGGTACACTCGGAGCATACATCTAACCACAGACTCTCTTAATAGATCAAAGAGTAAAACACTCTCATATGCTGATTCATGTACAATTTATTGAATATATTTTCCGATTAACTTAAATATTAAACGGGCTTCACAGCCCGATTTTCGGATTTTGGGGAGTTTTAGTTTAGATCTTCTGGGCCTGTTGTCGGAAAGAGGCAAAGGATTAGCATTCTTGTAGAAATAAACTGTTTGAGTAAGAGGACCAGAACTTATTTCACGTTTTCGCACAAGCAGACCGTTTTTATCGGAGTACACGTACCAGATAAAATCTCTCACGATGTTACGTCACCAACTTATTAGTTTACATTTAATTGTCGTAGTCATCTGATACAGGCTTGCAAATTTTTGGAAATCTCCGATCAGAGATCGTTCAGTTTTTGACGCATTCCCCCCAAAACCAACTTCAATCCAATCAAAAATCTCTATATTGTGAAACGCGCTCAGGTTCGACAAAGTTTTTTTTTAATACGTTACAAAATATAGACCTTTTCCAAATAGGAATTACAAAGGATTATGGGATAGGCTTTTGGTATGTATCTTTTTTGGTTTATGACATTTCACTGTGGCGAAAACGACGCCCACCAATGCTCTGTACCACAATCCATTGTACTACCATTTGAAAAAAATTCGATCAATTTTTCGAACCTTGAGAGCCATTGGACAATAATGCATTTTGGGGGTACATCTGCAGAGTTACTCTGCGTGAATCTCACAATAAGCGAGTGCGGTAATTCGTTTTGGTCGCTATGCACATGCTCACATCCTCCAAATTGTCCGAATAAACAAATTAATCCCGCACCTACCCTACATATTCCAAAATTTGAGTAAGCGTAAAAATTTTAATCCATCTATAACATAAGGAGGGAACTCAATTGTGATTTATGCAGTGGTTTGTGTCTAAATTGACTTTTAGTGTAAACATTTGCATTTTAATCTGCTGCAAAGTAGGACTGAGACACCTACTTTCGTTCGAGTTGGCTGACGCTTAGTGTTGTGTATACGTACTGGCGAAAACAAGGGAACGTCGTGCTGAGCTCAGTTTCTGCATCCCACGATATGCCCCAAAATTCCATGAGACAACGAGTTACTAGTCAGGTTCACTATGTATTTTCGTTGGCAATCATGGTAGATTAGGTAACCTAAACATTTTTGGAATCTTTATTACATGGAGAATCTGAAAATCAATGTTTACATTTGCGCTGATACCGGTATGGCCGCCATTTTGGATTTTCAAAATGGCCGCCGTAAAAAGACATATTTTGCTCTATTTCTTGCTTTACATACCCTCAAAACCTTGTAAAATATATGAAGTCTATGTTTTCAGGTACAAGGAATCCATACTCTGCATAATCAGATTTCTGACTGTTACAATTCTTTCTTTTTGAGGAGGGTGATGGGCCCGTATATAGCCCCCCCCCGGAGGGAGGGGAACTCGGGCAAACCAACCAAACAAAATTTCTGCTCCACCAAATGAAAATTGAAACTACTATACCGGGCATTAGGAGAAAGTTCTATGGCCTATGCCCCAAGCCCAACACTTGCCCCCATCACAACGGACTACGGGCATAGGCAGACGAGGCGGGGGGCAGGGGGGAAGACTGCTCCCCAAATTTTCTCAAGACCTAAAATTCGGGCAGGGATCTGGAAAAATTCGGGCAGCCGTTTGAGTCTCAAAACCTGGTTTGTTTCTACTTACACAGAAAACTCCTAGGCGCACCCGAATTCCTAGCATCATAGTCACGGTACAATTTTCATGAAAACTCTAACAGATACCAAAATTTGCGACACATTCGGGCAGCTTATGAAAAAACAATTTTTCGTCAGCCTCACTTCATATTCTTGCGCAAACCTTTGCCTGAAATGACACAATTTTCAGGCAAAAGTTGCAAAAAATTTCTGGGATATTTTTAATTGCCAGATTACAAGGGGAGAGAGGATGTAAAATGTCCCCAAAATTTTGCCCGAACAAATTATTCAAAAGCTATGTCATGCAACTAAACTATCCCATTATGAATAAAACGTAAAGGTATCGTGAAGATTTCATTTCGTTTTTTAATTTTGTATTCCCTTGCCTCAGGCAAAAGGAGTCTATGCGACTATGCCGATGATTTGGCCACGTTTGTTTTTATTTAATTGGTACGGTTTGTCGGGATCAAGTGTGCCAAAACCGTTGATATGGACTTAGGTGGTTTGCTCACTAGGAAATGATTTGCGAACTTGTTTGTTTAAATGCATATAAACAGGCTGCTACCTTGCTTGGTAATCGCGCGAAAATTGAGTTAATCAGTTTTTAAGGGCCAATTCGTTGCATGGCATCCCCACTCCGGTAATTCGGGACTCTGAATCTGAGCTAAACAGGCTGCTAAAACACACTGGATCTTTGTGAAGTTCCACGAAACATATATTTAATAGGCAGCTGGAATGCGATGCAATGCCATCCTCCCTCGAAGTTGCAAAGCCTTGGGCTTTTGGAGGGTTTCTGACGTTTTTCAATTTTCCAAATTATATTGATGATAATCTCATGCTACATGATGTAAAATAGTTTGTAGAACGCGCCAACAAACTCATCTTCCAATGATTTATAGCTTAATGTAGTCATCCAATGGTAGTGGTACATTTAATCTGGGAGTTTTCTGACCTTTTTGTAAATTTGCTCATTTTTGATGAAAATTTTATTGCAAACGAAAGTTCAAAATATTGATGGCTTTGATTCTGCTTATAAGCCTGGGAAAGGCCATTTCCGGCTGTCTGAGGGGTTTTGCTTTTTCAAAAGATGGTGGCCCTCCGCTTAGATAGTCTTTCGAGCAGAATTACATTTTTCCGGCAGGAAATCCTCTCCCCCTCAAACTGAAATGCTCCCGTACGCCTATGGCTACGGGCCCAGGGTGGGGTAAAATGCAACAATAAATTTTTAAAAAGTAGCAAAATGACGGCCAAAAATTTAAAATTTCCAATCCAAAACTGAAAGCATATCCGCGTGCGCTGGCTATTTTCTTATACAGTTTTAAGTTGTTTTCGAAAAAAGTGTTTTGTTAGAATAGCATCACCACAGGCCTGTTTAGCAACGTTCTACTGGTACCGGACACATGAACTGATTTCACTCAGATGGTTCAAATGTTTTCGCCATATTACTGGTAGTACAGTGTCTTGAATTCAAACTATTAGAGGACTAGAAAGGATCGCAGGCTCACGTTTTGGACACCATTCTAAGGGTTAAAGCGTCAAAACTTTCTTAATTTCATAAGGTTTAAGCAATTAAGTTCAAGTTGCTGATTACCTCTGTTTGGTAGCTGTATAATGTTAAAGGGGGCAAATGACTTGGAACATTTTGGGTGGATCTCGGTCATACTGTGAACTAAATGCACGAGATTAGCTTCAGAATTCTTCACTTTTACATCTGCTTTAGTTGGTTGTACAGTGAAGGAGTCAGAACTTTGTTCCGTAAATTAATTTTTTATTTGGGATGAGGAAAATGGGCTACAGGTTGTTCTTGTGCCTTTTCAATGCATAACCCATCATGAGTGAAGATCGCGCGAAGAAAGCAATTGGCGTTTGGCCATGTCTAAGGAGTCTGTAGAGCAGAAACTATGCATCATTTGCCCTGAGAAAAACATTAACAAAAGGTCACTTGTTCTAAACCCTTGGATAGAATCTTAAAAGAGGTTATAAATGGTTATAAATTCTGTAATATTCTCTATGATGTAAGTATATTACCTTATCCAATTTGAAAATCCCCAAATGGCTGCCATAAAGGGATCTCTCCAGATTTAAACATTGATTTTCAGTTTTCCAATACCATTACCTTTTCCAAAAATGTATAAGTGCTTAAAGCTATCATGGTTTTGAAAGAAATGTAAGTTAAATAAAGTGGTTAGGGTAATAAGCGGCGGCAAAAGTAGTACAAAATATTTCTTTTACAGTGGCCATTTTGAAAATCCAAAATGGCCGCCATAAAAGCTTTTCTCCACTTAAACACTGACTTTCAGTTTTCTTATGCTATAACCTTTCTAAAATGTATAAATTTGCTAAGCTACTATGATTTAGAACCAAATACAATAGGTTTAGGAAAGTGTTTAAGGTAATTAAGGTCAGAAACAGAAGAAAATATGTATTTTACAGTCGCCATTTTTAAAAACCCAAAGTGGCCGCCATACAAACATCTGTTTAAATGTAAACATTAGTTTTTAGTTTCCTGATGCTATAAGCTTTCCAAAAATATATAGGTTTCACAATCTACCATGATTGCCAACGAAACATAATTTATTGACATAGTGAACCTGACTATACCGAACTAGCTTTCTCAGGTGGACATATTTTTCGCATGGTACAGGATGCAAGGAAGCATTTATCCAATATGCATGAATACATACAGATTAAAGCCCACAAGCAGTTACTCAAAACTAATTTTGCAACAACAGCTAAATTTCACAATTTTTTCCCATTCCTCTTCAGATATCTTTTAAAATATTTAAGGACTTCAATACTTTACATTCAAGGTAAACCGAGCAGTTACTCCTTATAAATTTCTCACGTTAGAAGGAAAAATATTGTCACATAATTCTCAAAAGCCAATCATGGTACAGAAAATTTTGCTATGAATTATTTTTGTCGGGTTAACTGCATTTCCCCTTTAAACACGAAGAACGGGGTTTTTTTTGTTCCCTCAAGCTCTATTAACGTATTAGCAACCGACATAAATGCTTTGCATACCCTTTGGCATACACTAAAAAAAATGTGTTTTACATTAAAGGAAGATAGTTTAACCCTTTACCGTTGTGCTCCGATCGGGGCATATTTGCGCGCCTCGTGAGTGGGCGGAAAAGCGGACGAAGCCCGCCCCGCATCGGCTTCCGTAGGCCATTGACCCCGTGACCTTAAACTATTGTCTCTCTCGTTGTTGTGGCCGAATTTTCGGGCAGCTACTCGCAGTTTCGAGCTCCGCGTGAAGGGGTAAAGATGGGTGACAGCCGAGCTCTCCGCATGGGTCCAAAAGGACCCAAACAACGGCAAATGGTTAAAATAAGCCTGTGGAATGTGTTTACTGCAAAGCTGATGCCACTGTCTCTGCGTGTGTGCACGTAACCTTTTAGCCGAGCGGTGCAGATATTTTAGATTAACCCTTTACCGCTGTGCTCCGATCGGGGCATATTTGCGCGCCTCGGGAGTGGGCGGAAAAGCGGACGAAGCCCGCCCCGCATCGGCTTCCGTAGGCCATTGACGCCGTGACCTTAAACTATTGTCTCTCTCGTTGTTGTGGCCGAATTTTCGGGTAGCTACTAGCAGTTTCGAGCTCCGCGTGAAGGGGTAAAGATGGGTGACAGCCGAGCTCTCCGCATGGGTCCAAAAGGACCCAAACAACGGTAAAGGGTTAAACCAAATTGTGCCTCCAGAACAACTACAATACTTACTACTTCAGCGAGTAGCAATCAGTATTCGTCAAAATTAGTCTTTTCAACAGTGACCCACTTTGATAAAGACTGTCCTAAATTATGCAAGATCCGTGTTTCCTAGGTGATGTGTTTCACTTATGTGAAAAGCTGGGTCTCTTTTTAGCGTACACTGCACGTACTGATTACTGTAATTTGTACAATGGCTCCCTGAATCCAGAAGATTGAAACTAGGGACAAATCTAAATAAGACTAAAAGTTTCACTCTAAAGGAGTGAGAATGACTCATTTTCGATCGTAATTCGTCACTCCGAATTTACATTGGTACCTAATTTTACTCAAAAAGAGTCTCTTCGTGATTGTCCAAGACAATTGTTGGGGTGGGGCTTGTCTCGTCAAGAAACCATAACCTATCATCAGGAAGGACCTCAAAGCTGAACGATTGGTCAAAACCAGTTTAGTAAATGATTTTCCTAACGTACCCTGTAAGATCAGACAGAGTATTTAAAACTGGTTTTAACAATTTCTGTTGAGAAAAAAGAAGAAGAAAGGTTTACCTTTGGCGTTCCTGCAGGCTTAGACTCCTTTTCTTTTTCTAGTTGTTCCTTTGTTGCGGAAAGCTTTACATTGAAGAGCAAAGAAAAGAAAATATATCAACAACATTTACGAAACACAATCAAGACTAATGATTACATTTATTTCCGTTTACTTTTACTATAAAGTTTATCTGAGGTACAAACAGGGGTCATTGTTTACTTTATTTCTCATGAAAGGAAACTTTCTACTTGTGTCAACTTGCCAAGTACCGTATTTATTATAGTTATCGGCGAACCATGCCTTCTTGGAAATTGGCTACCGACCCCTTATTCCAAACTACCACCTTTTCGATCCCCATTTTCCCCCATTTTTTTTTTTTAAATTCTGACATCAGATTACGGAAGAACAGGTCAAATATCCTTAGTCCACTTATCCTGTCCTTCATTTCAGCTGTTTGACTTTGAAAAAATCCCAACATTTTTGAGAAATCGATGTATTTAATAAATTACTCCTAATGGAACTTAAAGATTGCGTCAACTGCCTTATTTCTTTCCTCCTAGAGGCCATACCCAGATAATCTAGTTTCTCTGATAGGCTTAGGGTGGCATTCTGTGTTTTACGCCGAAAGCATGTTTTTTTTTTTTTTTTTTTTTTTTTACTTTTTTGTTCATTCGTTCCAAAGTTAATATTCAAAGCTAAGTCAACATGATAATTCTTTCCCTGTATTAAATTACCCTAAACTGTAGACCTGTGGGCTACTGTGGAATTAATGGGGACCTGGCTTATTCACACACCAAGTCACATAGAGGTCAACATGCGTCTACTAAGCAGCTGTGGTTCCGGAGGCGTCCTAAGGTGTGAATAAATTTCAAGACACCTACACCGTCAGCAGGCTAACCGATATTTTGCAATGCTGAGAATTTGAGTGATGCATGTAACAGTATAAACGAATCCGGACAGCAATTGATGGTCTTATTTAAGTCGGCCATAACTGGAGCCTACTGTATCACCTTTAAATCTTTCAATTTCCTTCCCTGTACCATGGATGGTTGTACACTGAAACGCCTCTTGGTTCCCTCTGTTTGACTGTATACTGGTATATGAGGATCTGAAATTACATTTAGACAATGCATGAAGATGATTTAAGGCTACTGGACCCCACGAATTGTCGACTGCAGTTACCATAGCGCTTTTGGGGTTCGTCTATTGACGAGGCCGATTAGCGCTTGAGTTTAGTGACTGAAAGCAGCCTTTATTAGGGTCCATCGGCCTTAAAAGTCTTCATTTTTTGTCTAAATGTAATTTCAAACCCTCATTAACAGTGAAATTGAAAAAAGCAAGAGGCACTAGGGCCTACAGTGTACAATCATCCATGGTATTGTTATGCAAAGAAATTGAAAGATGAAAAGGTGAGAGACCCCAGTTTAGTTATGGGGGACTAAAATTAGAACATCACTTGCTATCCGGATTCGTCTATAGACTTATTCACGCTCATGTCACTGGCTGGCCCTGGTTGGCATAGAACACCCGGAACTTATGAAAACTACCATAAATGTTCACTTTCGGTTTTGTGCGTGCAGTAATCTCGCAATTGCATGCAAAATTCAGACGAATTAGAATCTACTTTTCATTGTGCCGAAATATACGCGTGCCTCATCCAGTCATCAACTAGATTGTCAAGTAGCCGTAACGTCATTTGTTTGTCAAATGAATGATTCTAACGGAATTCTGTAGGTGGTGGGGTGGGATGATATACTGTAAAAAATGTCTGTACATTTACAGAAAATAAAATAAAGAAAAACAAAAGAATACATAAAAAGTGCTGTCAACTCATTGACAGCACTTTTTATGTATTCTTTTTGTATTCTTTTATTTTTTCTTCTGTTATTGTACAAAAATTCCGTAACATTACAGACATTTTTTACAGTGTACCTGGTAGGCTCTTCAACAGTGGCATGAGGAAAGGTAATATTTCCTGTTATTCAAGTCAGAATTTGGTAGGAGCCCTCTGTAGGACTTATTTCGTCAGTACATCTTCCGCGATAGATGGAGCTGTTCATATGTGTAAGAGATGAGGTAAGTAGGAGTGAAATAGATTCAAGTATACAATGACAGTGATACAGCATGGGGCACCGAAGAAATGATATTTTTAAAGCAGTAATCGGTACAGTATCATTTTACTTCATTTCACTTTCCAGCATTTTCATTTCCTCTGATCGGGCAAACTCGAGTCAGGCAAAGATGAAACTGCAATCCTTATACGCACTGCACAACCGAAGCGTTGATCGTTATAGCGTTAAAGGTGTGACTACAACACTTTCAACACTGAGACTACTATATTGGGTTCAAATGCACGACACCGTAAACACATCGTGTTTAGTCAACTTAAGTGGTGTCTGAATTGACTAAACACGCTAGTCACTCATGTTTGACTAATTTGTGATGATATCTGACCATTTTCGTAGTAATGGACAACAAAATATGAGTCAAAACCTAGTCAAAGACCGCTTTATATTTGTTAAAAACTAATTCAAATGGGTCAAATATTAGTCAAATATTAATTAGTATTGATGACTAACGTGAATGGTCGGTTTAGGTACTGCTTGACTAATTTGTGTTTACAGTGTAAAATACGTTCCATTCGCCAGCCGGGGAGCTAGATGGGGTCCGCTAGTTTCCGCCTTCGGTCAGTTTTCGCCCGTTACTTTTCAGCCTTCAAAATCAAGAGTGGAAAGTAGCGTATAAAGGCTGCTAAAATAACGTTTAAAACTAAGATGAACTTGCAAGAGCGGAAACATAATTCGGATGGGGGTAGGGGTCACTTAACACAAAGGCTACCCATTAAAGGCTCTTCACCTCGGAATACTGTCGCTGAGCAGATTGCATTCCTCGCCTCTGGCAAGTTGGAAAAAGCTGAGGACGTGCAATGACTTTTTGCTCTAACACTGAGGTTGCATAAAAAAGATGCGTAAGTCTGCTCTAATTTATTAGCGCTTAAGCATCGTCAAAAGATAAGCCTATGGGAAATAAAATGTAGAGCATGCTTTAAACCAATCCCCATGGGATACAAAACGGTTTTTCTGTAATGAAAATTTTTTGCTAATGTGTAAGGCCTCAAATTTGTTTGTCATCTAAGAAAGAAAATCGCTAAAAAGTTCAATGGCAACTTATCGAATCCATTAACAATCTTAAAAGCACAGGTCAAAATACTCCAAGGGGAAAGAGAGAGTATATAGTTCACAAACCTCTTTTTCTAATTCATCTATCTTTTGGAGAAGTTCGTAGTTGCGACCTTGGGCTTGATTAAACTGCTTCTCCATTTCAAAAAGTTCAGCTTTCACTGCATCTTTTTCTTTTAAGAGATGCAGGAATTCCTTCGTTGCTTCCGACCTCTCCCCATTTTGTTTTTCCGTGGCAGTCGTATTTTCACCGGTTGACACTTCCTCGGTAGCCATGATGTCAGTCGGTTTTTAAATCAGTCAAGTTGAATACGATAAGGCGATACACCTGGAGAACAATATGCTTCATGTGTTTGCTACGACCCCGGTGATAAACAACGAGTTCCACAAAGGTCTAGGCTAGGTAGGGTTTACCAATTCCACAAGTTGTTTCCGTCGAAATGATGGTACTGAATAAGCTGCAACTCGTCTTTATGCTATCCTAGACTAATGGTATAATCCTATATGTGTAGCGTATAGGCTTTGTTTTTTTTTCCAACTTGGAAGCTATTAATCCTGTTTTATTAGAGTTTTTATTCTTTTTCACTCGTAACTCTCTTAGATCCTGCACAATTAAGTGAAAGACAACGTTAAATGTTTATTTGATGTGTAGTACGGCGATCAGGTCAGATCCTCTTCTATACACTAAGACTTGTGGTCCTTCTTAAATGATAGAGCTTAATACAATTGTGGAATGACGATCGATATTTCCCATTGAAAGAGTGGGTCCGTTTATCTTACCGGACAATCACCGTGCGACTACGGTTGCTATAGAACCCACTTAGCGGTAGCTGTCCAAAGGTTAAGTTTGCTTACATCCTCATTATCATCTTCCAAGAACTTCAGTAGTGTGACCAGGGAGGTGTGATTAGGTGTGACAAGCGCCCTTGTGATATGACGTCACAAATGTTTGATACAATTCTTCACTCTGCATTTCTGCCAGTGGTTTGTTTTTCTGACCTAATACAAACCTATACTCCCACTTATATAGTGGCGGCGCTATGGGGGGAGGGGGTAATTGAGGGGAAATTTGCCATTTTTCTTCTCAGATTTTATCCTTGTCCCCTAGTCACCCCACAGGTTAGGCCAGTTACGAGTTAGACTAAGCCCTAAAATAATAATATACCTCTTCTGAGGCTTAATTTTTTCAACAAGACTGAGATTTTCTCAAACCTCAGAGTTTATTGGGGCTTTTCCCTCTGGACCCTCCGGAACCTACCCACACAACGCGCACTTCTCGTTCGTTGCCCCTCGGCGCTAAGAAAATTTTTGCCCCCCCCCTCTCCTAAAACTTTCCTTTGCCCTTTGGGACCGCCTCTGCACACATACAACCTAAAATCATCCTAACACGGGGAGGGTACGAGTTAAGGACTTTTTGCTTGAAACTAAGCACCGCAAAAAAAGAATACTGAACAAAATAAAACAGTCCTGCAATGCTTTTTAGATGGAATATTACTGCTTCTTTGAAAAAAATAATAGACCTAAATAACCTAGTGTTGGATACTAATCATACTACGACTGAAATACAACAGAAGGCAATCCATGGATTTGCTAATCTCATTTTAGCGATATTTCCCAATTTCCAAACACGAAGATGGTAGGTCAAGACAACTTTGATTTCCTTAAATATTCGAATTCAAAGTTGCATAGGTAGTGGCTTACTTTCAACATAAATCATTCATACAAATGAGATGCTTACCAACTGTGCTAGGGTAATTTTAAAAGTTTAATTTACAAAGTTATCCCTATATTTTTTCTTGAGATATTTGATTTTACACTTGCAAGATATTTTACAATTTGTACGGTACTTTGCTTTTCTAGTTATCAGTCATTTACCCGAGTATCAATTATATAGCGTAAGATACCGGGCCAGGGTCGCTTTCCCCCTACCTGAGCTTTTGGGGTGTTTTGTCGGTACATTTGCTGATTTTGCCGGTGCATCCGTTCAAGGTAGACGGTGGTTCAATACTCCGATAGTTATAACGCATGTTTAATGATTGTGATTGCTACGGAAAAAAGACTAAGAAAATTTTCGCGCGCTTAGCGGCAGTCTAGTTCTCTTTTTGTTACTTTGTGGAAGATTCATAACGTAAATGCAACATCATATTTCGTTTGAAAGATCAAGTGACTTTGTTAGAGATGTTCAGATAGTCCTTACATTATACTGGCTAAGCTTCTTTGGCCTTTTGGATAAGATCATGTATAGTATCTGTTCTTTTCATCCAGTCTAGAATAGAGCCATACATGACAGACCAATGATGTAAATGGTCAGAGGGCCGTGAGGTTGGTCAAGTGTTAGGTGTCTGTATACTGAGTCCACTTGGGTCGTGGGAGGGGCTTAACCACCTTTGCACCTTTTGGCTTTGACAGGGTGCAACGTACCGCCACATAATGCATGCACACAGAGCGTTTTGATTAAATATTACGGTCTTGTTTCCCAGCTCAGGACATGAGCAATGTACGTAGGGTTTGCGTCTGCACAAGGACTCGGGGAACAAGGAAGGGTTTAGGGTTAACTTACGAAAAACGAGGTTGCTTGTCGTTCGTCATTTCGAAAGGTCGTTATTCCGAATAACGAATAAGGATAGTTATTCCGAGATCCTTTTTTGAAGGGTCGTTATATACTTAGAACATAGGAGTTGTTTTTCCCAAGGGTCGTTTTTCCGAACTTAACATATGGGCCGTTATTCCAAAGGGTTGTTATTTCGAAATGAGCATATGGATCGCTTTTCCGAAGGGTAGTAATTCTTTATTGATGATTAGAGTCGTTATTCCGAACGGAATAAGAGTGTCGTTATTCCGAACAGAAGATAAGGGTCGCGATTCCGAAGTGTCGTTTTTTGAACGGAGGATAGGGACTGTTTACCCGAATAATTATATTTCCCCCAATCACGCAAGCTCCGTTTTTGCACTGGTGGGGTGCCAACAATATTTTTTCCGTCATTTGTCGCCAGGTCTCGGGCAGCCGTAACATGGCTGTAAATATTTATTTTGTATTAGGCCTCTTCTCCTACCCCTCTCAAAAAGTGTGAGCGACCGTCAGTCCTTCATGGAAAGAGTGCTCCTACTGAATAATTTTTCTTTGAATCTCCTTTATTCGACAGTTGCGTGAGGTACGACGGGTCTAAATTTTGAAAGGGGCTCTGTGAAACGTGTATGTGACAGAATTACTAAACTTTTATTATGATGGGTGGTTATATTAAGCCACTTAAACACATTTTTCAATGTTTAGCTAATAAAACATGTCTCCTAGTCAGTGGCGTAGCTAGGATATTTTCCAGGGGGGCAAAGCTCGAAAGTTTCCCCCAAAATTTTCAGTTTCAGTGTATTTTCGAGGTCATGGTGCTTACAAAATGCGATAATGCAGAGAGTGCGGGGAGGGAGAATGGATTACTTAAAATTGAGGTTCTTCGGGGGCTCTCTCCTTGAAGCCCCAGATCGTCATTTCAGAACTAAAGCTAGGACTTTTCTGGTGATGTGAATTCAGCCCTTGTGCATGATGGGGAGCGCGAAGCGGGCCGAAAAATAATCTAATGTGAGACATCTCAGTAATGAAACTGAATGAAAATTAGGGGAAGGATAGGCCACTTTTAACTTTAGCTGAGTAACGGTTGCCCCCTCAAGACATTCTTACTGAAGCACAAACATTCTCTGGTTTCCTATATAGCCTTTTTCAGGTGACTTTCACAGAGCCGTTACCTGTAAAGGGGGGCGCGGAGCGCTCCGAAAAAATAAATTTTCTCTGTATAAATATATAAATTATATAAATAATAAATCTCTGTAGTGAAATTGAAATAAAATTAGGCAAAGAGTGGTCCCTTTTCACTACAGCTGAATAAGGGTGACCCCTGAGGATATTTGTGCTAAGCAAAAACGTACCGTTAGTTTCCTATAGAGTCCTTTTCATGAGATTTTTATAGAGTCCTTATCTGTGATGGGACATGTAGAACATGCCGAAAAATGGACTTTTGAGATATCTCATAAAGAAATTAATGGAAATTAGAGAAAGGTTGGCCCTTTTCCCCTTCAACTGGAAAACAGTGGAGCCCCAGATTATGGTCAAATAAGATCATCGTCCTTTCAGAAAGCTTGGAGGCACTTGGTCAGAGAAGGGGACGAGAAGACGACCTCCTCCCTGTCTCCCCCTTTCATTAGTTACCCTAGAGCTTCAGCTCTGTGTTGCCCGGGTACTGGTGATAAGTTTCAGTGACAATGGAAGAAGTGTTCTTCAAGAAGTAACCCTGAATCCTGAAATATTTAAAACGGGTGTGCGCAAAGCGTGTCGAAAGAAAACAGCGTTAAGACATTTATTGGAAGAATATTGTTTTTATTTAGTTTTCAATGTAGTATATGACCTGTTTAAACATTATACTACTTAATTAAGTATCACTCGCAAAGCTCTGTTAGTTCCAGTTTGTATTTCTGTAGCAAAAGTAACCAGACTAAGACGTAAAACCAGAATGCAAGGCATTCATACTCGCGAATGGAGGCGGTCTAACGGTTCTAGTGATGTTGACAGAGTTGCTAAATTTTAGCCACTCCCTGATACGAACAGGCAGTAGATGGTGAATTTGTTATGATGAAGATGTTTGCGCATTTCAGAAAAGGATATAAGTGTTGAAAATTTATACAGGCGAAACAGTAGGTATGTGAAGAAAGGGAAACAGAATTTTGCTGCAAGCTCGACGTTTAGAAAAGTACATAGAGTGATACGTATATATGATGTTAAAATTGACTAAACAAAACAGGTGGTGGATGATATTTTCTACTAGATCTAGAAAATAGAAGTGCTTCGATTGCAGAAGAATTGTTTTATTAATAATTTCCGACCGTAGCCAAAACTGTCAGAATTTCACACATATTATTGGCAGTTCAAAATATCAAAATTTCCTCACGAATGACAATTTCATTTTTTAAACTTCCTTAGTGTTCTCAGTATTGCTCGAGGGCAGTGCTTATTACGGTTCGGCAGTTCAACCGGATCACCTGTATATATATGCATCGCATTATCATTAACACAGTAAGCACTTTCAGATCAGAAGTGATGCAACTTAACTATCATCTCGAGTGGCTAATGAATAGAGAGAGGTAACTACGCAGTCTTTTATTTTGCTACTCGCTCGTCAGAGATCTCTCTTCCCATTCCTACCATAATTGTCAACAACATAAACAGTACCGGTATAAAATTTCTCACCTTCCTCTTCTTTCTTTGGTTGGATAGGTGCGCAGCTAGAAAGTCTTTTCCCTGACAGTACGGTTGCTCAAAGGAACCATTTTAAATTTGTCTTTCAAGATTGCTAAATTATTAGCACAGCCACCAATAAAAGAATCTAATGTGAGAATATTTACAAAATGTAAAACAAAAAAAAAAAAACTTGGGTTGAGGTTAACTAAGTTATTTCGATGCGGCTAAGCAAATAAAGCCTTGCGCATGGCCCATATTTGACTTTCCACTGAAACACATCAAACTCTCGAAATGACCTTTTTAAGCCGCGGTAGCACTTGATATCATCAACTGTATCACATGTCGTTCGGCTGATCACGTGGTCACCGGCAAAGCAAGCGCATATTGGTAAGGGCGATTCAAGTTTCCGTTGAAACGTTTAGGTCAGAAGAAAACTACGCAGTTACTATTGCGCAATTTTCGCATCCGGGAGACTACGTTATCTTATCCGTTCTCTATTCCTAACCCTCTGTGACCATGGAGCTACTAACACGGTAGCCCCATGCTGTGACCGTCTTCAGTTTTGAACAAAATAAGGTATAACTTAAGTTTGTCGCTCTTGTTACAGATTTAAGTTCCTTGGTCATGAAAAGAAATCACCCGTTCAATGTTTTCTTTACAACAACGCCGAAACTTTCACGTCAACAGATTGCTCGGATGTTTTCATGGTCAACGCCTTTTAATTTACAAACATTAAAAAGTAACAAAACCAACAAGGCACAGAAGAAAAACACTGTAACAAGTCTATAAAGCGGCTGCTATACTTCGCATTCGCTCGTAAAACCTAAGTTCTGGAAAAAAGTGGGGGAGGGTCAAGTGCCCCCGGGCCTCACGTAATCTCGCTTATAGACAACGGTAAGCTGTTGCTTTTAGCTCCATCCATGGTTAAACACAGGGTAAGATCAGTCTATAACCTGCCTGATAGCTTGTAGGATGAGAGGCATTAAATGCTTAAACTTTACCCAGGGCGCTGTCAACCAATAGCTCCGAAACTGGGCTGTTAAACCTGGGTTAACTTAACCTAACTCAGGGCGTTGTCAACTTAAATGACGGGTGAGAGCGATACGCGGAGCGCGACCATCGGTTCGCGCGGAGCGTCCCGCCAGGGAAAATTTCGCTAAAAATACCCCTAAGATTGCTGGAAATGACACTCCCTGTGTCTCATTCCTGCATGCTTAGAGTGTCATATTTTTCTTATGCTGAAAACTTTCAAGGAGACAATTTGTTCACAATATATATATATAAAAGAAAAATTGGAAACTCTGAGGCATGCCGGTATGTATTGCTGACAGTCTTAAATCTAATACCTGTATAAATATAATGGTTGTGGAACGAAAACAAACGGAAATTGTGATAATTGAGGGAATATTTCGTTCACGAGGCTATATGATTACGTTACTATTTATTAGCAACGTATTATCCAATAGTGCATCAAGTTGATGAACATAACATTAGCTCAACAATACGTAGGGAACTATCTCGATGACGGTATCCTATGCTCCGGTCCTATAGACTGCTAGTGTTGCGCAGTATACGTAGAACTGATCAAAATACCCTGCACGTGTACCAGAGAACATTCACGCTACTGCAGAGAGGGCATTTCTGCTGGACGCGAGTCAAGCGCGCTTCATGCTGCAGTGACACAGATGAGATCTGGGAAATACGTTGCATGGAAATGCGAGTTATGCATGAGAAATGTTTCACGATTACTTATACTGAGAAAATTTTAAATAAATAGGAAAAGGAAGTATTATTTCGTCAACTTTAAATTTCCCCAAATTCCCCAAATTTCCCCAAATTCCCCAAATTTCCCCAAAATATTTTCCAGGGGGCAACATGCCCCCCTGCCCCCCATTGGTTACGCCACTGCTCCTAGTGAATAGTGACATTTCAGTGCACACAAGTCAAAGACTTGAACACGCTGCAATTCAGACCTTGTTCATACCGGTAGTCGATATCTCGAGAAACGATGTTTTTACCAAAGTAGGCCTGAGAGACTGCGTTTTAGTTACTCTAAGAAGCTCTTCGAAATATTGTGTTTAAAATGCTCCAACAAAGAGTACAACGAAAATGGTCCAGACTCTTTCCAACAATTCTCTTTTAATCATCTTTTCAAAATACTATCGTATGCGCAAGAGCAGTATGGATGGACGTTGCATCATTTGAAATATTGAAAGTTTGGGTGAACAAATTATTCTTGAGCAAAAAAAAAAAAAAAAACCAACTTAATTTCTGTCTATGAGAAACTTACTTCTTGAGAACAAGGCTACCACACATGCCTTATTTCTGATAATCTATCACCCTGTGTCAGTAAATACTGGTTTTAAAAGGATGAATTTTTCTTGTAGAACAAACGCAATATTTCCCTGTAGGCTACTGTATCATTTAAGGTAATCTTGATTGTCTGATTTGCCTTAGCCAATATGTATGGTGCTGTTCTCACGCTAGATTTTGGTTCACGAAAAAGTTTAGGCCAGATTACGCACATGAATACGTATATCAACAGCGTGCATCGGGCAGGCCTTTCTCTAATAAAATTTTGCCAAATTCAAGAGGCAGAAAATAAGAGTTTAGACAATAGTGTACCTTTTCAAGAAGTTCCGACTTCTACTAACAGGTTGGAAATGTCAGTTGGCAGTAGCTTCCTTCACCACAGAGCCATGGTGAGTTGAATTTGACTTGGGAGATGGAGGTCTTTGTTCCCCTTAAACATGCTACTAGATGTAGGTTATGTGATGATAAGGGCAGAATTCTGGTAGTAATTCAGAAATGTCATTATCTACTCGGAATAACGGCCCCTCGGAATGAAGACCCATATCTTCTATAACCATCCTTCGGAATAACGACCCTTATCCTCAATTCGGAATAACGGCCTTTCGGAATAACGAACCTTCAGAAAAACGGTTGTAATGTTAGATTCAGAATAATGGTCCTGACAGTGGCGGAGCTGCCATATGGTCAGGGGCGGTCGTCCCCTGATGGACCAAAATCTTCTGTCCGAGCCCTTTTTAGGTTTTCAACATACTTTACTCTTGCACCATTTTTGGCGAAAGACATGATTTAATAGCGTTGTTTTAAGGTCCAGATAACAAAATGCTCAAACAGCCACTAGTAACTGTAATATCTGCACTTTATTCTCATGAAAATCGTCATCTTCTGTAACATAGGGATAGGTTTTGCCGCAACGTATCTTCATGCTTTATACGCACTAATGAATGTTGTCGCTGTGATAAGTTAATTGCTTTCACACCAAGCGTTACTATAAGCTAACAAAATACACAGAGTGACATTAAATTCACCCCCTCCCAACCAATAAGGATGTTGCAATGGGCGAAAATTATTGTAGCGCAAATAGTCCTTTTGTTGTCGGGGATAGCTCTCAACATAGACAATAAAAAGAGTTTATAAAGATATCAAAATGCTTCCACAACATTTTTCAAAATCATTTGAAGAGAACATTCAGGTTAAAATAAAATTAAACTGTTATAATATTGGTAATGGTTTAAGAGTTTTAACAAGCAGTTTCCATTTTCTATTTTACTTTTCTTCAAGTGACCATTCTCATGATAAATGGCTATTTCTGACACTGCCCGATAATCCCATGAAAATGCTTATTTCTGTACTTTCGTGATCTCAAAAGCCAGAAAATTGCATCTAATAAGCCTAGATTTAGACTACTTTTATTTATTATGAATTCGGTATCTAGAGAGCCAAGCAGACATTTTGTCTTGGCTATTTCTTTCAATGGACTTAATGGCTATTTCAGAGTGGTCACATGATGTAAATTACGTCAATTAATGTTTCTTCGTGTACTTATCTTGATTTCCATATGCCAAAAATGTACACCTAACGATGATTGCTTTCCATAACTTTTCCCCATGTAAGATTGCTTGCTATTTAGCTCTAGCGGGTTTAATCTTTATCTTTACAAAGAAGCCCGTTATTTCATTAAAATCCAAAATCGAGACCTGACAATAACACAAAATATAATGACCGCCTTTATACTAGAATGTGAAAGAGAGGGATAGAAACATGGGCGTCCACAAGTAGGGGCCCCTGGAAAACTTCAAAAACGAAGAAAACATAAAGAAAAAGACGAAGAAACTAACACCAACATTTCTTAACAGTTCACTCAGTGTTTTCCCTATTTATATGCGGTAAATAGGCTTTAGAAATCCCATTTCCAGAAACCTGAGACGCATTTTGGGCCAATATTTTCTTGCGCTCCGAGCCTACTCATGGTGGGGGTAGCTTTCCCCCTAAAAGAATTTTGCCCCCCCCCCCCGAATTTTCTTCTGCGGAGGCCCATGGATAGAAAATTTAAATATGTTTTAATAGAAAAACTTGCTGATGAGTAATGGCAAAGTAGTCTTCTACCAGGTGCGGAAAATCAGATGGAAAGTCTGAAAAGCCGTGACGTCGATCGTGCTGAGGCTCAGGGTATGTACTCCTTCGAAGCGCCCCTGGAGACCATTTTCGCCCCCTCTGACCGAAATCCCTAGCTTCGCCACTGGGTCCTTATCTTCTATTCGAAGTAATGACCATTCGGAAAAACGAACCTTATCTTCTTTTCGGATTAAAGAACTTTCGGAATAACAACTCTTTGGAACAGCAATCCATATGTTCAGTTCGGAAGAACGACCCCTCGGAAAGATGAGTAAACCCGGAAGTGAATAAACGGTAACCAGGGAGTTGTTATGACGGAGATACAATTCAGGAAATTGTCAGACAATATGTACGGAGCTTTTAAGGTGTCATGGAGATGTTGACATATTATGTGGCTTTCTCGACTTTTTTTCAGTAAAATATTCAGAAGTTGATATCCGAGTTCATTTTATCTCAACATTTTAGCGTGAAATATTGAAATATTAATTTACAGTATCTCAACATGTTAATATCTTTCCTGAACGATATTGAGATATTGACATCCGAGATCTTTTCATCTCAATATTTTCGTGTAAAATATTTGAAATATTACATTACAGGATCCCAATATCTTTAAATCTTCACTGAAAGATATTAAGAAATTGACATACCGTATCTCAATATCTTAATATCTTCGCTAAGAGATATTAAGATATTGACATACAGGATCTCAACATCTTAATATCTTCACTGAAAGATATTATGATGAATTTTTATCCGAGATGGTTTCATCTCAATATTTTCGTGTAAAATATTGAAATATTGCATTACAGGATCTCAATATCTTAATATCTTCACTGAGAGAAATAAGGATATTGATTATACAGGATCTCAATATCTTATAGTATCTTCACTACAAGATATTAAGATATTGACATCCGACAGCTTTTCATCTCACTATTTTAGCGAAAAATATTGAAATGTTATCTTCACTGTGAGATATTTAGATATTGAGGTACCAGATTTTGTTATCCAGTGGCATAGCCAGTGGGGTAGAGCAACCGGTCCCCTGAAAAATCGAGAGGAAAAATCGGAAAGAGGACGGAGGGAAAAGGAAAAAGAACGAGGAGGGTAAGAGGAAAATGAGAGAGAAGAGAAGAGTAGGAACAGAAAAGGGGAAGAAAAATAAATACACCTGTGGCAGCCACTCCTAGTACCGGGTCCCTCCCGAATGCGCCAATTGGCTCCGTCCGGGGGCACGACCCAATCTATCTCTAAAAAAATTGTTTAAATTTGAAAATGATCACAAAAGGTGTTTAAAGACCCATTTCTCTTACCCTAAACAGTACCATTTCTCCTAACCTTCTGACTGAAGTCCATCCCACAATTGTCTGAAATTTATCGTCATCCAGATACAATCTCATTTTATTGCTTCAAGGTGAGTATAGAAATTCAATTTATATAATCAAAACACTCAGTACCGTTCATGTTGTGTAATATAAGCTTTGGTACTCTGCACTGTTTGAATTAGCTGTCAATCAAAGAACTAAGCCAATTGCGAATTTCGGCACCCACGTACCAAAATTGTAGCTTGGGGCGAGAGGATTGGCCCTTTAAGCTATAGATTTCTGTAGGGGTAGGGTGAGGAGTGTTTTCGACCAAGTGATAGATCTGCTCTAATTATTTGCTATTACAAATGGTTCTGAAACTATCAGAATTTTCTCAAATACTTTACATACGATAAAAATTTTTGCGCGATCCAAACTTTTAAAATCACTATACGAGTTCAACCCTCGTACGATTGGACAGTAGAAAAATCGTACGGCACCGTGACATCTTTGAAATCGTACGGGCATCAAAATCGTACGTCTCCGTAGTACTCATGGGGGAGAGGCTTTAAAGACACACACGCTTGTGAGTTACGAGTGAACGACCGCATCCACACTCCCTGTATAAAATCTTGCGTGTTTCATAGTTCTGATTATCTCTTGGGGAGGGGGCGTGGGTAATGCCTTGACGTGACATTTCAATCTGAGCTCATGAAACTGAAACAAACTCTTTCGTTAGGCGACATTCCTTTCCTTGCATCCATCCACAAACAGCTTTTCTAAATGTTAAGATCGTCTACAGTGCACACATTATCAGTTCAAGGCTTTGCCGAGAATGAAACTATTTTGCACTTAAGCTACCTTAAAGACAGATACTCCTCACCCTGAGCATGATTTTTACTTGGGGGAAGCAAAAGTCTCAATTAGTGACTGTTCTATGATCGACATCAGAGTTACAAATTCAAAAGATGCAGAGTAGCTCATATTACACAGGACGTGAGAAGAGTGTTCTGATAACTCGTTTGTTTCTGCACAACGAGAGGCTAAAGACAGTTGTGTGAGGGACTAGAAGTAACTTAGTGTGGAGAACTTGAACTGTTTGGAATGATGAGTATCTGTATTAAAATACAAGCAACATTCACTTTGAACCCTTTCCATAAGGACACAACCGCTGAACGGAATTAGAATCAGAACCAGGTTCAAACTATACTTGGTGCGCCACTGATTCTGTACCCCAAAATACTTCTCTCGTTGCATAGACACACTTAAAAGATAAATGTAGCACAACCAGTTTGCGTCTATTCTCTCTTGGGAGCAAGATACTCTCGGGCAGTGGCGCCACCAGGATTTGTAATGGGGGGGAGGGCACAACAGATAATGTCCTAATGCTACCTCAGTTCACGAGTTAAATTCCCAAGTCTGCGTAAATCGCAACTTTTTATGCGCCCCTGTTTTTGAATACAGCAGAGGGGATCCTACTTTTGTCACTACATAAAGCTGACCTGGGAGAGGGGTTTGAGAGTAGGGGTGAAATTTGTTTTGTTAATTTAAGGTTGCTCAGATGCAAAATGGTGCTATCTTTAGGACATTTTTGAATATGATCATTTGGCTAAAACCTGTCCATAGTATAGTGAATTCTAATTTTTGGTTGGGTGAAAGAGGAGAGCATGTTGTCTAGGAGAAGGATCCGTTGTCAACAAACCTTCTGAAGCCCCCTTTTGGCTACTTTACTTCCTTCTATTCCGGAAAAGCTTTTACGCAAAAACACATGCGTGGATTCCACAAAAACATTCTTGGACTATTACGAAAAATTTCCTTTCTTCCATCGTGTATTACAAAAAGGCATCCGAGGCTAGCAGACACCTGTAAAGGGCCCAATGGAAGCTCTGGATTAATTATGTACCATGGGGCAATGACATAAGGTTTACCTAAAAACCAAATGCTAATATAGAGTATGGCGCTGAACACTTCACAACTGTCGTATTTTTACTAATTATGAACGAAAATCCAGATGAACAGCTTCCAGCAATGAAGAATGGGAGGTCGGGAGAGTACAGGTGCAGGGAGGTGATGTAGACCTCCCTGATAGGTAAAACAAAAGGGGTGAAGGGCACGTTTCCGAATGTGTTTTCTTCGTAAGTGTATTAACAACCACCATCCATACCGATAATGGCTGCGCGCATAGCCTTGGTGAAAATTTTTGAAAAATCTGTAACGCAAATACGTAATTTCAACCTTCCTCATCATGTTACAGATAATATTAGAAGATCCCATACTGATGCGAGGCCCCTACAGATACTGAAGATGTTACTCTGTTTTTCGGAAAAGTGTCGTGATCAGAATAGCTCCATTGTATTATAACCTTACTAATGGTCACGAGATGGAGCTCAAACCGTGACGGATACGCGCGGAGCGCGCAGAATCCTTTTTCGTAAAACAAAATTTCCTCGACAGAACCTGCATTAAGGTTCTGCATCGAATCACTTTCAATTCCCTTACAAAACTATATGCCAATCAAAAGCAGTGCTGCCATATGGTCAGGGGGCGGTCGCCCCCCCCCCCCCCGACGGACCAAAATCGTCTGACGGCGCCCTTTTTAGGTTTTTAACATACTTTGCTCTTGCACCATTATTAGTAAAAGACATAATTTGATAGCGTTGTTCTAAAGCCTAGCTAACAAAATTTTCAAAACCACCAGTAAACTGTATAGTATCCGCTGCACTTTATTCTAATGAAAAGGGTCATCTTCAGTAATATAGGGATAGGTTTTGCCGAAACATATCTTCATGCATTTTACGCACTAAATGAATGTTGTCGCCGTGCTAAGTTGCTTCGACACCAAGCGTGATTATAAGCTTGCAAAATACACACACTGTAAAATATTATAAATAAGGATAATAGAAAAGTTCTGGAAACTTATTAACAAAACATTTCTGTAATCTTAATGTTTCTCTTTATTTTTTGTTCTGTAAATTTACAGGGGTTTTGTACCGATTTTTTACAGTGCGTGCTGATATTTAATTTACCCTCCCGGCCAATAAAAGATGTTACAAGGGGTGCAACATTAAATTGTAGCGCAAATAGCCCTTTTGATAATCGTCCACACAGACAATAAAAAAGTTTATGAAGATACCAAAATAGCTTTCACAACATTTTTCAAAATTATTTAAAGAGAACATTCAGGTTTAAATAAAATAAAACTGTTATCATAGTGGTAATGATTTAAGAGTTTCGTGGTCTCAAAAGCCAGAAATTGCATCTAATGAGCCTAGGTTTAGGCTACTTTTATTTATTGTGAATTTTATATCAAGAGAGCCAAGCAGACCATTTGTTTTGGCTATTTCTTGCAATGTACTTAATTAATGGCTATTCCAGGGTGATCACATGATCTAAATTACGCAAATTAATGTTTCTTCGTATACTTATCTTGATTTCCAAGCGCCAAAAATGTACACCTACTGTAACGGTGATTAATTTCCATAACTATTTAACCCCATTTAAGATTACTTGCCAGTATTTGGCTCTAACAGGTTCAATCTTTATCTTCACAAAGTAGCTCATTATTACATTAAAATCTTTAATCGAGACCTGACAATCATAACACAAAATAAAATGACCGCCTCCTTACTAGAATGTGAAAGAGAGGAATAGAAACATGGGCATCCACAGGTAGGGGCAAGAGGGAACTTGCCCTCCCCTGGAAAATAAAAAAACCTGAAAAACGAAAAAACATAAAGAAAAAGACGAAGAAGAAATTAACATCAACATTTCGTAACAGTTCACACAGTCTTTTTCCTATTTATATGCGGTAAATAGGCTTTAGAAAATGTCATTTCCCCCAGATTTGGGAGGAATTTTGGGGTAAAATTTTCTTGAGCTCCGCGCAAACTCATGGCGGTGAGGAGCTTTCTCCCCTTAAAGAATTTTGCCCCCCCCCCCGAATTTTCTTCTGCGGAGGCCCATGGATAGAAAATTTAAACGTGTTTCCATTGAAAAACTTGCTGAGGAGAAATGTCAAAGTAGTCTTCTACCAGGTGCGGAAAATCAAGTGGAAAGCCTGAAAAGCCGTTCCTTCGATCGTACTGAGGCTCAGGGAAGTTACTTCTTCGAAGCGCCCTGCAGACCATTTTCGCCCCCTCTGACCGAGATCCCCGGATTGGAGGTCCGCACAGGCCTTCACAACACTGTTTTGAATTTCAGAAGCAGAAATTTGCGACAGATAATTATGATAGCCTAACACTAGTAAGAGTTACATCCCTCAAGTTACAATCAGGTCGATAGCAGAGTAGGCCTACACAAAGGATATGAGTTGATCCTGCAGAATAGAAGGGTACTGCCTACAAAAGAGTACACAACAGCTTGAGGCTGAGGTCTCACTGAAATTGAAACTCATGTAATGTTGTGTTAAGGAAAATCAAGTCAAAACTCTTGCTTTGGAGTATTTGGAAGATTTAACAACCATGAATCTAAGAAAATGGGTAATAATTCTCCAGAGCTTATTGGGAGTCCAAAGGGAATAGCCTATTAAAGCAAATTTAACAAAAAATGCAAAAACAGACTATTTTAAAAAAGCAGAAAACTTCAAGGGGAGGGGGGGGGCTAAAACCCTAACCCCCCTTGGATCCGCCACTGAAATGATTAAGTTATAATAAAGGCTCCCAAGTTTAAGTTCAACACATAGTTGATCGAAATATTGAGCGGCATAACATAATTTACGTTAACCATAACACGGAGGATTTTTTGGCGCTGTTCCTTAATAATAAACACCAGTTCCAACAGAAAATCCAATGTGGAACACCTGTATCCATTAAAATACGACTAACATTGATTTTTGTTAACCTGTAACAAACGAACAAATAAATTACCAATTTCCTTCTGCCTAAAAACGTGCCCCCCTGATTACCGATTTTTTCCTGTCTCCCGATTCTTTTTGACTAATCATAGGCGTAGGAGTCGGGGACTAGGGCCGTAGCCCCCAACCAAAAAAACCTGTGAAAATTCGAAGGGAATTTTTCAGGCACCTACTGAAAGAAAAATAAATTGCAATGATGTAGCTAAAGGTAAGCAATAAAAATAAAGTTTTGATTTGAATTGCACCAGCACCTATATATTTGGTAATTCACCAGTGTATTTTCCATGGTTAAACTTTTATATTTATTATCAGTGGCGTATTAAGGGCATTGTCATTGAGTCACATCCCCCTCCCTCACTGATACTGTTTTTGTTCTTTTTAAGTACCTAAAAAACGCAAATTTTTAACACAAATTTTATTTCAAAGGTAGCAAATGTGCACCAGATTGCATGTAAGGACACCTAATTTTCCAAAAATTTTCAGAGGGGAGCGGGAAACCTCTTTCCATTAGTCCCCACCCCAAGACCAACAATCACACAACATATGTCATGGCCCCCGGGCCGTGGGATAAAATCTGGCTATGACACTGATTATTATCATTATTATTGCTGTAAGAACTTTCTCAAAATATATAACGATAATAGAAAACACGGCAAAAGTGATTGAATGGAATTGACATGCGATCATTGTGATGTAATAACCGATGCATGTCTATATAATGCCATGTACATTTACTGGTTGAATGCGCGCGGAGCGCACGAAAAATTTTGGTTACATTTTACGGGCAAGTCGCTACAGTCCTCCCCCCACCCAAAACGAAAATTGGTTTACGCCCATGACAGTAATGATAACATTAAACATCCATTCCCTACCTCACAAAGCCGTTCTTTTGATACTCAAATGTGAGTAGTAACTAAACCGGTAACCATAAGAGGTAACCACAATTCGGGGTCTGGGAAGAGAACACATGGCGCTGTTGTTAGAAAACAAGTAAAACTGCCAAATTTTAATGAGCAGAGTTGGCGCCGGGGGGGGGGGGAGGGGGCAGGGGAGCTACAGCCTATCCCCATCCCGTTGGGGCAAAAAATGGGCGTCGACGGTGAGCAGGAACCTCGGTTTTTTTTTTCAAAAAAGGCAAAGAAAGGTCCTCGAAAACTGGGCCGACGGTGGTCGGTCTCCAAGAACTGAAGTGCAAAAAAAGCAAAAAGAAGGTCATAAAAATTCGGGTTCAGCCGGTTCAGCCACCTGTCGGGGAGCCCAGCCCCCCCCCCCCCCGCCTTAGGACAAATCCTGTCGCCACCCCTGTAAACGGGTAAACAGACAGTCTTTCGGCCAAATGTACCACCATTTTCCACTTAGGCATAATCAAATACTGGGCCAAAGCCAAAAATGGTCATCTCCAAACCTAAAATTTGAACGATGTCGAATGGGTTCAATTCACCAATGGTAATTTAGCTTACAACGCAAAGTTTGAAATCTGAAGAATAAGTGAAATTGCAGCAAATTGCACATTCAGAGTTTGGTGGGACGGGATTAGGAAAAAGGGACATGTCAACATATATAAAAGAATTTGAATTCCCTTCTTTTTCTGCGTCAAAGTGCTTTAGTAAACACAATTTATGCACTGAAAAAAGGTAAAAAACTTAAAAAAAGTATGCCCTTACAGATTTACTCATAACTTGACTGTAGCTGCCAGAGTCATGTTTTGAAAGCTTTTGTAAAAAACATGGCATATTTCTCCACCTTAAATTTATTGTTGAAGGTACATCATGCATACTTCCAAACTTTGGGCTCTCAAATATGATCCCCCATGGTTTTTGTCGAGTTTCCTTCTGACTTTTATGTAAATTATGCCCCTTCTTCCTCTCTGCTAACCATGAAGGAGATTTAAAACCTACCTTGCTTCTTGAAAATATTAAGAGCAAATGTATATCTTTCCACACTGAAAAAGTAAAACCTGTTGGTCATTGCTCATTGGGTCAACAAATTCCTTGTTCAAGGCCCATTTTCCCCATATTTCCCATGAGACCAATTAAGGACCCTATCAACTCAGTCTTTGAAGAACGTTTTTTGATAATGCTTGCCCACTGCTAATTGCCCTGTAACCAGATAATGCTGAGCAAAATTATGAGAGCCTCGGACCACTTGATGTTGGGCCCAGATGGGCCAAAAGTTTGAAAAAATCACTTTCGGAAAGTTAAACTGCTTTTTGAAGACCGACATTTTCATAATTATGGTCTTCACTTCAGTTTTTACATCACACACTGTTAATATGGCTATAACTCACTAGACATACAAATTTTCAGCTTTTTTCTTATTCCTGTGAATTGTAATGGACCTCCAAAATCATGCAAAATGACAATGTCAGCTCTCACCTAAAAGAGCAAGAGATTGCGCAATACTTTTTAAGAGGACTATTACTATTAATCAGGTCAAGCTGTGGAACAGAAAGTTTCCATTAATTAGTTTTGTCTGTAATGTAAGGTTCTGAGGAAGATTCATGAAAAGCTAAGGGGGTATCTTTGGAACCCATAAATAATGAACAGGCTTCACTAGGTTCCGTCCCACCACAGTGACACACTTTTGAAAAATTTGCATAGCTCCTTCAAAAGAAATGTGATTTATGCGATTGTTTTCATAGTAAAAGAAGAATAATCAGACTTTATTTCAATCTTGAAATTTTATCTTATGTCCCACTACTTTTGATAATAATTAAATATTGGTCACATGTTTCCGAATGTGTGAAACTTATCATTCCGTCCCGCCACGTCCATAAATTTGTATTACTATGGTTACACCTTGAAAATTATGTTGCTTTTCATTGTGCCTTTTAATAGTCCGTAACTGACCAGTTTCTATGGAACCAATGAATTATTCACAGAAGCTACATGTAAACAGGAACTATTTAAAAAGGCTATCAAATTACGTCCCACCACAATACGGTAATTTTGGCTCTGGCCCTATACCGAAAAATTTTCCAAAGGGGAGTGGGTATCCTTCGACCCCTCCCCCAAGACACAGGTCAGTCACACGTGATCGAACTCCTTCGCAAAATCCTGCGTACGGGCCTGTAGTTCATAGTTATTACCTTTAAAATGGTCAAGAGATGAAGTTCAAACCGTGGAAAATTACGCGCAAAGCGCAATAAATTTTTCTTTGAATAAGATTTGCATGACAAAACCTGCATTCGGCTCTGCATCGAGACACTTTCAATCCATCAAACCAACAAGCCACTCTAAAGGCCAGTCTTTTACCTGGGAATTCGTAAATAGCTTACAACTTTTGCTGCTATGCTTCTCCGAAAGTTGTTATCGGAAGATAATGATAATAAGATCAACGCTGAGGAAAGCTTTGAAGCGCGTGGAGCGAGCAAAAATTTTGATAGTTTGCGAACGATTTGCGAAAATTTTGACAGTTTGAGAAACATTTGCGAAATATAATGATTACAATAGATCCATCAATCGGTCGAAGACACACCTCACCCTACCCCCAATTACACCCTCAAATAGTAGCAAATATTAGTATCGTTGACCATACTTCGGGGGACGAAAGGGGGTCCATCCTTTAAACAGATTCTTGGGTGAACATTTTCAGCCCCCTTCCTCCTCGCTAAAATTGTCGTCCTTGTGAGAAGGTACGATGTTGGGAGACTGGGACTCTTCTGTATTATTTTATAGGCATTAATATTCAGGTCTCGAACTGCAGTCATATGCATTGGCGTCGTTAAGTGTGGGCAGGGTGGCACGTTCCCCCAAGAGTTGTCTGAACCCCAGTGTGTCCCAACGAGATTTTGGGTATGTAAAAAAATATGCACAATCAAGATGTTATGTTTGAAAGTTCGAGGTGCAGCCACGCACTACATCAGGGATCATAAAGTGGGGATACCTAAACTTAAGAGATAAAAGGACTTGCACAAAATTTTCATAGATGCTCAAATCCACAATTTTCTGGTCACTTCGCTTGTGCACCTGGGAGGGTCTCAGCAGGTGCTACCCACCCTTTCCCATTTATTGGTAAAGAAAATGCCAAACCATATATTGGTCATAGTTTTAATTTTGAGACACCAAAAGCCCACTGAACTGCGTTCAAGCGGACTTCTTTTCCACATTTTCCCCACTAGCCCCTGATCTGAATCTGAATTCGATGTGTCTTGGTTGCTCCAATGGAAGGCTTCACCTCAGTGGCATACCTGGAAGGTAGTTGTCCAAACATCAATTACTACTATGCAGCAAGAGAAGGTTTATTTTTAAACTCAATGCAAACGTTAACATGATCCGCTGTCCCCATTCATACCCCCCCCCCCCATCATAAAATCGTTTGTGCGAGTAAGGCTAACACATTGGCCAGTTCTGACTTCAATTTTTGTGGCCCGTTTTAGTGCGCTGCAATGACATTTTGGAGATTTGCAAATGTTTTATTCTAATGGTCACATTTTTACAAATACCCTAGAGCCTCCGCATAGGCTGCACCCCTGGACCCCCAATGGCGTGTTGTTCCTGGATCCCACTAGGGGTCCTACAGTGGGCCCATGGGGTTTGACGCCTACACCTGGTAGTGCTGCGCGTTCCTAAGTGGCTTAGTCTTCAGTGACGTCCAGCTCTTCATTTTGATCCCACTTCGAAAAGTCTGGCGGCGCCACAGGTCACATGACTACGCTAAGCAGCCACAAATATCTCTAAAACTGGGTGTCAGACAAAAGTAACAATTTGGATCTAACTTTCTTGTGAAACTTTGAAGGTAAGTTTAGTTGTTGGAACACGCGTATGAAAATGGGCAGGGGGACTGTCCCCACATTTTTTGGCAAACCAAAATACCGTATAGAATCAGTACAAAAATAAGGTAAAAATTCTTCTGAAAAGGCTCAGAAATTTGAGCAACAAATGTAGTGGCCCGCTTTAGTGGCTGCACCAGGGTTTTGAAAGTGAGGGAAGAAATGGACGGAAAAGGAATGTGTTGGGGGGAGAACAATTTTTGTGCGTAGCGCGAAATCGAGTGCAAAGCGCGAGTTTTAACGGGTGGGGTCCAAGGTCCCGCCTTGGGGCCCTTGATTGGGTCCGTGGGCGCAGCCTCGGAAGCTCTGACGTTTTATCATATCTCTGGGTATAGTTCAGGAGCTGGAAGTGAGGCCAACTAAGGGGCAAAGGTTCTGACTGAGGGGCGTTCCCCCTGCCCCTGCACCCGGCGTATCCCCTTGGTGCCGCCACTGATCTTCTCAAACCCAAATGATTCTATACGTCTATGATCAGATGATTGTTGGAAAGGGTTCACTATGTAATCTTCTCCCATCAATAATTGCTTGAAAAAGGTATCTCTTTTTACCACTTTTATAGTAAAAAATAATGAGAGCAGGATGAAGGAATACTGAGATTTAAAATTTTGAAGTTCTCTGGTTTATATTAACACCAACTTGCAGACAAGAGTTGGACGCGTTTTGGGATATCTTGTAAGACGCTAAAATAGTGATGTTGGATGTCAATATCTTAATATCATTCGCTGAAGATATTAAGATATTGAGATCCTGTAATGCAATATTTCAATATTGTATGCTAAAATGTTGAGATGAAACGATCTCGTATGTCAATATCTCAATATCTTTCAGTGAAGTTATTAAGATATTGAGATTCTGTAATGAAATATTTCAATATTTTACCCTAAAATGTTGAGATAAAACGATCTCGTATGTCAATATCTTAGATATTAAGATATTGAGATACTGTAATGCAATGTTTCAATATTTTACGCTAAAATATTAAGATGAAACGATCTCAGATGCCAGTACCTTAATATCTTTCAGTGAAGATATTAGGATATTGAGATGCTGTAATGTAATATTTCAATATTTTACGCTAAAATGTTGAGATAAAACGATCTCGTATGTCAATATCTTAATATCTTTCAGTGAAGATACTAAGATATTGAGATGCTGTAATGCAATGTTTCAATAATTTACGCTAAAATATTAAGATGAAACGATCTCAGATGCCAGTACCTCAATATCTTTCAGTGAAGATATTAGGATATTGAGATCATGTAATGTAATATTTCAATATTTTACGCTAAAATATTGAGATGAAAGGATCTCGGATGTTAATATCCAAATATTTTACTGACAGAAAGTCGAGAAAGTCACATAATATCTCAACATCTGCATGACACCTTAAAAGCTCCGTAAATATGTATTGGAAAATGGTTTAATTCTTTTCATGCACCACTATTTGATTGACAGGTCTCTTTGTTCTTATTGTTAAGTCTCTGTAGATTAAACACTGTTAACGGTTAATGGTGATCCCCCTTTCTTTTCCAGATAATTCAAATACAAAGGCCATTGTTTATACATACTCTGAAGTGAGGTGTGTTTCCGCCGATGTTTAAGCTTTAATTAGGATTTTCAGTAAAACGACTGGCAACAAGCATTTACAAAACGTACTTCAATTGTGCCCCCACAATTTTAATACTTCATCTGCTGGAGAAATTGTTCAAATCTACACAATTCTCACAGATTTTAACATATATGCCTATCCTTAAAGGGGCTCATTGAGTTGATATAGGTAACGTTCTGAGGGTGTTTAAGGGTCACTGCCACATGAAAATGCTTATAATTAGCATTGCTAGTCAAGTTTCATATCCAATAGTTATGGAAAAAGTTAAATTTTTGAGTTTTTTGATGTCCAGACTTGTAATAGATTTGTGCATAATTTGAAAAAGTGTCTTGTCACAAAATTTCTGAAAACCCAATTCAACCGTTAAGTACTCACTCGTAAAACATTTATTTGTATGTTGGGTATAGGGATTGTCTAAGTTTGACCATCTGTCATTGGTATGTGAAAAAAAACTTAACAAGTTTGGAAAAAAATTGCTGAATTTCATGAACCAACTCAATGAGCCGCTTTAAGAAACATATTTGGAAAGTAAGTTGAAAAGGAATTCTTTGCTTACTTAAAATGAAGTGACGTTAAGTGTGACTAATAACGTCGAAAAGTTAAAATTTCATATTTTTGCATGACGGCTGGCAACAAAAAATTAACGGGTGCAACGACAGAGGTGTGTCTTCTAATTGTTACTTTGACAATGCTTCACTAATCTTAGTAATTTAAGGTATTGAAAAGAGAATTTTGAGGAGAAAGGGAAGAGTACCGTCGGAAACTAACATTGCTTTAAAGAGCTTATAGAACGTTGTATCTCCATCCTCCTAACAACTCCCTGCGGTAACTCACAACGTACATGCGTGAGTAGGAACTTAGCGTTGCACGTTGTTTCAGTGGGATACTGGGAAGACACATCATTTTCAGAAAATTCATAAACAAACAAGCAAAAACCGCCTGGCAAGTTCCTCACTCCTTCCGTTCCCTTGTTTAGCAGTATTTCCTTACAACACGGTTGCTAAAAGGAACAATTTCACAAAAAGATGCGACAGGAGGGTAATGTTCGTAAAGAACCACAGCGGCTAAAGATAAAAATGACAGGAAAATATTATGTTCAAAATTAATGACGTCACTAGTGTTTAATGTAGTAGAACACCCTTACGCAAAAAGCTGCATGAATACCTCCGTAAAACATCAAAATATCGAATTACCACTTTAGTATCCAATTCCCACAGCTGTATCATATGATTTGGTTGAAACCGTTTTGAGTAGTGCTGAATTTTTCTTTTTTTTTGTGACGTGATCACCGACTAAACAAGCTCCTATTCGCAGAGGGAGATTCAAGTTTCAGTTGAAACTTCTCTGTTAGGCCTAGAAGATAACAACACAGTTAGTAATACTCATTTTTCCCATCCTGGAAATTTCACTGTCGTAGCCGTTATCTGTCTCTGCCCCCCAGGACGATACCTCCTGGAACGGTCTTCATTTCTGAAGAAACTAACGAGTTACTTGGTAATTTGTTTTTCTTATTTCAATGCGATGCTCATAAAGACTCGACAACGTTTATTTCAATAGATTGGTCAAATTATAAGGAAAGGAGGATAAAGATCTTTTTCTGGAAGCAGTTGACAAAAATGATAAAACGGGTGGGTTAAGGACATGATACAGCCTTTCCAAAAACACAATTAAAATTTCCTTTTAGGAATATGCCACAATATGTAAAATTGTTTAAAGATCCTTAAAAAGATGGTTTGCTTTTTTATGGATATCGTCGATTATTCTACATTCACCCATAATTAACAAAACCAACAGCAAATCACTGCGACAAGTTCCAAAAACGACCTTTTTTTTTTTTTTTTTTGATTGAAACAGTTCATTTCCAAGAAAATATCAAATATAACTATACAAATCATACGAGTAAGAGGTAAATGCCCGAAAAACTTGCAAAAACGGAGTGAAGTAATATTAACACTGACTGACATTACGCACACACAAGGAGGCACTTGCATAATAATACTTTTAGTCATGACGATTCTCCCAAATAGGTGTTATGAATCGAACTTGGCGTAAGTTCGCTCTTAAAATGCCAAGAATCGCATAAACCTAACAGTATAAGTTGGAAAGAGTAACTTGATTGAGCAAAAGTACCGGTAGTGAACATTGACACATAAACTTTAACAAAAAACTTCGTTAGAAAATTGTGAAGTCTCCGGTTGGCCAGGACGTATAGCACCCCAAAAGGCTCACAACATTATGATGATGCACTGAAAATAAATATACGTTCATGTACTAAAATAACAAGAACTTGTAAAAAGATGCATAGTTTTCCGTACTTAATTGCTTGCTATGCTGGGTACCGAGCACAATTACAGTCAGACAGTAGGTATCGTACTTTAAATGGAGTTAAAGCAAAAATTTGATTTTCACATGTGAAAGAGGACTCAAATATACACAGTGTGGTGAAATTTCCATTCAGAGAAGACATGTATTTCCCTAGATATTTCGAAGTGCCAGTAAGCTTGCGGGCAGAAGAAGTTATATCACTTCTCACATCCCTGTGGGAGATGCAAAGGTTGTTAAATTCTCACTGTCACTTATTCAATCACTCTTTGATAATATGAAATTGTTGAGGAGAACATTGGTTGTCAAGTTGAAAGAAAAACAAAAGACTGCCCATTAATGTCCGGATATGATGTCGTCGTATGTGCTCGCTTCTAGTTCATCTTGTGTTGAAAATGTGGCCACTTTACTTGCTCATTTCTTGAGAACCACGCATCGCCCGATTTCAATGCAAATTTCACCGAAATCCTTAGAATAAGGACCTCTAACATATCAAAACTTGGTGTGACCTTAAACCCTTTTTTTAAAAGTCTCCGCGGTATGAATCAGTAAGGAGTCGAACTCCAGAGCTCGCGGGTCGGAAGCTCCTCTAACCTACACTGGGATGGCGGACTGCAAAACTTATGATTGATCAAAGAAGGAGAAATCCCTTTTTCATCACGTTGAAAAGCTTAAAAGGGATGGCACCAGGATTTACCTGATAGGGGGCCAAGATCCCGAACGCAGAGAGCAATAACCTGAAAAGACAACGAAAGACGCTTGGAGTCATACCGGGGCCACCTTGCGAAAGTATCGACAAGATCTGCAAGTGAGGTAACTACAGACTTTCCTGAAGGGCAGGTGGGGGCACCTCTCTGCCATTCTTACCTTACGCTTTTGCTGCTGAAAATGTATGTTTCATTTGATATACATACGTATAGCAATGGAACCAACACACTTATTTCAGTTTCCCCTTTATCTATATATTCAGTATATTTTTAATTATAGTTAAGCTCTTGATGAGCAGTTGTTTCATGACGTTAGGCATGCACCGTTTAAGAAACTTTTTATGGTTGAAGCCTATGAATTACACTTTAAATTGAGTTTCAAACCATCCCGATAATTTATAGGCCTATGGGCACTGGAGCATTTCAGTTTGAGGCAAGAGACGAATCTCTTCCCGAAAAATGTTACCCTGCCCGAAAGACTACCAGTTGGCGCGGAGCGAACAGAAAATTTTGAAAAATCTCAACTCCTGGGACAGTGTTGTGAGCGAAATCTAAGCATTCGTTATTTTGAGCTTTCATTTGTTTTAATTCATTATTTTGAGCAATATAAAAAATGAAACATTTTCAAAATTTGGATCATTCGGCGTTCAGTAATGAAAGTATTCTGTCGCGTTTTTCAAAAAATTGATAGTCTTTCGGGTAGAATCGATCTTCCCTAACAAAATCTCCAAAACAGTTCTCTGAATTTATTTCACATCTTACGAGGAAGAGATCCTTTTCACTTTCAAGTATCCATTTGATACCCACAATAAATAAGTAAGTCACTCCAGACAGTACGAATTAGCCATTTATAACATCACTTTGTCTTCAGAAAGTCAACTGATGTATCTAGTTGAGATTTACTCATTTATTTGAAAGTGTAATGTTGCAGTTATTTTCGGACATTAAATCGCTAAGCCAAGAAATTACCAGTTCTAAATACGTCATTTATACCAGTAACATACTAATCTAGTACTCTCCCCTTACATCTTGTTCCAGAATTTAGTCGTTTGCCACAGTCGTTTTTTCCGTTGGCATAAATCTTGTGACCCAATTTAGATACTGTAAACCCTTTGCTCCAGTTATGTCTGTTACATGAGCATGCGCAGAAAAATTAGAAAAGCAGAGATGAATTAACTGATACATTTCCTTTTGTCCTTACACGTTACAAGCAAATCTAAAATATATGTAAATCAAACGTGGAGAGAGAAAGAGGAAAAAAATATTATGTCATATTCTGGGTAGAATGAAATTACTCCTCCGATAACATCGATGTTTGTCATTCCTCTCTGTTTAAAACACATAATAGCCATTAGTTTTGACATTAGTTTTGCTGAATAATTCATTTTCAGTCTTGAAACTGACCAAAAAGCATAAAATCTTCATAGGCTGTTCTGTTCAAAAAAACGAAGAAAGTCAAAAGAAAAAAAACATCGCTTACTCTGATACTCTGAATTTTTTGAATTGGATGTCAATCAAAAATAGTAAGTTAGTAAGTTAGATAGCTAGTTTAGTTATTTAGTTGGTGAGTTAGTCAGTCAGTCAGTCAATCGATCAGTTAGTTAGTTAGTTAGTTAGTTAGTTAGGTAGTTAGTTAGTTCGTTCGTTCGTTCGTTCGTTCGTTCGTTCGTTCGTTAGTTAGTTAGTTAGTTAGTTAGTTAGTTAGTTAGTTAGTTAGTTAGTTAGTTAGTTAGTTAGTTAGTTAGTTAGTTAGTTAGTTAGTTAGTTAGTTAGTTAGTTAGTTAGTTAGTTAGTTAGTTAGTTAGTTAGTTAGTTAGTTAGTTAGTTAGTTAGTTAGTTAGTTAGTTAGTTAGTTAGTTAGTTAGTTAGTTAGTTAGTTAGTTAGTTAGTTAGTTAGTTAGTTAGTTAGTTAGTTAGTTAGTTAGTTAGTTAGTTAGTTAGTTAGTTAGTTAGTTAGTGAGTTACTTGGTTAGTTACTTGGTTAGTTACTTGGTTAGTTAGTTAGTTATGATTGTAGATTTTGATGACAAATGACTTCCTTTAGTTATCGTAAGCTGGGTACCTAAGCTACCAATACGCCGAATCTTTTGGTTTAGACATCTATGAGTTTTGTATTGGCAGAAAGTATATTTCAACATCATTTTTTATGATACAATGAAAAAGGCAACACCTTTTCTACCAATATGGCCACAAAAGCGCAGGAGGAAATGTACGCGAAAAAAAGACTTCCAAAAACCTCCAAAATCTTCCAATCTCAATTTCATTTTACTGGACAGCAACCTTGAAAAAAACTGGAAAAATTTCTATTGAGAAAGTGATTTACACCCATTGGAACTATCAGAAGAATTAGCAGGCCCTGTTTTACGTACAACCACATTTGACCATAGTGAATGAAGTTTTGTAACAGCCTATCCTACTCGAAAACCTCGCGGAGTGAACTCGGTTTGTTCACTCCCACTTTAAGGCTTCGCAAACCACCGTCCGTATGGAATACCGTTTTAACATTTATTCGGGAATTTCAGATATCTCTAATTAATTTCAGATATCTCTGATTCAATTTCAGATATCTCTTAATAATTGTAGATATCTTCAAATAATTGCAGATATCTTCAAATGATTTGCAGATATCTTTAAATAATTGCAGATATATTTGAATAATTTTAGATATCTCGAAATAACGAAGTATTTCAGACATCTCTAATCCAATTTCTGTGGGTGGCATGGGCTACTGCATGATTTGAACGGGACCAGATGTTGCCTTCTCCTGAATATTCACTAACATTTATCCAGTCTCGAGGCCATATATTTCTATGAATATCCAAAGAATCTGTTTGGTGTTTTCTCTTTGGCAGACTTGGTGGGGATATGACTGAACAAGGAATATGCCCTACAGTCTGCTACTCAGGCAACTACTCGAGAGGCTCATAAAAGACACGGGTATTTGCTGCACCTCATAAACTTTGCCTTGCTGAATAGAAGGTAAGATTTAGTAATGAATTGCGCTCACAATCACACTGATAAATTACAGAACAAAAAAAAAAAAGAAGAAGAAGAAGAAGAAAAGAAAGAGATACGTACAGAAAAGTTCAGGCAAACATAAAATTTTCTCCAATCTTTAGGTGTCTCTTTTATTTTTTGTTCTGTAAATTTGCAGCGAGTTTTAACAGTTTAAAGTACACTCACTTCAGCTTCTCAAAAGTCCAAAACGAATCAAGTAGAAGCATTTTGAATAGAAAATTCATTCATAATTCATGTCGAAGTCTCAGTAGCCTAAATAGTGTGTTATAATTCCACAAACTAACACAGGCAAGAAATCTTCATTTGAAAAATTGAAATTACAGCTTCAGGCAATACACATTCTTTAATGGAACGTTAATCTCTTGTGTGTTTTAAGAGTGTTACAGAGCTTTCGCTTATGTAAAAAGTAATAAACGATTCAGTCTGCGCGTGAAAGATTTTGGCTCTTAAACCTTATAAATATATTATTTCAGATCGGTTAGGGTAATAAGCCAGACTATAGACCTGCCAATCTCGCAGTCCGTCCGCACCACCTTTCGGAAGTTTTTTTCTTATTGTAAATCTGGCCTCACGCAGGAGGAAACACAAGAGACAAAACTAAGAGAGACGCTTCATTTGCAAGCAAATGTCAAACAAGTCAACTTGATGTAAAGTATAAAAAGGACAGAGATTGCTCGGTTGGATAGGAAAACTCACATGTATTGCTGCGTTGCTGAAGGAGAGAAACAGCCTGCGTTTATTGAGTGGAATAATCTTAATAATTGCATAATTTGAGGTCTCTGTATGAGAGCAATGCACTCCTTAAGTGTATTGGACAGTCTTGTAACATCAAAGTGTGCAACAAAGTCGGTGTTAAAGATGAGTTACTAAATTGAAGACAGTTAATAACTGGAGGACAAACATTGTGCAGTTGTGAGACAACTTCAAAGTGGACAAGTGGGCAATTCGCGTTAAAGACAATTAGAACTTTCACATCTTGGTCCATCCTGTATATCATTTTTATTTTATTTTTCTCATACATAGTTGCAACACTTTACATTGTCAGTTGTGTTTTGTGATTTGAACCAATCAAATCTTGATCTTTTAAGCTTCAATTTTCAAACCATTTCGTGGAGACGCGAGAAAAAAGGACCGATAACCTCATATCGCAAATCAACAAATTAGTAAAATGCATTCTTACGTCAACGTTTGGATGTAAATTTATACACAAGAAATCCATAGAGAACTCGCTTCAAGATTTTACATTAGCACCTGTCCTAATCATGCCAATGGCGCACCACTGACCGGAATGATAAGTATAAAGTGTGATCTTTATGTCATGATCGCAGAGGCCTTAGAAGAACAGTTTACTGTTTCAGCTTGATTTGTGCTAAGTCAGAACACACTATTGCATTTACTGTTGTATAGAGAAGCATACACGAGAGGGGACAAGGATGTAGAGAGAAACGACAGTGTTTCTACATTGTAAGTTCATGTCTTTGTATTTTCTTTTGATATACTGATGATAAAACTAAAGCGCTATCAAAGTTATCACTCTGCTAATTGGTAGCTCACAGGAGAGATACTGGCATGGAAGTTGACATCGTTTTGCTTCCACAGAGGTTACAGAAATGTGTTTACTAATCATCAACTGTTTGGAAAGCTCTTTTTGTGGGTCAATAGCTGCAAGAAACTGACTGCCTCATCAATGATTGGAGCTCTGGAATAAGCTTCATTTCGCATTATTTAAGCAAACTATCAATATTTTTCTCTCTGCCTGAGCCTCTTTATACTTTATGACGCTAACGTCGAAAACGAATTTGTGCTTTTCAAGTTCTGGAACTATTGTTAGAAAGGTTAAACGGATAAAAATGTGGTTGGCATATATATACAAAGGTTTACAATTTTATTGAGCATTATTTCACCGATCATGTTTAATTTTTAACGTTGACTTTTGAATTTTGTGGGTAAAGCATACAAAGACGTCGAAGGAGACTAGAAGTATTACATTTGCCAATGAGTTTTTGTGATAAAGAGACCGCAGAATATCCTACACCAGCCACCAGTTTTGTGGGTGTTTGAGATCACAATGATCAGTGAAAATGAAGGCGGACTTTCCAATTCGTCTAACTTTGATGAATCGAAATGGAATTTTTGTGATAATGACTCCCCTGTCCTCAATTTATCTGACTACAATATGTCGGAAGTCAAATGGTTCTTTTATCCGGACATTGATTACATTCTCATCGGTCATGTGATGCCTTTTATACTCACTTTTGGATTGGTGGGCAACGCGCTGTTTGTCTTCGTCATCATGCGCGTAAAATCAATGCGCACAGTTACGAATATTTATCTTATAAACCTAGCGATTGCAGACTCGTGCTATATAATGTTTGGGATAATGGACAAAATGGCGGGTATCCGTTCGTCACCCGTACTGTTGGACATGCACGCATTGGGAATCACGTGGTGTGTTACAGTGTTCCCATTTGTCAGGATGTGCGCTTTTGCGTCACTTTTCCTCGTAACCTTGGTGACATTTGATAAATATTATGCTATTTGTAAGCCTCTCGAACACCACCTTCGAACCTCACCGGGCAGGTCCCATACAAAGTATGTCATTCTTTTAGCCTGGACGTTTGCCTTTTGCATCGCCGCTTTCACTATTCCAAATTACAGCAGGATGGTGTCAGTCTGTGTAATATATCCAGCACAGTCACAGCAAATTTATCCAGAAATTGTGTCCTATTGTAGTCCGATGAAACAATGGATGCCGACTGTTGTTCACGGTGTCCAAACACTGCCTTTTTTCCTTGCTTTGTTTCCTAATATGTTCATGTACTGTCAAATAGTAAGACGTCTGCATAATCGAAAACTTGTTGGCAGCAACATCCCATCGTTAGTGCGCAACCGTCTAAAGTTACGTAACACCGTCGCAAAAATGCTCGTTTTCAATGGTACGATATTTTTTCTTTGCAACATGCCATTTCACACCACATCCCTTATTTACATGATGTCCCGATACTTCAACGAAGCCAGCAAAAATGCATGGGAGATTAAACTACAGCCTATTCAACCAGTGATACAACTATTGATGTACGTTAACTCTGCCTCTAATCCATACATATACCATTCCGTCAACAGAAGTTACCGCAAATGTTTATACCGAGCCGTTTTTTGCTCAAAGCCTCGAAAAGGTGTCGGTATGATACGAAGCACCATAATGCCAGGGACACTAGTACCCAACGTCAACATCACAGAAGCAATATCTGATGATACTCACTTGTAAAGAGAGGTGGCGATTTCAACGAAAGAATTTAGTCCTAATTTCATGAAAGACGTTAATCTGGAGAAAATCAAGTACTGGTATGATCCGAAACATGGAGGTGTACATTCATTGTAACAGCAGAAACCAGCAATGGCCTGTTCCTTCTGTTCATTAACGTCGCCCAGTAAATGCTCAGGATGCTGTAAAAATCTCGAAGGCACGATAAGTAGTCATAAAAAGCATTTCTTTTTTAAACGTATATATCTTCATATTTTTTCGAATATATATGCCTAAGATTTAGGTGTTTTCAAACCCCCGAGAACAATTCCTGCTGAGTTTCAAACTCAAATAAAGGAAGAAAGACTTTAATTTTGAAGACGACAGTATTTGTTATAATTTTACACTCTAAAACGTGTTTAGCTTTTAAATATTTATTTTGCCCCACTTTGTAAACGCGTTTAAATTCTAAATATGTTTAGCTTTTAAACATTAAAGGTTTAACAATTAAGTGTGTTCGAAAGCGAAATGTTTGGGAGTTCGTGTTTGCAAACTGTGGGCAAAATAGTGCTTAGAAAACGTTTAATTCCTCAACACTTTTTAGTGTTATCATTAAAGAGATTACCAACATATGTTGGCACTTACAGCACCATTACAACAAAAAGACATTGGAAGTACAACTTGTGCATTTAACACGATTAACTCCTTCAACGCTGTGTGGTCCCCTTCGACCTTTCACGGTGTCCACCAGTATTCTCTTGCGTCATTATGATACAATGATAATTACTATGACGACATCACATTGTTCAGGGCTTCCCCACCTGTCCATAATGAGTTAAATTTGAAAGTTTTTCGCCAGCTAGGGCAGGTAAAAATGCCCTAGAAAATATTAAGCTTTTGAAAGATAACCTGCTAAAGACAATGTTAAAATGATATGCTTCCTAGAAAAACATCACCTTTATCTGGTCCTGTTACCACGTCTACAATGGATGGGACCATACTCCTCATACCTCCCTCCAAGGAGCGAGTATGTGAGGGTGCCATTTCCATTGCAGGTCCTATGATCAGATTAAACGTAACTCTCTTCCTTCTCACATAAGGAATCCCAAATTTATTGCACTGTTCAAAAACAGCTTAAGACTAACCTATTTTATTGACTGTTGTTTTGTTGTCATTAGTTTTCTTGTTTAAGCTCATTGATCATATGATATTTGCGCCACATAAAAGTTTGTATGTATGTCTGTATAATTTCTTTTGAATCGCCATTTTAAGCTGTTATTAATGGAAAAAGTAAAGAAGGAATATTAGGAAAATTAACAATCCAGGCAAATGATGACGTATAAAAGTTGTTTCCCATGGATTGCCGTGCACTTAGATGCAGTTTTACTGCCCAATTTTCAACCAATTTTTTCCATTCGAGCCGACCACGGCCTTTCTTTCTAGTTATGGTTCACTGGCTTGTTTTCCCTACTCCATTGTTAATGGTGAGCACCAAGTACAATGTTAGTAGGTTCCGTTTTTAAAGTCTTCCGTATGTCTGGACCAGGACTCTAAATGCCCCCCCCCCCCCGGCTGCAAGTCGGGAGGTCGGGAGTTCGAAACTATAACCACTTAACCATACAGTCTGTGTATTGCCTTGGAGAGATAGGAGTCTGTCTGTGTTGTGCAAATATATTAACATAACCCCTAGTCTCAGAAAATTTCAATTAGATAAATGCTTATCTTAACTGAACAATATCAACCATCTCTTGTAAGCATAAAGCTCACATACAGACCCACAGGTATGAATAGTAATGCAAATAAGGCTTTTGCTGTCCAATGCAAGATATTATCTTACAAAGATAAAAATCGTAGTTTCCGTTACATAGATATTCAGGAAAATGAAAATATTTACTTCATCACTTTATGTATAGAAATTAAAGATAGACGGGTTCAGAGAACTAGAAAATGGAAATATGAAGCAATCTTAAAATGTCTCAATAGAATTTTTTGCACTGACGTCACACGACGCCATTTTGGAGGCAACGCATTGAAGGCACACTGGAAACACGACATAGAGAAGAACACGCACAACTGATTGTATACATATAAGGTGTCTGTATTTGTTGGTGGAGGTTGCATTCATTGATAAGCGTTTGCTTTCATTAGAGGGGGCATAACTTATATCCTAAGAGTCATTGATTTTAAAAGAGTTCCATATTGCCCAATTTCTGAGGGAGCAGAGAAAAATTGGCTCAGGTGTTACCCAGAGCTTGGTCAGTCTAAGAATGCAACATTTTATATGAAATTATTTTCTTTGACATTGGAGTATGCTGCTTCACTTCCATAGCGGTGTTCGTTGTCTCTTAGAAATAGAATGCGTTACAACTTGCGTGCAGGGCCGTCGCGGTCATAGGTATGGGTCCACAATCCCTCTAATCGCCAGGACGGCGATAGTTGAAAAATCTGAAGTTCCATTTGGGATTTTCTGATATCCGGTGTTTCTGACATTTACACTTCATAATATTGCCCTAAAACGAAGAATAATTTTCAAGCATGCCTTTTTCTGTTACGTAATCTGTTCTACCAAAATCACTTTCAAAGCGGATCACCACCATGATCACAACTATGTATAACTGAAAATGGCCTGGCCTATTTTCATTACCATTGCTCGAACTCGGCTGTCGCGGCAGGCCAGATGGCAAACCATTGGACACTGCATGCACATGAACAACTTCTCGTCCATTTTTATCGACAAAATTGGATCTTCTAAACCAGTGGTTCTCAAACTTTTTCAAAATACCGCCCCCATAAGGCATCCATGACTGATCCAACGCCCCCTCCCACCCAACATGCCATCATATTTAGATAAGTCTTTGACTTTGAGCTTTCGACTTTCAATTTCCAGCACTAAAATGACCCAGATAAGTTTTATATTGGGTAAATTTTTGTCAGTAGTTGCTAAACCTTTCGGAGAAGACAGTCTGTGTCAACCACTCTGCAACCTCCTAGCTTCCTTTATTGCCAGAATTTATGAGAACCTCCAGGGACCCCTAGTCAATGCCAAAGCCCCCCTATTGCTTGCAAACTCCTCAACGCCCCCTTAAAACTTTTCAACGCCCCCAGAAGGCGGTAGGGACCACTTTGAGAACCACTGTTCTAAACTGACGACAGGGGTAGGACAGCCTTCCTCGACGGGAGCTTGGCCCCTGGTCCCCCGCAACCCTTGGTTACGTCTGGACTTGGAAATTCCAACTCCTTGGTTGCAACACAAGTATTGACCTTGCGCACACAGATTGAAGATGGGACAAGGTACATGTAATGAGGTGTAACAGAGCTATGAACTTGAGAAGTAGCTAAAAATCACTTCCAAATGCCATACGGTATTAAAATAGCGTTACAAAAGAAAAAAATATGTCCCAGGGCACCCATCCAATAATTTCAGTCCTTGCAGTTTTTTATATATTTTTTATATATTTTTTTTAATTTTTCAGACCTCCCCGACAAAACCATCTACTTTTCCTGACGTGGGATGGGGGTAGGGGGGTTTCCCGACGGGGAGCCATGCAACCCCTTCCTCTGGTGTCACCCCTGTCTCAAGGAGGCGTGGGAATTTTTTGCTTTTGTCCCGTTTTGTTAGCCAAATTTAATGAATACTGGGAACCTTATCGCAAGAGGGCAGCAGATTCACCTCGCAAAATTTGGTAAATACATTCGAAGAAAACTGAAGATGTCTTGGCTCAGAATCTGCGACCATGCAAATTTCCAATTTTCATGACATAAATAGTTTCTAATGCAACATTTCTGTATTTATTCATGATTCGCATTTGTGCACATGAATTATACAGGGCTAAGAAATTCAAAGTGTCTTTGTGGCGAGTATAAAAGCATTTTTATCTTTTCTATAAAATATTTCTCCCAAATTACCACAGTTTCGGTGCGTTTCGCGCACGTAGGTCTTCGATCCTTTTGTACCCTGTTTATCCTATTGTCCTATTAAGTACCTTCCCAATCGCATTCACATTTCTCAACGTAATGGGTTTTACAAGCTGTTCTACTGCAAGAATTCGTTCTGCTTCTTTATCCCCAAATCCCCAAACAGTTTACATCTACTGATTTTTTAAAGGAGTAGTAGGTCTTACAGCTGTTCTAGAGCAAGAATATGGTGGTCTGATTTGCTTGAAATTACCACATAGTTCAAACTCCAGCATGCTATTCATCGGCATGAGATGAAGCAATATTCATTCTCCTCGATCGATTTTCAGTTTTCCCCAGATGCTGTAAAGCTGTATCCCTGAGGTAAGGTGAGATGAACTCGCAACCAAGAATAAATTTTACTCATGTTTTCAAATGGTTCTCAAGCTACGCAAATTTTGGCGCGTACTATGCGCTTCGGACCTTCATTAATGTTGTCGTGGGTAACATCTGGACCAACTAACACAATCGCATAGTGGAATAATCCATGGGTGTCGATTTGATTTTCAAAGTGGGGGGGGGGGGAGGGGCACATATAACCTGAATTTCTTCTTCTGTTCTGGTAAGGTGTATACAGTGGTTAAGGTAAACGTTTTCAGGGTGGGGGAAAACATCCAATTTTCTATTTTTCCAAGTGTGAACACCGCTGTACTATGAATGTAATTTGCGGTGCGTGAAGCGCGTTTAAATTTTAAACGTTTTTAAACAAATATTTGAATATACGGGCCTTGTATTGCAAAAAAGTTTGTATTCTGAATTTCCTGTAAAGAAATTTGATGCGTTACTGGAGAATCTACATTTTCTATTGGCAAATTTGAGATTGAATGGCTACTAAAGATCTTTGCCGCTACATAATGTTAACCAACGTCAATGGAGTGAGGCTATCCGATGAAATTTTAAAAATCATGAGCACATATTGGAGCAAATTTGGAATTTTACGAAAGATATTCATGAAAACAGCACTGTAGTTGCCGGTGTCAGTTGATGTTCTGTTGTCACATATTGTAAATTTCCATTTTGCCACTTCCAGAACTCGGAAATTTGTACCAAACTAAAGGTATGAGCGAGCACTACTGCATCAGGAACAGCACTTTGCGCCGCTCGAAGCGGACGGAAAGGTTTCCTTTTTGGAACAATAATGACGAATATGGAGTTTCTGTTGGAGGGAATTCGGAATTTCATGAAAAGAGAGTTGGGAAAACCACACTGTAGTTGACTGGTGTCTCAAATGGTAAATTTCAGAATTCTTCATTTTTCAGAGCCACCTTTCCCCCATTGTAGCTACGCCACTGGGTGTCTAAAAAGGGGGTCCAGATGCAAAATGGTGCTAAATGCTTCAATACTTTGAATATTTAGGAAAATTCTGAAGTTTTCAAAACATGCATGGTCTTGAAAATGTGGGTGATTACTTCAGCGGACTTCGGTTAATTTGGATTTAAATACCGGGTGTACTCTAAAAGTGATCAGAATCACACGAAAAGTTTGCGAATGATTTATGCAAAAGTTCTGATAGTTTAGGAACCATTATCAATGACCATGATTATAATAAAGACATGAATTGATCAAAAGTACAATTCAATCTACATCGGGAAAATCACAGATGGAAGGGGCGGGAGGAGTGGTACCCACTGGTACACCGGGACTTACTGTTGCTTACCGGTGAAAGATTGTTGATGCAAAAAGAACGAAATACACCCATTAACCTTTCGAGCGACACCTCATCATACACGATCTGAAGACAGAAGATGTAGGTGTACCTCTAATTAAAGATTGAAGTCTGTTATCTAATAAACGTCCGTGTGATTTAACTTCTCTGATAATGGTCTTAATGCGAAATGGTCGAATCGTTATACGAATGTGTGATGTAATTTATTTTCCTGAAAATGTTGCATGCAGACTGAGCACCGAGGCCTTTTTCAGTTTCCTCAAAAGGGGTTTGCCGATTTCAACCTCCTGCCTGGTCATTCACTAAAGATTACAGATTTCATTAAAACTTGGCAGTTGACAATTTCTCTGCTTTTAATTCCTGAATGTCGGGCTCCTTTATAACAGGCCTGCTGGGCTTTGCACACACAAAATGGACAGAATTATAAAGACCGATGAATAATGTATGTTTGAGATGCAACTGATAAGGAGAACATCAATGCAACTGCAAGCGCAGAGCGCGCGAAAATTTTGGTGATTTGCAAAGTTAACATACTGGAAGGAATGACAAAGACAAGTATCGGCCGGCTCCATTATTGATACAGAAATTCGGTAAAAGGCACCTTACATAGCCTACCTATATATTTGTTTTGGTGGCACATAATTTTTAGTTTCCCGTCACAAAAAGTGTGGGGGTGCTTTTGTGTTAGTGTCCCCTCCACTCCAAAAAGTGTGTGAGGGACATGTCCCCCTGTCCCCCAAATCGACGCCCATGCATTAATCACCTCGTTACCATTTGCAATTTGCCTAAAGGGATTTTTTGTTGGGGGTTATCACTGTCTCCATGAAAATTCTGAATGCAAGTTCTGTCAGTAGTGTGCCAGTCAAATTGACCTTCATGTGTTTAGAAACATGCTGCCAATCAAAGCAAAATATCGAATCTCATCCCTCCTCCAAAAACAAAAATTTTCCGAAAAGGAGAGTGTCCCCTCTCCTTCCTTTCACTTCTGCCTTCTCCCCAGGACAGAGATATATATGTATCGTTGCAGTCACTGCATTGATATACTCCTGGAAGGGTCGGGTCAGGAGGAACAGAATAAACGCAGAGTCCCTTCATTGTCATCTCGTCCGTTAAAATATCGGATGCGCGCGTTCTCAAGCACACCATAGGCGTAGGAAGCGAAGCTGGAGGCCACAGCTCCCAGTGAAAAATGAGGCAACTGTAGCATGCTCCCGCCCCCTACTTCCCGGGTCAGAAAATCCTTTTTTCATTTCTCAACATCTCAAAAAAGCAATTTTTTAAAAAAAAAAAATAAAACTTGAAATGCACTAGTGCTGGCTCATAAATCAGTTTGGTAAACTTTTTTGAGGCCTGGAAATAACAGAATCGGATGTTTACGATGGTTAACCTTTACGATATGTGACACCGCATCATCAAGAGACACCGGCAGTTACATTGTTATTTTAGTAAATTGTCTTTCATAAAATTCCAAATACTCGCATATACACCTTTCATCACATGCTGAAGTGTCAAACTATTATGAATTTTCAATATTTGCAGAGGACATAGATATACTGGAATGGCTGTCTAGTGTAGCATGGGTGGCAAAAAACGAATATTTCATATTCCACCCTTTTCAGTGTGCAGTTTCATTTGAAAAGAAAAATGAGTTATGGCATTAAACATATTCATTTAATGAATAATTTCTTCCTATTAGAAAACAAAAACGGAAAATTTGGCATAAAAATGTACCTTTTGGTCAATGGGATAGGGTGAGGGGCATAGTCCAAAAATTGCTCTGCCCTCCACTTACATATTGCTTCCAACGTCACTACAAGACACCAAAGAAAGAAAAATAAATGAATAAATAAATAATAGAAATGCAGTGTCTTGGTGACCTCAGTGCAATTTGGGAACCTGTTTGCAGTTAAATAACAAAGCTTTGAACTTTCATTGGATAAGATTTCTCTTCATTTTTCCTTTTATCAGGTAATCAAAATCCTCGCAAACGAAAAAGTACAACATTAGTAAACGTTAAAAAGTACAATTAAAGATTTGCTTCGTTATTTTGACTCATTCGGATTAACGTGAGTAATTTTGTTTTCTGTATCAATTTTAGAAGCTTAGGAACTCTTGACAAGTAGTTTCATGATCTGTTCAACTTGATTCCTATGAGAAATTTTACAGACGGTAGCAAACCATTAAAATGCTTATTTCAAATCCACTGTCAGATTAAAAATATCAAGAGTACATGATACACTGATATTTCGCCGATTACCTTGGAAATACTTCACATAACAGTAATATGACCGCTTAAAAAATATAGATGTTTATTTCATGGAAATAATCAGTGGCGGCTTCAATATTCTGTTGCAGACATTTCACCTCCTGATCTTCTCGTCACGATTTTGATATAGAGACTCGTACGGTAAACTTAGAACACTTGACATTTTCCCTTCATCTATGTCAGACCGACTGCATGGTCAAGTGGTTAGAGCACCAGGCTTGCAGTCGGGAGGTCGGAAGTTCAAGTCCTGGCCGGGTCATAGCCTTTCGTACAAATGCATGTGGCTGTAGCTAAGTAACCCAATTAAACGCAGACGAAAAATTAAATAACGTTCGCAGAATTTCCGGCGCTACAGTTCGATCTGAATGTGAATATAACCTATACCCACAAAAACAAGGATTCCTTGGAGTAACTACCCAAAGTAAGGTACCGGGAAAGCTCTGAAACAGAGTACCTTCTCCCCGAATCAAACTACCGGCTCAGGGATTATGTAGACCCTCATTGGGAGGGCAGATAGATACAACCAAGCCTGGCGAAAAATCTAGAAAAATTCAGCTTTCATTAGTATGAAATTGTCTCTCATTCTGAAGGTATTTTACGAGAAGACAAATGCTATCATTTTGCCATGATTAGCTAAAGAACATCATATGCCTGAATTTAGTTTTTTCTCTACTGGAGGATGACCAGGACCTCTGTCCCATCTCTCTGCTGCAAAAACCTCGATTCTCCACTGCAACAACTGTATCTTGACAACTGCTCTTACTTTTTTATATGAAAAGCGGTGTCATTTTTTTTTCTTTTTTTCCTGTCATGTAGTCATGCGGCGTTTCTAAAATTTCTGATAAAAGAAATCAACAAGGTTTTTGAGACAAGCACAATTATTTGAAGTGTTGTCGTCGCATGCACCGACCAACCGACTGCATGGTCGGGAGTTCTAGTCCTGACGGGATCATACCGAAAACTCTAAAAACGAACCCTACTGCCATTGGCTTGGTGCTCGGTATAGGCAATGGAATAGGGAAAACAAAACAGGGAGCCGTAACTATGGCTCACTGGAAAAAAGGCTGTGGCCGATTGGACTTGAACCAATTGATTGTAAATTGGGCCGTAAAACTCCATCTAACATTACCTAACCTGTCATGCACTATCTTGTTTTGTATGATTCCTCAAGAAAGAAGCGTCAATGTTTTGTTGACCATCAAGAGGCTTTCAGAGAGATGTTATATTGCAACAGATTGCAGTTGCTGAAAAACACACATTGACTGAAATGTAGCTCATTCTGGTAATAATTCACTTTGGTGATTCATTCTAGGAATATTTCAAAAGTCTAAAGATCTAATCCTCTCAACCTAACTACAATTTTTGTAGTAGGCCACAGAAATTCTCCATTGGCACAGCTCTTTGATTGACAGCTAGTTCAAAAAATGCAGAGCACTGTAACTCAAATTACAAAGCATGTACCGTACTGAGAGAGATTTGATTACACATTAGACTCTTGTACACTCACCCCGAGATTGTGCCTGGAGAAGGATAAATTTTAGACAGTTGTGTGAGGTGATTTAGAAAGAAGGTTAGGAAAGCTTGAATTGATTGGAGTGAAATGATGCAGGTATTTAAGCATTTAAGAAACTGATATAGCCAGTAGCATAGTACGTAATGAATTTTATATGAACAATGTATCAATTGACAAAGCGTACCCTTTATGTTGCATGCTTTTAAGAGGACAGACACGGTATTGCTATATTCTACCAAAACTGAACGCACGAACTTGGTATACCCCAAAGTGTCTTATTCACCAAGCATAAAAGCAGAAGAATAGCCATTTTAGTTGTTGTACTAACTACGTTACAACCAACTTCAGGCTTTTTATTAAAATATAGTTACTCCTTAATTCTTCATATTTTTGTTTAAAGACTTGTCCTCATTTACGTCAGTGCTTTGGCAAGCATAACTTATAACTGACATACTCAGGGTGGGAATTTGGAGGTACGCTGGTATGCTATAGCGTACGACAAATTTCAGTTGCTATTGCATGTAACATGCAATAGCAAATGACAATAGCAATTGACAGCAATTTTTCCACATCATGTTGGTATTTCTTTATTTTTTGTTTGGTAAATCTACATGTCTGTGACATTTTTTACAGTGTATATAAACTAACATTTTACACTAATCCAGTACACTAGACGACATGTATGCATATACCGCATTCATAAAATGAAAACAGGCTACCATGCAAAACAATAGTATACACTAGCCCAATCTCGAGTCTGTAAAGCACAAAAAGTGTCCAAAGGCAATGTCAGAAATCCTGGCTTGTTCAGCGCCAAGTGTATTGCACGAATGTGTCTAGTACTCGTAAGAAATGCCGGAAGTTTGGGTAGGGTGTACAAGGAGAGGGTATTTTTCTTTGAATGTGCCGCGTTGAAGCTCAAAAAAGACAGAAAACATGATAAAGTCCTTCTATTTTGTTGCGGTACTTCCTCTAGTTCCTTTTTAAGAAAAACGAAATGAAGTAAGTATACAGATATATGCTTGTTCACATCAAAATATAATTTATTTGTATATTATTATAGTTCATCATTACCAATGACATACACATGTTACTGTTTTCCATTATAGTTTGTAACCTTACTTCTCTTTGTTACTTTTCTTCAATAAACCAATTACACATTTTATTTTACAAAGTGCTTGCCATATTTTCCATTTTGCTTATCCAACTATTGATCATTTGACCGTAAGCACTTAAAGGGCAAGTGCAGTCACCCCAAACTTATTTTGAAGCAAACAGCCAAATCTCACAATTTTCCTTTTATTTCACTTTAAAGAATCTTTCATAATATTTCATGCAGGACTTCAATATTGCACACTGAGGGTAGACCAAGCAACTACTTCTAATCAAATTGACATTTGAAGAGCACATGACTCTCAAGAGCCAATCACGAAACAGGACAGCCTCCTGAACTACTTTAACTTAGGGTGACCGTGTCTTCCCTTTAAGGAATATTTGTTAACTTAGACATGAAAACCAAATTTCCAACCTGTATAGACGATGCATATATGGTGTAAGACTAACTGAGTATTTCACAGGGGCCAATTCCAGTACCTGTTACTCTAAAAATTGGCTGGTGAAATTTCACCACTCCTATTTTTATGCCACCGACGCAATCCTGGGTATTACGTTACCAGGAAATTATGGTCACATAAATCAATTAACCGGTGAAGTATCCTGTTGTTATTCTGGTTGGTAACCAGTTTCTTTGTTGATTTCCTGGTCAAATCAACCAGGATTTTGTAGATGGCACTCAAGCACGAAATGTGGTAAAACATTACCAGATATTTCCTTCAGAGTGATAGTAATTCCTTTTAGGAAAATTCTCAACCTTGAAAATGTTTAAGTAAGTTTTGTGTAAATTTTATGCAAGAAGGAATTATAAGAGTGGAAATTTTCAACGATTTCTCAAATCACTGATGTGAGAAAACTTACATGATAGGCCTATTACTTTTGAAAAACGCGTTGAAAGTCGAGTGTCTTATGCATCAATATGCCTTCTCATCGTCGGGTAGCTTCCAAAACAAACATGAATTCAAGGGCCGTACTTACCATTACTTGTTTATCAATTTTCAATTTGTGTGCCTATATGTAAATATATGTATATATATATATATATATATATATATATATATATATATATATATATATATATATATATATATATATATATATATATATATATATATATATATATATTTATATATATATATATATATATATAAGAAAACCACGTATGCTCCATATCGACAAGAAAACCAAGAAATGATAAAAACGACGGTATTCAGGGCACAATGGTTTGTATTTGAAACGGATATTTCGGACACTCCCGTGCCCTTCAACTGCGTTATAAAAAGTGTAGGAAAATTGAAACAAACAAAAGCTGCAGCACATACCGCCAAACACGCAGAGATGAATTTATGCGTACAGTACGCACTCCTTTGAGAGAAAAGTCGCGGCGCGCAAGGAAGGTGAACTGTTGCTAAGGACTAACGGTTGCTAGCAAAGCTGAAACCACTGAGCACGCCCAAGTCTTTGCTAAGGCCCTGTTTGTTGCTTTTTTTCCTACATTTGTTAAAACGCAGTAGAAGTGTTTTTATCATTTCTTGGTTTTCTTTATATATATATATATATATGTATATATATATATATATATATATATATATATATATATATACATATATATATATATATATATATATATATATATATATATATATATATATATATGTATATATATATATATATATACATATATATATATATATATATATATATGGTCGAAAAGAGGTAGTAAAAAGTGCTTAAAAGTTTGCGGAAAACTCCACGACGTTTCGGGTATAAACCCTTCATCAGGTGGCAAAAACCAAACTGACGACACGGCTGGTACCTTTCCATGTAACCGTCCGAGGTGTAATACATGTCCAGTTGTCGGCAAACACGACCTCGTCAACATTTCTGGCCCCAACGGCAATAGCTTTATTGTCAAACAAAGATTCTCCTGCATTTCCTCAAATGTAGTGTATATTTTAGCTTGTGGGAGATGTAACTCGTTGTATGTCGGAGAGACCAAGCGCCGCCTCGCGGATCGAGTCACCGAGCACCTTAGGTCCATCAAACAGAATCTCCATGGATACCCGGTGGCTGCACATTTTAATCCCCCTTCACCCTGTTCTATACAGCATTTAACTGTTACGGCAGCTGTAATGTGCCGAGGCTCCGATCGTGACCGCCTTAGTGCTGAAAACCGACTGATCATGAGGCTAGGTACACTCGCTCCACACGGCCTTAACGTTAGAATTGACCTTTTGTAATATTCACCCCTTTTTGAGCCAGTTTTTACTCCTTTTACACTTACCCGTTCGTGCTCATTTTTTACTGCGTAGCCCTAATTATTATTTTTTCCGGACCTAGTTTTTGTCTACTTTTCCCCCTTTTTCCGACCGTGTTCGATTTGTACGTGCACTTTTCTCATCCAGGACGCTCTTTTTTTTTTTTTTTTTTGACTGGTGTTTCATCCTTCGCACTCATGTTTTCTGACAGTCACTTTCGTTCGGTTCTGTTTTCACAGCGATCGCTTCGGATTTGATGTTTTATTGTGTCCAATTGTTACTGTTGGTTGTTCAGTTTGGTTTTTGCCACCTGATGAAGGGTTTATACCCGAAACGTCGTGGAGTTTTCCGCAAACTTTTAAGCACTTTTTACTACCTCTTTTCGACCTACACATTTCAACAGTGCTCCGCAGCATTTCGACCTTATATACATATATATATATAAACATATATGTATATATATATATATATATATATATATATATATATATATATATATATATATATATATATATATATATATATATATATATATATATATATATATATATATATATATATATATATATATATATATATATATATATATATATATATATATATATATATACTGTATGACACTGTGTTTTATTTTCTTTTCTCAATTCTCACAAACAAAGACGTCATAGGTATTCAGTCGACATCGAGCACATCCTTTTCAACGTAAAAGTATCATATAGTACCTTTCAAGTAAGATCAATTTCGGAGCTCGTTTCTCTGAAATACAGAACCAAGTGCTCGTCAAGTGTACTTAGGTTAAAAACAGTCTTCAAGTGCTCTTAGATGGTCGTTATGGTAAAACGGTGATGAATTTTAGAGCTTTTGAACGTAATAAATACAGCCGCGCAAAAAAGGTGTTCGTTGCCGGTTTGTGGTTCACAGCATTTTTAGGATGATGAAGAAGTACAAGGGGTGTGATAGGAAAGGAGACGAAAATGAACGAACGAAGGATGGTATGGATAGGGAGTATATATAAAGTATGTAACTAGTTCACAAGTGGCGCTTGCATGTTTTCAGTATTATCAGGGTATTTACAAAGCAGAGGGAACCTATTAAAGTAGGTGTAAAACCTAGCCGAGATGAACAGCTAATTAATATATTTTGTAACTCGTTCAATGTAATATTCAATATTTTTCCTATCGTCGTCACCGCGCTCATGGCAATCACATGTGTAGCTTTTTAAATATACACATGCAGTTCGTTTTAATCACGATTAATCACGAAAATGACTTTTCACCTTGTCATGCATTATAAATAAAGGAAAAATGCACCTCAAGTTGTGTCAAAACTTGATCCATTTCTATATTTGTGTGAGGAAGTCAACCCATGAGGACAGAAGGGACACGCTCCGACATTTTGGAAGTGACCATACCCCTGCACGCGCACTCGAATAAATCCTAGACGCTAATACTGTTGTGGGGGATTTGGCAAAACAAACCTTAATGGAACAAGAAGCCATAGAAGAATACATTATGCTTACTAGATGATACAAAAAATTTAAATTTCAAAAGAAGACAAATTCTAATGTGTTTAACATACTCTTTATTTGTTACGTTGAAGAGATACGAATGAACTTCGCGGGCTTAATTCCAGAAGTCCGTCACGTTTCAGTTTCATGCAACCGAAGAAGTTCGGTCGCATGAAACTGGGTTGCGCGTCTGCTTACAATTAGCTTAAAACTTACAACAAGCATTCCACACTCTGCAACGCGTCTGAACAATCGCGTTGCAATGAGTTGCGTCGCATCCAGTCTCATAGTGTGGACGAGGCTTAAAAGACAACACTTGACCAACAGTGTTGCCGTCGAGACCGGCATATCCGAGACCGAGACCAAGACCGAGACCAGAGGGTGTCGAGACTGAGACCGAGACCGAGACCAAGACCAGGGGTAAAATTCGAACCGAGACCGAGACCGCCAAGGACCGAGACCGAATGTACATGTTGCATAGGAAAATAGACTGTCCAAAATTTTGAATACCTTTTACCTGCAGTAACCTTAGTTACTTCATGCTCTAAAATGACATGTAGCACCAAAAGTGCGTCTCATGATTTTGTACATGTTTAATCATATGCATGACTGTATGCGACGGGAGGCCGGGGCCGTGACCCCCAATTGGCCAAGACCTTGCTTGCTGAATCAGGCAGACTTCAGTGCCTCAGTGGGGCAGAAATTATGCCCTAGTTGGGGATCTAGAAAAGTACAAACGGTCACCGCCTTTGAGAAAAAGAGTCCCTTACGGTTATGGTCATATGCCAAAACAGGGAAATTCCAGTTGCCTGACCAAACATATAAAAAATAACTCTTTTAAACACTAATCCAAGTTTTTTTTCTTATGTGGCCATCGTTGCCGCAATGATGTTTCATTACAGAACTCTTTCTCACAGGGGGAGGTGACTTTTTCCCCGACTCCAGATTCCCAACCAGAGCATAATCTCTGCGCCACTGAGGGACCAAAGTCCGCCGATTCGGGAAGGTAATGACCATTTGTGGGGTGGCAGCCCCCTTCCCTGCCCGTCCAGTACGGTCCAGGTGGCCCTGCTCATCAAATCAGAGCCAGTGGGTGCTACAGGGGGTAACTCACAAAATAAAAATAAAGGGCCTGTCCTCTCACACCAACCTACAAGTATCGTAGTAGTCTACAAAAATTACCTATTGGTTCAGTTCTTTGATTGGCAGCTAGTTCAAAAAATGCAAAGTATTAAAGCTTATTTCACACAGCGCAAACTGTACTTAAGTGTTTTGATTTACACACATTGCTCTTTTATAGTCACCCTGAAGCAATGAACTGAGGTTGCGACTGGAAGAGGATGAATTTAAGACAATTGTGGGAGGGGCATGAATAAGAAAATTGAGAGGAATTGTTGATAGATTTGGGCCTTTTAAGCCCTTATAGATGGAGTGTATGGGCTCATTGCATAACTTTTTTCCTCAATGATTAGCCTATTTTGCAAAGCAATTGGCATTTTGAAAATAAAACTCAGTCTATGAGTTTATAAAGCTTAGTAAGGTCGCAAGGTGAGGTATAGTGAAGTAAGCAATTTTTCTGCGAAGAGGGGGGAGGGGCATGCAGTATGTTGAGTGATTGCCGGTAGGGGGAGGGGTCTAATGGAGAGGGTTTTCCTTTCTTCTTTGAAAATTCTTGGACTTTTCAAGGAGCTAAAATGCAAAATGGTGCAAGATTTTTGATTTTACAGTTATAGTCCTGAAAGTTAAATTGTGGTGGTTAATGGGGTGAAACTGAACATTTTGTGTCTTTACATGCAATCAGATGCCATGTACGATACCGGTGCCTATTCGAAGTGAAATTTGTTTTTAAATTTGCATACTTTTAGGAGTCAAAATAAAAGAGCATCAGTGATGCGCTTAAGGGCACGCAAGCATGTCAGTATTTTATTTTTATGCACGAAAAAAGTAATTATACCATAAATACAATACTATCTAAGTTGAGCTCCACCATCAGTTGGTGTGGAGAGAAAAGAAAATTTTGAAAAATCTCTACTCCTCAGATTTTCAAAAATTCTATTATCATGCTTTAAAAGTGTTTCTAATAGTCTTTATTTTTAGCTTTCCTTTGCAATAATAAAAAAACAGCAACTTGCTAAGAGATCAGAAATTTATCACAATACATCACAATTTATGCACCATAACATTAGACAGAATGGTATTTAGTCTTCAGGGGGAAACTACAACGGAATTGAAAATATGCTTATGTTTCCCTATTGCAACTCTTGGCTCAATTCAAGATTCGCTGAATTGTTACAATTGTGTATGTAATTGTCCCAACTCCTGACTATAAATGGTTTTACTCCTAACACCTGTTGCATGATAAATGTAAAGCTATAACTCACCGCACCTGAACATCCTCCACTCCCATGCCCCTTCCGTGTACGTCTTTACCGGCTGCGGAACGAGCCTACGGATGGCTCCTTCCCCTTTGAATTTTTTTGTAAAAGTTGGTGTCCTTACATGCAATCTGGTGCCACATATGGTACCTTCTGTGATTAAGGGGTGGGGTGGCATGGCTCAATGCCCCCCCCCGGGACTTTACTGGTGGGGTAAGATAAAATTTATTGATGTCCATCATAAAATAACAATGGACAAAAAGAACTCACTTAAAAATTAAAAAAAAAAATCATTAGTTAAGTTATCTACGCATCTTACAATGTACGTAACAATTCAATTTTTTATTTATTTATTTATTTACTTATTTATTTATTTATTTATTTATTTATTTATTTATTTATTTATTTATTTATTTATTTATTTATTTGGAGTTCGAGCCTGTCATGACGGCGTAAGGACGTACTTTTAAGGGCTAGAGTAAAATTGCCTTTCAGATACGTGCCATCGTGCCTATTTGGACCAGAAACTGTCCTTCGGTGTTGCTCGATATATGGTTTTTGTGTAATTGTGACAAAATGTCAAAACGAGGGCGTCCAGTTGGGAGTTATGGAAAGAAAAAAAGGTCACAACTTGCTGCTCAGGCTTCGCCATCGACCTTCTCTCAACGTAGTGTTAGTCAATGCAGCCTAAGCCATGATTCCGACTACGCTGACGAAGCCGAGGACCTTGCAACAATATCAGAAGAATTTAACAAAACGGTGGACACAGCAATGAAAAACATTTCAAAAGAACTCAAAAAGATTAAGGCAGAATTTGGACAAGCGGTAGAAGATTTGAGAAAAACTGTCGAGGAACTGAAGGGTGAGAATAACCGTTTAAATGAACGTTGCATTGCCATGGAGAGACGAGTTGAGAAATTAGAAGAAGAAAAAAGGCTACATGACGCCATGATTAACAAACAAGAAAGGTTTTCACGTCGTAATAATATCAGAATTGTCAACTTGAAATCAAACGTGGAGGAGAATTGCTTAGATTTAGCATCCTCAGTTTTAGAAGAGGTAGGCATCCCTTCCTGCAAAATTGAAAGGGCCCACCGAGACGGTAGATTTGTGGAGGGAAAAGAGAGACACCTTCTTGTCAAAGTATACTTCTTTCAGGATAAGGTGCAGATCTTAAAAAATGCCAGAAGAGCCCTTGCGGATAAAGATTATTACATAGTGGAGGACCTAACGAAACAGGATCTGAAGGAAAAACGAAAATGGCGCTTGCAAGTTCAAGAGCTCTATCGAAATGGTACCAAACTTCGTTTTTACAATGGTGCATGGAGAGGTTTAGCAGGAAAGCCTTACGACTTCCAGCATTAATCATTCATCTCCAACAAATTCTGTTTTATCAACCCTTTAGCGATCTCTTGTGACAAGCTTACTCAGTATTTATCTTCTCGATAAAATCATTTCTATTATGGAGTTATGCCCAATCTCTTGGCTCTCATGATGGGATCACTTGTTTGTCTTATTTTGGAGACGTTTCGCGGACGCCGCTTTTTGGCCAGGAGCCCAGACGGTCGCCTGCTTTTAACTTTTTTTGTGTGTTTGTTTTTTTTTTTGTTTACTTCTTTTTTCCTTTGCCATCAATATTCTATGCTTTACATCGTTTGCCCTTAAACATTCTACTTGTATTAGTGTACAATCAATTGCATTAGGTACAGGTCCGTGTACAGTGTTTAGCGTATGTAAGTTTTCCCTGTCCCAATGTATTTTATAAAGCTTTGTTCTTATAATGTCAGGGGAATTAGACAGGCCAAAAAAGGAGAAAACTATTTGCCTTTCTCCATTCTCTCCCAGGTGACATATTCTTTTTACAAGAAACCCACAGCTTAGAAAGGGATGCCTCTTTCTGGAAGAATGAATGGGGAGGTCAAGCTATCTTTTGCCATGGTTCATCTCAAAGCCGTGGTGTTTGCATTCTTTTTAATCCTCTCTTAGAAGTCAATGTCTGTAAATCCAGGCATTCCATTACAGGCAGATTTATCATTGCTGAAGTTAAACTCTTTGATAAGGCTTTCACCCTAGGAAATGTCTACGGACCCAACATTGATGACCCAAATTTTTTTCACCTGTTATCATCCACTTTGCTTGAATTTAGTACTAGTGATGTTATTTTGGGAGGCGATTTAAACTTTGTTTTTAATTTAAACTTGGACAAAACAGGGGGAAACCCGATGACCAATTTTAGGGCAAGGGATGAATGTATAAGTTTAACGTCTACTTTTGACTTGATTGACATTTGGCGGGAAAGGAATCCGAGTTTAACGGAATACTCATGGAATTCGAATATAACCCCTGGTATTAGATGTAGGCTGGATTTTTTCCTTATCTCGCGGCATTTTCGTAATTTGGTTTCAAAGTGTAATTTTTCTCCCAGTATTCAGTCTGACCATTGCATTACTAATTTAGAGTTAGAGGTTTACAAAAACAGAAGAGGCCCTGGCTTTTGGATATTGAACAATTCCTTATTGGTTGATTCAGAGTACACAATTAAAGTAAAAGATATTATCAAGGGAATCATTAATGATAGCAACGATATGAATCCTTCCCAGCTTTGGGAATATGTTAAATATAAAATTCGGGAGTTCAGCATTAGGTACAGCAAGGAGAAAGCTGCTACTCGTAAAAAGCATGAAAATGATTTAATAAAGGAAATTTCGAGATTAGAAAGAACTTATTATAGTTTGCAGACTCCTGAAAATTTAGATAAATTAAATGATGCTCGGAGTAAACTTGATCAGTTGTATAATTTCAAACTACAGGGAATAATTGTTCGTTCCAGGGCTCGATGGGTCAAAAACGGAGAGAAAAGTACTAAATATTTCCTTAATTTAGAGAATCGTCATAAATCTTTAAGTGTTATCCGGAAGCTTACGAATTCCTCGGGTCAAGGGCTTTTTAATGATAAGGATATTCTAGATGAGTTAAGTAATTTTTATAAGAAGCTCTATCATGGTGTCGGTTGTTCTCCTTCCCTCATTTTTGATAATCTTCAGTGTTTGAATTACCTCACGGAGGACAACGCCAACATTTGTGAAGGTCAGTTAACTATCGAAGAGTGCAGATCTTCCCTATTTTCTTTCAATGACAACAAAAGTCCTGGAAGCGATGGCTTAACGGCCGAGTTCTACAAATTCTTTTGGCCGGATATTTCCACTTAAGTAGTAAATTCTCTGAACTTTGCCTTCACCTCGGGTAACTTATCCCCCGAGCAGGCTTGTAGTATTATCACTCTGTTACCAAAGCCGGACAAAGACCTCACTTTAGTTAAAAATTTTCGTCCAATAAGTCTTTTAAACGTAGACTATAAAATTTGTTCAAAAGCATTAGCCTCACGAATTAAGCATGTTGTAAGTAATTTAATTAATCCAAACCAGACTGGTTTTATAAAAGGGAGATTTATTGGCGAGATTATTCGCTGTATTTTAGATGTAATCGATCACTGTGATGCAAAGTCTATTCCCGGCTTGCGGCTTGATGGTGTTTGTTGACTTTGAAAAGGCATTCGATAAATTAGAGTGGGATTTTGTATTTAGAACTCTCCGCTTTTTCAATTTCAATAATGATTTCATACGTTGGGTACGTACATTATACATTAACTCATCTGCATGTGTTTGCAATAATGGTTTTTCATCTCATTATTTTCCAATTTCTAGAGGCGTAAGACAAGGTTGTCCCTTAAGTCCTTATATTTTTATTCTGTGTGCTGAAATTTTCGCCCTTAAAATTAGATGTAGTAACAACATAAGAGGTATAAGACTGAATAATCATGAATTGCGTTTGGTTCAGTACGCTGATGATACAACTCTTTTCCTAGAAGGTGGTGAAAATAATTTGATTGAAATTTGTAACATTTTCCAGCTTCTTGAGCGTAGCTCTGGCTTAAATGTTAATTATGATAAAACTAGTGTGTTTCCTCTTGGGCCATTAAAGGATAGTAAACCTCGTTTCATGGATAACTATTTATTCAACTGGACTACTGGTCCAATCACCGTTTTGGGAATAACCATCAAGAGGGGGGATGATAACTTATTTCGTCTCAATTTTATTCCAAAACTTTCACGCCTTAAATCCATCCTTAACTTGTGGTCACAGCGAGACCTCACTCCACTTGGCAGAATTACTTTGGTTAAAACGTTTGCTTTATCTCAGCTAGTTTACCTCTTTCAGGTTTTACCAAGTCCACCCTCTCATTTTGTAAAAACATTAGAGTCGATTTTGTATAAGTTTATTTGGTCCTGGAAGCCGGACAAAGTTCGTCGAAGCACAATGATAAATCCTATAAAGGATGTGGGGTGGCAGCCCCCTTCCCTGCCCGTCCAGTACGGTCCAGGTGGCCCTGCTCATCAAATCAGAGCCAGTGGGTGCTACAGGGGGTAACTCACAAAATAAAAATAAGGGCCTGTCCTCTCACCCCAACCTACAAGTATCGTAGTAGTCTACAAAAATTACCTATTGGTTCAGTTCTTTGATTGGCAGCTAGTTCAAAAAATGCAAAGTATTAAAGCTTATTTCACACAGCGCAAACTGTACTTAAGTGTTTTGATTTACACACATTGCTCTTTTATAGTCACCCTGAAGCAATGAACTGAGGTTGCGACTGGAAGAGGATGAATTTAAGACAATTGTGGGAGGGGCATGAATAAGAAAATTGAGAGGAATTGTTGATAGATTTGGGCCTTTTAAGCCCTTATAGATGGAGTGTATGGGCTCATTGCATAACTTTTTTCCTCAATGATTAGCCTATTTTGCAAAGCAATTGGCATTTTGAAAATAAAACTCAGTCTATGAGTTTATAAAGCTTAGTAAGGTCGCAAGGTGAGGTATAGTGAAGTAAGCAATTTTTCTGCGAAGAGGGGGGAGGGGCATGCAGTATGTTGAGTGATTGCCGGTAGGGGGAGGGGTCTAATGGAGAGGGTTTTCCTTTCTTCTTTGAAAATTCTTGGACTTTTCAAGGAGCTAAAATGCAAAATGGTGCAAGATTTTTGATTTTACAGTTATAGTCCTGAAAGTTAAATTGTGGTGGTTAATGGGGTGAAACTGAACATTTTGTGTCTTTACATGCAATCAGATGCCATGTACGATACCGGTGCTTATTCGAAGTGGAATTTGTTTTTAAATTTGCATACTTTTAGGAGTCAAAATAAAAGAGCATCAGTGATGCGCTTAAGGGCACGCAAGCATGTCAGTATTTTATTTTTATGCACGAAAAAAGTAATTATACCATAAATACAATACTATCTAAGTTGAGCTCCACCATCAGTTGGTGTGGAGAGAAAAGAAAATTTTGAAAAATCTCTACTCCTCAGATTTTCAAAAATTCTATTATCATGCTTTAAAAGTGTTTCTAATAGTCTTTATTTTTAGCTTTCCTTTGCAATAATAAAAAACAGCAACTTGCTAAGAGATCAGAAATTTATCACAATACATCACAATTTATGCACCATAACATTAGACAGAATGGTATTTAGTCTTCAGGGGGAAACTACAACGGAATTGAAAATATGCTTATGTTTCCCTATTGCAACTCTTGGCTCAATTCAAGATTCGCTGAATTGTTACAATTGTGTATGTAATTGTCCCAACTCCTGACTATAAATGGTTTTACTCCTAACACCTGTTGCATGATAAATGTAAAACTATTACTCACCGCACCTGATCATCCTCCACTCCCATGCCCCTTCCTTGTACGTCTTTACCGGCTGCGGAACGAGCCTACGGATGGCTCCTTCCCCTTTGAATTTTTTTGTAAAATTTGGTGTCCTTACATGCAATCTGGTGCCACATATGGTACCTTCTGTGAGTAAGGGGTGGGGTGGCATGGCTCAATGCCCCCCCCCCGGGACTTTACTGGTGGGGTAAGATAAAATTTATTGATGTCCATCATAAAATAACAATGGACAAAAAGAACTCACTTAAAAATTAAAAAAAAAATCATTAGTTAAGTTATCTACGCATCTTACAATGTACGTAACAATTCAATTTTTTATTTATTTATTTATTTAATTTAAATTTAAATTCTTAATAGGATTATTGCTACAAACAGACTACTTTACTTAATGAAAAAAACTGATTCAGATTTGTGTTCCTTTTGTGGTACGAAAGTGGAGACCCTTGAGCATCTTTTTTGGGAGTGTAATTTTACTGCTTCTTTCATTTTGGATGTTGAAGCATGTGTGCTTAAAAAACAATTTCGCTTTTCTAAAAGAGATATCTTTTTTTGGCTACAGCGATGGACATTGCCATCCTTATAATTTTTTAATTCTCCACATGAAATATTACATTTATGATTGTAAAAGAAATGAGAAGAAACCCATAGTTGGAGAATTTGTTTTTAAGTTTAAGTTTGCCCTAAGTATTGAAAAATTTAATGATGCTAGGATTCTTCCTAACAAGAAAAATAGGGTTAGTTTTAGTGATCTCTATCAAGCGTTCTCCCCATGCTCAGATTTGTTCACGTGATTTTTGTTTGTTCCGAGGAGATAATTATGTTTTTCCCTATGTAAGACTTTCTGTGCGTCTTATACACTTATCTGGAATAATTTGCATGTTCCAAAGATAATGTATGTACGCTGAAAAAATGTGGGTTTTTGTATAAGTATTTTCAATTGAAGGAATAAATGTTGACCTCTTTTTATTTATTTGTTTTTTATGAAATTAATTATAATTAGATCCTTATTATTTGAGGATATATTTCTGTTTAACAGCTGACCCCTTACGTCTTTTTGTTGCAAGATCTGTGGGTTTTAGCAGAAATATGTAATAGAATGTAAATATTGTATATATGGAAAGATCATATCATGTTTTTGAGTTCAATCGTGTTAAAAAATGAAACAAAAGAATGAAATACACGGAGAAAAAAATATTTATTTATTTATTTATTTATTTATTTATTTTTAAAGGGAGAACTTCATTCCCATTTTGAAAATATATACATATGTACATATATATGAACATTTTTTTATTTTTAGACATAATTTATCTTATTTAAATAAAAAATAAAACAACAAATTTTTGGCCGGTCTCGAAGTGAGACCAGGACAATTTCCAAGACCGCAAGGGTCCGAGACCGAGACCACAGGGTATCGAGACCGAGACCAGGAAAAACCGGTCTCGAGACTGAGACCGGTCTCGAGCACTACAACACTTTTGACCAACCTCACAGCACAGACCATAATATCATTGGTCTGTCATGTATGGCTCCTTTCTAGACTGGCTAGTTAACTGGTTACCGAAGATGCTTCAGTCCGGCGCGCAACCGAACCTATTCTAAAGCGTCAAGATTAGTATTTATACCAATACCATTGCCTATGATTTTTGTTATTCTGAACAGCTCTCTCCGTAATATTTTCGAAAGTTATCCACGATAATTCTAACGCGAGGCATTCAGACAGATATGAAGCGTATGCAGTCATCATTTTGTGTGCTAAACGTCTCGGTTGGGATCAAATTCAACAAAAAAGTACGTTGTTTTGAAGTTATTTTCCCATCAGTGCTCTGCATTGGCTCAATTTCATAACAATATGACTATTATATAGATGAGCGTTCTCGTCCCTGAATCGCGAGGCAAACTTGCATGCGGTTCGTTAAGCCACTTTTGTCGCTAATCGCTCCCTGGCGTCGATGGATATGAAATGCAGAGTTACCCATACCCTCGAAGGCAGGGTGACCCTGGCTAACACTGATGGTGCCGTTGATAGGATCATTGGTCGTAAGAGCATTTTGATGGCTTGAAAAACAATAAGGCTCTTGAAACGACGTATCTACTCGTGGATCTAGGAAGATAGGTGTGGCTGAAAATGCTGCTACAAAAAAAAAAACGTAAAAATTTTTGAATACAAGTTTATGGTAAAAGTAAGTCCCAAAATATTGCAGCACACTATTTAATAAGGGACATAATTCTAGCTTTTGAAAACACATTGCCAGTAGGCCATGCCATGTGTACATTTCGAAGTATAGAAGTCCACCATTAGTTAAACTACAGTTTAGTTAAGTTCAGGCTATAGTTGGCAGTCGAAGTTATATTAACTTACGTAGAAAGGTTAGCTGATAAAGTTTAACGCTTCATCTTTTAACCTTTTGGTTAATCTATCGACGCAAATGGCTCTTTTCCAGTTGTGGGGCACCGGAACAGGGGGCTATCCCTGTTCCATTGCTCATGTAGAGCATCACGCATTGAACTACGTCGTTCAGTCCGATTATAAGATATACAACGAAAGCTTCCTTGTCGATCTGATATAGGTCACTTAATGTTGGACGTATATACCGTTTTACACTTACTACCAATTGTACAGGTAAGGTCTACCGTCTATCTGTGAGTTGGAAATGTTCAACCGGGATGTTATAAGTATGCATAAAATATACTCTTTACAGATTATGTAACGAAAACGTTTGAAAATATGGGGTATAAATTCATCCTTTGGTGTGTCTCAACATTTGACAGCCATTTAATACAGATTTTATGCCTATTATCCTATTTTTCGGTTCAGATCACTTCCCACTTACAGTTAGGTCTATGTCAGACGCGGACCCAAGGGGGGGGGGGCTTTTATGGCTTCAGCCCCCCCCCCCTTTTTTTCGTCACATCAACAATAACAAATACACTAAAATAAGCACACTGTTTATCTACGAGAATATTCAAGGGAGCTATTTCAGCTGTTCAGGCTCATCCTTTCCCTCACAACGCAAATCCAGATACACGAACCTCGTATGATATTAAGTCCGGGTGAATAGGCTATCTACTTACTTTCCGCCTTACCTTCGCCACGACACGTCAGCCCATGTATGCAATATAGTGGCTGTGAACGGTCGGCACGTTAGTCTTGTCTCAGTTTCCAACGATGGTTCATTACACGGTATAGAGCAGGGGCGTGCAAACTTTTGGAACAAATCATGATTGTTGCTGTGGCCATCTGAGTAGCCTCAGTGGAGCAGATATAGGTGTATACTAGGTGGCGCCTTACCGTCACCCCGTGACCCAATCCTCCCCGCGTTAAATTGACCAATGTGCCAAGACCCACGTGCACACCTCTGGTATAGAGGGACAGCGATAAAAAACAATCATGTCGGAGAAACACAAAGCACATCTTTTAATTTTGAAGTATGTTTTAAGTGTTAATTGTGATGCAACACGCAAGAATTGAAGCCCTTGTATACAGGGAGTTTTCCCTCTCCCTGTTGTATAGTTGTTGATACTGACAACGGAGAAGTGGACTTTACGTTGATTTTGATTTCCATTTCGTCGCGCACCGGTATGTTTTTATTTGATGCGTACGGTTTGTAGGGATCAAGTGTGCAGGAACCGTTGAAATGGGCTGGATATATGGACTGCTTCCAAAACCTCTGAGTATATATTTTCTTCAGGGGCGGCGAGTATTTTTTGCTAGACTAAGTGTTTTGTTTAAATATCTGTCCAAATTGATGGTTGTACTACCACAGCTCCTGCTCCAGTATTTCAATTAATTTTAAACTTGAAATCTCAAGACAAAGGTGGTTCAGATGCATGTTGGAGTGGGTGGGAAGTAATATTTTCCTGCGATCAGAAAAAGCATTTGGTAATTACTTACAAGCTTCAGCTGATGGTGGAGATCAGTGCCAAGTTCCCCCATAGGAATAACGGAACATCGTGATCATTCCAGCAGAGCGGTCTCCTTAACTGTGTGTCGCAGGTGTTGTTATTGTTACATTTTGGTCTCTCAAATGATCAAATCGAAAGGTACAAACCTAGTTCAAACGGGTTTTGAAAGTTTAGAATGTTTTCTTTCTACTCATGTAACTATTATCTCGATACAATGGGTGGAAGGGTACGCCAATTTTCAATGAAAAATATAATTCTCAATGTTTTTCAATGGAGATTCTGCCAAAGAGCACGTTTTTGTTACGATGGTCCTAAAAATCTAGTTCAAGCGTGTGCTAAAAGTATAAATATTCATCTTCATCGTGCTCAAGTATCATCCACTTTGACCAACGGGAACATTACGCCTTTTTCAAAAATATAAAAAAAATCTTGGTTTGGAAATCGGGCCTGTTGCACATGCACTCTCCTGTTCAGCTATTCATTATTCCAAATTTCGTCACTTCGCGTACACCACGGAAACTACCCGGCGCTGGCCACTGGATTTATCTTTTAAATATTTTTTTCACTTCAATGGAAATTAAGGGAAAATAAAAAAATAACGATGTAGATGTCATGGAAGGTATAGTGAGGCAGCCGCGTAGCCAAGGGGTTGATGGTCGAAGGGAGAACGCCCCGCCCCATTAGCATATTTGTAATATTTTTTTGTTCATTTTTACAATATTGCTAGTGTTTTGCCAATTTTATACGGTCAACAGGCCTGGGGCGTGCCTTTTCATATTTTCCTTTTTGTACTTCTCACAGGGAGTGCTCTGTCCCATAAGCCTACCAAAGTTTTTTAGAGTACTTCCTTTCGTAACTTTCAAAATGTAGTTTGTTACAACACTGTACATATGTAAATATTGTTATTATTGGTCGTTACGATGAAACAAATAAATGAAATGAAATGAAATGAAATAGCAACGCCACCTTTCATTTCAATTTGTTCTAGTTTCACCAGAAAAAGGTTAACAACCCCTTAGTTTCACCCAAAATTGTATGATCTCCTGGGAACTTCCACTTCTGAGTTGTTGTAATAAATATATCAAAACTGATTTTTACGGCACCTCACTAGACCGCTAATACTAGCAAACAACTACTTAACCTACTACAAATCCATCACATACTTTTTAGTAATTTGATATTACGCAAAATTTCCCCTTCTCTGAGGTCTATGAAATTTTAACCGCCATTCCTGGAGAGTGGAAAGCCCGTGTTGACCGTTGAACCAGGGACCTCCCTGGTTGAACACTCTGGGAGCCTTCTAAAAATGTTTTGCATTTCCTTACAGCTAATGGCCCCTAAATTAGTAAGTTTGAATTATTTGTCACAAAAAATTATTAATCACTAGCATGCTTTTAAAGTAAGAAGAACACTCTTAAAACATGGTTAGGAATTTCACACATTTTTTCGGTGTTCAACAAGAAATTTCCTTACTGGCTAACGATAACCCTAGTCCATACCCTAATCCCTAACCCGAACAAAGAACACAATCGATACAATACAATGGTAAGAGCCAATCCAGTCACAATCTTAAACACGCCTGTTAAATTACTAAGTGTTATGTGTTTAACTCCTAAACACTATGTATTTAATTTCTTAAAGCGTTTAGAACTTTAAACGTGTTTTTCAAGTTGGAGCAGAACGGTTTGGAAAAGTATTTAATTCTTAAACAGTGTTTACAACGAACTTAGTGATTTCTGATTTTAAATGTTCTTGCTACAGACTGACAGATTACTACAGTCGGGGATATTAAAGTTCAGTAATTTCGAATATGCTATTACATAGAACCATCGGTACCAATTCTCTCTTACATAAAATACTATCGAGTAAGTTACTTTACTTGACTGTTACGGCATCCATGTTTGCACTCTGTCTTAGGCCAACACCTTAATATTAATTTGAAACACGTGAACTTTGGATCATAAGAAGATATTAAGAGTCATACATTTTTCTTGATATTGCTGCAGAGCAAATAATAAAATTCCCCTCTTACTCTGTTGTAAGCTTAAAGGCATCTTTTCATCATCCCAAGCAGTTCCAATTCTCCCAACCTACTTACTTTTAGCCCCTCCCACATTTATTTAAAACTCATCTTTATCCAGACATAATCCTTGTTTATTGCTTCATGGCTTGTCCCGGTGGCAATAAAAGCCCATAATGTGTAATTAAGACACTCTCAGTCCTCATTCTGTGTAATTTAGCTATGATGCATTGTTTGAATGTGATGCCACTCAAAGAGCTGTACCAATTGAGAGTTTTGATATATGTATACTGAAACTGTAGTTTAGGGTGACAAATGACTGCCTTTAAGTTTTTGTTACGTGTAGAATACTACCGGTACATTTTGTGTAAACAAAACGATGCCCGGGGCATTTTAGGCATATGAAGCAAAGCAAATTGATTTTCATAAAGCTCCCGGTTATATCTTTGTTCTTTCTTTGTTCTTTCAAATGACACTGTTAAACTATGCAGCATTCGGAAAATTTTGGGAATTTTAAATGACAGGTATAATTATGATGAGTACTAAAAGCACATTATTTGAAGGTAATTTACACCATAAAATATTTCAAGAAATGAAGACAAAACATTTCTTATTCTTGATTTTCAGAAGTTTGGAGTGATTAAGAAACATCATTTTTTGAAATGATGTGTATAATATGTATTAAAATTTTAGAATAGGATGATTCTTGATATGGAAGGAATTATTTACTGAAAGAGGTGAAAAATGCAGTTATGTATTGGAGTGGAGTCACAAAGATCAAAATATGTTGCAACGGAAACTTTTACTTCGTTTTGTTTTACTTTCACGAGAAGGGTTTATAAAATCTTTTTAGTTTCACCCAACTGGTCTGGTATAGCTTTCCTATTTTTTGTGTTAAGTAGGAGATACATGTTACCTTCCTTTGTTTATCTGAGTTACTTTACGGTACGTTATGATATTATTAAAAGTGGTATTATGGAAAAATTACTTAATAGCATCTCACTCTACCACTTAATACTGAAACATAATAAAAACCTATCTCCATTTTGAAATTTAAAACTGTAGCTGGCGATAATTTTGAAAAGTGTGTTTACTAAATTTTAATCCATCATACTGAAACTGGAAAAAAGTCATTAACCCCATTTTTGAAATCAACAAACTAGCTTTATCACATTTGTGCTCCACTATATGTAATGGTGAAGTATTCTGTGTTTTGAGTCATAGCATTTAGTAATAAGTCTATTGGTTGACTAAATTATTCAGTTCAAAAATAACCTAGGACAATGACCTATGAAAAGCGTTCCGCAGTTCCTCAGACTGTCAGATGGGGACCAAATACCGCTTACATGCATCTTCTGGGGAAGTTTAACTGCGTGGAGCAAATTTACTGTATCGAGGGAGATGTAACGTACACTGACTGACAATATATTTTAGGACTTGCGGCTTGTTCAATGAAGGCATATGAAATGTAACTCTAATAATTTGGTCAGAAACAAGCGTTTTGAGGATATCCGCTTGGTTTCTTCCCTTCCATCTTCACTGTCAAGGGCAGATCAAGGAAAGATCAAATTTATTACACCAAGGGTCCAAATGTTTAATTTAAATTGTGGTTATTATTAGTCTACAACGTCTGCATAAGTCAATGACTTTAATTTCTGAGAAAAAATAAAGGAATCAGGATTTTTTTTCAGAAGCACCATGGGAGGGTTTCCAAGAGTTAAATATCTTCTTTGTGTAGAGTCTAAGTATGAATGCTGCTTTGTTTGTATTTGCCAGTCCTCTTTTTGGCAAGAATCATCACATCTGAACAGAAAAGATAATAAAAAAATAAATAAACAAATAAAATAAAAAATAGCGAAATAAAAAACAACAACGACATTAGCAGTTATAACAACAACAACCAAAGCAACAACAATGACAACAATTAACTTAGTATTCCAAGTTTATCATTACTCAGGTAGCAAAAAATGTTACCTTGTAGCATAGACCCTTTACAGATCTACTAGTGCAATAACAACGTCAATTATTAATAATTACAAATAATGCACTTTATCAGCAATATGCCCCTTAGCTGCCTCTGGTTTCTCAGCATCTGAGCTCCCAAAACCATGACTGAACAAGGAATATGCCGTACAGTCTGCTACGTTGATAATACCACCACCACCAGCAGCAGAAGCAGCAGCAGACGTAAGAACGAAACCAACATTTCAAGTTTTTGAAACTTAAAGGGCCAAACCTCTCACCCCAAACTACAATTTTGGAACCCGGGTACCGAAATTCTCAATTGGCTCAGCTCTTTGACTGACAGTTAATTCAAACAATGCAGAGTGCCAAAGCTTATATTACACAGCATGAAAGGTACTGAGAGTGTTTTGATTTTATAAATTGAGTTTTTCTATACTCACCCTGAAGTAATAAACTGAGATTGTGTCTGGATGAGGATTAATTTCAGACAATTGTGGGAGGGGCTTCAGTAAGAAGGTTGGGAGAATTGGTACTGTTTGGGGTGAGAGAACTGGGCCTTTAATGTTTAGAGTCTATAAAGCTGACTACGCAGTCTGGAACGTAACGGGTTCCATAGTCCAAACATACCACTCGCATCGTTGACAGCAACAATATCGTCATCAAAAATAACACCCTACTCAACATCTGAAAGACAGGCAATTCTTCTTCAAACTACATTTTATGTAGTAGTCTACAGAGACAGAAATTCTCAACTGGCACAGCTTTTTAATAGACAGCAAAACTGCAAAAATTGAAGAGTACCGTGGCTTATATAACACAACATGGACTGCACTGAGAGTGTGCTGATTGCACTGGGTCGTGTATACTCATCCTGACGCAACTTTTAAACTTAGATTGTGTCTGTATGCGGATGAGTCTAAGACAGCTGTCGGGAGCAAGAATTTAATTTTCATATGTGAAGAACCAAATCTTCACAGTGTAGTGAAATTTCCATTCCATGTATTTCTCAACGTATCAGTAAATGAAGTTCCTAAATTTGTGGTCAAAAGTAAGTGAGGGCAGCAGAGGTTATTATCACTTCCTCACACTGACAAGGAATACTTTGTTTCCCTTTGTTTTTTTCTTTACTGTTGTGTTGACCTTAAAGTTGAAAGGATAAGGACCTCCCTGTGGGAAAGGCAAAGTTTGTTAGGTTCTCATGCTACTCATGTGATAACATTCTGATAATTCGGTTTTCAAAAATTCGTGACCAGACACCATTTCAAATTATGCACAAAACCGTTTCAAGCCAGGACACAACCAAATTGATGAAAGTGTTTAACGGTACTAACGCATGAAATGCTTGTATTAGAATGATTAGTCAAGCTTTATTTCCAATAGTTACGGGAAAAGTTAAAATTTTGAATTTGGTTGTGTCCTGGCTTGTAACGGTTTTGTGCATAATTTGAAAAAGTGTCCGGTCACGAATGTTTGAAAACCGAATTGAGTCGTTAAGAACTCACTTATGGAACACTTATTTTTTAGGGGATATGGGGATTGTCTAAGTTTGACCATTTGTCATTGGTTTGTGAAGAAAACTTAACACCTTTGGAAAAATTTGTTGAATTTCATGAACCAAATCAATGAGTCGTTTTAAGAACAACACGTCGGATGACGTGCAAATTTAAAAATGCAAATTTAAAATGCTTAGAATAAGTACCCCTCTAACATATAAACACTTGATGTGACCATTAGCCCTTCTTTATGTAAGTAGTTTAGGAAAATTGGAACTGCCTGGGAGTATATTTGGCCTTTAAGTCTGCTATTGAGGTTGCCAGAGAAATCTGACTGTCCTGCAACATGGACCCACTAAGGAAGGAAAACTAACCAAAGAATAAAAGATACAAATGCTTACGTTGATTTAGTCTCAGTTTTCTGGCATTCCTTTTATTCCCCGGTCTGCCGGTTGGATTCCGATGTGAGTTTTTTTTTTCAGGGGGGGGGTGGGAGGGGACTGTACACTATATCCCCCCCCCCCTGAAAAAAAAAAAACTTTCAGATTCGGAAACTATGGAAACATGTTAAATATGCTATTGGGAAAACTTCTGAAAAACTAAAAGATTACAAAAATCCACGCATTAAAATGTAACATAAAACCGTTTCTCTAAAAATAGAAGGGAACGTATGAATGTGGCTTGATAGTTCTGTGCACCCTCCCATGAAGTAACTCAAACAGGAACATATTACACATATGCACCATATTCTCAATCATCACCTTCGAAAGTGATCATCCATAAGTCTATTTCTCTGCTTGATAAAGAACGTAAATGCGGTATCTATTTCTTACATACAGGTACATATTCTAATAAGGTGACTTTTACATGCAGTGAAACCAAAAACTTACTTTTCCGAAAATAAAGATGAATCTGAAAATTGTATGTGCTTAAATTGTTGCATGCCGGGAAAATTGGTGCTCCATTCGTTCACGTTACTTTACAAGGTGTTCTCTCTTTGCATTGTTTGCTTTCAAACTTAGTCTTTCCACTTGGCTGGGGCCGAGGTTATGAAATTTTCTAACTTTTTTGCCGTCTTGGCAGCAGAAATGAACTCTTAAACTACGATCAGACTTGTATGGCAACGGTATCGGCAACGACAAACGCTACGTCGTACTAGTGCAAAGAGCGCACTTCTGTCATGCGTTGTTGTTACGTTGATTGATTGCATGTGTGTTCGATGTCACATCAGACCAACTTGAGACATTTGGTGTAAAATTAACTCCGATAATTGGGCAACATGCCTGTACAGGAATATAATAAATCTTTGTCTTTGAAACTGATAGTTTACTTAAATCATTTGTCCAATTTTGGGGGCTAATTTTTTTTTTTTTTTTTTTTTTTTGGGGGGGGGGGTAAAGCCCCTTAGCCCCCTAGCTCCTCGTAGAACCGCCCCTGATGGACTTGTTATGTAATTGCCGGACGCGCCGTAACGTTTTTTCCCTTCTGAATCGGATTTAATTCTGTTACAACCTGGGTGTCTGCTTCTTCAGATGAGTTTTATTGTACCACACGGTTTTTACAATGATTTTTACTTCATTTTACTTCATTGTTGTTATTTTCATTCCTTTCAGTTCAGTTTTATCGACTTTCTCTCAGTCTCATTTTAAAAAAAAAAATATCACTTTTAATTCAGGAAATGACTGATGGCCATAAACAATTACTAAATACTTACTCCATCATTAAGAATACTATAATTCAGAAAATAAATGATGAATATAAACAATTACTTCATTTCTGGAGCCTTTATTAATATAAATTAATTCATTATACAACTACATAAGTGCCCGAGGAGTGTCGACAAGAACGCCGAAATTCTGTGATATGCATCGACACACCTTGAAATAACTTAAATAACTATGGAAATGGAAGATAGGCAATGTAAAGAAATCAATGATACTCGACGACAGTGGCGTAGGTACAAGATGGCAGGGGCGATTGCCCCTGGCTCTAAAAAGGGAAAAAATTCGGAAGTTTGCTATTTGTGACATCAGTCAACTACAGTGTGGTTTTCCCAATTCTTCTTTTTTGATATTCCGAATTCTCTCCAATAAAAGCTCCATTCCATCATAAATTAGTTTGGTAAACTTTCCCGAACTCTGAAAATGATAAAATCACCAGATCATTAAGTGATATTGGCAACTACAGTGCTATTTTCATGAATTTTCTATCATTAAATTCCAAACGTTCCCTAATCAAGCTCTTGACTCTTAAACTGTCGTCGTACAGCCCCAATTCGAAGGTCTCAGATAACACTGTGTGGCAACAAAGATTTTTGGTAGCTGTGCAATCTCAGACTTGCCAATAAGAAATACAGATTCTTCATTAATCCCGAACTTTTCACATTTCCTTACATAGGGGACCCAGTTTCCAAATTTTTTTCCAATTCAAGCTTCACATTTTCAAAACTTTGCTGATTAAGGACATAAGTTTTGGCGCGTCTCAAATCACGTCCCCAGAGAAATGGCGTTAACACTTAAATAAAAAAAAAATCGGAAAAATCTTGGTTCTCGCCGCTCGAAAAAAAAGTCTAGCTACGCCATTGCTCAACGATTTGTTTCACTCGATTCAGAAACTTATTCTCCCTTTTAAGGCAATCAGACAACTTTTACTTTTCTTTACTATTTACGATAGGCCTTTCTTCCTTTTAATAAAATACGCTTCTGACACTTGCTATGATATCACCTTAGATAACCAGGAAAGGCCATTTTTTACGTCTATAGAGATCATGCACGTGACGTCACGCGTTTCAATGGAGGGAAATGTTCAAAGGCAGTCGCTGTTTTACCGAAACGCGCGAACAACAGCACCTTAGTAACAATTTGTAAAATGGACGCCTGGATGGAAAAAACAGAGAGATGCGCAACGCAGGGACGTAGGTGCATAAGCCCTATACCTTGAAACATTATTGAATGCTGTCAGTAGGACGAGGACGCTGTCTTAGAGAAGCTTTAAATGTCTTTTGTATAATTTGTTTTGATTTTAGTGCTACACCTGGCATATGATGAAATTTCCATCACGATTGCAAATATATACATTCATAGCCTGTTCCCTCTTTCGTGGGAGATCTTTCCTTACATCAGTAGGTTAATCAGTGAAAATTTAAAACAGGTCGATGCTACATTTACTGTCCATGGAGGCCGAGTTATTACTTCATTATTCCAGCGAACCCGCAAACATAAGTGAGTTTTTAGACAACTCCCTGTAGATATTGACATCAATACTCGCCAGCATACTAGGTTACTAATATATATTACTTTGTAGGTCTTTGCAACTAACAAATGACGAAACTAGGCTGTCCTTGTGCCAGGTTCTAACACAGGTTGGTTTAGTCTCTGCGTGTAAATGCAAATTTAACAAATACTGCTAACAATATTTGTGCAAACGCAATTAGCTTCAGATTCTGTTGTATTTCAGTACCTAAACGCATGGGACACTTAAAATTGGATATAGGACATTTGCTTGATCTGTAGAATTTTAACACGTTCATTATTTAGCTCTACTCGATTGATTTGCCGACTGTCAATTTAAATTCACGGTCAACCCTTTTCTTTCCGGAATAAGGTTGTTTCGTACTCAAAGACTTGGTAATTTGGATGTGATCTGAATAGTATAAAGCCCGTCTACACGATCATGTATTTGTTCAAAATATCATCATACATCTGCATCACGATACTGGTAAACAAATGTGTTACCATGTGACAAGGACCTCCCTACAAATTTGAACAAAATCCAACATGTATGAGGGTGCTCAAATTTAGTTGCATGTTTCACCTTTCTTTCAAATGTTCAAAACTTTGAAAACTTTTCTTTCTTTGTTATCATTTTGCTCATAGTTCATGGTCCTTGTTTAGAGAAATATTCACCTAAATTTCTTACAATTCGACGAGGGGAATATACAGCAAAAAAGATGAATTTAGTTTTATTTCAAAAGCTGAACAAGAGCAACTTGAAGAAAACTAGCTAACAGGATGACTGAAAATAGCTTGCAATCCCACATTCTTATTACGAACGAGAGAAACAGAGTACGAACTGATGTTCCCGCAGGCAAGAAATGTAAGTATAGCCCAACCTTTCATGTATAAAATTACATCAAAGTTACTGCCTTCAGCTGTGTTATCAAGTGTTTCCAACAAGCTATTAGAACCACGAATTCATCATAATTCAAAAAGGGCTGACATTTAACGATGTGAATAATGTGTTTTGTTGTTGAGGGACTCACGGGCAATTAGACGCGATTATATTGCCCCTATTATACATAGTTTTCGTCGAACCCGAAAGGTTCATTTCTCCGCACGATAAGGACGCAATCTTTGATGATAGTCACATGATGTACACATTTTTAAGTTTACTTGTTCACCTACTTTGTACTTATGTCGCGTAATCCTGCATTGAAAGGATGCCGTGTTTCACCGGCTTTTTTATTGCCTATCATTTGGTAGGTTTTTTTTAGACAGGCACGTAGCCTCGAATGTGTCATGCGGAAGGGAGGGGGCAGGATGGTGCCATGGGGGGAGTCGGGGCACGAAATGAGGGAAAAGTCTAAGATTAGAGAGCAAACAGCTATTTTTACGTGTTTTTTTTAGTTTGCATTTCCACTGTTGTGAGATGAGATTATCCGGCTCAGTTTCTACCCAAATCTGTACTTGGGCTAGATATGAAGTTTCACATATTGATCAGATACGGATTTCATATATGGGCCATATCTAATGCAGATATGAGATTTATATCTGGGCCGGATAAAAATTGGGCAGAAATAACCTAGATCTACGCCAGAACCAGACAAGTGTCTGACAAAGTCAGATAAAGTTTTATCTCGATTAAGTCTGTATATGGAACAGATAAAAGGAACAGATAAAAGGACTTGTAGCCCACACTCCTCATGGAGATATTGAATTGACTTAAGTCGGGTCGGTCACTGTTTTTCATTATTGGTGATGATGAGTTATTGAGGATGATGTTGAACTGAAGAAAGGCCGTGGACGGCCCGAGTAACTAACTAACTAACTAACTAACTAACTAACTAACTAACTAACTAACTAACTAACTAACTAACTAACTAACTAACTAACTAACTAACTAACTAACTAACTAACTAACTAACTAACTAACTAACTGCAGCTTCCCAACAGAAGTGTCAAATTTCATACCTTACTAGAGCTTCCCCTCACTGCAAATGAGATAGTCAGTCATGGCAGGGAGGTCTAATCACGCCTCCCTGGTCATGGCATCACATATTCTGCTATATGCCAGCTAAGATTTGAGCTACAGGTGGAAGAAGTTTTTAGGTCTTACACCTTTAACCCTTAACTGTTGTGCTCCAATCGGGGCGTATTTGCGCGCCTCGGGAATGGGCGGAAAAGCGGACGTAGCACGCCCCGCATCAATTTCCGCAGACTATCGACGCCGTGACCTTAAACTATTGTCTCTCTCGTTGTTGTGGCCGGATTTTCGGGTAGTTACTCGAGCTTCGTGTGAAACAGTAAAGATGGTTGACAGCCGCGCTCTCCGTCTGGGTCCAAAAGGACCCAAACAACGGTAAAGGGTTAATCTGCAAGGTAACGAAAATAACTTCTTTTCGCATCCATTCCGATTTAACAACTCTAACACATTAACATCTCCCCCTTTTCTATCCACGGAAAATTAGTAGCTGTACAGATTATCCTAACATGAGTAGCTTACACTTTAAGCCCTTAAAGTGTAAACTAAAGTGTAAACTAAAATTCCCGGTGTACTTTGGTTCCACTAAGAGTGGTACTCATCCATGAACACTCTACCTGATGATCAAAGTAAGTATGTTTTCGAATCGTCGTATTTTTAGACTGTTTTCGTCAACATAAATGAGTCTTCAATGTGGTGATTGGTGCAATAATGTTTACATCAAGCAGACGTCATATACTTTCGTGTCCCTAGGCCTTAAAATTATCAGTTAATTTTCTGTAATTACTTCGCAATTTATTGAGTAAATGAAATATTTTCTGAAAGAAAACAGATACGTTATAACTTGGACAACAAATCCTCGAGGCATATTTAACATGACCAAAATGTCACTGACTACCACATAATCACAACATTTACCACAAAACTTTCCTGGAAATGTTTTGGTCATTTTCGTCTTTAAAAGGGAAAAACAGTAAGCCAGACTTATAACTGCTTAACCTCAAAATCCTGTTTTTTTACTCTTTCAAGTAGTCTCCTTAACATTCAAGGATGTAATTATATAAATATTGCCCATCCAGGGTAGATCACACTGTGAATCCTCGTAAACTTGACAGAGTGAGAAAAAAATATTGTCATTTAATTCTGAAGGGCCATTCATGAAAAAGGATAGTGTACTTCACTAATCACTCTGTCAAAAGTGAGGTGACTGCATTTTTTGTTAAAGCTTGTAAGAGGAACGTGTCAGGAATGATGCCGTAGTTGACACAACTGGTTGCTCTGTTGGGAAGATGTAGAGATCATGCACGTGACGTCAGATTGTTTCAATTTGGTATACTGGATGGAATTGCTCATACGCAGTGCATGTGTTAACGATACGACGCAAATCGCAAATCGTTCGTTGTGTCACAGAAAAAGCCGTGGACTGTGATTTTTATTTTCGTATGATGGTGAAGGAATCCATGCCAATGGACGAATAAGTTTCTTCTGATTCTAAAATTAGATTTAAAAAGAGGTCAAACATACCCAGTCCACTTACGAAGAAGAAGAAGAAGAAGAAGAAGAAGAAGAAGAAGAAGAAGAAGAAGAAGAAGAAGAAGAAGAAGAAGAAGAAGAAGAAGAAGAAGAAGAAGAAGAAGAAGAAGAAGAAGAAGAAGAAGAAGAAGAAGAAGAAGAAGAAGAAGAAGAAGAAGAAGAAGAAGAAGAAGAAGAAGAAGAAGAAGAAGAAGAAGAAGAAGAAGAAGAAGAAGAAGAAGAAGAAGAAGAAGAAGAAGAAGAAGAAGAAGAAGAAGAAGAAGAAGAAGAAGAAGAAGAAGAAGAAGAAGAAGAAGAAGAAGAAGAAGAAGAAGAAGAAGAAGAAGAAGAAGAAGAAGAAGAAGAAGAAGAAGAAGAAGAAGAAGAAGAAGAAGAAGAAGAAGAAGAAGAAGAAGAAGAAGAAGAAGAAGAAGAAGAAGAAGAAGAAGAAGAAGAAGAAGAAGAAGAAGAAGAAGAAGAAGAAGAAGAAGAAGAAGAAGAAGAAGAAGAAGAAGAAGAAGAAGAAGAAGAAGAAGAAGAAGAAGAAGAAGAAGAAGAAGAAGAAGAAGAAGAAGAAGAAGAAGAAGAAGAAGAAGAAGAAGAAGAAGAAGAAGAAGAAGAAGAAGAAGAAGAAGAAGAAGAAGAAGAAGAAGAAGAAGAAGAAGAAGAAGAAGAAGAAGAAGAAGAAGAAGAAGAAGAAGAAGAAGAAGAAGAAGAAGAAGAAGAAGAAGAAGAAGAAGAAGAAGAAGAAGAAGAAGAAGAAGAAGAAGAAGAAGAAGAAGAAGAAGAAGAAGAAGAAGAAGAAGAAGAAGAAGAAGAAGAAGAAGAAGATTCAAAAATTTGGAATGAAAAAATTCTAACATAGGGAGCTTTATTTCTGAAAAACGCAAATCACACAGAAAATTTAAATGATCAATAGTCCATCAATGTTTACGTTAGTGTTTATTGGTAAATTGAATTATTATAGGAGAAAAAAAACTTTTTTGTTATGTTATTTCCACGAAATCTAGCTTAACCACATTCTCATATGTCGATGAGGGACTAGTTGCGGTTTTGTCCGAATATGAGTTGTATATGGAAGATTTTTCTCAAAAGTGAAGTGCAAGCTGATGATACAGAACGTACTCTTTACATGCAAAAAGGACTGAAACTGAAAGGGGTCTAAATGAGTTAATACCGTACTAATAGCTTAGAGGTAAAGAGCAGTCCCCCAAACTTATTTTCAAGAAAAAGCTAAATAGCTCGATTTTCGTCTTTTTATGGTCAAATCTTACCTTTACCTTTTTGCCAATAGGTTTGAGTCTGTGCATATTTGTTCATGTGGTTTTAGAGTGTATAAGATAGCCTAATTGCTGTTTTTTTAAGAGATTCCTTATTTTTAAACCTGGAACACCTCATTCCCATTGGCCTCAAGGTAAATAAAAAACATAACGATGGCGACAACTCGTGGCGCCTAAAAATTCAGGAATGTGAAGCTGTTAGTTGGAAATGACTTGATGAAAGTATCGTACTACTTCCATGGTTTGTGTGTGATCGTGTGTTTGGAACTATGTTGTGTTGCTGTCTCCAAAATAGTCACCAAGATAAGACCGAAACCTGCCGTTTGGATCCGAACACAAAAACTAAACACAAAAACTAGTTTCGCTTGTTATTTTGATGCTTTAAATGTACTCGCTTCCTAGAAACTTCTTAACGCCTCTGACTTGAATAGTTTCTTCTACTTACTACACATGTCATATTGGTCGGGTTAAGTCAACCCCCCCCCCCCAAAAAAAAAAAAATCCACTTAATCCAAAGACTGCCTCCTTGTTCGATAAATTTCGTTTCGCTTGTTATTTTGATCCTTTAAATGTACTCGCTTCCTGGAAACTTCTTAACGCCTCTGACTTGAACAGTTTCTTCTACTTACTACACAGAGGTGAAACACCTTCAATAAAGATTTTTCGACGTGACGTCAGTTTGTCTCTTAATGATATGTTGGTCGTCACTGATCATGCGCAACAAATGTTTTATATGTATAAGTTACCATATCCAAGCCTTGGCAACAATTATTGTACGATGGACGTCTGTCCATCAAATCAGAGTGACGTCGGTAAAGAAACCAATTTGCGCGGGGAATGGAAACTTCTACTCGATAGGAAGGTGTTAAAGTTTACTAAAATTACCTTAATGATTGTGAAGCTGTTTCCCCTGGTCGTTCCTCTTACTCAGTCTTTAGTCTTCATCTGTGGATTGCAAAGTGTAAGAGTTAAACAATTTGTTTGAAGTAAACATTCGAGGTTATTACTCTTTAACCCAATTTAAGTTTGCAGCATGTGACAGTTTTTCACCCGGCAAGTAATGAACATCCGTCTTCACGCGTCATCAAGAAGGGTGCACTAGGAAGGCGTTAATTCTGTAATGAAAAAATATATTCGAAAAGAACAAACAAAACCTCTAGTAATAAAACATAGGAGTACGTAATATTGTACTAGCCTATTAGAAAAGGAGTAAGTATTGAGTGACCTTGACATGCATAGTTCAGTTGACCTTATAGATTGAAGACACGTTGACGCCATTCTTGGGGCAAAACAGTGGAATACGTGGTAGAATTTGCCCCGCACGTGTAGCACACTTAGCGCGTATTCTACTAGTTGACAAATCAGCTGTCTGCATTTGCAACACCTTGGCGGCAAAACAGTGGAACACATGGCCGAACGCCCAGCACGTGAAGAAGACTAAGCCCGTATTCTATTGGTTGACAAATCAGCTGTCTGCACACCGTCGACCAAATTTTGTAGAGATACCTTTCAAAAAAAAAAACGAACGTGAGGCTATGTCTGACGAAAGTGTAGTTTAAATGGAATCTGAAACAATAACTTGACAGTTTATTGTCCCTTTTAAGGCCGGTTTCACCATAATGTCAATCAGCTACTGAGGATGTAAGTCTCAACGACAGTAAGTGATGCGAAAAGGGTGGTCTAAATAGTGCCAATTTTTTCAACAACTGCGGTAGGTCCTCGAGAATTACTACATTACTATATTAATAAAATATATTGACTATACCAATCAAATATTATAATATTTTCAAAACCTTGAAAATATGTCAACTTCATTGCGAATCTAGTTTCCCGCTTATAGGCTGTCCTATATAGAAAACTGACACTTTTTCAAAGTAAAACTTAAAGAGGGTATGACACGACCAAAGTAAGTTTCTCGGTAAATATTCTTTTGGTACATCGTGACATAAGGTGAATGTTTTCCCAACTAAAATACGTCCATAAATACCGAAATACGACGTTGGGAACATGGGCGTCCGCAGAAATTTTTACAGGGGGGGGGGCAAGGTCATTCATGGATGATTGAATTGTGTACACTATCTAAGCGGAGCGCCACCATCGGTTGGCGCGGAGCGTACAAGAAAATTTTGGGCCTTACAAACCCTCCAGATGGCCGGAAACGACACTTGGCGAGTGTTATAAGCTGCATGTACCCAGCCCTGCCATGTCTGTAATTTTTAGATTTTTAGAATTTTCAATGTAAAAAATTGTTGAAGGAAAATCTACCTCTCTGTCACGGCCTCGCACGCCTATGCACGATAAAACTTACGCTGTCAAACAGCCTATATTGGCCTATATCCGTTACCCAATTATGAATCATACCTCCCCCATATTCACCTTGTATATCCCAGTTACATCCGCGCGTCGCCACTTGAGATCAGCACGGGACCAAACCAAGACCAACGCATTCATCAATAGTCGGATGCCATATGCACTCTACATACCTGACAACTAGTACAATTTTGGCATAGTTTTTACAATTACAAATTTCCAATAGATGTCACGAATGATGGTCCCCAAATTACGATTTCACTATTCAGCATACCATCTTCTCTTTTGCTATTCCTGGTCAAATGTCTGCATATTTCACGAGTAGAAAATGACGCTGTGAGTGAAGATATTTTGATGATTTATTTTTAATTTTTTTATTGCAATTTTTAATTAATTTTTTTCACAAGTTTGATTTTCCAGGGGGGGGGGCAAGTGCCCCCCTTGCCCCCCCTTCCGGACGCCCATGGTTGGGAATTCCCAATTACAGGCCAGACTCAGGCCAATCGAAATTCGAAAGCGAATAAACGTATGTGAGCGCGTCTGAACATGGTGACGTCATTGGAGGCACGGTTGGCAACATTGTACCAGGGATCTCACAATCACCGAATCATGTGCATAGTAACGCGTGTTAGCGAATTCATCATTGCAAACACCGGTGCTACGATAGCAGTGAGCGTGGCCAATGACTACATTGTGAATTGTGCAGCGCGCGGTGACTGCTTAGTATACGCAATAGCACCTTCACCGAACAGCTCATACAGTAAAGACGCGATCCTAGTGGGGACACGCCTGTTGAGGACTGCCCATACATGTTCATAGCTGTTCTGCATAGCCGCCCGAACCGCGTCTTTCTTGCACGAAAACAGAACTGTTTTTACACGCGGGCATATGCACGCTAACATATTGGCCAATGATTTGCTCCGAATCCCTACCGTGGATCGCGCCTTCCGCTCTGTTTGTTGGACTAGAATTGTGATGCAATCGTTTCCATGATATTGCTAAGATAAGATTACTTTACCGAGCGTTAGATTAGTTCCACATGTAGATGCGCGTTCTTAAATAGGGCGGGGTTTGTGCAGCCAATTGGGTCATAAAAGTCTGGTGACCTGATGCGGCATTTTTCGAAACTGGATTTTGAACATTTTCCTTCGAATTTCATTTATGCCGAATTTTATAGGTTTTTAATGGGGTGTGAGATGATATTTGTAAAATACTGTATCGAATCTTGCAATACACAAAAGTTTTTGTGGCAGTGTCATGCCCACTTTAAGTCTGGCCAACCAAGGAGCTGTCCCTGGTGAAAGCAGCACTCAATGGTTTCACGTTTGTTTGTTTTAATGTCCGAAACGACACAACACTATTCAAATGTATATTTGTTTGGCGTTGTCATTTGCTTGATTTTATAATTCTGCTCTACACATATCCTTAAACACAAAATATCGAAGTTAAGACAAGTACCTCATTTTGGAAGTATGTGGAATAATGGGGCACGAAGGTTACTATAAATGAATCCGGACAGCAAGTGATGGTCTGATTTCAGTCGGCCGTAACTGGGTCTATCACTTTTTTATCTTTCAATTTCCTTGCTTACCTGTATCATGGATGGTTGTACACTAAAGTGTATCTTGATTCCTTTAATTGCATTGAACATGAGGGTTAGAAATTCATGTAGACAATGAAGACGATTTAAGACTGATGGACCCCACTAATGGCTGCCTACAGCAACTAAAAACAGACGCTGAGGGGATTCGTCAATAGAAGGCTGAAATATATTATCTACCATGAATTTCTTTTAGTTCAGCGATATAGATTGATTCTATTCAGTTTCCTTTCTTGTGGTATGTTCGCAGACAAAACGTGGTCATGAACTTGATTTGTGCCGAACGACTAATCAAGCGATAGTTACTTCATTTCACAAGATTCTATTCAAATTTGACTAGGAAATTTTTAAAGTGTATCACTTTTAAACTCATCTTAATCATTTCAAAAATTATCATTACCATTTCAAATGCCATCTTTATCAATTCAAAGTCATCATTACCATTTCCAAAGTCAACATTACCAATTTTTAAATCACTGCTATCGACAAAATTTTCCCTTTTCGGGTTCCATACGGGCTTTGAGACAGAGACTTGAGGCAATGAAAGTGTATCGGCCTCTGGACTACTAAAATGTCTTCAGAGGGAGCATGTTTCGTTCCTTTCACGTTCATTCCCTTTAACTTCCTTGGCATAATTACATTAACTTGAATTATACAACGCTAAATGCCCCGGCTATCTTTACGAGTAAAGGTACCCACATGTGCAAACCCTATTCATAAGCAACCAGATCAGTTGTTTGGGCAAGTAAGAATAGTTAACTACCTTCAGTCTTCCCTTCCTTCGGCTCTATTGCCGTCATTTCTTTAATCTTTAAGAGGTTAATATCTTTTACTTTTTCATTATTACTTAATTTTGGGATGGTGAATGGTTGGAGTCTAACAAAGATATGTCCAAAAAGATATTATAAAAAGATAGGATTTGACTCCTCCGTGAAAGAAAATATCGGAGCAGAAATACTGATTAATGTTTAGTCGGATGAAACCCCCCAAAATCTTAAATGGAAGTCTCTTTGCAACTGAAACAGCCAATGAAATGGCTATTGCCGCGATTTGGTGTCATTCTCTGACCATATCAATCAACAAAACTAACCCATATGGTAAAAATACACTTTGCGTATGAATGCGCCTTCAGGTTTTGAGCTGTTGTACTGGATGGGTCACCATTTCGTTTGAGCATTTTTCTTCCATGTGGCTGTATGCTTTAGCATAAGGAATATTTTTGTTGATAGATATGGTCAGAGAAAGACACCAAATCCAGGTAATTATTTATTTCATATAGGCTCTTTAAGACCAATGTTTATCCTCCGTCCATTCATACTTTGTGATATCCTCAACTTTTGATTGGCTCATTTACGGCTAGGTGTCCATTCGTCATCCCGAAATAAAACTTCAGTAAGGGAAAAACGCACTTATCTTGGGCATCTCCATTTTACTCGAATTCGGCCTGCTTAAATTTTGTTATTAACAAGGTAGATTTTACTCCTTTTTCCGCCTTTTAAATCGAACTTAACGTCGATCCGTATGAATGTTCAAAGTTTAACAACTCTGGACCTGTGCATTAGCAGCATCACGTGACAAGGTTTGAGAAAAACGTGCAGGAATTTGTAGTTGCACTGTTGCTTTTAGCAAACCATTCCGATGAAAGTTTGCTAAATTTATTGTCAAGAAAATTCATGAAATTTCTGTAATGTAAACATTACAGTTGTGATGGTGAACGCAGGCAGCTCCCTGGTGTATGACTAGATGTTCTGAAAATGTAACTACATGGCAATGATCAAATAATGAGATTGCGACTTCGTTGATTGCCTTCTTGTTTTGTTTTTACAACTGTGATTGCATAAAAAGAGTCTTCCCTGAAGTCTCCCTTTACAATATAATCGTACAAGGATTCATTACCTTTCTCTTACTTCGGGCCCCTCGTCTGATTTTTATTGCATAAGTACTTACGTATGCCACAAACTAGACTACGATCGATCACCTATAGTTTAATCACCAAAATTATGCAAAAGGTTGTTAGCTTGTGTAACCGTGGCGCCTTCGTATTTTTCTTATCGTTTTTTCAAACAATTTCACCTATGGCAAAATCAGTTCATGTTTAATGAACATGGTGATTGATCCGTCTGCAGGTCTACTATGCAAGAACATTCCCACACCTAATTAGATGCAAAAAGGTATTTCTCTTAAGTGGGAGTACCGTATGAAACAAAATTGGATTTGTTTACATTTTTTTCCTTTTATTTTTTTGACATGTTATTTAAGTATAAGACATTTTATTTCGATTGTGTAGCCTTGCAGCCCAGTGCCATTTAGTTTTTTTTTTCTCCATAAGTGTTCAAATCCGAATAAAAACTAAATTTTTCTTAATTTTTACAAAACACGCCTCAAGTTTAAAGACTAAAGTTTTAAATGGTATGCTACAGTGTGGTTACCAACCAATAATGACGTAATGATCTGTTGGTTCAATTATTTCATTTCGTGAAATCTTTTAATTGTAAATCTGATATTTTACAGAAAAACCCCACAAACCGCAGCAGTGTCACAGAGTTTCGTTTTTTGCGGTTTCATAAATATTTTCCCATCCTTATCCCCATCTTTATTTAATCATAAACACCATTTACGACACTTTTTATGAGCATTCTGCAAGCATTCTACAAGCTTGCAATGCAAATTTTAAACATTTAAACATATACATGGAAATAAATTGTACAGCCGGATCTGAATGAGTACATTTTAAATAAATAATTATAAAATGTCGACTCTTTACTAGACGAAAGCTTTTTCAAGAGTTTTATAATGTGATAGAAAGAGTAGGCCTTACTCGATTGTTAATAAGTATACAGGTGTATTAAAACTTATTCGAATTTTGCAAAATCCAAAAGTAATGTTCTCCATGAGTAACGTGATATTCGTATACTGTATTTTCCTTTTGTTTTTTTTAATTTGTTTTGTTATTGTTTTTTCTTCTTGGTTTCAGAAGTGAGGGAGTACATGTCCTTAATTGGGTCCGTTTGTTCTAGTAGACTGATATCATATACTGTAAGAACAAGACCAAGAATCGATGTAGAATCAGTATTTGAACCTTTACTTGGCAAGATGCCAAGTTTCGTAAAAGATACTACTCACAGGGCTGTAGCCTGGGCAAAACCTCTATGGGGCAGTTCAAAAAATAAGTAAAGCGCATCCTCCCTTAGCACGTGGTGTATTTTCCGAGGTATTTTTTTACCAAATGTCTCCAACAGATGGGGGAATAACTATTTCCAATCCCAAAAATTAGCTGTTTTCAAAACAGGGATAGGGGAGTAAGAAAACTATCCTGTTAAATCACTTAGGAGAAGGCAGAACTTTCTTTACTGTTTAAACTTTTAAACAGGTACTATAATCATGAAAACTGGAAGCATTTTAAAGATATTTGAATGGTACAGTTGACAGTGTTCTATGAACATGGGAAGCCATGTATACATAATTGTAATGTTAATTGCTTCATGCATTGACGTTATCATATCTTTTGCATGTCAAAAATTAAATACGGATTCTTGTAAAAACGCATTAATAACTTATGCCGGATTTTGGATAACGTCGTAGCAGGCAATTTATTGTCTGACCTTCGCCTGAGAATCTACTCGATACACCGTCGATAATGCGAAAGGATTCAATACACTTTCGACAATTTAATAAAATCGATATAGTGATCGAATCGTTTCGCAATCGAAGACATGACAGGGGTATGCTGTGACGTTGTATTTATCATTATCACTCTTGTTCGAGGTTCCCAAGTGTCTTGAAGAACTTCATTAACGATTGTTGGACACATTGTTTGTTGGTTCTTCGGCTGAAGTGCCACTGTTACTCGCCATTGTAACCGGTACGGTATACAGGACAGGAAAACTCGGTTAATGACTTAAATTCAAGTGTGTACTGTGTACATACCGCACGCGTGCATTTCGTGGGATTTACCGCCCTGAAAGGTATCCAGAGCGCTGCGGCAACTGTATTGTGCACTTTCTTGGCGAATCTGATCGGTTACGTACGCACAGTATTTAAACGTGTGGTCTGGGCGCTACCAAACAAACCAGCATTTTTATTACACTTTACAGCCTACGCGGTGATCTAGGATACCAGAAGAAATAGTTCGAGCAAATTAAAAAAATGCAACGGAAAGAGAGCGTAAAGTTTTTATTGTGTGCCTTTTAGTTACGATATGGAAATCTCAGGGAGGCAGTTTCCCCCTGCCCCCCCTCCCCGGAGGCTATGGCACTGACTCATTTCCTGCAAAGAATCTCAGAAGTCCCCATTTTAGCGAGAGGTGCTCTACTGGTTTCCCTAGATGTTAAATCGCTCTACACCAATATTCCCCAGGATGAAGGTGTTGAAGCTTGTCGCGACTTCCTTCGTATTTATTCAGCAGACGACCATGGGCCAGATGACATCGCTACCTTAATTAGGTTCATTCTCAAATACAATGTTTTGTCTTTCAATGAACGTTGTTACATCCAAATCAAGGGCACAGCTATGGGAACCAAAATGGCCCCAGCCTACGCAAACATTTTCATGGGAGAAATTGAAAAACGATTGCTACTTGAAACTCCCCTAAAGTCTCTCATATACCTTCGGTTCATAGACGACATTTTCATGATTTGGCAACACGGTAAAGAGAATTTGCAAAATTTTGAAGAACTGGCAAATGATATTCACCCTCTTATCAAATTTACACATGAATCATCTCCTACGGAATTACCTTTTTTAGATGTTCTTGTGAAGATCGAAGGGGGCAAACTAACCACTACTATATATCACAAACCTACAGACCGCCATGATTTCCTTGATTTTATGAGCTGTCATCCTCAACACATGAAGAAATCCGTTGTATATAGCCAAATCTTACGTTACAAAAGTATATGTTCTGATTCATAGGATTTCCGGGAGCAACTTAAGCAGCTCTTACAGCATTTCCTCAACAAAGCGTAACCTTGGAAAATTATCCAAAAACAAGTTGAAAAGGCGACGCTTGTTGATAGGAAGGATCTTCTGTCTTATACCGTAATAAGAAATGTTCTATGCATAAAAGACGGATGGTCCAGGTATATCACCCAGCTATAGTCCTTGCTAAACAGAAGATCAAGAGAGAGTTGAAAGCCCTCTCGAGGGTACACCCTAATTATCCTATATTCGCCAAACCCCTTCTCCCCGCTTCCGTCAATCTAAGAATCTCAAAAGGCATTTAGTTCATAATGAAATTCCCAAACCTCTTCAGCGCACTGGAAATCTCTAGTGCGCTAATCCTAGATGCAAAGTTTGTGATATATTATTAACTGATGAAGAGATTATACTTAACCGCCCGGGAGGACCAGAGACCCTTCATCTCACCTGTGATAACGGACCTTATGTTGTAGAGACCGGCATTAAATTTCGCCTAAGAATAAATAACCAGAGCATTAGAGACGGAACTCAATGCCTGCTATAGGTAAGCATTTGAGCGAGGCAAATCACTCGAGGTAATTTAAGTGTTTTATTCTTAAAGGGGGGGGGGGGGAATCTTCGAAATTAGAATGAGGCTAGATCTAGGTCTTAGGCATGGCTAGACCTACGCCATTCATAGACTTGAGTTATAACCCAAGATATGAAACGGTGGGTGACTAACATAAGGTTAGGAATAGGGCCTACCTGTCTTACATATTAGTGGACTTAAAACTTGGCGGTTCTAAAGCATCGCCAAAAACGTACGTGACAATTTCCTTGCCACGGGCTAGGATTCGCCACAGGCCAGAATGCAGAAAAGGTTTGTGGGTCGGCTGGAAATCTTCAAATGCCACACGTTCAACATGGCGCACACGCCCAGTTTCTTAATTGAGACGCACTTGATTTGCGTATCCGCTCGACTGGTTGGGCTTGCGTCAAACGAGAACTAGTGCTGTTCCAAAAATTAGGCGCCTGCTCAGGAGGTGAATTGCGAGTTGCTTCATCTGTCATTTGAACAAAGGCCAAACCAACTTGGCTTCATGGCTCAGTGGTTAGAGCGTCCGCACTAGAAAGCGGGAGGTCCCGAGTTCGAATCTCGGTGGAGTCAACATCATTTTTTCACCTCAGCCATGTATATATGTATATATATATGTATATATATAAATATATATATAAATATATATATATATATATATATATATATATATATATATATATATATATATATATATATATATATATATATATATAGGTACGGGTAAGTGTAAAAGGAGTAAAAACTGGCTCAAAAAAGGGGTGAATATTACAAAAGGTCAATTCTAACATTAAGGCCGTGTGGAGCGAGAGTACCTAGCCTCATGATCAGTCGGTTTTCAAGTTTTGAAGCTATAATTTTGTCAGCTACATTGATTTGATTGCGTGTGTTGGGCGGTGCTTTTTTTGGATGCTTTGTTTACGTTTTGTTGTTCCAGCTTGTTATACTGTTCAGGTTCTAATTTAACTCCACATCTGGGCAAAAACTATATATTTTACTCAACAGAAACACGGTGAAACTGAGTTACAGTTGGGGCGTCCAGGTGTGTTCACTTTATGAATTTTAGGTAATAAATAGAAATTAGCAGTTTTGGGGGACGGATTGATCAGACTAACGGCCGAATTCGGGAGTTCCATTGAAGAAATCAATGAATTAACACATGTCTCACTCTTGGACTTTTCGAACGTAACTTTTTCCAGCAGTATAACGGAACCACCCCAATTTTATATAAACGTTATATTGATGATATTTTTGATGCCTTTTTTGGCACTTTTGATGAAGCTCAAGAATTTGTGAACTTTGTTTCCACCTTAGATCCTAATTTTAAGTTTACCCATACTATTTCTACCTCTAGTGCTACCTTCTTAGACTTAAGGCTTACCATCGTAGATCGTTCTATCAGATCTAATGTTCATTTCAAGGATACTGACTCTCACAATTTCTTATTGTATTCCTCTCATCACCCTCCTAAGTGTAAAAACTCAATCCCCTTTTCTCAGTTTCTTAGAGCTAAAAGAATTTGCTCTGTTAACGCCGATTTCATTCACACTTCCAATCAACTTTCGAATTTCTTTGCCAACAGGGGTTACCCCGATAAAATCGTAAAGGCCGCTAACCGTCGTGTTAAATCCATCAGTAGGTCCTCTATTTTAGACAATAAGGCTCCTAATTCTAATTCCGACCGTATCACTCTGGTGCTGCCCTTCCACCCTTCCGTGGAACCCATTAAGCGTTTCATTATTAAGAAATTTAAGACCCTCATGTCTGACCCTACCACTAAGTCCATCTTTACTCGCCCCCCTTTAGTTGCCTTCAAAAGAGATCGCAACATTGGTGATCATTTAGCAAGATCTTCCCACCCCACCCCTCTCCTGTCCCCAACCCTGGGACCTTTCCCTGTAAACGCAAACGGTGTAACACTTGCCCTGTTGTCTCCGGAGACCAACTGTTATCGATTCAAGGACCCTCTCATGTGTTCAAAGTTACTGATCATTTCACTTGTATCTCTCCCAATGTTAATTACATTTTAAGTTGTAAACGCTGTAAAATTCTGTATGTTGGTGAAACCAAACGGAGGCTGGCCGATAGAATTACTAAACACCTCCGATCTATTAAACTTAACTTGTCTGGCTTTCCTGTAGCAGCCCATTTTAATCCGCCCTCCCTTTGTACAATTACAGACTTTTTGGTCACGGCCGCATTAACCTGTAAAGGAACCCATATTGATCGTCTCACGACTGAAAACCGTCTTATCCTTAAACTTGGCACTCTTCACCCCCATGGCCTTAATTCTAAGCTAGAATCACTGCTTGAATGATTTTAATCTTGTTGTTGACTGGTGCTTTTTCCTTGACTTTGACTCCTCGTTTGTGTGACTTCAGTTGACTTTCTGTTACCGTGTTGAAGGGTATGTAACCCGAAACGTCGTAATTTGTATTTTTCGTTCAACTCCATTTTTGGTTCAATCATATTGCACTGTGTATTACCATGTTTTTGCATCGACCTATATATATATATATATATATATATATATATATATATATATATATATATATATATATATATATATATATATATATATATATATATATATATATATATATATATATATATATATATATATATATATATATATATATATATATATATATATAAATATATATATATATATAGTGAAAAGAATAAATGAAATCAACCTCAGCGAAAAATTGACCACCTCCACTGGGACTCGAACCCAGACCTCCTGCTTAACGTGCAGGTGCCTTAACCAATTAGGCTATGAAGCCGGTCTTGGCTGTTCTCATCACAGAAAGATGACAATCTCTCACTGAGGGGGCGCTATACAGAGCAGTGGACGCCTCGTCCTTTTTCGACTCTGATCGCACCGATAAGCCCGGAGACCGGGTGATTGAAAGTGAACTGTAAAGTAAATATGAAAATAATTAGAAATAAATAGGAAACGATTGCTTTTCCCTGAGCATCGCATAAAGTGAAAAGAATAAATGAAATCAACCTCAGCGAAAAATTGACCACCTCCACTGGGACTCGAACCCAGACCTCCTGCTTTACGTGCAGGTGCGTTAACCAATTAGGCTATGAAGCCGGTCTTGGCTGTTCTCATCACAGAAAGATGACAATCTCTCACTGAGGGGGCGCTATACAGAGCAGTGGACGCCTCGTCCTTTTTCGACTCTGATAGCACCGATAATATATATATATATATATATATATATATATATATATATATATATATATATATATATATATATATATATATATATATATATATATATATATATATATATATATATATATATATATATATATATATATATATATATATATATATATATATATATATATATATATATATATATATATATATATATATATATATATATATATATATATATATATATATATATATATATATATATATATCGAATACTGCGTAGCACTGGTAAAGTATGAAGGTAAACAGATTGGAATGATAAAAAGTGCAAAAATTCGGGAGAAAGCTCCGCGACATTTCGGGTATGTACCCTTCATCAGGCGGCAAAATACTAAGTGATCAAAAAAACGATATTCAAAAGAAACAACAAACGCGTGCCGATACAACTCGATCGGCGCGCGTACAAAGGCCAAGCACCTACGTCAACGCGTTTTGTGTCTTGTTATATCCCCATCAACTCCTTACAATCGTTTCTAAGTCCCTGTAGTGCGGACGCACTGGTAACACACGCACTACCCTTGACAACATCCATCCAGCAAGCCAAACCAAAACGCGCCGACGTCATGCGTACAACCTCTTTACAAAGGGAATGCCAATAATGAAATGTTTGCCTACTCCGCCACCGAATTTTAAACACAGCTAAACGACGCAACCGTGCAAAACAAGTTTATAGTGATAACGCGATAAAAATTAAAAATAATAAACATTTTTCCAAAACATTTTCAAAACGTTTTCAAATTGTTTTTACTCTGTCTACACTGTGCAACAAACCGAAAACAAGCATGTTTTGTTTGTTGCAAGTGAAGTGTTTTGAGAATGTTTTATAATGGTTGCTCGTGTATACAGGCCTTTATACTCTACCGGTGTGTAATATAAAGTCAAGTATAGCTAAAAACGGAAACAACGTAATAACTTAGTTAAAAGCGGAAACATTTATGTTATTAGATAACACATCAGATGGTACATTTAAGTATTAGTGACCCTCTTCATTATTTTCAAGTTGTTTTCAGCAGTGGCGTAGCTAGGATTTTTCCCAGGGGGGGGGGGGGGGGCAAAGGTATGAAATTTCCCCAAAACTTTTCCCGGTCAATGTGTATGTATTTCATCTAAAACATGCAAACTTACAAGTATAACAACATTACCATGGATTTCTCTGAAGGGGGAGGGGCATGCAGTATGGTCTAAGGGGCAAGATTTTCGACTTTGACAGGTACAGTGTTAAAAGTTGAATCGTGGTGGTTCATGAGGATAAAACTGAAACTTTTGTGCCTTGACATGCATTTCCTTATGCCATTTATGCTACCTTACGAAGAAAAACCTGTCATTAAATTTGCACACTTTTAGGAGTCAAAATAAAAGAGCATTGATCGGTATTTCTGGTTTTTCTTGGCCACAAAATGTTATTTTGTCATAAAGATTATCTAAGTGGGGCGCCACCACTGGTTGGCGCGGAGCGTAGAGAAAATTTGGAAAAATCAGACCCCTTAGATGGCCGGAAATAGCATTTTCCAAGCTAATACGAGGAATCTAGCCAGTCGCTTACTTTTTTTGTCGTTTGAAATAAAATTCTCACTTCAAAATATGTTGGCAAACTACAAAGTGATCAGAGAGTTAAGAGCTAATTTTACCCCAAAAAATGTAATTTTGCCCAAAAGACCGAGCGAAGCGCCACCATTGGTTGGCGCGGAGCGTAAAGCAAATTTTGAAAAATCAGAACCCTCAGATGGTCAAAATAGCGTATTTATGCTTGTAAAGAGAATCTAAACATGTAGTCTTTTTTATCGATGCCACCAGTGGGAAACAGAGTCTACCTTTTTAAGTAAAAATTGGAATTTGACAGAATTTGCCTAGGTCTATTTGTAGGAATTAAAAAGAAAGACCTTGCAGGGACAATCCTTCCCCTTTGAAAATTTCTGAAAATTGGGTGTCCTTATAAGCAATCTGGTGCCACATATGCTATCTTTTGAAGTAAAATCTGTGTTAATAAAGTTAGACTACGTATTTTTAAGAACAAAGAAAAAATGGCATCTGTGAGGGGTGGGGGGATGGCCCAATGGTCTCCCCTTCGCACGCCACTAAGGAGGCCTAATAGTGGCTCGATCACACAGGATATCCTGTTAGAAAAGCAGTCTGTTAAGTGTAGTAGGCTACAAGGTACTCATTGTCCATTTATTGTTACACTCAAAGTGAGCAGAAAGCTATTTTCCCGAACTAGCTTGTAAGCCTCCAAGGATTAGGCTAAGTAACAAAATCTAAGTGTGCCAACGGATCCCGCTTATTCTAATTTCTAGATTAACCCTTTACCGTTGTGCTCCGATCGGGGCATATTTGCGCGCCTCGGGAGTGGGCGGAAAAGCGGACGTAGCACGCCCCGCATCAGCTTCCGTAGGCCATTGACCCCGTGACCTTAAACTATTGTCTCTCTCGTTGTTGTGGCCGAATTTTCGGGTAGCTACCCGCAGTTTCGAGCTCCGCGTGAAACAGTAAAGATGGGTGACAGCCGAGCTCTCCGTATGGGTCCAAAAGGACACAAACAACGGTAAAGGGTTAACTTTAAGTTTATCGTTGGCCATGGATTGTTTCAGCCCCATCCATCGTTATGTACACAGAGTAAAATCGTACAGCTACTGCTAGCTTGTAAAAGAACATAACAACCTCGGGGGTCTACGGTAGTAACTTGTCAGTTTTCACATCCTTTTACTGAATTCCCAAAGTATCACCTGAATAACAGCTTCCTGTGCAGTGAAATGCACTGATCATAACCCCCGTGCGTATACAAGCACAAGAGAACATGCAATCTGCTATGCGGCGAGGACATTTCTGTGGAACGCGAATTGGGTCGGTTCATGCGACACTGACGAAATCTGAGTTAATTTGTTGCATGAAAATACGAATTATGTATGAGAAATGTCTCACAATTTCTTATTCTAACAAAAATTTTGAGAAATTTTTGTAATAATAAGACGATTCATCAAATTTCCCCATTTTCATCAAATTTCCCCAAAAATTTTTCCAGGGGGGGGGGGAACCTGGCCCCCCTGCCCCCCCCCGCCCCCAGTAGCTACGCCACTGGTTTTCACCACCTTACAGTTGAAAAAGCTCTTTTATAGCCGAATTGTTGAATTAAGGGCATATTTGATTAAATATCAAATATTTTGATCAATATTCAGTCGGTTATTCCATCCGCGTCATTAACACAACCTGAATGGTTATTTACCTGGTAAAATCTCTCGATTATCAGAAAATAACGGTTAAAAGTAGTTAGCCCCGGGTTGAAAATTTAATGCGTTCTTCATTATAAAAAGAAGAAGAAGAAGAAAAAGAAAGTTAAAGGGCACCACAATAGTTCCTAGTAGTTTGCTCTAGGTAGAATTTTGACAACCTGTCGTTACTTTCGGTCAAAGACCATTGGTGTGTTAAAAGCTTTGAAAAGAGTATAGTTAATGGGCTTAGAAGGATGGAGGTAAAACTGTATTGTTAAAATAGGACTGATGAAAAAATGAAAAATGAAATCAAAGCAACAAAACAAGAAGACGTTGACACATACCTATGCCAGGATATGGAGCAAAATTCGAGGAAAATAAGGCAGGTTCGGACAAGACAGAGAAATCCAAAAGAGGACCTGAATGTTACGTGCAACATTTGAGGATAAAGACAAAAAGATGGTCACGTGGATTCATTTTTGTACGGGCCAAAGTATGCCGAGACATGTAAAGGCGAATTGGACTACCCCCACTTTTGTAAAACATATCTTTCAAAATTAACCGAGAAGGGATCAAATGTCTGCTTTTTTAAGTTTCAAAATCATTTTTGGTTTAAAATTACTCATTTTGACCAAATATCTGGTCAGTTCTAGTTGCGAAAGTAAAAGATGATATTGAAGTTCTTCATTTCCATCAATAACAAAACCACAAGAGTAAAAAGTGTAAATTCCCTTCATTACACCTCCTACCAAGTAGAATGAGAATTCACTCTTTAAGGAGTGCCTGCAGTGATCACTCCTTTTTAAGAGTGATCATTGTAAATTTTTACTCAAAAGAGAGAAGAGGATGTCTTACAGACAGGTAGACAGATAGAAAAACAAGAATTAAAAAGACGAAAGAGGAAAAAGAGGGAGAAAGAAAAGGGAAGAAGGGGAGAGAAGGTAACAATCAAACATTGGTAGTGGAATCGAGGAGGGGGACTTGGGGTTTCATCTCCCAATATAAAAATTGGTGGCTGTTCAGCTCTCAATATTTGCAAAGTGCGTTTTCGAGAGTTTCCGATCCTTGGGAAAATTTGAAGTCGGTACTGAAGAGACATTGCAAAAATGAGATTCATATGTTAAGGTAGGGTACATGCAGCTATGAACACTTGTTGTGAAGTCAAAGCTTTCCTTGAACGTGCCGCGCCAACGTTTGGTACGGTGGCCGTTCGCTTAGATAGTTTTGCTGGCATTCTGCCCACACACCAACATTTTCCCGTTCCGACGCCAAGCCTGCAAAAAAAAAAAAAAGGAGATAAAGGAACAGCGTTATGTTCAGAAGGATACTTATGATATATTTTGTAACGAAGAAGTCTTAATAAGCTATTTAAAAGTTTTGTTTCGACTTCTTCAGGTCAGAAAATTTCAAAATGCAGCACGATAATGAAGTGCAATCAACAAGTGGACTTGAGTGGATGTTATTGACATAAGAAGATTTCAGTATAAGTTAATTTATCCAGAATGAAGGGGAATCGACGTGAAATTTGTATAGCTATAAATTCTCACACCATTTAAAAGTAAAGATTAAGAATTAGAAATTTGACTGCGAGCAATTTTCCCTTTGAATATGGGTGTTGCATGTTGGTTATAACAGTGTTGCATAAAGTACTAAGGGACTATTTCTTACATTAAAGAGGAACCACGAGATTGTTATAAAGAAATACTTTAACCTCCAAAATTCGCATCACAGAAAGAGAGCCAGAAAACTGGAGCTGCACACTGGTAAAGAGGTTCTAACATACTTAGAGGAACAGCCTTAGCTTCTTTTGGGAGTAATCTTTGTCCAAATAGCAGTTGTTGAATTCGGTATGCCAAATAAAATTCGAGTTCTTTCCTGTAATGAGTCCTTCAGTCAGAAGCATGAACCAATGAAAGTATGTTTGTTAATGGTTATTCAGGAATAAACAAGTATAGGTATCATGCGTACAAGCACAACTAAAAGTAAAATGAGTACACGTAGAACTTTAAGTTAGTGCATAAAATTCGTTTGTATCTTCGACGGATGGCCTATTCACAAACATCATAGGACTATACACAGGTTAGTATAATTATAGTAAAAACGTTACCTGGTTACCCACGCCATCAAAATTGTTACCCAATAACATGAAAAATGAGGAAAATATCACCTTAAACCCTAACTGGAACAGAGGGAGAACGTTGCCTGACACAGTTAGGCAGCATAGGCTTACAGTAGACTACAGGTATGAACATGTACAGTAAGGCCCTATAGATATACATTTTTCGTAAAGCGAGCACATCCTAGTGTAACATCCGTCGTTGGTTAGTGTAATGAAAATATGGTACGCGATTGCGTATATAAGTATAGTATCAGTATACACTGGCTGCACCTTGACGGTGTAGTCCACGCGATCTCGAAAAGCAGTTGAACCATGGATACTCATAAAGTGCCAATGACGGTCACTCAGAAAGCAAATCGCATATTCTACAGTCACTGCAGTGACTGTTATTGTTTTTTATTGTTTTTGTTTTATACCCTATTGGGCTAATAATTCTTTTCCACCAGAAAGCTTTCTCCTCGTTATATTTTGTGTGAAGAATATGAAGCAAAGCTTTTTCATTGCCGTTGGGGGTCGTCAGAGATTTCGTAGTTCCTTTTCAAGAAACTGTACACTCATCTATGTTTACAAACAAATGACGTCACGGCTGCCTCGCAACTGAGATGATGAGTTGCGCTTTCATTTTCTCCACAATGAAATGTAGATTTTAATTCGTCTATTTTGTGCCTGCAATCGCTCGATCGCTGCCAGAGCAAAACCAAACGTGCACGTTTATGTTCCTGTGCATGCTCTATGTCAGTCAGTGCCAATAAGTGACGTAACCGTGAATGAGTCTATGTGCTAAATACGTAATTGTCCCGTCGAATTAAATTGCACATTGATGGAAAAAGGGAAGTACAATACTTTTATACATTGACAGTAAAACACTTTAAAGGTAATGTGACATTTCAGTAAAATGACCTGACTTTACTTTCCAGCCTATGGAGTAAACTTTTTTAAGGTGAAATCCGTTGAAATTATTTTAATATCTTTTTCGATTCTCCAGGCATACCTCTTCGAAGTTCAAATGTTTCTGCTGCAACTTGTTGTTTATGCAAAGTAATGATGTAGGGTGTTGCACAGTGTTGGCTTTTATTTTGTTTACCCTATATAAACTGTCTCTTAATTACTCATCAGATACTCTATGGTTTAGTTATTGATACTGATGATTTTCAAGGAAACAATTCAAACTTTCAAAGTTAAACCCCCAGGACAAACTAATGTCAAGCTACAACTGACCTTGAAATGAAGATTGTAAGAACAAAGGACAACATTAATCATATACAGCATGTCTCTCTAATGACATCACAAGATTTGCACACTGAGAGAGTATTTTTTAATGATTAAGCGCAAATCAGAAACTGCCATTAAAATGTTAAATGGTCATTTTTCGATGGATGTTGATGAAAATTGTGCCTATTTTCTTGGTTTATAATGCGTTTTAAATAAAACAGCCAATTTTGTCATTTTCATGTCACACGACCTTTAAAAACTTTATTCAATACATCATCCCAACGCTTTTGTAAACTGTAGTTGTAACTTTCTGAATATGATGAGCAGGAAAGATAGGAAACCAAAATGCTTTCAATATAGCCTATCATTAATATATGTACAGTAAGAACAACAGTTCTTTCGCAGAGGCCAAGTGGAACGCCAAAGGTACTTAATACTAAAATTGAATGGCATGACACAAGGCTTACAATTGTCCTCATGTTCTGTAAGTACACTCCAAACACATTTGAGCAAAAATTGCTCAATGTTGGAGAAACAAAGCAAATGCTGAATTTTTTAGCAAGCTTTTTAAAATTTATTGGACAATTTTTATACAATAATTTGGGAAAATCATGATGGTTTGCCCAACCTTATATATTTTTCTACCTCAACAATTCAGAGTGCATGTGCTATGTTTGATCAACAGTTTTAGGAGTGTAACCTAGACCACGCCAAAGCACCCCCCCCCCCCTTTCGTCATAATGGCAAAAGTTGGTAAGGAAGTGTGGTTGGCATTGTCAAATGCCGTTCTTAAAGCGTATAGCAGCTTATTGAGTTGGCTCATGTAATTCAAAATTTTTTCAAACCTTCGTAGGTCAAACTTAGATAATCGTTCTACAAATAACTATTTTTGAGTGGGTAATTTACGGTTCAATTCGGCTCTCAAAAAATCGTTACCAAACACTTTTCCAACTTAAAACCGTTACAAGACGTTGCAAAATTCAAACTGCTAACCTTTTCTGTACATATTGGACATGAAACGACTAATCATGCTAATCATAAGCATTTTTACTTGGTGCAGTAGTTCCCTTAAACACTTCCATCAAAATATTGATTTCAACTCAATGAGCTCCTTTTAATCGGTAGAGAAACTTTTACGGCAATATTCATTACAAAAAGAAGAAGAAGAAAAAACATTTGTAACCACATCAAACTGAGAAGAATAATTTCGACGGGTCCATCATGCTGTTTGTCACATATTTTAAATTTATTTTGAAAAGTTATTATACAGTAAATTGAATACTAATCTATCAAGTATATTGACGAAAATGCAGAATTAAAACTGGTGGAAAATTCAAAGAACAGTTTGTATTAATGGATTTAAAAAGAGGAAAAACTTAGGTGGTCTTTAGGCTATAGGGATCAACGTCCGGACTAGAAGGGATTCAAAATAAGAGTAAAAGACTCCAGTTGGACTACATGATAAACAAACTTTTTCATTTCACCTGGTGGGATATTGACCCTTATACATATGATGTCACAATGCAAAACTATCACCAATAAATGCAAGCATTGAATAAGTCTTTTTCACACATGGGGTGAATTATTCTGGCCGGGGCCCACTAGATCTAAACATTTCCTTCACAAGGATCGACGGTGCAGTCAAGTGCACATTGCCTTTTCTTCAAACACGTATTCAGTGCCACATCAATGTGGCATATTGGCAAAGTCACGTGACTAGTTACTCCTTTCATCATTAACTCTATTTATAATGTCAAATATGTTTGTATGATACATCGAGGAAGAAATAAATTGATTAAGATCTGTGCAAAAGACTCCCAACAGTTTTATCAAATTCTTGAATTTTATAGATCCCAAGTTTACGTCAATGTCAATGAAATAATTGTCAAAGGTATTAGTAATTTTAGGAAATCGGTAGAATGAAAAATGGTCTTGTTCAATGTAATGTGATTAAATTTTAGGCTCACAATTTCCTGTTAATACGCAAAAATTAAATTTGGAAATGTATTTTAAAAATCTAAGGCGAAATATGAAGAAAGGAAAAGGCAATTATTTTACCCATATTAAAATAATTAAAAATAATTTAATTCAGTTTTAATGGAAGACAGATTTATGTTTTGGCAGCAACAAGAGATAGTAAAATCTAACTGTAGAGTATCCGTCTCTCACGCGAAAGGCCCGGGTTCGCTTCCCAGGTCAATTCATACCAAAGACTCTACAACAGGGACGCATACTGTCGTTGTGCGTGATGCTCCGCATAAGTTGTGGAGTAGGGAAAGCAAGCCAGTGAACCACAAAAAAATACAGTGACCGGCTCGACAAGAACAATATATAGGTAGGAAACTGGTCCGTAAAACTCTAACTAACTAACTGACTAAATAACTGACTAACTGACTGACTAACTGACTTACTAACTGACTGATTAACTAACTAACTAACTTACTAACTGACTGATTAACTAACTAACTAACTAACTAACTAACTTACTAACTAACTAACTAACTAAGTAACTTACTAACTAATAAATGTAGCACTGATTACTAACTGTAAGTATATACTCCCCACACATGAAGCATGTAAACTTACGAATTGATTGTACGCTCTTCAAGTGAAGTCTCTACAGGAGTTCAAAACCACCAGACTGGGATTTTTAGCTAAAACCTCTGCAGTAGAATTGTCTACCCGTCAAAATGGCACCCCGTGGAGATTTTGTCAATTACCGATCAATTGGGTGTCTATATTAAGTTTTATCGCTGATATAAGAATATAACGAATGGTTCAACCAAGAATTTGCTACTCGAACAACATCATTTCAATATTTTCATGTACCTGCGTAGGTGTGACCGTCTAGTCATGAAAATGGTCACAGCAGAGTTGTCAGTTGTTAATCGATTCAAAAGCAACCATAACAAACCTGGCCTCAATATCCAGTGCGTTTTGAATAGTTATAGACGAATTTCAGTTTACCACCTGTTAGTAATAGGGAAATATTCTTCATCAGTTCACGTTTTCTGTTCTTTTTTTCTTGAAAATCAGAGACGACAATGAATACTAAATAGGGCATTTCTCATCTCTATTAGAAACCCTAGCGGACAGTTATTTTAAGGACACTTTTTAAGGACACCTTGTGACCACAAATGAAAAAGTGATTTTCTGTCATTAAAAGCTTTTCAAGGTTGACTTGTACTGATATGATAAAACGCTTTCGTCAAGCAACGCAAGTTTAGAATTAATTTCACAGAAAAATTTCAGTATGTGGAATACTAACACTTTCTTTGATTGTGTCAAGTTTAAACCCTCAGAAAGTAATAAATTAAACAAGTAATAAAAGATCATTTCTCCTGTTGAACTAGGCCCATATTTCGATCAATGAAGGTTAACATAGTATGATTACATATGTGAATATTATGAGCATTTCAAGGTAACTGAGTTTTAAAGATCACAACTTTTATGTAGAACACCATCCCATTCAAGTCCACATGTCGAAAAGCACGATTTTTTTGATCGTGTCATTGCGGGAACCATTGTCCCAATCCAAGAAAAAAAAAATAAAAATATAATTGTACACGATCCGTTCACTTGATGCCGTTGCCAACAAGGTCGTGTTTTTTACTCCAAAGTTTTCAAAGTCTGATAGTTGGCAAATAATTTTGACATAAATTTCAATTTGAAATGAAATTCAAGTGCCTGTCTCTTGGAAAAATACATTTTTTATGAAATCAGCTCTTTTTGCCAGGAGGTTGCCACTCCAGGGCGTCTTTTCCGATGATTACGTCAGTACTTTGTGCACTATGCGTACCGCGAGAGAATGATATCAAACTTGACGCTTGTAATAAAATAAAGTCGATATTGTCATTTCCATTGTCACTTAAAGAAAAATTTTTACAAGAGAAGTATCATATAAATTTAACACCGGTCTCCTTTTGACGATATCCTCAGGCAACACAACAGTTCTTCCTGCTCAATCAACTACGGCATATCGCTGAAACGGACATTGTATGCCTCCTGCAATACGATAATGCGTTTATCCGTGAAATTACGACAAAATGTTGACGTTTCGTAACGTTATTAAAATGTACAGCAAGTTAAATTAACAAACTTAGAAGTATTTATGAAAATAATACTGAGCGTACAGAACACTATTTTTTGACAACCTTAAACTGAGAGATATACGCATAGATAAAAGATAAACGAACGTAATAAAATCCCAAGTTACTACAGGCCGGTTGATTTCTGGGTCAACACAAAGAATCGTAACTTGAGAGTTTGCCACTAGATGTCATCACATGGGATTATAAGTATCGGGTAACAGAGTGGTAAGGAACTGTATTTTATTTCTTCAACCTATACCAGTACACACAGATGCTCGGGCCTTTAAAAATGTACTCCTGAGACTCCTCAATTAGTGGGTTACGAGTTCATATTAAGTTTCAAATTCAAGAAATGACAGTCGCCTCTCCCCCTAAACTACCATTTTTGTAGTAGTGGTAGTATTAATAAATATATACATATAAATGATTTACACTTATATACAAGGCTAATGCACAAGAAGGGAGTAAGAAGTAAAAACTTTAGGACCCTAGTAGAAAAAGCAAAAGTATAAAAAGGGAATCAAAATACAAAAAGATAAAATACAAAAGAAAAACAAAATAAAGGCCAGGTACAGGGGATTAGTCTAAGAAAAAAGGGGAAATAAGAAGATAAAAATTCAAACAATAGAAGGATTTAAAAATTTAAAGGAGATTAAACCTAGAGAGAATAGCCCAACCAAATGAAAGACAAGGCTATTAAGTCAGAAAAGTTCTAAAAATCCAAATAAAAGGCGGATAAGACAATAACTACAATAAGATACAAAAGAAGAAAAGACGGTAAAATGCACAGATAGAAATACCAAGGGGGAACTACAAAAAACAGATTCTTTTGCGAGAATTAAATTCTTTTCTTTTATTTAGGCCTAAGGGTTGAAGTGTGTTTTAATTGAGCCATCCAATAAACTTCCCGTTTGCTCAAAATGGCTTCCAAATGATTCGAAGAGGGATTTTTTTCAATGATAATAAATTTGATGTCATTTGGTGAATGTAAAGTACCTGAGAAATGTAAAGCTCATTCGCAAAGATTTTTCTATTCACCATATCAGACTTATGGTTTCTAAACCGAACCTTGAATTCAGTAAAAGAGGAACTAACATATTGCACATTGCATTTAACACAGGTGGCAAGATAGCCAACATTACAACTATCACAAGATACAGAGTCCACAATGGGATAAAACTTGGCAGTACTAGAACTATGAGGCTAAGCGGAGGACAATAAAAAATTAGCACAAAGGTCACAGCGTTTTCTCGTACACATGTGGCAGCCTTGGGAAGGACCAGTGGTTTGACCAATTGGGGGTGGGCGATTTTTATTATTGTAATTACGTAAATGGTCCTTCAGCGATTTGCATTTGCGAAAGGCTCCGAAAATGTCACGTTCTGGGAACAGTTTCTGAAGTGAAGGGGAGGAGTGAAGTAAGGGGAGTATATATATAAATATATATGTATATATACATATATATATATATATGTATATATATATATATATATATATATATATATATACATATATATATATATATATATATATATACATATATATATATATATATATAAGGACTCGAAACGTCGAAATTTGTATTTTTCGTTCAACTTCATTTTTGGTTCAATTATATTGCACTGTGTATTACCATGTTTTTGCATTGACCTATATATATATATATATATATATATATATAGGTAGACAGATTGGAATGATAAAAAGTGCTAAAATTCGGAAGAAATCTCCGCAACGTTTCGGGTATGAACCCTTCATCAAGCGGCAAAATAATAACTGATCAAAAAAAAAAAGATATTCATAAGAAACATCAAACGCGCGCCGATACAACCCAATTGGTGCGCGTACAAATGCCAAGCACCTACGTCACCGCGTTGCGTGCCTTGCTATGTCCCCATCAACACCTTCTTACAATCGTTTCTAAGTCACTGTAGGGCGGAAGCACTGGTTACACACGCACAGCCCATGACAACATCCATCCAGCAAGCCAAACCGAAACGCGCTGACGTCGCGCGCACAACCTCTTTATAAAGGAATTGCTAATTATGTTTCCCTACTTCGCGACGCAATTTTAAACACAGTTAAACGACGCAACCGTGCAAAATAAGTTAAGAGTGATGACGCGATAAAAAATGAAAGTAATAATTCGACCTAGAATTCCCTTTCGAATGATGTGTTCTTATCTTCCTCCTCTGCGTATATAAAACATACCGACTGGTACTACTTTAAATCTTCGTAAAGTCTCTCAGTAACGTATGCATAACGACAATTTAAATTCCGGTCTAGTGGAGGTTATTTCTTTAAACGAATTCAGTGTGAAAAATTAGGAACTAAACTATTAAAATCTGCCCCAAGCAGATCAACATGACGCTTAAAATTCATGTCTTCTTTGTTTTCTTTATTTATTCATAACAAGCACGAGCAGATGGTGTCACAATTGTCTCCCCTAGAGTGTTTGTTTCTGAGAATTTCAATATAAAACAACAAAATCACACTGAAAGTCATATTTTTTGCCTTCCATAAATCTTTCGGCAAAACCTGATGTGAGTTGCATAGGCTTCGTTTGCGCTCGTCAATTGCATGTAATGACAAGTGATAAATCCAACCAGGCAACTGACTAACCGTCCATCTTGCTGGCGTTGCCCTGACTACGGATTAATATTGTCACATCAAGATATTTTCAATACATTCATACGCTTCCAAATTATGTAAATGACATGCTCTTTGTTTCTTTAATATAATGCTGTTTGAAGCTGCCCAGACTACTTTTGTTGGAATATGTACACTTGCTCTCTATGGCACGCCAAAAGGCTCACCGCATATGATGACGTTCTAAAAATACACGTTCTTGTACTAAAACTACATGTTCATGTAACAAAAATATACGATGATGTACTAACTTCATACGATCATGATGTAAACTTAAATCATATACTAAAACCATAAGTTCATCATGTTAAATGTTACGATGTACATGTAAAAACACACGTTGTACATCTAAAAACACATGTTGTACATGTAAAAACGTATGATCATTATGTTATTATTGTCCCTTCCGCATTGAGTGAGCCTTTCGGCCTGCAAGAAGGAACTGGGAACTATTCGCATATTAAATGGAGCACATGGAGCTCTTCGCATGTATATTCACAGACAACACACTGACATGTGCTTAAAGTGAACCTGAAATCTAGAATAGAGTTTGCAAAGAAGATCTTATCCATTCAGCTCCGATTGTAATAGTTTGTTCCATTGCTGAGATATAAAATGTTGAAATTTATTCACTCAAAACAAATTAGTCTATCGCGCGATGACTTGTGACATTTTTGTTGAACTACTCACATTACCAGCTTTGAATCCTTTGAATCTTGAAATTAAAAATTTTTTTATACGATCTTGAACACTTTGTGTTAAAATTAATGTTTGTCCACATGGTTAGTTTTTTGTGGTTGATCTCAAACTTAACCTACAATGATCACCACTAAAAGCTGTTTAAGAATCAAAAGCTTTTCTAAACATTTTTTCCCTTTTTGTAAACATATTAAGATGCAAAACACACCTGTCTTAATCCTAAACATTTCGATTCAAAACGCGTTTAATTTCTAAACACTAAGTGTTTAATTGCCTAACATGTTTAGAATTTAAACGTGTTTATAAAGTGAGACAAAATCGCTAAACACGTTTTTAGAGTGTTAGCCCGCACTCCAAAACACTTTCAAATTCACCTCAGAGGAAAATGTCTTTTGAGATAGTTGAAATATTTTTATTTTATATTTTATGTGTTTATTTTTATTCATTTTATTTCAATGTTATTATTATAATATTATAATAATTATTTTTTGAGGGTAAAAAATATCAAGTCTATTTATGGATATGCATTCTTCTCATGTCAACGTGAAATCAAAACCTACAGATATGGTAATCAAACACTTTCTTCGCCATAGACCTACATGAGAAAACTTTAACTTATTACATCACAACCGAAACTCGTTAGAGTTTTATTCACGAAGCAAACAAAGTGAGTTAATCTGAAATCAACGAGTAAATACTACCCGGGGGTTTCAGGGTCAGGGGGTGGGTAAGCCTCTTGTTCCCAGCTGAAACCGTCAAAATTTGACATAATGTGGCTAGATTATCACATCATATGCCAGACTAGTGATTTTTTTCGAATTATAATAAAGTACAACAGTCCAAACATGTAGAATACAAGAATGTTAAATAAAAAAATAACTACAACCAAGGAAACAAACAGGTGAAGCAAAAGAAAAGCAAAAAGCTAAAAACGGGTAAAAAAGTTGACTTAAGTTTGAACATTTAAGCCTAATCAAGAAAATATGTTTTTAAATGAGTAAAAGTATATTAAGGGATACAATATCAAATACAGAGAAAGGCAAATAAAATTCTTTCATAAGAAGAGCAATGTGTCTAAATGAACGGTTAGCTAAATAAACTGAAATTTAAAATTTCTGAAAGCAATTTTAAATTTCTTCATTTAGACCCCCCCCCCCCCAAAAAAAAAAAAAGTAGAAAAATTGTATACTTAAACAAGAGGGCAATCCACGGAGTTGCATATCTCATCGCTAACATGTGCGCAAGTTGGTTACAGAACTTGAACTATGTATGAGCCAGAAGTTTTATCTGTGCTGAATTTTATGCTACAGTAGAATGTCATTGACAAAAATTACCTACTAAAACTCCATGCCACAATCCTGAAGTCCAAGGGAAGCGATTTTTTTTCGTTCCAGGGGACGGAAGTTTTTTCCGTAAGATAGCGAGGGGAAAGAATATGGCACAGACAAATCAAGTTCTTGAACAGGCGCACCTTATTCAAAAAAACATCATTTGGATATTTAAATTCTGACACTGGGTTGTATAAGAACTGGAGAGATAGGCTACCCAATCTTTGTAATGCTTGCCCTTTTAATCCAGTAGGTCTATCTAAGATTTTGGAACAAATTTATTTTTTAAGATGCTGTTATCCCATTGCAACACTATGAAAAAAAAGCAACGAGCTTGGCTGTTACACTAAACTGATACGATTAGATATGGACGCAACGATAATAAAAGTAAGACGCTTTTGGGGACGCTTTAGACGTTTGCGTAATTGTTATTATTCAGGCGCTAGCTGGGCGTATTCTCCATTTTGACGCGAAGGCAAACTTCATGTGTGTCGAGCTGATATGCACATCAAGTGCGTCTCAATTAAAAAACTGGGCGTGTGCGCGATGTTGAACGTGTGGCGTTAGAAGATTTCCGGGCGACGCACAAACCTTTTCTGCGTACTGGCCAATCCTAGCCCGTGGCAAGGAAATTGTCACGTACGTTTTTTTTGGCGATGCTCCAGAACTGCCAAGTTTTAAGGGCACCAATATGTAAGATAAAGGCCCTATGCCTAACCTAATGTTAGTCACCCACAGTTTCATATCTTGGGTTATAACTCAAGCATATGAATGGTGTAGGTTTAGCCCCAGACCTAGCCTACATACTGTTAACCAGCTTGAGATTTCAAGTCTAGCCCTAGGTTTGACTTCAACTTTCATACTACTGTACTAGGCCTAACAGTTACAACAACTTTGGAGTGAAAACAACTGTCTGCATACACCATATGAGAACACTCTAGATATAAGGGCCATCAAAGTGAATTGCGAGTAGGAACTTAAAAATCTCACTGCAGCATACAAGCTAGTAAAAAAAGAATTTGAGACTGTTACTACGAAGTACTAACCTAGGAGTCTAGCTTATTTATATTAATTGATGAAAAATAGGCTAGTTACAAAACATAAAGTGGGGATGACACGGCCAAAGTAAGTTCCTAGGTAACTGTTCTTTGGGTACCGGTACACCTTGACATAAAGTGAATGATTTCCCTAATAAATTATGTCCATAAATACCGAAATACGACGTTTGAATTCCAAATTGCAGGCCAGACTCAGACCATTTGAAATTCGAAAGCGAAAAAACATATGTGAACGCATCTCAAAATGGTGACGTCATTGGAGGCACGGTTAGCAACACTGTACCAGAGAGCTCACAATCATCGAATCATGTGCCGGTGCTCCGATAGCAGTGAGCGTACATTGTGAATTGTGCATTGCGCGGTGACTACTTAGTATTCGCAATAGCATCTTCATCAAACAGCTCATACAGTAAAGACGCGCTTGTAGTGGGGACGCGCTTAAGTGTGGTCTGCCCATACATTCTCATAGTTGTTCTTTATAGCAACCGAACCGCGTCTTCCTTGCACAAAAACAGAATGCATGCACACGCGAACATTTTGGCCAATGATTTGCTCCGAATCCCCACCATGGTCCGCGCCGTTCGCTCTGTATGTTGGACTCTGTATTGTGATGTAATCACGTATTGAAAGTAGTTTAATCCCTTTTTTCCGTTTCAAGAAATGTAACATTTGCTTTGAAAGGAACATCTGCAAATATTCAGTAGCCTAGCTAGAAATTCATTACTGGCGGTAGAACACATTTTGAGAGGGCCAAACCCAAGGTAAAAGTGAGATTTAACACAATCTTAAAATGTTTTTGTATTAGATGAATATGAACTATATAAAGCTCTGGATAGGTTAAAAGAGGCGGGATTAGGGGCAACAGTACAAAGAATTAACGAAAACGACGTACTGTATTACTGGAAAGAACGTGTATATGCTTTCAACAATATTAAAAATTAAGAACTTTTTGGAGAAAGTTTAGAAATGTATCATTTTAATCCTTTTTTAGCTTAAAGAACTTGTAAAAGGAAGGAAGGAATACAAGTTTGATTCGGTGAAAGGAACATTTCTGCTGTGATTGAAGTAGCTGCCCTCTCAGTTTGTGAGAAACTCAAAAACAATAAACAGCTGGGCGGAAACTTAACTGGTTTTAAGTTAACCTTATCGAAGAAAGTCATTCGTTAAGAAAAATGGAGAAGTTTTGTTGACGAAGGCTTCGAACTTTCCGGTGGAGGGGGGGGGGGGGGGTGAGCGGTCCCCCACCTATACCTGGATTTACCCAAGTTGCTTTAGAATATCAGACTGAATGATGATGTTGTTTGAACTCCTGGTTTTATTCTTCGAAAAAGACCGAATCAAGCTAAACAAATGCCCATTTTAATAACCTTTATGTTTTGAACTTTTTATGTTCCAAAAGTTTATGAAGCATGTAAAAGTTCTCTTACGCATCATCTGTCAATACGTTAGCTTTATAAGTTGAGAAAATGTTTGAGGTTAGCGGTGAGTTCTGTCCAGAACTTAGAATAGTACTTAGCTTAGAAATTTTACATGGTAAGATAAATCATTGCACTATCTCGAATTCATAGATTAAGACCTACATGGTTATATAATTTACCCCGATATGTTGACCTCCTTAGCAAGTGATGTCAACTGCCTCATGAGCAACGGATGGCAACTTGGTCAGATAAATTATCACACCATCATGACATGCAGTATTACACTTTAGAAGTTCCATACGTATACCGGTAGGTAGAGAGGGGATCAAATCTGCTTTCAAAGCGGAACAAGTCTAGTAGTGTAATTTGCAATATGTTGGACGAAAACGAGAATGTGTTCCAAAGTAATGAAGGTATTACATACATCAGATCATCAATAGACATAGTTTAACAAAAGGGACGTTTTCCTCACTGACTCACTTACATAAAATTCCAAATTTTCTCATACACAAGCGTCATATATTCAAATTTTTGTTTGAAAAAGCAAAATATCCGGCTCGCCTTGGATGTGGCACAGGGTGTTCTATAATACAGTAATAGAGAAACATATTTATATCTCGGTCTTTATAAGGTGCTAGCTGTAATCGTAACATTAATTTTAGCCGTTGGTTGATATACTTTGTTGCTCCCGTTCCCCCGTCCCTCATAGCGTCGTTAAAGTCGTAAACTGGTTTGTTGTTGCTTCCGTTGCCGAGGTCATGGGCGTATAGGCCAGGTAAAGTGCCCCAGTTCAAATGTTTTGGAGCAGCCAAGCAATTGTTCTCTTAGAGTGGAGAGTTTTGTTGCACTGATTATGCACTGATTATGTGCTACTTACAAGCGGGAAAATGTATTTTTCTGTCATTTTCTGTTTTCAAAACTTTTTTGTGCGCTCCGCACCAACCAATGGGTGGTATTCCGCTCAAATAGTCTTTATAGCAGCATTTCGAGCGGAGAACCCATGTGCCATATGCCGACGAGGTTGCAAAATTGAAATTGCTCGAATTTGTACATGTGTCACTATTTTCAAAAATGGGGCGAATGTAATTATTTTTCGGGCAGGTTCGGTCCTGCCCTCTAAGCAGAGGGGAACCCACCATGCCCTAACGGCCAGGGTGGCTCAACGCCGACCTGACCTAGTAACTAGAACGATAATTGCATTAAAAACAAGGGATAATGCCCACGGTATGGATAAATTTAGACTAAAATCAAATGTTTGCTGGTGAAACCAGTAGTTGTGGGTGGCGATAAACTCTTATTTACCTCACAATGACATCATCTTCAGGTAGGGTGCAACTTAAGACAAATTCCCATTTGCGAAACGTTACTTTATTTAAGCTTGTAATGTAATTATGAGACAGTACGGAATAGCATTGCTAACAAATTTGATAATAATATATGACTGTTTATTTCGTTTCATTTCGTTTATTTGTTTTTCTACATCATCAAAATGCATGGATACACAAAATAATGAATACATACATAACACTGAAGTAGATGGAAGTAAATCTAAAAAACCTTGAGGGGCTTGTCGAGAGTTCTACTCCCCAATACAACAAAAACATGTTACCTAGAGTAGCTGTGTTGCAAACACAAATAAGCATAAAGAAAAAAGAATATGAGAGAAAAAAAAAGGACGGAAAATTCAAGGAACTAAAAGGAAAGGTAATGACTAAGATTACAAGACCAGAACTAAACCTCACAACCCCCCTTACCAACCGGTGCCCCCTCCCACCCATGAAAGCTCAAGGCTTCCCACAAACAAAATGCGTATAGTGACAAAAACATGTAATGCATGCACTTGAACAGTATGATAAGTCAACCATGAAGATTATTAAGAGGTCTAATCAATCTGACCGTGTGTACAGCTAAAAGGGGGCGGGGCAGTGATGCAATTTTACCTAATCCCCTCTCTGGAAAATGAAAATTCCCATATGTGACTAGACCACTAACTGACACTCCAATCAGACAATGCGTGTTCCCAATTTTCCCCTCACAAAATTCCAAAATTTTCTCCAGTAAAGAGTCTGCTTCTCAAATATTTGTTTAAGCAAGGGACAAAGTTTCGGTTTTTTTTTTTAGTTTCTTTCTTCGAACAGTCTCAATATACCGACCTTACAGATAATATTATGTATCGTAACAGCATCGAAGTCTTAAGTGGTAAAATGTCGGATTTTGGGACTAGGAAGGGAAGGTAGCTCTTCAACAATATTTTTAAAATTTCCCTGAAAGGAACCGATGATTTCAAAGAATTTAAGCTCTCTGCAATACAAGCAATGCATTTTCTATTTTTTTCTAAACACAGCAAAAATTTACACACGCCTTGGCGCGCTGCAAATTGCGTTTCCTTACACAGCATTGTGCACTCTTTAAAAAGAAAAATCAAAAAATTTTACCGCTCGTCCCCCACCTCTGAAAGTCCATCATGTCACTGTGTGTGACACTTCTGTCATTTCTGTTTAAAGTGTGCGTCTCTGAGTAACGATTAGTTTCCCATAACAAAATAGGATAGGGTTTCACTATAAAATTTTCATCTCTTAAATAAACAGCAACAAACCTGAAGAACGTTTTTTGTTTTTAATAGAAAGAGTTTTGACTTTGCTCCACCCTTTTAACAAATTTTTAGGAACACCTGCTTTTCAGAGGATACACATCAGTTTCAAGGCAGAACGTGGAAAAAAGACATTTGACCTTCTGTTATGTGTAATGGCTTTCCAGTACCATTTTGGAAAATGTCATTTTCTACCTGTCTTAGGTCCGGTTATCGATATTTAAAAATTTTCTGTAACCTCAGCGCTTACCGATGATAGACACCTCTAGATAGTCTTTCGGGCAGGATTATATCGTTATCATTTCTGAACAAAGGGAATGCTTCCACCCCCTGATGAAGAATCCTGACTACAGCAATGATTTGAATAAAAATAAAGTACCGTACACTGCCTAATTAAGGAATTTTCAATAAAACACATAAGTATAACACCACGGAGCAGCCCCCAGAACCTTATAATAAAACAAGAAAAAACAGAATCATGACTGGCCAGAAGCTGTGATCTTTGCGTTGTGCCAGCGAATCAGTCAGCACTCGGAAGAGGTCCTTTACTACAAACATGGCTCCATTTAACAAAACATTAAATCAATGCCCCACGCGGCAAGCAGAACCATATTGTAAAACAACATTAGAATTATGACTGGCAGGATGCTGTGATGTTTACGTTGTTCCAGCAAATCGGCCTTTGAAGGGGGAACTTTATTACAACCATGGCTCCATGTTACGAATAAATTTAAGTCAATACCCCGCGCGGCCCGCAGAACCTTATTATAAAACAAGATTAGACTTACGACTGGCATACGCTTTGATCTTTACGTTGTGCAAGCGAAAGGAACATTATTTTACAGGCATATACAACGAAGTTGTAAAACGTTCCTTGAAGGGTTGGTGAAATAACTTGTAAGTCATCCACAAACCGACTTTGATTTGCTATCTCGACCAACATGTACTGGTTGCACAAAAGGGGTACATAATACTCTTAAATATGCACAAATCTACTGCCGCTTTACAAAGGTCACCTTTGGGCCACTACCACTACCTTCTGTTAAACCTATAAAATAGGTTAACATTACATACATTGCTAAAGTCACTTCAAAAATAAAATTTCTGGCATCTTGTGTACAAACTGATAAAATAATGTTGGCAGCGTTAGGAACAAGTGACATCGACTCACTTGTCGCTCTGTCGTTCATAGTGTTTTACAACAAATCACCTTTATCAGTTTATCTGTATCAGTTTATGTGTAATGGAAAGACCTGGTTGTTTGTAAAAACCCGTCAGAGAAACTATAAACTAGACAATTTCAAGTCGACTCATTTTTTTTACAGAAAATACTTTTTCCCTTAAAGGGCAAGAGCATTCATCCCAAATTGAAGATGGGTTGTAGACTGTGCAGTTTCATGATTGGCTGTTGGGAGTCATGTGACAATGTTTTTTACCTTCAAATGTGAAATTTACCAGAAATAACTGCTTTGTTTACCTTGAATATGCAATAGTAAAGTCATAAAATGTAATTAAAGATACTTTGAAGAGAAATAAGATGAAAATTGAGTTATTTAGCTTTTTCTTCATAATAAGTTTGGGGGGACTGCTCTTTACCTTTAAATGACCTTTAAATGACACTTTTAAAGTACATTAAAAGGAAGTTTAAATTACGTTCAGCACCAGTTTAACTTACCGTATGAAGCATTTCAGCACCTTTAGTGCAAAACAGTGAACGACGAGTGAGAAACGTTATGATTCAAAATAAAACCTCCTCTGAAGTCAAGCAACATAAATTTTTGACGAGAATGATTGCATCATGAAGAAATTTTTCGTCAATACGTTTACCAAATTTTAGCCAAATTTATGGAGAAATAGCAAAATGCCAAGAGATTAAACACAAGATCAAATGGTGGCAGACATCCGCCCCTTTTGACGGGCATAATAGAGTCCCTTTTGGCTAAGATCAAGTGTATCCGTTCTTTTCCTCCAGTCTAGATTGGGACCATACGTGACAGACCAATGATGTAAGTGGTCTGAGGGCGGTGAGGTAGATAAGTTAAGTGACATTCTTTAGTAAACGTAGCTTCCTTGGGAAGTAGAAATCCTTCAGGAATATTGTTTGGTTCGCCGAACGGCTCTTCGCCAGAGAGTTGGGAAGACTTAAGAAAAAGTAGGTACGAAATATCCGCTGGCGTGTTTGCTAAGGGCTTCCTTGCAATGGGCCCTGCACTGGGGTGTACACTATTACCTTCCCCACCCGTGTAAATAGTTGTTGTGAACAGTGCTCTGTCTTTTTTCTGACAGTTCTGGTCTTTGTTTGGAACTTTGTTCCGCTCTTGTCCATTTCCAAGCTCGTAAAATGTATGAAAGGCACACACAATCATTTGACTGTAAAAATTGCTCAACTTTGCCGAAGATTTTAGAACCAAAAATACAGAGAAACATAAATATTACAGAAAAGTTCTGGTTATAAGTTCCCGGAACCTTTTTTTATTTTTTATAATCCATATTTATCTCTTAATTTTGTTGTTTTGTAAATCTGCCGTAATCTTTTTTCAGTGGACGTATACCTGTAAACCCTCGATAGAAGGTTAGGGGCGATGTGCACTGTTCAATAAAAAAATTCCTTACTGGCTAAAGAAAGCTCCAATCCTAACCTAATCCCTAACCCGAACAAAGAATACAATCGATACAATAAAACGGCAACAGCCAATCAAGAGACACATTGTTAAACAGTGCGCGTCAACCTGAAGGTTATCCTGACTATGCGTGGTACAACGTTTCATTTGCTGAAAAGTTCGGCAATCAAATTGTTTGGAATAAAAGTTTATAGCAATATAAAAGAAAAGTCCAGAACCAAATATATTTTTATTATTTTTTAAAGAGGAACATATTCTAAGCTTTGTGGTTATGTTTTTATCCATTCCCCATGTTCCGTTTACACTGTTGGCCAATGTTTTGTTTCAAGTAAAATTGTAATTTACCACCAATTTTATGCAACTTAACTCTGATATATTGATACCACAGGGTGCATCCTGAACAGTAGTATTTTGAAACCTTTACATGCCTTACGGGAAAGACAGCATCCCCAATCAATTTAAGGTAAAAAAAAAATAAATGAAAAATAAAGAAACACAAAACACTGGCCAACACTGTGAATTCATGACATCACATTTGCTTGCTTCAAGTTCACCTTTTTATGGAAAATGTGTCAACTTCAATTGATAACATCTCGAGAACAAAACATGGGAAATAAATGAAACTTTCATCACAATTCTTAAAATTTGTTCTTCTTTAACATATCAAACATAAATTTAGCTCTGGGCAATTCTGTTTATGTGTCCACTGTGTATTATCAGCTCTGCAAGAAGAATTTGATCACGAAGGAAAGCCATTCCCTGTATTTTGGTTTCATCCTCAGATTAACCCGAACTGGAAAACGGCTTAGTTTTAGTCTGAAGAAAAATCAAGAAATGATAATCTGCCAGAGGAAAATATTGCACATGTCTCTCGAAGGGTTTCAAAATATTTGTATAATAAGTGAGACGTTATGTTGCTAAAAAAAACTGAACAACAGCTGCTTAAAATGAAAGGACACTTTGAACATATTAAAACAAATGATTGGAAGAGTTTTCAACATGCCTAGAAAGATTGTTTCTGAAAGTCAAGTTATACAGTACTTTCAAAACCGTTTTTCATAGGATAACCGCCACAAATAAAGGCTGCTTTATACCATGGGGACGGTGGAATGTTTTGAATACTCATTCTGAAAATGGAAATAGAAAGCCTGGAGCACCTCAGACTTTTGTTATAGCGGTATTACTTCAATCTTTTTTCTAGATGTTGAATTTCACTTCTGAAGAATGAAGTTCTATTTTCTAAGTATGATATTTTCTTTTGATTCGAGAAAGGTTTTATTCACCGTGACGTACGGTATTTTATTATCTTGTTTTCGACACAATGAAAGATATGGGTGATTTTCCCCAGATCACTGATTTTCTTTACAAATTTAAATTTGCAATTAGAATTGAGAAGGATCCTGAACAAAGAATCTGGAAAGAAAAATGTGGTGTCCTATGTAAAATTGAGAGAAACTTTTAATATGTTTAATGGTATTTTAAATTTCGATAATTTGTTCTTAAATCTTTGGTTTCGTCTTAAAGGCCCAGTTCTCTCACCCCAAACAGTACCAATTCTCCTAAACTTCTCACTGAAGCCCTCTCACAATTGTCTGAAATTCATCCTCATCCAGATACAATTTGAGTTTATTGCTTTAAGTGAGTACAGAAAAACTCAATTAATATAATCAAAACACTCTCAATACTGGTCATGCTGTGTAACATAAGCTTTGGTACTCTTCATTGTTTGAATTAGCTGTCAATCAAAGAGCTGAGCCGATTGAGAATTTCGGTACCCCGTACCAAAATTGAAGTTTGGGGTGAGAGGTTTGGCCCTTTAAACTTACGGTTCTTTATGTGTAATGGTGTGAATTAATGTAGGAAGATGTAAATCTAAACTCGTTGTTTTTTGTACTGTTAGGAGAACCAAGTCTTGAAACACTCTCTCTTATCATATTTTCAAATAACTATGGAGAATTTGCTTCATGTGTAACATTGACAGTGTACTAGGTATATGAAAAGGTAAGTAGAATTATCACATGGTTGTGTAAATAGTGAACCTATCAGGTGATGTGTAGAAATTATACATTGTAATTTCATGTGTATAAACAGGCGCGAATCTAAGGGGGAGGCTTTTACGGCCTCAGCCCCCCCCCCCTTTTCGTCACATCGAGAATATCCAATACACTAAATGTTTATCAGTGAGAATATTCAGGAGCTATTTCAGGCTCATCCTTTCCCTAACAACACAAATCACCTGGTATGGAGGGACAGCGATCAAAAACAATCATATCGGTGAAACACAAAGCAAAAACTTTCAAGTATGTTTTAAGTGTTAATAATAATGCGACACCTAAGAATCGAAGCCCTTGTATAGTTGTTAATTTGACCCCGGAGAATTGTGCTAAACGTTGATTTTGATTTCTGTTTCAGCTAATCAGGCTGCTCAAACACATGAGATCCTGTAAATTTCGATGAAACTTATAAAGGCTAGGTAACCGGTATGTGTTGCATTGCCATCCTCCCTTGAAGTTCAGAAGGGATTTTCGCCTGTCAATGAAGTTGCTCGACTTTACACTCGTCATAATCTTATGTCGCAAGGTAGTTAAATAGTTTGTAGAATAGTTTAACAGGCTCATTTTCAAAAGATTAACATCTTTACATTACCATTTCGTCAAATGGTAGTGGTTCATTTTATCTGACAATTTTCTGACAATTTTAATAACTTACTCATTTTTTATTGAGATATAAATTTTATTGCAAACGAAAGCTCAAAATAAAGGTTGCTTAGGTTCTACTAACAGGTCGGTGGAAAAGTCGTTTCCGGCGGCTGTCTGAGTGATCTTGATTTTTCAAATTTTCTGTCCGCTCCTCTTCAACAGATGGTGACGCTCCGCTTGGTCTTTCGGACAGAACTTTCGGACTAGAATTTCAAATTTTCTTCAAAGAAATCTCTTGATTTTAAAATATTTTGTCTAAAAAGGACATCAAAGTTTGGGAAACTTGAAATGTCATCGGAGAGTGTCAGTTCGTAGCCCTTATTAGATAACATTATGTAGCAACAGCAATTCCGTCGTCGTGCAATCATGCTCAGATTTGCCATCAATCAGTCAATATATAAAGTTAGTGTAGATTCTTCAGTAATCCCCTATCTCTTTAAATTTCTCTACAGGAAAGCCAGAATCCAAAGTTTTCTGCAGTACAAGCTCCATATCTACATATATTTGTTTAAAAGGGGGAAAATTTAGGCTTGATTCGTGGGCCGCAATACGTCCCTGATACAGCGGTATTCATACAAAAGAAAATTCGAAAAACTTAGCTCTTACTTACAAGCCCGAGACTGGCTCTCTAAAGGGCCGCGATTCATGCTACACACTTTCCACCCTGTCACTTGAGTAGTCTGTGTAGACGAATTCTTTAGTTATTGAAATGTCAAAATGTTATCAGTGATCAATGTTGCAGAGCAGTGACGTAGTTACAAGAAGGAGGGCAATTACCCCTGGCTCGAAAAAGTGAAAAATTAGGAAATTTGCCATTTGAGATACCAGTCAAATACAATGCGGTTTTCCCAACTTTTCTTTCATAAAACTCCAAATTCTTCCTGATAAAAGCTACATATTTTAAATAATTAGCTTTAAAAAAAGCAAATTTTTCCAACCGCGGGCTACGCGCGCCCTAACCTGCAACACTTAATGCACTAAGTGGTCGCTCATGAAGCAGTCAGTGGTAAAATCTTCCGAGCCTCTACCGTGCCGTTTCGCTAAAATTTTTCATCAATGAAGGCTTTTAATTTTTAAATATTTTGTCTGGCTATTTGAATGTCGCCGAGAAGCCTCATTCCGCACTCCTTAGATCTTCAGTAGTTCAGTCGACATGCTATCTCAGATATATGCAGGAAACGCAGATTCTCCAATGCTCCCCCAAATATTCAAATATCCTAACAGGAAACCCTGAATCTAAACTATATATTTCTTGCAAAGCTCCATATTTACAAATGTGTAAAAGGACCCAAGTTTTCGATGTGCGTAGTACAGTAGTGTTCAAACTTAAGAAAAAAATCAGGTTTTTTTTTAATTAAAAAAAAATGTTCTTGCTCGTAGAACGAACAATTTAGCTTAAAAAATGTACCTATTGGTCAATGGGGTGGGGAGTGGTACATGGTCCAAAATCGTTCAGCCCCCTTTTCGAAATGTCTGGATTGGAGCCTGATAAATTACACATGTTGTGCATTTTTTTTAAACAACCACCTGTAATTTCTACACATCACCTAATAGGTGCACTATTTACACAAGAGGATATACTACAATGATTTATTTCTCGAAATATTTGAACGAATACACAACAGAAGAACTGTTCTCAGTTTAGGACAGCAAGGGAACTGCATATTAATTACCGTATGTAAAATGAAGTTTGAATGGGTCATATCAAAATAAACATTTCGATAAGCTTCAATAATTTGTGACATGAATTCTGCATATAGATGTTGCCTTCTTGTGAATATTCACTAACATTCATCCAGTCTCGATGCGACATATTTCTATGAATATCCAAAGAAATCTGTTTGGTGGTCACTTTTGGCAAACTTGGTGGGGATATGACTGAACAAGGAATACGCCCAACAGTCTGCTACGCAGGCAAGGAGAGATGCGGTATAAATGTGTGTAGTGCATTGCAGGCATGGGTTTATGAAAGTTATAAGAAGCCCAGCAAATTTATACACTTCAAGCAGTGGCATAGGCAAGGGAGCGATTGGGCCATGTCCCCTTACGGATGCCATTTTTTAAGATGCTAAAAATAAATAAAATTTTACTTCAAAAGGTAGCACATGTGTTACCAGATTGCATGGAAGCACACCTAATTTCTCAAAAATTTCAAAGGGGAGGAATTGTCTTCCACAAGCCCCCTTACTTATGCCAATGCTTTTCTTTTTAGTGCCTTAAAATTTTGTTTGTAACATTCCAATTTTTACTTAAAAGGCAGCATAACACCAAATTGCATGTAAGGACATCCAATTTTTCAATTTTTTTTTTTCAAATTTTCCTTAGATCACTCAGCATACTGCATGTCTCCTCCTCACTTCAGAGAACTCATGCGTTAACTGCTGAATTCGAGTTGCTATTAATTGAAAAATCTGTTTCTGCTTCTACAAATATTTTTGCCGGGTTCGAAAAACCTATGACCTCTGAAATTTTACAAATCAGATTTTCTAAAACAACTCTTCACCGGCAAACAAAAATACCCTAGACAGTTAGTGTGCACTGTAAATAACGTATAACACGAAGTATAGTTTCTCCCTAATGAGCAATATTCCGCTCCTGTCGCTAAGTTACCGTATTCATCTGCCTCCCCATCTGGCTGTCGCCATCTTTACGCGGGAACAGTTTCTAGGAAGAATGATGACAAATTGAGAAACCCTTAAGAAAGATAGTCTCGCTCAGGTCCTTCTTAAGTGCTCTTAACACAAAGGTTAGCCGTGATGTGATGTAGACAGCGTTATGGTCATCCCCATGCATGACTGTCTTGTGGTATTCGTTTTGGTTAGAGTTTTTTAACCATGTTTTTTGCCTAATATAACTGCAAAAGTTTCTAGCACTTTCATTGAAAGATGGAAGGAGTGAGCTATTGATATCTCTCGCTTAACTTAACAGTTTCGTGCACACTCATATGACAGTACAGGTAATTTAATTTTCATTGTGTGGCTTTTATCATACATGGTTTAATGGTCTAGAGTGATTCCTTTCACCTGGGCCCCGTTTCATAAAGATTTCTGATCAAGTTTGAATATGTGTCATAAAATCCTCCCGTCGAAAACTTGAGACGATAACCCTGCTTGAAACAGGGTCCAGTTCAGTGAGCTACTTGCAATGAAATGATGGCGCTATTACTCTGTAAAAATTGTAACCGTTTAATCGAGCAATAAAAAACAAATTTATGTTTAATTTTCGATACGCGCCCTCTTTCCCGATGATTTTGGAAGCAAATTTCATACCAGGAAGCCTGATGAACGGACCAATTGCTTCGTTTTTTTTTTTTTTTTGGGGGGGGGGGATTTCAAAGTTTATCTCATTTGTGAGAGGGTAAATTACAATATTGCCAGTATAGATTTTTTCACAGTTTTTCAGTTACCAACCACATCTTGTTGAATTTTTTTGACAACTACGTTTGTCATGTAATCATTTGAACGTCGTGACCTTTTACAAGCAGACGGGAATGTCAAACGTTCTGGTCCTTTTGGGAAGTGGAAGAAAGAGGGATGCTTTTACAAACTTTTTTCTTTTGATCTTAAACGTGAAAATTATTTCACCAGAAAGTTTACCAGCAGAGGCAATTAAGTAACAATGAATTCTAAGCCTAATCTCAATGACTTTTTCAACTTTAAATTTTCTTTTAAAGCGGAATAATTAAAGTAAATTATATGCTTCATATTAAGAATGAGGAACGACTTCACTTTGTGATATGTAGTTGGTGGATGACGAATATTACTTATATAGGATCTGTTTTAAAGGATGAATCATAAATATCATGTTATTCGAGTATTATTATGAGCTCTTACGGTCTTACCACGGTTGTAAATACTGTATTACCGAGCTGAATTTCAGCAGGACTATCTGGAAGTTAATGAGATAAAAATGTCAATTTTTTGTTTTTTTGGTTCTACGCAATCGCATCTAGCAAACAAAGACTACAAACGATTTAATGTGGACAGACTTGCAGAGAAGTTGGTTCCTTGGAGTGAATATATATATATATATATATATATATATATATATATATATATACATATATATATATATATATATATATATATATATATATATATATATATATATATATATATATATATATATATATATATATACATATATATATATATATATATATATGTAGCCTATAGCTGTATTATGTTTTGTTTTATTTTAAAAATCGAAAACCTCTGGTTAGGACCAGACTAGAAAAGCTTATAGCTTCATCTGGTTCCATTTTTTTTTTTTTTTACATACTGTAATTTAGTGCATTGTCTGATTTTATATTTCTGTACTAACATTTGTATGTAGTGCAATTGAAAAAATAAACGAAACAAAATACTATTCAGTTTGGACAATGCTGCCGGGAAAGTTTTAATGTGAGCACAAGGGCACTCGGCACCCATTTGATGGGGGCGCTTTAAACACTGTTCAGTCGTTCCTTTCACCCTTCACTGAAAACAAAATCTAGTCAGGATGGTGCCTCTGCTGAATAATTTTATTGACTAGAATATAAACTAGTCTGTGGATTAGTCATTGCTTACAAACTAGTCAGTTGATTAGTAGGGACCACACGTCTAATCCACTGACTATTTTGTGACCACCGACCAGTCAACCGACTAATTTATACGCTAGACAGTCCAATTAGCAGATTAGTCAGTGGAGGCATCATTCTGACTAAATTTTTGTTGCTATTGAATTGAGTTTTCAGGGAGACGAGAGTGACTGATATTTTATTGTTTGTGTCCTCTTATAGAGGGACAATTTACTGTTACCAAACCAAAGTATCAATATTGACTCCTTCTGGGCAAAGCTTACCTGACCAATGGTCAGATGCTTGATGGGAATGATGGTCGTCATTTTTTAAAACAGATTTAGGTCTTGCTCGCGTGACAGAATAAATCATTGTTATTACTGGTATGACATCTTGTTTTAAGTATATTCATTCTTTAGGTCGTTTACTTATAACAATTGAATAATTCCAAACTTACCTAATTTTTAACTGGAGAAATAAATTCTGATAGAGGCGCTTCTTTCAAATTGTCATTTGCAGTAGGCTAAAGATTTAAATGCAGAAACACGGCGCTATGCTAGTTCCATCAATGTCTTCAAGTTGTTTTCAAGCTTTTACTTGTTCCACATACAGAAATATCAGAGTTGCTCACGATGCTTCGTAGTCAATCTGTATAGGTAAATTAATTTGGGAAGACCCTACGTTTGGTGCTGCTAAATTTTATGAAATACATTTATGAAATGTTAATTCTTCTTCGGAAGAAGAAAGCCTAAAAATTAGAAACCTAGGGGACCGAGGACCGCATCCACAAATGTAGTTGGAACACGTGTGCAAATCAAACACCTAATGTGTAGTTTTGTCTCTGTTCGCAACCTAACAACAGCCGTCAAACAACAACTTACTTTTTTACCTTTAACTGAACATGAAGAAAGAAAGAAAGAAAGAAAGAAAGAAAGAAAGAAAGAAAGAAAGAAAGAAAGAAAGAAAGAAAGAAAGAAAGAAAGAAAGAAAGAAAGAAAGAAAGAAAGAAAGAAAGAAAGAAAGAAAGAAAGAAAGAAAGAAAGAAAGAAAGAAAGAAAGAAAACAAAGAATAGTTGTCAAAAAAAATCTTGGCACAATTCGTCGGTAACTATCTGCAAAAATGAGGATTTCGTTGAAGAATATTTGAAACGATTGGATTTAATAGCCTGCAACTTGGGTGTTTGATGAAGATTAATTGCCTTGCTTCATGGAAGAATAGACAGACATTTCTCATGTTTTATTTCTAGAAACAAAGTCATGCGTTCCATGTGTGTCATATTAGAACTTCGTTTCTGATCACACCAACTAACTTTTTCTCCTGACCGTATTCGAAAAAATTCGTTCATGCCGAGTAGCTATGTTCTCGTATGTATTAACAGAGGGCAGCATAAAGAAAAATCGTCACTAAGTACCTAATCATGTCAAAGTTGCATATCTGCAGACAAACCAGGTGAAAGGTTGAGCAGTTCTTCAATAATCAATTCCGAATCAAATGGAAATGGTTACGAAAAGGATGGGAGTGGTTTTCGAGTAAATGGAGTCTGCGGTACTGAAGGCTCCATGGTGTAAATATATACAGGAACTTAATTTGACAGACCCTTGCGTAACCGGTACATACTTTCATCTATGGTTATCATACACTCCAGCGTTCTGACTACCTGGTTAAATGTGTCTTTGGGCGTTATTCTACAAATTAGTCAAGGATAGACTTTCCCACCTCAAATTTACTCAATGGACAAAAAAATAAATAGAACTTAATCGTGATTTCCTCAACGCTTTTTGTGGGTTGTTAGTATATTCCAAAAATTAAGCAAACTGATTAAAGTAATATTCGGAGGCACCAAGTTTAAAGGGCAGGAGCAGTCATCCATAATGGAAGTAGGGTAGTAGTAGACTGTCCAGTTTCATGATTGGCTGCTGGGAGTCACGTGACAATGTTTTTTTCTCTTCAAATGTGAAAAAAGGAATGTGTGATACAAAGTGGCCACATGACATCCTGTGACTTTGTTGAAAAGTGAAAGTATTTTTTCAAAAACATTCAATCTTTGAAACGAGATATCTTGAGCTAGATAAAGAGTATTGAAGCTGGGTTTGGAAGATATGGTGTGAGATTTTTCTTTGTATTTCTTACCACACCCAAGTCATAAGTCATTGGAATATGGCTTTAAATTAATACGGGTATCTTCATGCTAAAAGAAACTTCTGAATAGCAGGTTGTGTACCCTTTTATTTAATGCGACATGCTTGTCCATGGTCTTACGTGCCAAAATAAATTGTGAGGTGTTTTGCAATTCCTCTTCAAGTCGTTGAGGTGTAGTTGAAGATACTTGAGTCTCAAGATGATAATGTTTACAAACAGATGATCTTCTTCAGCTTTATCTTTAGAATCACACTGGTGCTCTGACAGACTACTCCAGACAGAGTAGACAGGGCCGTAAAACTCTCGCAAGTGAAGGGTCACCAATTGACACTCACACGGTAGCTACTACCATCCCATTCAGTAGAATGAGGACTCGGCACTCGACAAACTTATGCGTGTACACAAAATCGACCAGAGAGCGTAAGTTAACCGTGGAGAGCTTTTACTGTAAAACAATTCATTTATCGAATATAATTTCCATGATAAACAGAATCCAGGCAAACAATTGCACTCATTTATTATGAGTGTATTGAGGACTGAAGCAAATAGAATTGTATAGCTTAACGGTTAAAAATGGTATTTTGTATGAGTGGTTGTAAATACAGGTGGTGATTAAGCGAATCAGGTGAAACGGGAACGGTCGTTACAACTAGATCATAATTGCTAAAAATTAACAGGTGTTCAAACACGCTTTCCCTCGTTAGGGGACATGCACACCGTACATCACCACATAGAATATTATATATTGTTATTCTATTATCAGTACGATCCGACATACAATGAGGCAACGGTAGTAAATGTGTCGGTCAACACAACAGATTGCCTTTGGACTGGCAGATTTATGCATAGTTAAACTATTCTGAGTAACGTGCATAAAACGAATGAATCGAACAAAATGAAACAGATTAATTGCCAAGCTCTCAAGATAAGCCGTATTCAAAACAATTGTTAAAAGAAATATTGTTGTTACACAATAAAGGTTCAAGTGCAGGATTCGAATCTATTGTCAAACTAATTGCCACGAGTTTGAGAGCAAGTTTTGCATGCTCTGCGGTAACTGGAAAATTTATGATTGCAAAAACGAACTTAACACTCAGTTTTTTAGGTCATTACCTCAGGCCCGTAGCCAGGATTGTTTCTGGGGCGGGCACTGGATGTATTGATGGCCATTCTGGGGGTTGAGAGGTAGGCCTTTAGGAAAGAGGTGTATTGAAGAATTTAAAAAAATGGGTCCCTACTCTAATATTTTTTCTGGGGGCGTGTCCCCAAGCCCCCAACCCCCCATAGCTACGGAATGCATTACCTTAAATCTGCAGTCTGCACATTTTTCCTGTATTGTTTTATTGTTTACAACTTAAAGACACAAACTGGTAAACAAAAGTTAACCTCAAAAACAAAAAAAAAGCTCCAGCTTCGATGTTTTTTTTTCTTTTTTTTAAAAATTTTTATATCTTTAATTGGTTATTATTGTCAAGCACAAAAAATGTTTACCAAACAACCGTTTCGATATGGGAATAGTCATTAAACCCTTCTTCGTCGTCGGTATGAGGGGCATGCAAGGGGAATTAGTTCCTCAGTTGCTGAATATACATCAATGTCCTTCGATAAATAGGAGGAAAATTGGGGAACTTTCGCAGTTTTGATATTTTCCCTCAATGTCCCTCCAATCGTTGTTGCATAGTTACAAAACGGTTCTTTGTGTAACAGTGAACCAAGATCTCTGACTTTTTAAAATTTACATATTGTAACAGACATGTTCCTTAAAATTAAAATCCCAACGAATTTTACATTAGAGAATCTTAATTCATATAGTTAAAAACAGATTTTTTGTTTATTTAGCATTTAGAATGGACTAAACTCTACGAATGTCCCTTAAATTGAATTAAAGTTTACCTAAACATTTTTACCATTAATCTGACTGTTCACCACGCTGCAAGTTAATCATATTACTTCATCTGTAGAATACCACATTTAACAGTCACCTAATTTTTCGTAAAAATGTGTCAGTTGTTGCTACATAGGTCATATTTCAGAAGGGGACAAGGTTTGCCTTTTGAAATTCCGACACGATTAGCCATTGATAAAAAAGTAACAAAACAGTTAAAGTTCCTCCGATCTGCCTCTTATTCATTAAGGGGCATTGGTGTGTATTCAGCAATTAAAGATTCGGTGCCCCTTTTATGCTCCTCATGCAGACGACGTTCAAGGGTTTTATGACGGCTACCATTTAACGGTGAGTAATCAAACTTTAGGGGGAAATGTTCGGCATACATCTTCATGAGCAGGTGATATACTAAAATTTAATTAGTGACATCAATTAAGAATGTACTATGACTAAGTTTATTGCTCTGGCTATATTGCTATACCGTAAGTTATAGTTAATAACAACACATGCATGAAACAGTATTAGAATTTTTTCTAAAATTCAAATTCAGCCATCTTCTGAATGTAGACTAAAGAAATAAAAATAATTGAGAATGCCAAAGTGTAACAGTAAAAAGAAGTCCTTGGAGCCAAAATAGGATAACCTAATAGGTTTAAAAAATGAAACATGATCCTTTTTGGCTGTATTCTTCGTCAGTTTAATTAACAAAACAGCTCTTTACATACAGGGGTACGTATCCTTTCTGGTAGCTGGATAAAGGTTACCATACACTATTGAAAAGAATGTTTGCTCTGAAACTAACAACAGGTGTACTTTTTTCAAAGTATTAACAGGATACGAGGACCGGTCAAGTGGTTAGAGCAGTCCACTTTCAACCTGGGGCAACCTGGAGCTCATATGACATCATATCCTCACATTAATGGACAGTGTTTTGTTTTTCTTTGAACTTTACAACCAACTTTCTCCTCAACATTTCAATATTATCAGAAATCGATTGTAGAAGTGGCAAGAGAATTTTACAGAATTTACATTCCTCACCGGCGAGCTCTTATCCCTATTAACTTCAATGTCAACACAACAGTCTGAAAACAAAGAGAGACAAAGCATTCCTTGTCAATGTGAGGAAATTTTACAACTTCTGCTGTCCGAAAATCACTTGGAACATAAATCTAGTGACTTCATTTACTGATACCTGGAGAAATACATATGGTATGCGATGGAAGTTTCTCCTCACTGCGTATACTTGATTTCTCTTTCACACTCGAAAATTAAATTTTAATTTAAACTTCTCTATAAGTTGAACTATAAACGAAAAATGGTGTCTACAATCCTCGACAAAAATACATGGGACAAACCGGGCTCCCCGTATCAATGTTGAAGTTTCAGGACGCCTTAGGCTGCCGCAACATTGAATAGGGGAGTGGGGGATGGTGATCCGTTCACTGCTTGATTTGTTTGTTTTGTCCCATCAATTGTCGAGGATTGTAGACATTTTGTAATCGCTTAGAGTTGTAAAGTAACTGTAAATTAAAGGAAGAAATACAATACTGGAATTAAAAGATGCTGAAGATTTAGAGTCAAGAAAAAGTGAACTTCCTAAATCGTCTAATTATGTCAAAACGCCATCTTTGTCACACACTGAAACACTGCAGTTTTTCTTCCTTGTACTGGCCTTTATGATTATTTCATGGATATCGACGAACCTGAAGCTGGAGTTATGAGTGACTGTAAATGTAGGTCGAAGGGCACGCCTTGCCGCGTGTGTCAGCAAAGTCGATCTATCGCTGAAATGAAGGTTATAACCATGTTTGCGCTTAGGGCGTTCAAATATTTTGTTGTACCAGCCACGTGGCCGTTTCGCTGCCGACCATTGATTCATTCCCCATACAGTGGGAGAAACACTGAAGCAATACGGCTATCTGTTCGACTTCGAAGGACCTTTATTTTAAAAGTAATTTCCGAAACTCGTTTTGGTCAATGCCTGTCGCAACATTCAGTAATTTCAAATAAAACTTCTCTACAAATATGAATGAATTTTTTAGTTGTTCTTCTTAAATGCTTGGAAGTCTTACGAATGGGAATCAACGAATGCTTGGTAGGGTTCTACACTGTTAAAAAATTTCTCTGTAAATTTACATAATTTTTATGGCAAATTTTTTTCCAACCAAATAATGTTTTTTTTACAGCCAGACTGTAATCATGAAAAAACATTAAGGGTTTGTTTTTTCTTTACAGTTTTTGCATGTAAATTAGTTTACAAAAGTCTACTGTAAAATCGAATTACAGAATTGTTCTGTTTTGTTTACCTTAATTTTATGTGAATTTACAGCCTACTGTTTTCATTCCCGACGTTTTAATATTTATTATAATATCGCTTTTTTACCTTTCATATGTTATTACGTAACATACACTTCATCATTACGTAGATCAGGTATTTGCTTATCAACGTAATGTGTCGTTACGAAGTTGTTTTCAATCAAAACACATTGAGGATGCTTTGTTGTCATATTGTTGTCAAGTAGACTGCTATCTCTAGGAACTTTGTAATTGGAAAGTCACATTTTTTGTACAATATAATAATTGTTTTTAAAATAAATATGACAAAGAATGCAAATACATTGATTGCAAACATTTCCAGACAAGGTAAACAATAAGTTTATCACTTCCTGATTAAAAAACGCCAAAGAAGATATTATTCAAAGCAACAGCAATCCTTTTGTTAGGAAAATGCCTACAAAATAAGCTCCACCCATTTATGCAAAATGAGATTTACGTCATAAAGTGGTAAATTTACAGACTCTTTCAAGTAAATTTGTGAAACGTTTTTAAATTGCTCCGATCAAGTGCATGAGCGCCTGTGGCGATGAGTTGACATAAGTATACCAATTGTCAGTGCTCTGGAATTAGGGCCTTACAATTTCTTTTTACTTAAAAATGTGTGACAAAACACCAGTTGTATGATATTTATAACTAAGAACGTAATAACTAGGTATGCTTTTATAATAAATGTAAGTTAATTTTCAAATAGGGCCATAAATTTGCCAATTTTTTTTTTTAAACTGAAACTTCGCAGAACGATGCATGTTATATATTGACAATTTTCTGGCTGTTTCTTATTTGTTTGTTTGTGCTTATTTTTGTTTCTTTTTCAGCTTAAAACAAAATGAATGTTTGTTAAATGGCAGTATTTTTATGTGAAATCAGAAAAATACAAAATACTGTTAAAATTTCTGTAAATTTACAGAAAAAGTTTTACAAAGCAGTAAAATTTGGTTAAAAAAGCAGTCAGAAATGGTTTTTCAAATAAACAGAAAATACATGTTAAACAGCCTCTTTTTATTGTAGCAATACAAAGTGTCTGTAAAGATACAGAAAATCTCTATTAAAAGTAAAATACAAAAAGTTTAAGTTAAAAAAAGTCTGTAAATTTACAGAAATTTTTAACAGTGTACCTCTCAGTTTTCTAAAAGTTATTGACAGTAAGATTTAATCAGTTGGTTGTTAGTTTAAATATTAACTTACTGCGAAATTAAGAAAGGTGGTGTTTCGTGCCGACTTCATATTACAACTTGCTTTCCAACACTTTCCCAAATTGCTTCAAAGAAAACATTAAAATGGAAAACGTCCTGCGTTCCTAGTAAACATTTTCATTCTGGACTGGAGAATCTTACTTGTAATTGGTAAACTTCATGCAACACAAAAGAGAGAAAAGATAGTAGGATACGATAGACAAAGACAAAATGATGTAGGGTTCATGCATTTAGCCTGAAAAATATTTTTTCATACCACAGAGATACTTGAGTAGTGATATGAGTTAAAAGAGTGTTTGAACCGTGAAAGAATCATACTTCTTGGACATAGATGAATTCGAAGTTTAAATCTACGCATGCGTGCGTGACATTTCTGTTCAGATAAAGTGGTAACAAAACGTCTGAGTGGTACCCCGGAAAAGTTATATCCTTTGCTATATTTTATAAAATTGTCCATATGGTCCATCTTGGCTACCAAATTCCTAAAAACCCATTGGAACTACTTTGTCAGGAACTATAATATTGTAAAAGAGAAACTGTGCGGTGTGATTTTTTTAGAATTTCAAGGCCGTGGGGCTCAATTAGGCCTTGAACTGATTTTTCAAAAAAATAAAAACACTTGTCAACAAGATCATGAACGAAAAATAATGACAGAAAAGGATTTATAAGAAAAAGTTTAAAACTGTAACTGAAAAAGGGCTGACCATTTTTCAGTATTTCACAAAATGGACCCCAGGGTACATCTTTTCAGGGCCTTGGACACAATTTATATGAAAAGCCGCAAGGTATACCACTAACTGAGTTACGTAATGACAAGCCATCAACAATGCAGAAAAAGTACGAGTAGAAGCACTTTTCAAAAAAATCATGAAATGGCATAAAGGCCCACATGGGACCTTGGACTACAAATTCAAATGGCAAACGGCCCGGAAATAATTGTGTTCAGTTTTCAAACAAATCCATGAAGCATCCATGAAACATGTGGTATGAGCTTAAAGAGGCTGAAAAGCGAAAACATTGTAAATTGCACCCAGAGTTCTGAAAAAGACTCCTGAAAAGTGGGTCCATGTCCCATCAGACCACATTTCCAGCGTCTGCATTGGAAAAAAGGTCTGGGGAGACAACGATTGTTAGCCAATTAAAAAATATTTGTCCCACAGGACATAAATTACTGCAATGATTCTAAGCGGACGTAAATTGCAGTCTTCCAGGACAACTTTTCTGGTGAGTGATGTGGGACGTCATTTCCAGGTGAAACACTGCCGACCGGGCACAATTTCCAGTGAAGACATGATTTCCTTTTACACCGGCGGCGTTTAGTACACTGTTCGGGTAGATGCGCACCACTGTTTAAGGGTATGTTTACATGCCCCCATCAGCTGTAAACACACTTAAAAGTGCTACCCTCTGACCTTTGACCTGTTGCGCAATATAACTGCTCCATGAAGAAACTTCGAACTGGTGTATTGCAACACTGAACCACAAGAAAATTGAATGCTCAACGTATAGGATTATATCAAATTGGTTGACTTAAGTTCACTAACCAATTGAATTTCTAGCTTAATAAGACATGCTTTCTTCTTGTTGTAGTGTTGCCCTCACTACCCGTGACCAAGATCGTGATAAGCTACTACTACCATCCTTCAAGAATTCTCTCATGCGGAGCGGGTTTTTTTTTTTCGTAAAAATAAGAACAGTATAGGTCTGCAGATGATATCGGGTTTTAAAATAAATTGTAGAAATCACAGATGAGTCTTAGGCTTTACAGCTGACATGTCTAGTTTCAAGATGACATTTTTCAAAAAGAGAGGATTTAGATCTCGGAATTAAGATGAGGATTGGATTTAGATGAATGTTTCTATAATTTTACTATTATGTTGTCAACAGTACACACATCTCCGACTCTCTCGGCACTATTTTCTTTATTTAGTCTATATTAAACCTCATTCACTCTATGAATTGTTGTGTCCTTAATTTACTGTATACAATCTATAGACAGATAGAGTGCCTGTGGAAAGTTATCGTTAAAAGAAGGGTTCAAGGTCACAACGGGATTTGGTATGTTAGAGGGATACTTATTCTGAGCATTTCGGTGAAATTTGCCTTGAAATCCGATGCGTGGTTCCCACGACATGAGCACATAAAGTTTTCACATTTTCAGCAAAATGTGAACTTGAAGCAAGCACATATGACATCACATCCCCACCTTAATGGGCAGTCTTTCGTTTTTCTTTAAACTTTATACTGGATTTTCTCCTCAACAATCCCATATTATTAAAATGTGATTGCATGAATGGCATGAGAATTTTACAAACTTTGGATCCCCCACAGGGATGTCATACTCCTATTAACTTCAAGGTCAATAGAACAGTCTGATAAAACAAGGAGAAACAAAGCATTCCTTGTCAATGTGAGGAAGTGATACAAGCTCTGCTACCCTCAAACTCACTTTCCAACACAAATCTACTGACTTCATTTACTGATATCTCAAGAAATACACATCCGATTTGAATGGAATTTTCACCACACTGAGTAGATTTTGTTCCTCTTCCACATATGAAGATTAAATTTTTGCTTAAACGTCCCCTTTAATGGTTTCATAACAAGATGACTAAAATGCAGATGCACCGGTGTAAGTTAGGAAGACGTTTCACAGGACAAGTGGAGTGAGGTGTGTTTGACTTATTTTTCCTTAGCTAGAAACAATCATGACTTGAAAATTCACAATATTTACTTTGTCAAAACGTTCGGTGAGGGGGGGGGGGGGTGGGCACGGTAATGACCGAAACCGGAAGTTGGTTTTGAATACACTTATGTTGGAAAATCATCATGCATACATAGCTTGTTCTATGTTCTGTTTATGTATATGCAACATGAATCAACTGATTTTAGGATTTAAAAGGGTATGTCAAACCTATAGTACCTTCAAAGCAGATGTCGAGTCACCTCGCGGAGCCGACTCTGTTTTCTCGGTTCCTCATCTTCCAAAACTAGCCTATACGTACTGCATCATCATAACCGGACCAGAGAATGCCTTCTTGTGAATATTCACTTTGGCATACGTTAGGAATTTGACTAAGGAATAGACGAATCTGGACAGCAAGTGATGGTCTTATTTTAGTCAGCCATACCTGGGTCTGTCATCTTTTAATCTTTCAATTCACTCGTTTACCTGTACCATAGATGGTTATAAACTATTTTTTTTTTCTTGATTCCCACAATTAAATTTAATAAGAGGGCTTGAAATTCATGTAGACAGTAAATGAAGACTATTTCAGGCTGATGGACCCCACTATTGGCTGCCTACAGTCACCAAACACAAGCTCTAATCGGATTCGTCAATATGCCGTACATCCTGTTACGGAGTACACAAATATTGAGTTTGCACGAGTGCAGCCAATGAACTGATGAAAATTCAATACACGTCCGTCGAAAGAGTAACAGAAAAACCTGCGTTGTAGGCCTCTAAAAATGGAACCTACTGCCGTTGTGCGTGATGCTCCGCATAAGCAATGGAGTAGGGGAAAACAAACCAGTGAGCTCCAACTGGGCAAACGGCCGTGGCCGGCTTGACTTGAACAAGTAGGTTAGAAACTGGGCCGTAAAACTCCATCGAACTAACTACTGTTGAGTAATGATTAAACCGCAAGAACAGTCACCAAAACTTGAAGTAGTGTAGCAGACTGTCCTGTTTCATGATTGGCTATTGAGAGTCATGTGACAACATTTTTTCCCTCAAACGTGAAATGTTTACTGCTTGGTTTATCCTGAATATATTGAAGTCTAAAAATGTGATGAAAGATACCTTGAAGAGAAATGAGAAGAAAATTGTGATACTTAGCTGTTGCTCCAAAATAAGTTTTAGGGACTGCTCTTGACCTTTAAGATGAAAGTGTAAGAAGTTGAACAAAAAAGTCGGAAAAGTTAGAAAATATGGCAATCTCAGCTATGCCCTCATCAGAGACTGTTGAGTTAAATAATAATATCTAGATTCCACTTTGACTGTGTAATATTATCAATGATTAACATGAAAGAATTAAAATAAACAAAATAACGGATGTAGTCAGAAGAGTGGTTAAATGTATGAAAAGGGGCCGCTTTGAAACATTCAAGCTTTCCCTCTTCGAATGCCCTGGATCCAAGACCCCGTCGGAAGATTTCTGATATGGATCAGAGGCAACTAGTCCTTGACGGGAAACAATGACAAACAGCCGGAACCCTGGCGTGTTAACAAACATGATTAAAATAAAAGAATTAGGATGAAGCATACAGCTTTTTCAAAAAGGAATAAAACGACCATAAAAAGTTACACTTTTCAATATTTTTTTTATTATTGCCTAATGCTAGGTTCATATTATGATGAAAACAGTTTTTATGGACAAGAATATTATGTTAGGACTTGCATGTTATTATGGAACAATCATGAGATACATAGGTATTCTCCAGGATTGTGTAATGAGATAACCTAAAGCATGTGTAGAAAAGTCTCAATATTAGAGATACCGTAATTGAATGTTAAGCAACGATGAGCCGTTCATTATCGCAGGATAATGCACGACCGTAGGGTTAATTAAAGTAATGTACGATCACTCGGTCCGAATACACACAGCGACAGCACTTAACCAACAAGAATGCATAATCTTGCTCTAATTCACATGTTTTTTTTTTTCATCTATTTATTTTTTCTCAATTTTTTTACTTTTTTTTAAGATGGTGGAGGAAAATTTACCTAAAGGGCTAAAATGGTGTATTTCTTGTTTAGTGGTTTCCAATAGAATTCGCTTTAAGTTTGTTGATGAGGCAAAGTTCCAGCCGGTTCCCACAGGCCTGTCACCGATTGTTAAATCTGTACAGAGTGCAAACTTGATCTTTTGCTTCGCTTAGAAATTTTTAATGAAAAACACTAACGTAATAAAGGAAGTAAGACGTTTTTGTTACCTAGAAGACTGGTAGAGTCCTAGATTTATAGGTGTATCCAATACCGTATAGCAATGCAATTTTATCTCAATGTTACGGTTGAAGACAGGCAAACATTATTTCAGGTCTAAGAATAGTTTTACAACCACCTACGCTATGTGCATGCAGTTTAATTCCTTTGTAAGCCTTAAGCTGGCAAAACAAAATCACTGTCGTAAACGACTTACAACAAGTCGACATCGTTTTTGCTGCCCCTTAAAAATAACTTAGCCTACTGACGGTAGAGAGCATACCGCTGCCAATGTTGTCCTTAATTTCATATTTCTTGTTCTATGTAAACTATGAGCACATAAGGTAGTACTCATGTGAGATTGGCGTGCAAAGCGCTTTTGTTTACGACGAACTAAATCAATTTCTTTTTGTACTTCCAACAATTGACCTTTGACATCTTATCCGTCTTACGTATTGTATTTTAAATTGCCATCACGTTCTACCGTTTTCCTATCAAACTTCAAGAGTGTCAGACTCTGGTTTTAACACCACCGTATCTTTGAAGGACATGTTTAAAAATCCTCTTTTCATTGGGTATGATAGATCTAGTGCAAATACTCCTCAATACAGGTGACATGCTGTATTTACGTTATTATAAATATCGCATACATAACATTTATCATTCGTTATTGATATGGTGTTTTTTAACAATCCAAATTTATCTTTCAAGATGTTTCAAGATAGGCTTTTGAGGGAGGGTCTGGCTTTATTTGAAGATATGCGGGGTACACTGTACAGTACGATGCAGTTCTTAAATTTTAAAACTACTAAGTATATGGAAGTAATATCTAACCTGGTAATAAAGAATGTTTTTTTTTTACAATGGTATGCTGGTTGTTTAGGCGTGGTTTACCTTAAAAGTCAAAAGTAGTCGCCCGAAACTTATTTTGAAACAACAGCTAGATCTAACAATTTTTCTTCTAATTTTTCTTCCAAGTATATTTTATGATATTTCAGGCTATAAAATTGCATGTTTAAGGTAAACCAATCCGTTACCCTTTGGAACGTTTTACAGTTGAGGAGGAAAACTATTGTCACATGACTTTTAGTAATGGCACAGGCTACTATACACTCATTCAAGTTTGGGTAACTGTACTCCCCATTTTAAGTGGGAGATTTGAAGTACAGACGAATCAGGACAGCAAGTGATGGTCTGTCTGTCATAAATGGGATCTATCACCCTTTAATCTTTCAAATTTCCGTGCTTACCTGTTTCATAGCTGGTTTTTAGCCAATCGGGACTACCCAGTCTTGATGACCTTAAAGCCAGTAAATTGCCCGATGGCAAGCTGTGTGAAACATCAGGGAGATCACTCCTCTGGGGAAGCGGGTCAATTGCCCCATCAATGAAAATGTTAGGGGGAACATATCGCTTTGCCCCCCCCCCTCCTCCGATAATTCAGGCAGAATAAAAAATACTAGGCAGAAGAAACAAAATATAACGTTGTGTTAAACAGATGACTAAAGGGTCTCGATAAAAAGTCAATTTGAACCTATTAAAGTTAAAATAATAAATAAGTACTGCATTTATAATGTGCTATCTATATATGTTTTGACTATGAATGCCCATCATATAAGTGTTTATACGTGTTCGTGTGTTTATACGTGTTCGTGTGTTTATACGCCGGTGCGATCGAGTCCGTGTGGGTTAATCGCTTCTAGACCAATGCGGTCCTGGACACGATCAAGAGTTCCGGCTGCTGGAAAAGATGTGTCCCCTCCCTCTCAGTCTCCGCATCGACAAACCTGATCCCTTCCCCTGTAACATTTACTCACGTTGCGGTGTTCCGTATTATTACGAGCAATACCCCATAATCCAACCACCACTTTACTGATCTTGATCAAGACGTTGTTACAAATTTCCCTGCTTTGCTTTGGGAACAGATCCGAGGGAGTTCTTTTATCTTGACATTTTGTTGGAGGATTTGCTTCAGTAGTAATCTAATACGGTGCTGAATGTCTGAAGGTAAAGTAAAGGGAGTACTCGTATAATAGTAGCAAATACTGCATAAACTATCAGGGGTCTTGACCAAGACTTAAATCAGAACTGCGTCACCGACCGACTCACCTCCGACACAACCCGACTGTAACCCGACTGTTCGGTTTTCAGTCGAGTTACAGCCTATTCACATGTCCGAATGACAGATATTATTGACTTTTACCTACACTTTTACTTGCTATAATTATGTAAAAGTAAGATCTATTATTTTAAAAACAGTACATTTTTCGGTATGTTATTTAAGGGTTTTCGAAACCCTCTTGCTTATGATCTGTACTTAAAATTACCTACGTCACCCTTTGTCATTCTCTTCACTTTAATTTCAAGTCAAGTATAATGTAGTCGTTTACTTTTCAAATAATATCTAAAAGGTTTTTTTTTTCAAAGAGTTGGTACTTACAATGAACATGACCGAACGATAACCATGCATGCCTTTTTCCCTTGCCACCTTGCTTTAAACGATATTATAATAATATAGTTTAAGTGTATAACAAACAGGGATTTTAAATTTCTAAACAGATTCACTCAAACCATTTCCATGCTCAAACTGACGTGTACAAGATATCTGCCTCCTTCAACAATGATTAATGGTATACGAACTTTTGAAAAACAAGTGACGGACTTCGTTATTACACATACATGACTTACCTATAGTGTAGACGTCTGAAAATTAGAAGGTTGGTCCTGTCCATACGGCTACTATTCCGTCAGTGATTTTAATACCTAAAAAGATTGTTACCACAATTTCGAGTTCATTTCATCTTTTGAATTGAATCTGCTCTTGTGGTTATTCCATCAAGCATGCATTAACTAGTCCCTTTGTAAGGTTTCTGAATAAAAAAGGTAGAATTACGATATATGTCCTGCTCATTTTAAAAGTGGGCAACATATCCACCCATCATATCGAAAAGTTTCGATCATAAACCTCCCAAAAGCGTTACAGTGTGCGTTTTACATATTTAGGCTTTTCGCTTTATGTAGTATTCGGGGTTATGTTTTAAGGTCTGGCTAAACTGGATTTGTGATGTTCATACTATTGCACATCTAGTGAATGCCTTTTGACTGGACACACCCTTAATTTTGTCGTAAATCATTTATTTTGGGATTTGATGTCTATGGGCTAAAAAGGCATTTTCATCCCAATTTTACATATTTTAGAGGATTAACGCTTCTAGCCACAAATATATTGACACGGCCAAACGCGTTTCTGGGAGCTGCATGTCACAGGTAACAGGAGGAAAAGAATTGGTTTCATTTGGATCTATATTTTTATCGTAAAACGCGTGAAGTAAAGGCATAAAATGACCCATTATTTTTGGGAAATTCCCCAAGTTATGACGTCACAATATTTTGAAATCGTCAAAAATCATGTATTTCGAATGAAAATCGGCATTTCATGAGTTTCTCTCACCTTGACATATCATTCCAAAGCATAATCGATTTAGCTTACCTTAATTAGAACATTTAAAAATTTTCGATATAGAATGAGCAAATGATCGTTTTTGTACAAAACTTTTCGATATGAGGCGAAGAAAGCGGGGGGCTGGGGGTGAGAGAGCCTCCAAGTGAAAAATGAGGGGCGGAATCATGCTCCCGCCTCCACTTCCCGGGTCAGAAAACCCCTTTTTTCATTTTTTCCAAATCTCAAAAGAGCAATTTTTTTCCGGCGCGCGAACGAATGCATTAGTTCTCGTTCATAAATCAGTGTGGTAAACTTTTCCGAGCTCTGGAAATGACAAAATCGGATATATACCATATTTCACACCACATCATCAAGAGACACTGGCAGCTATATTGCTATTTTTGTAAACAGTCTTTCATGGGGTTCCAAAATTTGCTTCAATGAGAACTCTTGATCTTGAAATATTTGGTCTAAAAAGGACAATCCAATTTGGGAAACTTTTGGAACGTCATCGGAGAGTGTCAGTTCGTAGGCCTTAGATAACATTATGCCATAGCAACAACGATTCAGTCGTCGTGCAATCATTCTCAGATACACCACCAGAATATGGAAGAAGGGACGGCACTTCAGTTACCCTCCAACTCTATAAATTTCCTACAGGAAACCGAGAATCCAAAGCTTTCTTCAATACAAACTCCATATATATATATATTTGTTTTAAAGGGGCCAAGAATTTTGCGCGCCGCAATACGTCCCTGATACAGTAGTGTTCCCCCTATAAAAAAAATCATTTTTTTTCACCGTTCCCCGCCTGTAGACATAATGCTTACTGTTATGCTATTTTTTCTGCACCCCAGATGAAGGTTTACTGACCCTTTCCTGTTATTAAAGGTAAAGAGCAGTCCCCAAACTTATTTTGAAGAAAAAGCTAAATAACTAAATTTTTATCTTATTTTTTTTTCAAAGTATCTTTAAGTACATTTTATGACTTTACTATTGTATATTCAAGGTAAACCAATTAGTTATATCTGGTAAATTTCACATTTGAAGAGAAAAAACATTGTCACATGACTCCCAACAGCCAATCATGAAACTGGACAGTCTACTACACTTCTTCAATTTGGGATGACTGCTCCTGCCCTTTAAGCATCACAAAGTAAGTTGTAAACTCGACCACCGCCTCCCCAATCTTACATACGGCTAAACACGCTGTATCAAAGCAGAGAGATACATACAGTGTCCACTCACAGCGGCCTCAGATGGATGGGAAGGAGGAGGAAAGACGGACTAATTGAAGTGCTGGAAGTTTCATACCAATTTTCCTAACAGATAATTTCTTGGGGAACATGTTAACGTTAGGTCCAAAACATAACACATTGCTTCTCTGGTGATTTTTAAAGAGGCTCATTGAGTTGGTTCATAAAATTCAACAGTTTTCCAGTCCTGTAAAGTTTTCTTCATATACCAATGGCAAATGGTTAAATAGAAAATCCCCATATCTTACATACAAATAGCTGCTGAATGAGTGAATACTTAACAATTAAATTCACTTTTCAAAAATTTGTGAGCAGACACTTTTTTTCAAATTATGCACAAAACCATTACAAGTCAGGACACCAAAAAGTTCAAAATGTCAACCTTTTCCGCAACTATTGGATATGAAACTTGACTCATTACTCTAACTGTAACGATTGCCATCTGGTAGTTACCCTTCACACTCTCACTAAGGTATCGATAGCAACCCAATGAGCCCCTTTAAGAACCAATTATAATAGACGTGTTGGGAAGTATTTGTTCACATCATGACAAAGGGTCAAAGGGTGAAGTGTACCACTATAACCTTTGCGGCAGTTGATGAATATTTATTTATATGGAACGCGAAATCTGCAAGCATCATGTGACTATATAGTAGCGGAAAGTAACAACATGTTGTGAAGACAACGTAGGGCATGCACAAAACGGTACTGAAGGTAGGTCAGGAGGATAAAATGTGATACGCATAAGCACAGAGACGAAACATTTTGGGACAAAGCACACCACCATTGACTTGCGCACTATCCCCCCTTCTTTTCATGTCTCCCAGCCTTTTTAAAGTCCACACCCCATTGAAGCTACACCTCACATGAAAGCCAATGATCTGGCAAATCGTGGCATCACAAATTTACTGCAGCAGCATGACCGTTTAGATTTTGATCTACATAGAGGAAAAAAGTTTATGGGTTGTGCACCCACCCCTTGTTAATCCGCATGGTGAAGGAAAATCTGAAACCATCTCGTTTTCACATCAATTACTAAAATCTGAATCAATTTCAGTCCATCCCAATTTGCGATCAGCACTCACACGTTAACATCTTTTTCATACCCAAGAAAACAGCAACAGATTATCCTACATGAGCAGTGCACACTCAAAGAGGAACTAAAATTGACCGCGGTGTACTTTGGGACCTCTTTTCTCGGAAAGGTTGTTCTGCTAATGGTGGTGTGCTCCAGTATACCTAGTAACAGGTACAACTGAGTAAACTTGTGACCCAACGAGATTTACAAAATTTCCAAACTCGCCTTTTTTTTTAAATGAAAGGCATATTCCGTTTCATAAAAGTCTTGCAAGAAGGACAAAAATTTTCCAAACCATGTCTTTCAGACCCTGTCCAGGTACCTTTTCCCAATCTCAAGATATTTCAATTTAAAGATAAGTTGTTTTTGTTGAAAAAATACCTCGACTTTTCAAAAAAACTATAGAAATTTAGGTAATGTGGGCACATTTTGTCAAATTTACTTTGATTGTTTTTTATTATAAATAAATGTCTCGATTGTCCTTGAAATTTAATACTATTGGAAAGTTTGAAACATCTTTTATTGTAGATATAGCATAACCCTACACCAAATGTGAGGTATAGCAAACAATGCCCTACACCAAATGTGAGGTATAGCAAACAATGCCCTGCACCAATTGTGAGGTATAGCACACAATGCCCTACACCAAATGTGGGGTATAGCAAACAATGCTATACACCAAAATTGAGTTATAGCAAACAATGCAGTTCACCAAATGTGAGTTATAGCAAACAATGCCTTACACCAAATGTGCATTATAGCAAACAATGCCCTACACCAAATGTGAGTTATAGCAAACAATGCCCTACACCAAATGTGGGTTATAGCAAGCAATGCCCTACACCAAATGTGAGTTATAGCAAACAATGTTGCTGGATTTTCCCTACAGCTGCAGTGGCATTAAAAATATAAATAAAATGAACGCAGAGTTAAACTAATCGAGCGCAATGATACCAGAAATTTCCCACATCGCACTAAAACTCAAGAAAAATTGCATTACTCTGAAAACTTTTATATCTTCCGATTGCTATATGCCATTGAGATGCAGTTTTGCCTCCTGAAAGAGGAATTTTTTCTGCATATTTCAAAGTGAATGATTTTCCCCCTGAAAATGCCTTAAAATGGTGTTTTTGACGTGCAGGTAACAAACAATATTGTGATAAAGTATTTGAAGTAATGGAACTGTAGAGCTGGAAGGTACTCGGACTAGAAGTGGTTGACATATTTCAGAATTTCGAAAATTAAAATGAAGATTTTTTCCTCCTATCAGCCATTCCCTTTGGTCAGTTTCCAAGGGAGTTCAACTTCACATCCGTGCAGCGCTGTGTTCACGGATTTTGAATTTCGGACGTGACTTGAGTTTTTAAAAAAGGCGAATAAAGCAGGCATGTTATTAGAGCGTAGCAACTTTTCTCAATTTAACCCGTTCAACCAAATGCATGATCAAGATAGATCCTCCGACTTACAACCGGGAATTGTAGAGTTTGGGTCCTACGAAGACTTTAAAAATGGAAGCTACTGTTATTGCGCCTGGTGCTTAGCAACGAAGAAGCTAAAACAAGCCAGAGAGCCGCAGCGGGAAACACTAGGCCTTGGCCAGCTGGACGTTAAGTAGGAACTAAACCGTAAAATCTCACCTAACTCAAGTGATAGACCCACTTGGTTACACTATTGGTGGTTTTCAGATAAACGTTTGCAATTGGAATCATACCTCATCTCTGTGAATATATTATAGGACGTTGGTCCAAAAATTGTAATTGACAAAGGGTGGAACAGCTCTCCAAATAATGACAGTGTTATTGCATAGGGAGGGTAAACAGCAGCTTTTGCTTAGAGGTATTATTTAACTGCAGTCACTTCAGATTTGCTCCCTTTCAATCTAATATCTCGTTTTCTGTAATGAGCCCCTCTAACATATCAAAACTTAGCGTGGCCTTAAACCCTTCTTTTAATTATTCAAACACGAAAAGCAAAAACTAAAGTCATACTGGCATGATTGTGTCTGGTTTTGTGTGTCTGGAAAAGTAAAAGGCAATTTCTTTAGTCTCATATTAAGATAGGCCATTTTGATGCAATCAAAGTGCCCCTTCGTTGCTAAAGGAAGGGCCAGCTAAAATAAGAAATATTTTTCACATGGTCATTCAATGTAATTCACCGTTTTCTATCTAAGTTGTAAATCAGATCTTATATATAGTTCAATATAACGGCGCGTCAGAAGCATGAATTCATATACAGCCATGGATGCCTGTCAGCACTGGTTTAAGTTATCCCCCAAATTAACGAATTCCTTTATTCCCGCCTCCTGTTTATAGAGACCGGGGCTTTGTATCTGACAGTCAAGGAACAACAGATGGAAGAATCCCATCATCCCTCTGTGTTTGTAAAATGTCCCCACAACTCGCCTAATCCACTGTTTCTACTTACTCTTGTGTTCAAGCTAATATTACCGTTACCTACAGCCTATTGACTTTTCCTCTTTTCTCTGTTTGTGTTTTTCGATGAGGATTGATAGCCTCTCTCTACTTCGAACGTCCCAAAGTTCTTCGAGGTTACTGTCCCTGTACACTGTCGCAAACTGTAGCATTGCCCTTGATTGATATTTTTCGAATTATATCAATATTTGCTGTGATCTTAAAAAGGCATGCATTGGCTGATGGTGAGTTTGTTTTGGACTAAGATCGTTCCGTCATCCTGAACACGCCATGACGTATGTGCACAGACTGGGGTATGAACAATGTTGCCTGCTCTGATAGAATATTCCTCTGTTCCTCTCTGCAAACACAAAACGCTTTTAACCAAATGATCATTTTGGTAATGTTTATTGGGGGTTGGCCCCTTATTTGAATGATTGAATGCATAAAGAATCTAGAGAAAACTGAGGCACTTAATGTCAAAACAATAGAACTCTGACAGAAATGTGTATCACTGTAACTTCAAGTCTTGCTTTATCAGTCATTTCTCAGTTTCAACAAGTAATCCACGAGATGACTGGTAAATGTATCGCCCTGCGGGATTGGGCTATAGACAAATCCGAGCAGCTAGTGAAGGCGCCCATTAGTGGGCTCCATCAAACTTAAAATCGTGTTAATTTATTGTCTGTATACAGTTTTATAGCCCTCATTTTTCGTGATAAGAGGGAGGCATGGAGTTTTTTAATTTGCAAGTATTTATAATACAGTGAAGCAAAGAATTTGAAGGATGAAAGCTGATGGACCCCAGTTATGCCCGACTAAATCAGACCATTTAATTGACTATTTGAATTAAGCTATTGTAAAGTTACACCAAGTTTGGTGGCTTCCACTAAAAAAATGAAAAAGAACGCTCTCTATACAGACGCGGAAGTGTCCCAGAGGATCTTTTTCCTAATATGAACTCAGGAGGACCGTAGAATAGACTGAGTTTTTGTTTGGGTCGTTTTTGTAAATGGCATTATACATAAGAAAAAATATGGCGCACCAAAATGTATTCCATAATCCTTTGTAATTGCTATGTGAAAGAGAGTCCATTAATTTGAGAATCAGATGTTCTTCAGGATTAAAGGTTCCATATTTCTTGACATTAAAAATATAGCTGAACTGAGATGTGTTCTGAGCATCGTGGTTGCATTTTGCGGACAGATTTTTACAAAGCCAAACCAGAAAAAAATTCTGTTTTAGTCTTTCCTTTCCTTTCCTTTCCTTCCCAAAGTTATTCGGAATGTAGTTTTTGTTCTGATGTGTTACAAATGAAAATGAATTAAGCATCATGATGTATTTTGTGTGCGTAAAGCAAGCACAAGTGATTTATATCATATAGCTTCGTTACAGTTGCAATACAATAATCGTTAATTTCATGTTTTGTCAATTTTCAAAGTCCGATACAAAATACAGTATGCAGAATACATAAATGACACAGATGAGTATAAAGTAAGAGTGTAGAAAAAAATAAGTGAAGGAAGGGGAAGAAAGGGGTCTTGGGGAAGGGGTATTCAGTAAGGTTCCGTAAGGGGGACATGCAGTCATTTGCATTTGAATTAATCTTGCATAGTCTATCCTTTTTCATAAATAACTCTTCAGAATAATATGAAAATATTTTTTCTCACTATTTGAGAACTTATGAGAAGTACGGTAACTCATTGCTTGCAAATTGCATGGGATATGCGATATTGAAGTTGTAAAATATCATGAAAGGTACTTGGATGAGAAAAGGATGAAATTTGTGAGAATTAAACGTTGATTCAAAGATAAGTTTAGGACCACTTGTCTTATTTTTTAAATGACTTAAATGTTTAAATCTTCATTTACGCAGAGAGCCGGATCCAGCTCCCTGATTTACGAAAGCTAAGCATGGTTACCACAGCCGTATGAGTTAGTTAGCTAGTTAGTAAGTTAGTTAGTTAGATGGAGTTTTTCCGCCCAGTTTCCAACCTATTAGTTCAAGTCGAGCCGGCCACGGCCCTTTTTCCAGTTGTGGCTCACTGGCTTGTTTTCCCTACTCCGTTGCTTTTACGGAGCATCACGCACAACGGAAACGGTTCCATTTTTAGAGTCTTTGGTATGGCTCGATCTGGGAATAGAACCCGGGCGTGAAAGGCGGATACTCTTACCGTTATACAGCCGTATGAGAGGATGTGATGTACCCACAATACCTTAACGTATACGTGCCACTAGAATTTGTAAAATTTTGCCGTCAGTGTATTGTTGATTTCAAAATATCATTTTGCACAATCTGTTTAAATATGCAGAATTGAAGTTGCAAAATATTATGAAAGACACTTTGGAGGGGAAATAAAATTGAAAGAAAACTGAGATATTTAGCAATTGCTTCAAAAGAAGTTTTGGGGAACTGCTAGTTTTTGAAATCACCCTCTATCGCTCACACTATTTTAACATATTCACACTTTGCTAGTTAACCACTGGCTTTCAGGGAAACCGTGACGAAGCCATGAAAAAATTATTGTAATTGTTAAGTACAGTAAAACATATATCTCCATTTTTACACACCTTTTATGTCCATTCATATCACTTTTTATTGAAATATCACAGAGTGTTTGATTAGCCCATGTAATATGATATTCAAAAGACTGCTTTTGTTTGTAAAGCTTTCATTGCTGAATGAAAACACGACCGCTTAAAGTCAATCAAAATTACCGATATGTCACACGTTACGTTTCAGTAATAAGGAAAACGAAATATACCGACATAATGGCCGTGTTAAAGTGACAATGTTCCTACTATATAACAGGCATTTGTTTCGAGTACCTAACAACTTTATTTCAAGTGTTAGTTACAGATAGGGATGAAAAGTAAATATAAATGAAAAGCAGTGTAGAAATTGGCTTAATTATGGATTTTATTCACAGGAGAGGCTATGTCAGTTATGACGTCATCAAGTGGTTGAAGCACTGCTAGGCTAAGTCTGTTTCAGGCTCTCGTCACCGAAAGGTAGAATACCTACTTCTCTTTTCCACATATACACATTTCAAATCAATATGGGACTTTACTTGGTGGTTTAAAGCCAGAACCATTAAATACCCGATTACTTTTATCACATGAAAGATGAATATGTATAGTAACCAAGCTTGCTTGATTGGATTTTTCATGATTTGCGCATATTTTTATATTCCATATGAAAAAATTAATAGCTAACAGTTTTTACCCAATTCAATTCTTTTTAAAGTTGATATGACAAGTGCAGTCAACATACTTAGGCCTACAGGCTTTCATACTGGCGGACAAGGATCTGTTTCCTTCCTTCCAACTATTTTAATTCAATTTTTCTCCGTAAAATTATTGTAATCTCAGGACGGCTTAAATCACATTAGAAAATGGCAAAATGCAGAAGTCAACATCCAGCAACAGAAACGTTACAACGCCTGTGATAACTTGTCCTGCTATTGGTAGGATATCCATGCAAGGCTGAAGAATTTCACCATTAAAACGGTCAAAGTATGAAAAATCAGCATCGAAAAATATATATGCGTAGTGCAGTTCTTAGTGCGTGCAGATTTATAGTACACATGATGGTCAATTTGTCCATGCAATGCTAAAGGGATTTGTCATTAAAACGGTAAGGTTAAGAAAAACCTGCATTAATAAATATGCATGAATACCGTATTTAGTACCTGCAGATTAATAACACACTGATCGCAATTTATTGTAAAATACTAAGTTCAACTTAAAATTTATTTTGTCATGGTTAAATTGCCTATATTACAGTAATTATAAAATCATGCCATTACGGAAACATACAGAGGAGTCCCAATGCCATGTCCATTGGCAGAACTTGTCCAAACCCACAGTTTCAAGATAGTACTTAGTAGGTACCCTGAGAGCTCTTATTCGGCCAAATAACAGCTCCCTGCGGTAGCCATGTATACATATATTTATATATCAACTTGTGATAGTATCATCGGGTGCGACAGCTTTCAATGAGAATATTTTTTTTAAAGAGACGAGATAAGCTAAAACGTAGAAAAGCGATATTAATCTTATATCTTTCTATGGTTGTTTCGGGACCAAAATTTTCTAGGGATCACCACACCCTATACTTCACCTAGGTATGCGAACCTGAAGAAATAGGTTCAATTGCTGTTCTATTTATTGTAGCCTAAGTCTGACTAAGCATTTCGGGTTCTTAATATAAATTTGTCAACTCCCATGTATAAAAGGTACACGTGCGCGCTTGTTCCATTACTGCGGAATTACAAATGCTTTAAATTCAAAGAATAGCACGTGTTTCAGAAAAATCACCATTGTTATGTTAAAATTATATCAACTCCTAAGTCAAGGTATCTATCAGTGCCCGGATCTTTCCCTAATTGTTTCTTTAAGAAGATTTAGCATTTGACAAATATTCTGTCATCTACAATAAAATAAATATTTGTGTCCTTGATGAAGCACAGCTTAAATAAGTCATTTCGTTAAACAATTTCCTTTTATTTGAAAGCAAATCTTCTTCCTCAATGGAACTCAAATATCGCAATCTTCTTGGATGCCAAACTACAATTAAAGTTACAATGCTTACGACAAGTCATTCACATTGATCGCTGTTTGTTGGGTGAGCTAATTGCGATCGACAGTCATTTAAACTACTGTGCAATTTATATCGACAGCAGTTGTTTAAGATGATGCTACTGTTATGTAAATGATTCGCTACCTAACGTATTTCGCATAAATTGAAACCGTTAGAATGAATTCCTCATAGAAAACGATTATTCAATGACCCTCAGTAGTTTGATTAAGGAGACCGACTTCCTTTATTTGTCGAGGTTTACGCGAAACTTTCATAACTTCATTACTTTCTTGTTTAATGCCCTAAAATCCTACGAATCAAGGGGAAATGAACTTTGCGTTTAGCATCTTCATCACCCGGGGATCTGGTCCTGCTTAATTATCATGAAAATGGTCTCGATCCTAATTTGAATCAATCTTCTTAAACGGAAATCGCGTCTCGACTTGAGTGACATTAAATTTAGAAACAGAAGAGTGAGGGCGTGAATATTTCCACAGAACGTGTTGGCCTTAAAGAGGTGATACAAAGAACAAAATAAGAAGTTACACGAAATCGAGAAGTTGAGAACAATTTTTATGGCAGATCCAAAAAATGAGAAATCCAACAACTTTGCAACACACCGGTAGAGCTATATGAGACAATGGTTACATAAACAACTGTTGTAGGCTATACGTCTGCATGAAAAATTGTAAGTATGGAACAGGGAAGGGGGTGGTTCACGAATAAACCCCTCCCACGCTAGACTTTGGGGACATTTTCAGACGACTCTAACATTGCTTTGAAGTAGCCTACATATATGCTTATTTTAGTTGCAAAATGTCAGAAAGTACAACATAAGTGTCGAATATTCATGGTTTTTAGTACTAGCCCCCTACCTCATCGAGACTTCTTTAATTTCACGCCATAGGTGCAAATCTCGTACTCATGGAGTTACCCGAAAATTCTGCAAGCCGTTCCTTAGTTGTGTAAAGCGTGTAGTCCTCGAAGAAGGAAATGTCCACTGAATGACTTTGAAAGTGTGTAAAATACTAGATTATTGACGCTGGACTTGTAGTAATCTTAAGCAGTACTCTCCAATTAGTGGGCCCTGTGCGACGGTCCCCTTCCTCATTGGAGTTAGGACAATATTCATTTCCATGTCATATTTTCGAAATATTTCCTGATAGATGCAACAGTTTAACCCCTCTGAAGAATGTCGTAAGCTCATACGTGGTCATTGGATACTTCTTTTAAGGGGGGGGGGGGGTTACCTTGTAACTACTGACGAGGACCATCAGGTTGAATACACGAGACGGCTTGGGAGTTATAAAGGCAGTGTTCACATGTTCATATTTTGTTCACATGTTCATATTTTGACCCCGACCTTATCTGACATTTGAACGCCTTTAAAAATTACCGCCCGCAGTTTTATAACCAACGGTAGTCTTGTAGCCATACTTGGAAGTGGGAGATTAAGTCATTGAGATTCGTCATTAACCATGTGGCTACCTATTTGAGTGCCTGGAAAAACACACACAGACATAAGAACACTAACACACACTCACACATACCCCACATTCACAACTAGGCACAGTTCCATTGATCACCCTTTCAAACCCAACCGAAAGGCATCTGCACAACGCTCATCGTTTGCAGTGGGACATCTGCAAGCTGTTTGCAGATAGTAATACAGAGTCACCTACAGACAGTAAAAGGAAAGCTTAACCTTAGGAAACTACTGGTATGAACTACAGCTTGATTTAATAATAGTTATTTCATATTTTATTGCTAAGCACACTTTACAAAGGTGACTATAACAATAATATACTCATCGCTTGAATCACATTTTTATTGCTAAATTCAAGCCGGTCAATTTTCTATCAATATTGCGACGTGACGCAAAGGGGGAGTTATCTCAAACCAGAAAGCTGGTACAGGCCTTTGCAAAACAGCGCAATAAATGTTACAGCCGCCAATATATATCCAGACAGAAATGCCTCAGATTTCCTTGCATTTCTTGTTATCCACAACAGCCTACCAGTAAATCTCACAAGATGTACGCACTGAGGTACTGATTTGGTTGAGTTGGAATCTTCCATTGTTTTCACTAATTTCATTTAAAAAAAAAACAACTGAAAGATTGTAAACATTGAGCATATAACTTGGGAAAAATTGTCTGCGCTAATAGACCTTGTGCATTGACGACATGCTGACGTCATCATTTGAACAGAACAATGGAACACGTGGCCACACGTATAAGAATTTGCCCTTCGCCTGTAGCAGACTATGCGCGTATTCGACTGGTTGACAAATCAGCTGTTTGTAGGAAATGAGTGAGAACTTGTAGTTGGTTTAAACCATTCTGACACAGACGATTCTTCCGACAGTTCTAAGGGCACGGTTGACAGAGTAGGGAAATAGCCACACCCACCCTCTTACACCAAAATTTGTAATAAGATTATAGCATTTTCTAAAGTCCTACCGACCCTCTAACAAAGGATCGTTTGGCGAAACCAAACTTTTAACTGCTTCCCGAAGAAGCTATAACGTCCACTGAAGGACAACACTTGACCATATTGATAAAGTGAAATGTATTTCACAAGGAGACAGTAAGATTATTCGTTCGAAAAAGTTTTGTAGTCCTAAATTTAAAAGTTGGGAAAGCTTTACATCCACTGTGCAACAAGTTATATCCATATGTATGATACCGTGTTGTAGCTTGAATGAAAGCCTGTGGATAGCTTAAAGAGTCTGAAGACTCTTAGTATTTCACTTTTAGCACTTAGTGCAGAGAGTACTAAAATAACTATTCAAATTAATTAAATACACCAACTATTAAATACTATTCAAAAATAAAATAAATAGACAAAATTAGTCAAAAATATCTGTAATTATGTGAATATGTCCAAAAAAGCGATTGCTATAGATCATGAAACAAAAGAAATGTTAGTGTCGCAAGTTATGAGTACTGGTAATATGATGTTTACAAAATTTCGAAAAGAAGCAATTGATACCTAAAGAAAACCTAAAAAACAACAAAAAAAAGAAGAATATCTTCAACTGAAAAGGGCCCGTTGGTTTTACTAATTCAATTTAGGAAACATAAAAAAGGCATAATTTCACAGAGATAAAGTATCAGTAATTACCATGAAATGTTCAAAGAAGGGACTGTTGTAGGTCATAAAATAATAGAATAGTGTCTACAGTTATGATATGAGTACCGTTCATATGATTTTTTACAAAATAGACCAAAAAGAGTCAATTAATACTTTTAACGCAATACAAAAACACAAAGAATTCCTGCAACTGGATAAAAAAGAATAAAGGGGGAATGAACAAACCGAGTCCGCTCCGCGGGGTACCCCCTCCCCCTTTTCTCTTATAATATTGCACGTTACGTACAATTCTAATTTGTATCACAAAATTTAGTAATTTGTATCACTAAATCATTAATAAACATGAGCTCAATATGCAAATCGCGTGATGTCGAGAGAGGAACAGGCCGTACATTGTAAATTTCATTCTTTGTTTTTGCAATCTGCCACGCATTCCAAGTAAAGTTTTAACATTGGTATGTCCTTATAGTATATATTTTGGAAGTTAAAACTGTGTTCTTGAAAACCATCAGTATCACTCACCAAACCGTAAGCTATCTGATGAGTTATTTAAAGGATTAGGTGTAACAAAAGAAATGCTAACACTGTGCAACACTCCCCATCATTGTATTTTGCATAATCAACAAGTTACAGTCAAATTTGGAAGATATGTGTCTTGATAACCATAAATATATTGATACAATTCGAGCAAACTTTTGCTCACAAAATCTTACTCCTCAACTGACAAATAAAGTCAGAGGTTGCTGGGATGTCACAAAGGCCAGTCCTCTCACCCCAAACTACCAATTTTTGTAGGGGTTTACAGAAATTCTCAATTGGCTCAGCTCTTTGATTGACAGCTAGTTCAAACAATGCAAAGTACCATAGCTCATTACTAAGCCTGTTCTGTACTGAGAGTGTTTTGATTGCACATTGGGGTCTTGTTTGCACACCCTAGAACAATAAACTGAGGATATTTGTGTCTGGATGAGGATGAATTTTAAACAGCTGTGGGAGGGGCTTAAGTAAGAGGTTAGGAGAATTTTAACTGTTTGGAGTGAGAGGAACAGGTCTTTTAAGACTGTTAAATTGAAGTGTGTAATGAAGTGCCATATGCTCAATTCAAAATGAATGTTTTTCAGTTTTTGGTGAATATTTTAGGAGGTTAAATTGGAATGACCGTCGTGGAGTTTCCTTACACTTCTTAATTAAAAGAAAAGTCCAGAACCAAATTTATTTTTCATTTGTTAAAGGAACATATTCTTAGCATTCTGATAAAATTTTAAGTCATTTCCCACGTTCGAAGTCTTAGAGGTACGTAAGCATTACAAAATATTTCTGGCAAATAATTGCCACTATTTTTCTGTAATGTTTTGGTATCTCACTAATTTTGGTCTATTAGTTAACGGATATTTTAGCAGAATGCCTGACATGCCAATGGGTTGAGGCCCATAGTCTTCACTGAAACTTGCTGCTCAAAAACTTTTCATGGCCGAATGATCTTATTTTTCTCCTTGTGAAATAAAAGTATCTGTAAAAAATCGTGTTTTAGAACGCCCGTGCAAGCTATTCCAAAGTGCTTCCTTGAGTACGGTACCCTCTTAGATCTCTCTTCTAAGACCTTCTCCAGGGTTACGGTCAAAAACTTTTAGTTGCCCCAGCTGAGGGTAATTTCTTTTATTCAGAGGTACCCTACATATGACTATATGACCCCCTCCCTTCATAAGAGTAATTCGAAACCTTGATTTGTCTATACTGCCCTGGTGTTTATTCTTCCGACATGCACGTATCCGGGGAAGTATTTCCATGTTTTCAGTTTTCTCAGGAAGACAATTATTTCCTTGTTAAGTGAGTTTACTAATGCCATATCTCTGTCAAAGGAATATTACCATAGAGTTTTTTTTTACTATCATTGCGGCAATATATCGTTTGGCTTACCGTTGTACCTTGGTCGCAGGTTATAAATTTATCTATGAGTAAACAATTCTCAACGACAACAGATTTAGACCGAAGACAATCTTTCTAGACGAGCAAACACGACGGTGCGTACTCTATCGGTCGAGAATCCTCGTTCACCTGTTTGAAAACGAGCTTCTTTCTCTTGAAGTAGAAATAAATCACAGAAATTCAATTTCGAATGTCACCAAGATGTTTGTTTTGGTGACGATTACGAAGTAGACGGCCATCTTGAAGACAATGATGTTGCATGGACATTGCTCCTGTGTACCTGTACTTGCCAAAATATATAGAAAAAGCTAAATTAATCAAGTACTTTTAAGGAAGGAAAAACATGAATTTACGAATACACCTCAATCATTCATAAAATCATAAATTCAGCTAGCATGTGGCTAATGATATTTTCAATTAATGCGAACTCTTGTATTTTTTGTGATGACAGCTTTCAAACTTGTATTAAGAAGGAATCATAACTGCCGCACTTGTAGAAGAGGAGACGCAGATACTCCATTCTTAGCTTCTGATGCTATAAATGTCTATCAAACTTTCTTGGTGGACTGAAATTAATATTTGGAGCATTTTCTGCACACCGCTCCTATAGACGGCTTTGGTCACTATTTTTTACGTGTTATACATATAAAAGGTCGACATGAGCACTGTCGAAGTGTGCAGATCGAATAGAGGTCAGTGGCCTAGCCACGGGGATCCTGGGGGGGGGGGGGGCTGAAGAAAATCTGGGGTGCCTAGGCCCCCAGATTTTCTTCAGTCCCCCCCAGATTTTTTGCGTCCTGATAAAGTAATTGAGAAAAAATAATATGTTTGGATGGAAATAAACTTTGAAATATTCCTTCAAAAACAGTAAGTAAATAAGATGTGCAACAGTGTTGAAAGTTGAATTGTGGTTGTTCATGAGGATAAAACAACGGAACTTTTTTTTTTCTTTTCGTGCATTCTTTAGCCATTTACGCTACCTTACGAAGTAAAACTTGTCATTAAATTTGCATCCTTTTAGAAGTTAAAATGAAAGAGCATCGATTGGTATAAATGCGAAAAGGAGCCATTTAGTTTGCGGTTTTCGTGGTCACAAAACGTTATTCTTCCATAAAGATTAACTCTGCGGAGAGCCACCATTGATTGGCGCGGAGCGTTGAGAAAATTTCGAAAAAACAGACCCCTCAGATAGCCGGAAATAACATTTTCCAGGCTTATACGAAGATTCTGACGAGTCACTATCTTCTTTTGTTGTTTGAAATAAAATGTTCACTTCAAAATATGTTCGCAAACTGCAAAGTGATCAGAGAGTTATAAGAGTTACTTTGACCCCTTAAATGTAATTTTGCCCAAAAGACTGAGCGAGACGCCACCATTGGTTGGCGCGGAGTGCAGAGAAAATTTCTAAAAATCAGATCCCTCAGATGGCCAAAATTGCGTATTCATGCTTGTAAAGAGAATCTTAACATGCAGTTTTTACCTTTAGCTTTCGTTTGCAAAACTAACTAACTTGGTTAAATTAAAGATCTGCTGAATTGATGAAATTTTCTGTGACTGATCGAACTCTGTTAACGATTTTACCCCTAGCATCTCTTGCGTGATAAATGGAAAACTGTTTCTCACCGCACCTGAACACCCTCCGCTCCCGTCCCCGTCTCCTACGTCTATGCCGGCCGGGGAAGGGGTCTAAGGAGTGGGCCCTCCCTTTTATAAATTCTAGGTAGGTGTCCTTTTTTTAAGTTAAAATTCGAATTTGACAGAATTTGCCTGTTTGTAGGAATTAAAAAAAATGGCATCTCACTGAGGGGCTTGCAGAGACAATCCTTCCCCTTTGAAAATTTTTTGAAACATTAGGTGGCCTTACATGCAATCTGGTGCCATATAGCAAATATGCTATCTTTTGGAGTAAAATCTGTGTTACTAAAGTATGCCTACGTATTTTTAAGAACAAAAAAAAATGGCATCCGTTGGGGGGCGGGGCATGTCCCAATCCCCTCCCATTCGTACGCCACTGAAAGGAGGCCTAATAGTGGCTCGATCACACAGAATATTCTGTTAGAACAGCAGCCTGTTAAGTGTAGAAGGCTACATTCACCGAGTAAGTTCTAGCCTAAGACAAGATATTCATGGACCTTTTTATTGTTACACCCCAAGTGAGCAGAAAGCTATTTTCCCGAACTAGCCAGTAAGCATTCGACTTGGATTAGGCTAAGTGACAAAATCTAGGTATGCCCATTGATCCTCATCATTCAAATTTCTAGACTAACATTATGTTTATCGTAAGCCATGGATTGTTTTGGCCCCATCCATGGTTATGTACACAGAGTAAAATCGGTATAGTTTTTACATCCTTTCACTGAATTCCTAAAGTGTGCAACCCAGAGACTGTGTACAAGGTGATCAAATTCTTAAGTTTACAACCTTTCAAGTGTTAGTTACAGCATGGAAGTACTTCCTCGGACCTTCCATGGTTACAAGTACTGTTCCAGCTGTTGTCAAATTCCTGAATAACAGCTTCCTGTGCACTAGAATGCACTGAATACACTCGTGCACATACAAGAGAACATTCAATCTGGCACGCGGCGCGGACATTTCTGTGGAACGCGAGTCGGGCCCGTTCATGCGACACTGGCGAAATCTGGCTTAATTTGTTGCATGAAAATACGAATTATGCATGAGAAATGTCTCACAATTTCTTATTTTAACAAAAATATTTAGAAATGGGAAAAGGGCATATCATTTCATGAAATATCCCCATTTTCATCAAATTTCCTCAAATTATTTTCCGGGGGGCGGGGCAACTTGCCCCCCGCCCCCAGTAGCTACGCCACTGAATCATACACTAGAGACCATTCTTACACGACCATCCCTATACTTTATCTTACACAAAATATACCGTAAGGGTAAGGTACTGCCTTCGAATAATTCTTTCCTTCCGTCCTTAACAAGTAGGCCTACGTCGTGCCTCACTCCTGCCCATTACAAGTGCCCCTGTAGAACGATTTTTTCTCTATCTTTTTACTAGTTGACACTGGCATCCGGGCGGGTTTGTAAAATGTCCAAGGTCCGCATTTCATGTGTTTCCCACATGATCCATATTTCTGCTTTGCGGTTTAAATATTTGGAGAAATTTACTCGTAGCATTTTAATTTTGACTACGTAATGTACCGATAACTGAACAAATACCGCACCATTTTGCATCTAGACACCACTGAAAACCGGAAAACATTGTTTCTTTGGCAGTATGTATGTCACTTTTAAAATCTCTACAAAGACTAAAATGAGTATTTTGAAAATTTTCATGCTCCCCATAAAGGAAAATCCTGAAACGTAGGCATATAATCAGTTTAAAGTTTTGCCAAACATAGCACCATTCGGCATCTAGCAAATCTAACGCAAAGAAAGTTTCTCAGAGGGGGACACAACTACTTTTGGTTTTCCTGTTAAAGCTGAAATCCATTCAAATATTGCAGCATTTGCGATCTACGTCCTCCTGTAGTTTACAATTTTTCCCAAAGGAAAGGGAGATACCGGTTCCATTTAGTCTTATCCCCAAGGCCACGGGTCAGAAATGCCCAGTTTTGGGGTCCCTAAAAAGTGTATGTATTACTATTTTCATAGATTGATTTTTTATTCGTATTTCAAGGCTGGGTACATCCAGTTTAAAACACGTGGGAAGTGCCGTTTCCGGCCATATGGAGGATTTGTAAAGCCCACTGAAATTTCTTATACGCTCCGCCCCAATCGATGGTGGCGCTCCGCTTAGATAGTCTTACAGCGCCTGACCTTAAGAGATACCAGACCCCACTTGTTACCTAGGCCCCCTAAAAACCCCATCCTGGCTACGCCACAGAAAGAGGTACCAGAAAGTGCTTAAAAGTTTGTGACAACTTCACGAGGTTTCGGGTAGAAACAAACCTCCATTAGGTGGCAAGAATCAAAGTGAACGACTAACAGTAAAAATGGACACGACAAAAACAAAGCAAACCCGATCCGGTCCGGAAATTTTTCCAGTTATGCATCTGTCGCTCCATTACTTTCACACAATCGTATTCTTCTTTATACCCCCCACTTTGTTTAAGAACATGGATGTCAGCTTTTTTGCTTCCCTGTACAGCACTTTTCTGATGTACAATGAGGGTCAGAACCATGTTTCAATGCTCCACAGAGGTCATTGTCGAATCAGAGTAACTGAAGTACATTTCAGAGGTAAATTGTAATTTTGCTTGGCACCCTTTCTAATAAAAGTAGGACGTTGACCAAGAGAATACTTTTGGGATGTTATTGTGAATGTACCATAGGTCAATGAGAGTTTGTCTCTTACAGATGTCTCAAGGGAACACCATAAGCATAAAGGTATGCTGCGTTAATCACCTCAAAGCCATCACCACAAAGTCTCTCTCAATGCTATGACAAAATGATCCCGGTATTAAATCTACATGTGGCGATTGGACCGAGATGTCCAGTTCTACAATGCAGTGACACTTATCATCACATCTAAGGGAAAAACAAACTGAGCTTTGAAAAACAAGCGATATGCTTACATTAGGGACCTATTATGAAGCAAACACAAGTTCATAGACGCAAAATATTTTGTAAATAGCTTGAAGAAGCATAAATAGAGTCATTCTCAGCCAGCCAGGGGCGTAGCCAGGATTTTGTCATGGGGCTGGCTTTGGTGTCATGGGGTGGAGTTGGGTTGGAGGCACGAAAATAGGGGAAAGTCTAAGGATAGAGAGAAAAAACCGCTATTTAGTTGATTTTTGCATTGCGAGGTTGGGTCATGGGGGGATTCTGACTCCCAACCCTACCCCCCCCCCACCCCACGTGGCTACGCCACTGCAGCCAGCTATGAAGTTTGAAGTGTGACCTATAGTGCATATTTGTGTTTGTTCAAGAAAATCTTAGTCTGTTCTTGTCCAATGTATAACTCGGGTTTGTCATGTACTTCAAATTGGTGAGGGCGATGTGCAAACTTTTCCCCCAACTCCCAATATCCAACCCGCCCCCCAAAATAACAGTTCACGTCAGTATTACATGTTTTCTATATATCGCAGTGCATGCCTAATGTATGATATAGTAAGAATAAAATGACGCAAGCTTTAATTTTTTTATTGTTTCAGTGCAGTCATCCTATTTTGTTATCCTGTCGTGTTGGTTTGTCGTTAACTAACTAACTAACTAACTAACTAACTAACTAACTAAACTAATCTAAACTAACTAACTAACTAAACTAAACTAACTAACTAACTAACTAACTAAACTAATCTAAACTAACTAACTAACTAAACTAACTAACTAACTAAACTAATCTAAACTAACTAACTAACTAAACTAACTAACTAACTAACTAAACTAATCTAAACTAACTAAACTAAACTGAACTAACTAACTAACTAACTAACTAACCAAAAAGTTATAAAATTGCGTCACTTATACAGTTCTTGTTGGTTCTTTAGTAAGTCTGGCTGTCTACGGACAGTTAGGGGAATTCTGTTCAGTTCAATTCCTTTATTCATAAGTCGCAACGTTACTGCTTTGGCAAGTTGATTCAACTTTTCACTACATAATTAACTGTAAACATAAATTAGTCAAACAGTGCCTGAAATGACTCTGAAATCACGTTAGTCAACAACATCTACTAATATTTGACTAATAATTGACCCCATCGAATTCGTTTCGAAGACTCTTTGACTAAGTTTTGACTGATATTATTTATAGTCCATTACCACGAAATAAGTCAGATACCATCATAAACTAGTCAAATATGAGCGACCAACGTGGTTAGCCAATTTAGACACAACTTGACTAATTTGTGTTTACAGTCAACTTTTCTTAAAAAATAGTTTTCTTTTTGTAGGGAATCAAGAAATTTAAGTATCTCTCAGAACGGATATTCATTAGGTCAAGTTTTAGTGAAATTAAAATTCTTTAGGGTTCTACGGTACTATTTCATTTAGCGTAACTTTTATGAAAGTTACATTAAAGTACCGTTTGCCAACGTGCAGTAGGATAAAGCCCATGAATATGTATCCCAGTATTTTACGGAAACAAGTATTCAAGTCATAGGTATATAAGACTTAGAAGCATAACTTCATTCCTCTACCTTTATTAATGATCAAAGTTTCCCTATATTTGCAACACCGATGGGGTGCATTGTTGCTCTATCATTCGTTAAAATAAATAATGACAGATCCACATATTGACAAAATAAAAAATAACCTTTCATGCTCCACATACCTTCTGTTTACTCAGTGGCGTAGCCAGGATTGTGTCATGGGGGGGGGGGGGTGGGGTGGTGTCAGGGGGGTTGGGGAACGACATGAGGGAAAAGTCAGAGAGTTCCTATTCCTATTAACCTCGACGTCAGCACGACAGTCTGATAAAACAAAGGGAAACAAAGCATTCATTGTCAATGTGAGGAAGTGATATAAGCTCTGCTGCCCTCAATATGACTTTGAAACAAAAATCTACTGACTTCATTTACTGATATCTCGAGAAATGCATATCCGATTTTAAATGGAAATTTTCCCACACTGTTTAGACTTGGTTCCTCTTTCACATATGAAAATTACATTTTTGCTGAGACTTCCCCTTTATTATCAACAACTTAAAGAAAATATCATACAAACCAGGTTATGACAGACATTTCACTTCTGTTAGCACGGTTTATTACCTGTTATCTGTCACTTGTTGAAAATGTAAAATTTCCGAATAGGTCTTTTTAATTTTTTGAAGACAATTTTTTTCAAATTTTTTTTAAAATCATTCAATAAAAAGAAGGATTTAGCTTATGATAACAAACAAATTTTTAGCAGTAGCGTAGCCAGGATTTGTCAGGTTTTAGAGCACGACATGAGGGAAAGGTCTAAGGGGAGGGAGAAAAATACGGCTATTTGGGGAGATGCGCACTGTTTAACAAGAAATTTCCTGGCTATTTTAGGCCTCAAGGTGCAAAATGGTGCAATGTTTGTACTTCAGGAGTAATAAAGTTTATAGTGCTCATTTTTTTTTGCATTAATTTTTTTTAAAGTTGGACCATGGTAGGGTGTCAACCCTACAAACCCTCCCCTTGGTTATCGACACTGTTGTTTAGGCGCGGGCAGATATTCAATGTTAGCCACTGTAAGTATTTGAGTCTTCTCATTTGATAGATTATCAAAGAAAAACCTAATTTCAACATGCCTTTAATAACGAACGTAGCCAGGATTGTGTCATGAATGGGGTTTTGGGAGGGTGTCATGTTAAGGGGTCTTAAGGGAGGGAATTCCCTCCCCTATTGAAGACAAAATCTGTTATTTTGATTTCTTCATATCAAAAATGGTGCACTATTTGTGTCTCAAACTTAGAAACGTCTATAGCGTTCTCTCCTTTTTTTACTCGTTTTTCAAGCTTGGGTCACAGGGAGAGGGCAGAGGTATCCCCCATCCATTGGCCACTCTCCTGCAACTTTAAATGATGAAATTAAGTTAATAATCGAACTTTTATCGAAGCAGGCAGTCCACTTGTCATACAAAACCACCAATACTTATAAGAAGCTATTTTTGTATCAAAACTCCCTTTAAGTATTAGAAAAATATTGATCAAATTTTTAAGTGCATTTTGAGTCAATTTTGTAAACATTATTTGCCAAAAATTATTTCTTGCACTTTAGGAAGGAATAACCTTGAAAGTCTTTCATTTACATATTGTTTACATGAAATCATAACTGCCAACCTCTAAGTAACTTGTTAGCTCTTTAAATCAAATAAATTTTGTTTTCGCATTCGTGACGTAATATCAAGTTTAAAGATCCATGAACCAACTGGAATTTTTAAAACAAAATTAAAAAATATGAGAATGCGGCGGATCATGATACGTGTTTGTGCAAGTACTTGAGACGTGCTTCAGCATGGAGTAGGCCCAGGAGATATAGCCTCAGTCCTTTTCCTCATTCCTGCATGCTCAGAAATTTCCCATTTAACTGACGCGTGTGGGCCTGCATAATCCTCTTCTGATGAAATTCCCGTAATTGCAGGTAAAACGTTTGATTGCTCAAGGTGATAGCGGGCTTGTTAAAGTTTTTAACAGTCGATATTCTAGAAAAGCTTCTAAATGACTGCAGGGACTCGTCGCTGCTGTTTAAAGCCCACAGCAACCTAAACAAGCGCGCGAAAACAAATGCAAGGCACGCACGCCACCATGCACCGATCGATGATCAGTGCCGTAGTACAATTAGGGTGAATTAGTAAAGTGACCGGACTGTTCTCTTTGGGGGAAGTTATTCTGGTTCTTGACAGAGATGGGAGGGAGAGGCAGAGAAGCCATGAAGAGTTACTTACACGGGCTTGAGACTGAACAAACGGTTAGAGAGTGACACGACCAGAAAGAGAGAAAAATAGAACTAATGTGAAATCGAGAGTGTCTCAATTCCTTTGTTAATAGGACATAAATCGTTAAAGCATTAAGGGTTTTTTATTATCCATACACGCTTCTTAATCAAGTTAATGGGAAGAGCATTCACTGAATGATTATTCAAAAATCACGGTATATGGTTGTAGGGAATCTGTTCTCCTGAAGAAAAGATTTTGTACTTATATAAGTTCGAAGAGAATTTCGATTTCACTTTTTGTGATCTGTAACCTTTGTTAACAATACCACGAAATCTTTAGTATTTTTTGGATAAAAGAGCCCAGCTGCATGAATTAATTGAAAGACTGCTTAGAAAAATGCCCAAAAGTCATTTTTCAGTGCAATAATAAATTTCTTTTAAACATCATTACAGCCCAGATTGGAAAGCTGTGTTTGCACTTTCGATTTTATGGTATAGATAACACGAATCTACACTTTGCACTATAGGGTACAGAGACTCTCCTCAAGGAGAATTGCAAGTGTGTAGTTATTAAGGCTGAGGAAAAGGTTTTAATTTTATAGTAGGTTAAATATTGGAACTTCCCTTAAAGAGCAGCTTTCAAAACCATTTGGCGAGATATATATCACAACCAAAAAATAGTATAATAGCTTCTTTAATTAATAATTATCACAAAAATGCTGCTGAACAATCTGGTCTGTAAGGGGTACGTCGGAGGTGTAAGAGGAGACCACTTTTTAGTTTTTCTTTTGTTCTAGATTTAACAGAACTTTATATCTCCATGAAGTGATTTTGAGGACACACCGTTTGTGTCATAGTATTTGTTACACAGAACATGTTCCTCGTAGCATTTTATAAAGTTAGGTCTGGAATATTTTTTGAAGACAGCTATTTATCTCTCCAGACAATTCAAATTCTCCCAACCTACTTACTTCTAGCCCCTCCCACAACTTTCTTAATCTCATATTCATCCACATAAAATCCTAGTCCATTGCTTCGGGCATGTCCTTGTGAGCAAACAAGGCAATAATGTGTAATCAGAACACTTTCAGTACATGCTGTGTAAGCGAGCTACTCTGCCTTTTTTTTTTAATTTGATGTCAATCAAAGAGCTGCAGAGCCAAGTTAGAATATCTGTAGACTACAGGTCAAATTGTAGTTTGGGATAACGTAAGGCTTCCTTATAAGTTTGCTGCCTACTTACCTGCCGTCAGCCACATGTCCAGGGAAACAAAATAACGTTCTGGTTTGCTCATACGGCTCTTCGCCAGAATGTCGATCGGAATTTAAAAAAAAACAAAAACAACACTTTTTCATTGGGGGGGGGGGACATTTTCAATTTCAGACTCTTTGATTGACAAGAAATTCGAAAGATGCAGAGTATCACCCATTACACAGGAGAGAGTGCTCTGAAACACATTCAGCCATTAGGGCCTTGCATGCACACGTGCATATCATCTTCAGAAAATAGTCCGGACCAAACTTTATGTTTGATATGTTACAGAGGGATATATTCTCAGTTTTCTTTAACATTTTCATTGAGTTTGTCATGTTTGTTCTCGAATTATTAGCAACTGAAAATGACACACGTTTTCTACCAAACGGGTGGGAACTTTAAGTAAATAAATGTGATGTCACGGCTTCACATTGACAACTAATCATTTTCTAATCATTTTCTTTTTTTTTGGGGGGGGGGATTCATTTCCATTCCAATCTATTTTTAACCTTCTACCAATTGTATAAAGTCAACGAAACTCTTATTTATTCCTAACAAGGATGCACCATGGGTGATGGGGTTTTAAAAACTTAATATACCTTGGGGCAGGATAGAAACCACAATTTCAATTAAACAGAAGTTCATAGAATAAAGAAATGTAAACAATAGTCGACAAGGTGCGGTCATGACACTACACCTCTTCGATTAAAGTTAGTTCCACATTGATAGAAAATAGTGGTGATAACGCCAGATGTTACTATCTCGAGAAACGAACGTGGAATTGAATCTAAATTTCACCAGAAAGCCTGGAATAAATTTCACTGAGTTGCATCTTACACGAGTCTGGACTCTTCTTTAAGCTCAAGCTCCTGAGGTTTGCAATGATGAGGAAGCTAAGCAGGGGCGTAACCAGTCCTGGCCGTGCGGAGGGGGGGGGGGGACTTAAGAGGTTTCCCGATTTTGTCCCAGTTTCCCCTTCTTTCCCCTCTTTCCCTTCTTGCCTTCCCAATGTTATGCCCCTTCCCGATGTTATGCCCCTTCCAGTTTTGGGAGCGTTCGGGGGCAAGCTGCCCCCTCGTCACCCCACTGGTTACGCCCCTGAAGCTAAGGACAGTTTTGTTTGGGGCTTGGAAGCTGGAGCCGGGGGCTGGGAACAATTTAATTGGAACATGTAACTACTACATAGTACGGTAACTCGTGGGAATCGGAACTCTCCCTGATGAAGGTATTTGCCCTTTAAAAGCAGCCATTCAATACCCAATACAATTCCAATTCTTCCAACCCTTCTCATAAGTGTATACATGCAATCCTTATCCAGAAACAATCCTAGATTATCCCTTCAGAACATACCTTCGTTAGTATACAAGGTCCGATGTGTAATAAGAACACTCTCAGCACATGCTGTGTATTGTGTGCTACTCTGATTTTTTTTTTAAATTTTGATGTCTATCAAAGAGCTGGACCAATTGAGAATTTTTGTGGAATACTGGTAAAATTGTAAAAGTAGGGTGACGAATTACTGCCTTTAAACTCAAATAGTTATATTCAAAAATATTTTAAAGGGACTGTGAAAGGGGGCTGAGAGAAATATCTAAACTAGGCTATCATATGTTGCAAAAATGGGGTTGGGTTAACTGCCAATATTTTTTCGGCTGAAGACCCCTACCTACATTTCTTATTATTCAAATCAATTTTATTTGACATGAGTATGCATGTGTCATACTTTTTTCATTTTAAAAATTTGTTTGTAAATAGCCGTTCATCGCTATCGTTATTCAACAATGCACTTTTCCCCCTTAAACCATGCATCATCATAACATTACCAATCTTTTATCGTAAATGGTATTTATCTGAAGCTTTACTTTGAAAGGTGGAGATCGATCTGTCATCTGAAGTCATACAAAATGAGATTTTACGATAACGGTGGCTGAAAGGGCTGGGTAAACTCTTCCAAGGCAAAAGTCGTTGCTTAGGCGCACTAATGGCACTTACTAACACACAAACCTTCTACAAGACTTCCAGAAGAGCAAACAAGTTATCCACTCAATGTTGATTCGGTTATCCGTCATGAGAACAAAATACATATTTGTCAACTAAGTCCCGTCTGATCACTTCTCGCGCACTGCCGAATTAAAAGAAGCGGTAGCCGCGTTTCTTGTGTACCACGCAGAAATACAACTTTAATTGTGAAAATAACGTATACAGATTGACAGTCGCGTATTAAACACGCAACTCCTTGTTGAATAAGTCGGCAACCATCGTCTTATAAGGAGGAGGCAAAGTACGAAGCAAGAAGTTATAGCAGCTTGGCAGAATCCTAGTTTTACAGTTAGTCTGTTTAACCGCGGTTTTTAAAGAGTGTTAACAAGGCGGGTAAAGCCGATCCTCAAAACCGGTTTGAATTTTTATCGTCTTTGTACCTTTATCACTTAATACATCTTCCACCTCTATTTCAAGAATAGCGATTGCGCAAAGGAGTGTTGAAAAACAACTTTCGGAAAAAAGTAAATTGAAAATGCTGAAAATAATCGAAAAGTTGGTAAAATGAAAAGATGGAGATACTAATTTTCGATTGTGAATGCTACTGCCCAATAACGTGTATGGTCATGGTTGGCCTATATACAGATATACAACGGTTAACCAATAGGCTTACGCTCACAGCAGGGAGTTGTTCACAGGCACGGCAGAGTCTGCGTACATATTATGTATCTATTACCTCTATAGGCGAGTTGGGAATAAAAGGGGGGAAACGCAGGAGGGGATCATTGTATATGCGAGGACGGGAAATGAGTGTGGGGAAGTAATGAGACGAAAGGAAACATTTCAATGTTTCAATATGTTCGACCTTTTTTATTTTTTTCTCTTGATGTAAGTCAAAGGTTACGGTAGCTCTTGGGAATTAAACTAATAGATAACCAAGTCAAGTATTCAATGTATGTAATGATATCACATTCAATTATTAAAAGTTAATTAAAAAGTATGTTTTGCAGACAATACTCAATTGAAAAAATACCGCAAATTCACTGTTACCTTAAACATTGTTTATTCAAAGGAGCATTGTCTAGACAAAGATTGCGTGCTTGTCAAGGACACTCTGTAAAGTCACGTTGCGAGCGGTGTCCGTTTCATGTTTTGCCAACTTAATTTATCTGTTTAATATTTCACAACTGCATAATTATAACTGAATTGAATCTTACAATGAAAGTCACACATTAATATCCTATTATTTCATGTTGATATTTACTGGCTCATCAGACATAGTCAATACTTCACTTACTGGTGCATATTTACGCAGACGGTTTTCCTCCGAATGTATTTTACATGATAAAAACATTTTTTTTTATAAATAATAGAACACCTACAAACCTCACGTCCAATTAATTTAACGCCTGTTGAACATTCAGTGATAAAATTGTTAGTAACACTATGCTAAACAAACTGAAACCTTCGCAAAACGGTTTCCGTTGTAATAAATGATGTTTTTACAAGAAACCCAATTTTTGTTTACATTTTCGTTATTTATTTGAAATGATTGTATTACGCGGTATCTTGTTTTACCTGTAAATACTACGTACTGAATTAATTGCCTTCGCAAGTCTCGACAACTTGATTAATGCATCATAATAGTTTATTTTATTCCACGTGAAATAGGAATGTTCAAAACGTTAACACCCTCCCATAATTTTAAGGTAATAGAGATTATATTTGGAATGCTCAAACTTCATTTTTTATAACTTTTCATTCATAAACTGGAAAATTGCATTCGATAATGATGATAGTAGTTTTTTCTATTTTCAATTGGAACTGAAAGTTGTACATTAAACACACGTATGAACAGATGAACGTATATCATTGTGTTATCTCAGCCGAGTGTTAAACAAATCTACAGTTTTGTCCCCTGCTATATAACAAAAATGGGCATTTATGAATACAGAAGTATGCTTTGCAAAAAGAGATCTTCATGGGCAGATGGAGTTCACGCAACAGCGAAGAGATTGTATAGAGCGAGGAGGTTGATAAACTATATAGATACTCGTCCTATCTTAACATCTTTATTTTGTAAATTTGGTGTTGCATGCACCCCACCCTTTTTTCATATTCCGCCACTGTTCTACAGATTGAGGGCGTACACCATTCATCAAAGGGCCAGTATCTTAAATGTTGACCCACTGGCCTTTTTAAAGGCAATTTTACACCCCTGAAGCCTTCAATTTGCAGGCCTGTAACCAGACTTATATTTGGGGGAGGGGACACATTAGGGTGAGAGTTTCGAAAGCCTGGAATGGGTCTAAGGGAAGGAGGTTCCCCTTCCGTCTGAAAAGTTTTGCCTTTTAAACATCCTAAGTGTTAGATAGTGCAATATTTTCGACTTTGAGAGGATAAGTTTTGCAGGTTTAGTTTTGACGGTTTATTGGGGTAATTAATTCTTCATTATTAAGTTCAAGACCTTGTAGAGACCTACTGAAATTTTTGGGAGGAACACACCGACCGACCCCTCGCCCAACTCCCTTGACTGTCCAGTTGATAACATTTTCGTAAACAAACTCGAGAAGTTCTAAGCTCATTCCCTGCCCCTCCCCCAGCACACAGAGTCATGCACGCAAATAAAAAAATTGTAAAGCCAATTGATCTGTTGATGCGTCCCTGTTAACTAAGACTTTAATGCGAACTGAGCACATCATTGCTGGAGAAAACAGCATGCACCAGCTGATTTTTCTACACCAACGAAGAAAAATTGCACTAAAACAAAGGAGCGAAATTAACTCCAAAAAGGGTCATATGCTCATTGACGAATCCTAGAACCAGTGAGTTGCACTCAAGGTATAGAGTGGAATTTACTTCAAACAGCGGGATATTTCTTTTTTAGTATGCATTCATTGAGGAATTGTCCAGTAGCGAAGGTGGGGGTGGGCTTGGGCCATGACTCACCTCACTGTAGCCATTTTAGTTCCAAAATCTAAGTCAAAGTTCTGCTTCACAAAGTAGGCTATGTGGCACCAGATTGTATCACAAGGGCAACTAAATTTTCAAGTCTTTTCAAAGGGTAGATGACTCCTTCCCCTTGAGAGGAACTTAGCTACACCACGGAGTTGCCTCTCTGCGTGAGGCGCAATTCACTCTCATGAAGAGTCGTCACTGCACACAATTAGACCAAAATCTGTCCTGCTTTTTCGTGTTACTTCGTGACGCACTTCGGAGGGTCTGATTGGAAAAAATACGAATCGATGGTAAATGATGAAATAATAACCCATGCAATTACCACAAGCGATCCGTTTGGCCTATGGATCAAGAAAAAATAAGTAAAAATATCCCTTTAAATTCAAAATCTGGCGAAGGTGAGATAGACACACAACTTCCACATTTTAAGTAAACTTTTCCTCAAACAGTACTAAAATACAGCTGCAGCCTCTAATCATGTTCTTAAGGCACTTTAATTATCTGAAATGGGCTTTAATGTTAAATTTTAAAAAAATTAAACAAATTTTAATGCTATTTTTGGTACATGGGATTAAAAACGGTAAAAAGATGTGGAAAGAAAAAGGACACTTTTTCGCGAACGAGGAGCTGTATATGTCCCTGCTACGTCGGTTTCACGCGTAACGTTAACTGCGAATGAGTAACTCGAGTTGGATACCGATCCAAATTGTATAATCTGCATCACTCCGATCTCTGAAAAAAGAATGATACCCTTCAACCCATCTAGTATCATTTTTGTATCGAGGAACGACGAAATCTGAAAGGTTAACAATACGCATACGGGCGAGAATATCACCAAGCTGTATTTCGTGTAATAGGTTCTAATAGGCACCGGCATCTGGGTGTGTTGGTTCTCAATTTATTAGGGAATAGTTGTAGCTTTAATTCGGCTTAGCCATAACTCACATGCTATCTAAAAATCCTAAACCGCTACAGACTTACTTAAAATTTGGTGGTCGAACTGTTATTAGCGGCTGGGAAGGGTTTCCTTTCCGAAAATTATCGGAATTCGTGTACTAAATTTTCTGGTCCCAATATCAGCCCCCGAGCTCAGTACTAGTGCCAAAATATGGTACACTGACCACATTTTGTAAAAGCGATCAGCCCTTTCCCAATGAAATGCTTGTTGCGACACTCGACAAAGTAGCCATGTATCAAAATTTTGATCTTTCTGGCAGAAAATCTCATCAGAAATTCCTGCTCCTGGAGACTTGGTGTCATGACATGGCCGATAGCTTTAGACAGGGGCTGGTTTTTCAATAGAAAATCGCAAGCAGACCTTGGCATCTTTCATGCTATTAGGCGCGTAGACCTTTCAGGTGGCGATAGGGGGACTGCACTCCTCCCAGATCAAGGGAAGTGCTTATTTCAGGGCAGTGACACTTACATGTATTTTAGGGCAAGGGGGTAGTATGTAGTAGCTAGTCAGTTCGGCCTGCAGCGGACCGTGTTGACATGCGGCCGGGCAAAATAGGACTTGAAAAATATTCATTTCGCGGTAAACAGGATCCGCCTCTTCCCGTACGCCTTTGTGTATTTTTTGAAATGACGGTACCTGATATGTTTTTTTTTTAAATATATCAACTTGAAAAAATTTTAATTCTATTTCCGCATTTTTAATCTTAGTCTTAGTTGAGCATAACTTTACTAAAGTTGGACCGATGATCATTTGGTATCTAATTTTGACTGAATTGGATTCCGTCAATAGTCAGATACAAATCAATCCTTGAAACTCGTTTGAACTTGGTGCGGGTACGGCAAAGATATACGGAAGGTCACTGCAAGCGCTACTCTGGATTCGATGTCCCGCATGCGGTGTGTATGAGAACATTTGACTACGGTAGGCCAAAGCTTCCATGCCTGGAATATGAAGTCTTTCTCGAAAGACTATCTTCAATTGGGGCGGAGCGTATACAAAATTTTGAAAAATCGAGACCCCGCAGACCCCGATAACATTTCAAAAGTTTCTCAGATTTGTTGTCCTTTTAGACAAAATATTTCAAAATCAAGAATTTTAATTGTAGAAAAATTGGAATTTTATGAAAGACGGGTCACAAAAATAGCAACATAGCTGCCGGTGTTTCTTAATGATGTGGTGTCACACAAATGGTAAATATCCGATATTGATATGTCCAGAGCTCAGAAAAGTTTACCAAACTGATCTATTAGGGAGAACTAGTGTACTTAGGCTGCATAATGCGGCGAGCAAAGCGCGCCGGAAATTTCGCTGTTTTTTGAGATTTTGAAGGGGTTTCTGACACGGGAAGTGGGGGAGCGGGATCTTGCTTCCGTCCCTCATTTTTCACTGGGGGGCCGGGGAGGCTTTCTTCCCCAGCCCCCGCTTCCTACCCCTATGCTTAAAAAAATATTTTTCTTTTTACTTTTCGAAAGGTAGGCCTACCATTTCAAAACAATTGTGCTCAAAGGGTTCCAAATGGAATGGTTACCTATAAAATACATGCAAAATATCAAGCAGATGAATGAGTGGCAGGTTCGAACCACTGGTTGTTGTGATTATATCTCTAGGAATCTTGTGCCCTCTCCACCTGACAGAAGATAATATATTCATACAGCTCTCACCCCGGTCGGATTTTCACATTTTGTAAACTTTAGCCCACGATCCGGTTCCCTTTTTCCTGGTAGAGATGCTGGCGATCAGTTTTACTACATGATGCTAAGTTTCTCGGAGGAAATTTGAGATTGGTTCTTTGATGATAGATCATATAGTTTGAACTTATACTTGGAGTGAACGACCAAGACTTCATGGAGATTCGACGCTGGTTCAAATCATGCAGGCGTGCTCACTAGAAAAGGTTATACTTTACAGCTTTAGGTATAGTCAAATTTTTTTGGCAGCCCAGCTGAAAATTCCATTTGGAACCCTTTTGGGTTAGACCCTTTGAACCCAAAGGGTTTCAGGTGATACCTTTTGTAAATACCCTATGCATTTGGGCAGTCCCTTTGGTAGATGATGGAAATTGGTCAAAACTCAAAGGGAATTACAAAATTACCCTTTTCATAAACCAAACCCTTTTGAAAACCCTTTACCATTTGGAAACCGTTGAAACCTTTTGTTGATTTGGACAAAAGATCTCAATGGGAATTAAGTTCTGCTTGGCCGTAAATTTAAAGCCTGTCCATTTAGGCCTATCCTCTCAAGTTAGTAAGATGGACGGAGTTTTACGTGACGACCCATATGGCCAGTTTCTAACCAATTGGTTTATGTCAAGCCGCCACGGACTAGCTTTTCCACTTGTGACTAACTGGCTTGTTTTTCCTACTCAATTGCCTTATGCTGAGCACCAGGTACAATGGCTGTAGGTGTTTTTTTACAGTCTTCAGTATGACCCGGCCAATAGTACTCGAACTTCCAACCTCCCAACTGCAAGCTAGTCCAGGCGCGGATCCGCACATTCAAAAAAGGGGGGCTGACCTAAGAGAAAAAAGGGGGTGAGAGGGAGCTGCACTGCTAATTTTTCATATGTTTTATTGCTGATGTGGCGAAAAACGGAGGGCTGGGGCCGTAAGCCTCCACCCCTTAATCCGCGCCTGAAGTCGGATGCTTTAACCAATTGACGGCCATGTCGTCGGTCATTTACTCTCTCATAACTCAACTGCAAACCACACTTGGCTAAACAATATCATGTGAATCATCTATTGGTCTCCTTACTGAACGCATCTCTTCTCTCTGTTTCTTGGTTTTTCATGTCATGTGTGTTTATTTTCTTCCTCTTCTCTATTCCAAATTCTTATTCTTGTTTTGTCCTATTTCATTCTCCTTCTTCGCTATCCCTTCGCTATCATCTCTCGTTCCTGTTCCTGATTTATTCAACCTTTCCTCAGATGAGGGGAAAGTCGTCCTACTCCCCTGCTTCCCCCCTCCCGTCAATTTATTGACATAAAAGTTTATCCCTATCAATTTCACTGACCACTGCACTGTGCACTATACCCGGCATGTACAGATTTTGTACGTGTCAGAAAATTCGTGGAACTAGTATCTACAATGAATGTTGGCCAAAAAAGCCAAATAACAATTTAACCTCAAATTTCTCTTCGTAGGCCAACTCGTTCGCTTGTGGTAATTGATATTATGTTCAAAAGGTTAAAATTGACCTTCGTAGGTAATTTTTATGCCGACCCTCAGATGTGCGTCACGAAAGTTAAAAACGAAAGAACTTTTTCGTGTACGGCCCGCTGCCTAAATCTTTTCGGAGTGAATTTCGTTCTTTTGTTTTCAGTGCGGAGAGGTTTCTCTGAAATTCTCTCAAAGCTCGGAAATCGTCGTAACAAAGCTCCGAAATCGTCGTAACATTAGGCTATAGTCCGGGGGTGTTTCCTGAATTATTTACCCTCATTTGAAGTTTGAGTTGAATACAAGAGAACGTTTCCAAGACTGACTAAATTTAGATCAGTTGCATTGAACTCTCTATGAAAAGGATTTTAGCATAGGTTAAAAGATGGAGAAAATTACAACCAGGTGCGTTGAAAAGGTTCACCCTTTGTTTTCATCTCTGGTGTGTAAAAATTTACTTTCGATTATGCAAACGGTTTCTTTCCCATCACCGTGACTGTCCGTTTTCGTTTGTCCAAAGCCTGCAATGAAAGGAAAAATATAGTCACCCCAACCTGAAAGAGTGTAGTAGTCTGTCCTGTCTTATGATTGGCTCTTATGAGTCATGTGACATTGTTTCTTCTCATCAAAGGTGAAATTAACAAAGAGTAACTGGTTGGTTTACTTGAATATGCATTAAGTAAGTCTTAAAATATTACGAAAAATAGTTTGGAGAGAAGTAAGAAAGATATTATATTGAGAGATTTAGGCCAGCTGTTGCTTCAAAGTAAAGTTGGGGAGACTGTTCTTGCCCTTTAACTTTTCTTGACTACCCAGGGAGGTGGACTTTCACCTTACACCGTATCTCTTTGAAACCAATTGAAATTGAATCATTTGTTAAAACTGGACAGCTTTTAACTTTATCCTCGCCTTTTTACGACGTTCTTATTAATCAGATTTATTTTGGGTGAATAGATTACTTTAACAAAGAAGGTTTGCTTCACTCCGTCTCGTTGTTTCCTGTTTTAGCAGTCGCTCTGATCGCGGGAAGTAAAAAAATGCGTGGAATAACCTTTAAAAGGAAAAGCCGTAAGATTATTTGCTAGAAGTGTGAGGTAAATTAATTGGGAAGGATTGTGTTATTTTGCTAGACGATCGTCGTGAATACGTACATCAGCTTTTGAATTTGAAGGTTCTATTCATGCTGGAATCATTAATCAGATCACCTAGGTTTTATCTCCTTCAAGCTATTCATGGAACACGGTCATCTCCTTTGTGACCACCAAATTGCGAGGGACTGAACATACCGCAGGGCCTAAACAAACTAAGTCTGGTTTGCTACTCCATTGAGACCAGCACGCCTTACCTGGGCTATCTGTCCCTAGTTTGGACGTTTATTTGGGATGTTATCGACCGTGTCTATGTAATATTGTGTTGTTTCTAATTGCAAACATCCACAGGTGTGCACATTCGTTTTTTCAACTTTTGTTAACACCGTTTACGGACGTCTTCTTACCATTGTAATATTGTTTAGACAATTCTATTTAACGGACAAAAACCGTACGCGTTAGCCCTGTATTCACAATTGTTAAAATTGGCATATGTCAATAACTTAATTTCTAAAGCAACATCTTTCATGTTTGACTACATGTCCAAAGAGGGAAAAACCTTTTTGCCCAGGTGATATGTCAACGGGGTAGATGGGCTGTTTAGGGCACTACACACATAATTCATCTTATTAATCATTTTAATCCTAGTAATCCTTGATTCAGGAAATTTCAGATCAAAATGAACAGAACGGGCCGGGAAGTGGCAAGTTTATAATGTCTCCATCTTTTGTCTGTTATTGTGTGACTAGATAATAGATTTACTATATGTGAACTGGCAAGGGAAATTGCAGTCATTCTACCTTTCTTCAAAGCACCTTGGAAATGCATATTCCGTTTAGTTAGTTATATAGAGTTTAACGTCCTGTTAGTAAGTTATAAAGAGTTTAACGATCCAGTTTTCAAAAGGCTAGTTCAATTCGAGCCGACCACGGCCTTTTTCCAGGCCTATTCCAGGGACAAAATTCATTAACTTCAAAATAAACAGAAAAAAATTCTCTTTCAAGAAGTGAAAACTGCATTTCATTAGCATAACCTAGCGTTTGGGAGATACAAATTTTTAAAGTAATGCATTCTTTTTCTTGAAATTTGGTGCAGCACAGGAAATCTGTGATGTCATCGCGGCACATTTATTTGACATTACATTTATTTTATTTATAATTTTGATGCCACTGCAGGCAACATTAAGCAACATTGTTGGTTTTACTCTACATATGCATGGTGACGAGTAATGCTGCATCAACCTGTCTAATACATTAAAACATTTTAACAGTACCGCATCAAATTTCAAGGTCAAGTAGATGTTCAATTATACAAAGAAAAGTAGAGGGAACATGGGGCAATTTGCCCACATTTCATAACTTTCGGTTGTTGTGTCGAAAAAAAGAGATGTTTTTTATTTTCACAAAATAACTAATCTTTAGAGATATCTTGAGTTGAGAAAAGAGTCAGGAAAAAGGTGTTAAGACAGGGTTTGAATGACATGGTGTGGAATATTTTTGCTTTTATTATAAGACCAAGGTGAAAAGACACCAAAATATTTATATTTTGAGACGTTTCTCTTAAATTATCGTTTCTGAAGTGTCACTAAAATGTAGATGTAATTATGTATTCAGAATTATGGCTGTAAACTTTTAGAATTCCCTGTGGATCGAAAGCTTAGTTAAGCGACATTGTCCTCTAAAATACGACCAGTAAAAGGGTCAAAGCTAACTGCATTAAAATCCGTTCTACAGTGTACCTAATGCAGTACCGGTGTATGGGGCAAGCAGTTTAAACCTTTCTGGTGTTTTCCTAGGCCCATAGTAAAACATGTATGATTGTTGATTGCATTTCTTGTTGAATTATGGTCATGGTACACCAATAGTGCCTTTGCCGCCTATCACAACAATCGATCAAACATCAATTGTATTGTCTCCATCAACAAACAATGACGACAGCAAGTGACCCTCTTTTGTTGCCGCATCACATTTGCATTTGATCAAATCTTGAAAAGAAGAAAAAAAAAAACGTTTCCGATTTTTAAACGATCTGGGTTTGGAAACAGAAGTTTTATTTGCATGTTTTACACTTTTGTTGGAAAAGTAAAGCTTATAAAGGGTCTAAGCAGTCATTTTCAACTTATTTTGGAAACGAAAGAAAAGTTGAATCTCGCAAATTCATTTTATTTTTCTTTAGGTATCTTTCATGATATTTCAAGGCTTTATGTTACATCTTCAATTGAACTATACAGTAAATCCACTTAACTTTTATAATTCAGTCAGAATAATGTTTTCCCAAGTCATAAAACAGAGTAGCTTACTACTACAATAATCCTATTTTGGGAGACTACATTTTCTGTTTAATGATCAGGGCTGGAAAAAATGTTTTTTCCCAGGAAGGGAGTAGCAATATTTCCCAGGAAGGGATGGAAATTTCCCAAAATTCTCCCTGTTTTTTCATGTACAGAAAACGGAAATTTCCCTCCAGATGTCCAAATTCCCCAGGAAGGAGCTTCCCAGCTTCCCAACTTTTTCCACCCACGTTTATGATAAACTTTAATCACTATTACAGTATTCACTTTCTTCACTTTCTGAATTTGGTGTAATTTCTTTGTCTTCGTAGGAGGACCATCCATATGGTCAGGGGACACCTCCTCCCCGACGAACCAAAATTGCTTCCTGTCGACACCCTTTTTATGTTTTTAACAGCCTGCTATTAAAGCGTCCCTGCTTGCCACTCTTTCCCCTCTGACCACAATCCGTAGCTCAGCAACTGCTTGATTTTGCTCAGTGCTCTACTTTCCAACTTTTCTGCCATCCGTCGAGCAATCATTCATACGGTGGCTTTACATAGACTTGAAAAAGAAAAAAACTTCCAAAAAAGTAAAAAATTTGAAAAACTCCATTAGAGAATTGTTCCCTTGAAGGAAGGACAATTTTGCCTTCACCAGTTTCAAGGATTAAATCTCCAGGTGTCACATTTTTGCGGTCAACTCACTTGCAGTGGACATCGAGTGGCTTAATGACGTAATTTTCTCAGTAATACAAAATTATTCGCTGAAACTGAATTTCATGGATAAATTGACGTTAAAAAAATTTTTTTTTTAACCAGGAAAATCGGTCTAGTTTTGGTGGAATTTTAGATAATTTTTAGCATAAAAATTGCAACAAAACAATGGTTAGTTCCAGGTTCTCGTGATGGGTAACTATTTGCTCTAAGTAAACAATCATTGTGGTTAAATGACGTCAAAAATCGGCCATTTCGTGCCCTAGTCGGCAAGTTCGTTCTGCACTTCTTCAAGGGGAGAGATTTTCTCATGCAGAACTTTCAAAACATTAAATATTTTGCTCTTTTAGTACCGTAACCATTTTTACTTTAATAAAAGAAAGGAAGATTGCCCTCCCTTTAAAAGTCAGAATTTGACTCTTCATGGAACTTCTTTTTTACCGTCCCTACTAATTCTTCACATAGAATTTATCTCAGCTGATGGATGCACCACTTAGATTGTAATGAAGCCATTTTAAAATGTTTGTTGTTAAATATTTTTTGTTACGTAAATCCTTGATGCTCCTGATGCAAGAACAAGAGGGTTGGCTTTATGAAAATTGCATACCGATGTTTTGTTAAAGGTCCAAACCTCTCACCCCGAAATTTTGGTATCCGGGTACCAAAATTCTCAATTGGCTCAGCTCTTTGATTGACAGCTAATTCAAACAATGCAGAGTGCCAAAGCTTATATTACTCAGCATGAACGGTACTGAGAGTGTTTTGATTATACAAATTTAGTTTTTCTATACTCCTCCTGAAGCAATAAACTGAGATTGTGTCTGGATGAGGATGAATTTCAGACAATTGTGGGAGGGGCTTCCGTAAGAAGGTTAGGAGAATTGGTACTGTTTGGGTTGAGAGAACTGGGCCTTTAATGGTATCTCACTTTTGGATGCTATATGGTTTAAAGGAACAACAAAAAGGAGGTTACAACAGTTTTGGTACTTCTCAACATCTCTTTAAGTAAAACTGTCACCCTCTGAGGCATGTTATCATTTCCATGTCTTGAAATGCAAAAAAGACATGACAGATAAAAGGCCAGGATGGTATTTCTGTATATTCAACTATTTTGTACACTACAGAAAAAAACAAATAAATAACAACATTTTGTACAAATATCTTAAGCAAAATTTATAATCGTCAGCAAGATATTTACAAATTTATTCATTGGTGAAAGAAGTGGTGGGAACTTATAACCTTCCTTTAGAAATGTAAGACAAATGTGAAAAATAAACACGAAAAATGTGTTCAGCATTTAAACACTTATTTTTGCGACTACTTTGCAAACACGTTGAAATGCTTTACATGTTTAGCTATTAAGCACTACAAGCTTAATAGTTAAACGTGGTTAAAAGAGAAATGTTTAGGAATTACACACAAGTGTTTAGCACCTAAACATGTTCACAAAGTGGGGGCAAAAGTGTGTAGAAACACGTTTACTTCCTAAACACCGTATTAAGCTTGTAAACAATTCAAAAATACTGTAGAACTGGTCGTGTTGCGTTAACTCAATACAAAAACACCCTTCCCTAATAAAATGTCACATTTATTGTGTTGAATAGTACTATAGGATCAAATTTCGAAGCGTTGTTTAGAAGGGCAAGCCTACGTCTCATATGCAACAAGTACTTGGACCACACTTGAAAACGTGTTAAGCGATAACACAATAAGTTACCGTATTCCCCACTTTGTAAACACGTTTAAATTCTAAATATGTTTAGTAATTAAACACTAAGTGTTTAACAATTAAACGTGTCTTAAAGAGAAATGTTTAGGAATTAAGACACGATCGTGTGGCATCAAACGTGCTTACATAGTGGGACGGAAAGCATTTAGAAAAGCGTTTAATTCATAAACACCTCGTTTAGAGTGTAATTTCTTTGGTAGCATATTTTCTACTAAAACAATATTTAAACTGAAACGATGAAAGCCATACATGGACAATACATTATAATTAAGGGGGGGGGGGAGTCATACCTATATAGGGGTAATTAGGTAACGAACACAAATTTACCTACCTCTGAAGCAAAATAGGAGTGTATTTCAATAAAAAGAACATACATAACCCAAAGAAAAATTTAGGATCTCCATGACGATGGATCTAAAAACTTCGCTCATAAAATTACTGCAAAGGTTAATAGTTTAATCTAACAAAAATGTGTAAAATGCTTCCATTAAAAAGCTAGACGCGTGTATACATTGTATTTAAAAAAATCATGATGGGTACCAACTCAGAAAGCCGTAGGTTTGTACGACAATAGGGGAGGCTAATTTGTGATAAGGTATAGGAGTTCGGTAAGTTTAAACAATTTTGTAACAAAATTATTGAAAAGTTAGAGATACTTTAGGGAAGAAGTAAAAACAGCTAAACCTTCGGGGGGGGGGGGGGGGGTTCGGGTAGATGCCCACTGTTTTACAAGGTGTTTCTTGATTGGCTGTTGCTACTGTATGGTATGAATTGTATTCTTTGTTCGGGTTAGGGATTAAGTTAGGGATTAGGGTTAAAGTTAGCCAGTTAGGAAATTTCTTGTTAAACAGTGCGCACCGCCCCGGAGTTTCCACCTTACATTCAACTCCTCCCTTCCCCCTTATTAAACGCTCCAACTCAGTGCAAAGTAAATTGCTCTTTATTTCCAAAATTCTCATTTCTTCAAACCATGAAACAATTACAATTACAGTTATTCATTGAAAGTTTTGGTTCATACCAAGTTTGCGGATCGTTCCCGTCTAGAGTATTTATTCAAAAGTAACCTTTACAACAGAAAATCCCGACATAAAAATGTCCCACGTGAACATAAATTCCCAAAATTCAAGTGAATGTTAATTTTGTATGCATTATATTTTAATGCCGCAAACAGCGCGTGATAATGAAGCATTCCTATAAAATCCAATTATTACATGCGCTTATTCAACATTAACCTTAGCATATCGCTCGGTCATATATTCAGCTTTCTACAAATATCTGTAATTCAAACAAGATATGTTAAATTACTTTAAAAGGTAACTTTTATCCGGCCATTTTCAAACGTAAGGTCTGAACAATGACTACAATTAATCTTGTGTACGTGGACAGGCTGAAATACCCCCCCCCCCTTAATGCCCACGACTGTAACATGCTTTCACTGACGTCGCAAGTCCCACACCTTCTGCCCTGTAAAATCTAGTGCGACCTATCTGAAGCAGCGACACCGACGTTACGTTTTTCTTTTTTGCCCGACAGGGCTCGTGGCTAACCAATCACAACGTCACGTGAAAGCACTTTATAGACGAATCCGATTAGTGCTTTTAGTGACGATAGGCAGCCATTAGTGGGGTCCATCAGGGTTTAATCGTCTTCATTTATTGTCTACATGAATTTAAAACCCTCATATTCAGTGAAGTTGAGAAAATCAAGATACACTTCAGTGTACAACCATCCATGGAACAGGTAAGGAAGGAAATTTTAAGGATAAAGGTGATAGACCCCAGTAATGGCCGACTAAAATAAGACCATCACAATCTTTCCGGATTCGTCTATAGCAAGTCATTTAATCTGAAAACACTCTACCTGACCAGATTATAAGAAACTGTCCCGATTTATTAGTTTTTGGGTTAAAAAGTGAATCCAGGTCATGTGTTCTGTCATTCGAACACCTCATGATGGAATGGGATGCGGTGACAACTTAATCAAAGTTGTCGCCAAAGAGGCACAAAATTTCTATCCGATGGTATTCACAATGATTTTTAAGAAAGATCTAAGGAAGAATAAATGCTTATAGTTCCGTCAAGAACTTTGGTATCGGTAACGAAAATAAACTCCAGGAAAAGCTATAAAATTAAAGAAAAGCTATAAAATTTGATTTCAAGAGGGATCTTAAGAAATACAGATTTGGCTGTTATACCACAGGCTCGTAAAACTGAAGAACTTACATGTGCGTAAAATTTGAGTCTAAAGATTTGCCAAAAACTGTTATTTTGTGTTGTAACACTTTTCAGCTTCTTTTGTCAGTAGTTTTGAGAAATGGTATTAAGTTGGATCATTCTTGGAATAGACGGTGTGACTTGGGATATCAGAATAAAAAAAAGTTATCTGATTAAATTAGATTTATGTATGCAATGTAAATTACACTTTAAACGCTAAAAATAAGCACGGAGGATAAATCAGCATTTGGGGTTAAATTTTAACCCAAGTCGGATCAATTGCAGTAACATTTGGGTCATTTTTTATCCTAATATTTGAGTCAATTTTCCTCTGATCCAACTTTGGGTCGAATTGATCCAACTCTTTTTACTTGGCAACACAATCAGAATTTGGCATTTATGTGAGGGTTGTATACTGTGTAAAGTTATTCTTACCAAATTAACGACCCCATTTAGAAGAACAGGAATTTTTCCCCAATACATCAAGGTTTGAACCCCATATCAGCGAAAGATAGATTGATTGCACAAAGGAAGCCTCTTGAGACAGATGAGGGTACAGATAACGAATCAGCTAAACTTTCTAAAAATGTAAGACAGATAGTTACATCTCATCCATGGATGCATACAGACGGCTTCTAGTAGGAGTCTATGGACCTTTGAAACCATCCTTCCTATTGCTGGGTTCTAGCCAGGCCATTCAAACTGGGTGCTGCATCCAGTTTAAATTTCCTTTTTTTAAGTCACCACCCAGTTTCAATCTCATTGCCTAGTTTGAGTTTCATCACACTCATACTCCAAACATACAGTAGGATTCACTGCTTAGTATTAGACACATAAACATTCAATAAAATGATTGTGCTGACATTGGAAATAACCAAAATTCAGGCAACTGGCGACAGACAAAGTCATTCAGATCATGAGATATGGCCAACATCATGTGAGAACGGTGCAATGTCGATTAACTCCCACCTGGTTTGACATTTTTCCTGGCTAGAACCCTGTATTGCATCAATTAGATTGATGAAAACAAACTGGCTAATTTATTTTCAATGTTTTGGGACTCATATGATATTGAAAAATCATCTTTCCGATATGTATAACTCTTCGTTTCATTTTTTTAAATTTCCAAATTGATTTTTTTATAATTAAAAAATTGTTCGAAACATTCGGGAGTTAAACCTGTAGCCAAAAACCAGTTATAACTATTTCGGCGAACATTTCAGACATCGGAGGCCTTTCCCACTTTAAAAAAGGGATAACAAAACCATGATAGTAATGGTCAATTACGTCACACAAAGACTTTAATCGAATTTGAAATTTTTTTGTCTTCACGAAGCATTTTTGTTAAGTAATGAAAGCTAACATGTTAATGTATAACTCACGTCGCTCAAGATGTGGTTCATGATTAAGTCGCGGTTTATCACTTTCAGGTAGGCTAGAAATTGCAACATGATTGTAGACAAAAACTTCTTTTCAGGCGGAAATTTCAACAACGTTAATAAATTAATAGTTTTATCATTCTAGAAATTCCACTTCTACAAAATACAACTTGGAGCTGCTCCATTTTGGTGCTTAAAACATATCTCATAATCCAAAATATAAAACTTCCGTTGAAGACATATGCAAAACTTGTGACACAAACAGTTGCTAGTTGCGATTCTGTTTAAAAAACAAAAAACTGTGAACTTATTACGCTGGCAAGTTTGAAAATACAACCTCATTCGTAATTTCCTGCAAGTTAATTTTTTCTAACCGTTATAGTATATTTTATTGAGAATCACGATTGCTGTCAAATTTGTTACTTTGCAGCTCATTTCACCCAAATTAATCGTCACGTGTGTGGTGTCCTTATTTATGTACAAGAGACGTCCTGTTGGCTCACCAAGCCCAATGTTGCGCCATCGTCCCATTATACTGCATTTGCATATTATTGGTCATAGCTATATTGCCAGCGAAAGATCCGTAATTGCAGCTGGCGTTGTACGGTCCCGCCGACATGGCCGAACTGTAGCTACAGGCAGATGAGTACGGTTGCATGTGATGTTGTAAGGATGGTGGCGCCGTCACTGCTGCGGTGGGTGTTAAGAAAGAGTCAGCTGTCATACTTTGGGGTAACTGTTTTGCTGCCGCAGACATGCAGGCGGAAGCAGCAGCCGCTGCTGCCGCAGCGGCAGCAGAACCCCCAGCCCCACCATGTTGATACTGGCCCATTGGGCCGTGCATTTGTCCCACTCCTGCACCACAGGGTTTTCCATCCCTAACCAACACAGGTACTGCGACTCTCCTCGGGGAGGGCATGGGGTTAAGATCAAGTCCTTTCTCTTGACGAGATCGTTTCAATTTATAGCGGTGATTTTGAAACCAAATTTTAACTTGTGTTGGTGTCAGGCGAATGATACTAGCAAGATGTTCCCTCTCCGGGGCCGAAAGGTATCGCTGTTGACGAAACCTCCTTTCGAGCTCATATGTTTGGGCTTTTGAAAATAGTACTCGACGTTTTCGTTTCTTTGGTGGGTCTCCAGAAGCTGCCTCTCCGCTATCGGAATTTGCATCATTATTATCTTTTACAGACAATTTCTCTGATTCTTTGTCATCTGGAGAGGACACGCCTGTGCTGCTATTGTCAATCTCTTCCTTTGTGGTTGGGCTAATCATGTTGGACGGTGTTGAATTGTTAGAAGGCGGCGATGTCGTGTAATTGTCACTGCTGTTGTTCGTTTGGTGGTTCATACCTGTAAAGACAAAATTTAAGATGTTATTGCGCCAATGCCACACATCTGCACGACTAGCCAGAGATTTTGCGGGAAAGAAGATTTATTAAAAAGTATGTGAAGGGGGGGGGGGGGATATCGTCTCTTGAGGTAAAAGTTAAAATGGCCAACAGGCTTGATGTAGGCGTCAACAAAACTGAAGGACACATTTCCTAACAGCGACCTAGCCAGGTCTTTGCAAGGGGACACATTTGTGACCGATATGGGGAGGGGCCTAAGGGGTATGAATGTCGAGAAAATTTTGAACAATTGTATCCCCTCAGATGCAATCTGGTGTAATGGTTTTCCAATTTTCATCATTATCATATACCATTATCAGTAGTTTTTTCCTGTTTGAATTAAGAACAAAATTGAAAAAAAAAATTAAACAGTAAAAAAATGACACTGAAAGAAGGGAGAGGTCACTCGCACCCTCCACCCCTCCCTCTGGCTACGTCTCTCATAACGCTATGGGGTTAATCACAGACAATAGAAAAAACAAAAACAAATCATTGGATATATTGAGAAAAATGTAGTCATAGACGGAAAGCTTAGTTGAGGGTTTATCAAATGAATCAATCAAATGCCAAAGAGTCTTTCAGAGAACAGTAAATAAGAGCCAAATTCTCGTAGGAAATCTTCTACGTGGGGTTTGAACAGTTTTAGACTACTATTTGCGGACAGATTTCCCAATCCATTAAGAGGGTGTTGAGAAATAAAAATGTGGTCATATTAAAAGTATGTAATGAGAAGAAGAAAAGAAAATTAGTTTATAACTCGGACTTGAAGATTTACGTGTGGGGACCCCGGAGAAGGGGGGGGGGGGCATAAAATTACTCAAAACCCTCAGACATCGACCAGACTAGTCAGTTTATGACATAGCTGAACAGGCTCAAGGTGAAGGTGTGTAAGAGCCAGTTCAGGGCATACAGTAGCATATTTTAATCGATGGTAAAGGAATGTTTATCTCCATAATTAACATCTCTAAAGTAATTAAATAAAAAATAAATGTTTGGAAGAATTCAAGTTCTATGAATATCACTTCCCATGACACACATAAGTGAAGGTCCCAATTCCAAACTCATTCAAAGGAAACAAAATGTTACACACAAGTATGTAGGTCGCAGTTATGCATTTTTGTCCAGTTCATTGGCATTTGATTCAAAGCAAAGGGGGAATTCTTTGTCTATAGTCTTCTTCCTTACAAAGCTATACCTCAAATTATTTTACCCCTGCGGTCTTTGTTGGGCCGTAGCTATGCATTTCAACTTAAGTTAAAATTTACGCAAATGACAGTGAATTCATAGCCCCGGCGCAATATGGCTTTAATATGCTGAGCATTATTTACATTTTTTCAAATTGACTTTGCATTAGTATATATTAGCTTAAACAGTTAGTTTCTGCATTAGGAAAGAAGTATTTTGTGCCTAAGTTAACGCTCGTTTACCTGCTAATATCCGAAAAATTTCGAATTTTAAAAATATGATGCTACATCCCGCAGGAAATCTGAAATTTTCCTGAATAATTTTGGTAAAATATTTACTTAATTTGATACAAAATGGCTAGTCCAGTTTGATTCCTTGTTTTTCAAAAAAATCTTTATCTTCAGTTGCAGAAAATATTTGACTGGCTTACTATAGGTGTTTAAGTTATCACTTGCTTTTAATTAACAGTCTATTTGTTTTAGTTTATCGTTCTTAAAACAGCAAAACCCTGAAGCTGGCATAATTAAGAAAACTGATGAAACTATTACATGGGCCTCTTTAAGTGAATGACGTTATCTCAATAGTAAAATACATTTGCAGATAAGTTGGGGCCCAACGAGTAAAGTCCTATTCAATTGATTCAATGATTCCCGTACAATATTCCTGCATAAAAGTATATTTTGACTAAATACAGGTACAACATATCAGCTTGGATTCTAAGACGATGATTGCCATATTACGCTCTCCACAGATACTTAAAACAAAGAATAGATGCTTCAGGATAGACAACGACTCTTTTGCAAAATACCACGGGGACTCGCGAGATAGTTCAAAGATAATTAACACTTTCTTTTTACTGGTATTGTATATAATTAAGAACAGTCTTTGACATTCTAGAGCTTTGCTAAGAATTTCCCTCATTTACTTTTTTCTAAAAGTCCCCTCGACTCTCTGGCGAAGAGCCAAGGGGCGAAAACCAAACGTTTACTCCCGGAGGAGTTCTGCTCCCAAAAGGAGCTAAACGTCCCAAATGGACAAGTACACCCTCTAAAGGGCAAACATGTGAGGTCCTGCTCATTTACATTTGTGACAATTCTTTGGAAAAATAAGACCAGAAACAATTCCATAGCTTTTATCAACCCTCCTTTAAAGTTGTATCACTATGTGCATGCTAGTTATTGTGTATACTGCCAATTTGAGCCGCGCTCACACTCCAACGATTTTGGATCGGATTCCAATCCGATTTTTGTGATTTTTTGTTGAAATATTCTCCATTTTTGATCGGAAAGAGCCAAAAATTTGCCAACCAGTGTAAATATATGAGTTGTACCGCAGAATTATGAAATTAAAATTTATGCTTACTATTTCGTGATGTCACATCGAGAGACAGATTTTATCTGATAATGCTATTCGATGAAAAATGTTTGTAGGTTTTACGTCACGAAAAAAATCATTTGGTAGATTATTTTCATATACATCAGTTGCAAATCATATATTTACACTGGTTGACAAATGTTTTTTCTTTTTCCGGCCAGAGACTCAGAAGATTGTGACAAAAACCCGAAAAAATCGGATCGAATTCCAATCCGAATTCGTTGTAGTGTGACCGCAGCTTTAGTCCCATATAATCTTTGAAGGGAGGATGCAGTCGTATCAGCTTGAATTAATAAAGCAGACTATCCAGTTCCAAGAATACCTCTTGGGAATCAATCACATGACCATATTTCTTTCTCCTAAATTCTGAAATTTACTACTAGTATAGCTTTTTGGTTAAAAAGTGCTAAAATATGGAATACACTTTGAAGAGAAATGAGAAGAAAATTGTGAGAGTCAGCTGTTGTCTACAGGTAAGTTAGGAGGGACTGCTGTAGCTCTTTAAACGACAATTTTTGTTGAACTTGTAAGAAGAGTTGCCTTTGTAGAGCCCTATACCTTTACGCATATGTTATATGGTTTCGAGAGTGGAAAAAGAAAATAATGTAAGAAACGCTTAATTCTTTAGATACAACTCTTAAGATACAACATAAGAATTGTATCTTTTATGACATATTCTCGGGTTGTTGAACGAAAATAAGAGATCATGAATAGACAAGTTAATAATTCATTTTGCAACAAAGACAGACTTTTTGTCTTCATCGTAAGAAAAGACGGGAAGTGATCACTTGAAGGTATAATGGACTTAACATCCTGACGCTATCATAGGCATAGAAAACTGTTTTCGATTTGGAAGGGGGATAAATGTGGTTTCTGACCACGGTCTCGCCCCATCCTCTTGAAAGTTTGTGAACATTATTGTAAGTCTTTCGATGTAATGCGGCAATTCTGTGAACAACTTTCCAGAGAAAATTACTGCACAAGTCTATATAAACAAAAGGGAAAGGTTCTAGGTGATTGCCTTTCTTCTCACCCAACTATTGGCTTAAGCTGAGGTCCCCGTTTCCTACGCCATTGTATGTTACATCAAACTATACTACTACTCAGATACGTATCAGATCCAAGCTACTCCATAGTCAAGGGCAGATTTATAAACCCTTGTAAAATCTTTTAAGTTGCCAATAACCGGTAGAATGCCTCGGTTAACATTTTAAAAGCTCCACTAGTAAAACTAAGAAGAATGGAGGTGACCTCAGTACATCTTTTATTTCAATATTTTGTAGTCAAGAAGCATTGGGTGATTTATACCCAGGATGTTAGGTCCAGTGGTCAAGCATCCGCCTACCTCATGTAGGGTCCAAGTTTTAATCCTAAATCGAGCCAAGCTCAACGCTTTCAAAAGGGAACCTCTGGCGTTGCGCATGGACCCCACATAAGCAACGGAGAAAAGGGAAAACACCCAGTTATCCACAACTGGACAAAACGCTGTGGGCACTAGTAAATTTAACCAATGGATTAGAAGTTGATGTCTAAACTGCAACTAACCAAACTTAACCCATAGTGAAAGTTTCGACAGATGAATCCGGATAGCAAGTGTTGGAATGATTTCAGTCGGTCATAACTGTGGTCTATCACCTTTAAATCTTTCAATTTCCTTGCTTATATCTGTATCATAGAGGATGTATTCTAAATTGTACCTTGATTCCTTCAATTTCACTAAATGTGAGTTTTTGAAATTCTTGTAGCCAATCAATGATGACGATTTAAGGCCGATAGACCACTAATGGCTGTATACAGTCATTAACACAAGCGCTGATCGGATTAGTCTATAGTCTTATCTCCCGGGTTTTTCCATTTTTCGGAATTTCTTTTATAATTCCCTTGCAAAGCTCTTTGCCCTGTTGCTCAACGAATTGAAGCCAATAATGAGGTATTTTAATGAGTGAACAGTTTTCAAGATTTGTGCACAGAAAATTCCTTGCTTGGCCCTCTCAAAGGGAGATACACCAACTTATATTTTTCTACCCTGGTATCCTTATTCATGAATGGCTCTGTTAAAAGAATGTGACAACAAATTTGAGAAGCGACGTTCATGTTCTCCCTAAATATTACAAGAGATACTTGTGAAAGAAATAGGATGATGTTTTGTAACAGTTACTTATATATCAAATTTAGTCTGAGAATCAAAAGGTTACTATTCTCTCATGTCATCATCATGTCACATACAATACCCAACAGTATTTTACGCAAGGGTATTCCTAACTGTATGATGCACATACAAATCATCATTTTTATAATAACTTATATAAATGTTTCAAATATTCCTTATCATGAAAAATATAATCTCACTTCACTCTAATAACAATAATAAAAGCAACATAATTAATCATAATAATAAAAAATAATAGTGATACTAAATATTAAAAAATATTAGCCCAAAGTTATCGCCTGGCTTACTCTAGCTAAATACAAATACCTTATTTTACCTAGGCCTATTTTATGAGCCGAGAAAAAATACTAAATAGTATATGTTTCAATAACGAAACAAGTAATAAAATTTTCATGGAAAATTGAATCGTACTTTTAAATTAAAAAAAAAAAACCAAAGGGAAATGTTGTTTTACATTGCATCAAAAAGAAGCATACCAAACCTTTTCTTATCATTTATTAAATCATTCATAAGTTCATTTTATCAAAACATATCGTTATCTGTTCCCCCCCCCCCTACATCAGCCCAGAAATGTACATTGCGTTTTACAAAGTCTTTGGAATTAACTTTGCAGGTTTTGGTAAAAAATTTTTAGTTGAAGAATAGTTAATTTCTCTCCGTTAGAACGTTATTTTTAATGACATAAATTTACCCCTCCCTCTACCCCATGATGAATTTTCTGTCTTTTGAGTGCACAATTTATGATTTGGAAGTTTTGGGATCTTCTTTTCCAAAAAATGTAATATTTCACAATTAAGGCAAATACGTTGAAGCAGTCACATTATACGTTCTTCCGTATTTATAAATTTAGCCGGTGTTACAGTCGGAATAAAGAAACGAGTTTCCATCCTTTCCGATGTAATCAAACTTCATCTATCTTTCCAGTAGTAATATATGTCACAACGTTAAGTGGCGATTACTTAAATCCGTGTAGCAAACATGGTTCTTATCTGGTTAATTAGACCGAAGGTGCGAGGTATACACACTAAATGGCTGTTACCATGGTCTAATGTAAACTATAAAAGTGATACAGCTATGTATATACAAGTGACCACAAATAATCCTTTTAATCCACATAGTTGTTTTTGAGTAATTGGCCTTTCAAGTTGGAGGGGTGTGACAAGTCCCTTCCTTAACCGAATTAATTGACCCCCTTTGTTGAAATACCCTAAACCTAAGGCTCTCAAAAGGTGCCATTTTGGTTATTTTGTAAGATGAGGTTTTAAGCTCAGTTTCTAAACTATGTTTAAATCCGGCCGGTCACGACCCTTTTTCCAGACTGCCAGTTGTGGCTACCTGGCTTGTTTTCCCTACTCTATTGCTTATGCTGAGGTGATGTGCCTTTGGCCCTTTTTTGTTCCTGTTGGTTCTCTGAAATGTCACGAAAAAGATTTTAAAAAGATTAAAACTTTTAAATGAAAAATCTCACTTTTTAATTAAGTTCTGGTCATCACGATCTGCAGTGAGTAAAATGTCACTTTAAAGTGGGCCTAGATAAAAACACTTGAAATCCCCTTGTTTAGACCTCTAACTAACCTTCACAATCTCCTAGACTTCGAAGAAATCCGAAGGTTGAACAGAAGAAGAAACAAATTAACCAGAATATCGGATTCTTGAGCAAGTTTCAAGGCAAATCCCTACTTGATTTGATGAGCAGCACAACCTGACAACTGGAAATTACACTTTTTGCAGCATTTCTTCCAATGCACTTTACTTGAAAATGGCTGAGATGGGGGCGGGGGGACTTAGCGTTCAACACATTCGAAATAACGCGTACTTTGTTGAGGTAAGAAAGGCCTGTGAAATTGCGGAAAAAGGAATACAGAAATAAAAATCAGATTTCCCTTTAAATTAAGTTTCCTAACAGCGCCTAGAAATAAGAGTTTGGAAACAGAGCATCCGCTTGGGAAAATCACAGCCAGATAGCGCAGGCAGGCCAAGGTTGAGGCCCTCAAATGGGAAGACTGTTATATTTTTAGGGTAGGGTCGATGAGGATAAGGGTTAGCTGAAATGCTTGTTAATAAGCAAAATTTGAAGACAAGTAACTATTTAAAAAACAAGTGGTAATTCAAAAGAATATGTATAAAGCCGATATAGCAGTATACATTGGATTTTAACAAAATTAAGTGTTCTCGTTAGTGTTTTATTTATTGTTGAATCACTGTACCGTGGCCAGCTTACTGAATCTTGTGATTTCGTATTGTTTTGTGACTATAATTTTTAATGGACATTTAAAATGAAAAATAGTTTTGAGAGTATTATTAAAATTAATGAATCTATAGGGGTGGTGATAGTGGAGATTTTAATTTGTGAAACGACTACAGGTGTTTAAGACAAAATTTTTTGTTAAGTGCCACCAGGTCCCTGTTTCGCTTAACAGCATTAAATTCAAAATGGCTTATTTTGAAATTACTGTAGTAATCCCCCATCCTGCTTGTGGAATGCTGTATGGACATTACCTATCAACAAGGTTACTGAACTGATTAACAGAGAAACACGTAATTGTGCGAGCAGTATGTAAACTCGGTATGAATGTAATACGTGTTTTGAAGTGTCCGATAGCGAAACTCAGCGTTCCAAGTAACAAAAAGCATGGAAGTACTTCCACGACATAGCATTGTACACAGCAACATTATCCAGAAGAGCGCAAAAAGTCGTTAACAATTACAGTACAAGTGGTTTCAATCTTTTAAAAAATGAAAACCAGAAGCTGTTCACGAGTTTTCTCCCGTTGTTCTTCTGAAACTCTTAGTCACTATTATTTTTCATGTAAATTATTAAGGTTGAAAACTTAAAAAGTGCAGGGGACCCCTTTCAGCTATCAGACGAAATATTGGCCGACTTCTCTTTACCATAACATATTGACATGAAGAATGTGGCATTATATGATGGAGTATTCTAAAACTACTTCTAGTAAATAAGTTACATGAGGTTTGGATGCTCAGTTTCTGACCAGTTGGTTTAAACTATGAAAACTATTGAAATGTAAAGTAAACTCTTCAACCGATTTAAGATTATTAAATGGGAACTTTTCCGGTCTGTTTCGAAGACGCGTAAGTGTAAACAAGCAAGGAAGGGACGCTTCTAAGGGTCATCGTCATTTTTCACAAATTTTTCCTGTCCCCTCAGTTATCCAAATAAAAAAAGCCTGAAATTTTATTGAGGCTAGTTGAATTGAAAATGTGGCTTTGCTCACAAAATAGGCTCTTTATGTGGCTTTGGCTTCCTAAATGTTTTTCTTCAAACAGGAAACCAGGGAGGTCAACCTAGGACAACGGATTTTGACATTTATATGCTAATGTTAATGGGTTAGGGTTACTTGAAGTCCATCCGTAAACATCCCAAATGAACCTATTTCCTTTTGTTTACATGCCTATTTCTTATAAGTATGTTTACCTATTTTGTAAAACAAATACGTCATTATCATAGATAAATCTTGCATTAATTTAAGAATTTACAAACAGGAGGGAAAAAGATAAAGTCAAAATAACTCTTTGCTTCGGATTGCTTCAAAAAAAAAAAAAAAAACACTTTAAGATGCATATTACCTCATTAATATTTCTTAGAGCAATATTTTTACACAATGCGTCACGTGATTCATTGAAAGGTTTTTCTTCTGTCACGACATAATAGTAATTTCTCGAACTGAGTGCAAAACATGGTTTTGCTTTAAATATGTAGACTATATACTTCTATTACTTTTGATGCTACAGTCTCTTAAGTTGGGATTTGGGATTTGTCCGTACAAGGTTGTAGGATTTCAAATTATTGATGACTTCACTCATTCACTACGGTACTGTATATCGTGTAGTTACACCGTCGGTGGATTAAACACTTGTAAATTTAAAATTAAGTTGTATGCAAACAGGAGTTGTTTAACATTAGCTATTTCTATATTTAAGCTATAAGGCATGTATTAAAAAAAATATACTTTGAGGCCTGCTTGGAGGATATTGATGCAACTCTTGACTACGCCAGTCACTTTCGTTTGGTATGGGACTTATGCTAAAGTGAAAACCATGTCAAAAATTGAGGAAGACCACTGAGCCTCAGGGGTACCTTTACAATACCTCCAACTACTGAGTTCCATGCTCTTTTGGCAACGATCCCAGAAAACGGGAGGGGTGGCATGCCCCTTAAACATTTGAGAGATTTCCCTTTGGCTTTGATCTTCACTCGGTATCGTTTTCAAAATTAATCTGTTCCAATATTGGGAACAAATCGCCCGTTGCATTGCGAAAAGAAATCTTTACTCTACAGGTTTCTGCTCGAGATTCTGATGCAGATTTAGACATTAGGCCTATTATAGGCCTATCCGTGTATTTTTCAATTGATTTTTCCAAAGTTGTGGCTGCATAATATACAGGAAGGTTGGTACGTAATTAAAGTGGAATTCAAAACTTTCAAGTCCGGAAATACTTATCTGCACTATAAAGAGTGTAAATATATATATCAACTTACCGTTATATGTAACTGGTTCAGTGCCCTGAGTCTGTAACCATCTAGTATATGGGTTCTCACTCTGATCATACAGTGAGCTCATATGACTCGTTTTGCTCATATCTGCGGGTACGGAATCGTTCCTTATGTCGGGACTATGCTGTCGATTAGTAGGGTGGTCTTCTCTCCCCTTAGAATTGATTAAAGAAGGCGAGGAGTGGCTTTCAAAACTGTACCCGTTGGTATCCGCTTGGGATATGCCAACGTGTGGCATGGAGCGTAAACAGTCTTCTGCTATTCCGGTACGGGATTCGTTGTTAGCCGTGAGGCCGGCTGCAGCGGCTGCTACGACGGCGGCTTCGGGCATATCCAAGATATCTTTCACTGAAAAACTTGTCTTTGCGTTGATAATAGTTTCCGTATCTTCCATCATACGAAACGGATCTACTTCGGCGAAGAAGTTTCTTCCTTATGGATTAGACATCCATGAGTGTAGAGGTCTTACAATCATAAGTTGTTATTAAATACCAAGGTACCTGTGAACAAAACGAAAAAAGAATCATTCGTTTCAAATATACATGAAACATATTTTCTTTTTGCAACTAAAGTAATTATACATACTACACACACATGGGACACTCTAAAAGCGTTTTTCAATGAGTGGGTAACAAATCCACTTTTGCACTTTTAATATTTTTTTTTCAAAAACAACTTCGTTTACTGCTACGAAACACGATAGTTGACAGTTTGCATGTAATAAAAACCATTGATAAGTTTACTACCAATATCCGAACATGCACCTTGTGGCAGTTCGGCTATCTGTATATAACAATATTAATTAACGCATACTGTTGTGTCTAGTTACTGTTTAAATGTCAACGTAAACAATGCGATGTCACAACAGTGTGAAGTGATACTTCAATTAACGATACGCTGATTACTTTAAAAAAAAAGAACGAAAAATTAAAATAATTTGTAAGCATTCCAGACCTGTGAAGAAAGACAACTCTCAAACAGTCAAACTGGATAATCCTCTTGAAAAGAACAGCTTTTTTCCTTCACAAGTACCAAGGACTGTATTGTTCAAGCACGTGGACCACTTTAGAAAGGAAATAAAGGTTTTGTCGAAACACTTGTAGTCGAGGCCTGCAATCTGAACTAAACCTGAAGACTGCCAAAGCTAATTGATCGACGCTTAGAAGTCAGACTAATTGATCCCTTTAACTAAAGCAGTGTACGATTCGCTGCCCGCCAATCTGATCAATATTCATGAGCTACGGTACATCTCGTGTTACGGTTGGCAGATACATGCTGTTGACTTTTGTACTTGTAAACAAACCCGCGAAGTGCATCTTTCTTAGTAATGGTGTGTACTAATCCATGCATCGAATACTACAAAAAGACGGTATACACTTTATAGGACAGTCAAAACCAAAGGTAGATCATTTTAAGACTAATAAGTGGTAACAGAATTAATACAGATACCGTCAACAAATATGCCAAGTGTATCTAATCTTTGTCATACCCTGTCAGATATGGTTTTGGTTTTGTGAATTTAATGTAATTACCTAATACACATTGTATTTTTTCTCTTTAAGCGCTACCAATTATTTTTCCAATAGGTAACTATTGACCAAAGGGAAGAAACGACATTTTGAAAAGGTTTGCACTGTTTGCACGGTGTTATATTGTGCTTACTTGTCTATGCTGAATAAAATGACTGGACTAAATGTTTCGGCAGTGGACTACCATTGCCATGAACTCTGCTCAAAAAGTTTTCTCATCGGGCCTAACATCAATTACGAACTATGTTAATCCCAGGGTCACAGAGCAATGCGATCAATGGTTTCGAAATTAAACAAATCAATATTTCACTGATAATTCACAATCATGAAAGAGTTTTCTTAGCAATGGTTGATTTTGTGATAGGACACCCAGTCCAGAGGACATTGTGATCGAATAATTCGAAATCCGAACGATTTCCATCCATGACAATCAAACCTCACGCCCATGAAAAATCCCTTCCACCAAATATGGAAACGTCATATGGAGAGGCCCCATACTGCCATATGGGAAATCCTCTAGAGTGGGAATTGTCCGGGGAATTGTCCTTGTGCGAATTGACCGATGTCCGGAAAACGATTAAGAAAGAAAACCCCTTTACATAAAAAAGAATTTTGAAAAGTTAATGAATTCTGCATATTTTCTGGGATTTTTTTGATGAAGCGTTCCTCATTGAGAACAAGTTCCTACTTAGAACGGAATCATATAGATAAATTTTACCTCAAGTGAAAGTCACATCTGGCACTTACAGTCCATTTTCCTTCTAACTTTACACAGTTACTTGCTGCATTGGTATCTTCCAATTAGTCTCCTATCACATAAAAACGTCACCCGATCATACATTTCACAGTTCAATTACCTTTCGGTAAGCTTATTTTCAGTAGAAATGAAAAGAGCTAACTAACTCCATCGAAGACCACCGATGTAGTACATGGGTTTGCAACCTTTCAAATATCACCTCATTTGTCAACTCCGTTCTATCGACTAAATAACTCCTTCATCACAAAAGAGTGGTCGAAGGTATCACTATTGTGTAAACCCTTCTCACAGACACCTGGGAAAGAGCATCCCTTTGTTGGGAAATGATTGAAATAAGAAGTGCCTTTGATCCTCGCCGCTTCATTTCTTACACCCCCTTTGGTATGTAATCCCGTTGGAGAGTTTACTATAGAATCACTGTATTTAAGGGTAAGTCAATTACCACAGATAAGCGGCTTTGCATGACACGTTTGTGGGCTTCGAACCCTTAATAACCTTACTGCATTTCTTCCAAATAACACGAAACATAAACACATATAGATCGAGTTGTAAAGGCCTATGACTATAAGAATCAGCCCTCGTCCCGTCATTCCTAACATTACCATCACTTCTGCGGGGCTTTTGTTTGAAAAAAAAATAGATTGTTTGGTTGCCGGCGGATCATTACGAAACGAAGGAAGGAACAATTGAATTGTGGGAACAAAACATGAATAAATCAACAAACTTGATGCTTACGGTATCGTCGATGCTGCAACGTGCAATTCTAACAAGATGAATCCAGAATGAAAACTTAAAGACAGATTTTCGTCACCCCAAACAGTCCCTTTTCTCCCAACTATACTCAAAGCCCCTTCCACAACTGTCTAAAACTTATTCTCATCTAGACACATTCTCAGTTTAGTGCTTCATAGTCTTATTGTCTCGTGGTCTTCTGGTGAGTATACAGCACTCCAATGAACTGTAAATGCTGTCCTAATTGAAAATTCCTGTGGGCTACTGGTAAAATTGTAATTTAGGATGGCGAATATCTTCTTTTAAGTTTTCTTGAAGTCTCCTTCAAATTTAGACCCTACCCCTCCGTGTAAGATGGATAAGGTTGACGAACTTTAAAGACCAAATAGGGAATTGGTAACCTTGTCTAAGTTGATAAAAAATGTAAGTTTGTCGATACTGTAAGAACTTTAAGGTGACAGTTGCTAAATACACATAAAGAATAACCTAATTTACATAACATAGATACCATGACGTGACGTATGATTCCCTCAGTTCACACTCAAGCGGTCTTTTATTGTAAAGAGCTTGGACTATGGAAACTGGCTTTCTGGTGGTTTCTCGTTGTGTCGTTGGTCCGCAAATGAGGGAGTTCCCGATTCAAGCTCCATGAATGTTTAAGTGACACTCTTTTTTACCGAATTTACATTTTTTGCGGCTTAGGGCGATGATTGTTTTCTACATGTGGTGTAGTGGTGTGTTTAACTTCTTTACGTTATCAACATTCCAGTAGACTTACAAACAAGCAAATTGGCAGATTAAGGATATGCGCAACATTCCATACCCTCATAGCTCTTAAACGCTCTGTGATTTGGATGGATTCTTATTCTTGTGTGTGGCGAGAGGGGGGGGGAGGGGATAAAGTGGCCTTGGCGTTACTATATTACAGTAGTTCTTATAATAGTTCACCATTAGTCGACATAAGTCCGTGCATCCGTGCAAGATTCTGTCTCGGTCAGTTTCTTTCCATTTGAGGGCAATCTACGAAAACACTAACAATCGTATCGGCACTGAATTCCCACATGAAAAAATCCATATCGTAAATACAGTGCGTAGCTTAAATGTAACATTATTAATAAGGCATACAACCTAAAGACTGACAAATGTCGGTCAAACAAATCAAACATGAAACGACAAAAAAAATGCCACAAATGGTCTTTTTATGCTCACACCACGGACTTCTTATATACATGGACAGAGTATATGCATGCGAAGATTGTCATTTAGGTGTGAGTATAGGCGTAGCAAGATGTCTGCTGGTTTTGTGTGTAAAAGTTTGGACTTGCTGAAGTAGTTCATTGACAGATTTTGCAAGAAAGTTGAAAATTTTTCGAAAAAATGCAATGCAAGGTAAAAATAACTGCACTTATTTGCAGGATTATGATATTGGTATCCGTTCAAGTTAAAAATTTATTTAAAATATTACACAGTAGTCGTCAAATCGTGCAAATTATAGGTTCACGGCGGCCATCTTGGTGGGCCTTTTTTACCCCAGGAGCCGGTGACAATTTACGTATAAGAAGTACACGTCACATGTCTGTCCATGTACATAAGAAGTCCGCGGTTCACACGAATCCGACTCATCGGAGACTTCAATTCAGTCTACTAGACTGCCTCTCTCTGACATGAACACATCACATGTAGGAGGAAAATCCAATCATGTATAAGTTTCAAATAAATTATAAATAAATGTGTTAAGATAGCCCGTGAAAAGAACACGAAAACTTCACTATCATACAGTTCCAAATGAATGCAATTGACTACCAATAACTGGTTAAGTACGGTATCTGGTGAAAATATAGAATTGTAAACTTGAACGAGACAGTATCCTAAGCGTTAAGATTGATAAAAGTTTCTTATTACCCAGTAATAATAACTACCTTTAGCACTGCTTTGTTTAAAGAGACAACTTCTTAATCAGCTTTATTCAACTGTAGCTATCAACATATATTTTATCTCTTTACAAAAGGTGACGTGTTACTCAAAACAAGCGGATAATTGTTTGACAAACCAACAACTTTGCCAAGAGTAGATTTGATCCTTTGTACACCCTCTTATCACAGTGTGCTGAAGATACTATTACTAAAATCTGTCACTTTTCGAACCATTCAGAATTTAAAATCCAGAAAAAGTGGAGTCTTTTGCCATTTCACGCCATCCAGCAAAAGAGCCATTTTGCGGAAGTTCTCGTCAAATCACTAACGGTAAGTCTATAAACCGTCAATTTTGCCGCCACGGACCAGGCGCGTGCGATCTATGGCGGTTGGAGTTGCAGGAGGGTTTCGAGGGTCTTACGTGATAAGGGCACTTCACTGTAAGTGCTACTTGTTAAGGTAAAGGGGAGAGAGACAAGGGTTGCAATCTTGCAACAAGGATAGAAATAACAACTTCAAGAGGTATAAATGGCTTCATTTGTGTACTTACTGTTGCCTCTTACGAGGTAACTAATGCGACCTTACAAGTGGACAATTTAGAAGAGGCGATACGACTGTGCAGGAGGTTTTTGAGAATTAGGGAAAACTGTGTCACTCTACATTTTTGAGGAACCGGATGAGTCATTGGAAGATATGTCTCTAAAATGAAAATTTAAATGTTGTTCACGTTATATTACAATCAAAGAATGATTTGCAGTTTCTAACAATGATTCGTTTAAAATAAAAAAACACATTTGAAACTCATCAGTCCAGATATCAAGCTAAATAATTCATTCCAAACACATGTCTGAACTCACATTGGTGTAATGATATAAGTATGCATTAATTACATGATCATTACAGCAATACAACAAAGAAAATTATATTCCAGAGAGCCACGCCCTACATGCCTAAGGCAGGTAATTTTGTCAGCACAGTTATAGGTAATAAGTTGGCACTTTGGATGCCAATATTTGTATTTTTGAATTCTTTGACCCCTTGCCGGCCCTGGAATTTACCCGATGAGACAGAAGGTTTGCTTTGAGTTTTCTTTCCCAACTCGTGCCCGTGAATTTCCGGTGGCGAAACTATACCTTAAAATATCTGAAGGCAAATATCAAGATTAGGGCGCTGTACCTCAGCCCACATCATGTCCAGAAAGCAAATGCCAAAGGCATCATATCTACGTTATGCCCTGAAATTAGAAACCATGATCTGCCAATGGTTGGGATATTATCTGCGCTGCAATCTGTACATAGTATGGAAATTATGGGAAACCGTGCTTAAAAGAGGAGCGCGACTTTCAGCATGTATGTTAGGAGGAATTCATAATACAATAGAAAATACATACCCATCGATTACATCATCCCAAGGTGAGGGCCAAAAAGGAAAGAAAATTTCAAAACTAGAATATTACTTTTATCCCGTTTATTTGCTTAAAATTTCCTCCAATTTTTGCTTGCATTCTATTGAAGGACATGTTTATAATTCTTTAAAACAATGAAGATAATGATCTAATTTTCGATATTTTTTCACGGTTTATTTCTTGTCGATGCTGGATGTGCATTAAAATGTCTTACTTTTGTATATATAAATATATAGCCTTAATATGTACAATATTTACAATAAATTTTTATTTTTCATATTTTATGATTTTTACCAAAATTCCTGAAATTGTCCCGTTCGCCCAGTAGAAAAAAGTCAACTTCAATATTCAATGGCCCAGGTTAAACGAATATACTTTAGTGAATTGAGCAGTTAAGACTATTGTAAGACTAGGGGGACATAATTTATCTGTGTTGTGAACAGGGGGGGGGGGCTTGGACCATAGTCCGTGCACATTTGTATGTGTATGACTGTGGGCCTCCTCCAATAGCCCAATAATTGCAAATAATCAATCTCTTAACGAAGGCCCATAGCACTGATCGTCTGACAACTCCATTAACTTTTGACATAAAAGTGAATTGTCTGCAATCCCATTGCCGCTAAGTGACATGGACCACCCTACACCGCTTGATTCATGGGATTTTAACGTGAAACGTTAATATTTACTCGGATAGGTTATGTAGACACAACCTTCGCTTTGCCATAATCCTATCGAACACTTAAAGAGTCAATATTTTCTCACCAAATTCTTGGGTGGAAGCAAGTGGTGATCGATGAGGTCCAACAATGGCGAGAAAACTAAGTTCTGTTTACCCTCAATGAGGATTCTCCCTTACAGTTTTGTTTTCGCTTTTCATATAATCCAAAAGTCGCCTCTAAATATACACGGGCTTGGAGAAGTCAAGCTTTTGCGAAAACTTTTAGGGTGAGAGTACACAATGAGAGAGTTTACTCTTGATTTAACAACAAAGGGGGTCTGTGGTTAAAGCAAAAATCTTTTTGAGTGCGGTTTGTCACAGATTCAAGGTATAAGAAAGACAGAAACTTAGTATGTAACATTGAGATATGATAGGACAATCTCGTGTGAGTCTGTCCTCGGTTTAAGCGGCCCCGTGTTTGTCAAGTGCTCGGGTTCGAATCCCGATGTACCCGTTTCGTCTTCGAGTAGGCCTTACTCGTTTTTTCCTCCCAACTTGTAGACTCATGCTAAATCGAATTCACACTTTGGCATGTTTGCCCTTACTTATAATTGAAAGAATATAAAAGTAGGCCCACCTTACCAATATTCACAAAGTTATCTGATGAGAATTCACCCATGGGCCATCAGTAAGGAGCTGTTATTTGTAACAGCTCCCTGCCATCATGCTCGGGCCTAATCAGGTGTTAGTATAGCTACTCGTTAGTGACGTAGGTGACTGGCTTTATAGGATTTGGGTTTTTATACTAAGAAACCAACCAAACCCTCTCTTGACCTTTTCCCAGCAAGTGATGGAACCAGCCCAATTGGATCACTCGGAATTGGAAGGCAAGAGACGGAGGGCAGCAATATGTTGGTGAGAAGAGTACACTAACTACCCTCTGGGATTTCCAACTGGTGAATTCGTCGACTGATAAGTTTTGGTGGCCCTCAACATAGGCACTGGTGGCACTTCCAACCTTTTTGTGGTTTTTGCTAAGGATGAGGCACTGAGCCCTGCCCGTACCTTTGACACCCTGCTAGTACTTTTTCATTTGACTGAGTGAGGCAAGACTTTACATTTTTACTGCACTACAAATCTGCGGAGGGATTTATTGAAGTGTACCTCAAGATCAAAATATCAAAATATGTATATTAAACAACCTGAAAGCGAATTATAACAATCCAACTCCCATCTGTAGGACATCTTTGAGTCGAGATCTAAAATGTTGAAGTTTATTCACTCAAATTAAAATGGTACATCGCACAATAAATTGTTGTACTCAATTCCAATCTTTGTATTTCTTTGTTTTTCTGAAAGTTACTACACCTTGTAACAAGGTGTGATAGCACTAGTACTCTTATGGGGTGATGTAATTAATTAATCTCGCTCTGTGCAACACACTATGCAAGCAAACAGGAAGTGTTCAAGGTCATAAAAACATTTTAATTTTAAAAGGAAACAAAGCAGGTAATGTGAGTTGTACAACACAAAAAGTCACAAATTGCGCAATGGACTAATTTGTTTTAAGTGAATAAATATCAACCTTTTATATCTCGGCTCAAGAAGGTCCTATGAAGATGGGAGTTGGACTGTTAGAATTCATTTTTCACGCTGTTTAAGAAGTATTTTTTTATTTTTCTTTTACTTGAGGTACACTTTAATTCTCTAATAAAGAACAATTGAGAAAGAAAGCATGGACTTTATACATGAAGAGAAAAGCACAACCTTCTTGAGGTAATTGAGGAGCGTGAAAACTTTAACACTAAAACAGGCAGTTGAGTAGTTGTAGAGGTATACATATAGAATACGGGTCTAAGACCACTGCGGTAGCGTGGAAGTCTAACTCGTCGCAATAGGATGCAATTTTGAGTACGACAACGACGTTGAGTGACGTCCCTGCATCGTTCTTATGCTGTAATCAAAATTTTCGACTGATATTCAGTGCTGTTAAATAGACCTTCGACTAAACGGAAAGAAGAAAAAACTAAGAAATGTATTTTCAGTGTCAAAGGCCTGTAATTCCATACCTTGCTTAATAAAAATCACAGCAGACCTAGGAAAGTTGAGGTGTATTTTGACAAAAATAACTTATCTTCTTGAGTAAGGGAAGGAGATTGAGGGTTTATAGGACGTTGTCTGAAACATTTTGACCCAAGTGAAAAGCCAAAATTTTCATTAAACTAGACCAAAAACTTAATCTGCAATTTCCCTCAAATGTTGCAAATGTTGCAAGAGAATTACCGTTGTTGCTCCTCATTATGAATAAACATGAGCTTCGCATGCCAATCCCTTTCTGCGTACGGGTTTGAGGTTATAATGAGCTTGAAATCATATACCGTATTCTGCATTGGATGAACCGGATGTGCCAATTTTTTGACGTGGAAAACCGATCCATTTTTCTCAGTCTAGTGGTAGAGCCCTTCCTCATGCGGAAGGCTCTGGTTGAAGTAAATGTATAGGATTCTTCCTCCAGAGGATCTTACTTTAATCTTTTAAAGAGACCATCCACTCACCTCAGAGAATTCCAATTCAGTAGCCTACTTACTTAAGAACCCCCCTCCCCACAACTGTCCAAAATTCATTCTCATCCCACACAATTTCAGTTTATTGCTTCAGGGTGAGTATACAACACCCCAACATATAACCCAAACAGTCTCAATGCGTTACATGCTATGTGATATGAGTTTCAGTACTCTGCATTTTTTAAACTAGCTGTCAATCAAAGAGCTGTATACCAATTGCGTATAACTGTTGACTACTACAAAATCGTAGTTTGGGGTGAGAGCATTAGCCAGTGGCGTAACCACTGGGGGGCAGGGGGCAAGTTGCCCCCCCTGGAAAATAATTTGGGGAAATTTGTTGAATTTTCTTACTTTAAAAAAAATTTATCAAAATTTTTGTTAGAATAAAAAATGCTGAGACATTTCTCCTATATAATTCGTATTTTCATGCAACAAATTAACCTAGATTTGAGATTTCGTCAGTATCGGATGAACCGGCCCTACTCTCGTTCCACAAAAATGTCCTCGCCGCGTAGCAGATTGAATGTTCTCTTGTATACGCGCGGTTTTTATGATCAGTGCATTTCAGTGCACATGAAGCTGTTATTGAGGAATTTAACAACAGCTGATACAGTACAACTAACACTGAAAGGCTGTAAACCCGAACATATCCCCTTGCACACAGTCTCTGCGTTATACACTTTGGGAATTTAGTGAAAGGATGTGAAAACTGACAAGTCACTAACGTAGACCCCCCCTTGTCATGCAAGCTAGTAGTAGCTATACCGATTTTACTCTGTGTACATAACGATGGATGGGGCTGAAACAATCCATGGCCAACGATTAACTTAAAGTCAGTCTAGAAATCAGAATGACCGGGATCCATTGGCATACTTAGATTTTGTTGCTTAGTCTAATCCTTGGAGGCTTACAGGCTAGTTCGGGATAAAAGCTTTCTGCTCACTTGGGGTGTAACAATAAACGGGTCCATGAGTACCTTGTAGCCTTCTTCACAGACTGCTGTTCTAACAGGATATCCTGTGTGATCGACCCACTATTAGGCCTCCTTTTAGTGGCGTACGAAGGGGGGACCATTGGGCCATGTCCCCCTCACAGATGCCATTTTTTCCTTGTTCTTAAAAATAAGTACTATAGTTAAACTTTAGTAACACAGATTTTACTTCAAAATATAGCATATGTGGCACCAGGTTGCATATAAGGACACCCAATTTTTCAAAAATTTTCAAAGGAAAAGGATTGTCTCTGCAAGTACGTCCCTCAGTGATGCCAGTATTTTAATTCCTACAAATGGGCAAATTCTGTCAAATTCCAATTTTTACTTTAAAAGTGTAGGCTCTGTTTCCCACTAGTGGCATCAATAAAAATAAAGACTACATGTTTAGATTCTCTTTACAAGCATGAATACGCTATTTTTAACCATCTGAGGGGTCTGATCCTCCGAAATTATTTTTACCCTCCGCGCTAACCAATGGTGGCGTTTCGCTCAGTCTTTTGGGCAAAATTACATTTTGGGGTCAGATTACCCCTTAACTCTCTGATCACTTTGCAGTTTGCGAACATATTTTGAAGGCATGATTTTATTTGCAAACGACAAAAGAAGGTAGTGACTGGGTAGATTCTCCGTTTAAGTCTGAAAAATGCTATTTCCGGCCATCTGAGGGGTCTGATTTTTCGAAATTTTCTCTTCGCTCCGCGCCAACCAATGGTGGCGCTACGCTTAGATAATCTTTATGACAACGTAACGTTTTGTGGCCAAGAAATACCACAAATCCTATACCGATCAATACTCTTTTATTTTGACTCCTAAAAGTGTGCAAATTTAATGTCAAGTTTTACTTCGTAAGGTAGCATAAATGGCATAAGAATGCATGTAAAGACACAAAAGTTTCAGTTTTATCCTCATGAACCACCACGATTCAACCTTTTTACACTGTTCCTGTCAAAGCCGAAAATCTTGCACCATTTTTCATGCACCAATCTTGCACCAAATTTTTGCGTCAGAAAATTTCCGGACACCCCTCCCATCATACTGCATGCCCCCCCCCCCCCAGAGAAATCCTGGGTACGCCACTGCGTAAGTACATACAAATAAACCAGACATTGTTCACCAAAATAATATACTAAGAGCTGTTAATTCCAATTGCTCTATGTTATACTTTAAGATTAAAATGCAGGTAATGTTACATAATGACATGGTAATGTTGTTATACTTGTAAATTTGCATTTTTATATGAAATACATACACGTTAACTGTGAAAAATTTGGGGGAAATTTCATACCTTTGCCCCCCTGGAAAAAAACCTAGCCACGCCACTGGCATTAGCCCTTTAATTGTTACGAAGAGCAGTTGTCTCTGTATACATGTCCACATATCTTTAAATGTCCGAAGAAAGTTATTGCATCTTCTTTTTAAAGGCATATATTCATCAACCCGCCTCCCCCACAGGTTGGAAACTGGACCGTAAAACTCCCTCTAACTAACTAGCAATCCACATAGTTCCAACTCCAGAGAGTTTCAACTGTCCTAACCTTCTCACACAACTGGAAAAAGGGCGTGGTCGGCTCGACTTGAACCAATTGGTTGGAAACTTGGCCTTAAATTCTCTCTAAATAGCTATCTATATAGAATTTCATCCCTTCCACAGCTGTCTTAAACTCATCCCTATCTAGAAATAATCCTACCTTATTGGTTGAGTGACCTTTTGTGATCATACAAGGCTTTAAAGAGTGACTTCAGAACACTGTCAGTGCATGCTGTAAGTATGGGCTACGGTGCTCTGTATTACCTGAATTAGATGTCAAATCAAAGAACTGTGTCAATGGAGAATTTTGGTAGACTCCGAGAAAAGTTGTAATGATTGGATGACTAATGGCTGCCTTTAAACTTTTCTTTGTCCTTCACTGACTCTAAGCAGCTAAGAGTTTAAAGAAATCTCATGACAAGAAATTTGATGAAGACCGCCATCATAATTTTAGGACGATAATATTTCAAAAGTAACGTCGTACAGCACAGCAATGCTAAAATATATTTGTAAAGCGTTCGAGGCTAATTGTGCTATGTAGGGGCAAATTATTATATGACGTTTAGGCCTATTACTTAAACATGCAAAGGCAAAAGACAATTCCGTAAAATTTTGGTTCTTTGGCTAACATTTTAGGGAAGTTATTTGCCATTAAATACTGGCCCATGGTTGTCCATTATACCGCACAAATTTATTGATATTGAGCCGGTGGATGCTGTGAAAAATGAAACTTTAGTTTGTACAAAATATTAAAATAATGGAGTGTAAATCTGATCTGTGTCTTGAAAATAAACTACCAGCTACGTAAAAATATTTGCTTGCTCATCCATATTGTTTTTCATTCAAAACAAAATTTCATATGTATATGTCAGTCTAACGTGCAGGTAGGCGACTATCCTGCCACCATACGCCAATGTTGTGTCTTTCTTTGTTATTTCAGTTGATATCTATTATTTCCAAGAAAATTGCCATTTAACTAATGTAAAACTTTAATATGTTTTTTATGTAAGCCAGTGTGATGCAAATAAATTTGTTCAACTTTAGAGCGATAGCTGCGATGGAATTTCGCTATGAAGTAACATCACGTTATAGTTTCCAAGCACCGACGAGTGTATGTATTTAGTTGTGTTTTACGGGTGACCCACTAAGGGCTCTCGCTCTGTACCTCATATCACACGGTGTTCCCCCATCCGTCCAACAGCCTTCCTGAGACAGGCATCCGTCACCCCAAACTATACACGAATCCGATCAGCGCGTGTGTTTAGTGACTGTAGGCAGCCATTAGTGGGGTTCATCAGCCTTAAAGGGCAAATGCAGTCACCCCAAACTTGTTCTGAAACAGCAGCTAAACCTTACAATTTTCCTCTTATATCTCTTCAAAACGTTTTTATAAAAAATTAGGACTTCAGAATTCTTTATTCAAGATGAACCAAGCAGTTTTTCCTGGTAAATTTCACATTTGAGGACAAAAATTGTTGTCACATGACTCACAAGAGCCAATCAAGAAACTAGACAATCTACTACACTGCTTCATGTTGTGGGGACTGCTTCTGCCCTTTATCGTTTTCATTTGTTGTCTCCATGAATTTCAAACCCTCACATTCAGTGAAATTGAGGGAGTCAAGGCGCGTAGCCAGGATTGTGTCATGGGAAGGTGTTGGTGTCATGGGAGGGGGGGGGCACGGTATGAGGGAAATTTCTAAGGATAGAGTGAAAAACCGCTGTTTTAGGTGTTTTTGCACTGCATGGTTGGGTCACGGGGGGGGGGGGGTTTCTAAACCCCCAAACCCTCCACGTGGCTACGCCACTGATTCAGTATACAACCATGCATGATACAGGTAAGGAAGGAAACAAAAACTAAAGGTAATGGACCCCAGCTATGTCCGACTAAAATCAGACCATCACTTGACAACGGTCCGGGTTCGTATATACATTTTGAGTGAGGGAGAACAAATGTTTCGTGCTTCGAATGATATTTAATTAAAAAGTTGCAGACGGTAGTTCACATTACAGCACATTCACATAGTATTTTGAAAACATATGCTTTCAAAAAACTGTCTGTACAACGATGAGTTTTAGACATGATGTGAAAGGAGACAGACATAAACGAGTTTGGAGATTTTGGAACCGTCTGCGGTCAGAGGACAGTGGTCTTAAAATCTAAGCATCAACTATATATTTCCCTAGCCCACTCAAATATCATTTTAATTACAACCCACAGCCCCATTCCCAGCGGTTTTACACCCAATTTTAACATCCATCGCTGATCACACCAACCCCACTAACCAATAGTTGCACCCATATTTTAAGGGCAAGAACAGTCGCCCAAACTTATTTTGAAGCAACAGCTATAAATCTCAAAATTTACTTCTTATTTCTCTTCAAAGTAACTTCATAATATTTCATAACTTCAATATTGCATATTCATGTAAACCAAGCAATTTTTTCATGTAGTTACTCTCAAGATCCAATCAGGGAGCAGGACTGTCTAGGCATTATACTTCAAGTTGGGGTGTCTAGGGAGCTGGAGTTGCCTGCGTAGCAGACTGTAGGGCATATTCCTTGTGCGGTTTGTGAAGCCTTGAAGGGGAGGTGAAGAAGCCGAGTCCGCTCCGCGGTGTACTCCTGGGGTGACTGTTTTTCCGCTTTGCACTGGTCAACTGCAGTGATATCCCATGCATGTACCCTTGTTAGTATAATACATGCCACCGCGAACTACCCGACGTTTTGGAAATGTCTTGCTTTACTGGGGTCGAATTCTAACTACACGAGCTGTATGTAGGTTTACAGTCACCCTTTGTAGACTTTAATGATACTCCAGAAGCTTACACTTCCTGCGCTACGAGTTTATGGTTTTTGTAACTCCTTTCCTCCTTTTAGTAAAAGCATAAACCATTTTACCGCATTTCGCTCTTTATTGTGATTACAGATGAAATAAAAGCCAAGGGTTGCACGAGCAAGTATATTTATTACTAAATCAATGTACCCTTTCTCGATTCAGAAGATTTAATGTGTTTGCATATGTACGGTAAAGCAGACGATGGCGGTCCTAGGAATCATAACGTGCAAACAAATAACGTCTTGTGATGATCAGCTTGTAAGCTGCTATAAACGATTTCTTAGACAGGGCCACGTATGGCAGAGAATTAATTGCAGATCCTTCATTTTAGTGAACAAACCAGTTTTATATAGATTTATATATGAACAATAATTAAATTTTTTGTTCTATCCGGGAACAAAGTCCATGATGATTTTTTTATGAAACAAGGTTCTTTTTCAGTTCACTCTGAACAAATCATTGTTGTATTTCCCTGTATGTCTTTGATTGGAATGTATAAACGTTCGTGTGTATTTGTTGGAGTACTTTCCATAGAAACCTTCTCCTGAAAGTTTTGTTTCCGTTGCATTTTGTGAGTTGGAGCTTAATGCTGAAATGAAACAAACATGATGCCCCACTTGAGTTGAATGCAAACGTGTGTGTACCAGAGCGTTTTAGACCTCCCCATACATACTAAGGAAGGGTAATTATAGTGCAGGTATTTTGAAAAGTGTTACAGCTAGAAGGAAGTAAAAATTTACTGTATGTTCGTCATCATTGTTTCATGCAACCATACACACGGTACGAAATTATAAAGCTTTTCTTTTTTATGGTGAATACCGTGTTATGACAGATCAAGAAGCAAGGCGTCGGGGTAATTAAAGTCCATACGTACTCAATACAGTTATCTCAGGAACTTAGATCTGACGGTGCCCCCCCCCCCCCCCGGGCCAACAACAAGTACAGCCACCTGATTGATATCTTATCAGCAAAGCTTTTATATTTGATCCTTATGTCCTGGCCTTAACTACTTAGCTAAATGTTTTGTTAGCGCATGTTATTTGAAGGACTGGCATAAAAACATAATTTATGTAAAGTTTCGATGATAAATTACATATTTTAAATGGAAGGAAAGTCTTTAGTTAAGTCTACAACGTGATAAATGATTTAAGCGTACGGCAAATATGCAATGAGTAATAGTAATGTAATACAGGTGAATTTTGATTTATTTTAACTTTTCAGATGAATATGAACGAACAGAGTGGATGAGAGCCGGGCAGCATTGAAGGTCAGCAACATGACCAGTGTGACGAAACACAAAAAAACTTTGACAAGATTGCAGTGGCGTATCAGCAGTGAAAGTGAAGGGCGATTTCTAGTGATTTTATTCACTTACATAATTCAGTTACATGAATCAGTAACATGAATCACTGAGAGCGGTATGCATGCTATATTGGCATTTATATAATATAATAATATAATATTTTGCCATTGACATGTGAAGATAACGGAACTTATTCTCTCGGCTACAAAATTGGTAAGACACATCTGAAGTTTGAATTTAATATTTACTGTCAGTCTTAAAACCATGTTAAGGTTATTTACTTGGCGTCTATTAAATTGTAAAATAACGACATTTATTGTATGTTATCGGTTTATTGAGGTACGGTTTACGATGCACCTCACCCGTAAGTACATAAAAAAATTGAAGACAGAGATTGCGCCTCTGCGTAAAGATTATTTGTAAAGGCGAGAACGTAGGCCGATTAGTATACATTTGTTTCTATATGTCTCCACAGTAACGAATTTGTAAAACAGTATTCAATATGGACCAGCCACTTAATATCCATGAGAAATATTTATTTCTTACAAAGAAGTTAACCTATACCACCAAAGAAATTGTGTCTAGGCGTTGCTGTTTATCCTATATGTATGTATGCAAATAAGCAACATAAATATTTAAATATGAAAATCAAAGAGACAAATGGATCTACGTTTTTCCGGGACAATATCGTTTTGAGCACACAGTACCGGTGGTTCAAATTATAGGCCTATGTTAATTACATAGATAATCTCGACTATTACCTCGATATTAGCCGGGGCTTGCGTGAAGAAATATTCACAACTGAAAGGTTAACTAACGTATGTCTATTCACTTATTAGTATCACTGTTTACACTGTTGATATCTGCAGGCTGTTACAGGCAGGGTACACTGATAACAATATAATAATGAGACATAGTTATGACCGGTGCGATTGCTAGCCTGAGTTTGATGTTCATAGGCAAGTGTGACTCACAAGTCCATGCCCTAGCTCGTTAAAGGCAGGTTCATCAACCTAAACATTCACAATTCTCCGGACCTTCTAACTTCTAGCCCCTCCAACATCTGTCTAACATCCATCCTAACCTATAGACACATTCCTAGCGTATTGCTTCAGGACATACTCTGGTGAGTACAGATGAATCCTATCAACGCTTCTTTAGTGACTGTAGGCAGCCATCACCCTTAAATCGTCTTCATTTATTGTCTACGTGAATTTCAAACCCTCGTAATCAGTGAAATTGAAGGAATGAAGATACGTTATACAACCATTCATGATACAGGTAAGCAAGGAAATTGAAAGATTAAAAGCTCATAGACCCCAGCTCGACTAAAATCACACCATCACTTGACTGTCCGGATTTCGTCTCTACAAGGCCCTAATATGTGAATAAAACACTCTCAGTACATGCTATGTGGAGGTCCTACGCATTCAACTGTATTAATCGTTGATGAGAATTTTGGTAAACTCCGGATTAACTTATAGCTTGGGGCGAAGCAATGATTTAGTTTAATATATTAAGGGTGTTGTTGCAACTCCCTGATGTACCTGATTTGCGGGTTTGGACGGTGTATTTTACGGGGAGTTACCACTCTCTGATTCTACAAGGCAAAACTTCTATAAGTCATAAACCCCTGTTTAAGGTCAAAAAGTAGTAAAATATTAAAATAAGATAGCAACCGTTCACAGATATAGTCTTTCCGTATGTAAATTATCACCATCGTATTCATCGAGGTTCTACCGCAATTGACGACAATGAGTGCACTTTGCCTGGTCAAAATTAATTCTCTCCCCCAAAATCAAACAGTAGAATTAGTTGACAAGCAATAATAAAATTTGCTTACGTCTCTCTAATGAGTCAGTTTGTAGTTGTCTGAGTTTACTTGGGTGATGTTCCCACTTTGAATTTAAACAAGCTGAAGTAGGTCCAAGGGTAACTTTTTTTCGTGAAACAGATGGTCATAAAACGGGTGAATTGCATTTATAAAGTCATTATGGAAATTATAACAAGTCATAAAGAACTCAAATGGTACTATATATATTGATTAGAAATTATATATCTGATGCACTGATTAGAAGTGCTCATCTCAAGTCCTTTAACCTAATGATCTTCTACTGTCAATATGCTCTGCTAACTCAACAAACTTTACAAGTTCAAGTCCTGTTGACTTGTTGATTCGGTACTAAAGACCACTCTTGTTAATGTCGTATATATGGAGAGAGATTTTCATTGTTTTGACAATCTTGTTAATGTTTAAATTTTAATGTATTGCTTTATGTCATGTTGCCAACTACTATACCACTGGGACTGTAGCATAGACATACATGTAGAGAGACGTTTGATTAGTTAATTTATCAATAGATTGGTGGATTGATAGGTTGATCGATTGATTGATTGATCAATCGAACTATGGATAGATTGCTGGGTTGATTTGTGAACTCGTTTGCCGATTGGTTGAGTAATGTGTATCTTGTATACACTAAGCGTATTCTACGCAGGTTGCCGTTAGGCGTGATGTTCCACATATACAATGGAGTAGAGATTAAATCCGGGGCGCTGCGCACTGTTTAACTAGAAATTTCCTAACTGGCTAACGAAAGCCATAACTACTACCTTAATCCCTAACCCTAACAAAGAATACAATTGATACAATACAATTGCAACAATCAACTAAGAAACACCACCGTCAGCCGAAGAATCCAATGCCCCAAACCTGGAAGAAAATGCCTTGAGTTCGGAAAGTTTAAACCAGATTAAACCAGAAGACTGTACTTGAGGCGTAATAAACCCTATCTTACCTAACCTAACCTAATCTAACCAAACCAAACTTAACCTAACCTAACCTAATCTATATAAGCTTCAGAAAGTTTAACCCAAAGTGACAAAGTTTTTTAAAAGCGCAAAAACTAACTTCAAGATAGTGTCTGGAAGAATCAACCACTGACTTTTACTTTATAAGACCATAACATTTTTGTCGGAAGGTAAAACTCTGCTGGCAAAGAAAATGAAAATGAGAGCAGAAGTTATAAAACACTAAAGACAAGAAGCCAAATAGGATAAGAAAAAGTGGATACGAGAGTAAAGAAAAAATGTGACTAAATGGATACCAAAATAAAAACCGATTTGAATTTCACAAACTCATCTCATAAAGGCACACACAAACACACTCTAAGAAAAAAGGCTCAAAATCGCTGTAAAGTTACAGAAAAACTAAAGAAAAACATTAAGATTACAGAAAATTGTTAGAAATAAGTTTCCAGAAATTCTCTGTAATCCTTATTTATCTCCTTATTTTGTTATTTTGCCAGTAAATCTAACGTTATTTTTTTACTTTGCACGTAGTGCTGAAGTAAGGTAAGCAAAATATGATGACTGAAACCTGAAACGAATCAAGCTCATCTTGAAACAAAATGTAGGAATTTAACACTGCTTATACCAGCATCTACTACACACAGCTACTACCCAGTGGGTATCAAGCAAAGATTAGTAAGTAAGGGCTATAGTTGTGCCTTGTTTAGTATAGACCAAAACTAGACAGAGAGACTAAAGTTTGGACTCCTCCAAAATCTTCTTGCATAGCTCATGGATAAACAACAACCATAATTTGTTCTTTCAAATCTGCTTTAGTGATATTTTGGTTTAGACAATTTAAAGGTCTGTCGAGGTCTGTCGAGTATGGAATTTGGCTACAGCGTTTCTGGCTTGGTCTCAGTGTAACATATTTTAGGTATCGAAAAGTAAACCTATCATGCTAACAAAATGAGGGCGTTGTTCAGGAATGCATCATTTGTCTTACTTAAATCTAGACATCGGATGGTCGCTTAAGATTCAGACATTGTTGAACATACAAGAATGGAGGCAATTAATATTGGCGAGACTATAAGACCGTGACGGATAATCTGATATCTCCTTTGAAATAAACTGATTCTAGAATACGATATAAAGAGAGGTTGCATTCTAATATTAAAAGAATTAAAGTTAAAGCATTAAACGTTGTTCTAATTTGTGCCCCACTTTGTAAACATGTTTAGATGCTGAACAAACATGTCTTATTCCTAAACATCTAGTTTTTAAACACGTGCAATTTCTAAACATGTAGTGTTCAAGAGCCAAACATGTTAGAATTCAAACGTGTTTACAGAGGGGGGCAAAATAAGTGGTTAATTGATAAACACTTTTAGATTGTAATGTCCAAAATTGTGACAAGATAGGAGCAAGGGCATTTTAGATACACACTTGTAGAATAACAGGTCTGGGGAATTTCCGTCAGTTGACAACTTTTTTAATGCAATGGTCAGCCACCCACTGAGTTATAATGAGCTATTTACAATCCACGCTCGTAAACTGCATTAATTTGGCAGCTGTATGTGCATGTTTTACCCGCCCATTGAATACCATTAAACATTTACAGGCAGTCCCCAATCCCTTGAAATTTTCACCATTTTGTAAGGTAACTGCAGAGACTATACAATTTTGCACTTTCCTCATGAATAAACATCACAGCATCCCAGGGACCGCTTTAACCCCGGGAGTACCTTATTCTGTCCTTATGCACAGGTTCAAAGTTGTTTAATCTTGTTCATTCGTTCACAATAATATTTTTATATAAAAGACGGAGAAGAAGTGAAATTTTCTTTGAAAATAATCACATTAACAATCACATACAGAAATCGTTTACATATAAATGATAAAAATATTATAAAATTTGAAAAAAAAATTAAAGACACTTTTTTATCTCATTGAGTAACCACTGTAGCTAAATCACAAGTTTGCCTAACATATGTATACTTGATTTTACTTGTATTTCTAAGAGAAGTTGTCTTTCCTACATGCTTGGCCACCGGAACTGTAAATCGGTCCCCACTTTATGACTGAATTTATAATAAAAAAGAGAATATATTATTAAATTATAAAGATTATTAAACAAATAACTATTTAAATAGGGTTTACAAGCCATATAACCTTAACATGTCCTTTCATCTTTTTTTAAACAATTTCATTGTTTTTTTTTACCCTGAGGTTAACGACAGTCTTCATTTCTTTCAATTGTTTACTCATTTAAAACCAACTAAAAGTTTCATTTGCGATCGTGCAGCCATTTCTTTGTTCGTTTAACAATAATTAACACAGAAACGACTTCACACTTTCTTTTTTAATAGTTCTAGCGTACAGTCTTTTGCCCAGCTTAAAAATACCCTCTCTAGAACGTTTTGAACATGACGCCTTATACTTCAACATTATTGTGTACTGTACAATGTACCGTTTTCCTTCTTGCCTTCATTGAAATGCGATTTAAATTGACATAGATTGTAAAACCTCCCAAATCAATTCATTTGTTATTTCCTGTAGTAGTTCTGCAATATTATTCATAGACATGCTTCTCCTATGTAACCCTTATTATTTTATTAACTTCGAAGTTGTTCGTTTTTTTAGGATAAAGCCCGTGAAGTCTATTGGAAGTGCATTTGCCTAACGGGGATAACACTTAACAATGCACGACACCAATCATATCCTGAATATTTTAAAGAATAAATACAGATTAACTATACTATTTCAGTAAAAACATTTTTATGCATCGTCACTCTCTGAAGATGTGTTTAGACTATAGTCGAGAGCTTTAATTATCTACAGAGGAAGCTACAGAAGTAGATCTATATAAATAAAGGTTTTTTTAATTCCTCTGCAAAAATTACTGTTACAATATTCAAGTGTCTTCATTTTGAAACAATCGATTTTTCATTTGTATAGTGATTATTCTAACTACGGTGTGTTGTGTGATGTATACAGGTGTCACACAGAAAAATTGGTACTAACATCTAATTTTGATTTTTGATTTGTAAAATATATAAAAAGAAAATGGAGGAATTAATCCTGTTAAACTGTTTCTTAATACATGGTTTATTAATTTAATAGAGGAATAGTGTAGTAAGGGACATTTAAATAATTAAAATACTATTAAGGAAGAGTATTCAAACCATTCCAGATTAAACTTTTCTTTGGATTCGGAATATTTTAAGCCTTAATTTTCTGGGCGAATAGCACTGTTTCACAAGAAATTTCCTAACTGGCTAACCATAGCCCTAATTATCAACCTAATCCCTTACCCTAACAAAGAATCGGTACAATATAATGGCGACAGCCAATGGAGAAACACCTTATGAAACAATGCGCATTACTATTAATTTTTCCAAGTTTTGATAAAAACTGAATTATGTAACTTTTATTACTGTTAAAAACAAATTTTTCGTTTAAAGTGGGAGGAACGGAATGATACTTCAGAGGTCCATACTGAAACAACCTTTCGTAGAACACTAACAATAGTAATTAACAATCAAATATCGGGATGGAAACAGTCAAGAATTTTAAAAAATTTGAATATTCATTTGTTTGCAAACCGGAATGATTTCTGCTTGAAGATAAAATGCTTTTAATTCCATATCAATCCTATGATCATAATATTACATTCGAAAACAGGGGATAAACTAGATTTACAAAAACTTGAAGGTCAACAGCAGTTCCCCCAAACTTATTTGAAACAAGAGCTAAATATCAAAATTATCCTCTTATTTCTATTCAAAGTATCTTTCATCATATTTTTTTAACTTCAGTATTGCATATTCAAGGCAAACAAAGTAGTTATGTCAAGTAAATTTCATATTTGAAGAAAGATGGATGTCAGTCACATGGCTCTCAACATCCAATTATAAAACAGGACAGTCTTCTACACTACTTCAAGTTGGGGTGACCAGTGCTCTTGCCCTTTAAGTGTTAAAGCGTCTCATTGGGTTGGTTCATGAAAGTCAACAAATTTTTCCAAACCTGTGAAGTTTTCTTCGCATACCAATGACAAATGGTCAAACTGCGACAATCTCCATATCTTACATACAAATAACCGTTTAAGGAGTGATTACTTAACGGTTCAATTCGGTTTCCAAAATTAGTGACCAGACACTTTTCAAATTATACACGAAACTGTTACCGATCAGGACACCATAAAATTCAAAATTTAACTCTCCCCATAACCACGGTATTAGATAAGAAACTTTCCTCATTACCCCAGCTAAGTATAAGCATTGTCGTGTGATAGGACAGTTTAACACTATCATGAAGTTGTCCATATCAAATCAATGATCCCCACGATATAAATACAACATGCAGGTGCTACTAAGAGTATGTGCAGGGTGAAAAATAACACTAACGAGTTATCAAGCTAATAAGATTAAAGAAATGATTTCATTATCTCTAAGTGTTTATAAAAGATACATTGGTTATTAAAGATAAATGGTAAAACTTGTGGTATACGATCTGGATTTTCGGAAAAAAATCCTTTCGACTGTATTTTGACAAAAAGTTGCAATTTTTATCGACTGTAAACCGATCCATCTGGCTTACTACATGATGTTTCCGTAAGCACTGTACGTAGGTGTTATTGAAATAAGTACCGTCAAATATCCTGCAATAACGTTCAATTGTTTTACTACATCAAAACTAGAAGCCGTTCTTGTATGGCAGCTTTATAGATCGACTAACGGGCGCGAACTGCAATCGTATGAGATTCTAGTCGCAACCCCGCTTTGCTTTCCAATAATTGCTGTACACTTGTTATTGCCTCAGTTAATTTGTAATGCGATTTCAAAAACGAATATTTTCCTTAGCAACGTTTTTAACTCACATTTTTTGTTTTAAAAAGTGATTTTTGATGCATTCACTTGCTTTACAAGGTGTCATTATTTAATAATTAGGATTACACACAAAACCTTCCCTTCTTATTTGCTTTAGCCATAAAGGTTGAAAATTATCTCATGACCGCAATTAGAACCAATCTTAATGGTTTAATAGTTTTGCGGAACAGTTTATATTGGTCAATAAACCGACTAATACTTTTCAAAACAGTTATTTGAAATTTTTCAAAATATTCTGATTTTTTATTTTTTGAAGGAAAGATGGTGAAAGTGAACGGACATTTTCAAATGTTTTATTTAATCCTCTTGTTAGCTAGATTCATGCGTAGTCTTGGCGCATATATCATCATTTATATTTTTACTGTCTCTTAAATCCAATAAATATCTGAGCAGAATCTTAATTCTCATCATAAAATCAAATTTAAACTTTAGTATTCCTACAGGATAAATTTATTCGACCAGGGAGAAAATGACTAGTTTAGTCATTTTTCTCTCTTTTTTTTTGTGCAAGACGCTCCTTTAAAACAGAACATTTCTGAATGTACCGGGAATACATAGCTGTGAGATTGTGTACTATTTTAACAATAAAAGCTAGTTTTCTACTGTTGTATTCCATTATTCCACTAGTGACAAAAACGCTTCGAAACTGCAAACCTGGTCTATTATTTTTTTAACAAAATAAGCCTTGCAACTAATCTAAACCATTTTATTTACTTCCCCCTAGATGGTATACTTCGACAGGAAAGAGGGTTTATGGTTGTATATCATTTTTGAGTTTCAATGAGGAATTCCTTCTCCAAAATCGACCGCTTACTAGAGAGGATATTTGCCTGTATAAATTTAACAAAGAAGACGAGAATATGAAACTGCAATAATATGTAAACTAGCTTTGTTACAATTTTATGGTTCACATATAAATATGTGTGGATGTTTGGGAAATGATTTAAGTATTGGTTTTAATATGACGCTGCACATTTTCCGTCTTCGTTATGGGTTTTAAAAATATTTTATAGTATGTGCACATGACCAAATTGTTCAACTTAAACAATGAAAGTGAGTCCGGAAACATGTAAGAGGTTTCGATTTCTTTTGGGGAGAAAAAGCGGCAACACTTCCTTTGTAAAATCGATTTGGGGGATTAAAAATAACCCCACTTATCATTTGAACGTTTGAACTGCTACGTGTCCATTACATTTGTTAAAAAATTTTAAACAAATTGGTTTTACAGTTTACTCGGATATTTTTCCTAGGTAAACCTTCTGTTTCATGCAGTTTCAAAATGTTCTTTATCAAACAGTGACACGTGCTTCGATCATCATGCCGGTTTCCCCCTCCCATTAATAATTTGAAGGAGGCCGAAGATGGCTCAAGCTAACGCTTATTTATGTTTGAAAAAGTTCAAAGTATAACTTCCCTCACATTTGTTCTAATGAAAATGAGTAATTTAAACAAAGAATAATTTATTCTAACTTTAGAAGGAAGCATAATCCGAAACTTATTTTGAGGATGTGAGACTTGTCTGTGGAGACCTAGTGATTAATTACTCGTCATTTGAGAAACATATTAAATTTAATTTTAACTCTAGTTTATTTCACCACAGCCCTCACGTGACTAACAGGGTAGTGATGAAACACATGAAATATGTAAGCTGTATGACCAAGTATCCGGAATATCATGTAAAAAGTATCATTTTAAATGTCACTTTTTTAAATTCGTTTGTCTCCTTATTGGGCAAAGATACAATAAAACAAGACAAAAACTGACTCGACTTAGGCACTATTTAAAATGTAACGAATTTGAAGAAAACCCCCATCTTTTAAAGTACGTTTATGTCTTCAATTTAGTGGTTAAGGTTTCTGAGATAAAACTGCAATTTTTTATTACAAAATAAGGTATTTCTGGGCCAAGGGTGAGCACAAAAGAATTTTTAACACTTTTGCCATTAAATTTGTAATTATTTCTGTCTTTCCTCTCTTTATTTTGTTACATTTTTACCTTCTGAAGAAGGAGGAGAATTATTGGACAGTTGAAAGTTGGGGTAGGGTTGAAATTTGGATACTTGACAGTAAATAATAACCGACACAGGTGGAACCGATAACCTGCCATGCCCATTCATATAAATTTGTTTTGTCTATTACGAAAAAATATTCTCTGAAATGCCAACGTAAGTTAAATCTTTGGAGGACATTCTACAAGCTTTTCTAAGCTGTACGACAACAAGTCTCAACGAAATTGTTTTTGACCAGTTGGCGTTTGTTTATTAATTTTATTATGTGGCAAAATATTAATATACTGCTTTTAATATAAAAACATCGCAATCACGTGTAGTAACATTGATCTCACCAATTGTAGTCGTACCGCAGTGAGGGGAAACTATCGACCCATTGTCACAATTTTACTGCGTAAATGGGAAAAAGTTTGCATTACAAAACTTCTTGAAAACTGCATCAAACGGCAAGGTGTAAGCAAATAACAATAAGAAGAAAAAAAAAGATATGGTTTGAATCCAGGAAACAACACTATCTTTTTCATGCATGCAATCACGTGTAAATTTACATTACAGATATTCAAATACGGTGAATTTCAATTATTGATAGCTTCAGCGTTCTCCTCAACTATTGTTAAAAAGAGGCAAATAGGTGATGGCTGAAAGTGAAATCCAATTGTAAATGTCATTCATAAACAATCCACAACCGAAAACAGAATTTCAAAAGAAGCTAATTTTTGAAAGCTTAAGCACTCTTTATGTTTGCTAATAACTTAATCTCAACGCAAAGGCAGCTTCAACTTTGTACGTCCGACTCACTTGTCCATATGTTGGATAAGGCTGTTCTTTTGGCTTTGTTCGTCCACCTAATTTTACTATGATAAACGAAAATTTTAATAAATATAAAGAACCGAATGTGAAAACTATAGCCATATCAGATGGAACTCATTGTAGTGCTGAATTACATTTATGATTCACTATAATTGCATTTGGTATTATCAACTTCAGAACTGTGTTAAAATACATTTTAAGCGATACATTAAGAGTACATTTTGTTGACAGGTAGGGGAAATTTTACAACTTTGTGTCATGGATGCTTTCTAAATTGCGATAATTTTCTTACATATACTATTGCAAAAAATTCTATATAATCGGATTGGTAAAACAAAAGATGTATGTAGATGAAAGTCTACAGAATTTTTTCTCTCTGTTCTCTTTTTAAGTGATCTATCTGTTTAACAATAGATTTACAAACACTAGATTATTCTTTGTGTCTTTTATAAATGAGTAGAAATCGTCCAAGACATTTTTTCAGCTTTCAAGCGAATTTCCTTTTTCAAATTTATCCAGTTTGCACGTGACCGTATTTTGTATACAGACAGTAGCTTGTAGAAAAGCAGGCAAAAATGTAAAACGATTTTTGCTTGTTCTTCCTAGTTTTGTTTTTTTCTTTAGAATGATTTTTGTTTTGTTTTGAGGTAACGTTCTTTTGGTCTATTAATCAAGAAACAAAAAAGCAACACGAATGCATCAATAATAAACAGAACAATTTAGGATAATTATATCCTGTCAGAATAGGATTAAGAACAAAAGTAGAGACAAATCTGAAATTGAGACTGAACATTCGCTCCAAAATACCGAGAATGACTCCTTTACAATTTGATTTTCTCACTCGAAATTTAGATTGGTTAAAAGTTATACCCTGAAAGAGGGACTTTTCACTCTGCACGTTTAAAAAAAAATTTACACGTCGGTTTCCTATAAACTGTATATTCATTTGACATTCTAAAAAACACCCTCTTTTCCTTTCCTTACCATAGCAACATTTATGTGCCAATCCTTATTACAGTTTAAGAGTTCGATTGTTATTAAAAATATTGAATGAAATTCAAAGGATCACAAAGACATTGATAGAAATAAATTGTGTTTTGCTAATTAGTATTAGTTTGTAGTTTTTGAGTCATATTTATAAGCCATTTGGTGTTCCTGAATGAAAATCCATATGTTTTTAAATCGAACCTTTTATTGATTGAGGGAAAACTACCATCTATTTTTTAAATCCCTTATTTGTTGCATTTCTTAGTAAAATGACTTCTGTCAAATATATATGTGAGTATTATCAGTTTTAAAGACTCAAAAGACCTAAATCAGGTGAAAAGTTCACGCCTTATCTAGATTTTAAACGCCGAGCAACGAAATATTTATTGGATTAGCCTAAAAATTGTCCAAATTTGAAGAAGATGTTTGTTGAAAGAGTAGCACCATCAAAGGAAAAGAAAAGTGTTTAGAGCTGTTGTAAAGGGCGATGTAAATGTTAAAAACTACACATGTTTCGAAAAGTTGTAAATGAAGACACATATCATATGAAAGCTCAGTGTATGGACTGTACTAAATGATCCCTTAAACCAATCTATGCAACCAGACAAACTGATTCTTCACACTATGAAGTAAACTGACTTATCGAATGTCCATAGTCATTACATGTCAACGAGATTAAAGGATACGGCTGTAAATACATTTTCAATCAAGGGATATCAACGGGTACGAATCAAAATTGTATAGCCTAATTGAAATGTTTTACTCAATTTGTCGTCATATTAATGTAACAAATGATAAAAACATTTTGTTATAAGCTATCCAATGTGTCAGAGAGTATACAGGCTTGAAAACTCTGTTTGAAGAGTTTTAACATGCACTTCAAGTGTCCAAGTACCATCGACTCAATGGGTGTTTTGAAGAAAACAAAGTTGAAACAGCTTAAGACGTGAAGGGCTCATTCAACTGTTCAATGAAAAAGACTGAAAAAAAAACTATTTATCCGATGACACCATGCGGGTGTTGAGAGTATAAGTCTAATTGTTTTCACCCTTATTCAGGTTTAAGATTCTTCAGACAAAAATAAATAATCCAGTCTTGAAACTAAAGTGAAGTATTTACCGCTCAAATAATCGCTTTAGATTTTCGAGTAGAATCCACTTACCGTTTCTTAGACACCCTTCTAGTTTCTGGAGAGTTTTTGGATAGCGGAGCACTTCTCGAAGCAAAATCACTCCTTACCGCTGATGATTATCTCTACTGACGAAATAAAATTGAGTTAGCGGAGATGGAAAAGTTCAGAACCTCCGAGTTAGCAACTTGCAAGACTAATGGACATTAAGTGTTCGCCCTCTCAGATAAATGCGCCGTTATTTCTTGCTCTTTGAATCTAGATTTTAACTTGTCAATCACGTGTGTTAATAAGTTACAGACAGAAGTTTTCACTTGTTGATGGGTATGGAAGTGCGGAGGCGATTGCTATTGGTCGATTCAACAGCGTCGGCGAAATTGAACGGTAATATTGGATCCAAATTAAACTCATTTAATAAGTTACATATCTCACCTTAACTGGTTTTTATCGGCAAGGTATCCACCGGCTGTTGTCAATGGAAGCCTATACCATATTGTGAATATTGATGAGAAGTTGCCGTAAACAAGGACATTTTATTGTAGGTATCAACGTAGAAATGAGGGCGCTACTTTTTTGCAGGGTAGGATTTTTTATCCATTGCGATAAAGCAAAACAGTGTGTGAAACAACAGTATGGTATGCTGATGAAAAATGATTTTCTTTATCGCTGAAATGTAAATGAGCACATAGTTTTATTCCAACCATTTCTACAAAACCGTTTGATACCGTTCCATGAACGACGATAGACAAATAAAAAACATGTAGGCCTATGTATAGAAATCGAGGATAACCAACATAGTAAATTACAAAGCAAATTAGCAATGGCAGGGATTTTCAGGGAGGACAGACAGGAAATTTACAGGAATCCGGTTACCAAGCGATTCTTAGATTTGTCGGCCATTTGTGAGGTCCGCCATCTCATTTCTTTTGTCTAAATGAATGCATGAACCTCCGCATTCAATTCAAAATTTTAGAAGCTAATTTGCTTCTGATGAGGTTTGGAGCTGTACAAGCAGTCATGTAGAATATTTGTAGTCAAATTTATTTTTAAAATTTGACCCGATGTACCCCAGCAATTGCTCACCATTAGTTGGTTGTCGGGTTCGTATGCACGCGACCGGTACCGTATGTTACCACAAATGTACAAAACGATCACAAATATTATGAAAAAATCGTTGAATGCCGCAGTTGACATTTGTTCTTCTTCATTAATTTTTCAATGACCATTTATTTGTAAATCGAATGCACTAGTGTTGAAATTCAGGTATGCCGTGTGCATAACGGTTCTATTCTTTAACAACATCGTTTTTTCATGCTGTGTATAGTTAGTCAACGTTTGCATTTTAGTGCCGTGCTACCTTACTTCGTGTTTCGTGTAACTGAATGCGCGAAATTCGAGATTGTATTGTTACACTTTTAGAGGGGGATAGATATTTTTACAATGATAGAATTAAAGTATTTCTGTTGTGCCGTTAAGTTATATCAAGGCAATGCATTCCTTTGTTTTTGAGCTCATATTTATGAGCATGAAAACCCACCTTTTTGCAAATTGATTCAACGATTCCTTCATTCAGTTGTTCATTTTGTATTTTTTTTGAATAACAAGGTACAATCTATCTTTCATTAATTTGTAAAAACTAAAGGAATAAAAGAATAAATTTTCATACGATAAGTTCTTAGTTGACCCGCAGAATGACAGAGCTCTAACGTGGCCTTGTTAGTTATAAGGAAAGATGTTTACTTATCTTTAGCTGTGACTAATTTTGCGTCTAAATAATCTTTTTTTTTTAATTTTTGTTTGCAGAAATTTTTTAAATAGTAAGAATTCGTTAGACTTTCTTGATCGCAAATGTGAATAATTTTGAATAAGAGGGAATTTGGCCAAATCTTCACATCTGGGAAGTTGGTTTCATTCTTCGTTACATTTTTCACTTCTTCGTAATTCCTGACTAAAAAAGCATGATATTTTTGTTCAACTCGAAGGAATTTAGGTCAATAAACTCTACAAAATTACAGTAAGTCGTCTTGATCGGTTCATTCTTGTGAGATCACACATAGCAGGATGACGCGTTTCCAGATACTTGCGGTGGCACGTATTAGTCTTTATAGAAACAGAATTTTAACAGTAAAAGAACATGGCCGTTTCTATTTGACCCTTTTATCACTGATTTTGCTTTTAAGTGGTAACGATGAAAAAGTAAATCTTGCCATATGGTATGTCGTGATGAAATACCCTAAAATCTCTTACAGCTCTAACTCGTCTGGTTTATGTTGACTACGCACTCGACCGCTATTGACTTTTGTACCGCAGCGACTTAGCAACAAGACGTAAGTAGTCGCGAGGGTATCTCGGCAAACATTGGCAAGCTTCGCTTCATTACAAAAACTAGCAGAACCGTTATAATCACAGCCATAAGCAATCGGATTAACATATGCTCGGGATTTTTTTCGTTTTTACCGAGTTTCATATTTTGTCAAATGGAAAAGAGGTTGGTTTCGACTGGTTTCTAGAAAAAAGTAACTTTTTATCGACTGCCGGTCAAAAAAGAGCCCATGATAACGCTATCAATGTATTCGAGGTGAAAGTACAGCCATTATTATATTTCAAATAAAATTCATACATTTCTTATAAGACCGTATCGAATTAATTAGCGACACTTTGAAAGTTTGAATAGCAAAGTGCGGTTTGTTCTTTGAATGAATTTATATCCCTCTTTGTATTTGAGAAATATTAAGTGAAAGAAAACATAGAAACCGTGTATGAAAGCACAATTGAATAAGATTAATTAATGGGGCACATCTCCAACGGTCTTACAAAAGCGCATGCAACACCCAATATCACTCAATAACTTACACCCTATATTCGGTCACTGAGACCAGTCTAATGACCCAGATCTCGGTAAATTAAACCATTTTTGATTGTCAACCTCTCAGAACAGGAAAGCATATAGTATCCATACATGCAAATCACTTTCAATGGCAACAAATTATGATTGCCAAACTTGAAGAGGCTTCGTATCGTCAACGAACGGAAGGAAACTTTTAAAAGTCAAAATCGGTTTTGCTTGTGGCGATTGACATATGTGTACGGATGATTTTGGATAGAGGATGGCAATCTAATATTTCCAAAACATGATTAAGTTGCTGTTTTTAGGCTAAACCATGTCACTTTTGTGAGCGATCGGACTAAGGAAAACGTAAAGGGAGCGCGATTTTTTTCTGTAACAGAAGGCGAAGCTTCTCGATTGCCGGTATCGAATCACCATTAGTATTCATCGGCGCTCGATAGCAAAGCGTGCGGTCCCATCCAACCACTTTAGTCGACTTATTAGTTTGCCTTGCACCCCAATGAACGACTAGAGTTCGTGGAGTGTCACTTTATTACAATTGCCCTGATAAGGGGTGCGTTGAAGTCATGGGATACGAAACCCACTTCAGACTTTAAAATAGGACTCGTACAGTAAAACACCACAATACCGATGTCTTCCGGCCGACCCGCAGCCTAATGTTAAAAGCACCAGTGTGTGGTTTTCACGCTTTGCTAGTTACGCAGTTCTTATAATTGTCAATTGCTGACCTAATAATCTAGAATGCATTCAATTACAGACCTGCATGATACAACTACTTATTTCAGTGCATCGAAAATTAGCAGTGAGAAAAAAATCAAATTTTATTCTTGATACGTCACAGTGTTTTGTTTGGAAAGTTTAAAACACTTTTAATGAATCAGAGAAAAGAAAGAGAAAAATAACAAATATTGAAATTGAAAAGTATACATGCATATTACCAAAATAAGGGCATCAACTAGATTGCATATGGGGAATAAATTTTGGTATAAATTGCGATTCTTTTTACCACCCTTTATAGGATATTCACGCCAGTAAAACAGAATTTATTACAATATTATTTCCCATTCGCGATAATAAAAGTTGAATCTCGCATTCACTGGCCATAAAAAGTCTGTCACGAAGAACTGAAGAAAGCGTCTGTTCTGCATGAAATATGTTTGTTAAAAATTTTAACCGCAGTTCAGTAGAAAAATCTACGTATCAACTAGAGTAAATTAAACAGATATGATGCGATAGAAAAGTGATATTGAAATCGGGAGGAAAATTTGCTCCTACGTCGTTGTGAAGGAATTGTTTGCTCTCAAGTCATTCCCCATCTGGCGGGGTAGTACAGCGATCATTTATCGTACAGAGTGCGGCTTGGCATTGATGTCGTGAAGGAGGGTGCATGGGTTTCCCTATTTGGAAGAGGGTTTTTATGTTTTAATTTAAATGTAGGGAACATTAAGCAAACGCAAATTGCCTCACGAAATAAATCATGAACGGGACTGAAAAACGTTGTTAAAGCAAAGCTGCTTACTGGGTATGGGATGAGATCGGCATAATATTTAAGGAAATTTTGTTGGAAAGTGGGAATTGAAATTTCTTTGTATATTTTCGCAGATTTTAGTAAAAATATATCAGGTTTGAGAAAAAATAACCAAACTGTTGGTATAGAGAATTGTAGTTTACTAAGTGAACACCCATGTTTTGAAGTTTCTGTCATTACTTCAGAAACTGATGATTTTTAAAAGAAGTTTAAATGCAAAACGATAAAATTTGGTGAATGAAAACAATGAAAAAGAACGGATGCGTCACTCTTAACAAAATATCCCTAATTTTCAATGGATAATTATAACAATGCACGTACGGCGATCTTTGGGGATAAAAGATGTATTCCCCCACGAAAATTAGTGGGAAGATGCTATACAACATATTTCCCACAATTCTCTGAAACAAGAATAATTCTATGCTGTTATCTTCTAATCACCATGTATTTGAAACACTTCTTTTTGTATGTAGTTATGGCCTACTATTCCGTAGGCAACCATGGTGATGAAAATGGATAATGTAAATTCAAACTTTTTTAATTGAACAAAAATCCATTTGATATGACCATCATTTAGATAAGAAACTGTGTCAACTTTCATTCCCAGGATATTTTATTTACTTTAAACGTGATTAATTAATGGCAGGAGAGCTACAACAAGTCCAACAAAGACATACTTCAATTTTTGAGCTATCTCATTACCGATAGCTTCACCTTCTTCTGTGCATCTTTTTTTTAATATCTCTTTTCTTAAAATAATAATATGTTCTTCTTTTGGTAACCGGTATTGCTGAAAAATATTATCGTATGATAATTTTAAAGGGAATGGCTGTGGTATCACGTGATCTCATTTGACAAAATGGCAACTGTCTTTAGCAAAACAACATCATTAACAAAACAATATTCAAACAACCAAATAAAACATAGTTTCAAATAGAGAGCACGTCCTTTTTACATCATATTAATCCACAATAAATGACTACATGATTATAGCTGATAAAGGCTAGGTATTTAATTAAATGATTTCCATTAAATTAACTACATTTTGAATGTTGAACGAAATTTTCGGCCCAATTACTCATTTATGCATTTTGGGGAAATGTTTCTCTCGTATGTTTCTGGAGTAAAGACGCATCATACAATTTATGGCAGAATGGGAGCCCATTTTCGTAGTTATAACTGACGGAGGAGGGGGGGGGGGCTATCCCAAGGACAAATACATGATGCTGAATATTGTGAAAACTTTAACTACTTTCTTGTCATTACCTCATGTTTCAACAAAATATATCTTTGAGACTTAAGGTGATACCGGTATTTAAATTCTTAATTTTAAATGGTTTGAAGTATTTCTTAATAAGTTATTTTATGAAGAAAAGCCACCAATATTAGTGATCATTTTACAAAATTCTAAACACAGCAAAGAAAATGATTAACTACTAGTAGTATTTTAACTGCTACATATTTTTAAGAAAATATCAATTTTGTACTCAATTCCGAATCAGATTTTAATTAAATTTTCTATTGTTTGATATGAAGGGGATCCAGTTTGAATATGACATTATGTAAAAAAAAAATGGAATCACTTAAATAATTTGCAGTAAAATTTAAACAACAAATCTAAATGCTGACCATTAGACTGTCTTGCAATGCCCCCTCCCTTGATTTCTACGGAAAATTCTTTCAAACAAGTTTAAAAAATTATTTGATATTTAATCATGTTTTCACAAATACATGATTATTAAAATAAATTGAAATTTCAATCCCTTGCGAAAAGTGGTTTAGTCCCTTTTCTTGCTGGTTTTCCCAGAATCGGGTCAGTTTGACCTATATCTCTGAGAAAATTACGAAAGAAAAGTTCATGACAACTTTTTCTAAAACTTAAACATATTTAAAGAATAGTGGAATAACCTGACTTAATTATGTCTTACGGTAAAGATAATTGTAAAACACTAAAAACGGTGTTTTTAAAATCCAAGGCATTGATACTAGCACAAACCAACCATTCCATGCACCTGCTAACGTAAACATTTTACTTATCCAAACAGTTTAACCTAAATTTGGTCGTTTTACAAATGGCTAATATTTTCTGCTTGGCTAACTCTACGAATCGTACATCGCGAGAGGCGAAGACAAAGGAATGTGCCCCCTGAAGAAAAGTATGCGCGCTAAGCTTCTTTTTGACGATCAGAACCTTCACACTTGGGTTGCTTTGATGGGCGCTCTACGTTCTGCGGACGGTTGCCGCCAAACTCTTCGCCATATGGCGAGGCTAGCTACGGTGCGAAAGTTAAAACTTGTGTCATTAGTCGCGAGAGGATAAGTTTCGTCAGGGAGAATTTCAACGTACACTCGTAAGCCACAGTAAATGGCGCACCAGGCTCTGTGTTGCAAGGGCGACAGTCGTCGAAAAAGAAATATGAGAGTGAAAGAATTTCATCGCCCGAGGATTATTTTGGAAAAATGATAAATTAGTTATTCATGAGAGATATTCATAGATGTCCCTCAGTATCTGGAGAACGCCTTGTTTTTAAGAGGGACAGATGTACCGGTAATTTTAGAGCATGAAAAAAATCACGGAATCTCTCTCTTTCAAAAGATGTTAAAGAAAGAGCTGTCTTTTTAACGTTTTCAAGGAAATCCGAGAGGTATTATGCTACATTTTTTTTAAAAGTACCAATGATATAGTTGAGGAAGGGAGATGGTAGTTGTTCATTTGCATGACAAATTGACATAGAGTTATTAAATTTTAAACGACCTGAAGACTCTATTCTTCGTGTGGTAATGGCAATAAATTTAAAGCAGTTCTCGGTAAGAGAAAAGTTTACCGACCAAATTCGCTAATTTAAAAGCGATAATCATACACAGTTGTAGCCAGGAAATAAACAATTAGTATAGGAGGATGGAGCTGAAAAAGAAATCATTAATATTAATGAAGAAAGAGGAATCTGTCAGTGGGTATCCCTCGGTAGAAAACTAAATTCAAAATAGGCCTACAAATCATTACAGTGAGTAAGAGCAATTTTGTTTCACTGTAAAGGTTGTTGTGGTTAAAACAAATTAAGGCACTTTCAATTTTTTAAGTGGCAATTTAAAAAAAAAACGATTAAATCACAGAGAACAGAATCTTTAAAATTGATTTATTTTCTACTGAAAGTTACACATAGTTTATACTTTCAAATGCAACAAAGCGAACACAAGCAGAATATAGGTCACAACTTAAACGGTGGAAAGTATGCAACGGAAAACGATCCTACCATAAAGACTGCCAAGAGAGTTGAAAAAATAAGAGCTTTATTGAAACATGTATTGTAGACTACTAGCCTATATGATTTTATGTATTCTCATCATATTTTAAAGAGCTGAATAATTTAACTTTACCGTTTGAAAAAAAAAACAACTAAAATAAAAAAGGAATACATTTTGCAACCGTTGCGACATGGACATGGACTACCTGGCGATTTTAAAATGAATACAGCATTTTTCTTTTACAGAGAGCAAATACGTAAAGGATATTATTAATTGGTTTGTGGCAGTTCTGCCCGTTAGTGTCAAGTACACTCTGAAAAGGTCCGGTTCAAGTTGAGCGGGAAAAGAGGACAATGAACCAAAAAAAGGCAGAAATATTTGACTAGTTTCGGTTCAAAATGAACCATTTTTTGGCTAAAGAAAACCAAATCTAGTCAAATATCTGATCCTTCTTAAGTTCAGTGCCCATTTGACCCTTTTTCGGTTCGATTTGAACCGGACGTTTTTACTGTGTAAGTAACACTGGCAGGTGAGGCTCTTGAGCGCAAATAGTCAGGGTTAAAAACCAAGTTATACAAACAATATAACAAAAGCAAGCTTGAGAATTCATTGAATCAGATTCACATAGTACTTATAAGACTTGTATCTTACAAAGCGGAAATGAGTCCGATTAGGCCCTATTCTGTGTTTGAATCAAAGCCGACACTGAGGTAGTTTTCTTATCAGTTGCCAAACTTTCCATAACGATTACTTTTGATTGATGTATGTTAATAATGAAGCATTTTCAGCTCGCCCATGGATTGACAGTAATAACTCCTCTCAACTAATTCTTCAATTCATTCGGCGTCGTTTCTCTGATATTCCGTCTCCTCCAGTATAAACAGTCTACACACCGAGGATCAAAGCCCATGTGTACATTACTCCCTGCATATTTTTGTTAGTTTAGGTAAGACCGTAATTAAATGCTGATGTCTCTTTTAATTCAACATAATTTCATATCAGACTTTTTTCTTCCAGTTTCATATAAGATCGCATCTGTGGGGAGTTTGTTCCTCCCGGTACACTTAATTGCGTGTCAGCTCACTCACGATGGAGCTCTTACTGTAATATTATCAAGATTTCCCGGACTCTAATGCGCTAATAAGTATGTATTCAGTTGATATAATTTAGAAACTTCTTCCAGATTACGGGCTGACCGAAGAATACGTCAATCAGTACGCATCACAGACATCTATTCCAGTAATATGACCGACCAAATTTGTAACCAATATCACACCAAAGGTGACAAAACGCGTAGATTGGTAAACACCGCCCAGGAAACCCCTACATAACCGTTGTTTTTTACCCAACTGCAGACGAGCGGAGATGCAATATCGCACACGAGCAAATTTGGTGGGAAAATTCTTCCTAAAAAGGCCAATTAATGACTTTTCTTGCTTTCAGTGCAAAGAAAAGAGAGAAAAAAGCGGAAATTAGGGATCGGGAAAGAATAAATAAGTTGTCCATTTAGAAAGGCTGGGAAAGGAAATTAGAGGCGGTAAGTGGGAAAGAGGGGGAGATGAGAGAGAAGGATGAAATTAGACGGAGACAGTGAACATATTCTATACCTGGCTGCCCAAATGAAGAAAATAATGGTTTAATGCAATTTATGTCAAGGCAGATCCAGAAGTGTTCTGTCAATACATGTTGAAGATGCTATAAATTGAGCAATTTGCTGTCCCTTACTTTTGATTTTCCTTGAAATTTTATTGGAAAAATTTTAAGTTCTAGATTATTAGAAATAAGGATAGGCATGAAATTTGTTAATATGTCAATTAAAATGAGAAACACAAGAGGAAATTTAATATTCTTCAAAAGACGTAACATAACTGAAAAGGGTTGCGGTATGTGTTTGGCGCAGTCTTATATTAGATTTAAAGGTAGCTATTTATCACCCAGAAATTTTCAATTTTCCCAACCTTCTTACTTCTAGCCCAGTGGCGTAGCCACGGAGCCACGGGGAGGTTTTTGGGGATTAGAGCCCCCATGGCTCAACATTGCAATGCAAAAAACGCCTAAAATAGCGGTCTTTACTCTCCATCCTTAGACTTTTCCCTCATATCGTGACTAACCCCCCCCCCCCGACCCCCATTGACACCAAAACCCTCCCCATGGCACAATTCTGGCTACGCGCCTGTTCTAGCCCCTTCCATAAGCTGTCTGAAACTTATACTTTTCTTGGTACAATCCCAGCTCATTGCTTCACGCATACCAAGGTGAGCATAAAAGGCCTTGATTTGTAATCGAAACACTCCCAGTACATCATGTGTAATATGATCTACGCTGCGTTTTTAAAATTCGGTGTCAATCAAAGAGCTGTGCCAATTGAGAATTTCTGTAGACTGCTGGTTGTTTTTATGTATAATGAAAACATTCATGGCAGTACATTTTTGTAGTGGAATGTTAGGTGACCTTGGCTTTAATTTTCCACTAAAAGTTCCAAACATCCATCGGAAACCAAAATTTCGATATTAAATTATTTTATTGTTTTTAAATATTTGGGGCGATGCGCACTGTTTAACAAGAAATTTCCTAACTGGCTTACGATAACCTAATCCCTAACCTAATCCCTAACCCCAAAAAAGAATACAATCGATACAATACAATGGCAACAGCTAATCAAGAAATACCTTGTTAAGCAGTGCGAATCTACCCGAATATTTTAGGCCATAAAACACAAGTTCCCGTAGCAACACCAATGTTTAACCATTGGAATAACTTCTTTGTGGAGAGGTCATGACATCGGGAACCTACTTCCTTAGTTTTTAAGTAAGAATGAAGGTTTTAAAATTGAATTGTTACTGAAAAGAATAACTCCAAGACCAATTATAATCCAAATGCATAAATTTGGTCGAAAGTTGATTCTTATACAACTTATTAAAGTTTAAGATATTAAAAAATGACATCAATTTATTTCTAGTAAAGTACAGTTATACCGATGAGAACACACAAAGACGGCCATTTGCAATGTTCCAGTTAGTTGAAAGATTTGAAGCAAGATTAAGTATCGTATAAAAAAATGGGTCATTGATATTGAAAAGCTAGGATGAATCTTGGTGAAACATTTTTTCAGACTACGAGTATGACGAATTTCTCTCCTTTTCTTGATTTTTATGGGTGATACATTTAGTTTAATTTGTTTGTTTTTTTCAATGCTAACCACCAACATTGTAGTATGATGAGCTGAATATCATACAGAAGTGATTGAACTTAACAGTAAACGTCTTGAAACCATAAAATTTGTTTTAAGTTGTATTTCGTTGTGATTATATAAAAAAAACTTTTAAACAGGTCGTTGCATTCTGCATACGAATTGTTATTTTCTTGTCCATATAAATCACTGAAATTTTCCAGTTTGTATTTTTGGGAGAAGGTGAGGCTACTTTCAAAACTGAGTGTGGGATTCTCATTTCAGGCGTTTTGGGGACATGTTTAATTGAAAAGAATAGCGATAACAATAAATGTTCTAGTCACCTCTCTGGTCCAAAGATCATTGCTATTGTTGCTTATTTGGTTTTTGAAGTTTTCCAAAATATATAAGATAAGTTAAAATAAAACACTAGAACACACACTAAAATAGTTTCATCTACCTTTCCGGTTTAACAGATAGAGCTTGCTTTTGTTTGTTTGTTTGTTTGTTTGTTTGTTTTTTTTGTTGCAATTTTCTTTCTGTGTACTCACAGAAATTCGGAACTAACATCAAAGTAAGCAAACAAAGCTTAAAAGGAAAAACGCTGTCGCACTTATTGGAATAAGTTACCCCTTTATCTAATTTCATTCATGACTCTTTTTTAATCGTGTGACAAAGCATTTGTTACAGAATCGTTAAATTTATTCAAAGTAACTCCTTACTCAACCTGTAACATTAAACGTGAATGTTTGTGAAAATTCTTAGGCAGTTAAACATGAAGTGAGAGAATATTTCAAATATATAGCTCGTGTTTTAAAATACACTTTGGACGATTGGTCATTCACTTACAACTACAATATAAAAATTACGAAATCGCATTGGCGAAAACTTCATTTGAAATTGGGTAGATGTGCACTGTTTAACAAGGTGGTTCTGGATTGGCTGTTGCCATTGTGTATTGTATCGATTGTATTCTTTGTTAGGGTTAGGGATTAGCTTAGGGATCAGCGATCTCGTTTGTCAGTTATATAGGAAATTTCTTGTAAAAGAGTGTGAATCGCTCCTTAAAAATTAGAAGTTATAATAAAAATAAAACAAAACAAATTGTATTATTTTTTATTTTTTGTTTAAGTACAAACACGTTTTATTTTAATGTTTGCATCACGTAATTCCATTCAAAGTAAAAAAAAATATTTTTTCTGGAATTTCAACTTCATACAGAATAACCCACACCGCATTGTAGGAACGGACCAACCTTGAATAAATAAAATGGTTTGAATATTATAAGAAGCCTAATTGTGCTGTGATTGTATGTGTGTTAGAGTTGAACATTGTATTGTTTCCAATTATGTGTCTTTTGTTACAAACAGCTTCACATTGATAGATCCTGCAATAAAAAATAATGTGTTTTACTGTGGATGACGAATAAAAATAGCCGAAACTTTTATCAGACCCTGAGAATACATTTTTTACTCCTCAATACACTCTTCAAAATAGTTTGGAGAAAACAACATACTCATATTTTTCTTTTGTTTGGTATTGACAGCCAATCACATTGAAACTAAAACAAAAACGTATCACGGTTTGTATGTTGAGATCAAAGCTTAGAACATTTTTTATATTGAGAAGATAAATATTTTTTAACAAAACATGTGAATAGACTCTTATACAAAGGTCACTTATATGCTCATCATATAAAGTTACCAAACAATAGGCAAACAATAGATTAATATCTTTAATTCCTATTATTCCTAATAATTTGTTAAATTGTATTGCTTTCAATTTTGCAACAGTAACGAATACTTCCTGGTACACGTCAAGTCAATCAAAAACATAACTATAAGAGTAAATGAAAATAAACAAAGAATGAAAAGGAGAAATTTAGTGGTGCTAACATTAATCGAGCGATTGTGATTAAGTCTTAAATATTAATTCCAACAGATGTGGCAATTTCAATGCTTCTGTTTTCACTAACGTCTTTTTCCAAAATTCTTTTTTTTTAATTCATTATTAAGCTACAAAACTTATTCATCAATTGAAATTTATCTCCCGTCTTATTTCATCCTCTGTCATCCTCCTTGTCTCTCGAATCTTTGTAAAAATTTATATTTTTTCTAATAAAACATTCAACGTGCAGCTTTGCAGATATTGTAAGGGAAAAAATATATCATTCAAATCTCTCTCTGCCAGAAACCGTTCAGATTTTTTCTTTTAAAAAAGTGTGTTTTTTAAAGTGCTTTCGAAAAAATAGAGCTTAACCATTTTCTTTTCTTCTCCTTTTGCTAATTTTTCATCAATTTCGTGCACTTATAATTTCCTTTAATTGCAAAGGCTTTTACGTATGTACAGGGACATGGGTGCCGTCAAGGGACAGTGGCGCTCGCTCCCTATATTTGCAAGAAAATGTGAAAAGAGAAGGCAAGGGAGGGAAAAAAGAAAAGGTGCACTCAACTTATGCTTTGTACCCTTATCAAAATACCATGGCGGGCGCCGCCTCTTTTTAGGGTTTAATACATCGAAAAAAGATACCGTAATATTTTAAGACTACAAAACCGCTCATCGTCTAAACCTGGATCATTGGTATTTACAAGCTTAATATGCATATGCAGAGTAAACGCTTACGCATATCATACAAATAATTGCAAATTGTGAATGAATAGCGAAATTTAATTTATTTATTAGGAGGGAAATAACTTGAGTACTAAAGCTAGTTGAACAGTATTTAACCATTTTTGTTATGGCTATGGTGAACGTAAATTACTACATGCGTTTGCATTGACCAGAAACGAAAAACATTATTTCCGTAATTCCGCTTGTCTTTGCTTTTTTGTTCAAAATGAATTGCCGGGTTTTAAAACGCTGTTGTTGCTTTTCCTTTTTGCCTATATATTTAAATAATTTTTACTTAGAAATGAAATTTCAACCACAATTCACCATTGTTTATTAATATACCGTAAAATGTGTAAGTATTGTTTCAGTCTACTTAATTCAAATAATTTAAACTCAAAAGGGAACAATTTAAACAAAATATTTTACTCAATTTGCAATTGAAATAATGGTTTTCAATCACACATGGATTTTTTTATTAGAGTTACAAGGTTTGTTGCTATCAGAAAGTTGTTTAAAGACTTGGTTTTCAGTTAAATGAAACACTGAACGCAAGTTCTCGTAATCCATTTAAATAACTCTACAGTTTCAATTTTATTCTAAACTATCAATACTTAAGGCAGTTGTTTTACGGGTCATATTTTCAATTCTTTATGTCAATAAATATTAACCAAGCTGTAATTTCATGCACGAATGCTTCAATTTTTGTCTCTCTCCTCGTGTACTTTTTAAGCAAGGCGACCAGTAATGGCAGAAGCACCATAGTTAATCTATGGCTTTTCGTTTAACAAACTCCTGTCTTTGTTGATCACCTAACATCAATCTCGAGATTTCTGTGACAGACAACTCGAAATGTATAATTGATAACCCCCTCGACTACGATCTGTTATTTATCCTTCTTACAACAACTCCATTCAGCTATAGCGAATGAATTGTAACAAACTTAGCAAAGATACTTTATCTTAGAGTAACGACTTTGATGGAAAATGCTATCCCTTTATGAATAATACAGTTTTTTAGTAAATGGAATTTAAAAAATGTTGGCCTTTAAGAATAAGTCTTATCCTTGATTTGGCTCTGAATAATCAAATTTATCTCATTCTGTAAGCGTTGATGTCACGTGTGCAGATGCGATATAGGTAAATGAATATTTTATGAAATGATTTCAGAAACAAAATGAAACTGTAAACGAAGGGACATCTTGGCAATATTAAACATAAAACTAGGAAAATAAAAATAGTTTATAGGCTACACAGTAAAAGAGTTAAGGAAAATTTGCGGTAACCATACACTTCAAAACCTCGGGCTCCTTTTTCGTTCATAATATTCAGAAAGAAATTTAATGTTATGTGAAACGTATTAAGAGATAAAATCGATTACTTTCAACAAATTGCTATCCATAGATAAAAACAATCTTTGCTTGGAAATTTTGCATTATTCGATTTTCAAGGTTAAAAGGCTGTGATAAGATCAGTAATTTGTTAAGAAAGGGAGCTACATAAATTTTAATACCAGTTGCCTACAATTTTACGAAATGCTATTCATGGGAACACGACTAACTCACCTGAAAAACTGTGGAAACAACATAAGCCATCAAACGTTTTTAAAATGCCGGCATCAATGAGAGAAACATTAATGTGTGTCAGATTGATCTCTAAATTGAGTAGTTATGATTGACAAATTAGTTTTAATGGGTTGAGTTTTGTTGTAGTTGAAAATTAAATATTGGTTTTATATGATCAACTTATTTGAATGTTTGCAATACCGTTGGTTTATGCATGGTGTATACAAGATTGAGATATCCATTTAATATTTCTTCTCTAGAGGAAAATAATAATAATCACAGCTCGTGGGTATGTGCAAACACGGTATTTACTTTGTATGACGTCACCAAAACACGGGCTTGAAAACACATCTTAAATAGGGGAATACGATTACATTCGTGACATCTTCAGTTAATTTCCATGTCGGAAAGGAATGATTGATATTGGTATCGCTTCGAATGTTACGTCAACATTACGTGAATGTAGGAAGAAATCTATTATGCGGTATTTTCCTAAAATAACAAATTATTACAACTCGCTAAGTTAAAGTGATTTTTTTATTGGGCACAAATTTCATTGACTTTAAAGTATGCAAAAAAAAATCTCTTTCAAGAGGTGAACCTCTGCATCTCAATATCATATAGCCTTCGGGAGATACTTATGTGTAATGCATTTTTCTTGAGATCAAGCGCATTATGGGAAACCTGTGTTCTCATCGTGGCACATGAATATGATGCATTCAATTTATTTATAATTTATTTATAATTTTAGTGCAGGGAATATTAAACAACATTGTGTTTTATGGGCTACATATATTTTAGGGTAATGCTATCTGGAAAGATATTCAAACATCTCAGCTGTATCATATTTCAAGGACAAACACCGCATTAAATTATATAGAAAACAACAAGAATCTAAGACAACCTCTGACATAATAAAACTCGGAGGTATCTTTGAATCAGAAGTTTCTTTAACAAAAATAACCAATCTTTAAAATGAGATATCTTTAGTAAGGGAAAGGGTTTAGAGGATATGATCTTGATTCTTTTTCTTCTTACGAAATCCTAATGAACTTTGAAATTCTGGTATGATGTAAGTGGTTGGCGGATTTCAGCGTTTTAGATTGAATTATTCATTTTTCAGTGAAACATCAAAATGAATAACCTAGATAAGAGTATTAAATGTTATCTGTTACAATAAGGATTACACACCATTTATCCGGAATAAATTCTTTGGGGATGAAAATATGAAACATGCAATATTCAAAAATATTTGTGAAAACACGAGTGGATTCGCTTTTTTTCTCAACTTAAAAAATATGTAATTCAGACAGTGGGGGTAAAATATTATAGTTAAATTTGCAAAACAAAAGATATTAATTTTAGCTATTTGCAAGTGGAATTACTCCGATTACACCAATTGGTTGGAAACGGGGCCGTAAAACTCCGTCTAACCTAAACGGTTCACAAAATTTGGGAGTGAGTTTTATTTTTAAGAATGAAAATGATCATAAATGAATAAAATGGCTCTGAATAAACCAATAATAAACTTCCCTTACATTCCACGATTATTTGTAAAGACATAAAGTAAGTTGTTGCTAGTCTTAACTTCAAGTGGACAATTCAATGGTCTGTACAGGACAAAAGTGTCTGTAGACCCGTTGTTTGTATACAAATCCTTATAGTTGTAGATGAATCAATTGAGAAGCAATTGATTCTTCCTCAGAATCCTTCTCAAAGTTCAACTATGTCCTCTTCAAAGTTCTCCTCCAATCTGAAGAAGCCACTTAAGCACCTCCTAGTTATCTCGTCGTCTTGTATCGTGCCATCTCCCTCCTATATTCAATGTATGCAGTATCTCTAGATAGAGAGTTCGGCCTTTTTTGCTCATCTTTTCTACGCAATGGACATTGTCACTATACGAGACTTGTAAAATGGAATTCACCCACAACGTGCGCATCAAGGCAAATAGTGTAAAAAAAAGATGTAAAAAAAAATACAAAATGGAACGAATCATCAGAAGCAGAGAAGATTAAAAGAATTGTAAGGCTGTAGGAATCATTGAGTAGGCAAAGTGTTGCCTGTATACCGACCTGTCTCTTAACGATAATTGGCGGAAAGAGTAGTCTTTGAATAGTACTAAGTGCAATGTTCAACCAGAAGAAAGACAAAAAGTGATGTTATATTTTGTGTATTCATGAAATCGGGCGTAAATCGTCCAGTCATCCGTCTAGAGCTCATTGATGGCTTGTATCGACGAAACGCGATTTTGTCGACGCGGGAGCCCTCGAGCTTACCAGCCAAATAATCGCTTCGATAGCACGCGGGCGTGACTAATTATCGCCTGTCGTACGACACATGTTTAAATCGACGTCTTAGTTAACTTCGGCGCTTTGCGCTTTCATGTCGAGCTTTAAATTAACACATCTTCCGTTATTTGTTTGTTGAATAAAAAAACTTTTGATCGGTGTTGCTGTCGTTTTACTGTGTTTGATAGTTCTTTATCATAAATACATTAGGACCGTTTTGACGAGGTAATCAAAATCTTCCGTCGGACAGACCGGCAGAGTTAAAACACGAAACGGCATTAGAAATTTATCAATATGGTCCTTTTGTAAAGGAAAAAAGGTGATGATATTCGATTTGGCGACAACTTAAATTCCCTGCGGAAAAATTACAATACGCATCATTTAACCCCTCATAAGATTTGTCCGGTCAAAGGGAACTAAATGCGATCAATAGCTATGAATGTTGATTTTAATGGAAACCAGTGCATTTTCTTTGCTTAGAATCGGTTGGTTAACTAAACTTGGCGTTTATTTGGTAAGAAGGTTAGGTCAGATATTATGTTACTTGTCAAAATGGGATGGCAAAACTTTGTGAGTTCTTGAAATATGTATTTTTTTTAAAAGAACAGTCACGCATAATCCCTGAAATTAGTTTGTACGAATATTTTTTTCTTGTTACAACGTTAAAATCTTGTGTGGAGCAATGTTTTTGCTTAAAATTCAGAACAGATAATTTTGCACAATTTCAACTAGGTTCGATAAGATCAATACAAATTCATACAAAGACTGACAAAAATAATACAACGGAACAAATTGATCTATTTCCAAAACTTAGGTCAATGAAATACTTAAAGTAAAATGTTGCCTTAGTAGCTCATCACATAGTCTGACATTATGCAAATTAAAGGTGTATTACAATGATCCAAAGTTAAAATGCCCATCTATAACGTTTCTGGAACATGACCTTTCAAAAAAGCGATTATTTACTTTATAAATCCTGTCAAAATTAAATTCGAGACATCAACTTGTCATCAGGCATCATTGGTCGTAGGATACGTTGACTCTGCAAGTACACCAGTGATGCGTTTAATATTACTCCTCTATTTATCCTCTGGGTAAGTCACCGGTACAAGGGGAAGCAAATTAGACACAGCAAATTTGGAAAGATCAAATAGAACGATCGCCGGCGGCTAAACTTCCCTTATAGTGCACGTACTTACTAAAATGCTCAGTTAAATAAGAAAGCGACAAAATTGCTTCCCGTTTTCCGGCCTTTCCTAATAACAACTTACGACGTTTTAGAAAAGGCCTTTGATTGATCGATATTTTTGTGCTTTTTTTCTTTGCCAGAAAGCAGTTGAGAAAAAAAGTCATAAAGTTTGTGACGAAGGGTACTCAAGAAAGTGACAATCAAAGGCAAACGAAATGTACTCGAGTAGAATCTCATATTTCCCGCCTTCATTTGTCCTCCCTAGATTTCTCCTTTTGAAGCAATCTCGTCAGAAGAAAATAAGAAGTGGTTTGCTTCATTTGAAAAGAAATGTAAAGCGAAGGAAGAGGGTGAATCTGCAAGTCAAAGAAGGGTTGCATAGCCATGTTCGAAAGTGGAGTGTGAAGTAGGGATTAATGCAGGCCGAATGACGCATACAGATTAAGATTCTGCAACATGTAACAAGCAGAATTTGGAGGCTTGGTCCCGTCGCGACCTGCTCTGGAACCACATTTAGACGGCTGGAGAATCAGATATTTCGCTCAAGCGTGAGTCACTAAGCAACAAAAATCGATACTCAATTATTGACGACGGGTTTTTTTCTCTCAAAATAGAGGGAAAATATATATGCTTGTGTAAGTCATTTGAATGCAGTTATCACACACACGACCGAATACGATTACACACATGATGTATTTTATGGCTGAAGAATAAATTTGCATCATTGATGTATGTTAACAGATATTTCCTCCATAGTTTTTAACATCTCATGTATAAAAATTTCGTGGCGATAAAGTAGGATTGCTCCGAGCAGGAGCTAGCTAAAGGTTACATTTGTTTCAAGTTTCTATTGGGAACAATTTGTTATACATTTATTTTTTACGAATACTGTTGTAAGTCATTTGTTGTCAAATAACATTTGTTAAATTGTGGGTCATTATAATTGTGTTAGCTATAACACGTATCTACATCATTATACAACTAAAAATTGACGAATTTATCATCTTTAAAGGAAGAGAAAAGTTTTCTTGTCTTGTAAAAAGGTATGCTTTTATGCGATTTTCATAGCAAGATAGCATCTAGTATTCTGGAGTATGTTAAAGCTTAAAACGCTTCAATTTAATGGTAATTATGGATGAAATATTATTTCCGTACCTTTAACAGAAAGCTCACAGAAAACTCGACCTACATGGCTTGTTTTTTCGTTGTGTGCATCCGTTCGCAATCTCGGGCGTCTAATCACTCGCAATATATGCGATGAATACATTGTTAAAAAGATACTTTCACTAGACGGTTGCACTCTGCAAACTGGAGAGCTCCTTTCACGAATCAAATGCGGCATAAAATAGAGCCCTCTTACTATGCAGGGGAAAAGTGACATAGGAAGTCATGCATACGCGCGATAAGGACCTTGAGCTGGATCTTGCATAATCAGGGGAAAAGCAAGGGTTTAAGCGCCTAGTTCTTAATTCTTTGAGCATTTTGCTCAAACTGCGAGAATAGGAATGTAGTTGACAAGGAAGAGGTCAATTTCAAAACCATGTATGATATCAAGTTTTTTTTGACATACAATGACTATAGGTCTATACAGTGTGCTTTTGCTGCACATAATTTTGAAAACAAAAAACAACAGCATGAGGACTTCAGTAAATGTAAAGTTTTGCATCATTTTATCACTGTCTATAAAGGAAAATATTGTGTGTATATGTTTATATTTCTGTTAACTGAATAAAAGTCGCTCTGAAAACGTAGCCAAACAATTAGTCTTATTAGCTATTTTAAGAAGACTTCACTTGCCACGTCACAATTCAAATAAAATGTTTTCGAAGGGTGTGAGTCACATCATTCACTCAGAATTTGATCGTCCTGCATTCCTCAAAATTAAGAATTATGAAAGAATGAACATTCATTAATTCATCCATTCATTTATTCATTCATTCATTAATTTATCCATTCTTTCATTCATTCATTCATTCACTCATTCATTCTGGAAAAAACTCCATGTTCAGCCCGACTTTAAAGTAGAATTACAATGGCATTTGCCATCAAAGAAAACAGCCCAAGTTTTCTCTCCAGCATTCCTTAAGGCTTACTTTTGAAGTGTGCCAAATATGAAGTAAAACTAATGACAGGAAATGGTATAAATTTGGGGATAAAACAGCCCATTTTTCATGATAGAAATCGAACATTTCACGAAAAGAACTGCAGTGGTCACGTGTTCCAAGTTGACCCGTGACGTCACTGTGAAGACTCATTCTTATCGTGACCTAAGCTTGTTTACATGGTGAAGTGCAGTGTATACATACACACGTGCAAAGTATATGCAAGCTAGCGTTAGTTGTGGTTGTACAGTACAGCATGCAACGTGAATCACATCAAACCAAAAAGGTTTCGCTGTTGGACTAGAACTACGAATTGACGCAAAATGCCAAGAAATTGTGTTGTTGGGGATGCACCAGAACAAGTGCGGATCCTCGCTGAGCTTTTTTGATTTTCCGAGCGTTGATACCAACGATAAGAGCAGGAAACTCTGGATACGCTTTGTGAGGGGGACGAGAAAGGATTTTGTGGCACCTGGGGCCGTTCCACAAAGAGTTACGCACAATCTTAAGTTTGATTCACCATACTTAAGCCAACAGTAAATCATACTTAAGATCGTGCGTAACTCTTTGTGGAACGGGCCCCTGGTGTTTCTCACGGAAAGAACGCAAAGATTTGTTCTGCACATTTCACCGAAGACGATTGGGATCCACAGTATGTTTTACAGAAAAAGATGAACGTCAAAGTGAAACCTAAATTGAAGACACTGGCTACTAGAGCGCCAATATCATTGAGCATGTGGTGCGTACACGATTTGGGAATTTCAGTAACGCAACACAATCTTCAACAGTTTTTCGAGGAAAAGACGTATCTTTGTTGCAGTGTCGTTGGAACCATGAAAAATAAATAAAAAAATTTCAAAGGCTTCAAGAAGTGGGGATCGCGGCAAGAATTTCGGAAGTGGATGTTGAACACATTCTTGATCGGTCCAATACACCTGCACTGCGTCAAGTAATGGTGGTGCTCCGCTTAGATATACTCGTTCGCACTCAGCCCCCCCCCCTTTTCCATTCCGTCGCGCCGCGTTCTTAGTGTTAATTTATGTACAACCGTGCATACAGGCTCATTTCCAGTTATTACTTTCCATTTCCCCAACTTGGCAGTGGTATATCTAGTAATGTCCTCATCATTTTACAATTTACTCAGTTTTTACTAGAATGAAACTTCTATTGAAAAAAGCTCATAAGGCGACTATCGAAGGTTTATATTCTACTTACAAGCCTAGGAAATGCCATTTCCAGCAAGGGGTCGCGATTTTCCAATATTTTCTCAACGCTCCCTGCCAACTGATGGGGTGGAAGCGCTCCGCTATAGTCTTTCAGACAGTCACCATTTCTCACGCCCTCCGTCCAAATTTACTTTACACGAACTCCTTGAGACTTCTCCCTTAGCCTCACCGGTGCCAATACCCATATCATAGTGGGAAAAGGTTTTGAGCTAAAATTTCTACTGTCAAATGTAGCTATGAAATCGGAAAAGAAAAGCTGCAAACAAATGGACATAACAGACCCCTTCACTAAAGGATAACGATGATAGGAAGAAATTAAACTCCTTTAGATGTCTGAAAAATGTTATCACACATTAGGGAGGTTAAGAGGAAGGGCGGGTTTGGTGAGGGGGAGGTGCATGTCGGGTGGTTAGGTGCTGCCACCCTCATAAGTTTTAATACGCCCCCCCCCTTCGAAATTTTGTGTATTCTTATAGTGGTGAGGCCACATATGCTCGGAAAATACTCTTTCAATACGGTTTCAAACAATTACATCCCTAAAACCTAGCCCGGGAGGGGAGGGGTGATTACCGTGTAGAACATTGCCGATACCGCTCTCTTACAATTTGACCAGTGAGAAGTGATTAAAAGTGATTTTAGGGGATTAAATGGGTGTCTCTTCTTCATTCCATCCACTGCGTACAGCACTTATTAAACGTTTTCGTAGCCTATACGAATTTCAAAGCGCGCCTTTCACAGAGAACAAGAAACTTTTTTGAACTTCATTCATCATACACAGACTCTTCTAAGTACCTACGTATATATTTTACTTAAAATTAAAAAAGGAGAGAAAGAGAGAGAGAGATAAGAAAGGAAAACGAACCAGTCTAGAACTTGGAGACGGCCCTGATTGGCAGGGTTCGCGGCAGGTTGTTCTTCTCTGGGTTGAGCTCCTTCAGCAAGGACAGGTTCAAACATGTAAGGGTTAGGTCCCATTCTGGGTACATGACCTTCCGCTCCATCCTCTCCTCCCTCAAGATCAATGTCATCATGTTCATCATTTTCTGATTCATCATTTTCCTCTGAAGATGATGATGAATCACTAAATGGAGAATCCACACTTTCTAATTCAACATATCCCTCAGCTGGTTCTTCTTCGACCTCGGGGTCTGGTTGGTTGGAGGCCATTCTGACCGCGGAATGTCGATGGTTGGCAGACTCGAAGGTGAGTTCTCCTATATATACGGGACTATCCAAACACTTGGTGAGCTTGTTTTGTTTCCCGTTTTAATTTTCCTTTTCAGGGTTATGACTTCAGTGAAACTTAGCACGCAGTATAATTAGCACTGTTACCGAAATATCGGGACCGTACAAGCGGGACATCACTGCAGTAAAACAGCGTAGCTTGCATTGCCTACTTGTATGCTTTTGTGTATTGGATCAACACAGTTGTTCTCTCGTAGCCTTCTCCAGGGACTATGGAAGTTTATTCACTTTGTTATGGATTGAAAGGGTTTTCTATTTCGTTTCGTTTTTTGTTTTCTGGATGTTTATATGGGTTTAATACCTTTCTCGGATATGTGGTAAGTTGACTGTCACGATTTCGTTCACTGTGACTCGGGCCACTTGTGTGATTTTCGGTAGCCATTGTGTGAACGAACCAAGCAGGCAGGGCACTGTTCTCAATGTGTTCTTCTCATTCAATTGATAAATTAGGCCTAATTAGTCTATGTCGACATTTGCGAACATTCTACAGAAAGTAGCTCCCATAACCCGTGAAGCTTAACTGGTTGTGAAACTGAGGTATTGGCGAACTGCCCCAGCCTATTCTATGCAGGGACTTGCATTATCTAGCTAGCGGTATTGGAACCGAAAAGGTGAAAGTGGTATTATCGTTGCCAAGAGGTAGCCTATATTTGCAGATTTTGATATGAACATGAATAACGTGATTTTCATAATCCGCCCGCAAACCGCGGGTTGCCAACTGCCTGGACATTGATTCGAAGTCACCTGCAATCTTGCACAGTGGTCGTAGTAACTCAACACAGATGTGTACGATTCTTTGCACCACAGGCAGAGAGCTCGACTCTTCACAATGACGTCACGCACTGACCCGTGTGCTATTCGAGGTCATATCGGTGTTCTCAAATTGAGTGAATTCGGTTGTGTTGAGTAGGAGAAAACCCACGTTTTTATTCCCTTCGTTTGTGACTTTGTGAGGAGTTATTTACAAAAATCAAAAAGGATGTTGTTAAGTAACAATTGAACTACAATCTGTGTAAAAATGAGAGGTTTTTGTTTCTGTCATTGTAATTCTACTTTAACCAATTGGTTGGGAACTGGACTTTAAAACTCCATCTAACCTATCCTAATCTTTCTTTCATTCTTTCATTCATTCATTTATTTATTCATTCCTTTGTTCATTCACTCATTCATTCACTGGTTCGTTCAACATTCATTTGCAAATCGTAAATCAATTAAATACCCCATCTTGACGTCATGTTAGTTCATTATGAGAACTATAACATTAATTAATCTTTTTTTTACGAACTGCATCATTTACTCCTTTAAATTCTTTTACATTTAAAATGTATTGCGTTATTGTTTTTGTATTTTTGATTCCTTGTAGAAGATGCAAAAGCTGTTAAGTCTTCTTTAACAATGAAATGCAAAATAAAAAACATTAAGTAGTCAATTTGCTGTACATAACATATGTTAATAAATTGTAAATGCTAGTCCCACATTCTAATTTTTTTTTGAAATTGTTCTTCTTATTTCAATTGAATGCTCTTAGTATTGGAAGTAAAATGTCTGTAATTTCACAAAATGGTCGCAGAGCTTACATTGTGAGAAGAATAGGTGGTTCCAGAACATCTACCGTATCCTTTAAACTTGACAAAAAAAATAAATAAAATTACCCAGTAAAACAATTCGAGATTTTTTACTATTATATTTTCAAATGATGTTACTTTCAACTACTGTTTGTAACAGGTCGATGGTTTAGATGAAAAATTATAAAAAAAAAATAAATCTATTTGTTATCCTTTACCAGTAATCACACTTATTTTAATTAGAACTGTCTTGTATTGTCGTATTGGACATGCCATTTGTCAGAAAAAAAAAAGAATAATAGTGATGATTAAGCCAATGTTATTTAATATGTTATGAAAAAAGTTACATAACCACGAGCAATCTTTTAAAGAAAAAATGTAATGGAGTAAGCAAATGCAAATTCATGGTTGATATTTGCACACGTGCGTCCCATACAAGTCATAAGTATAGAGGTCGTGCACCTGACATCAGCGGGTTCCAATTTAGCATACTGCATGAAACTGATAATGGTCAGTACCCATGTGATCGATACGCGCGCACCATTTGCACCTTAGTACTAATTGTTGTACAATGGATGCCTGGATGGCAAAATAGAAAGACGCGCAAAGCAGTGACGTCGGTCCATGAACTCGAGAAGAATAGAACGCAGTTACAACGTACACACTGTGCTGCATATCCGTATCAGTATATCACTCTATTCACAAACAATTAGAGGTCGGAATTACCCCATGACCACCGACCTGTTATATACAACCGTGACTTTAAAAATGTTCGATTGATAAAACGCCATTTTGAAAAATATATTTATCATAGAAGACTTAATTGTCAATTGTGTCTGAAAGTTTTATAATACCACTGTAAACTAAACAAAAAAAATGAAATTTCTTGAACAGCCAAAAAGTCTTTTCGAATTTCCAAATGATTTTCTACTGCTAGTTTTCGATGTATTTAAAATTGGAATACAGAGTTCTTTTCCCCGGTTAAAATGATTTATTACAGTGTATTAAAATAAAGTGCAACAAAACACTGCCAGTGGCGCAGACAAACCAGATAGCAAATTATATTTAAGAACAATAGTGTTACGTGTTCTACTCTCTCTAGCTCCCTAAATCAATTTCTAAAGCTCTTAGTGGGTCTTTCTTATCAAACGAATAGAAGCAAAATTCTACCTACTCGGCTAATTGGCAGAATGAAAATTTATTAAATTGGAACTTGATATTCTTGAGTGAATCCATTGAATTTTGAGTTTATTTTGAAACGAAACTTCTCAGTGAAGGTTATATAAGGGTCTCACGCTGTTTCATAAACTCTAAATGAAACACGCATGAAATTAATTTTTGTCTTTTCAAAGGGGTTAAATTGTGTTAAATTAAGCTTTCCCTCCTTTCGCTTCAATAATGTTTAGCGTGATTGAACTTTCAAAAGTACTTACAATCACCAGCATCACCTGAGGATTATTTTCGATTGTTTTGACACATATTGTCTTAAGGTTATTATGTTGATGCCGCGCTGTATCACGTGACCTCAAATAGTGGGACGGTTCCTCAAACGTATTTAAGGGTGTGAATGTTATAATTTAACATGCTAACACGAATATGAATAAAATTCAAGTGTTGAACTCCCCTTCCCTGCAAGAAATGAAGGTAATGCAAATTCAGTTTTAACTTAATTTTTTTTATGATCAACATATGAGAGGCTAAGTAAATTACGCTACACAAACTAAGAGGAAGTAAAATAATGGATTTTTTGCAATACACTGAATGAATTTAAGTAGTTCTTCAAAAATTCGATTGACCAATACTTTAATGGTATATGTAAGTGTGACGATTAAGTGTTTCATTGTTGTCAAATAATTGAACGATTTGTTTCATATAATTGAACGATTTGATTGGAAAGATTTATACCCAATTGAAATAATTAATGCAGTGCATTGGTGCATATATCCTTCAAAAAAGAATTCATGGTCTTAAACCATTTTAAAATGTTAAAAATTAACTCTTCAAACTTTTTAAATGACGTTTTGAAGCACTTACTGTAGCCTTAAGCAATTGAGAAGTTCAATTAAGCCACATTAAAACACTTTAAGCATTGTTTTAGTCACCAACTTTGGCTTATGGATTCAAGCTCAGTCATCAATGGAAATAAGTTTAAAAGTATCATATACTTTACTTTGTGAGTATGCTCCACATTAAAAATAACGAACATCTCAAGTTTCTAAATATAAAAGAACCCCCTTCCTAGCTTTAATTTCTTTAGTTTAAAGTTGACAACAGTAACGGCTATTTTCTACCGAAGTCACTAAAGCTTTGTCCACGTTTGATGTTCTGGGATTACTATTACATTTTCATCACACGTTAATTCAATTAATTCAAAACTTGCTAATTTGGTTGTAATTCGCTGTAGGCACATAAAATGATGAAGTCGGTAAGTCTAATTGTTAATCATTTGAAACATTTGTTCTCTTATTATAGATATCCATTTTATTCTGTTGCTAAAAGTGTAAGGATCAGTGATCAGTAATAAAAGTTTCCGCCTTTCGGCAATTATTGAAATGGAAAGAAAACATAGTGGCAGTGTTCTAGCCAGGCCGTTCAAACTGGGTGCTGCACCCAGCAACACCCTGTTTGAATCTCATTGCCCAGTTTGAATTTCATCACACTCATACTCTAAACATAGAATACACAGTGTCAGATACATAACATTCCGTGGAGTGATTGTACTGGCATTGGTGATAACCAAAATCATGTAACTGACCACAGACTGTCATTTAGATTTTGAGATATGTCCAACATCATGTGAGAATGATGCAATATCGATGAAGGCCCACCCGGTTTGGCATTTTTCCTAGCTAGAACCCCGAGTGGTCATGACCAACGTCATTTTGCCTCTTTACCCACAATTCGTCGAGTTGAAGAACTAAAGTTATTAAATTATGATGCATATTCGGTAGTGCATTGTCATAGACACCCTTGAGGAAACCCCAACATTTATTTCACTGTAAAAAATTCTGTAGATAAACTGAACAAAAAGGAAAGAAAGGCATAAAAAGAAAACGGGAAGAGTGCTGTCAATATGTTTAAAAAATGACACTTCTTTTTCCATATCCGCTTAATCTAACTTTTTGAGGGTCAGGGAGCCAGTCTGCTCATCGAGGACCTTTTGCCAGAGTATACGGTATTTCTACGGTACTTCTACGGTATTTATACGGTATTGTTTTAGTTTTTGTTCTGTAATTCTACAACATGTTTGTGGAATTTTTGTACAGTTAATAAGATAAAAACGCAATTTAGTAAGAGTCTGTTTCCTGAAAACCTTTCCTTTGTTACAGACTAGACTGCTAAAGACTTTATACTGCTAAAGAAGTTTAACTCCCCCCCCCCCCCACCCCGAAAGAATTCTGGTTTTCCCCAATTAGGATCATTTTCTTGACTGATCATATAGTTTGTGAATGCAACTTCATTTTCTGTGGTTGACATTGCTGTTTTACGTGTAATTGAAGTGTTCCATAGACTCCTTTCCAAATAGTGATTACAAAGACTTGTGGGATAGCGTTTTTGGTGTGGGCAATTTTTGGCCAAAGCAAAATCACATTGACAAAAGTGATGTGTACCAAAAATCTATCCCACAATCCTTTGTAGTTGATATTTGGAAAAAGGTTAATTTAGATGCCAATTCCGGATAATGGCCTCAAAATAAATTGTGTTTTGGATGACATAATCTCGATCCTGGTAGAAACAAGATTAGATTTATAACACTGTTAAGGCTCATTTCTCTGATGTTAAACCTTTCGATTACTTCAAAAGGGTGAACGCTTTACAAAGTTCAGATTTATGACGTAAAGACAGGTTAGGATAGATGGATTTTTACGGTCCCAGTTTCCAACCAATTGGGTCAAGTCGAGATGACCTCTTTTCCAGTTGTGGCTCACTGGATTGATGTCCCTACTCCATTAATTATGTTGAGTACCAAGCATAATAGCAGTAGGTCCCGTTTTTCAAGTCTTCGGTATGACCCGGCCAGGACCCGAACTCCCTACCTCCCGACTTCATGTCTGATGCTCTAACCAATTGAACATGCAGCCGATGTAAAGAAAGCCACTCACCGCCCAAACCACTGTATTTCATGGGAAGGAGGGGGTAGCAAATTCTGTAGTCAGTGCTCTTTGACGTGAAGTCCAAAGGTTCAGAGTATTATTACCAGGAAATTTACAGTTCCTTAACGACTTACTGGTATTCCACAATATGCAGTGAGTGTTCTGATTACAAGTTAGGATCTTAAATGTTCAGCATGATATAGACGAACCCGGACAGAAAGTGATGGTCTGATGTCAGTCGGCCATAACTGGGGTCCATCACCTTTTAATCTTTCGATTTCCTTGCTTACCTCTATAATGGATGGTTGTAAACGACATTGTTACTTAATTCCTTCAATTTCACTGAATATGGGGGTTTGAAATTCGTGTAGACGATATATAAAGCTCGATTCAAGGCTTATGGACCCCACTCCTGGCTGCGCACAATCACTAAAAACAAGCGCGAATCGGATTCGTCTATACCCAAAAGCAGTGAACAAAATAGCTCAAGATTGTGTCTGCACAAGAACGAGGTTTGGACTGTCGGTGAGAGGGGTTAGAAACAAATACATAGGAAGAATTGTTTTCAGCTTCACGTGTTTTAAAGATATTGTGACATGTGGGCAAAAAGCCCTGGCTTTTCTTAAGAGTCAAGTGGTTCAAGGCTTCTGAAAGAAACGACTGTTGGAATTATGTCAATATCTTTTACAGTTCTCAATATATACCTCCTCAAAATTTGAATGTGTCTGAAGAATCTTGTTGCGAATACAAAAATAATAATGTAAGTGTTGCACTGAGTTAAAATTTCCTTTGTTAACCCTATGTTTATTCATCTTTAAATTACTCCTCAGATAGTTTACGGCTTGGTAATCGGTACTAATGATTTCCAAGGAAACAATTTAAACTTCCAAAACCAAACCCTCAGGATTTACTAATGTTACATCTGTCCTTGAAAGAAAGATTGCAAAAACAGAGGATAACATTAGCCATATCTCCTCCTCAGCATCACAAGATTTGCATATTGGGCTCATATCGGCACTGGAAAGGGTAATACATTGGCACTCAAGTGTAAATGTTCTTTATATGTCATAAAAAAAAGACAGAACACAAAAACTGCTAGAAACGGCAGGAACACAAATAAAACTTTATCCCAAATTAAAAAAAACGAAAAAACTTCGCTCTGAGTCTACACATGACATATTTCTCTAAAGTTCAACTCTTGTAAAGAACCGTATAGACGAAAATTAAAAGTTACCCCCAAAGAGTTATGTTCTAACTGTCTAAACCTTTCCGTTCCTTAGCAACACTTCAGACTGAACATGACTTGGTCCCTCTCTAGACTGACTGATACAGTATATCTTTCGCTTGAGGGCGCTTCAATTGATAGTTGGTCGCACGTATGTCAGCTTCAAATTTGTTATTTTCATTAAGATGTTAAGTCGTGATAAAAGTCCTTGAATGAAAAAAGAGCATATGATGGAGTCGTCTAGCTCCCTTATGCAGGTGACACAATTTATTTCATCATAGGCCTACGTCACTTCCGGTGTACAAGAAGTACCAACTGCAGAAAACAGCAAATATTATCACTTGCACTTTTTATTGATGGATACACTTATTTGTGCCGTCCTTATTTCCTCTCAAATCTAAGTCATATGTTTAAAACTGCACTGAATAAAGTATTCGAGGCTTAAATTCGGGGCTGCATACATTTGGCGTGTTTGTTTAATTCGTATTGTAATATCAAATAGACGTATATATTCCATTGCTTCTATAGTATTCTAAACTGATCGTCGTTGTGGCTAGAAGTTTGTCAATTATTTACTGCATAAAAGGGTTTCTGAAATTTAATCAATAGTGATGGATACAAATTCGGTTAATGTTTCATTATTACAATAATATGTTTTATTGTCATTATAGTCCATCTTTGTTTTGTTAGCTGTTTTAACAAACACTGATTAAAGCTGGGCTCTAAGACTTATTCCGAAAATGAGTTTAGTCTCTTTTATTCTATTGTTGTGGTTTAGTTTGGTTGGTAAAATTTTGTTCCTCAACATTTACAGTCAGGTGTAATGTAACGGCTTCAACGCCCTTTTTATCAGATATGGGTATCTAGATTGTTTCCACACTCTAGATTTTACACGAGGCATCATGTACAACGGAATTAGATATTCTGGCAGATAACTTAAACCTTACCAGCATTTGTTACGACGGTGTCGCGAATTCGCTAAACTCATTTAAAAAATCATCCTGTTTATATTTTGACATTCCTGCATCCATAACCTCATCTCTCCTCCTACGTAACTCAGGCTAACTTTGGCAAATTGTTTCTCAATTCTTAGAACATAAAATTGCAATGTAAAGTTAAGTCAAAGGGAACAATCTCAATGCATTTAAATATTCAGGCAAAACCTTTTATGAAAAATACCGTCACTTCAAAAATAGCCATCAACAGCTTCTCTGCCTCTTAAAAATATAACATCTTCTTTTGAATGCATAAAGCAACAGAACATATTTACGTTTCATCTTCCTTGTGATACTTTGCTGTACGATAATTGGAAATTTTCATTATTATAAAACACCCTTAAATGATTTTACATATTGCTGTGATATGAACCATTTGTCCTATTGCGTATGCCGCATATGAAGATAAATATTTCCATTGCTCATTTGCACAACTTAAACCTGCTCTCCCTGTTTCGTTAAATTGTTCGCTTTGAGACTCAAAAGGCGAAGATACGGGGTCTGCTAATTCTTCACCTCAGCTGAATATTCAATTCGCTCAACTAATATCACTAACCCTTACGTAAATAACTGAAGCTTGCCACGATATCCACAAAGCTATCATTTAATTTTGCTACGGGATCAGTTTGTGAAACAAATATTCCGGAGTTGGTTTTTAATTAGCTTCAAGTCCTCGGCACTTTTAAAACAAAGGATACTATTTATTTCAAGACGTTTTTTGCTAATCAGTGGACAGATGTATGAAGTTAATGTTTAGCTAACTTGTGATTAAGAAAGATGCTTAGTTCGCCTTCTAACTCATCTGCCAAAGGAGCGAGTATCCGGTGAGCAACCGAGAATTCTACCTTCAATCTGATCTTTGCTCGGAAAAAGCAAATAAAAGTTTTGTCATCATAGAAGGTGTTTTACTGCCGCGGTAACGTAAGGGTGTATGATTAAACGGTCAACAGTTGGCCCTCGTTACCTCGAGATCAGAACGAATCACTGCAGCTGCTTGGCTTTTCAATGAAGTCAACCTTAACTGTAAGCGGCAGAGACTGGACTAAATATTAAATATATTCTAGTAATATTTGAAGACCTTAATATCGACATGTTTGTACATTTCATTACGTCCTAAGGTGGCTTGAACTGTAGGTTTAATCTCAACCGTGATCACCGTTTCAAACGTGATTTATTACTTGTAATCCTGCTTCACTCATGCTTGTGTATCCTCGGCACAATTGTAGGCAATTAAGCTATTGGCAAATAAACCTGCAAACAAAGGTACACCCCATGACGCAGATTTTGCTAGCATTTTTAATCCAAAAATAAAACTGTCATAAATCATTTTTTGTTACGTGACATGTCCTTGGGATTAACTGAGGTCATTCTAATTACTATTTTTTTTAATTAAACATTTTTTTCTATGTTTCTATCTCCCTTTTAGAAATGCAACATATCACTAATAATGAATGGCTACACCTTCCCAAAAATTAGGGGAAAATTCAGTAACATAGACAATGCAAACAAATCAACAGGTTTGTGAAAGTATTTTCTGAAAACATCCTAGTTAAGTTTACCCGAGAATAATTTAATCATATCCTGATGAAATAAACATCACCTCCTTGTGAAGTGTTTCATTTCGACCAGGACCTTACTTAATTTAACAAGCAAAATTTTAGCTTTGAGATTTTCCTTTCAACAGTAGGGAATGGTTTGTAAATCCCTTATCATTTATGGATGCCCCTGATTTAAATATTTCACTTTGAAAATCTTATAACTTGAAAACGCCATTAAATGCAATTCAGCCCTTGATACTTCAGACAAATTCAATTCCCACAGTTGTCAGGGATGGATCACTTGGAAAAGCATTACCGTAACACAGAATAAAAAATATGCTGACCTCTTTTGTTCACGCGATGTATTAACTCGCCACCCGTCAGGTTTGCACGTTTCGGAGTTCTATAGATTCTACTAGTCTACACAATGGCAAACTCACGGACGGCGATGGGAGTTAATGTTCCCAACCCCAGTATTTAAGAAATCGTCAATTGACCTTGATCTTTCAAACATTATTTTTTATTTATTTTGAAATAAGGTATTGTGCCCCCCTCTCACTCCAGATATCGAGAACAAGACATGCACCTTGTCAAAATGTGAAATGATATCCGAACTCCTACTTCTAAAAAGTTGCTTTTCAATATAATAAGTCACTATTCAGTCAAATTAACAGTTCGAGTAGAGTTGGCTGCACAGGGTCAAAGTGCATCCGGTATATAGGCCTACATATGACAGAACGCAACAAATCACGCACATCGTTTCCAAGAAATAACCGCACAGAAGGTGATAACTTTAAATGTAAACGCAATCTTTCCACATGCTAAAGTTTTCTACATCTTTTAATTTTATTTCAGAGTACTTACCAGCACAAGAGTAGTTTCAATTTCTTGCAGTACTGAATGATGTCGACCCCACTTCCAAAAGATCCAACTCCAAAAATGATAAGTGATACTCCAAAACTGTATCGTAAGATTGTAGTGTCCAGTATTGTGTCACCGAGAGAGAAACACTCCAATTTTGTTGTTTTTACCTTTGACTTGTGGTGATTTTAATAGTTAGACCACCCTGACAAGATAACGACTCCTCTCCGCCCAACTGAAAATACCTTTCTCACTGTTTCTTTGAGAGTTAATGTGTCCCAACAATATCTTTTAGTCCCTCAAAATAAGTCATTTAGAGCCTGCTCATCCAATCGGCGCTGGCCTTTGTAAAAGTGTCGCCATCATTGTCCGCCTCTCGCTAACTCGTCCCAACCACGTTATTTAAGTCCTAACGACGCCAAAGCCCAAATCTGTGAACAGTATTCAAACAGTCTGTCTTGAATTCATAGACCTGCTCAGTCAAAGAGTTATTTGTACACATTAGCGTTTTGACTAATTAGCCGAATAGTAGTTTATCAAAAGGTGGTGCGTAATGCAGTCCACTCTCAGCCAGGAGTTAAATAGTATCCTCATTGAGGTTATCCCCGAATGTATCACTGCAATGATCGACATAATGACTGCAAAGAACTTTTCGAGTAACCACAAAATGTGCAACCTTTATCCTGCTTGATCATAAAATCGATGACTTTCACAATAACATCCTAAACACTTTTCCTGGTTAATAAGACAAATTTTCACTGAAAAAGTGCCAGATAACAGAAATTCCCTTGTTGCAGTGCACTTGAAAATTAATTAAATTTCCCCCCATCTATCAATCATTTGGTTTTGGAAACGGTTTAAAACGAAACACTTTTTGAAGATTCTGTTGTACTTTCTCGAAAGGCCAGTATATCTAGCAACTTGTGGAAAAAGAGGAAACTACTTATATTCATGGTGTCTAGAGTTTTGGAGAAATGATAAGTTGAATCAAAACTTCGGACATGCTTGACTTAATCATCTGATGAAAAATCTACATTTCTACAGCATATTGACAAAATGTCTTTTCTTAATTGAAAATCTTTCATCAAAATATTTAATTGAAACATTGTTTTTCTGTCGATAATCGGAAAAAAAATCCAGGAAACTGTTTCATCATTCTCGTAAACTGATCATATCGAAATGAGGTTTAAAGTTGCACACTTATTTATTGATATAAGCAGAGGATATATGATGTATGATATGCAGTTTATAAAATTTGGAGGTGAAATCTAAGTCAAATATATGGATTCAATCCTCTTTTCTTAATTAATTTCAAAACCACGGTGCAATTTATCTATTACAAGTATTGCAAGATAGCAAGATAATATATTTTCTGATTGGTTGATAGCGATGCTGAATTTCACATGACCATTTGACCAGGATTAAAAAGTAACGTTTGAGTGACTATGGGTCAAAAGACAACTTTATATGGGATCAGATTTATTGATTTTTTATAAGTGTCAAATTAAAGACTGCCTTAAAAACGGTTATATATCTGAGCTACAAGCGTGCGCTTTAAATTAATGACAAATTGTTTCCAGAAGACGGATACCGGTATTTATATGAATTTACTGCTTTTTATGCGGTTAAATGGACCTCTTCTTTGGTAAACTGTGTAATTCAAGATATCTGATTTTGTAATCCACAAAGAACAAAATCAAAATTAAAAACTACAAAAACCATAGGGGTGAGCCAAATATTCTTCATCTCGTTTTTTTTATGTAAACATTTGACACATTTTGCGATGATATTACCATACTTACCAAGCACGTGTCAACTGAAGAAACGCATGACTAATTACGCAAACTCTAACACTGGGGATATATTCTGACGTCATACATATATTATTTTTTCTGCGCCACCTGACCACTGTCAAGGATATTGAGCTGCGTATATCCTTAAAGAAGGTTATTTTGTCATAACTGCACGTAGCAGTTCACATTGCACTGTACTCACTGAGTTCTATTGAGCGGTTTTAGTGGACACAACAAGCTCCGACACTTTCTTGACCGCCGATCGAAAACTGTAGTACAGTGCTAGCCAAAAAATACCCAGCCTGTGTAGCGCTTCTAAGGCTGCCCCCCCCCCCCCCAGAATCCCTGCTAGGAGTGCAATTATAAAGCCCTACTGCTAAAAATCAACTAGTTAATCTAAGCGATGACTTAGTCCCCTTTGGTTGATATCGATATTTTATCGGTATCAATAAATATGTAAATTATATAAGTATTTAAAAATCACATTTATAGACTTTTGATTTGTTAACCACATTGAACGGCTGTGGGTGTGGTTAAAACACTCTGCACCGGTCTCTGGTATTGAATTTTTAATGATCCGCGAATTTACTTTGAGTCGGGTATGGACCTGTTTTTGTAAGGACAGTGATGTTGCTACACTCTAAACTAATCAAAATGGACATTTACTCACAACAATTAAAGGATTATATTAAGCTGGTATCTATAAATTAACAAAGATATGAGGGTTTACCACGTGACATTGTTTATTTTTAGCGTAATTTGCCAGTTTCAAATCCGAAAATTAATCAAAAAGATAAAATCTTGAAATAAGTTTGTATCCTGGCAGCCTGGCATGTAGCGGTTTTGTGTATAATGTGGAAAAAGTGTCGTGTCAGGAATTTATAAAGTAACAATCTGAATTAAATACTTAATTACTTACTCATAATTCTTTTATATGTATGTAAAATGTACGGACTGTCTAAATTTGATCATTTGTCATTTGTATATGAAGAAACGGGAAGTTTACGGGTTTGGAAAAATCGGTGGATTTCACGTACCAACTCAATGTGCCGATTTAGTGGTGCAACAGTTCAAGGGTCAAATAGTGTGTTCGGTGACAAATAGCGCTTACACTATGAGAGTAGTGATGTTGAATGAAAGTATAAGTTTATTTTCATTAAAATATGTCATTCTTTATGAAAAAGAAAATTTTGGTAAGATACCACTTAGACTTACTTACAGACAATCATCATCACTAGTTGAACAGGTAAATCGTATACTACGTCATCTGTTTTGATGTACTAGTCATATAAGGTGCGTTCGATTTTAGCGGTTCGAGCCGACTCAACTGGCTCAACCAGTTTCTTGAATGGACGAAATATGACGTAAAATACGTCACGGGCTCAACTAGACCACCTCGAAGGGCTGGTCGGTTTGGCTCAAGTTGTGACGTTTTGATGACGTAAAGACCACTTTTCCGAAAGATCGATCCCTGGATGAGCCGTAATTGGTAAGCTTCAACAACTGCAGGGCAAAAATCAACAATGTTGTAGTGTAACAGTTTCGCGTGGATCTTCAAATGCTTTCACAGCTACATTATATAACTTACTACAAGTGCGGGGTAGGTGTGCAGTGTTTCTTGATCGGCTGATGTCATTGTATTGTATCGATTGTATTCTTTGTTAGGACTGGGGATTAGGTTAGCGATTAGGGCTATCGTTAGAGAGTTAGGAAATTTCTTGTTAAACAGTGCACATCGTCTTAAGTTTTTCGTCTGATATCAGTGAAAGCACTGTTTGGTAATTTAAAATGAAGCAGTAGCAATGCCTGCTGTTAAATTAGACAACCTTGTCGATTTATCACCGTCTGACCTTGGTCTTCTTGTCATTCCATAAAAGCTGAATAGGTTATGCCGAAAAATAAATAAATAAAATAAACAAATTAATACTAGTAAAAATAATAGGATCAAAGCAGACGGTCTCGTTAGTTGCCTGATGTATATTGATAAAGGAGATATGAACAACAGTTTCCCCTGTAATAACATCAGCAATGTTGTATATTACCGTAATTCGAATTAAATAACGAACACTTTAAAGAAGCGCCATGAAGGGAATGAGGAAAAGGGTTTAGTAAGGAACCTATGCAAAACTCACGTCTTCGAGTGAAGATTTTCACCTTCATTTCAAGATTTAATGATGTTATGCTACCTTTTCACACCCATGTCACACTACCACCTGAGCGCCCCTCCTACGCACAAGGTTCGACATATCTTTCCCCCATTATACCGGTATGCTTTTTGGGGTACTATGTTTAATAGTTTGCATGGTCAAGTGGTTAGAACACCCGACTTTCAGAACAAGTGGTCCGGAGTTCAATGCCTGGTCTGGTCCGATACTAAAGACTTCCAAAAATGCCATTGTTTGCTTAGCGTATGTAATGGAGAAGGGAAAACAAGCTATTCAGTGTGCCACAGCTGGGAAAAAAGGGCGTGGCCGGCCCGACTTAAGCAAAGTCTAACCAACCTACTTTAATCACAGGAAATATGCAGGTAAAGTTTTCCTTTGAATAAAATACGCAGGTATATTTATGGTAATTTTATCCCAGTTCAGGCATTATTGAAGTTTTTTTTAAAGGTGTGGCTTAGAAAAATTCGTCTCTCTCAATTCCTTAAATTGAAAATAAATATGTGAGAGTTAGATTAGTGTCAAATATTTCATTTGAATTGATTAAGAAAATATGTTATGTTGTTTCTTGACTATGTGATGTACACAAAATGAAAAGACTAGTCAGGATTATGTAAACAGTATACGTATTTTTTGTTCAATCATCCCCTTTTACTGAGAAGAAACGATTATCATTGATATAAAACCGTTAGGAACCAACATTTTGTCTTCTTTTTTAAAACAGGTAATGAGATGATAACTTTTTTCAGCCGCAAAATAAAAATGCTACGATGAGTTAATGACGATCTTCTTCGACTTTGAACCAGGCCTATCGGTCTGTGCTTTCAAAATCACATGGTCTTTACTGTAAACGGCGCAATGTTACAAAACATGTGGGTTGTTAGTCTTAACATGTTATATCCCTCCATGCTATCAACAACTTTGAAGAACCTGCGGTCCGAGTCTCACTCGGGCTTGATGTAGGCCTTCTCTCCACCCGGTTGTTCATTTGCTCTATAGAAGTTGTCTTATATTAATTTTTATTCATTAGGTGGCAGGTACCATTGTGTAATGGGTATTGAGGTAAAATTTCATTTTTCTATTTTTGTAGAAATCATGCGATTCCTCATTTCGGTAATCTATGTTGTTGTAGGTAGCAATTACTCGATAATTTGGCACAGAATTTTGAAATGCACCTTTTTTTCTGCCACAGTAAAATGCCATTGTCTTTAACGACTTAGTAAACCTACTATACAATTTCGTTTCACAATCATTTGTGATTTCTATTTTTGTGTTTGGATCTTTACAATTGACAGCCTAACTTTCTTGTGAATACAAAAAAAAATTGACGCAGAGATGACGGTGGAAAATTTCTATGGATGAATGTGACAGGAAGGAAAGAAAATAAAGAAATAAGCACTTTATGTTTGAAAAGTTGAAAATAGAAATCAACTATCCAACTCCGATTTTTCCAGCTTATATTTAAAATGTTGAAACTTAGGGAAAGGTGATTGCAAAATAATTTTTGAAGTTATTAGCCCGAAGGTTTTTCTCTAATAGCTTGGTTTCTTTTACGTTAATCGCTCTGGAAAACATTTATTTCTCGCTAATCATTTTCGGGAAGCGACCATGCACGTCACGTCACTCCTGCAAATTAGTGAGATAAGCACATTTCAGTTTGAATTGACTGTTGTGTGTAGCACATATCTTGGACACAAATACAGGTAGTTATATATGTAATGCAATGCATTAAGTTTTAGTTCTAGGTTATTGTGGAGTTTAAGGAGATACTGACATAGCTGCAGCTAATTCTCCATTTGATAAAATTTCATTACGAAAGAATCTGACTTCAATTGCAAAGAAATATTTACAGAGAATAATTCACCCATGTGTATATAAAGATAGGGAAAGCAAACACATCTTCCATCCATTTATTTCACATCTTTAACTTTGAAGACAAAATGTTATAGGTAAAGAGAATGTAGAAGAATAAATTTAAGTATTAGATTACAGTAAAAAATGCACCCTTCTATCTTGTACGCTTGTAATCTATATGTGCACCTATGTGAGATTTTTTACCTATAGACGAATCCGATTAGCGCTTGATTTCAGTGACTTTAGGCCGCCATTAGTGGCTCTATCAGCCATGAATTTCATACATGAAATACATGAATTTCAAACCCTCATATTTAGTGAACTTGGAGAATTTAAGATACAAATGAGTGTACAACCATCCATGATAGAGATAAGGAAATCAAAAGTTTTGAAGGTAATGGACCCCAGTTACGGCCGACTGAAATCAGACCATCACTTGCTGTCTGGATTCGAGTATAACAGTAGTGTCAATTTGTACCCCTGTACCCGGAGAGAGAAGGAGACATGGCCACTTCCGTCACATATTTAATGTGTAAAATTCTGAAGCCAATAGGTGTTTACCAATATGTGGGGGACATATTTCCCTGCTCCTAGGATTGAAAATTGCTCCCCCCCCCCTAAAGACATGCGTTTAGCAATCAAACACCTGTTTTGTCCCGACTTTGAACACTTTGAACACGATTAAATCCTTACCATGTTATCATGGAATTGAACACTAAATGTGTAGCAATTACACGCGTCGTGTTTAGAAGCCAAATGTTTATGAATTAGACCTGTTTAGTACACCTTTGCCCCTCATGAATAATTTCCTTGATTTCATCCCCCCGTTCACAAACGTTGTCAAGCTATGGGCCTGGATTGAATTGCATATATGATGTTAACTACTCTATGTATTCCATTTCAATGCGCCGGTCATTCTTGGCGTAATATCTATAGATTATTACATGGCAACAGATAAAAAAAATGGTACGGAAAAGTCATAGGTGCCAAGATTACACAAAAATAACAAACGTTTTACAGTTTGATAATACCTCACTTCAGCTTCTGCGGTACAATAATTTTAGTTTCATATCATTTTGTAAGTGAAGAAAAACGTTCAAGTGTTGCATAAAATTTATGGAGCATGTACATCCATATTAAAGCCATGTTTAAACATCAAACTTGGGTGCCACCCACAGTGACTACGTTCTTACTCTCTTAAAAAAAATAGGATCGAAGTCACACATTATTCATAACTAAGAAAGTCTCTTAAAATTACCGTTTTCTGGTTTAATTGAACAAACGGAAAGATAAACTGCATTAGTGATCGAAAGCAGACTAAAAATGTCTATATGTTCTTCTCTGCCAGCTCAAAAAGGGATCAAAATGACGGCATAATATGTCTGAAGGCTGAGAATGTGATATCCCTTCGAAATACTATTTTGGTGCTCAGTGGTCCTTCGGTCTATGAACCAAGGGCCGAAGAATAATGAGTGCCCTCGAAGGAGTTGCAAAAAGGACACAGAACTACACTCTAAAACAGTTGGGATGAATAATCACCAACACTAGTCACGCACGTGACGATACTGAAATTGGGTAAAATTTGTCCGAAATTGTTTAATACACGTGTGAGTTATGTGGTAAGATACCACAATTGGGTAATTCCTCCACTTGGCTGACTATTTATTGCGAAAATTTTACCCAATTTCAGTATTGTCACATAGGATTATGTGACCATTAGTTGGTGAACCTCTTACCCAACTGATTTTAGAATGTAACAAACGTATCATTTGACTTTTGCTAAAGTCCTCCCAACCCTCTGGCATAACTTTTGAAAAAAAAAACGTATAAGCTTAGCTTTATACATACATTCCAAATCGACAGGGAGGCTTATCATGATCAGAGCAGAGTCATTGTAAACAGCGCCCTCCATCTACCGGACATGATAGCTGTATAAATGATACAGTTGCATTTTTTGATCACCTCTCAAAGCTTCAAGTGTTTGAAAAGTTCTCAGTAACGATCATGCTAGCTCTCTAACATACACTTATGACTGACATTTCATAGCACTTTCAAATCGTGACGATAGGTTCAAGGTTATGATAGGCAAGCCATTTGGCCACTCAGGAAATGCTGTAAAATGTAAGGGGTCTTTAAATGACACTTCACGGCACTTTAAAAACTTGTTCTTTCCCTGGTTTTCCTGCCTCATGTATCTCTTGAATCTAAACCCGAAACTGCAAAGTAGTCGAGCACGGAACGTGTTATAGTGATCCAGAATGTACAGTCTGACAGTGAATATGTGATAATCGGCATTAGAGCAACTGGTAAAAATCCCGCGAAAGAAAAACACACTGAGCACAGTGACTTGGGGAGGTTACCAAGGGCGCAGCCAGAATTTCATCTTAGAGGGATTTATGACTGACAGACTGAGCGCCGTCCAGAGGGAGGATGTAACCCCCCCCCCCCCTGGAAATATTGGCTTATGGAAGGTGGGCTGCAAAATGGTACTACATAGGCCTATGATGTCATGTGTATCCGATATCCAGGAATTCCTATTTTTCAAGTTATTTTTTCACCTTATTTTGGTGACGGCCCTAAAAGCCCACTGGTTACGCCAGTGAAGACGTCTCCCCTTACTTTAAACTTTGTCGTCAAGTTATGTTGGTTCACTTCTCCGGCATCAAACAGGGCATAACAAATGTATTGTAGTTGTCGAATGATATGTACGAGGCACTGAGCCCCACGGCCCACTCATTCTCCGTTCGAGGAGAAAATTTGTTGGTTTGCGATGTGCAAAATGTTTTTAATGAAGCAAACTTTGGGAATGGTGTTCAATCTTCCTTCCTTATGAAAGTGGTATCGTTACAAAACTTAATATTTTCCTCTAAGTTAAAGAAGGGGACCGAAATAGATAACGTATAAATCTCTTTTATGCTGTTGGCACACATATTGGTAATTTTAATATTGAGATAGTATGACTTTTAGTCGATCTCGTATACGTTGAAAACTAAGTGCTTTCAAGTACCATTTCCATGCAAGCAGCATTACTGATATTTTAAATAATACGGTGACGTTGATTTAAATCTGTTTGTCACAAATGCAAAATATTTACAACAAAAGAGTTTTTTATATACTTACAGATCTCTTTACAACCTTAGCGGGAAATATCACTCTTTCGGAATGAAATTCGGGACCGGTCTTAACTGCTTCATTTGATTTTAAACTTATCAACCGAAAGGGGGTCATCCTCACTCTTTTAGAGTGAACATACAATCCTTTAGTTTTAAATATGTCCCTGATTTCCCCTTTTTAGGGATCGGGTAACTGCCAACAAGCCTGACAGTTCATCGTTTGGATTTGGGAATTATATGTTCTCTGTTACCACGTAGGTCAGATCTTAGGTAATTCTACTGTCCTGTTTCAATAAAAAAAGGAAGAACCTACCCGTCTAACAAATGTCTCTTTCTTGATTTCAGTAAATTTTTTAATGACCAGCCTAATTGCTGAAGATTTACGCCATGCTGAAAGAGTAGAAAATTGCGACCCTAAATATAATTATGATCGTAATATTGTGAAATATTGATATTGGTTGTACAGCCTAAACTTTTTAACATATCCGTTAGATACAATGCGTCGTTAAAATAGGTTTAAATTATATATTAACCCGAATTATTATTGTTATTCTCTTATTTATAGTGTTTCTCTTATTTATAGTATGTTCCAACTTACTATTAAATATGTATCCCCTTAAGTTTGTTAGTAATGGGAGTATCATCTTCGGCGAGGTTTCTGTTTTTTGGGGTTTTTTTTTTTTTAATACTTAGCAACTTAGTATCCATGACTGACATGATATGACTGCATCAATTTCGGCACGTTTTCAAAAAAATATCTATTTTTCACTTGATTCTTCTATTTCAGCCATCAAATCCGTGTCATGCTACTCCTTTACCTGCGTAGCAGGCTGTACGCAATATTCATTGTTTAGTCGTATCATGGGTTTGGGATCTGGGAAGCTAAAAAAACAGAGTCCGCCCCGCGGGGTAGCTACTCAGTTGACCCCCTACCCTACCCTATGTTCACCACTATATGCCTAATTGACATTTGTGGTTGATTACTATTGTCAATAAAAGCGTATGAAATATGAGTTGAAGTTATTCATGAAGGTTACTGTTACGTGTCAAAGGAAGAGACTATACCGATGTCCTTCTGATAAACTGAAACCAGTTTTAAGAGTTTATACAAAAGTACCAAGTACGATTTATGAATTCTAATTGCCACTTTGACAAAGTTCAGTTGTTCCATTAACTTTATAAAATATTTAAAATACCTTCCATAACTGTTCTTTACAGCAGACCACATTCCCAGCTTTCGATACTTTTGAGAAAAACACGTGAATCGCTCATGACAACAATTGTTTAATGAATGAGATAATGAGGATGGTAAGTGATTTACCCTGTACAATTTTATTATCCATCTAATCCAAGTTCAAAGCTTCAAGTTGTTCTCTAGTGCCTTATTCAGTTGTCACCCCAATATTTGCCCACGCAAGAAACAGAAATAGGTGGCGCTCTCCCATCAAGAATGTGTCGATATTTGAAAAACCGGCTACTCTTAGTAGCTTTACCTTTTGATGTTAAAGGTCAAGAGCATTCCCCCAAACTTATTTTAAAAGCAACAACTACACATTAAAATTTTCTTCTTATTTCTCTTCAAAGTATCTTTCATCATATTTTTAGACTTAAATATTGCATATTTAAGGTAAACCAAGCAGTAAATTTCACATTTGAAGAGAAAATGTTGTCACATGACTCTCAACAGCCAATCGTTAAATAGGACCATTTACAACATTACTTCAAGTGGGGTGACTATTCTTGCCCTTTAAGGGCTAGTTTTGGGGACACTCATACCAGAATAGTTTGTTTCTAGTTAGTTTTCAACCCCAAATAACTCATCTTGCATCTTGATGGAGGGGGGGGGGGTGGGGGGGGGCTATTCTACGAGCTATTTGTCACGATATGTGGAAATATTCGGGGGTGGGAATAATATCGAGATAAGTCATCTAGGGGAAATAATTCGTGTATATTTTGTTCGGTGCTTGAAAATTACCGAGCAAACCGTCAGCCAATATTGTAGACAAACGATTTGTAATTTTTTAGATAAAATTTAACTACAGTACAACTGGGATGCGTTACATGTACCATCATAATTACAGCAAAACGGTCAGTTTCTTTCGCAAAATTGTTAAATGTGCCTTTGCAGCCACTCAGAGCTAGCATGGAAGTACTATCTCTTACTTCGATGGAGCTAGTAGAACAAAACCCACAAATTTTTTTCCATGCAACTGTCGGTAAAATGACCCATTTCCATAAGAAAATCACGACATACTTCATACTTATGAAGTTTTTTTTTTTTTTTATTTTAATGAGAACCAACAAAATGAAGTTTTTTTTTATTTTAATGAGAACCAACAAAATGTTTCAGGACGTCTTTGGGGTGAAGTTAGAAAAGAGGGCGCTTGTTTTATACTACATATTTATTGTAGTGCGCCGCACTACAATATTGGCATTTACTGGCCGACTGACAATTTCTTTTGTGAAGCCTGTTATGGCCCACAACTCATTTCCCTGCGCGTACCGTAACTTAGTTCGTACAAATATCCATGCTCTACCCTTTAACAATAGCAGTAAGTGCAATCTGTGGCCGTCTTTAAACAAAAATCAACTTCAGAAAAGCAAATACCACACTTACAAGGCTGATTTAAGGAGTTAGCTTCATGAAAGAGCATTGCGGATAAATTTCCAGAAAACGCGATGTAATGTGGTTCGGCCTTTTCACACTGAAGTGATAAGCCTGGAGAATCAATCGCTGCTTCCAAATTGGCATACGTAACACGGCGCCATTGCGTCCACTATCGTTGAACAGTATCAAGACGTTATGTACAGTATCTTCATCTAGCTACTACGGAGCAGAGTATTGCCAGTTCCCTGTACGGAACGAATTGGCTTTACTGCATTGGATTAAGCGACTTGTGCTGCAGTTCTATTATCATGCTTTATTTCAGTGGTAAAAGCAGAAGCTATTTTGACAGCAGTCTGACCGAAACGTTTTGACAGCATGCATGTAGCATGCATTGCGAATTAACGAAACACGGATGTTAAAACACACAGCGTCAACACGTACAGTTATTCGGCCTTCCACGAGACAGTTGTCATATGCATGCAGCGGTGCAGTCAGAGAGCTTGAGAGGGCGTCATTATTTAACAAAAAGAACTGTGAAAGAGGAGTCGAGAACCGATAACACCATTTTAGGCAGGAGTAAACAACACAACAGAGCATAACGTATGGCTAAGTAGGCTACTCAGCACGAGTCCTTGAACGGCACTATGCTTCGTCCACTTCATTTTACTCCACACTAGACTGTATACGGAGTAGGTCCTACCGTTAAGCGCAGTACACGGTCTTGTTCAAGGACTACTCAGCACTTGCTTCATTGTTGGCAAATATGCTTCAAAATAAAGCTAGTGACTGACTATCACTAGCAGGTCCGGATTTACTCCATCACTGGTTACTCTTCTATGATTTCTTTATGCGTCCAGCCAAGGAGCTGGGAGACAAGTGGTCCATCTTTGTACAATCAAGAAATAGGGTTGAGAGGAGTGGCCAAAAAGAAACAACAGCCCCTCTTCCCGCCATGAACAAATCCTAAAGTTCAAATAAAAACTGGGCTACTGTACTAACTGAAAAGACATCTCTAACACGCACTACAATTCTGCGTATTTGCAAGCAAATGCAGTTCTAGTTCCAAATGAATTTATTGTTATCCCGGTAGAGTTTTCAAATAGCGCTCCCAATCCTTATGCGAGGATGAGTTCAAGCCTGACAAACTTCATACCTCGTGTGCTCTATATGTATATGTTCTTATTTAACAGTTTAAACTATCCCTACGTTTGTATCGAGAATACTAATATAAAAACAAACCAAAGTTTTGTTATATAAAAAGGTCTTTGTTCAACGTTTATGAATCAAATTATGTGAGTTAGATTTTCGGATAAATTTGTATGTGGTCTTTCTTGATTGAAAGAACGAATTTGTCTTTATTGGAACAGCCAATTCGTTTCAAATATCAGTGGTCAACTAACCACGGCTTCAATAAAAGCTTGTGGTATAGCTGGCAATACCAAAAGTGTCACATGAGAGGCTGACGGGATGTCTGAATTAAGAAGAACATTTCCACAAGGGCTTCGTGCAAAATATTTTGGGGTGGCGTGGGATGAAGTGGTTGCCCAAAAGACTATCTAAGAGGAGCACCACCATTAGTTGGCGCGGAGCATATTTACATAATTATCTGAAAAATCGTGACCCCCAGCCGGAAATTGTATTTAAGATTGGAAGTAGAATTGAAGCTGCTCGTTATTTTTAGCTTTCGTATGCAATGATATTTTAGTTTACTTCAATAAAATAGTAGAGGAATAGCAGAATTAGGTTTACCAGATTAACCATACCGCGCTCCCGTTGGATGGAATGCTAGGGTAAAGTAAAGTGATGGTTGGGAAATAAGTTTGTTTGTGAGGTCGTCTCACAAATAAACACCAAGAACGGGACTTTCTTTCAAGAGTGAGATTCTCTTGGATACAACTGACGTGGAGCACGACCATTGGTTCGTGAGAAGGGGGAGATTTTTTATGTTAAAAATACCTATAGATTGTGCTAGAAATGACACTTCTAGAGACTTATTGATGCATGCCCAGAATCCGATGTCAGAACTTTCAAGGAAAAATTCCGAGACCTACCGGTCGGCATGTACTGACAGCCTAAAGTTGAGTATAAATATATCCTGATAATCATGAAGGTGGAACGAAATCTAATAGAAGGAATGATTCGTACGTGGGACTTGGTTATGTTGTTGTGATTAGCAAGTACACACCGATACATTGAACCAGTATTTTGATCACAGATTAACTAACCATTTTCTGGTTAAGATAACCGTAAAAGACTGATTAAATTTACCCCTAAAATGTTGATATTTGACCTCAGCTTGAAATATTTATTAATGTTACCAATTTAATATTAATCTTGACCCGTATTTTCTGGTTATTTTAACCAGAGAAAGTTTGGTTAATCTGTGACCATGATTTTGGTTAAATCTAACCAATGTGTTTTTATAGTGTAACCATCCAACAGTCCAATATCGATGAACACACTGCTTGAGCATGGGTGTCCGGAGGGAGGGGCAAGGGGGAACTTCCATCCCCACCCCCACCCCCCTGGAAAATCAAACTTGTGAAAAAAATTAATTGAAAATTGAAATAAAAAAATTAAAAATAAATCATCAAAATATGTTCACTCACAGTGTCAGTTTCTACTGAATAATGCGGACATTTGACCAGGAATAGCAAAAGAGAAGATGGTATGCTAAATAGTGAAATCGTAATTTGGGGCCCATCATTCGTAGTATCTATTGGAAATTTGTAATTGTATAAACTATGCCAAAATTGTACTAGTTGTCAAGTATGTAATGTGCATATGGCATCCGACTATTGATGAATGCGTTGATTTTGGTTTGGTCCTGTGCTGATCTCAAGTGGCGACGCGCCGATGTGACTGGGATATATATACAAGGTGAATATGGGGGGGGGGGGGGTATGCTTCATAATTGGGTAACGGATATAGGCCTTTATAGGCTGTTTGACAGTTGGAAGTTTTATCTTGCAAAGGTGTGCGAGGCCGTGACCGAGAGGCAGATTTCCCTTCAACATTTTTTTATACTGAAAATAATTCTAAAAATCTAAAAATTACAGACATGAAATTCCTGTTTCAGGGCTGGGTACATGCAGCTTATAACACCCGCCAAGTGTCGTTTCCGGCCATCCGGATGGTTTGTAAGGCCCAAAATTTTCTTGTACGCTCCGCGCCAACCGATGGTGGCGCTCCGCTTAGATAGTGTACACAATTCAATCATCCATGAATGACCCTGCCCCTCCCCCCCCCCATGTAAAAATTTCTGGGGACGCCCATGTGCTTGAGTGACTCTTAAAAGAGGATATATCCTTTTTGAAGTCTGCAAACAGGCCACGACCAGATGGGCCAAACTGCCAAAAAGAAATTTTGGGCATCACCAGAGAGTTGCTATTGCAACTCCCTGGCATCACTAGCGATTGCGTGAATTATCAAATGCTTTGTCAATTACGTCATTAGATGCTTTTGCACTTGTTCATAAGCAGGTAATCAACACCTGCATGACAAACCGTTTGCGTTATGATTGGACGTTTTTGACTAGATGGAGACATTCATCGTATAAAGAGCTTGAGATTACGCCGAAATGCATGACTCTCAAACTGAAAGCGTGAGAATTGACAGCCCTGAGAACAGCCTACCGGCCAAAAATCGTAATAAATACTATGCTAGTAGGGTCAAAGGGATAATCTCTCCCTCCAAATATCATTTCTTGTTCTCAATCTACAGAAAATCTCAAATGGCACAGCTCTTTGATTGACAGATGGTTCCAAAAATGCAGAGTACCGAAGTTCATATATATTTCAAAGCATGCACTGTATTGAGAGTGTTTCGATTACATATTGCGGTCTTGTATACTCACGCAACAAACTGAGATGATGCCTCGAAATGTTAAGGGTTTTAAAGTGTATTTGCAGACAAAATTTTTATAACACCTTCGAAAAAATCAGAAGGGGGACGTCCCCCAGCCCCGACCATTGGCACGACGCCTCTGCATTTCAATGACTTTGAAGAATACTTGTAAGACTTGGGTTTTTTTTCATGGATTATCAAAGTGCCTTAAAGGTAACGAGCACCCCCCCCCCCCAAATTGTTTTGAAGAAAAACCTAAATAACACAATTTTCATCTTATATCACTTCAAAGTATCTTCCATTACATTTTATGACTTTACTATTGTATATTAAAGGTAAACCAAGCAGTTATTTCAATTAAATTTCACATTTGAAGTCATCCCAAATTGAAGTAGTGTAGTAGACTGTCTAATTTCATGATTGGCTGTTGGGAGTCATGTGACAATGTTTTTCCTCTTTAAATGTGAAATTTACTTTAAATAATTGCTTGATTTACCTTGAATATGCAATAGTAAAGTCATAAAATGCAATGAGAGATACTTTGAAGAGAACTAAGACGAAATTGTGTTACCTAACTTTTTCCTCAAACTAAGTTTGGAGGGACTGCTCCTTACCTTTAACTCTAAATTTCAAAACAATCAGTAACTAACAGTACATTAGGTCTAAAGTTTCAAAAATATCTGTTGCAAAATCTAAAGGAGATGGAAAGAACATTCCTGAATAGAGACATATATCTTATATTGTTAGATTATGCAATGATATGTGATGTCCTTCTTGTATACTATTCAAATTATCTTCTCTGTTTTCCTTATTGATTTTGGCAGCTTAATTGGAAAGGATTTTTAATTTATTTCTAGTCTGGGAAAATTTGACTTTTTAAAAGTCCTCTCCTAGGGTCAAATGAACTATTTAACCTCAAAGCAAACACAACTTGCATGCAAGATGAGTTGTAGAAAGGACATAATAACTTATGACGCAATCAACATTTTTAAATTAAAATTGAGTAAATAAAACGTGATCATTTTTTTTATATCCCAGCAAGAGAACTTCAGCTATGAAAATATAAATGTGGTCCATTTTCCAGAGTTGGGGTGGTGTCATTAATTTCGAAGGATTACTCTCGTGACAAAGGTGACGCGACATCTCAATAGAGTGCCTTCATTAAGGTCAAAGGCCCAGCCGCCCTTGACAAGCTAAAAAGACTAAAGAACGCCAACTATAATAGGCGTACGGGGTAAATTTTGTGGAGAAGGGCAATGGCAGTTTTGGCCGGAATAATGGCACCATTGATCTGTTTTGCCCGTGAAAAAGATTTCCGCCACATTGCGGATTAATATTTGGGTGCACCGCAGCCGGCCCATAAATTTTTTCCCATCTAGCTCAAAATCTAACAGTCATGTCCTAGTGACTTTGTGATGCGATGATTAACCAACTCATTGGCTTTCATGTGAGGGGAAGGTTTAGTGGAGTGTGAACTTTGATAACGCTGTGGGGGCATTTAATGAAGACAAAACACTGTGTAAGTCAATATAGCAGCTAATGGTGTTGTACTCCCTTTCAGAATGATGGGAAGTCTGCGATGTCATATGGACTTTCTTCATTTCTGCCATGTTAGTTCCTTTTTATGGAGTAAATGTGAGCTTTAATTTCTTGATCTGCACTGCAAAATATTAAAATGGTTCATTGATATCGACTAAGATGTTAAATGATTACGAATAAAAAAAAAAATCTCAGTCAATTTTCGGTTATTCTAAAATGGGGACAGTATGCTATATTTTTTATTCAGAGCGGTTCTGCCTTTTAGCGTCTCATCGCGCGAACTTGGAAAATGCGGAAAATATTAAATCGATCAACGGAAAAAATAGACACCAAGCACAAGTGTAGGACACTCGGAATTATTACAATTTCAGGGAATGTTTCCATGTTCTCACTTTGAAACGAAGTTATAAAAGCATTCCCCTTTTTCTAATTTTCCTGAAAACGACATTGTACATGTGTAATATTTCTCAATTCAACAGAGTTAATAAATCATTTAGCTGCTGAAGTATTGTTAGAAAACAATCAGAAATACATTAAAAATAGACATAGTGATGTGTATGGCAAGCGAAATGTCCAATAATTAGAAAAACCAAGTTTTTCGATCGAAAAACCAAGTTTATCGGTCGAAAAACCAAGATTATCGGTCGAAAAACCAAGATTATCTCCATATCTTGGTCTTTCGGTCGAAAAACTTAGATTTTCAAAATAACTTGGCTTATCGGTCGAAAAACTTGGATTTTCAGTCGAAAATCCAAGTTTTTCGATCTATCTGGTATATCGAAAGATAAACTTGGTTTTTCGAAGCCGAATGTCCAATAATTAGAAAAACCAAGTTTTTCGATCGAAAAACCAAGTTTATCGGTGGAAAAACCAAGTTTATCGGTCGAAAAACCAAGTTTGTCAATGCAAAACGTCCAATAATTAGGAAAACCAAGTTCATCGGTAGAAAAACCAAGTTTTTCGATTGTTTCGAAAAACCCGGTTTTTCGATTACCATGGTGATTTGCAGGTTCTACTTTCTGTGACCACGACATGCGACTCCTTCAAATTGATGGGCTATGTAACAACATGCAGTACATATCATATCATATTGCATAGCTAACGTTGGTAACTTCTAAAGAGGACATCGTCAAGAAACAAAAATGGAATTTAGGTTGGCCAAAATAATATTCTTGTTTGTGATTATCAACACTGTTTCAGCACCATTACCTAACAGACAAGAAAGATCGTCAGAACCTAAAGTTGCTTCATTCCTTAGTCGACTGCCAAATCTTCGCTCATTTCAACGGTGAGTAGTCTGCCCCCACCCCGACACAAAAAAAACGGAAATGGAAGGAATGGAAGAAGAGAAAATGAAAAAGAGGAAAAGGAGGGGAAGGAAAGGAAAGAAAGGCAGAATAAAAAAGGAAAACGGAAAAAGAAGGGGGAGGAAAGAAATGGGAAAGGGAAAAAAAGAGAAAATTGAGAAAAGAAAGAAAGTGGACCAACTATAACATCAAAAGCAAGGATGATCTGCATCCGTGGAACACTGTTTTGGTCAATATATGAACATTCATTTAGAAAAATATATGAACATTCATTTAGTCGCCTAAAGTTAATATAATAATAATATCTGAGGTCCACTTTATCGGAGGAACACTTTCCTATCGTGCTCTCCTCATTATACAGAAAGCGACATTTCTGCGAGTATTGACTTTGATCCAGTCATCAAAACATTCAGTATATGACCATCTGACGAATGGAACTTAACTATAGGACAATACTGCCCACATTTAAAGGCCGTTCATGCAAGAAGACCAAGAACATAAAGCGTTTTTTTTTCCTTTAACCTTTAAAACATGTTTATTTGGATGTAATATATCAGATATATTTTCATGTTGAGTTCGTGTATATTTTTCGTTTTACCTGAAGACACCAAGTCATGTAATTGTTGACCATATTGCATAAAATTTGCTCGCATTTGGGATGTGAAAAGTAATCTTTTTTTAAAGTCATCCCGACTCTCTGTCAAAGGGTCTTGAGGTGAAAAGTAATCAAAATTATATTCAGATGGTGGTGTTTGAGGAGGGGAGCGGTCCACAACCCCACCATAGGCGTAGAAAGCGGGGACTGGGGGAGGTGACAACCCCCCCCCCCCCCGTGAAAAATGAAGCAGCGGAACCATTACCTCCCGGGTAATAAATCCCCTTAGTTTCATTGTTCCAAATCTCAAAAGGAGCTGCAACTAAACTGCAATGTGAGGTGCATTTGTTGTCGTACATAAATCAGTTTGGCAAACTTTTCCGAGCTCTGGAAATGACAAAATCGGATATTTAGCATATGTGACACTACATTATCAAGAGACACCGCAGCTATATTGCTATTTTTGTACACTGTCTTTCAAGGAATCCCAATTTTTCTTCACTGAAAGCTCTTGATTTTGAAATATTTTGTCTAAATAGTTCGAGAAACTTTTGAAATGTAATCGTGAAGTGCCAGTTAGTAGGCCTTAGATAACATTAGGTAGCATCAACGACTGAGTAATCGTGCAATCCAGCTTCTTCTGGAAGCAGTGTATACTTTGGTTTCGCCGTATGGCTTTTTGCCAGACAGTCGGGAGGACTTTAGAGTGCAATCATTTTCAGATTTGCCACCAATATTTGAAGTAGGTACAGATTCTTCAGTAATCCCCCAATTCTTTAAACTTCCTTATGGGAAACCCAGAAAGCTTTCTGCAATACAAGCTCCATATTTACAAATGTGTTTAAGGACCCAAATTTTCGGTATGTACCTAAAACAGTAGTGTTCACACCAAAAAAAAAAAAATCAGAATTACTTAAAAAAGTTGTTCTTGCTCGTAGAAAAGGCAAACAATTTAGTATAAAAATGTACCTTTTGATCAATGGGGTATAATGAGTTGCATGGTCCAAAATTGTACTCTCCCCCCCCCCCCACTTCAATATTGCCTCCGACGCCACTTAACACAACACTTCCCTTGAGGCCCTAAGACACCCACAAACTAAAACAGTGTACATCATCTCAACAGCTCAACTAGTACAAAATCGGGAAACCTCTATGCTATTGCCCCCCCCCGGACAGTCAGGTCTGGTTACGCCACTGATTTTGGCCAACCTGAATTCCATTTTTGTTTTTTTTTTTATGTTCTTTTTAGAAGTTACGGACCTAAGCTATGCAATATGATATGTATCAATCATTTTGAAGGAGCCGCCATCTAGCATGTCGTGGTCACAGAAAGTAGTACCGGCAAATCACCATGGTAATCGAAAAACCAAGTTTTTCGAAATAATCGATAAACTTGGTTTTTCGACCGATAATCTTGGTTTTTCGACCGATAAACTTTGTTTTTTCGACCGATAAACTTGGTTTTTCGACCGATAAACTTGGTTTTTCGACCGATAAACTTGGTTTTTCGATACAGTTTGTCCAGTGATTCGAAAAACCAAGTTTTTCGGCCGATATTACACGTTGTTTGTTCAATAATTAGAAAAACCAAGATTATCAGTCGAAAAACCAAGTTTATCGGTCGAAAAACCAAGTTTATCGGTCGAAAAACCAAGGTTATCGGTCGAAAAACCAAGATTTTCGGTTGAAAAACCAAGTTTATTGGTCGAAAAACCAAGTTTATCGGCGAAACACATGGTTTTGATCGATAATCTTGGTTTTTCGATCGAAAAGCTTAATTTTTTCTAATTATTGGACATTTCGCTAGCCATAGATGTGTACTCTACATCTCACTGTTGTTCTGGTCAGTAGCCAGAGAAGCGCACGCGAGGCTCAGGAGAACGAGTTCCCATCAAAATATCGAATATAATGGCCTTAAAATTTATTCCTATTTAACGCGATTAGAACTAAACTTTCAAGATCATCCCTGTCAAATTTGAAAATCTACACCATTTTACTCCACGATGTATGGAAAAGGCAAGGAAACCCATCCTCTTAGAGTTCTCACCCCAGGCCGGCGATATTCCCATGCTGATGCCCCTTCCCCCCCCCCCCCCCAAAAAAAAAAAACATAGGCTATGTACTATCTGGCTCCAGGCTTGCTGTTGCTTCAGACCGTTAAATGTAGATGAAGTATCATGTGACCACCATCATTGACGGTAACCTAATTTTTATTTACTTTACAACACAATGACACATTGGAAAGAAAATGTTTTGCGCGCGACGCCACATTGTTGTGACGTAGACTTATGCTCACATCGAAGTTAATTTAAAGTAGCACTGACATATCACCTGTTAATAAACTTTTAGAAAAACCCACAAAAGCACATCAACTCGATACTTCCCCAAAACGTCTTTTCTAATTCAGAAAACAAACCCCTGTAGAAAGCTTGAATTCATTCGGGGAATGTGAAGGCAAAAAGATTGAGGGAGGGATTACGGCTGCCTTTTGGCAGTCGATAATCGATGTCAATTTGCTCATTTCAACCCATCAAATATTGTAAGGCGTTTCAAAGGCCAGATAGCACTCGCCATGAAATACAACAATGGCGACCTGCCAACCTGCCACTCAAGACCAATTACCTTGGAAAAGCCTAAACGCAGAGAATCCATACTAGGATCAATTCAGCGTGGAGACACTATAGCATCTCATTGATCAAGAGATGGGAGATTGTATTGAGAAATAGAAGGAGGATGAAGATCAGGTAGATGGGTAAAGAAACACGGAAATGGACGTATTTAAAGCAGTGTAGAGTAAGGTCCATTAAGTCTACATGCGCAACCGACGGTGCATTTTTTGCCGAGAGTGTGGAGAGTGAGGGTCTGACGAATGAGTTAACAAAATGTACTTCTGCTCCGCGGGTTACTGGAGTTCAGACTGGACGTGTGGAGTTGTCTCTACAGTATGTGGCAGCTTGAGGGATCTGGAACGGTTACAATACATTGTTAAAATTGATGTAAATTTGAAAACAAAGAAATATATAAAGAATACAGAAAAAGTGCTGGCAGCCGCATTTGAAAAGTTACGAGTACCTTTTCTGTGATTTCTTTGTAGCCTATTTTTATTTTATTATTCTGTAATTCCACAGATATTTTTCACAGCATGTAAGTAACTTAACGGAAGCGACAAGGACAATATTACAATGAAGCGATGTATGTAGTGAATGCTACCAATGAATGCACATGAGGTTATTTAATTGTTCCATCACCTTAAAGTCCAAACAGCAGGCCACCCACCCACCAACTTGGTCCACAAGCAGAACTCGATAATAAGTTAAAGGAGAAGTTTAAGCAAAAGTTAAATTTCATTTGTGAAAGAGGAATCAAATCTACACAGTGTGGTGAAAGTTCCATTGAAATCGGACATGTATTTCTCGAGATATCAATAAATAAAGTCAGTAGATTTGAGTTCCAAAGTGAGTTTGAGGGCAGCAGAACTTATATCACTTCCTCACATTGACATGGAATGCTTTGTTTCCCTTTGCTTTCTCAGACTGCTGTATTGACCTTGAAGTTAATAGGGATAGTTCCTCAAAAAGGGGATGCAAACTTTGAAAAGTTATGCAATCACATGCAAACTTATGCAATCACATTTTGATAATATGGGATTGTTGAGGAGAAAATCAGCTATAAAGTTTAAAGAAAAAAAAAGGCTGTCCATTAATGTGGGGATATGATGTCATATGTACTTGCTTCAATCACTTTTTGTTGAAAATATCTTGAGAACCACACATCATATTTCAATGCAAATTTCACCAAAATGCTTAGAATAAGTACCGTATCTCTCTAACACACTAAATCCTGTTGTGACATTAAACCTTTGTTTTAAGAAATGAAATTGCTTTCCAGTACTATGGTTCAAATTCAAATCTGGTTTCCCTTTAGTCGCCTCTTACGACAGGCGTGAAATACCGTGGGCATATTCTACAACCCTTGCCTGTAGGGGGGATAAATATGTAAAAACAATTATCTTCGATATAACATGTGTTATAAAGAGAAATATTGCGTTTGTTTTAGAAGGCAATTTCAGACTTCTAAAACCACAATTTATTGGCAAATAGTGATAAATACTTACAAATGAGGCAGTACAGTAGCCTTCTTTTCAAGAAATAAGTTTCCCTCAGATAGAAATTCAGTTGTTTGTTGCTCAACAATAATTTGTTCACCCAAACTTTCAACATTTCAAAAGATGCAAAGTACCATTTTTCTTCTTGTGCATAATATTTTGAAGAGATGAAGCTATTACTGGGGTTTATTGTTGAGGCCGAATGATTTGAAAATGACTAGAGCTATTTACTTTCAACGCAATGTTAGAGCATTTTTAGCCCAATATTTCTCTTTAAATTAAGTTGTTCTGAAAATTCATATTTATATTTACATATAACTATTATTTTGGGAGAAAGTTTAATATGTTTTTTTTTTTCAAACTTCTTCTCTCTCTCTTTCCATTTCTAAATCTCGGTTAGTATGATTGCACAATCTTTTTTCCCAAGTTTCTTAATTTAATGTATGAAAAATTTTGTAAATGATTGTTATTAATTTTGCTGTTAGAAATGGAAATAAATTGAACAAACATACAAACAAACTAACAAACAAATAAGCAGAACCACGAGAAAGTGGTACTTGTAAAAAAGTCTCTCAATATATGATGAGGAAACATTTTACAAAGAGAGAATCGGATCGGACTTAGCCTGCTTAGCATCAGTGTAACCTGCGTTTTACAATCTACGTCAAAACTCCAGTTTAAGAAAGCCACGCGACCTGCTAACCGCCGTTGTGGCTGTCTTTCCTTTTGGGTTCCCTGTCCGTAATTTTTTTTTATCAGTGATCATCAACGATCTTTGGGCTTCTGACTTGGGGGACAAATAAAAAAAAAAATTGGTGCAAAGCAACACAGATGTCCTCTCATTGCTACTAAAACACTTAATTGAGTGTGGGAGTTGACAAGCTGGAGGAATATATCTAAAAAATTTGCACGAAAATCATAAGTATTTTGGTTAACGATTTTTAAGGAAAGCCTTGGCTTAATTCTCGAGATCATGTGGTAAAAAATACCCGACAACTCTGTTTAATGAATTTTGACTTGGCAGTGATGTGTTGCTGCCTCCAATCAGAGAACTAGCAGAGTAGCTCTTTGCTTCAATAAGTGAAATGCGAGTTTACTTCCGTCTCATCATGGAAGTGTGTTACTTCGAGGTTACTCTCCAGACCATGGCCCTATTCATTTGTTTACACCTCAGACCGATGACTTACATGAGTAACACATGAGATGCATGATACTTTCCTCAGACATCCTTCTACATCCCTTTAAATCCCCTTCGATCTGTTGTGTCCTTGGCGCCCGGTCTCAACCAATTATACCCCTTAGTATCCTCTTGGATTTTGAAAGAACTTTGACAGGACCACTGTCCCGCTAACTGGAGCTTAATTAGTTAAATTGCTCTACCTTTGTAACATCCCTGTCTGTCAGGATGCATCTAATGACGGCTGTAGTGTCTACATAGCAGTCACTATTGTGCACAGTCCTGCTGAAATAGGATTTATCAATAAACTAAACTAGTTAGTTACTTTAGAGGACCGTGTAATGTTTGATTCGTTTCGGCCCAATGCTTTATCAAAGGACCGAATACTCACCGAGCCTTTTCTAATGAAGATTGTATGAATCAACGACATGACATGCCTGCTTTGTACAATATATCCTATCGCTTATCACAAAAGAGATTGCCACAGTTGGAAACACATTCTTGTCCCGACAAAAGAGTTTTATTGATATATGTTCAAAAGGATTTTCTTAATTATAGCAATCATGTAAAATTCTTTCCAACCGGCAGACAATACAACAAACTCATTAACTTTTCATTTCGATGTAGACCTCAAATCTTCTCCATCCAGAAAGAAAGATTTCAAAAAGTTTTCGTAGAATCTTTAAACTTTATTTTTCTCAGCCACTTACACGTTTTCCACTACATAGCTATTTGACAAGTCACACCAAATGATTTGCATTTAAAAAGTACAGTATTTTCGGTTGCTGGTTAAACGTGTTATTTGCACGGCGCTGTTCAAAATTGAAACCTTTCTATGTGAGCAATAAAGACAGATCGGATATAATGATATATGGCTATGAATGAAATATAGCATACTGCCCTCAGTTTTGTCTAACGTAGTACATTTACTAGTAAAGGTTGGCATCTAAATAAGTTTGCTCGTTGTAATGATGATGGGAGGAATACGGGAAAAGAGAAAGTTTACCCGGAAAATGATTTAACTATATTTAAAAGCATTCCTTCAAATTCAATGTAAACATGAATTAGTTCAATGAATTCCTTTTCAAATTTTTAAACTTATACCTGAATTTAGAAAAGCTTTTCTCAGTCTCCCAAAGAAAAGTCTTGAATTATTGACTTTGGACGCTTCTAAGCTGGAAAGCTGGAAGGGTCTGCACCATTTAATTTCAGAATTTTTGGCACTTTTCTTCCTCTAAAGGACCAAATTATCTTTGATATGTAGACGGTTAAAGAAGAAGAAGATAAAGCACTCCGATGAAAGTTTCTTTCATTTCCCATGTTCGATTCTCGAGATACGGTAACGGTAATGGCGATTTAATTTGGACCAGGGAGGTGTGATTAGACCTCCCTGGTTGGACACATTTTCTATGAAAAGTGAACTTGAAGCAAACAGATGTGATGTCATGGATTCACATTGTTGGCCAATGATTTGTTCTTTTTTATCTTTTATCCTTTGACCGTGAATTGATTAGAGATGATGCCTTGCTCCTAAGGCATTTAGGCTCCCGGTAAGTTTTTTTTTTAAATGTTGTTGCCCAGGGTGCACTTATGGTACCGATATATCAGAGTTTAGGTGGGAAAATTGTAAGTAAATTATACACGAATCCGGACAGATCGCGACGGGCTGATTTTAGTCGGCCATTACTGGGGTCCATCACCTTTAATCTTTAAATTTCCTTCCTTTCCTGTTCCATGAATGATTGTACACTAAAGTGTATCTTGATTTTCTCAACTTCACTGAATATGAGGATTTAAAATTCACGTAGACAATAAATGAAGACGATTAAAGAATGATGGACCCCAGTAAAGGCTGCCTACAGTCACTAAAAACAAACGCTAATCGGATTCGTCTATAAATAAAAACAAAACATTGCCCAATAATGAAACTCCATGACACATGTAGAAAATTTGACTCATTCAGTTGCTTCTATTCTCCTTAACCGAATATGGGAAATGAATAGCAAATTTCACAAGAATTCTTAGAAAATGTTCCTCTCTGACAGATCAAAATTAAATTTATCTTTGGACTACGGTATTCTTTCGAATACTGCCTCGACACAATTTTTGTTTTGTACTGTACGACACAATAGAGTGCACCCAAGTCAAAAAATTAAAAAATAAACAACATGCAAAATGAATTCTAACAGCCCAACTATCATCTTGATAGGACTTCTTGAGCCGAGATATAAAATGTTAAAATTTATTCACTCAAATGAAAAATGGTACATTGTGCAACAGTTTGTGATTTCATTGTTATAGTACTCAAATTCTTCAAATGCACTTCACTGCACTTAAAGGGCAGGGACAGTCACTCCAACTTGAAGCAGTGTAGTAGACTGCCCAGTTTCATGATTGGCTGTTGAGGGTCATGTTACAACATTTTACTCCTCAAATGTGAAATTTACTGGAAGTTACTGCTTGGTTTACCTTTCATAAGTTATATCGAAGTAATAAAATATTATGAAAGATTCTTTGAACAGAATTGAGACGAGAATTGTGATATTTAGCTGTTGCTTCAAAATAAGTTTGGAGGACTGCTCTTGACCTTTAAGTTAGAGCTTCGTGAAGCACATTAAATCGTGACGTCTGTCGATGTTCAATGCGCCTTTAATTCTGCTCAGTCTAAAATATATGCCCTGACACACTATAAAGAAAAAACTCGTTTAGCAAATTAAACACCTAATACTGCATCCACTTTGCAAACACGTTCAAGTTCTTAACATGTTTAGCTACTAAAAACCAGATGTAAAGCAATCTGAACGTCTGTTAGAACGAAATGTTTACTAATTAAACACATGTAAAACATGTTAACCACATGTGATGAAAGTCAAAAGAAAATAGTTTTATTTTCTAAACACTTTTTAGAGGGTAATTCTTTTGAAAGTGTAATATTTCGTTTATTTTTTCGCGGTCTCACACTTATTCATATACTGACTCACTTACATATAACTGGTCCAATAGCATATGTATTATTTTAATGATACATGCACTATTACTTCTAAGTAAAACTCATTAAATCTTGACGTCTGTCGTTTTACACTAAATTTTACCTTTAACTGATGTAACCACAGTTCTTTTGAAAGTAGTGTAAAGTTTTTCTTTCTTCCTTTTTTGACAATCTCACACTTACATATATAACATCAATCATCCACAAATCTTATACAACCACGTTTTATACAAAGAATTAGGCAATCACCTCCTGCGTCTGGCCCATTATTTGGGATATTCAAACGAATAAAACGCGATTGATAATAAAAAGCGGTTGGTAACCTTCTTAAAATGAAAAAAGGCGCAGTATGTACAGGGTTGCTGCGACTTCCTAGTATTTTAAAGAGTATGGTTCATTTAGAACAAACCTCGGCAAGCAACCAACTTATTGGGGGCGCCGCGCCAAATATGTTGGTCGCGAGGCCCAATTACATACTCCCTCACTAAATATAAATAGATACAACTTCCTAGTAACGACATTCAGCAACCACACAGTTACAGATGCCTCGGGTAGATGTTTTATTCTCATAATCTACAATTTAAGCTTCTTTTATATTAATTTGTAGAAGCGAAAATAATTTGGCCAGACCGCAAGCATTCAGAAGACCTCTTTTTCGAGTATTTATGTCGGACACGTTTGCGTGTATCTTCGGAAGGTTACTGACTTCGAAGTAGGCCGGGTCACCGACAGGCAGTGTGAGGTTGTTGCCTTTCTTCAACAATATCACAGTATTTATCCAGAACGAATCTCAGTTTTCCTGTTATCTCTCAATATTTGTTGAAAAATCAACTCTAATTAGCTTTTTGAACCTATACCTAAATTTGTTCCCTAAAGTCAAAAGAATTAATCATAGTGTAATCAACATAAAGTTAAACCACTCTGTCAAATTATGTTCCAAAAATTTAAAAAGGGGGGGGGGGGCAGTTAATCAAGAATTACTACATAATGGAACGTAATTACTCAGTGTCTGACCGGTCTTTCAATTTTTCTCTAAACATAAGTTAAAATATTCATCACTGTATGTTTACAAAAAGTAGAAAAACCTAACTTAACTGGTAGCGATTATATCTCTATTTCTTCAACTTCCGATGGAAATTTATTATCTTCACTGCCCGCTTTCTTTAATCAGAATGTATCTCGTATTAAATTAAACATGGAGGATACAGCAGGATGTTTGTGAAGAGTATAATTTAACATGATCTTTGAAGTGATAAGCAAGAAATCATTAGTGAAACTCTTGTTGTTACACATAGTGTTTACGTTCAAAAGAGTTTATAACTTTTTATGACCTTTAACCTGCAGTAGAGTCACAATGAAAATTTTGGGTGAAAGAAAGGCAATGGAGAATGCAAGGTTCGGTGTTCATTGTGGATTTTATGTCATTTTTTGACAAGTTCTCCCTGTAGGGAAGGGGTCTGAGGACTTAGTCAGAAATTTTAATAAAATATATCAGCATTTTTTCCAAAGATTGCTCACCTTTTGCAAGAAAATTGACTATAGTTCAGTCCAAATGTAGAATATAGTCACACCTTCCAAAGGGGATAGGATGTATTTGCCCACTGACAAAGACCTTCCTCTTTTGTCTCCAAATGAGATGCCCGAATAAAGGATGTTTTCCCTACAGTAGCAATTTTATGTTTTAGATCCCCCCCCCCCCACCCCCCAAAATGTTACCCTACACAGATCTCGCTTCCTCGCCCAAATTTCAGTTTCTGGCTTAGCTGCTGCCCCTGGCAAATGTAGATTACTCAATCTTGGAACCACAACCCTAGAAATCTCACAAATTGATGGAGAGCGTTGACACAGGTTTATTATGCAACACTTTCACTCTACTCAGAAAACAATATTTATCCTACACTTAAAAAGTTCATTGTTAATTTTCATAAATTTTCTTTCATCAAACCTAAGATGTTGTATGGGGACTCAAAGGTTAGAAGAAAATGTCCCTTTCATGTTATGGGAAGCAATTTAGTGGGCCAAACTATTCAGATCACCACTTATAGGAAGATGACATGACAATACACCAAGGAGGAGTGCCAGCTCCCTGAATAAACATCATGTGTGAGGTAGTCATGGTAACTCCTCTTTGGTTGTCTCCTCCTCTGGTAGAACACAGGGTTGGAGTTTTTTTTTTTTACCATGAGCGGTTTTTACCCATGGTTTTTACCGGTAAAAACAGCCCTGGAAAAACAGGTTTTTACCCAACTGAGTGAAAAAATGGTAAAAAGTGGAAAAGCCAATTGTGTTACATAAGATAAAATTAAATACTGTAATTCTTGAGCTTTACAACAATTTTTTTTCTAAGAGGACTTGATGGAAAATATAATTTTGCTGTTTTGTGAAAATACTTTTGCACTTGCTTACACGTTTCACACATCTACTAGTCTGACATGAAATTAAAACCATTCACAAATTTGAAATCAGTCTTTAAATAACATGGTCTTCAACTTACATCTAAGATGTGTTTCTGATTTGTAAAAGTTGTTTAAATTTGGATCATAAATCTAAATTAAAGATTTAAAAATACTTTCTATTCTCAGTTTGTGTCGGTGACAATGTTGCTATTCTGAAATATTCAATTTCCCATGTAGTAGTAGTAGTAGAATGGAAAGCAATGCCACAATTTTGGAAATATTCCAGTAGAAGCAACGTTTGCATACCAATCTTGAAGCATGGACACTGACCTAATTCTACATTTACAAATTTTTGTCAGCATTGAAAGTAGTGTAAAAGTAGTACAGTATAGAGATCTGAACCCACTCTCATTTATTCTGTGTAATACTGTACAAACACTAGTTAATAATTACACCTATACACTACACGTTGCCTGGCACTTGCATCCATGGTTTTTTTTTTTTTTTTTTTTTACCAGTTTCTACCTGTAATTACCGGTTTCTACCAGTTTTTACCACTGTCCGCGTAAAAACAGGTTTTTCCGGTAAAAACCAAACCCTAGTTGAACACCAGTTTTTCAGATATGAGCTTTACGAAAAAGCTCCCAAGTCGCCAGTCGAGGTTATTATACCTGTAGTTGTGTGGCGTCCCTTAAGATTTTTTCTTTCCATTTTTTCTTTGGAGGAAAAAGGACGTATTTTCAAGTCGAGTTTCCAGTAGGTGGTCAGTCACGAGTAGTGAAGTAGCTGGCATCCCCTAATTGTCCCCCTGCAGCTTCGTCATTGTTTACATGTCACTAGGTGGATTCTTTAAATGAATCGTCGGAGAAGTGATTAATCGGAGCTCGAATAGGCAGGCGCTTTTAAGATTTGTTCCTCTTAATAATGTAAAAATTAGTCCTTAAACAACCTTGATATATTACCAAAAGAATATTAAGTGCTAATCCTCTTCATTAAAAACCCATCACGATTATGGTGACGAGAAGGATGGTAAACGCAGGCACTAAGCAAGAACTTCACAAAATTCGGGGCTATCCAAGTAAGGGGATACCTTCTGGATTCAAGTGTACCGACAAAACTCCGATAGGGAGTGCCTAGACAATTTCTGACGAAGGTATGGGAAACTATGGGAGACTGAAACACCCAAATGCTATTTCTGGCGTAAAGCGATCGAAAGCAAGTATTTAACTAGTAAATATTGTTCATAATCTTTGGGACCGTCTCATAAAAACAAAGGGGAGAAGAATTTAAGTTGAATAATAAATATAACCACGGGAACTAGGGACAGGTTGAGGCGGGCATATATTAATAATGGATTCCTTCCTTAATTATGGAACTAACTGTACACGTCATTAGCCTACATACAACGCCTAAGTCTATTTTTTGAAGAAAAAAAAAACAAAGTTAACAAAGTAATTGAAAGGTGGCAATCGTCGGTATAGTTTGTACAAAGTTCACATTTTATTTACAAATAGTAATTTCTCTTTTCTTTAATAAAACACTTTTGTCGTGACATAATTTTTTCTTAAGACTTAATGCTTACAACATTAACTGACAGTAACTTAAACATATTTTTAACAATAACAAGGAAAGTATTTTGTACTTGGCAAACTATTTGAAGCACAGTCGGCATACCTCTTGTAGAAGCCAAATACGCCTGGCGAAAAAGAAATACACTAATGACATGTTTGTGGGCTCCTCAGCGTTTTTAAACCCAATAAATACTTCTGATACTTACACAAATGTTTTCATTAAAATGCAAGAACGTTGTAACATAGTTTTACATTTAACCAGTGTGATCTTTTAGACTCATAAATGTAGATTAGCCTTGGGCAGATAAGGGATTTCATGCCCCTTATGTTATCCTATCAAATAATGTTTCGACTGGGTTTACCAATGGGGTGCCAACACTCAGTCCCTTATCCATCATGCTTCATAAGATGTCAGGTATAACTGAACTAAATGAATCGTACTTAATTACATTTTTCGCCTGCCTCCCTACCCTGCTCTAACTTTTCTTTTAAACTGCAACATCGGTATCGATATCGTGCCCTCTGACAGAAGCTCGGGGGTCTTTTCCCTAAAAATGTCGAAATTAGGAACATTTCCAAGCAATTCTTTAAACTTATTTGGTTCCCCGACTCGCCGGCTAGTCTGTTCTGTTCAACGGTCGACAACTTGTCTACGTATACACTTTTGTAGGAAACATCTGTTCTACAGAGATTTAATAACACCGAAGCCAAATTGAGCGTAAGTAAGGCGTCGTGAGCGTCTGACGAGCAGGCAAATCGTGATGTTTTTGTAAGTTCATTTCAAAAACAAAGTGATTTGCTCACATTGGTAGAAACATTCAAGTATAGAGCGTGAAATGAGTCTCTTAGAGTTATACATGTCAATTGATGGATAGAAGGATAATAACTTTAAAACATTACGACCTTAAATTGTGCACGGAAAGACAATCCTGCTAAACGATATGTGTCAATTAGTTACCACGAATACCCCCCCCCCCCCCCGCAACTATTGATATTAAACGAAGTGATAATTTGTTTTGTAGTCAAAATAAAAATCGAATTTAGATGGCATAGGCAAGAAATGAAGCAAGTTTGTTACATTAAACGGCTTGCAAAAGAAAAAAAAAAGAAAAAGGCGCACAAAACGCAAACAAAAGGTAGAACAGGTGATTTTTTGTGGGTTTTTGAAAACAAATCTCACAAATTATTCGTGGAACCTCATCAAGGAGGAAACTGAACAAGACATGAACTTAAAGGTAAATTATGTTTAAAGTAGACCAAAGTGGGTTAAAGGGAAAAAATCTTTTGATCATTATATTAAACCATTCCATCTCATCGATAAACCCTATAGTATCTTTTTTATTAATCAATATCTTCGCATTTAATGCATTACAAGGTTATGGGGAAATGCATCGTTTGAACTATGAAACTTTGAACCATCTTTTAGTTTTTTTTTTCTCAACGAGTTAAAGATCTAGATCTCCTCTTGATAATTTTATTTCTTGACAAGAAATCAAACGTACTGCTTTGTTTTAACAAAAGGCCTATCCATCTTTCTGTATATTGAAATATTGGTATTAAAACATGAAATTGTTCTCTAAAACAAAATATTTTCCTTGAAAAGATTGTCTTCTCTGCTATTGTGTTAAAGGTTAGACAAGCTTGGTAAGCTGGTAAGAGTAAGGTGTGGTTTGATTGGTCAAATAAGTAGGCATGTAGTGACTGGTGGGATTGAACAAAAGAGGGAAACAAAATGGGGGAGGATTTTGAGGCACTGCCGTGTTTAACTTTGAAAAAAAAATAAAGAAATGGGTACTGTTAAATTTGATAAAGTATATGCCGCATAATTGCGTGACCTCCGGGTTGTCATATTGGCCCTTAAAACTCCAAAAAATACTGTTTCTTCAACGCATCATGACATTTGCGCAACTAATTTGACCACATTGATCGCCAAACTTTGCCGTTGCGGGCTGTCTGACAGAAAATTGGCAAGTTTACAATATCGTCTCAGATAAATGTCAGGATATCTGCTCATAATACAGCGGAAAAAATAATTTTACTTCATCACTAAGTAACGACTTAAAGTTTGTAACCGCTCACTAACGAATTTGTATTTTTCGAGACTTTCTCTGAAAACATCAGACTTTTTTATAACTGTGTTTGACAATTTTCGCACAAAATTCTGTAGTGTGATTAACTCTAGACGCCAAGAAGATTCTATGCTTGGTAGCCCTACGGGTTACCCATGACACACAGAAAAGAACATTTTTGGAAAACATAAGCAGAAATCAGCCAATTTGTCAGAGCTTTTAACTCTTTTTAGTTCCCTATTCAATTCCGTCTAAATCCCGCAAGCGTCGAAGAAGCCACTAGATGGACTACTGTGCTCGAAAATGGGGTACGTCACGGCTGGCTAAGTTGAAACGCAACGCCACAGGGGAGGTTTACTAGGAGAGAAGTCGAGAATCATTTAGACGAACAAAGAAATGACCCACTCTCACTAACAGACAAAATACACTAAAAATGTTTGTTTTTTCGACCAGGTACCGTGAAGAGGTCGAAACATCCTTGCTGTTGTCATTTCCAAATGTAGGAGTTTGAGACAACGGAAATAACGCAATTAACAAAATCCGTCTGGCTTTTGTTCAAATTGAAAGACGCACATCAAAGTAGGGTTTCCTTGTGTAAATTGCGAACTATGGACTTGCCATCCCTCGTAAGGTTAGAGACAAAAGAGGGTCTTCAAGGTACATTTATTCGATGATTGGTGTATTGATGAGTGGCAATGGCTACAGGATTAAGTGATTGAAGTATGTATAAGAACTTTTCCCCGGGAAATTGACCTTTATATTGTTGTTGTTGTCCCACCTTATAATTTAGAAAAAAAACTAAAACTTTTTACTTAGGCCTATTGAGCTAATACATTTTCTGATTTTTCTCCCGTGTTTTTCTTTGAAAGGCAGATAGTTTTAAACACTATGTATTTTACAAACATTTAACATAACTTTATAAACGCCTTAACATTTAGCTGCCAGAGAAATATAATTTTTAAAATTAATTTATGAATGTTAGACTAATAAAATTTGCGTAAGTTGCCTTGTAAACCTTCGACTTCCAAAGGAATTACTTGCAAGACAAGCCCCCATGAGCAAGCTTGCTCTACTATCCACTATACAGGTGGGGCCAACCGTATATTTATGAGTTGTAATGTTTCACAATATCAAAAGTGTTATCAAACAGTTTGAAGACAAATTAACTTTCTTTCAAAAGATTTCATCTTGCACTATTAATCCAACTGTCAAACTAATAGGAAAAGATGTTTATTAAAACAGATCCCAATCTGGTCAGTTCGAATAACACCCCGTCTCTCCGTGAAGTCACGGTGACATATTATCAAAACAATATTATGACATAAGCGTCATTAACTTTTGCTGATATCATATTTTAGAGAAGTGAATCGAAGTGAAAAAACAGTAAATAAAACCCTTCAATGCAGATGACATTTTCATCTCATCGAAATAGCTGTTACGTCACACCGCTGTCACGTGGTTGAATACTACGCGGAAACTCGTCCTATCTTCGAAAAACATCTCGACTGTTTGAAGATATTTTTCACTTCGGTGAAAAATCTATAGGTGAATATGATGAAGAAACCACCGCAAGCTCGGAGGGAAACTTCTCTCCCCCGGGGTAACACAGCAACGATTTGGTTGGGGATCCGTCTGACATGTGATCTGATATTATGAGAGGAGATTTATGACGTAATTCAGATGACGTCACAGGAGGACTTGGAATGGCGTGAACAATTGGCGAAGAAGCGGAGACAGGGGGAGAGGCAGGAATAATGGTAGGATTAAAACTCTTCTCGACCGCATCTTTATCCCGACGTTCCCTCGCTCGTCTATTTTGGAACCAAATTTTTACCTGTTAGTGGAGTAAATCAAAGAAGGCGAGTGAAAATTCAGTAAATGTCCAACATTACAAGTTCTGGAAAACGACAGGATAGAAACCAGACAGATAATATTTTAAGCCTTGAATGTTATTTTCTCGAAAAGGTGAAATTTTGGGTCACCCCGGATTGGTCCTCTTAAAATGGGAGTAATTCAGTTTCCAAGGAAAATCAATAATAATCCGTACGACTTTTAATTAATTCATAAATAAAATTGGGAAATATTATTGGTTGATCCTTTCAGTTATGTTTCAGTTCGTTTTCAATGTAACCGTAGGCTCAAGGTGTTCAGGTGTTTAAGAAACGAAAAAGTCTCTGTGCAAAATCTTCTAGAAACAAGAAGAGTCCCCTAGATGAAGAACCTGCCCAGTCTTTGCGGTTGCGATCATACAGTAAAAGTACAAAGAATGAGAAGACAAATTTCAGTGCTAGGTGCCGTTATTTTCTTCCGTGTGAATAATACATGAGTGGCCATAATCCTTTTTTAAAGGGGTAGTCTAGGTATATTAAAATGTAGTCACAAGGTGAGATACTAACTGAAAAAATCCACGCACTCTAAAATCAAAATGGTGAACTTAGTCACTCTCTAATATAGTGAGGCGAGAATTCACTCCAAGAAGAATGAAATTCACTCAAAGAAGATTGAAATTCACTCCAGAAGAGCGAAGTTTCACTCTTGAATAGAGTGGCTCCATGCAGTGATCACTCTTAAAAAAGAGTTATCATTGCACGCACTCGTGGAAGAGTGGATTTTCACTCTTCCTGGAATGAATTTCACTCTTCTTTGCGTGAATTGATATTCTAATGGGGTGATTTCACGCTTTTCACTCTGTTATAGGGTGCGTAAGTTAACTCTTTTGATTTTAGAGAACAGGCCCAGACCAGTGGATTCAAAGGGATGTGATTCAGAGGAGTAACCACCGCCATGACGCCCTCTCGAATATTTGGACTCATGCTTCTATTTACGAAATATATACCGAATTCCTTTTACTGTACATAAAATCAACGCCAAACCAGACCTCATCCCCTTGAAACAAGTTTGATGCCGATAAAATACTAGATTTGTTTTTAACAAGTTATACAAGTTTTTTTTCTGGCTGATAGGTCCGTTCACATGGAAACACTATTTGCGTCCTAGAAAGTCTGTTTGGTTGACCATTTTCAATCATACCATTTTCTAGGACACGACGGTTGAAATATTGCCTGACATTATATTACGTATTACGATAATTTACATTTTATGAAGGGCCACATAAAATTTTACAAAATACTTCAATTATCTGCACAAAAAATGATCCATACTTGACATGATTTACAAGTTTTTTCGAAGAAAATTACAATTCACAGGAAAAGTTTTAATTGTACTTATTATGAATTCATTTTTTAATCATATGGTTTATAAGATTTTTACGACTCTAATTTTTCCACAAAATCTGAGAGAAATTAATATCCATAGCACCTAAACAAGTGATCACATGAATTCGTTTTCTAATATCCTCGATTTTCAGACTCCCCAGGTAGTTTATATATCAGCTTGTTTTGTTAGTCATTGTAATTATTACAACTCCCCAATCAAACGTCACCAAACGATGAGCAGCGAGTTTACTGAGTTGAAAGTTTGTCATTTTATGAAAACGATTCGACACCGAGGAGAGATCATTCGTGAAACCTCGGTCGATACTAGTCCCGCTGGGAGAGCGTACTTTACAATTAATTAAACGCGGCATTACCACAGCATGAGGGTCAATTTGATGTTATCGCGAACATTATCGGCGTCGACTGGTAACAAGTAATTAATTGATCTTACCTAACACCGTAGGGTGAATACAGTAATACAAGTTAATTATTGGATCAAGGGATGTTGTTTAGTAAAGTGGACATCATTGGTCTAGAGGATAACATTTGCAAATGAATGACGTAAAAACAATTGAGAGAGGGGCGGGTGATGGATAACTGGACAAAGTTGAAACGCGATTTGATTTTTGTCTTTCAAAACACGATGACTAGGCTTGTATACTTGAGTTAAACCAGGCAAATTTTATGAAAATAAAATTATTCATTTGAAAATGCAGAAGAAGCATGACTGATAAATCAAAATCTTTATATCACTTAAATAATTGCGGTATTTCGTTGAACCCATAAAAGAAGGGGTCTTTCATTCTGAAACAATGAAATGCTATATGAAATTAAATTTTGTTTGAAAAATATTGTTTGCAATACTTTTAAACACAAAATTGAGTTAGAAAGGAAACAAATACAGAAACAACTTCATTAAAACCTCATGGAAATGCTGTATAGATGGGGGGCATATTTTTGAAGGGAAATAATTTGATTACCACCAAAACATTTAGAGTTAAGAAATATTAACAGTTGTAAGGTCAGTAACGTCACTGTGATTTCAGTTTCATTATATTTGTCCTCCGTTTTTCTTCAATTTAAATGTTAAAATATTTTCAAGAGGAACTCAGTTTTATATATAACGTTGTTTGTTCTTTTCACATGTACACATGTGGTTAATACCATCACCAGGCATAACAGAGATTTTTTTTGTGATTTTTGAAACTTAGGCCTAACAAGATTTCTCATTCATGAACTTATATATAAATTTGTTCTACGGTAGGTCAAGAAGTGCCGAGATAAAGTGCTTAATGGGCTTTAATGATACCCTGCAGAACAAGCGATACCAGCCCGTGACAATTATTATGGACATATATGAAGTGTTTTAAAAGAAGAAGGGTGGGGAGTTTAACGGCAAGATACTTCTAAGATAGGAAAAGTGGGTCATAGGCTTTTCCCAAAAAGCAACCACAAAGGATTGCGGGATAGATTTTGGGGTACAAGTTGTTTCTCCAGTGTCATTTATACGGTGGCCAAATACGACGAAGACACTATCTCACATGCCTTTGTAATTGCCATTTGGAAAAGGTCTATTCGTAATTTATGCATGGCCTTTGCATTGGTTCTTAGTGTTTATGATTATATTCACTTATTTTGTTTATTTTTCAAGTTATGAACGGTCTTGAACGAGCCTGTTGTAAACATACCTTTCCCTTTTTGAGTTTTCAAAGCAGCTTTGTGATTCAATGACAAAGAAATTTATTTTAAGCCACAACGTTGATCATGATTAACTTTTAACGAAAACATGAGATCAACTGGAAGTCGAACAACTTATTGGGACACGCTCTTAGAGTATCTATTGTTGTACCTTCGTTTAGATAAAATACTTTCCATTTCAAAAGTTTTCACAAGACACTCTAAAATTTGAAAGAATGAAATTTCACTAGTTACAGGAGTGAAAGTTACAACGTTCACCCCAAAAGAGCGACAATTCACCCTAAGAAGAGTGGAATTCACTCCAAAAAAGGGAAGCTTTACTCTTGATGGAGTGCTTACGGGGACCCTCCTAATTAAAAAAGAGTGATGCCCGGAGACAATCGTTGGAGAGTAGGTTTTCAGTCTTCTTGGAGTGAATTGACAACTTTCGCTGACTTAGTTCACCCGTTTGTTTTAAGAGTGTACGCATCATTTTAAGGACATAAGGTCAGAAAGATTTTCAAAAAACAATTTATAGCTACATAATGTTTTAATTAATTTTGATATTTTCAAAATTAAAACAAAACTTAATTTTTAATTCAGTAATTAGTGAACGTAAAGACTGGGTAATATAGAATACGAGCAGCTCATTTCAAAATAATTAAATATTGCACCTTAATTGATGCTTCGATATTGATAAATGCATGAGATTATTTCTTGCATATGGTCTCGAGAAGAAAAAAGAATTTAATATCACTTTTTTTACAAGAAAAGCACTGCCTTTCTCTTCTTTGATATACAAATACATTCCAATACCTCTTAAGGACGATATATAAATATTTGTTTGATTTTGAAGTCATGCTAATATATTTTTTTAAGTCCCTTATTTTCTGTGTAAGATATTGAGAATAGCTGAACACGTATTGCTCGATTGTCTCTTTTATTATTTGTACGGTAGCTGATTACTTTCACTGGTTTTATTCAAATAATATTCCACCTTTGGCGGTACATGGTCTAAAGTTTGTGGTGCAAATAATTCAGCTTTGCTTTCAGAAAACCCTGTATAGCTAAACTAAATTATTAAAAAATTTTATAATTACAATTCAATTAAAAATAGAATGACTTCATTTGGGCATTCCGATAACCGACATTTGCAATTTCAAGACCGAAACCATGGATACTTACTGACCTTATGCACCAAAACCATCGTTATATATCTATCAAAGTTTAGAATAGAATTTCAGATTTCCTTCAAATAAAGTATATAGCAAACGCATACAGAAATGAAACAAATAATAGAAAAATATTTACCCTGTTCTCCGACAAATTTAAGGCCGTGGAAAGTTCGGCAACATCGTAGCTGCTCAAGTAATGCGTGCAACGAAATTTTTGTTCTAATGTAGCCACTTGAGCCGGTGAAAATGGAACCCGTGGGTTACGGCCCAGTTTCCGTTTCTTCGTGGCGTCTTTCCTCTTGGTCCCTGTATAAAGTTAAAAGAAGGACCTTTATTTTTGAAAATAGAGAAATTATTTCTATTAAAGGAGAAAAATGTAGACTCTCTTAAAAGATCATATCCGTTGTAATATTAATTGGTTTTTATGTTAATTTTTTTTGTGGATAAGACATTTTCCCTAAACCTCTTGCAAAGAGTGAAAGGACATGCGCTTTAAAATGAACTTGTAATAAATAACAGATTAAAAAACTTTAAATATTTAAATACAACCTTACAAAAGACCTTATTTAATCCACAAGGATACCAGCTTTAGCACGTCCCTCACTATGCTTATTTTATGTAGCCTAATGGAATTCCTTTACTTTTTCGAATCGTTGAAGTTTGAAACCTGCAGCTCCAGAAAATTGTACTAAAGTACATTTTTAAATATAAACTCATTAAATTTTAATTTTTTTTCTTGTATATGGTTAGTTTTCAAAGATTCTTTTCTTGATCGAGAAATATCACACCTACCTGTCACTAACTTTTACTTAGTTTGGGTTGATTATCAAACAACAGGGATATGTAATTACTGTAAATTTATGCATGTACTACCTTGATTTCAAACTTACACCAGAATACAACAACAATGATTATACTTTCAAATTCACGTGTCATGAAACATACAAAGCTCACACGGTTTCTCATAAACCGTGTATTACAATTTGAAGAAAATCACATGCAATGGCGTAAGAAAACGGATTTTTTACATCAATTGTATGAAGTTTAGCTTTATATAAATTAGAAAATAAATATTAGTGTTTTGCATTAATTTTCCATTGTCTTACTTTATTCAGAATTTCATTAGCCAGATAAGAAATTTAACTTTTTTAAACGCACAACTTCTGTCTTGCTTTTCAAAAAGACTATTTGTTAATTTTAATTCCAAATTAGTTGAGCGAAGTGTACAGTAAATACAGTAAAGATGATATAACTGCTCTTATGAAGCTCGAGGTTTGGGGGGTTAAAACTAATCCATTATTCGTCTTCATTTTGGTTTCATTGTTCTCTATAATTACACAAAAATAAAGTATGTGATGAACTACGAACGAAACTGAAATTAATACACATTTAACATTTTGTAGGCTTATATAATAGGTCTGTGAGGAGATAAGTCCATAAAAACCTAATAACGAGACTCTATGGAGGAGTGCTACATAAAAAGTATTCGTTTTCTACTGATTGTTGTAAAAGAAGATAAACTAATTTTGAAATAAATTGTAATTTAAAAAAACACATCGAACCAATCTTGCGAAATCAAACACCTTATTATTTTTTATTGCAGACAGCAGGGGGTTAAAGTAAAATGTAAGACCACCATAACAGAAACTAAGGAAATATATTCCTGTCTACTTCCCTTTAATATAAATGACAAAAGATTATACCAAAACTCGGCATTGTTTTAATGCCCAGAATATGTTGTCGTATACACCGTGGTTAATTAATATAAATAACTTTAATTAAGCAATATCAAAATTGAACGTAGTTATTTGCTAGGTAAATTTGAAACAGATATTGTTTTAAATTTAACATAAAAATATTACTAACATATTGTTCAGACTGAGTCGAGCTCGTGAAACGAACTTGAATATTAAATCACTTTTCACAAAAAGAGACATTTATCGTTCTCTTATTGTTGCAACTAGTCTAGAAACGTTGAATGCTCAAAGACTACGTAAAAACTACGTTTTTAGAATTTGTTTTAATCAGCAAACAAATTATTTGAAATTAATTTTCCAAGGGTATTTTATGAAATATTTAAAACTGTCATTTACAATCTCCCGTCCCACAAAAATGACCAAGAAACGAACAAAGGTTAGTTGAAAAATTACATTGACAGAACAAAACCTTTGAAACCTTGTAAAATATTCCAAAGATGTGAATAAAAACATATTTCGCCGCTGAAAAGAAATGACCACACAAAATAAAAATTCCAACAACTTTGTCAAACTTTTCTAATTATTATATAGTTATGTTATGGGAATAATGAACTCACGTGGAAGTCTTGGCGGCTTATACCGTGTACACTGTAACCAGGAGAACCGCGCCAAAGGGTTGTCAGATTCGATGGCAGGTTTGTTGATCTTTTCGTTCAAATTCGATTTGTTTTCTGTTTCTGTTATATTTTCAGAAAGGTGGCTATGGTCACTGGAGTCAAACTCTTTGGCATCTTGGAGGAGACATTGGTCATCGTCTTCTTCTTCATCTCTGTCTAACCCTCTGGTTCCCAAAATCCCATCTATGGAGAAATCAACCACTTTAGGTGATCTATGAGTGAGTTGAGGTGAAACTGCACTTGGCTTTCTCAATGAGAGTTTGGAATTGTTTTCTGACGATAAACGAGCGAAAGCGGAATTTTGAGTAAATCCGTGGATCGACGCCGGTCCCGTTGCCCCTGGCAAGAAGGCGCTAGGAAAATAAGGAGGGATACGTAGTCCCACCAGAGGAAAGTTTGGTGATGTCGCCGACATCTGTTGTGGAGGAATAAATCCCATATAAGGTACGGCTGCTGTAAAGTGATATGAAGAGCTAAGAAGAGCCATGATGATGAATGAAAAAAACCCAAAAGACGAAGAAACTTCTCTTCTAGTATATTTTCGAAGTAAACGAAAGTCTTGAATCCTGGTAGCTGAACTTCTCCACTCAATCTTTAGACTTCATCATTTGTCTCTATACGCTACCAGTATTATACAGAAACCTAGATTCAATTCCGTTTAAAGAGGAGCCAAAGAAACCGACTATCTACCGGCGGTTAGAGTTAGTCAATTTCGTCCAAAAGATTTAGCCCAATTTTTAGTTTTACGAATGAAACAGAGCGATCGTGTGGTTGCTAATGATGTTTTGATTCAGATCTCTGGTGTATATAAACGAACTTGAGAAGAACCCTGGTGTGGACTGCTATTTGTTAACATATAATTCGAGTCTCGGTTCAGATTAGTAAACAGCAGAACGCTTCACTAACTAGCATTGTTACAACTCTCCTTTTCACACACCAGCAGGCGTCTGTTTTGTTAGTGCGCATGAGCATAGCGATGAGATAGCGGCCACCTTTGGGATCAGAAACGTCCTAATGACGTCACAATAGTAAAGTCAACCAATGACAATCACGAAATGAGACTTTCTACTGCACACAAACTTTTGAATGGGATGTAATCTCATAGCGTGTGCTTTATATACAGAACTGGAAGCAGCATGGGAAATTGAGAGCTAAGCCTGTTTAAACACAGAGGTTTTTGACTCAACTAGTAAGTTATCATAGTTGGTTGTTTAACAGGAAGACAGGAAATTGTCCGTTTATCTGGAATTAACTGTCATAAAATGCTCTGTATGAAGCAAGGAGCAAATACTTCGATTATTTGTTTCCCATATAGCTCCCTAGTTTCATTTTAGTAAGTCTTCCAAAAGGAACAGAAAACGGCATTTTGAAGTATTTAGTCTCAAAACGTTTAGGTCTTTGGGTTAAGATCATATATTCTTTCGGCAAGTCTAGAAGGGGGCCACGGATGACAGCCCTATCATTTTGGGGTTTCTGAAATTCCAGAGGCTAGACATGTTGAGTGCTGATATCCCTTAAAGAAGTTCGTTCCTTTTGGGAGCAAAATCCTTCCGGTGTAACTTTTGTTTACTCCGTTCAAGTTTAGTTTTACTCCAGTGACTGGGGTTTGGGAAAAACGGACGAGTTTAAGAATTGTGGAATATTTTGAACGTTACATTCACCCTACGAAAATCCCAGTCCTACTAGCGAACCTTTGGCATCAAAAGCACTGAATTTTGTTTTTAATGTTTCAATGTTTGATGTATTTAGGCAAAAGAAACTCAAAAGATCATTGCGACACAAAAATATATATAGAGTTTTAAGATTATATGAAATAAAATGTGTAATACTTGAGGAGACTTTGATTGATTTTGATCTTTTTTTTTATTAAAATGAATGAGATATGTTCAAGTTTACTGGCATTTCGTTGAAAACTATAATAAAACAACATCAATTCACAAATTTGAACAGTGGCATGAAGGGGGGAATACTTTGCTGCAGGACAAATAAACTGGGGTAAATGAAAAACTGAGTGTAGCCGCAGATGTATGATATTTAATAATATTATTAATTAATTAATATTTAATGATAATCATGACTGAAGATTGGGTGGAGTAAATTAGAACGAAATATGATATCATCGTTGAAAAAGTTCAATTTTTTATTACTTTCCTTTCTTATAATTGCACACTTAAGATAATAGTACATAAGCAACTGGGTGCATTAACTATCCTATTTCGAATAGAGCGGGTTAGGATTTTCATAGACTAAGCCGAGCCGCTAGGGAAGTCGGATATTAGTGGGACCTATCTGCCTTAATTCGTCTTAATTTTAGCTTATATATATATTGAAGTTTTTTTCAACCAATCATAAGTTTAAGGGACTTCTGCAATTACCAAGATATATTACCATATTTTCTACTTACATATTAGTTTAATAAGCCGTATAACGATGTACACTTTTATGAAAATTAGGGGGAGGGGTTTGAAGGACCTAGCTGATTTTTAAAAATGAGGAATTGAGATCTCATAAATTAGGTCAGTAAGATTGCTTAGTAAACGTTTAACGTTTTCTAATAATACACTTCCTATCATATTTGGTCAAATCTGTAGGTACATTGGACGTAATCTAAGCACTTCATACAAAAAAGTATTTTTCGATCAGCCGGAGAAAGTGAAATTAAGGTTGTAAGAAAATTTTTATCACGCAGTGAAAAAACCAGAAAAATCGACAAAGTTTACTGTTGCCGTTATTATCAAGACAAAATGAACCAAATTACGCTAAACGATTTTTGCTCAAACTCAGATTTAATCAGTATAGTTACTGTATGAAACAAGAATACCGTACGATTCTCAGAAAAAAAAAGTAGCTTTTCTTTTAGAAAAAATCAAATCGAAGTTTTTATGCGTGATTAAGGATGACAATAGTTCTGTTGTCTTCTGCTCGTCGACTTTCAAAATCCCTCTTATCTTTTGTACAACGGTCGAGTGCACAAAATCAATCAAGCGAACTAAGACTTATTATTCCTTACAAGTGATTTTGATGTGCTTCTAAATTTTTTGGTCAATTGCTCGTGAAACTTTCAAACCTCAAAATGACAAATCACAAAGCAACCGCTTCGTACTCAGCTGGTGTCGTAAAACACAGGGCACAAAAAGACATGAGCTTAGAAGATGAAAGGAAGCAATAGTCTGTATAAACTATTCCACCGAAATCATTATCAATTCTAGTCGTTGGAGTTTCCTATAAGCTACTCAAATCGCAAATCTTCTCCCCGAATTGCCAGCAAGGTGCTAAATGACGACATTGTTCTTAACTCCCGCCAAGAACGATATCCCCGGAGATGGGTTTCAGTTACACGTCGCTATGCCCCCGTGGCAAATGCTAAACACTAATCAGAGATCACAACATCTTACTGCTTTCTTTCCACTAAGGCCCCTTCCCTTATTCGAACATTGTCTTCGTTGATTAAAACCCCGCTAGAATCGTCATCCTAATGACCAGTTTTGGATATAAATCTCTGTTGTGGGGTTTGTTTTTCAATTACGTTGATGAAGTGCCAACAAATATATTGAAAAAGGTGTCTGACTGCTGAGAATATCGGAAAATGAGAATTTCTCATTCAAAGACGAGCATTATAAAGGCGGTATGGAAAAGCTGCCGAAACGCATCACACACGGTGTGATTAGGCTGTTTGCAAAGCACGGCAAATCGACCATTCGATCGTACGCATCGCCATGATTGGAAACTTTTATTACACATGTCAATCAGCGAAGTTTTGCCTTTGTTTCAACGGAATTCACTCGATGATTATAGCTTTTAAATATCGCTTGTAAGTTTGATTAAGTCCTGGGCAAGTTGTTAAAAAAATGCACGCCAGATAATCAGAGATATATGTATCACATATATTTTTCTTGTCAGAGCCAAGATAGAGAATTTTAATAAAAAAAAATAAGAGAAAAAAAGAGAACAGAAAAATAGAACAGTTTGAGATTTGCGGTAAATCGTGGCATAGCTAGTTTGACAGAAAGATGTGATAATGAGTACAGATGGAGTATAGAGAGAATTGAGAATCAAACTTACTCAGAAATAAACAACGGTGTCCATTTATAAAGTTTCACATTCTGATTTGAATTTTAACACCTGCTTGAAAGGGTATCCGAAAAAAATGTGTAATGAAAAACCGTTTGACCTGAAAAACCGTTTGATCTGATTATTGAAGAAGAGTTGCTATTTAATGTTCATGATCTTCAGTAAAACCAACATTCTATGAATGAGTATTGTTAGCTTGTAAAAGATGACAGATGTATGATCCAAGGGATTTGCCGACCAAGGAAATCTTCACCCCACAACGACAGATTCCTAGAATAAATTTAAACATGTCTAATTGATCTGTTTATACAGGTTATTTGAACGGCAGTGCCAATAAACGAGATAATTGGAACTAGAATTTGGTTCACGAATTGCCAACATTGTTACGTAGCCTATATAGGATTGTAAGTGGAGGAAGGCTTATACACCACTAATCTAGGAATGTTATCAGGTGACTTAAAGATGGTCGGCCGTTTCATGAAAATGCATTGAAAACTATCCGATATTCTGGATGACGTCAGAGAATATCCTTGTCTTAACTTTGTTGGAGAATTGATTCGATGCACGGTCGATAACGCCATCACTGATGTGGCATTATCGATGGTGTATCGAATCGGTTCGCAATCAAAGTCACGAAAAACGTATGCTGTGACGTCATCGGAAATCTGATGTACATTTTTATCGCACTTTGTGTGAGACGACAGATCATCTTTAAGAGGATGGATATGATATATTTAATTTGATTCTTCCGAAGCGTTCAAGAAATTTGTTTATGTTAAATGGAATGGATCATTTTTGGTTATTAATATTACATTAAGTGATGGCAATAGGTATACAGGTGAGGAAATAACAACGTAAATTAACACCGAAAAATTTATCTGAGAATTTCAGGTAAATAGGCCTATTATAAGTTTTGTTTAGGCAGTCAGATTGGGAATAAGCAATAGGCCACTCTTTTAAGTTTGTGACCTGTTGACACTTTGCACATGAGCTTAAAAATAGTTCTCATGGGTTCTTCATGCGGTTAAATACCGTGAACTTATAATTGAAATATCTCCATTGATAAACTTGAACCCACTTTATAAAAAATATTAAATCCCTTGCGCCTTTTTTAGCTTTCAATTTTTAAGTTAAAAAAGTGTTCCCCGTGAGTTAGAAACTATTAAAAAAAGGCGTTAAGCACGAAATTGAGTTTTGGTCTGACTTAATATTTTGCTATTACACGTGAAAGAACCGACAGAAAGTCAGCAGTAACTGCTCGATTGACATTTAGTACCGTCTTTTCTCAGCGTGTCAATAGACCAATGGCCATATTTACAACATTCTGCGACGACTCTGCAGGCTAAAGACGGCAAACTGACGTTGTCAGACAATAAGCAGCCAATATGTAAATTAATTGGAATATACGCAGTACGTCATTGAAAGTCATAACAGTATGCACCTTTGCCGATCATTCTCATTAGTGATATGAATATGGTAAATGATTGCAGTCATGACAGCCGTTTCAAGTTCGTGTATGAGTTTTAACCACCCGAAGTGATTTACTGTTTAATTGCCGCGAGCGGGTCAGTTCTAGCACAATTAACGAGATGAATGAGGGTTTTGTAATTTTCAAATGGCTGTGTTGTACTTTTTTATCCAGATACCCTTACAATCTGCTATAAATTTGTATATTTACAGCACTAATGGGCGGTTAAGTTCAGTTTTCCTCTGTCTGCGTATTCTCAAAACTCTTTTTTTACTCGTTTTGTCGAACGATTTCGGGCTTCAATGTTCTTGAAGCAGACTGAGTTAGATTGTAACAATTATTTCTTCTACTTCGAAAGCGGTCTTTAGCAGATTAAGTGAAATAGCAAAACTGCTTTTAACAAAATGGGGTGTTGGACAGGCAATAATGAATGTTTCAAAAATATCTCCTGTCCACCTCTCACAGAGTGTTGAGGATGAACAGGCGTTCCCTAACCAAAAATTGGAGAGGGCGACTCAAGGTGAAAACAAGTTTGAAGGAATCGACAGTGTTCAGTGTCTTAGGGGCCTTAGAGGGCCGAAGCTAGGTTTACTGCGTTTTCATATCCGTCCGTCAATAAAGTATGAAAGGGAGACCGACGTAAGGGCAGCGTTTCGGCCAGAGACACTGGCTGGGTGAAGTTGCAGGACAACCGTTTAACGTTTCTATAATAATTTAACTTACAACTCTTCTAGTCAGTTAGTTATATACATTTTATTTAAATTAAAACCGAAATAAAGTAAAGGGTATACAGATACTGCAGAATTGGGTACGAAGTCGTCGCAGTCAGGCATGATACCTATACTACAAGATATTTTTGGCTCAAGTGGACCTTTACTAGTGTAGAGGTATAAGGAGAAGGTTCTGATAGAAGAGATATGAGAACGGACCACTTTTCGCTCGTCACACCAAGCACAAAATCGACGAGGCAAAAGACCGATTTACCACACCTACCGCCAAACTGGACACGGTGAGACATATAAATTCTTTCAGGTAGTTTTTATGTTGTGGTCAATTAGGAAAAAAAGAGGAGGGCAGTTTTTTCAAAGGGAAATACTGCGTTTAAAATGTTCCAACGTAGGGTTCGAAGATAATAGTTCAAGCCATCAAAAAACTATTCAATGCCAAATATAGACGAATCCGGACAGATTGTGATGGTCTGATTTTAGTCAGCCATTACTGGGGTCCATCATCTTTAATCTTAAAATTTCCTTCCTTACCTGTTCCATGGATGGTTGTACACTGAAGTGTATCTTGATTTTTTCACCTTCACTGAATATGAGGGTTTTAAATTCATGTAGACAATAAATGAAAACGATAAAAAGCTGATGGACTAATCGGATTCGTCTATACACCCCAGCAATAGCTTCATCTCCTCAAAATATTATGATCAGGAAGAGCTGTGGAAGTTGCATCATTTGAAATGCTGAAAGTTTGGGTGAACAACTTAATCTTGAGCAACAAATAACGGAAATTCAGTCTGGGGTAAACTTATTTCTTGGAAAAGAAGACCATCATACTGTGTCAACAAATATTGGTTTAAAAAATGATGAAATTTTCTTGTTAAACAAAAGCAATATCTCCCTTTAAATAATGAAGAAGTTTAAAGCAGGAGGTTTGTTGATAATTAGGGGATATCTTCCCTCCTCCAGTAAGTTGTGCCTTTACCGTAATCATGAAACTATTCCTCCTTTGAATGGTTCTTTTGCTATAACACTTTAGTCGTAACACATCCTTAGACATACGAAAGTGAAATTTTTATACTTAAAGGCCAAATTCTCTCACCCAAACAGTACCAATTTTCCCGAAATATCTTACTTAAGCCCCTCCCACAATTGTCTGAAATTCATCCTCATCCAGACACAATCTCGGTTTATTGCTCCAGTGTGAGCAAAGCAAAGCTCAATGTGTATAATCAAAACAATTTCAGTAAAGTTCATGCTGTGTAATATAAACTTTGGTACTCTGCATTCAAAGATATGGGCCAATTGAGAATTTTGGTAAACCCTTACAAGAATTGTAGTTTGGGGTAAGAAGATTGGCCCTTTAAGGTCAATACCATCGGACTGAAAACATTGAAAAAGAAGCAATTCCCTACTCGTCTATTTGTTTCCACCCCCCCCCCCCCCCCCCCCGACGCTGCTTCAAGTTAAAGGGAGACAAAGCACCTCGACATTCCTTTCTTTACTAATTGCTTACCAGAGTAGTAGAGACATTGAGGAAGATCTCCTAAGAGACAAAAGTAATTGTCATTTTAATCACTCTCGAATAAATATTTTTGTTGTAGTTTTTTACATTCCACATTCATAATGCAATGCCAGAGAGATTTTTCTACACGGGGACCTATCAAAACTTAAAACTGTGATGGTGAATCTTTATTGTTAATTTTGTAATTCAATGTACTTTCGTGGTGCAGAATAGTCAGATTATTTTGTCGGTAAAAGAATGTAAAATCAAAATATGATTGTCCCTTTAAAGTACAAATAGTTGTCGAGAACTACACATAGAATTTCAATGAAAATATCATCGAAATAATAAGACTGAAAAAAAATCATTTCAACTTTCTTTAAATCTGTACAAGGTAGAGAGCATAATTATGTTCCTGTACATAGGATTAATGACAAGTTTCTTGACCTTTTTGCGGTCGTGCAACTACACTGGTCGTATGCTCGGCACGTGGACCGATGGAAAAGGGGGTAACTTGCCGTTGAAAGAAGAATTGGTTTATTGTGAGTAAAATTTACCGCACACTTAAAACAATTATTTACTTTTTGAGCAAGTTAGCCGCCCTAGGCATCGTCTAATCCCGTATAGTGACTTACAACAACTGCATCTTTCACATCAAAATAAATAAGGCATGAAAATGATATCAGTATGAAGAACCGTCTATCAACGTTAAAATACCGCATTTCTTAGTAAAATTTCCAAGTTTAGATAAAAGAGACAAGGGTTCGCTATTTTAGTTGAGAAACAAGCGCGACTGATTTGATACGTACGGAGCCTTCATTATACTGCTTCATTACCTATCCTAATTTCTCCGTGAAGTTAAGAGATGACACGCGCGATCCCCATTGAAGACTGAACCACAGAATTCTTGAAATGGGAAAAGATAATAGCTTTCTACTCAAACAGATAAAGAAAGTCTTGGTGAGAAGAACAACGCCAATGAGGAGAAAAATCAAATTTTAGCATTCTCCCTTTGTTTTTAGCAGGCAGCTGGCAGCTCTGCATGGTTAAACATGCCGTTAGCGTTCCTCTATGCAACACTTGTATTGTGGGGGTATTGTGCATCAGAAAAAAACCGGATATAACAAGTCTAAATTTCTCAAGAGTTCTCATACTTGTAAATTTCACCCGGAAACAGTCTACATGGTGTGCGAATGGTTGTTTCGCCAAGTTTTTCTTCAATAAAGGGTCCATTGACTTACCTTTGTGTTTTAGATCATGCAGTTATACTCACATTTGCACAGGAAATGACGCCTTCTTTTGTTTCTTTGCATTTCATCCAACATCAATATGGTTTTTGTTTCTTAAAGTGCAAGAAGAGTACCCCCTAACTTGAAGTAGTGTAGTAGACGGATATAAGGCATGATTGGCTTTTTGGAGTCGTGTGACAACATTTTTTTCCTCAAATGAGAACTAAGTTAAAAGGAGTTACTGCTTGGTTTACATTAAATATGCAATATTGAGGTCCTAAAATATTATGAAAGATTCTTTGAAGAGATATAAGAAGAAAATTGTGAGATCAAGTTGTTGCTGCAAAACCAGTTTGGGACGACTTCTCTTGCCCTTTAATAAAATGAATGAAGCGTACTGAATTTGGTTAAGAAAAATCTTCGAAAAGAGATGTCTCTTCGGAAAATATTTGTAGGCCTATAACAATTTCAGGGCTTAAAATTAGTCTTCTTAAGAGCCATGTGAAATCATGATGTGGTGTGAATCAAGGTGTCTGTAAATATATATTTTTGTAGTTTGTTGCAATTTAATGAAGTGGGTCTTTCTCTCAAGTATTCTAAAGGTTAGGCCTAATTGCAAAATTCTAAATAAGCCCTTCATGGCATGCAGCTTAATATTACAAAATATTTTTGGAATGACAGTGTATCCAACAGAGAAAAACATATTTTAAGAGTGTGTGAGGGTGTTTTTGTTTGTACCACAATAGGTATATGGTATGTTTACTATTTATACATGTGGTCTAGTTAACGAGTCATGGATGAAAAAAAAATGGTTAACATATGATGCTGGGCCATCTCAGCTTTTATACGTTTTATTTTTTAATTGAGTTCTCACCAGGTATGCTATCTAAATGTCCACAAATTTATAAAGAACCCTGCTGTAATTACTTCTACCACCCTCGGATTTTTACCCCTTCCCCAAGCTGTCAAGTAGGTCTAAAACACGTGACCACCTCTCTAATTTTGAGAGTTGACCAGACGTTTGTTTGGACAGTTAGGCTCCATTTATAGCTTCCAAACAATTAAACTACTGTTTTAACTATAGATTACATGTAAGCTATGACGTAATGTGGTTTAAATGAAGCAGACGTAGCGTGTTCAAGATGTAACCTGTTCTATTATCATAGCAACCTAAATATATTCCTGGCGGGTGCTCATTTAGCAGAAAGTGGTTACATTCGAGACGGAAAGTAGCAAGTTGATATGATAAAGAATCTCTCCAAGTACGCCGAGATGTTGACAATAAACTGAAAAGGAAAGTTTCTTTTTTCAGTCCAGGCATCTAAAATTAATGAAATGTTTGGAAACCGAGAAGGTTACAAATAGGCTTCGGCATTTATAATGACATGGTAATTAGATAATACACCACGAGTCAGGCAGTCTAGATGCATGGGAAGATGATGCTAATAATAGGGAGGGGCATTTAATAGGAACCTTTTGATGTAAGTAGCGGGGCAATAATCTTTCAAAGCTCTCTATAACAAGATGAAATGTTTCAAAGGGGGTTTAAAAAGAAGCTCTAACGGGATGCTAATGTATCTGAAAAGAGCAACGGAGCACTTGTGAATATATGACAAATGAAAGGGAGGGACCTGGCTGAATGGAACCGTAATGACTTGAAAAGAGTTGGCATCAAAAGCCCCCGGCGGATAATTGGAGCTCCTTTCAAGCACAACAATAGAAAAGGTAGCCGCGAAGTGGCATCCCGCAGACTGTCTGACTATCTGCGCATTGTTACGATGAAGGAAGCGTAAAATCATGACACCGTCGGCCCTATTTATGACCATATCTGTCCACTACAGCGAAACAATTTTACTTGTGCAATCAGATTAAAGTCCGAGCGGTACCAATTGGAGTGAGTCTTTCATGAGACGGAGGCCGCTTTTCTTTTTGAGGAGAGCGCTAAATGACAAAAATCTTTATCGAATCCACTTTTAAATGGCAACTTGGCAATTAGGCCCGTCGGAGGCTGTAACTCCAGTTGTATTTGATTTCTTGTAGCCAGCGTGGGCCTATTGACCTGTGCCGACCAGAGGCATAGAGACTTGATCAGGAATAAAGCCTCTCAATTGATCAACATCACTCGTCATTAATGATCTTCTTCAGGAACAAAGAAGGGTAATCATCATTATCTGCTTAAGTGATTCTTCGGATAGGGCCCTTTGATCTGTGTTGCATCCTCCTAGAATTCAATACAACCTAGGTTACAGGCTTCGATCAATGATACATTAAGTGGCCTTCAAAACAGATTGTTCTTGGCATATATTTCTCTGATAACTTTGAATTACACTTGAAGAAATAGTTCTCCTCGTCGCCAGAGATAATAAGTCCACCACTTTCCCGTAGTCCACCAAAGGCAATATCGTTTTACTCTGTAGTTCTGCAATCTGTGTTAATCTTTTTCTTGTCTACAACTGTTTAAACGTAGTATGACATGTGAGCAAAATAACCTGACTTCACTTGGCAGTTAGGGAGTGAACTTTTCTAACGAAAAAATCGGTGGAGTTATTGCAAAATCTTTTACTCTTCTCTAGCCTGCGTAGCGCCTCTGTAGCTGCAGCCCCCTTTAAGCTGCCGTTGATTTTTTTCGTAGCGATGAGCTGGACGAAAAAAATTCGTTCCCCCCGCGGGCTAACTGTTCTCAAGACATATCTCTGCAAAGTTCCAATGTTTCAAACTCAACCTCTTCCTAAATGCAAAAATAATGATGTGGAGTGTTGCACTGTGTTGCCATTTCTTTCGCTAAGTTTTTGCTAGCCCCTTTATCAATTATCTCTTAATTACTCAAGAGCCTGGTAATCGATACTGACGATTTTCAAGGACAAAATTTTAACTTCCAAAATAAAACCCTAAGGACAAACTAATGTTACAATTGTCTTTGAAATAAAGATTTTAAAAACAAAGGATAACATTAGCCATATATTGGGCATGTCCTTCTCATGATATCACAATATAAGTATATTGAGCTCCTATTTGTTAATGATTAAGTGCAAATCAGAAATTGCCATGTAAAATTGTCAATTTTTGACAGATTTTGATGAAAATTGCGGCTTCATGTCACACTACCTTCAAAGGGGAATCATAAATTTCTTATATACCCTTGAAATATGTCCTTTATTCCAAAATCCTTCCAACAGCCCGGCTGAAAATAACCGCGTTTCCCTACATTGGCGACACATCAGCGCCCATGTCGTACATCGCATTCACTTGTTTAGGTCTGTTTCCACAGTCTCCCCCCTCCCTAAGTGGTACATCATATTTAAATTTGTCAGTGTAAATCTTGAGTGTCAACCAGGCCTAAATGTTAAGGGGAATGCCCAATTAGTATAGCACTGTTTCTATGCACTCATTTTATAAAATAAAAGGTCAGCGTGCTAGCAACAAAAATATCAAGTTTTCCCACTGTCGTGTCTAACTTGAATTAATTTGAACAATTGCAAGAAAATAATCAAAAGGATTTTTCGTCATTTTAGAACAATGTCATGAGCACTCGCGGCCAATATTTATACCTACCGAATACCACAGAAACTCTATTTTGCGGGAGTGGTGGGAGTGCAGGCAGGATTTAGTAGAGGATAAAAATTTATAGCGAATATGCAGTTATCCTGATCTGAATTAGGACCGTCTACTTTGACTTTCTTATCCATGAATGCCTCTTTTTTAAAAAAAAAAGTATGTGTCAAAATTTTTATCGTTATCGTTGTATCGTAATTTTTTGAATCCATATTGGTTTACAAAGAATATTTCAGAATTTTCTAAAGTACTTCCTACTCTCTGGCAAAGAGCCGTTCGGCAAACCAAACTGAAACTGCTTCGTAAGGAGCTACGTCCACGAAAGGACAACACTTAACTGACCAAGCTCACAGCAATCAGACCGTTTATATCATTGGTCTGTCATCATGGCTCCATTTTAGACTGGACGAAAAGAAAATATAATACACTTGACTGCTTGATTTTACTAGCCAAATGAGGAAAATGTTTCCGATTTATGTTCGAAAACATTCTGAAAGATAGTTTGGGGTGTAATCTTAAGAGCACATTTTCCCTAGTTATCATTCAGTCCCCTAATTTGGGAGTAGTCAGACAGATTAGAGGAGGGCGAAATGTTTCCAGGATATCTAGTTTTGCAGGGGATCAAATGTATTAAATGAATGGAAATTTGAAGATTTTAGGGGTGAAGCTGAATTTTTCAGTAGCTCTGCAACCTGCACCCCTCCCTCGCTGTGGGATGGTGATTGTAAATTAACCTTTAAAGTAAAAGAACCACCGACTGGACTTACAAACTTGATAGGTAAGAAAATTTTTATTTTTTCAAATCAACGATTACTTCTTAAATTGAATATTATGCCCAAATCAAATTCAGTACAGGAATTAAATAAGAATTGTCCAGAGCCAAAGTTGTGTTTGACTTGTTTAAGATGACCAGTTCCCTTCTCAAGATATTAGCAATTGAAATTGACACATTTTCTATAAACAAGTGAACTTGAAGCAAGTAGGTGTAAAGCCATGGGTTGTCAGGTTGTTGGCCAATGTTTTGGTTTCATTCATTTTTCATTCTGTTAATTTGACCTTGCATTCATTAAGGCTCCGATGCTGTTTTGCCTCTAGGGAATGTAATTTTTTAAAATGTCATCAGGATGCACCTGTGGTATCAATGTATCGAAGTTATGTTGCATAAAATTGGTAGAAAATTATTAATAAAAACAAAACATTGGCCAACAATGTGAGTCCGTGAAATCATGCCTGCTTGACTCAAGTTCATTCTGTGTGGAAAATTGACAAATTCAATTGCTAATGATCTCGAGAGCCGAACATGGGAAATGAATAAAATTTCACCAGAATGCTTCGAATATATGTCCCTCTTGTAAAAAAATAAATTTGGCTCTGGAGTGCTGGACTATTCCTTTAAGAAATATATAGGGGCTAAGAGGTAGGAAATTGACACTATTAGAGTCTTGCAGTGTGTCGTTATCCGCCACGTCCTCAACAAGTTGTGCGATTGTCAGATTGTAAAGATGTGTAACCTCCCTGCATGGTGTAAGTTCAAAGTGTAATACTTGTAAGAAGACCACAGCTACGGGAAAAGGCGAAAAGTCAATCAGTCAGAGGATTGTGAAAAAAATTACAGTAGAACAATACATGTGACGAAAAAGAAAAAGAAAAAAAAGTACCATCATACAAAATTTCCAAGGAGATGTCAAAATATGTTTACGTGAATACTTCCTTTACTCGATCATTGTTCTTGTCATTTCTTTGTACTTCCTTAAATAATGGTAAACCTTTGTTCAGCGGAAATTCCACACAATAGGAAGGACTGTCCTTAGTATATTACATAGGCATATATGCCTTTACATAAATCAATTGAAATGATTAAGAATGATCTACATCATGTTTCCCCCCCAAAAAAAAATGTACAAAAATTGATGACGCTGTTGGTATTATTTCAAAGATTTCAACGTCACTATATTGATTTTTTTTTAATTTTTACTGTTGATTTCTCAAAAACTTATTAGGAAATTTTACCAATGCACCAACATTGAAATATTGGCTTCTTCATTGAGAAACAACTTAACAAAGCTATCAATTTCTTATGTTCATTACTGTCTGATGGATTTGTTTTTTGCCGAGACATTACGTTACATTTTAGGGGGAACAGTTAGTTACATTAACACTGAATGGCGGTTCAGAAGGAGGTTAAAATTATGTTAATTTGAATTTTGAGTTAAAACTGAAATTAAAAATCAACTTTTCATGAAATACTTTGACGTTTTCATCGTTTTTGACAAATGCTAGTTTGTCTACGTTAATGTTTTTTCTATTTTTAATCTGGGCTAAAATATAAAGTCAAAATGTGTTTCCCTTTATGTTTTTTATTGAGTGTGAAGAATTTTTTTGTCAAAAAAGATAACATTTTTATTTTGTATGTACTTATTATAAAACTTGGCGAGAGCTCTGGTACCGTTTTATCTTTGGTGTGGCGAATTTTGGAGGTAACAAACACTCAGAAAGAATTCGTTTTAAAAACTTTGAAGGTTTGAGAAGACTAAAACATTCTGAGTCTCTTATACGGGGAGGGAATCCTATTTTTCTTCTTCGCAGTGTTTAGGAGTTATCGTAAGTGGCTAATTGGATAACAAGAGTCGGTGTATTGAATGAAGACTTCAACCGTACAATGAACAAGGCAGCTCCTAATGGAATTATTTCAGCGACGATGTAGGCCTGGGGCCTATCACGGCGCCAAATGATTAGGGTCCTGTGAAGAGTTTGTTAAAGAATTACTTGTTTACTTCAATCCAAAGTTCCCACAAGAATATAGTTTGTTCAAAGAATCTTTTTACCCCTGATTATAACAATAAGTAAAAATGCTTAGTTCCAGACAACCACAATAGATTGACTGTTAGGCTAGCTGTAAGCTAAATAGGCTTAGTATATTGGTGAAGCTTCTAAGCATGACCGTTACTAAGAGTGTTTGTGAAGCAGGTCGAGCCTTAGTCGGCGATGACGTCACTACAAAAGAAGGCTCATCGATCAGCTCTGGAGTTGGGGCGAAATCTAATTCTTTTTAAACAAATGTGCAATTGTTTAGAGCACTGATGTCAGTGGTTGATGTACCGTACGATTCAAGATGTAAATAAAATTTCTTCCTTCAGGAAAACATGAGGCTGCTGTTAGTAAATGTTATATTTATTTTTCAACTTTTATGTATTTATATATGTTTAAAGTGTTAATAAATTTCTTCCTTCAACGAAAAAAGATAAATAAAATATAAATGCCTAACCCTTCCTTCACCAAGATATCCCGCACTCATACATTATGTTAAAGATGACTATGTTTCTTTTCTAGTTGCCAGTTTAATATAAGTTTTTAAAATATTACATACGCCAGATCCTTAGTGGTTGAATCAATCTTATATTAATATATTTTTAACTTGCAAAGAGTGTTAATTCCAGGCTGGTTTTTACACAAACAAACACATTTCCCGGTTTTAAAGATCACAATATTTTAACCTTTCCCAATACCGCAATACGGTACACCCGGGTGTCCCTTCTTTGAACCTGCTCTACAGTTGTAAATAATTCTGCACTTTGCTTATTTCTATTCTTTTGGTTTGACAATACAAGAGATCTAGCTTCCTGAACATCAGTTACATAAGTTTCCCTCAGGCTTGATCTTGTATGTATCATAAAAAATATAAATTGAAAAGAATTAAAAGTTGAAACTGAGTCCGTCAATTGCTTCTTTATTTATTGTTTATCTATTTAGATTACATAATTCAATGAGTCCTCCTATTTAAGTTGATTTTACAAGAAAACATCACTACAAACGTTGGGATAAAATTTAATACGGTATACCAGCCCTGATGAAATCACCTACTCACATGTGGATCTGTTGCAGTAATAACATTCGGATGAAAAATTACCCAATCGGGATGATATTTTAACCATATCTGATAAAATCATTGATTCGGATTCGTGTATAGTTGCAAGTCCCCGTTCGGATTCATGTCAACTTTAATCCGGGCGTTTTTAGATTGCAGAAATTCATCGTACGATTCTGAAAGCATCCTAGCAGTAACCGCACTTACTATACTCAATATTGCACGTACACGGCATACAGAAAGAATTATTTGTGAGGTCCCTTATGTGTCCGTTTGAGATTCAGTTATCCTCATATAAAATGACATATTCCGCCTATAAATTTTAAATTAATTTTATTGCCGAATTTCTAGAATCGCGAAATAAATTTTACTGCTTAGTTTCAGAAAAATCATTTTGTAAATTTTTTTGACTGTGGAGTACAAATAAGTCTTAGGTAAAATTGTTTTAGTTTGAATTTAACGCAGAAAACAATTCAAAAGATAATAAGCAGGCTATTGGTATTACTTCCACTGCAAAACGTGTCTGTAGAATTTCAGAATAAAAAAAGAAATCCAAAGAGATTTCAGAAAAAGAGATGGCAACTTTTTGTAACTTACTTGTCAGCACTTTTTTCTGTAATCTTTACTGCTTTATGTATCCCTTTATTTTGTTCTGTGCTTTTACAGCAACTTTTAAGAGTGTATAATTTAATAAAACTTGTACTATTAAATTGACTGCAAAAGTGAAACCGTGAGTATATAATTCTTTTCGCAAGTTATCTGCAGATCTGTGGATATTTGTCACGATTCCAGAAGCCTAATGTCATATTAGTACATTTAGAATGGAGGCAAAGATATACCGGAAGCGGGTAAAGAGGTGGCCAAGTTGTTTATCGCGAACGAATTTGAGAGAGGAAACGTTCCTCTACCAAACTTTGAAAATTCCCACGACTGGATCAAATAATTTCCCCATTGAAGAATAGAGGTAATGCATGGATCCCCTGGTTTTCAAGTATCACTTTTATTCTGTCGAAGTTTCTTTTATTCCCTCAAAATTTCGAACGAAAACAGATTAACACAAAACAAAGGACGGGGAAGTCCTTTTGTGTGGAATCGAAGGGCATCACCATTACAATTTGTACAGAACAAGTGTGAAAATTTAATTGCCTTTCATTTTGCAAACAACGTATTGTGTTTTAAATTGCACACAAACAAAATAAAGCATTATTTATTGTTGTCCCTTCAGTCACCGTTCTCACAATAGGCCAATGACCAAGCGGTAGCAGAAGGTCCAGTCATCGACCCTGTTAATTACAGTTTTGCAGTAGAGATTTTCTGGAAAGATTCGTACCTTAAGTTTTTTCTCCCTAAAAGGTACCAATCTCACTTCTTTGGTCCAAATGTAACTCTTTATATACTGGACTAGTTCTGTATAGTTGCATTTTGGTATATACATGCACTCCACTATGAATCTGTTTACTGTTAACATAACTTTAATGGGGACTCTATGACAAGAAAGGTTTTTTGATGATTAAACTAAGGAAAGAGGCAGTGAGTCCAGGACTCCTAAAAAGATCAATCGATGTTGTTCCTTAAAAAAAAAAACAGTTTAAACAGTATTCCCTTCTTAAATTTTATCAGGAATCACTAAACTTCTGGCTGTGTGTTAACTGGGATGACTTACAAAAAAGGTAATAGTACAAAGCTTTTCACAAAGTCTTGTATAGAAACTGTTGATAAATTCAATAAGTAAAAATTAACAAAAGGGGTTTAATCTTGGAATAATATGATTAAGAAGAAATTCTGGCATGGCAAACTAACTATTCATGTAAAAAAATGTATGTTTTATTTCTTTTTCTTGTTTTAAGCTTCTTTTTTTTTTTTTAAGGTGAAAGGATAAAGTTACACACTGACGGATTAACCAACAGGACTGATAGAAGTTTTTGTTTAATTATGGAAATGGTCAGTCAATTCATCTCTTACAGCAGTCCCACGAGCCGTCGTACATGGCGGCCACTGATAAGTACATTGAGATATGATTTTATGACGTTTGCTTGTACGTAAACCCGAATTTGCGAAATTAATATGCTGCCTTGCTAGCTATAGTATAACACGTCAATGCAAGTGTGAGGGCTATCTGTTGTTTAACAATTCCATTTCACCTCAGCTGTATTTCGTTGAATCCTTAACAGCTGTGACAGAAACTTAAGCTTAATAAGAAATCAGGTAGCCATTTACATTACCAAAAGGGCGTAACGAATGTCTATACTTTGAATTGTTCTCCTTCCGTTCTACATTCGTTATGGTCTTGTCATTTTGCGTAGGTTATTTTAAACCTAATGTAGTATCATGAAGTGATCCACATAACCTTATCTGTTTCATCATTGTGACGAAACTATGACTTCCTCATACAACAATAACGCCCAATGATTACTTTGTTTCTTTTAAACCACAGGTGTGCCGGCAGCTAGCTTCAAGTTATTCAAGCGTCAACGGTTTTTGTGTCGTTACAAAAAGTCACCAGGTGTCAATAAACTAGGTCCGTTTATTGAACTTGATCACAAATATCACCTTTTAAATGTGCAAGGGTCTTGACCGTAACGTTTTTTAGTAGAAAGGCATCAACGAACTTATTGACCTAAATTTCCGATAAAACTGAGATCAGAACAAAAGGTGTGAATCATTTCTATATAAGTAATAGGTTCGTTGTTATGAAAAATAGCCCGTCATTGAACTTCAAGCAGGTGATTTGTCATTGTTCTAGTCAGTAAGCCCAGAGCCCGTGACGAAAGATTTCACCCTATACCTTACACATACATAAGAGGAAGGATCACAAAATCTTTAAAACTGATCGTCAAAAAAGTGAGGGGACATTGGGGCCGAGGAAATTATTTAGGCAAAAAACAATCACGGACATAATTTTTGGTTGGATTTCATTTTTCCAAACATATTGAAGAAGAAAAAGTACATAAACTACAGATTCTCGCAGTCGACTTGAAGGGTCCAGGCCACGACTAATTTAAAATAATCAGACTGGCAGTGCATAAAGTGCTCAAGCAAGGACATAGCAATCTGATGATTTACGGGTGGCAGCGGACGTCACGGAACTAGCTCCGTTTCCTTCTTGAAACCGTTTGAGTTGAGGCAGCCTCTTTTACTAAGAATGTTTATGCACACTGACTTCTATTGTGTTGGTGACTTGTAACTATAAACTAGACTATTGCAGATGTTCCTTCAATTTGGAAAACTTTTGTCGCATTTTTTTTTCAGTTTTTAAGGGGTCAAGAGTTGAGAGAAGTGCGGTACGGTAAACTAGTAGTCATGCTTTCAACCATAGAGGGTGGGATGGGGTTGGGTCGGGACGTTATCTTGTTTTTAGTAAGTGACTAAAGTAATGCAGCCTACCTATCGTACTAAATTAGTATCGAGCTCAGCCTAACTTTTGCTGTACGGTGCACAGTCATGAGACGGGGGCATTAGGCACGCACCTCCCATTTTGGCCGGTGTGATGAAATGATGAGGCAAAGCAATGTGTCAAATATAGCACTATTTTGCACCCCAGCCCTCCTTCAAAAGGCAAAAGTTTTTCAAAAGGTATGGGTGCTTTCCCAACTTTGACCCCTCTTTAGAACCGACAGCGATTAATCAAACATTGCACTAATCTATTGAAACTTCCTGAACACGCTCCTGGTGGTGTGTGTATTGAATTCAAACAGCGGTCTTTCGGGAGGCAGGCCTGTGTTACTATGGTGATCGAGAGACAACGCACCTAATAGTAGTTTCTACAGGAGGGTATGAGGCAAAGATACGCTCACAGAGTGCCATTTTGAGAGAAAATCATGTCTCCGGGTCCACGAGATGACCGTATGTGAGGTAGCCTATACGAAAAATGTGATGTTTTTGGTAGCGATATAGTTTCGGGTTTAAAAATTTGAATAATTTTTTAATTTCCCATTCTGTTTTCTGAAAAAAAATGAACCTTAACTCCATCCAAAAACCTCTGGTTCCGGCGTCCACGCGATTTTTAAACCAATCATCACAGCGTATCTGTTACTTAATCAACTTTTAGAGTGTAAGAGAAAACACTACAACATCATGACAGCGCAACTCAAGTTTTTCTGACCTTTCTTTAATCGGTATCAATTTATTGTCTTTACTGAACATTTTCAAATTCATTCATCCTTAAAATACTTAAATATTTAAGCTTAATTATTAAGTTACTTATAAAGAGATATTTGTAAATGTTAAAACAAAAAATATACTCAGCTTTAACAACAAATGAAGCTGTCTTATTAAAGATTCATCTTGGGCAATTGTATGTTGGAAATCTTGGACGGATGTTTACGATAGTCACAATTTCAAGGACAGTTCTTATATATATATATATTACCTACTATTAAGATCCCCCCCCATCGCCTAACCCGGCTTATGAACATACGCCGAATAACGGTGGTTACAATCGTTAAGCCTCTACAGGGAGTTCCCATTTGACAACTCTCTGGTCTTGAAAATAAATATTGTGTACAAGCAGGTTAATACTCGCTTCCATGAGAGTGGGAAAGGTGAGGGACTGAACCTCAAAATTATTTTTGAGTATCTGTATTCAAAGAAATGGGATCTTGATAACATATTCCACCCTATTTTCGGTTAACAGGTTAACTTTTTGATACTGATTTTTTGTCCCCCCCCCCCCTCTCCTTTTCAAGGATCTTTATACACCTTCCATCAGGGCTGCAGTCGAGTCTGGACTCGTGATTTCAGAATTTGAAGGAATCGGCAACAGAGGTTGATTTTTCTCCATTGAGAAAGTACAGGGACTCGAGTCCGAGTCCGAACTCGAGTTCTCGGACTCAATTCCTTGAAAGTTGAAAATTGCCGGACTCGTGACTCGCTGGACTCGATTACAGCAAGGGTGATGTGCGCTGTTTAACAAGAAATTTTCTAACTGGCTAAAGATAGCTCTAATCCCTAACCCAAACAAAGAATACAGTCGATACAATACAATGGCAACAGCCAATCAAGAAACACCTTGTTAAACAGGGCGCATCTACCCCTACAGTACTGCCTTCCATTACCCATTTAGTGCTCTGAAAATGATACTGTTTTTAGGAGAAGGAAATATTTGGTTTAAAACTAGGCCCTATGATTTTAGAATCGCTCATCATATTCGGTGTTTTTTCCAACTTTTGGCTACTTATAGAATCACAATTTCACCCCTATATACAGTGGTAATTCTCATTACATGTTGGCATTTTAGATTTGTATGCTATAGGTTTCTAAATCCCGCAACCAGCTCCGGTACTTCCCCTAGCAAGCTCATCGCTTGGAAAATTGGTGGCAGCCAACATTCACAGAGGCTGTAAGCATGCTACCACTGTGTAAAAGTGAGGAAAGTCCACTTGCATTTAAGTTCAATTCTTCATTACTGTATACACGTTAAGAGATAAACTGTTAAAAGGACATCGCCATTCTTTGTACTGAAAATAAACTTTATAATTTAAGATTAAAACCAATACAAAATGACAGCCCAAGATAAGTCGGCAATATAGAAATAAGGGTTTCACTCAAAGAGGGAAAGGAGTTATTTCATTTCTTGCTCTATATTAACTTGTTGGAACAAATTTTCAAAATTTCAAATAATGCAACATCCTTGACTTGGAACGCATACTCGCATAGTAATTTAAGGAAATCATGACAGCTAATGATTGCAGGAGTTTATTGTTGCCACCAGGTGGATAGATGAGCGTGCACTGTTTAACAAGGTGTTTCTTGCACGGCTGTTTTCATTGTATTTTATCGATTGTATTCTTTGTTAGGGTTAGAGGTAAGGTTAGGAATAAGGGCTATCGTTAGCCAGTTAGGAAATTTCTTATTAAACAGTGAGCACCGCCCCTGAAAGGTCCAAAAACAGACAAATATTACAGCTATTTTCGTCCACTTTGTTGGGGTCTTACAACATCTCTCTAACTGGGAATGTTGTCAGTTAGATTTGCTTTTTTGACAATGTCCTGTCATACTACTTTCTTTGGCCAAGTTTGAACCATATATGTAAGAGGTGGGGTGAGTTTAACCAAATGGGGAAATTTGTCATGCGAGTCTGGGCCGCTCTTAGACTTAGCGGCTGGGTCAATCTTACAATTTTTTGTGAATAACTTAAATGACCTAGCACCTTTTTGCCCCACATTGTAAACACGTTTAACTCCTAAGAATGTTTAGCTGATAAACACTACATATTTAGCAATTAAACATGTTCAAAAGTGAAATAGTGCAGAATTAGACTATATAGTGTGTTTAACATATAAACTTGTTTAAAAGGTGTGGACAAGAAGTGTTTAGAAAAAAAAAGGTTCATTCATAAAGACCTTTGTTAGAGTGCACTTAGAGTCAACAAGGTGTCATTTAACAGTATCCAGATGAGTCTGCAGAAATCAATCGCATTTCCCACTGCTTGCGGAAAACACTGTTGTGTACAAGCCTCTAATTTGTTACAAATCCCTTTGAATTAAGTATTCATTTGACGAAAAAGACAATTACAAAATTTCACCAAAATGCTTAAAATACGTTTCTCTATTTAACATCAAAAATAAATTTGGGTACGGACTATTTTTTCTTAAATTCCTGACCACCGTAGTAGTTTCAAGTTTTGCATTTAACCCTTGTCTTGAAATAAATTTCCATTTACAATAGGCTACATTGGTAATTCATAGACGATCATGGCCGAATATACTTCACCGAAGTTGACGCATCTTGTATATTTCTCAAGAGTCCCTACAACAATCGGTTTAATAATTTTATGCACCAATTTTATAGATTTTCCTCCCATTTCCCTCATCTTTGGCAGTCACGAGTTTTCATCACTTTCTAATGATGAATCACTATAAGCAGAAGCGTCACTAAATTCTGCCGATGAAATCAATGAATTCCTTGGAGAAATTGACAAAATACTCATACCCCTAATTTCCATACATTGACTAGAATTGGAATCTAACTCATTGTTGTTATTGACAATGTCACTCATTGTATCACTAGATTCCCATTTATTTGGCGTTCCTTGTCCCCACGGTTCCCCCTTGCTCCATACATCGCCTTTTCCGCCCTGTCCCGGACTTTGTATTGAAGGCAATGCTTTTGGGCCTGCAAAACGCTTTGGCTTAAAACGGGTTGGCTTTTGGGTCATGACGTCATTAATCTGTATACCCGGGATTAAAATAGTCGTTATCCCTTTTGACGTCGCCAGACCTGTAAAATCTGTTTTAGAAAAAGAATGATCACTAGAAAACGAAAGATTGCAAATTTTTTTGTTAGATTTTCTTTTCCTTCTGTGTTTTGTTCTCCTGTCTGGTACAGGTATTGATGCTTTGGTGGCGGTGACGTCATCGTCGGAATCGTTAGTTTTTGTCGATTTTGTGCGCGATTCCGCAGAGTATATCCTACGAATGTGATTCTCAAAGACTTCTTGTATTCGCCTGACCCGGGTTTCAAATTCGCCGTTGGTAGATAACATGGTCGTCCTCTGAGAGCGGTCGGGCGTTTTTTCCAAAATGGAAATTTGATCCTGAGGTCTGTTGTGACCATTTTTGGTCATATTTGCACCAATCATATCCTCTAGTTCCTTGAAGCGGCCTACTGCAATTAGTAATTGCTGATCTCGCTCGGCCAACTTTTTGGAGAGTTCCTCACACTACGAGAAGATTGAAATAATTCATAACATTGCCACGATTCTAGTTTTGCAATAACAGCTAAATTTCGTATTTTCTTCTAATTTCTCTTACAAGTTTCTTTCGATATTGCTTAGATAAATCTAACAGCTACTCTTAGTAAATTTTACAATATTGTCACGTGACACATGATTCTTAAAAGCCATTCACGAAACTGCATGTAGTCTCTTACACAAACTAGAGTTATGTGTGACTGCATTCTCCTTTAAAAGAATAGACTAGAGCCAAATTTATTTTTGATTTGTTAAAGAGGGAGATACTCTACTTTTTCTGGTGAAAGTTTCATTAATTTCCCATGTTCAGTTCTCGAAATTTAAGCTATTGAATGTGGTAAATTATCTTTATAGAATGAACTTGAAGCACTGAGCAGGTATGATGTCAAGGATTCGAATTGTTGGTTAATGTTTTGTTTTTGTTTAAAAGTTATCACCAATTTTATGCAACTTAACTTTGGAACTCTAACTTTGATATATTGATAGTTTCATAACATAGGTGCATCCTGGGAGATGGAATTCTAGAATCTTTATATGCATCAGAGAATCCCTAATCAATTCAAGGTCAAACTAATAGGAAGAACAACCAAGAAAAACAAAACATTGGCCAACAATGTAAATGTATGACATCACACCTGCTTGCTGCAAGTTCACTTTTCATAAAAAAAACTCCAATTGTTAATATCTCGAGAACCGAACATGGGAAACTGACCAGCTGACCGAGTGAATGAAACTTTCACCAGAATGCTTAGAATCTTTTTTAACTTTTTTAACATATCAAAAGTCAAGGTCAAAAATAAATTTGGTTAGGTAGTTAGGCAGTGGCTTAATTTCGGTGAAATTTCAAATAAAATCTTTTTAGGGTAGGAAAAACTGAGTGGTCCCATCAAACATGGTCATTTGATCCTGCACGCCGCTGTGAATGCACTCGTAGTTGGTTGCAATGTATGCCTTATCACTGGTATTTTATTTCCTTCAGTGTATAAAGAACTCGATAACCTGTAATTATTTTTCGTTAAAGGGGAAGATAAAAAAGAAATAAAACATCCACTGATGTGAATACGCTAGCTTTTCATACCGAGGAAATGCCTTCTTCACTGAAAGCTTGTTTGAGAGATTCCTGGAAATTTTTGTCACTTTTTGATGTAGTTGAAATTAATGAAGAAACGAATAAAATTTAATTTAAAGGCACGGTTTAAAGGAGACTTTTCACTCCACATCAATGTTGAGGAAACTGGAGATTTTTTTTTATCTTTTTCTTAATTAAATATTAAAATTTTGTGAGAGAGCAATACATATAATTTACTTGTAATAACGTTGAGCCACCTTTTAAAAAGTTAATGTATCTTTCATTAATTTTTTATTTTAATGAAATTCTGCGAATAGTATGAACAAACAGTTTTCCACGTCAGAATGAACGTCTAAATTTAATCTTCTACCCTATGTGTTCATATCTTCAGGCTTGGTAGGACAATTTAGGTTGCTCACTCTCACTAAAAGGAGTAGTATTCCTAACCAATTTCATTTGTGCAACATATTAAATTCAACGAAAATAGATTAGTAAATCGTTAAACGTAAATTCGAATGATTTAACTGGGGTGTTTGAGTTGATTAAAAAGCAAAAACAATTTGTACATTTTGCCACCGTAACTGCCAGTTTGCAAATAACAATCACTTTGTCGACCGTCTTTAAAAATCTGATCAATTTTCTCTCAATTTGTGGATGAAACTGTGCTCTCATTTCATCCGTCTCCGGCTTCAATAATCACTTTCTTCGTTAAAAACTAATGCTATTAAGGATCATAAAAATGGTAATGGCTTTCAGGCAGTTTAATCGTTGAAACAGCTTTTTCTAGTCATCTAATAAAATATACTTGTTACATTATTTCCCCGGCGGGTGCAACTCATAACCGCCGTAGTCCTTTGATTGCCTTTTCTGAAATTGCCACGACCAGGCCACACAAATTAGTAAACGAATAGCTCAGGGGTCGCTCCGCCGTCAAAAACGTTCTCCATCACACCCATGTTTGCAAAATTTAGTCAGTAAAAGCAAGCGGGCCTCACCTAAACTGCTCTTTCGTCCCACTTAACGTAGATCAAACTAGTACCAACCAAGCCAGAATTCTTATATATGCCAGTCGTTGATACAAAACAGACCTAAGTTGATTTCTAAGAGCGCCACTCATTCTCCTATAACTGTGATAGAATTCGTTCATTTTCCAGCTCCCCCTAACTAATGCATCATCGTTAATGCTTAATAAAGAGGGGCGATCGCGCTTAATAACCAGTACTTTTACGAACACATGATGGAAACGCAGTCATTACTTTTTGAGCAATGCACCAAAGTTGCGGAGAATTGTTTATATCAGGGAGTTGAAAAATCGACGGAGCAATTCGCGCTTACTTTGAGGGTTTTTCATAGTATTTCATGCCCAAGCATAATCGTCTCGTGCTGTCAAACAATCAATGAAAGTAAAAACCGGATCCATTTCCATAATTGGGGAGAGACCTCTTCCATGTCAAAAATGCTAGCGATCAGTTAGCTATATTTCATCTCTAGCCGATACGACTTAATCCGCTGCGGGACTGTTTCCCCAGCCGCTGTCACCCGATAGTTCCTCATCAAGCTTTCTCTTTAATCAAAGCCCAATTTCCAATTCCCTCAAAAAACATTTCTGTAAAATTACCTCCAAACACGAACGCAATCACGAGATAAAAGAGCAATATAGGATAGTTACAAGATCTGCGAAGGCTCAGGTTTCTATTAGAAGAAATATATCATCTTTTTGCTGTTTTATATGTTTCACTTGGATAAGACCATTTGCTCAGTAAAAACCATCTTTATAAATTGAAATTTGGAGGTGTTAAATGATTGGGCTTTAATGTGCGGTACCCGGTAAGGCAATAGGATAAATAATAATCATAGAATGCGTTTTCTCTGAGACTGGTTGACCGTTGACAATCATTGACGATTCAGTTGTCCTTTAAATCATTTGGTGGGGAGAATCTCGCTGACGTGCGAAATCTGTCTACGTCAGCGTATAATTTTGATGCAGCTTATTTTTACATCGTATTTTATTGTATAGCATAAGAAGGAGGTGCGCATGTTTGTATGTCATTTAATATTTCCATTTGCTGAATTCAGCTGTGGATAAAATTACGGGATACTTTTTTTCCCAAAGAAGTCAAAACTGTTACAACTTACCTTTTCTTCAAGTTCCTCAAAGCGTTTTGCTGTAGCCTATATCAAATGAACAGGATTATAAAGTCGGTTTGAATCGTATTCGGTTAAAGAATATTCTAAATAATTTGATTAATGAAAGTAGAAAACGGACATTTTGCCTCCAGAGGAGTTTTAAATGATCAAAATGAATCAGTATGACTGATGCTATCACGATATCCAGTTGTTTGGTCAATGATACATAGATGTTACTGAAAGTTTTTTGCCCTCGCGTATTTCCATTTTGATGTGGTAAAAAAAGAATATTTTATTAACTATATCAATTTCTCGAAAAAAAAACGCTTCTTAGAAATGATCAGTACCAAGTGCGAATATTTTCCTTACAGTGTTTTTAACCTTTTAATTAAACTTCTAGAAGTAGGTGTTTCTGAGCTTAAACATAGGTTTTATCAACAAAAGCAAGTTTATAGTTAATTACATAAGACAAAAGATATACAACTTGTGATTTAATAGGCCTGAATCGAAACTTTAATGCACAACGCAGGTTATCAAGATATAAAGGAAGTTTCAACTACATACATTGTCCACACTTGTGAACTCTTTTGCAACTTGAAATTGGCACGAAATGTATTAATTTTAATCTTCTTACCAAACTATCAAATGTTCGAAGAGTTTTGATTATTTTATTCAACTCTGACCACTCCACACCTGTAAAAAAGTAAAAGTAATCTGGATTTCACAATTTCGTCGAATAAATTTAAGTCTTACGGCGGCATGTCCTTGCCATAGTTAGTGATGACCTAAATACCGTACTAAACGCTTTCGACTTTTCCAGGAAAGAACCCCTCATATGTACGGGAAGAAAAATTTTACGAGTCGTCGAGACGAAAAACCGATCCAAGGAGACCAAACAGCGATATGCTCTCTAATCCAAGAGAGCGCAATTAGGGACGGATCAATATTAGGACGGAATATTTACTCTACAAGTGTGACAATGACTTTTTGATGCTAATTGTTTTCACTTCGAATATACATTGGTACCTAATTTCGCTCTTAAAGAGTGAAGTTTTGTTCTACAGAATCCAGAACGTGGGTTATTTGACTAAGTTCCCATGCTGCTCAACAATCTTTCCAATTTGTAAATTAAATACAAAAATAGAGTTTGTTATATTTATAGTAGGCTATGACTAAACTACATCACGTCAAGTATAAATGATGTAAAAAATATTACATAGACGCATGTGACCCATATACCCCGTGACGTAGTTTTTTTTTTAGATTTTATTGTAGCCAGAATCTTGGTGGTTTAAGTACAGTTGTTTTTCAATTACTTAATTGAGGGTGGAGTTTGTTATTTCTTCTGATGTCAGTGGCCGTCCGGGTTAAACAGAGCGTTGTAAGCAAACAATATCGGAGGACTACGTCCACAAATCACTTTTCTCTTTTAAGTTAAGCAAAAGGTTTCCAGACGGATGACGATGATGAAGTACCCTATTATTGTCGATTACATCCAGACAGGGGAAATGACTAGAATAGGCTGAGACGGGGTTGCACTTGGGTAGGACGTCAGATGTTGTCTCTGTATTGAATATTTTAAGTACTCTTAAAACAAGTCAATTGTCCACATATAGTAATGCCATTAAGTATGGATATTTTATGCCATAACAGAACGTTTAGCTTCTGACGAAATCAGAAATATTTACCAGTACCCGGGGAGAGGATATGTGGTCTCTCTGAATGAACTGACAGAGGCGTATCCATAAAGTTTGATAGAGAGGGCGCAATCCTTGATTGGTTTGGCGCCAATGGACTATATCCGACTGGACGCATTTTGAAACGTATTTTTATTTTTATTCACGCTTGACGACGGCCGATACCGGAAGCGCCCGTCTGTTGCGCCCTTGGCACTCAATTGTTATGATATGCAATTCAGTTGCTTAAACACTTCTCGGTATAGGTTATAATTTCCCAACAATATAATTACAATATTCTATTTCATTTTTATTTTACCCATGTACATATTTTTGTTTGTTTTGGCTTCTGTCAAGTATGACTATATGTAAGCGTTACTTATACGACAATGGACAATGGAATTATCTTTGCTCTAGTCCTGTACACCAATTACAATTTACAATGGCCAGAAAATGAAACAAAATTGATTGCATTTCATGAAATAGTTTGAGTACTAATTTAGGCACAGTATCTTGTAGATTTCAGTGTGTGAGAGGACCTTTGGATGTCGCCACCTACACTCCAAATTCATCTATACATCTATAGTCAAATGGGGGAAAAACCTGAATCTTGTCAAACATTTGACAAAATTTTTTCAAAATGGAGTGTGGATGAAGTGGTTTAAATATGAATAACTCATGCCATTTATGAGCCGAATTTAGTCAAAGTTTTGACAAGATTCCGGCTCGAACCCTACTGATTAGATTCTATTTAAATAAAAGAGTTCGCGCTAATTCGTTGCCGTATGGGATTTGGGGCAAAGCGTGGCATATACAAACCGAGTTCAGCACGTAGTGTAAAGCGCTCCCTTGTTTTCGTCAGTATGTGCATACAACACTAAGTGTTTAGCCAAGTCGAACGAAAATAGGGGTCTCAGTCGTACTTTCAGGCAGATTAAAATGCAAATTTTTACACTAAAAAGTCAATTTAGACACTCCCTACTGCACAAAACCACCTGAGATCCTTCTTTATGTTATGGGTTGTTTAAGAGAGAATGATTCCACCAAATTTTCTTGTAAACTCCAAATTTAAAATAGGCCTACGTGCCTTAGGTGCGTGATTGCTTTGTTTATCCTGAGGATTTAGAGGATGTGCGCATGTGTATAGCCACCCAAAACAATGACCGAACTGGCTTATTTGACTAAGAAATTTTAGAGTGACGCGCAACATTGACTTAAATGCAAATTAAAAGTATAGGGACTACATTTTTTGACGTTCACTTATGCAACTAGTTCTTGGTGCTTCCCAACTTCCCAACATGCAATTTACAAGTTACCGAAAGTACAACATAGAAAGTGCAGCATGATCAGACTATAGCCTACATATACACAAACTTACTTTTATCGTACACTTTATTCCACATTTTTTCCGTCTTGCTCTTTCGAGTTTCTCCCTGCTGCTCTGCCTGCCTCTCCTTCTCTTTCATCAGCATCCTGACACCGTCCGGAATTGAGATGGTGCACTCCGATTTTCTTCTTTGCAATCTGTTGACTCAATTTTGTCAGTTTTATTAAGAATTTGGCAAGTTTCACTTTTTGGGTGAGGAGATTACACCATCAAGGAGTTTCAAATTAAGAATTGATGGATTGAAATTTATTCCCACTAACTTCAAAAGCTGAAAAAGGATCTCTCTGACCCCTTCTCGCGGTGTAGTGGGATAATAATTATAGATGTAATTTAATAGCAAATCATGCAGTAAATATTACTTTCTTAACACTTCATTTCATACAGCTTGTCTTCCCTACTCCATTACTTGTTATGATGGTAGAGCTATATTAAGTCGTTTGTAAAAATAATTACTATATATTTGAAATATTATTGTTCAGTATAAAACACAATGTATGTATGAAAAGGGCGGAGATAACTGATCAAACTTTCCTTATTTCGATCACGGAGTTGCAACCAACTGTTTCAAATCCCTGTTTCGAACTTTCGATAAAGTAACTTGATGTCACCATACAACGGTCCCAAGTTTTTTCTTCGTAGGATAGTGAAGGCAAATCAAATTTTTCAAATATTTTCAAATTTGTTTCCAGATCAAGGAAGGGTTAGAATAATAGTAGGGTTCTTGTTACATGGTTTGGAAATATTTGACCTGCTGTTTAATAATCCGGGTCAGAAGTTCTATGGTTTGGGAAGTTGTTATTTCGGGATTATCGCATTCTGTGGCAACAGTGTAAGAAACGATGCATCCATTTGAATGAATTTCCCTTAACCATCCTACAAACAAAATAACTGCCCATTTTACTATGATAAAAACATCATCCCAATTAAAACCTTGTTTGGCGAGTTAAAGAAACAGTTCATATTACCTTGCCGCCTCTTTGTTTTGGTTGACCCGGTCTCGACCGTGTTTCTCTAAAATATCTTTAGCGTCTGGATATTCAATTAACGCCTGTAATTTATTCCAAAAGTAAGCAGAAAGATTTTCACAAACATTATTCCGTAGATGGTCTTACTCTCCTCAAGAAAAACGAAAAAGAGGAAGAGCGCAGGATTAATCCCAACACATTAATATTTTCCTTATATTACTTGGCATTCCTGTGACGTAAGTAAAAAAAAATTCGGAATAATTAGTTATTTCCTAATTATCATGAGTTGAACCTTAATTTGTAACGAGTAAAAAGTTTTAACGTGTTTATTTCTTCTGATAAACTTAATTTAAAAAAAAATACCACCATTTGTTAAAGATCATCAATCAGGTGTTGTAATACCAAAAGGAGTTCACGGTCACTCTACCAGCGACCGAATCAACCCAAAGTATCCTCCCGGCACTGCTGCTTCACTTTCTTCAAACACTTGCCTGCATGAGGTCCTTCTTGGACAAGCAAAGAAGTTCCGAATAGCCGAGAGACACAACATCTGCTGTTCGTCTATTTTGTCCTTCGTTCAATTTTAGAAGACTGATCTCTCCGAAATAATTACCCTCGGAAAGAGTCGCAACAACCATCCTCTCTTGAGTCACAGCATCTGTAACAACAACCTGAAAATAACAGACAATCCCGATCGTCAATTATAAAAATGTTTGACAGCCTGTCAAATATTGTCATGCAGGAAGTAAAATTCGGTTAACATATAAAACTAAATCATATTACCGTCACTTTGTGAAATATTTGTTTTCATTGCCGTTTTTTATCTTATTTCTTCATTTTTCCAATAATATTGTAATAACAGTAACCACATTTGTGTATCCTATTTTCGACCTTGGTTTTTCTACCTTTCTTTTGTTTTTCCCACTCTAGACATTCGTAAATTAAAGTCTTTTTCTTATCGGATCCTTCAATATCATAATGATCAAATGTTCATTCCAGAAAATTAGAGACATAATCTTAAAATCTTTCTGGTTATAACATTTTGTTTGGTAATGTCACATCACAGCTTCATCAATTTACAGAAGAAATTCCAGCCGTCTGCTACAAAAATCACGAGGTAATCTTTCCCTTTGTCTTTTGTTTTCTATTCCACTTCAGCACAGTATGAATAGAGAGAGGAAATTACTCAAAATGCGTGAATTATGACGAGATACTTTTAACTTGTCTTAAATGTAAACCCCAGAGACAAGTCACTTTTGAAACACATCCATAATGATTTTTTTCGGTCCGTTTAGCTATCACCAGCGTTTTGATTTGTGATTGATAAATACACAGAAAGTCAAGTTATGAAGTAATGCGAATAGTTCATCGTTTCGTCGAAGGAAAGATTAAGGAATGGACAAGTGGATAGGTGCCGAGAAGTTTTTTTTTTTTATATTCCTCTCTTTTTAAATGGCCAGCAACTTGAGGAAAACAGTTTAATTCACAGTGGAAGTTTCAAAGAATGGTTTAAGTAAAATAAAATAATTTTATTTGTGAAAGTGGAACTAATTTAACAATTTTGGTTACACTTCCATAAACAGTTCTGAGTATTTTACGTGTAGTTTATTGGAACGAAATCATTGCAATTCTTACTTCATCTATGACCTAAGGTGCAGCATGTTGTGAAGCAATGAATATCTCCTATCAGGTCCACCTGATATTCATATGGTTTTTTTCCATAAGGGTCATAGTTCATAAGGTTCTTTATTCATAAGGGTCGTTATTAGTAAATCGTCACCATGGTTCGTTGTCCATAAGGCTCGTTATTCATAGTATAAAAAAGGTTCGATATTCATTATAGGAGATAAGGTTCGCTATTCATAATTGGAAAGGGTTCTTTACTCATAATAGGAAAAAGGTTTGTTATTCCTTATAGGAAAAAAAAGTTCGTTATTCATAATAGGAAAAAGGGGTTCGTTATTCATAATAGTAATGGTTCGTTATGTGGCGGATACCGAACTTTTTTATGAGGAATATCGAACCGTTTTTTTTTTTCGATTATGGATATGGAACCTTATTTTAAATTATGAATAACGGCCCTTATTTTCGATTACTGGTAGCAAACCTTATTTTCAATGTGAATATAGAACCATTTTTATTATGAATATCGAACCTTTTTCTCAATCATGAATATCGAAACTTTTTTCGATTATGAATACCGAACCTTTTTTTTAATTATGAATAACGAACCTTATGAGTGATGAACCTTTTGTTTCCTTCAATTTTATGAATAACGAACCTTATGAACAATGCACCTTTTTTGCCGTTCATCATGTCATGAATAACGACTCTTATGAACAATTTACCTTATGAATAAAAACTCATATGAGTATCGAGCTGTTCCCTCTTCTGTTCTTTCATTGATGGACAATACTTTGTTTTCCTTTATTTCAGCTTTCAGTTTTCAATAAGTTAAAGTGTACCTCAAGTAAAAAAATTCAAAAATATATGTTAAAGAGCATGAAAAATGATTTCTAACAGTCCAACTCCCATTTTCACATGACGTTCCTGAGCTGAGATATAAAACGTTGAAGTTAATTGACAAAATTAAAAATGGTGTATTGTGCAATAATTTGTGATGTCATTGTTGTACTACTCAAAATTACAATTTTTGTATTTCTTTGTTTTTCTGAAAGTTACTGCACCTTGTACCAAGGTGTGACAGAACTCTTACTATTATGGGGTGATGTAAATAATTAAGCTCTCTCTCTCTGCAACATTCTACGCAAGCAAACAGGAAGTGTTCAAGGTCATAAAATCATTTTAAGTTATAAAGGGAAACAAAGCAGGTAATGTGAGTTGTACAACAAGAAAGTCACAAATTATTGCAGAATGGACCAATTTGTTTTAAGTGAATAAACTTCAACATTTTACATCTCAGTCAGGAATGTCCTATGAAGATGGGAGTTGTACAGATAGAATTCATTTTCATACTTTTCAATATATATTTTTGAATTTTTTGACTTGAGGTACACTTTAAGTCTGATCTTATACATCTGAACATACACTCTAAATACGGTTGGGTAAAATAATCACCAACAAGGGTCGCCTAAGTGACAGTACTGAACTTGGGTAAAACTCGTCAAAAATTGTTAAATTTACGGGTGAATTATGCCGTTGGATACCACTTTCTTGGGTAACCCGCCACTTGGCTGACCAATTATTGAAAAAAAATTACCCAGCTTCATTATTGTCACATACGTGACCAGCGGTTCGTATTCATTTTACCCAACTGCTTTCAGAGTGCATGGATATGAGCTACACATTAGGAATTAAAATGAGGAGTAAAATATCCACACGTCTCTAGTGCATTCACATTTAGACATGATAAGACAAATCGCTTTGGTTGGTTCCGTTATTTTGACTCCCATAACACTTCAATATAGTGTATAAAAACAATAATTACATCAGAAAAGTGTGGAAGATCTTAAAAAAGCAAAGTTTATACAAGGCAGATCCATCACAAAAAGAGAGAGAAAAAAAAAGAAATAAATGGATAGCAGAGACGAAAAGGGTTTTTACAGTAAGAAAATTAAAAGAAACGAGAGAGGTCATTCAAGTTAATTAATGTATGGGTGTGGTATCCTATGCTCTTTTCCAAACTGTGCACAGGTAACCAAAGCGATTGCCATCTATCTGTCTATGGACTTCTTACAATCTAAAGATCCCCATTAAACCTTTCTTGTAAAAGTCCCCACGACTCTCTGGTGAAGAGCCAAGGGGCGAATACCAAACGATTACTCCCGGAGGAGTTCTTACCTTAAATATGTGATATTTAAGAGATAAAATATCATGAATGCTACTTGGAAGAGAGTGTGTCTGGGCCCTAATATGTATCATTAGAACACTCTCTCTGTGTAATATGAGCTACTCCGCATATTTTGAATTTGATGGCCAATCAAACAGCTGTACCAATTGAGAATTCCTTAAGACTATGCCGTAAAATTGTAGTTTAGGGTGAGGAATCACCGTCATAATATCTGTATATTGTTACCATCTCGATGTCGGACAGCTTAGTAGTTGACGTGGACATTTTATCAAAGAAGTGAACTAATACTTCCGAGTTGCATGTATATATATACCCACATCTTACGTGTCCATCGCTACAGATACTTCAAAAGGGAAAACACGCCAGTGAGCCAAAACAGTAAAAAGGCCGTGGCCGACTCGACTTGAACCAATTGGTTGGAAACCGGGCAGAAAAACTCCATCTTACCTAACTACCTAACCGATACTTCACACAATAGCGTAACGTTAACATAAATTTTTATAAGCATGCGGAATACATCATAACTGTCTTGTAAAAAATGGTGAATATCTTATGAATTTTTACTAAAACTGAGATATTTTGCCTTCACTTCAAGGAGGTTTATTTGTACATTTTACATGTCATTTCAACATTCCTATCAAAATTCTCTCGAATATGAAAATACGAATTTTGAGAGGGCGTAATGTCATAAAACTGATTCTTTCTAAACTACTAAGGCCGTGAGGTTGGTCAAGTGTTGTCTTCCAATGAACGTATAGCTTATGTGGGAAGCAGGTTAAAGTTTGGTTTTGCCGAATGGTTCTTTGCCACAGAGTTAGGAGGATTGTAGAAATGGTAACCCTTATTTTAAGGAGTCTATTTTTTAACGCCTTGAGGTTGGTAGGCCATTAAGTGTTGTTCTCACGAGAAAGTAGCTTCTTTGGCAATCAGAACTCCGTTGGAAGTGAAAAATCCGTTTTTGTCTGGTCGGGAGGACTTTAGGAAAAGTTCCTCAAATTTTACGGTTGTAAATATGAAAAATTTCACGCCATATTATATCAAGTTTATTCAAAAGAGTAACATGATCATAACGATATAGGGGATAAGCACAGCGTAAATGTATACAACGCGAGGTAGACACCCTTCCTTCACCTCATCACACAAAAATTACTCTCCTGCCGGCAAACCTGAGGTTAATTAATCGAGAAAACATCTGGTCTAAGTGTTCGACACAGCGTAACGATAGTCTAAATGCATGTAAAATTAAAAGCGTTTGCTCATGCTCCACTGTTCGACAAAGAGAAGTAGTTTGTTTCTTTGCCACGGATTCTTCATGATTCTCCGTCAATTTCTTGTAATAGAAACAAGATCACTGAACTTTAAGGTGCCTTCTCCTTAAAGTCCTCATTTGTTAATCATAGCAAAACAAACATAAATAGGAAGACAATGTTACAGATAAACTGACATTTAAGGGAAGTTAAACATTTAATTTTTCTACGTGTTAAAAACCCAAATCTACTCATGGTGAAAATGTCATTTAAAATCGGACATGTATTTGTGATCCAAAGTTAACTTGAGGCAGTTTAGGTTTTATCATTTCCTCACATTGAAAAAGAATGCTTTGTTTCCTTTTGTTTTGTCAGACTGCTGTGTTGACCTTGAAGTTAATTGATATAGGGCCTCAATGTGGGGAATACAAAGTTTGTAAAGTTCCTATGCTACTTATGCAATCACATCGTGATAAAATGTGATTTTTGAGGAGAAAATTGGTTGTAAATATTAAGAAAAACAAAAGATTTTCCATTAATATAAAGATAGCCTATAGTGTCACTTGTTCTTGCTTCAAGTTCCCTTTTCGTCTAAAATAGGTCAATTTACCTGCTCATATCTTGAGAACCACACACATGATTTCAATGCAAATTTCACCGAAATTCTTAGAGTAAGTACCCCTCTATCATATCAAAACTTGGTGTGAGCGTAAACACTTCTTTTAAACGATTTTGCAACCTCTACATATCCTTGCCCCCATCTGATGCGCATTGATTTTGAAGAAATTTCTTGATTGGTTGTTGCTATTACATTGTATTGTATCAGTTCTCTAACCTAATCCCTACTCTTTACTATAGTATAGGGGTAGGGATTAAGTTAGGAATTAAATCATTGGCGTTGTCATTACCCAGTTAGAAAATTTATCTTCGTTACTTATGAATGATGTATTTTTAATTTTGGTTGTATATCGTAGTCACATTGTAATTGGCCCTATTAAAGACTCGGGCAATTTACTTTAAAGAAGTCACTGTTAAAAACATTCATTTTTCCGGTGATGTTAATTGTTACATTCTACCATAATGAGATGTGAAGTGAGATGTGAATGTAGTCACTCCACCCCGCCCGAACCACCCTCCCGATCACTAAATACGTACCGTACTCAATTTCTGGGTATTTTTAAAACCCGAATCAACAAACTTTTCTATGTTCTTCACCAAGTTACGTTACCGTATATCATCTTTTACCTTCTTGAAAATTTTGTAACAGTCCAGACGTATTCGTGCCAAAACCTTGCGTGTAAACAATCCACTTGGTATTTTGTTACTCTATGAATAATTCATGTTATGCAACTCTTGGAGCCAAAACTGCACTTAACATCATCGTGGGAAGGTCATACCGTTGGTATTATTCAGGGACAGAGGGCGACGCAGAGTACATGACCCAGGCGAACAGTCTACGAAGTTGTAATATCCAGCAAAGAACTGCTACAAAAAGTACAGAGCCATAGAATGAACCCTCATTACATCGAGACAAAACAATCATCTTATCACCGTATTCTTCGAAATATGTGATTACAAATTATTTTACCCCCGCAAATGTATCACTTTCCTCTTGTTTTGTGTATGCCGATTGCGAGGGCACCAAATGCCACAAGGCGGAAGAAATTGTTACAGAGAAACGAAAAAACTTTGAATCGCTCGGAATCCAAGACACCCATCTGAACACGACTTGATTTAGGAAAACAACAGTACTTTATTTACGGGGAAATTAGTTCTCATTTTAGGGGCGAGATCAGATGAACGGACCGAGATTGTTTACAAGTCTGCACCCTACTCGATGGCGCCTGGCCTAACCTCTTTCTATGCTGTTCTAGTTATCTCTCTATTCTCACGCACAGCTTCGCATGTTGACTGACCGGTCTTGTTGCTCAATAGCATTGTTTAACGCGGTTAAGGAACGTTTTAGACAAGGACGCCCTCGTATCACCTTCCAAGATGTCATTGAACTCGGTCAGGAGTCTAAAAGGGCAGATATCAGTCAATGTTCATTGGGTTTTGCTAGACCCTACGGAAAACTTAACGGTACATGTGTCCTATATAGTATGTTATTAAGCTGCTAATAAGTTGCAATGGACACAGTCTTTCGGGTTTTATTTTTCTTTTATACAGTAGTTCTAATTTCGTCCCTTGGTTAAGCGTTTTTTATCTTAAAATCGGATTGAGACAACTTTTATGTTCCAAATAAGCACATATTTTTAAAACATGAAAATGTAACACAAGTGAGCTGGATAAAACTTGTTATATCTAAATTTTAGTAAAACATTTAATTCATGCCCTCTGGATAGATTAACAGTTGCATGTTATAGATCACAAGATTTTTTTTATATTCAAATAACTTGCAAATGAAAACAAAAAAAAAACTGGGTTTTCTTATCAATCAAATTCAAGGACTAAGGAAAGACGACAAAAGAGGAAAATAAAAGTTTAAAGTGTCTCGCCGTATTTCCGTGTTTAACTGACATTTTGGATTTACGTAGCTGACCGAGAAATGCATGCAGTGGGTCGGTAACTGGTACATTATTACTTTCCATTTCCTAGGACTGATTTCGAACTCCTAACCTGATTCTAAACCAGTTTTGACTCTAATCACGGCCGACAGGCCTCTAACTCGAACTTGGAGAGGAGAGAGGCTTAAGCCCAGGTCACACTATCGGACCGGATTACTATCCGATTTTTGTGATTTTTAGTTAAAATCTCCCCTATCCATTGGCGGCAAGAACTGAAAATTGGCCATCTTGTGTAAATGTATGATCGGTATAAGAGGACCACGGAAATGAAATGTAAACTATTCATTTCGTGACGTCACATTGACGAATGGCTTTTATCGGATCACGCGTATCCGATAAAAGCCGTCTGTGGGTGTGACGTCATGGAATAAAAAATACAACTGGAAGTTTCATAGTCCCGCGATACAAATCATATAGCTATGAAGTAAAACTCATACAAATTGGAGCGAAATCCGATCCGATATCGATGTAGTGTGATCCGGGCTTAAAGGGCAGGAGCAGTCATCCCAAATCGAAGAAGTGTAGTAGACTGTCCAGTTTCATGATTGGCTGTTGGGAGTCATGTGACAATGTTTTTTGTCTTAAAATGTGAAATTTACCAGAAATTACTGCTTGGTTTACCTTGAATATGCAATAGTAAAGTCATAAAATGTAATTAAAGATACTTTGAAGAGAAATAAGATGAAAATAAAGTTACTTAGCTTTTTCTTCAAAATAAGTTTGGGGGGACTGCTTTTTACCTTTAAGCTTAGTAGGGCACTGTACACGTTTTGGTAAAGTAATTGCGCAGGAGCATGGTTATCCTTTCAGAGCAAAGGTCAGGCCGAGGAGCCCGGAAGGGGGACTGGTCCTTAACTGTCACCACTGATTACACGCTTGAACGCAGTCGGTTTTACATGTCCCCAATTCCATGACCAAGGAGGTAGGCACGGCAATATTGATTGTTTCAAACCATCAAAAAAACGTTGGAAAAGTAACTTGATGGTTCATTTAAGGAGTCGATTTCATAGTCGTTCCCACCTTGTAATTACGCTGGCTGTAGTTCGCCTATTCAACTTAAGCATTCACACTGTACATGCATTAGTTTAAAATGCGGACTCAACTGAAATTGGTCCTATTTTAAGGGTTGCATCCCCGTGTGACGGAGCCAACCCCGAAGTTAATGATCTTTCGATTCCGAGTCAATTGCGAATCCAGTGAACAGTCAATTCAATTCAGGAATCTAACTCAAGTTAGGACTCGATCTTTAAAGCCATGCTTTTTTTTTTTGCTGGGTTGTATCACCGTCCTGCCAGCTATGGAAAATCAGAGAGACACCTCTTTTGAAAAAATGTCCTTTGAAAGTTTGATGACATGACGCTGAAAGGTTGAAGACATATTTTGGTGGCTGTTCACCTGGATAAGGTGAAAACAAAAACATTCCACACCATGTCCTTCAAACCCTGTCTCAGTAACCTTTTCCTAACTCAACATATCTCACCTTAAAACTGGTTATTTTTGTTGAAAAAATAGCTCTGCTTTTCAACAAAGCCATAGAGAGTGATATAATGTGGGCACAATTTTCGATTCCCTTTGTTTTTCTTTATACTTCAACGACCTGTTTGTACTTGCAATGTTTGAATATCTTTTGCTGTAGATCTAGCATTACCCTTCACCATACTTATAGTACATAACCAATATTGTTGCTTTATATAGCTTCCAGCAGCATCAAAATTATAAATAAATTTGAATGCAATGTCAATAAATTGTGCCACGATGACATCACAGATTCCCCATGATGTACCAAATCTCGTAAAAAATTGCATTACGCCACTTTAAACGGTTGCATCTTCCGAACGCTATATGCTATTGAGATGCAGTTTTCACCTCCTGAGAAAAAAAAATTGTGGAAAATTTTGAATAGAACGAATTTCGTCTCCGGAGTATGCCTTTAATGCATGCATGGTTTCTCGAGTTAAAAAATTCGATGCATGCAGCAACTTCAACAAATTGGGTGCGGGGAGTCTAAGAACTCAGTCCCTGTTGTAGATTGTCAGGGAAGGTTAACGAGGGCGGGCTTCCATAATTATTTGAAGACTTATCGTCTGGATTTTGTACTGGCAACCATTTTACAGTATATAAATAAAAATTTACGAGAAACCAACGAGAATTGTGTTATACAGTGTCACCTAAAATATATTACAGTCTGTATGTAAAGCCCACTTATTTGAAGTTAAATACATACATGACACATCGCCCCTGCAGTTAAGTTAAAACCAATTCCAATTACCAGTGTGTAAACGTTTTCCTTTCATTCTTCCATTAAAGGACTAATTAGATTGTGATGTCTGAAACATTTTTTGTAAGGAAGTCATGGCAAATTATTGAAACGAATTAGTTTATTTTCGATAAATACTTTTTGTCATCATTTTTTTATTTTCCTTTTGCCGACATCGCTGTGACTAAGGCGGACTTTCTGTAACTCAAAAGCTGCAAAACGACTTAATTTATTATTTGTCTTGTCATTTTTCTCTTGTTTTTGTAAGTTTCCGTTCAGTTTTTCTTCTTTTTAATAAAAGAGGTATGTATCAGCTACGCTATAACGGACACGGGATACTGCTCTTATTTGTCCGGGGTGAAGAGGTCTGTGGCGAGTAGTTTGTTCGCGACTATCGACTACAAAGTGCGCAGATAGGACCATTATTTCCTATTCAACAACTGGAGGTTGTCGGCTCCACACGTTTGAAAGTTTTGGTTACAATTTAACGGTTTTAATGAAACAAAATGACATACAGAATTTACCATGTACCCTTATTATACATTATGGCTTGTTCTCATACAGGTTGATAATATTACCAGATACACACAGTTTTTTTAAACTGTCCTAAATTAAATAATGGCCTGTTGAAAATACCGTACATATGACCTAGTTTTTTTCTACAGGACGATGATGATCTCATAAGCGGAAACAATTATCTACGAGTAAGTTCAGCGTACTTTTTGATGTCATACGCGGTTGTTGAATTGTCCGACTTTTGACTGAAGGCCGTGACCGGGCTTTCCCTGATAAAAGTAGGCACCGCTTCTGCATTCGTTTGAATCATAGAGATCATACTGGATCCAGGGAATATCTCCACACTTAAATTTGTTCAATTTCCTATAAATTTTGAACCGAAATCGAAACTCGGTCTTCGACTGTTTGAAAAAGCCTCGTTTCAAAAAGGATTTGATACAAAAAGGAATTTTGATAAATTTGGAATTCGAATGCTGATTCTAAATTGATGTTATCCAACACCTGTTCAGATTTTGACACAAAAACTGAAGAATTAAAAGTTGTTTATTTTTGAATAACCAAAATAAATGGGTCGATGTAGGTTCCATCTGTATTTTGTAACAACGAAATAGGCTTGGCATTCAAATGCGTACTATATGAGTGATCATTGTATAACGATGTTTTTCACCATATAGGCCTATATGGCAGAAGTATTAAGAAAATTGACCCGATGGCTCCATGAACAAATTAAAAAGGTTACTTAGCCATCCTGAAGTTAGAATTGATTGAAATGATTGTTTAATAGTTCGTGCACGGCACAATTTTGCTACCCCACCGACCCCTGACACAGTCATGCTAATTTACAGATACCATCGCCCACTATCGTTTATCTCATTTCTATATAAAGTAAATCGAAGCATGGAGTATCTCACCCAAGGAACTTCAAGAAGACTCGACGGGTCAATAAAGCGATTACGTGATCCACTTTTCAGTCACATGAAAATAAAATATAGACATGTGGACAATGGTGTTATTATTTTTCAGCCATTTATTCCTTTTGAATATATTCAGACCATTTTAACGGTTTATTGGGGGGGGGGCATTTTTTAAATATCAATATTTGTTCTTTCATGATTTTACTTTTTAGACTTTTAACTTTTACTTAATGCATAGGTAGTGATTTATGTTTTAGTCAATAGGGTTTGTGTGAGCATTTCTGATGCAATTCAATTATTCAATTAGGGTAAGGGCGTCTTAACATGTTTGCACTGATCACGGCGCGGCAGGAAAAAGAGGATCAATGGAAATAGTGGAGGGCGCGATTTCTTTCTTCCAACCAGCGCCATAATACATGGCTCCGCTTCAAGGTAGGGCCATAAAATAATACGAGTCTGCTTCGGGCAAATTATTATGTATAAAACAACGCTACGGGACGATCTCTCTTGGTTCCGACATCTCGTTGTTCCGACGTCAATATATTCCGAAAAAGTGCATGATTACGGTCAGTTTTAGGACTTGGTTAGGTTAGGGTTAGTAAGTTAGATGGAGATTTGCGTCCCAGTTTTTGACAAATTGGTTTAAGTTGAGCCGGTCACGGCCTTTTTTCTAGTGGTGGCGCACTGCCTTGTTTTCCCATTGCTTATGCTGAACACTATACACAATGACAGTATACGCATTAGGATCCGTTTAGTAAAGTCTTCGGTGTGACCCGACCAGGACTCGAGCGAGGTTAGGATCGTGTGTAAGGGTTACCTGTGTGGGAACGTAGAGACGTTGGAACATAGAGGTGTGTAGACCTTATGCACATGGCGTCACGAAACTATAGAAACGGAAGTATACCCTCGGCCAGAGGACAGCTTCTCCATACATTCTTTTATTATGTGACCAAACTTTCCTCATATTTCTTTTGCTATTTGAAATTTAAAAAAAATAGTTTCAAAAATTCGAAGTGATTACCGCAACCCTTACTTCACGGTAATACCAATAATTGATTAACTGACCTTTTTCAACCACCTCTTTGGATTTAATTAAATTAAAAGTTACTTTATCTAATACTAGTGTTTCATATCACACACCTTCCTAGACATCACTTACATAGAGCTATACATTGGCACTTGTGATTGATGCCTTAGATAAATGTTGCGCCAAATAAAAGGGTTTTCATAGAATGTCTTACACTGTATATTAGATGAATGGGGCACAGTAGCCAGTGCAATATTCGAATATTCGTTTCATTCAAATAGGGGGTTGCACTAGCCAATTTAGTGGCAAATTTCATCTTAAAAATTAAAAGTCACTATTTGACGTACTTGTGCAATTCACTTTATTTAATCAGTAGCATCATCTGAGTCAAAATTCCCTTTTACACTGCAATACCATAAATGACACAAAAAGCCACATAATTTTTCTTTCTTGAAACAGTCTTTATGCAAATTTCGAGGCCACATGATCATACTAGTATTCCTCCACTATAAACACAAATTATGTAACCTATATATAGTCTATATAGGGCTAACAATAGCCCTAATCCCTAATCTCTAATCCCTTACCCTAACAAAGAATACAATCGATACAATACAATGCCAGCAACCAATCAAGAAACACGTTGTTAAACAGTGCGATCTATATACCGAGGTTGCCTTCAAACATGGCTGGAATCCTCCACGTGAAAATCCCCTAAGACGTCACTGAGAACTATCTACAGGCAAATATTGTTATTTAACTTACCTGTACTTTGCCATGATTGATAATGTACATCTCTCTGCCTATCTCACCGCTTCGACATATATGATCACCAGGAGAATATATCTGAGATCTCAATCTAAGCACCAACTCACGTAAAAAGCCTTCTTCACAGTCTTCGAAAATTTTTACCTACAACAAGTAAAAATAAAATTGAAAGCATGCAAGATTGAACAACTTCATATCATCATTTAAAGGGCACGAGCAGTCATCCCGAACTGAAGTAGTGTAGTAGACTGTCCAGTTTCATGATTGGCTGATGGGAGTCATGTGACAACATGTTTTCGCTTCAGATTTGAAATTTACTGCAAATAACCGCTTGGTTTACCTTGAATATGCAATAGTTTAATCATAAAATGTAATGAATGATACTTTGAAGAGAAATAAGACGAAAATTGTGCTATGTAGCTATTTCTTCAAAATAAGTTTGGGGGACTGCTCTTTACCTTTAAATCTGCATATAGCCTTGGGATAAGCAGCAACTATTGACCCATGCAAATGTACAAAAGAAACGACTGTAAATGATCTAGACAAAACATCAGCCGTCATTTTGTTATTTTTGCATATTTTTTCAAGGGGAGAAGTAAAATCAGGGGATGTCTCCTGGGGCACCATCTTGTCCTACCCCTTACGAGGCCTCTTACCAAGCCAATGGCTTCCAGAGGGTATATGTTTTTCAAATATATAGGGCCCTAACCACGGACTTACTGTATATGAACAGAGCTGCACGTTAGATTGTCGCTCCCGTACGTGTGAGTATAGGCGTAGCAAAATGGCTCTCTCATATGGTTTTTGTGTGAAAGTTTGGACTTTGACGTTTAAGTAGATCAACAGATTTTGCAAGAATGTTGAAATGTTTTCGAAATTATACAAGATAAGGTCAAAATCACTACACGTATTGCAGAAATATGATACTGTTTCTCTTTCAAAGCAAACTTTTGTTTAAAATATTGCAGAGTCGTGGTCAAATCATGATACAAATTATAGCTTCACGGCGGCCATCTTCAGATCTTTGGTGTGCCTTTTTGTCCCAGTCGGTGGCGACAAACTACGGATAGGACCCACGCGTAACCAGGGAGGTGTAATCACACTTCCCTGGCGTAACATGCTCTGCCCATGTACATAGGAAGTGCGTGGCCCTAACTCAATGGCAACTTGAAAGGGAAGAAAACTTCAGAAGGCTTCACCCCTTTTCCCTCCACTTTGCCTACGAGCCAGTACTTCTCCGAAAAGAGTGAGTTCCATGCAAGAAGTGCAGGCGTAGCTACAGGGGGCAGATGGGACGATTCCCCCTTCCCCCACCGGCTCTGAAAAATGAAAAGTTCTGCAATTTGCAATTTGTGACACCAGTCAACTAGAGTGTGGTTTTCTCAACTCTTCGCACTATATTTGTAATTTTTTGTTTCAAAAGAGCTCTAGAAATTGCAATTCTCAGTATGATGCAATAGTACTCGCTCATAAATAGTTTTCAGTTTGGTAAACTTTTCCGAGATTTGAAAATGACAAAATCAGAAAATTGTCATATGTGACACCATATCAACGAAGACACCGGCAACTGAAGTGCTATTTCCATAAATTGTCTCTCTTTAAATTCAAAGTTTTCTCCAAAATAAGCTCGTAACTTTAAAATGTCGTCGGAGAGCCCCAGTTCGTAGCCCTTACATAACATTATGTAACACCAACGATATTTGTTCGCAGATTCTCAGATTTTC